>OU896715.1:38442206-40842206 GCA_918026855.4 Phaedon cochleariae | reverse complement strand
CTACCTTTGCTTATGCTACTGAATGAATTTGACTGGAAAATATTCAATAACAACAGAGTTATGAGCAGTCAAACATTCATCATTTCAACTGATAAATAATTCAATCAAATTTCATATCATAAGCAAAGGGTTGAAAAATATGGAAGTCTTTAGGGTTGTAATGATGTTCATGTGAGTTTATTATCAGGAAAAGCTTTTGTGAAGTCAGGAATCAATGCATTACTCAGCTCTCTCAGGATTTCAGTTTTCGAGCTTTCGAACAGGTGAAATTCAACTAGAATCAGGCTCAGGTAGGTACTTAGATTTTGATCAAAACCAGTCTAGTAATGAAGCTGGTCAAAAACACTTCATTACAACATCAAAGATCAAGATGTGTTCCCACAGACGAATCTCAAAGTAAATGTTTCATGTTTGGTATAAACTTTTGCCTCAAAGATGAAATTTATAAACCCTCAACTTGGCCAAAAAGTGTTGCATATAAACGATTTGATTTCAATAAATATAACAATTATCAAAGGCGCAGTGAGGATTTTTAAATAAATCTATATCTAGCTGTCAAAAACCAATCTGTAATGTAAAACGAAGATTAAATGCTCTGGACTCTATAACAATATTTCATCACAATGTTCGAAGCATTGGAAATTATGTCAATGAATTGTGTGCAGCTCTGAAAAATATACAAGGTCATAAGATACTGTGTGTATCAGAACACTGGCAATCTTACGATCAACTCGATTCAATAGGACTACCAAATCTGAAACTAATATCCTGTTACTGTCGTCCTCCTGATCAACATGGGGGTGTGAGTATTTATTGTGATATCAACTTCAAAGTTAAAACAATTAGTGAACTAAATGACTTATCAGAGTGCAGAATTTTTGAGTGCAGCGCTGCCGAATTTTTTGTCAATAAGTATAAATTCTGTGTTGTCTGTATTTATCGCTCACCTGATAGTGATGTGAACATATTTTTCTCATAATTGACTTTACTTTTTGACTTCCTTACTAAGAAAAAGACACAGTTTTTCATCACAGGCGACTTCAATATTGATTTATTAGTTCCGTCAAATTATTCACACGAATTCATGAATATACTGGAATCCTACAATGCGTTTCCCACTGTCAAGGAAGCTAGCAACACATGTTTGGATAACATTATCACCAATACTGTGAATGAATTTTCAATCACAAATCTCGAAACTTGTATATCTGATCATACCGCACAGTTTTTAACATTTAAAGCACCATGTAACATTAGTGCACAATATAATAAAATTAGGTTATTCTCAAATGATGCAATAAGTGGTTTCTGTACTGATTTAAATGATAAACACTTTGAAAATGTATATAGTGCTGCTTCGGTTGATTCCAAATATAATACATTCATAAATAGCTTTTTAGTGTACTTCAACAAACACTTTCCTTTGAAAAAAGTGGGAGTGAGAAAAGCTGAATTCATTTTCCAAAGTTCAGGCTTATTAGCTGCTAAAAATGAAATGTAAACTCTCCAAAGGCAGTATCTTGACTCCACACATTATACAAACGCTTTCAAAGCTGCACAACGTTAATATAACAAACTACTAAGAGATGAAAAAAATAAAAAAATTGAGCAAAGACTTGCGGAATCAAAAAATAAATCAAAAACTTCATGGCAACTAATCAGTGAAATTACAGGTAGTAAAAAAATTAGGAATGATCAACCAACTTTCAAAAACTACGTTGAAGGCGCAAATTTTATGAACGATTTCTTCAATAAGAAAGCAACTGATCTCATTGCGGATAAACTACCAAATCAGCATGATTATCTATGTGATATACCTTATAATAATAACTTTCTCAATTTTACACCAATCACTACACAAGAATGGCAAGAAATAATGAATGGAATTGAGGGCAAAAAAAGCTCTGGATACGATTTGAAATAATGTTTTTCGTGTATTGCCGAACCCCTATCCCATATTATAAATACGTCACTTCAATCTGGTGTTTTCCCTGATAATCTGAGGATTTGCTATAATAAAGCCCTGCTTGAAGAAAGGTGATGCCGAGTGCCTGGATAATTATAGGCCCATCAGCCTTCTCAGCTCCTTTTCAAAGCTATTTGAAATCGTTGTATCCAGACAAGTGGTACGCTTCTTCAAAAACCAAAACCTATTTAGTAATATACCGAAACTATCTCAGTCATTCATCAGAATATACAATGCATAAGTAATAAAATTTTAAAATTAGAAGTACTGCTTAGTGAACTCGAACCGGATTTCTTACTCATCAGTGAACACTGGCAATGCTTAGATCAAATGAGTGCCATTAACTTTGAAAACTACAATCTCAGCTCTCAGTTCTGTCGTCCAATTTTAAAACATGGTGGTGTCGCTATCTTCGCGAATTCCAAATATCAGACGAAGGTGCTTGGAGACATAGAAAAACTGTCCCAACTTCAAATTTTCGAGTGTTGTGCAGTGGAAGTCAAGAATCCTAGTCTAATTTTGATATGTAAATATCGTTCACCCAATTCTGATAACGGTCTCTTCGTGCATAAGCTCAATGAAATGTTTGATCTGCTATCGAATATACACAAGCCCATACTGATTGGTGGCGATTATAATATAGATTTATTGGCAAACAATAATATGAAGCGTAGCTTCACTGATTTGATGACCAGTTATGGTATGTTGCCAACCAACACAGAAAAGCCAACACGAGTAACTCCAACTTCCTCCACTCTAATTGATGATATATTCATAAACGAGCTGGTAACCAGATCACTTTGCTCAATCAATATCTATTGTTGTATCGATGCCTACTCCTGGAAATCATCTCAACCGCAGGAGAAATTTCAGTAAGAGTAATGTCTCGTCATTCTGTAATTTTCTCAGCTCAGAAATCTGGTATGAAATATACAGAGAACCTGAATGTGATATTTCCTTCAATAAGTTCATGGATACTATCAATTATCATTATGAAAATTCTTTTCCATTGCTTAGGTATAATAAATGTAGAAAAAATAATTTTTTAATGACACCAGAACTACTTCAGCTGAAAGCGGAGGTCTCACTATATGGAGATCTAGGTAGGATATATCCTGAATATAGAGATATATTCAATGATAAAAATAAATTATATCAAAAAACCCTTTCTGAGAACAAAAAATTGCTTTTTGATAACAAGGTCTCTAAGTCTACAAATAAGAATAAAGCAATTTGGGATGTCGTCAATACTATAACTAAACGTAAAACAAATCACCCAATTGAGTTACGCATTGATAATGAGATTTTAGTAGGTGGTGATTGTGCAAATGCTTTCAATGAATTTTTCTCATCTCTAACTTTCCAAGTCACTTGTGACCTCTCATCTACTGTAGACTACACATATATTGATACCTGCATCAGTGCCTCTATCCAAAATATATTTTTTGCACCAGTGCAATGTCAAGATGTGATGAAAGCTATTAGAAATTTAACGAATACAAATTGTTCAGGTTATGATGGTTTATCGAATGTACTGTTGAAGGAAATCGCTGAACATATTGTTGTACCTCTCACTCACATTATCAATTTATCCCTCCAGCAAGGAGTATTTCCTTCTAGGCTGAAGATATCCAATGTCATTCCTCTTCACAAAAAAGGTGATTCAAAAACTGTGGATAATTATAGGGCTATTACTTTATGCTCAAGCATAGGCAAAATTTTTGAAGCTGTCGTCAACAAAAATATCATTAACTTTTTAACATTCAATGGTAACTTGTCTCTATGCCAACATGGTTTCACGAAGAATAGAAACACTGACACTGCACTTTGTGAATTTTTAAATAATATATTCGATGATAAACAAGTGACACTGGGGTTATTTATAGATTTTTCCAAGGCATTTGACTGTGTTCGGCATGATATTCTTCTGTATAAATTGGAGAGATATGGAATTCGTTTAGTTACTCTCCAATGGTTCGCATCATATCTGACTGATAGACAACAGCAGGTTGAATGTAATAACTATATTTCTGATTCGAAATCTGTGAATATAGGTGTGCCTCAAGGATCCATTCTTGGTCCAACACTCTTTATTATATATATTAACGTGTAACCTTTTCACTTACCTTGTATGAAGGGTTACTGCTCCGACAGCTTTTATAGTCTTGGAGAGCTAGGTCATGGGTAAGGACTGTGTTGTAATTTTGAATCTGTCATTTTCTATCGAAATTTTTGGGCACCACTTGACTTTAGTTTTATACTATGAAGGAAAGTTTCATTGAAAAGTCAAGAAAAAGAAACTCATAGACTGGTTGGGAAAAATTCAACATGAATGCATGATAAGTGTTAATAATTTTTACATAGAACAATAGTCCATCAGGAGTAGGAGTTGAGAAATACAAGTCAATGGGTTTTGTTTTTAGGATTTAATTATAACTATTCAGAAGCAAACCGATTTGAACAGCTTATAATATCGCTCCATGAGCTATAGGTATCTTCAATTGAGCCATCATTCAAATATTGTATGAGACATATCTATCCTGTGTACAAGTATGATAAATATGGAAGAGAAATTACCAGATACACATATAAAATCTGGATTATCACCAATTTTCATCAATCAAAGAGATAAGAATACATATTGGGTAAGTATTGTGTTAAAAAAAGGCCTTGGCCTCACCCAGTATACTGTGTGTTGCGCAGGGTTAAAATATGAACTTATTTAAAAGGTGAAGAAAAATTGTGATAATGTGAAAAAGTGAAGTTTGGCCTTAAATTGATGAGATTATTGCTAATATGAAGATTTGACATTCTCAAAACATTTCAAAGATTCAACTGATAGCTTATCTGAGATTCCAAACTGTCCAAGGTCCAGAGGGTCGCTTCTGAGCTCAGGATGAGGAATTCATCCTGACAGTGTGGACAGCCACTGATAATCTGCAAGCACTGCAGATGGATGCAGGAAACCAGAGGTATCCAGGTTCTCCAGGCAAGTTGGAGTAAAAAAAATAAGTGGGTATCTCCCAATGGGCACCAACCAAATTTACAGCTACAAATGCTGCAGAACCAAAAAAATTGTAAGCCTGACTCAGGCCTAACTTAAAACATAAGTTATATGGTAACTTACAACCCTAAAAATAAAGATTATTCATTCCCCTTGGAATACAAAACGTGACATGAAAACTTACCTCACCCTGGAGGGTTGTATCATCTATACAAAATGGCTCTCGCCAACATGTCTCATCACTTGAGCAGTGATTAGACGGCCCCTCATGTGGGTCAGAAAAGAACACAAAGATACCTAGAAGACGAACAAACTCTTGGTTCTTGCAAGAAATGAATTCAATTCAACTTACGTCTCGTTCCAGAAAGGAATGAGCTCCATCCAAAATGTCGAAAAGGCGGCGTACATCGCAACCTCTCGCGCGGCTTCCCATCAGCGTCAGGTTAATAACCACTCAGTTGAACTCAACGGCGGACATGGCTTCTTTACAAACAGCTATCCAGGCACATACCACTTATCCTGGTGACACCAGCTCAAACGGCCATGGAAAATTTTGAGGAACAAACCGGCCTCAAAAATAGCGACGATCAACGACCCACGCCATTCCCCTTCGATCTCCTCGCTCCAAAACCCCCTTGACCCCTCGAGGCCCCTTCGTAGGTAATGCAGGAAACAGGAAAGGAAACTACAACGCGCGATGCAGCGCCCTCTAGGAACCAAGATTTTCTGCCACGAAGATGGAAAAACACTTGAAGGCTGCCTACTGCCTAGCTCGACCATCCCAGACGTGATGAAGTGAAACAACAGGTAAGTGAAAATCATCCCCAATCCAACATGAAACAACTGATTTTCAAGCTTTTCTCTCAATGATTTTCTTTTCAGGTTTCATCCCTCTATGCAAGAATAATGGAAATAGCATTCGTTACAATTGACGTATAGGCAATAATGAAATGGTAATCTGTAAACGTTGTTTTATTTAAGAATTCCTGCTAATTAATGCAGATTCACACTAAACGCTATCTATTAGCAAAAAGACGCAACCGCGGAAACTAGTGCCCATACAATTTGCAAATTGCAGAACCAGTTGATCGCGCTACTAGGAACCAAGAATTATATCTAGGCGACTGTATTACACGTTTCTAGAACCCCGCTCACAGGTTGCGCACCCGTCTTTACAGGTTGTATACCGGATGGAATTCTGAAACGCTACAAACGATTTAATTGAATCAATGAGATCACACTCTACTCAAGTAGTAGCTTATGCTGATGATACAAACTTTCTGTTCATTTCAGACACTGTTTATAAGGCTCAAAAACAGGCCGAACTAGTTTACATGAATGTTTGTAAGTGGGTTGATGTGAACAAGCTCTGTCTAAATAATGATAAATCGACCTGTGTTATTTTCAAATCTTCTGGTTCAGAATATCCTAACCACATAACTCTAAATAATACAGAAATAATACCTGGAGTGGTATGGACATGTAGATAGTTTGTGTTCGAAGCTAGCCTGGATATGCTATGCCCTTTTCATTTCATCACAAGAATGTAGTAGAGAAATAATTAAATAATTGTATTTCGGATGCTTCCACTCAAATTTAAAATATGGAATCATGCATTGGGCGGATTCCGCAGAAGCTCATAGGGCCTTCACCTTACAAAACAGGGCACTGCGTATCTTGGGAAATCTGAGAGCAAGAGATTCATGCAGGGAATATTTAAAAAAACTGGGTATCTTGACAATGATTTCCCTTTACATTTATGAAGTAACCTGTTCTGTATTTAATCATAAACGTTATTTTGAGAACATAATTACAATACAAGGAACAAAGATTATCTGTTGCCTCCTCAACACTCATCTGCTCGGTATCAGAAAAGTTTATATTACAATGGATGTAAATTATACAATTGCCTGCCAATATCTATACAAGAATCAAAAAATGAATTCCAATTCAAGAATAAAATGAAAAACTTACTCCTGAAAAAATCTTATTACACCTTGGATGAATTCTTCTGTGATCCAATCATCGCTGACTGATGAATAATGTTTTCGAGTAGACGTTCATATACTTTTTATGTTTATGTACCTGTGAAATCTTGTATATTATTATGTTTCTTTTATACCTACGATATTTATTTATTTATGTACTTTAGCCTAATTTCGACGTTTTTTTCTTAAATTGTATGTTTTTGAAACAAATAAATCAATCTATCTATCTAATAGCCAACATGGCTTTCTTGGGGGTAAAAGTATTGAAACAGCATTGTTTGAACTAACTGATAATATATATAATTCTTTAGACAGCGGAAATGTGGCCTGTGGTATTTTCTTGGACTTGTCCAGGGCATTTGACTGCATCGACTTTTCAATTCTCTTAATCAAATTAGAACATTATGGTATTCGAGGAATCGCTCTGAAGTGGTTCAAATCCTATATCGAAGGTAGAAAACATTCAGTAAAAATAAGAGATGAAAGAGGCAACTACATGCAGTCAAGTGCTCTGAATGTGTCCATGGGAGTGACGCAGGGTAGTGTCCTAGGTCCACTGATATTCAGCATTATCTTCTTGAATGATCTTGCATTACTTGCTGATCAAGATAAGACGATAATCAACTATGCCGATGACAGCTCGCTATTCCTCACCGCACCTTTTTTCCCAACACTTATATCAAACGCAAATTCTTCAATGACAGCAACAGAAAATTGGTTCTCAAACTCTAGATTGGTGATGAACCCCGATAAAACCAATATAGTATTTTTCCAAGCAAATCAAATTTGGCCTTCACCGGATCACATGATTCTCAATGGACAGAAAATTATATCATCAGTATATAATTACCATATGGATCATTTGTGCTCGAAGCTGAGTAAGAGAGCTGCTATGGCATCAGGGTATTAGCTAAGAATGCAAATTGCAATATAGTCAGAACATTCTACTATTCAAATTTTTATTCTTTAGCTCGCTATATGGTATTATCCTCTGGGGAGGCTGTAGTGAAGTTGATAGAGTATTTAAAATCCAAAAAAGAGCAATTCGTATCATGAAAGAGCTTGGATATTCAGAATCATGTGAGAGCCACTTCAAACAATTGGAATTTCTTACCATACCAGCACTATATATATTTGAATGCATCAAGTTTGTCTTCCGTAACCAGCACTACTCTGCAGAATACAAAACACAGCACTTGCACAACACCAGAGATAACAATTATAATGTGCCAGCCCATCGACTATCGTGTGTTGAAAGGGGTGCTTTATATTCCTGTATCAAATTCTACAATAGTCTACCTCCATCTCTGAAAGCAATCTCAAACTCTAAATCAGTGAAAAAACCACTTCTGAAATTACTCAATGATATTGAACCATATAGCATCGATGATTATTTGAATCGTCATACATCATAACACAAATATTGTTCATACATTATACCTATATATCTACTAATACCTTTGACTTGTTTTGTTTGACTGGCTTATACATTTTTTGTAATGTAAAAGGTGCAATAAATTATTATTATTATTATTATTATTATATGAAAAGACAGAGGTACTTTCCTTAATCTCTTCTCATTTTTTCTCCGGAGACGATAGAGCACAGCATCCAAAGTACGCAGCAATTGCAGTCTATAAGCTGAACCGTACACTGCCATAGAAAACGTCTCATCAGAGACCTAGTGTCCCCTCCCAGGCGAGATTGGACGCCGTCAGACCACAGTAGGTCAGACCATCTCACAGATCTCACGTGCATCAATCCTACCATTTTATGATCTCATTGTTATGGATGTATCAGGTTACGAGTAAAACAAAACATCGCTGACCTACATTACTAACATATGGAAAATGGAACCGCAACCTCAGATGACGGGAATGGCAGAGTTCAGTGTCAACAAACAATTAAAGTGCAGTGCCGGACCAAGTAATATTTAGTGTGGATTTCTTCGAAACTCTCACATGCGCGGTGAAAAATTAGAAGACATTATCAATAGACAGTAGACAGTTCGACAAGGTTTTTGTACTTTATATATTCATTTTCGATTTCATTGACTTTTACGGTCATGAAAGGAGTATTTTTTCTCCACATGCTGTTCATTTAAATAAGCAATACTTGCACCATTTCATTTATATTTTGTTCTGCTACCATATTTATATTTAGAATCTTTTTTTTTACTTTTTTTTTTCATAATTTTTTTCACACCATTGTTTTTTTGTGAGTATCTCGAAGTAGATAGGTACTTAAGAAACTGGGGCTTGAAGGGGGGAGATGTGTCAAGAAGTATAAATGCCTGGGAATTAACACCACTCAAACTCTCGTTCGTTTCAAGATCTTCTATCATTAATTAACTTTTCCAAATTAAAACATTCAGTACATTGCAGTTCGATCAGGCCAGCGGAGTTCATAGACATCATTTCCTTTATAATTTGCAAAGAAATCGCTTACCGCGGCGATAATACCTAGGTAAGCGGTATCGAGAGCTAACGACCGTCCCCAGTGTGGAAAATAGCGAACCTAGCATCGATTCCGAATATAAATAGTACCCGAATCGATGAGGCAAATATTCATTATTCATAATTTATTATCGACACAAGTCATCCTAGTGAAAATCAAATGGAAATGTTCGCCGTCCTCCCAACTTCAAGCCTGCTGGTCAACCCCCTGCTAGACATAATAATGTGAGTGCTGTTTTTTTTTCAGTGTTGTTTTGAGTTGTTCTTTTTTTCCTTTTTGTTAACCTGCCATGTATCAGCATTTATTCATAAAACTTTTCATTCAATTAATGAATGTTACTTTTCTATGAAAACTGTCCGGTCTCTTTATTTGGGGGTGAATAGGGTTGGATGGTGAAATGATCAAAATCCTCTCATTAAGCCAAGCGAGTAGCCAAGTTACGATCCATAGGAGGTCAAACATCTGAGTTGCGACAATATCAAAATACCATGATGACACATTCAAAACTCATTTTAGACTGAGTCGAACTTCCATTGAGGTATATTTTCAAGTTAATTACCAAGGGGGAACAACTATTTGAAGATTTGTTTCCTCCTCGTTCATTACAAGGAGATTCCACTTTGAACATACAAATGTGTACCTACTTTCATTTTACAGGAATTGATGATTGAAATCAAAACTCCTTCTATTATTGTAAGAGGAACAGATCCAGTGCCAATATTAAATTCGTTGTTGACCACAATTTGGTTTATAGCTAACCAGGAGTCTTATAGATCTGTGGCAGACCGTTTTGGGTTTAGTAAAGGACATTGTCATTCTATTGTCTTATGGACATGTGAATCAATTTATTTGAAAAGACATTAATGGATCAAATGGCCTGTAGAAGCGGCAGCTACAACATGTGTTCAGGAATGCAACTGCCTCCGGGGAGAAAATACTTTTCCAAATGTGCTTTTGCAAAAACTATTTAATGGAAAATTAAGCTCAACAAGAGTTGTTATTGAACAAGCTATTGGAAGATTGAAAGGAAAATTTAGGAGATTGAAATATTTGCATGTTACAAGGTTCAGTAATGCTAAATTGAATATTATATCATGCTTGCATGTATCCTCCATAATATTTCATTACGAGAGGGATTTGACTATGAACATTCAGATGATGAAAATGATGAAGGTGGTAAAGAAGTGGACATTCATAATAGGAATCTAGTGGCAGAATAGAGAAGAAATAATGTGATGAATTCAATTCGCAACTAATTGTTCAACTCATGAGTATATAGGTACCTACTCACTTTGAGAAACAATTATGTCTTTGAAATATTCTGATTCGATTTGAGTCCACAGTGTATATCAGAAAACGTTGGGAACAAATAGAAAACTCTTTTATCTCTCCTCTTTAATTCTAGACAACTTTTTCTAATAACGATTTTTTATATTGTTGGAAATAAAGGAACTTTACTCTTGAAATAAGTTGATATACACTAACTGCATCTTAGTTTTAGAACTTGCAGAACTCAGAATGCAAATTATGGAATGACTTTTTTTTTTTCTAAAATCAATAATGAAAATGTTTTCCATTTGTTTACAATTTTTTCAGATATAGGTATATTGACTTAAGTACTACAATACAATAAAAATAATTTTTGTTATGTTAATTATCGAGCTGGTGTAGGAGCTGGAGTGTAACAGTAATAGATATGACAATTGTTTTTTTTTCACAACAAAACTGGGATATGTTGAGAATCCAAATATGTAGGTATTTCAATTCGAAAACATATGAGTAATATTCATATAAAATGTTAAATTATACATTGAGGATCCAGAATTAATAGTTATTTATGATATGAGTGCTACATTTTATTTTGTGAGGAGGGAAGTTTGGGACACGACGCCGAAGGCGGAGTGTTACATCCCTTCGAACAAAAGAAAAAAACACTATTAGCACATATATCATGAACTATTTTTTCTACAAACACCATTAAGAGTCCAAATCAACGCATAACTATTTCACATTATTTATTCATTGATTAAATAACAGCCTCGAGATCATCAGTTTTGAATCCAGTTGAATCTAATCTATTCATGAAACAAGTTACCAAGGTAAACAAAAACTGAATTTGTTGATTTATCTTCCTAGACAACTAACGTCAATAAATCACGAATTATTTTTTCTCATTTCTTCGTTCCTCGATGGAAAGTGCCCAAGATAATGAATTTCTTCCGCTGCAAATTGAAGAAGCTGCCAATAAAGCTGTTTTTGAATCATTGCCTGGTAAGTCAAAGCGACAGTACGAACGTTTCTTGAAATGGTGTGATCAGAAAAATGTCAGTGGAAAGGAGGCCAGTGAAAAAGTGCTTCTTGCATACTTTGAAGAAAAGTCCAAAATATGAAAATCGTCAACGCTTTGGTCGAATTACTCTATGTTAAAGTCGATGATGAACATAAATGATCATGACATAAGCAGATGTCACAAACTTGTGGCTTTTTTGAAGCGAAAGGGTGAAGGATATCGACCGAAAAAGTCAAAAGTATCGACAAGAGAACAAATAGACAAGTTTCTCGCAGAAGCCCCAGATGAAATATATCTAATGCAGGAAGTTGCTGCGATTTTTGGTGTTTTCGGAGCCTGTCGTCGAGAAGAACTGTGCGATTTGACATTAAATAATATCGAGGATTCCGGAACTTCACTAGTTGTGCATATATCAGACACAAAAACGAATGTGCAACGCACCTTTGTTGTAAGTGGTACATTGTATATGAACTACTACAAAAAGTACACATAGCCCTTCGTCCAGTAGATATTAATCATTCTACAGTTTTTATAAAATGCATTAAATATAAATGTGCCAGGACTCCAGTTGGAATCAACAAATTTGGTAAGATGCCTGCCAAAATCGCCGAATTTCTAAATTTACCTGATTTTCATCTATATACTGGACATTGTTTCCGACGTTCCTCAGCTAGTTTGTTTGCGAACTCTGATGCTAGTCTCACTACAATTAAAAGACATGGTGGATGGAAGTCCAGTATAGTAGCAGAGGGTTATATAGAAGACTCGCTACAAAGGAAACAAAACATTGTTCACGCTGAATTCCCTTTTACGTTTGGCAACATCGCTTTTGGTTTTTTGAAAGAGTTAACGCTCCGCTGAAATTTAGGCAGTCAATAGAAATTAAAATTGAACGGCGGTCGGTATTTTCTTGATAAGCATAGATTTTCGAAGATCGATTAAACTGGTGGCAAATTCAAAGTGCTTTAGATTAATTTTATACGAGTGCACAAAAAAAGAGAGAAAGAAGAACAATCACCTCCTAAATTTGAATCCTATTTTTTCTTCCTGACCTATCCTTCATTTTTCAACCTAGTGATTGATGCAAGAAGAAGAAAACCAACACAGGATCAATAATTTTCGGGTGAGTCGTACTTTACAATCATACAGTCCACTTATATCAAGTCAGTTGTGTAATTTTCGAAGGAACATTTGGTCCTTCGAGCCGGATATCAGTGAAATTCACATTCTAAGAACCTCGAAACTTTTTTTGCGAAATACTTTTTTTATTTCGAAGTTCAGCAGCAAGCACAAAAACTAGAGCGACTAGCTCAGCCGGTTGGTATGATTTTGTTCGGTGTTGTCGGATTGCTTAAAACAGCGGAGTTTTAAGAAATGTATTTATTTATTTATTCAGCAGTAGAATAATTGAGTTTTTTCACAACTTCGAATCGGCTTATATGCATGTCAATATATATTATTGTTTTCTTTTGTTTTGGTAAAACCACAAAGGCTGTTGCCAAGTTGTGTTCGGGTTTTCATTCAAATTTTCGGAAATTTAATTCAGATAAGGCATATCAAGTTTCTTATTGTTTAAGGTTAATTTTCAAAATGGGCTACGGCAGAAAGGCAATTCAAAATGCTCGTAGCGAAAAAGGAAGCTTTATATTCAATTTTACAGAGTCTTTATGATTGTTCAAAATCGCTGACATCTGAAAGGAATATTAGGAAATTTCAGACTTTGTATACTAATTTGGATAGTACCAGAGATATGCTTTTGTTGGTGTTAGATGAAATCAACATTATCCAGTTTGAAATAAAAGAAAATTTTATACCTGATTACCAGGTGCTTATAACCATAAATGAGCTTTGCTGTCACATAAAAGAAGCTGCTCGCGAGTTGGAAAGATCCCAAGCGGTAGCGGCATCACAACAAAATCCACCTCCTCCGGGTCCGGCACCGGTAGTAATAGAAAGGTTACCTCAATTACCTAAAATTGAATTACCTGAATTTTCCGGAGAAGTACGGCAATGGGAAACTTTTCATTCATTGTATAAAAGTATTATTCATGATAATACCTCGTTAACAAAGCTTGATAAGATTCATTATTTGGTAAGACGACTACGAGGGTCAGCGTTAGGGGTAGTTGCGGGTATTTCCATCACGGGTGATAATTATGATATTGTTTACAAAGCTCTCACGGATAAATATGAGAACAAACGGGTTTTGGCTAACAGTTATTTGCAACAAATTTTTTATTTCAAACCTTTACAAGAAGAATCGGAGAAAAATCTGTGTACTTTTTTGGAACAATTTGACGTTGCAGTATCTGCGTTGAAGAAATTACCGATAAATGATTTAGCGGATTTCATTATATTATACCAGGCATTGTCAAAACTTGATAACGAAACGGTTCGGGCATTTGAAATGAAGCACAGTGATTCGGGAAAAACGCTCACTTATGCTGATTTGGTTAGTTTTGTACAGGGTCATGCACAAGTTTTGAATATGAATAAACCTTCGACTTCATCGGGAAGTAGGGGCATGAAAAAATCCTTCATGGTGACGCAACCTAGGTATAGCAATAATAATACTAAATATAATAATTGTATCCTATGTAAGCGGTCAGGACACTATTTAGGCAAGTGCGAAAAATTCAAATCCATATCTTCGGTTAAGCGTTATGAGACTGTGAGAGACAATGGATGGTGTTTCAATTGTTTGTCGGCTAACCATGGTGTAAGAAGTTGTCCTTCGGAAAGGACATGTACAGTGTGTGGCAAAAAACATCGTGTTTTATTGCATACGGGAAAAACGGAATTAGCTAATGAAAGTAATAGAGATCGATCAGCCTACAGTTAAAGGCCCAGAGAGTGAAGGGGAAGGGACGGCTAATAATCAGACAAACAATGTTCTCTTTTGTTCTAATGAACCGTTGTCAAGAATGAGTTTGGGGCATACTCATTATACTTCCTTACTTTCTACAGTTGTAGTTTCAATAGTGAATAGCTCGATTCCTAATAGCACTGCGAGATTTATTTTAGATTCAGGTAGTCAGGCGAATTTGTTGACCGTCGACTGTTGCAAGAAGTTGAATTTGAAAATTATTAAACATTTTTCATCGGTTCAAGGATTAGGCGGTAGTAATCAAATGGTTAAAGGAATGACTAATTTGACGGTAGCTTCACGGTATGATCCAGATTCAAAATATTCATTCAAGGCCTTTTTGGTAGGAAAAATCACGGATGATTTGCCAAAGTTCAAGGTTGATGTAAGAGTTATTCCAAATATACAAATGATTCCATTGGCGGATAATGATTTCGATAAGCCCGGCGAAATTCATGGAATTATTGGGGTAGACATTTTTGCGAGGATTTTGGGAGAGGACCGTATTGTAGGTATCTCAGGTTCTCCAGTAGCGGTACAAACGGCATTCGGATATGTCGTCATGGGGCAGGTTCCAATTCTAAAATCAATTCCGGTATTTTTCACGCTCGCACAGGAGCAATCGATTGAGCACTTGTTAAATAAATTCTGGGAAATAGAACAAGTACCAAACCGATTAATGTCGGATCCTGACGACGCGGAAAGTGAAAGAATGTTTCTTGAGACCTATAGTAGGGATGCATCAGGGCGTTTTACGGTAGCGTTGCCATTTAAATTACCACCCGAAAGTTTGGGGGATTCGTATCACAATGCACGAATCAGATTATTATCTTTGGAAAGAAGGTTAGGTCGAGATGCTGACCTACGTGTGGAATACAATAAGGCAATGCAGGACTTCATAGAACAAGGCCATATGGGTCTAGTAGAACATCAGGATCAAGGTGAATTATCTTATTATATTGCTCATCACCCCATACTCAAGGCGAGTAGCACTAGTACGCCCCTGCGAGTCGTGTTGGATGCGAGCGCCCCTTCGGATAGTGACGTGTCACTAAATGACATTTTACACGGCGGTACAAAACTACAAGCGGATTTATTCACCTTATTATTAAATTTTCGGTTATTCAAAATCGCAATGACAGCTGATATTCGGAAAATGTATCGACAAATCAAGGTCACCTCTGACCACTGGCGGTACCAACGACTTTTATGGCGGTTTGATCCCCAAGGGGAAATCCAAACCTATGAAATCCGGGTTTTGGCTTTCGGGTTGAAGTGTTCTCCATTTTTAGCATTATCTACAGTAAAACAATTGATCAAAGAAGAGTCAGAAAAGTTTCCATTAGCCGCAAGATATATATCACGTGATCTATACATGGATGATTGCTGTTTCAGTATAAATTCAGAGAAGGAAGCTAGGCAATTATATGAGGAGTCAATAAATTTATTTCAATCAGGTGGATTTGAGCTAACCAAATGGTCGTCGAATTCTAGTTCACTATTAAATAATATACCGGTAGAAAATCAACTTTGTAAGCAAGTAACTTTCAAAACGGAAACCAAAGTTTTAGGCATACAATGGGATCCACGAAGTGATACATTGAGTTTCAGTTTGTCAATTCCTGATGATATCTGCACAAAACGAGCAATTTTGTCTTCGGTGGCGAAATGCTATGACCCGATTGGCCTATTAGCACCTTTTATTTTATATTTAAAAATAATCATCAAGGAACTTTGGTTATTAAAATTAGGATGGGACGAAAAACCACCTGAGAAAATTATCAGAATTTGGGAGAATTTACGTTTGGAGTGGAGCGTCCTTGAATTGTTCAAGGTTCCGCGGCATATAGGCGCTACTGAGAGTCAACCAATGGTTATTGTGGCATTTTCGGATGCTAGTATGAATGGTTACGGATCGGTTGTATATTCGCGAGTTGTATCACGGGACGGACACGTAAATGTTCAACTAATTTGTGCGAAATCGAAAGTGTCGTCTGCTAAAACTTTGACCGTTCCTAGATTAGAACTTTTAGGAGCATTTTTACTTTCAAAGTTAGTAAAACATGTTCAAGAAACGTTTCGCGAAAGGATTGTCATTTCAAAAATTCTTGCATTCTCGGATTCTTCCACAATTATCAGTTGGTTGAAAGCTCCATATATAAAGGATATTTTTGTGGCGAATCGGATCGCACAAATCAAAGAAAACATTCCCGATGTTGTTTGGCATCATGTGGAAGGAATCCAAAATCCGGCGGATTGTTTATCACGGGGACTCACCCCCTCGCAATTGGTGGATCACCCTGTTTGGTTACAGGGCTCACCCTGGTTAGTTCTTCCCGAAAATGAATGGCCGTATTTTAGGCAAGAAAAAACCATGATTCTGGAAGAGACAGAAACATTGCAAATTTTTTATACCAACGAGGAACCCAATGTGGGTCACTCCCTTTTACTTTTAATGGATAGGATTTCGTCTTGGAGTGAGATTCTGAGAATAACGGTTTATGTTCTTCGTTTCTTGAGGATAGTGCCGAAACGAAGTTTAATGTTGGCTAGTGATATAAAAACAGCGGAGACAATTTTAATAAGACTTGTCCAAACTAAACATTTCGGTTCAGATATTAAAATATTACTATCAGCCAAGGAATGTACAGCAAGGCTGAGAAAATTGCGTCCTTTTTTTTCAAGATGGTTTGCTTAGGGTCGGGGGTCGCTTGAGTAATGCTGATCTGGGGTTTGATGGAATGCATCCTATAATCTTGCCAGCAAAGGATATTCTCACGGAAAAATCAGTAGATTTCTATCACAAGATCCATCTTCATACCGGAGCACATTTGTTAGAAGCAATTTTGAGACAAAAATATTGGATATTAGGGGGGCGCAATTTAATTCGAAGTCGAATACATAAATGCAATATTTGCTTTCGCGTGAATCCAAATAATTTATCTCCACTAATGGCTGATTTACCACCGGCCCGTGTGAAAGAAAGTCGGGCATTTTTGCACACCGGTGTAGATTATTTCGGGCCTATTCAGATAACGCTTGGCAAAAGGAGAAATGCTGCGGTGCATAAGGCCTACGTGAGTCTATTCATATGTATGAGTGTCAAGGCCATACATTTAGAACTGGTCAGTTCATTATCAACAAACCATTTTTTACAAGCCTTTCAAAGGTTCATTTCTAGGCGGGGTCCGGTAAGATTTATTTATTCGGATAATGGATCAAATTTTGTTGGCGCAAAATCGGTTTTGAAAGAAATCCAGGAATTTGTTAATTCGTCCGAGTATGTTGAAATGTTTGGAAAGGAATTGATAATGAATAACATAGAATGGCGTTTCAATTCTCCCTCGGCTCCCCATATGGGCGGCTTATGGGAAAGTAATGTAAAAGCTGTAAAAAGTCATTTTTATCGGGTTGTGGGAACTCAGCTCTTGACGTACGAGGAGTTGTCTACCGTAATCATCCAAATAGAGGCTCTATTAAATTCAAGGCCATTATGTCGTTTGTCGTCTGATTTTTCGGCACCTGATGCTCTAACACCAGCGCATTTTTTAACTTTATCTCCACTTCGCGGTTTTCCCAGTGAAGACGTTTCTAATATTCCTTTGAATCGTTTAAACAGATTCCAGTTAGTGGACCGAATGGTGCAGGATTTTTGGAAACGGTGGAGGTTGGAATATTTGAATACTCTACAGTCGCGTAAGAAATGGTACAAAGATAATTCTAACATTGAGGTAGGTTCAGTGGTTATTGTAAAGACGGATAATGCACCTCCTTTACACTGGCCTCTGGCAATCGTCACAGAGATTCATCCTGGAAATGATGGAGTCGTTCGAAATGTCGTAGTAAAAACGAACAAGGGTTTTTTCACTCGTCCCGTCGTGAAAATATGCCCTTTACCGACTCAGTGACTTGTATATAATTTATTAGGTTAGGTAGTCGGGATTTATCGTCGACTAGTTTGAGGTATAGGGATCTAGGAATATTTTACTTTTATTTTGTAAATGAATAACTGAATGGTTGGCCTTATTTGAATTAATATTTTTTGATGATTTTTCCATTTTGCTGAAAAACTATTTTTCAGGGTCGGGGGTATGTTCACGCTGAATTCCCTTTTACGTTTGGCAACATCGCTTTTGGTTTTTTGAAAGAGTTAACGCTCCGCTGAAATTTAGGCAGTCAATAGAAATTAAAATTGAACGGCGGTCGGTATTTTCTTGATAAGCATAGATTTTCGAAGATCGATTAAACTGGTGGCAAATTCAAAGTGCTTTAGATTAATTTTATACGAGTGCACAAAAAAAGAGAGAAAGAAGAACAATCACCTCCTAAATTTGAATCCTATTTTTTCTTCCTGACCTATCCTTCATTTTTCAACCTAGTGATTGATGCAAGAAGAAGAAAACCAACACAGGATCAATAATTTTCGGGTGAGTCGTACTTTACAATCATACAGTCCACTTATATCAAGTCAGTTGTGTAATTTTCGAAGGAACAAACATTGCAGATCAAATTTTGTCGAAAACTTCGGCAGATAATATTTCTCTCTGCCCTCGTACAAGCTTCACGAAAATAAATTCTGTCACATCTACCAATGAGACTGGCCATGGAGTTTCGTATCATAATTGTAGTTTCGCTAATTGTACTTTTAATTGAATAAACATTTCATTTTGAATTATTTTCTCATAAAAATAAATCACTTTTAGCACTAGTGCTAAAAGTGATTTACTTTTGACACCAGTGTCATAAACTGACATTTTAGACACTGACAGCATGCGTCAAAAATTATACTTTTACTGACGTTAGTAAAAAAAGTCATTTTTTGAAGATTTTGAGATCTTGCCAGTAATGCTTCAGCTATTTTATTTAAAGCATCAATTCATTTTACTTGGTTCTTTGGGATTTTCTCTCCTCGTTTCTATAAAATAAAAGTATTCGTATTATTTCAATATATTTGTAGAGGGACAAATCAGATGATTTGCCCCAAAATGTCACTGCGTTTAACAAATTTTTCTATCAGGGAGTCTAAAAGAAAAATCCAGTAGCTACTGGATTTTTCTTTTAGACTCCCTGATAGAAAAATTTGTTAAACGCAGTGACATTTTGGGGCAAATCATCTGATTTGTCCCTCTACAAATATATTGAAATAATACGAATACTTTTATTTTATAGAAACGAGGAGAGAAAATCCCAAAGAACCAAGTAAAATGAATGTACCACCTCCTCGATTAACCTACAGACAGTATTTAAAGCATCAACTTTTTTATTTTCGATTTCTTTCTTCTCCTCCCATCTTTTCTTGGCTTTTTCCTCATCTCTGTTTTCCTTTTTGTTTTTCTGGAACAGATATCTTTTCATAGTCATCTCAGGAATTTTTTCCTTTGGTTTAGCATTCTTATCCACACTATTAATATTATTTGTACTTTCTGTCATCTCAATGTCTCAATGTCATCTTGAGTAGTACTTCCACTGGTACTCGTTTCTTCTGTTTCAAAGGTAGTCCTCAAGGAACTTCCTAATAATTTTTCATCAGGCGTTGTGTTTGGTTTTTAACCCAATACAGCATTCATTGTATGGTAAAATTCCCAAGTTATAGCACTTTCATTAGTTTTACTAACCTTATCTTTGATTGCTCGGTACGTTTCCAATAGAGACCTGTATTTGTCAGAACAGTTATTACCTGCTACTTCATAGCCATCATGTTCTTTCATTGATCGAGCAATTTCATGCCATAACTATTTTTTGTATATTTCGGATTAGTGAATTTTTCATTGGCAGAGAAACGTAATTCTAATAATAATTTTATTTTACTTGATGGCCATGTTTTCACATTTTCCTCGTCTAATAATTCCGAGGATAATTCCTCTGATTCTTCATTTTCCTCCACTGTTTCCTCAGTATTATGTCGAATGTTGTAGATCATTTGAGAATATCGCTCGAAATTCTCGGGACCTGGAATTGTTTTTTAGTTTGAAATAGGAAGTCATTAATAAAAAACGAGGCCTTTGTGTGGTGTTTTGTGATTCAGCAAAATCCATCAAAAGCTGAGCAACTACCATACCACTTATGTTGTCAACACTCACTTTTCATGATATCTAGATAGGTGTCCACGTCTACTTGGACATAAAATGACACATATTGTGAAGCTACAATGCAGTTTGGGGTACTCATTTTGTCTGATTGTCGGTTTAGAATGTTTCGATCTTGGAGAAATTTAAACTTTGAGGTTATAACTTTTATGCTCGAACCGCCTCGACAGTAAAAAAGCCCGGGCGATTTGGTCTTGGATCGGTCGGTCTTGGTCGTCAATGAAAAACGCGTTCATTTGGAGACCGGTTACTGCGGTCGTCAATTAAAAACCTTGTGGTCGAAGTGTGGTCTAAGTGGTCACAACCGGTCGGCAATCAAAAACTCTCCTTATATTACATCACTATTGGTGATATATGAGTAAGATTATTTTGATTGCTTCCGCCATGATTCGATAGGGAGGACGTTGGCAAAGCGGGAAATACCTACCGCTCAGTTAAGAATAGAAATAATTCAGGAATAGTCTAAATAGTAAGATTGTACAGGGGAAAAATCTCTAAACTACAGAAAGTGAACACCAAGTCATGAAAATTTAGCCTAAGATGCCTCATAAAAATATGTTGCTCTGCTCAAGGAGATACAGAGTGCATGTTCATGGGGAAGATTGTTTTGAAGTAATGAATTGGTAAGTCATTTTGTGATTGCTCATAGAGGACACTAGTGGCATTCTGTTACTGCATTGAATTACATAAAATCTTTTTGTCCATTGAATAATGGCTGAAGTGGGTGAAAATCTGAAAGCCCGTTCAACTCGACATAAATAAGATGACTGACTTGTCTAGCTTTAACCGTTTCTGCGTTGATCGCTCTTGAAAAGATCTGTGTTTCCACTCAAGTATATATTTTTATCATTTCAAATTGTGAAGTTAGCAAAGTGACATTGAAAAAAAAGACAGTGTTCGAGTATATTATAGCAATCACTAACAACACCAACAATAAACAAAAATTCAAAGTGAATAATGTTCGACCACCCTGTATCTCCTAAGCCAGCAAACATTTTTCAAGGCATGCTGAGGTCAATCTTCCTTCCTAACGAATCACCCGTATATGTACCAATAAGGTATACATCAGTGGTATACATATCTCGGGAAAAGTGAATTTGACCTTGTGCTTTATACATTATTTTTTCCACTATATTTATAACACATATTTTCCCTATATAAAGGTTTTTTTCTTTCTTAAAGAAATCATCTTCATTGTGTGAATAGTTGAGTCATTGAAAGACGTTGGGATGAGCTGTCAGAGGAGTGACATTTCACATTGGAATCAGATTCAGAGCATTTCAGAGAAGATATATGATGTCAATTGTTTTTATTATTGATTTAGTAGGTGTATGAAATAGTAGATTATACCTCGAGTCGATAATGCGAGAGCTAATTTTTTTTTCGCTTGGAGCGCACAAAAGGAAATCCCTATAATGTTCAAAGAACATCGTGCGTTCCTAGGGAGGATAGGGACAGGATGTAAGAATTGAAATTTTTTTTACCTTCTGGAGATTATATGTTGTTGGGAATATTTCCTCAGGCAATGAATTCCAGAGTCTAGCCGTTCTATGGATGAAGGAGTTTCGATAAAGTGCTGTTCGACATCTTTCGAGGTTGACAACGAGAGGATGTGCTGACGAGGCTTCTCTAGTTCGTCTGGCTGGTATTGCTAGTGAAGGGATGATAGCAGAGATTTCCGAAGAACATTTCCCGTGGAAGTATCGATAGAAGAGTGAAAGGTCGCCGACCCTTCAACGGTGATCCAATGATGTCAAAGAGTGAGTGATTGTGGTGTCACCCACCAGGCGAATGGCTCTTCTCTGGATGGAATCTAAGAGCATCAGCGTATGTTTTGGTGCTGAAACCCATATGTGGGAACAGTATTCTAGAACGGGCCGTATCTGCGCTTTGATGATTCCTGAGAACTCCAGATATTTAATAAGCTCAATATTGATGGCTTTCTTTATCACTTTGGAGATTACTGATAACAAGGAATATTTTCGAACCGTTGAGTCGTGTAAGCGGCGATAAAGAAACATTCAGAGAGAATAATTACCATTATTGCGATTAGTTTACTCTACTTTATTTACGACTGATTCATTTATTCCAGATTCTTCATTTTCATCCATCTCATAATACGAATACACGAATACTAAGCGTTTGACACTGATGACACTTTTGTGTTTGTTCATATTGTTTTCATGGTATCATTTTTGGGAAATCTCGTGATTAGACGCAAAAGAGAATAATGACATACATGACCGTTCAAGGAAAGCCACGATTATTATAGGTGCGTAGCATTACAGGAAATTTGAAATCATTCCAATTTGCTCCACTCTACCCTAATTCGAAATTTCTAAATCCAAATTGAAATTGATAATTACGAGAAATTATGAAGGCCCTTGTGTTTTTTCGAGGCATCGAGTTCACATTCACGGTAAAGCATGTCTACCACCTTCTTTTGATGCATAACTATTCACCTGAAGTCGCAATATTTATAAATATAAGTGATTAAATATTGTTCCAATGTCACAGTTAATCAGGATAGCGACTTGTTCATTTTACTTCAACCAACTCATAACATCTGATCTGAATAAAATGAAACAATAAATGTGCCCAAGAGAGAGGAATGATATGACAGGAAGATTCTGACCTTGATTCTCACGATGACAGCAACAATGACTAAAAATTTACAGACAAAGTTAATATGGGTTGCCAGAACATGAATAACACTTTATTACATCATTTGAAGTGTTTATCCACAGTTAATTAAGAGTTTATATAACGGCTACCAAAACAATATGCTTACATTTGGTTATAAAACCTATAGCTATTTATCGTTACTGATTGAATGTAATCGCAACCTTTATAAACGCCCCATTTGAGCTCTTTAGAGGGTTTATAGGGGCTATAAGAATATTTCGGTTACTGGTAGGTGCATACAAGTTATTTAAGGTAGGTGATATAACTTTCATGGTAACTCATATATAAATAAACATGTTTATTGAGAATCTCTCCTACACGAATACTATGGGGTATACAAATTCAAATTCAAATTCAGTTTAATCAATTCTAAAGCTAATACATCTTATTGATAGAATATATATGAGCTCCTAAACCAAAGTTTGTGATGAGCTCATGCATTGATTTTTTTTTGTAGATTCATGTGCTACGACCTTTCAAGTAATGAAGACCAGGAAAAAGTAGATCTGAGTAGAAAAAAAAGATATCATTATAATTAAAGTAAAGTAGGTGAAAAACAAAAGATATATTTAATTTTGATTATAAAACTACGCTGAAAAGCGCATAGAAAACATCACTGTTGCCTTGGATATAATCTAGGAGATGATTTTTGAATTTTCTATGATTCATATCTGTTAGTTTTTTTGGAACAGCGTTGTAAAATCTTGGACCGAGGAATGATTGGTATCGTTGGCATTGGGATTTTGATAATTTTTCAACCTTCATTTTTTCACTTGTCACGCCACGTGTGTTATATTTGTGGTCAATATACGTTCCTGAACTTCTGTTTTTATGAATGAACAATACACATTGGTAAGCATATAACAATCTCACTGTGAGGACATTAGACATCTTGTATAAGTTAGTTGTTTGGAAATATTTGTTTTGTTTGAATATTATTTTCAGGATATAATTCTGAGTCACGTTGAGAAAATTTAGTGCATTATTGTATAATCCTCCCCATGCAAGAATGCCGTATCTGATCATGGACTCCGCTAAGGTCTTGTATATCATCATTATATTTTTTTTGTTTAAGATATCTCGTAGTTGATAAAATTTATAGATGAGTTTCCTCAGTTTATTAGTGAGCCCTTCTACATGTTTGTCCCATTTCAAGTTTTTGTCAACGATTATCCCGAGATATTTTATATAATCGACGGACTTAATATATAGTTGGCAATGGCAGGTGTTGAGATCAGTGCAACCAATTTCATGGACTTTCAAATTTTTTATAACGCTTTCTCCAGCAGTGGTCATTGGAAAAGTCATGAAGTGAGTTTTTTCTATATTAAGAGATAGAAGATATTTTTGTAGCCACTGGTAAACAGTACTGAGTCCTTTTGATGCGTTGTTGCATACTGTGATCCAATCTGTACCTTCGAAGATCAACACTGTGTCGTCTGCATATGAAATTAATTTGGCTTCAACTTCGAGGTCAAGTAAGGAATTGATGTATATCAAAAATAATATTGGACCCAGTACTGTTCCCTGTGGTACACCATATTTAATTATTCTTTCATCGCTAATTTCATCATTAATTTTCACCCTCTGCTTTCTATCAGATAAATAGCTCGTTAATAAATTTAAAATTTTCCCACGCATACCAATATCCTCAACTTTTTTCAATAATAGTTTGTGAGACACTGTATCGAAGGCCTTAGCGAGGTTCATGAATACAGCTACTGTTTTTTTGTTTTTATCAAAGTTATCGTAGATGGTTTTAGTTAACTCTTCTGAACTTTTCCCTTTTCTAAACCCAAATTGATGATTTGATAATAAATTGTGATTCTCTAAGAAGTGCATTATCTTATCCCTCAAACATTTTTCAAAAACTTTCGCAATTGTGTTTATAAGAGATATTAGGCGGTAATTATTGATTTGTGTTGCTCTACCTGCTTTCAAAATGGGTGTAACCACTGACTGTTTGAAATGGGTAGGGACAACTCCGGAATAAAATATTTTGTTTATTATATGTTTCAACGGTTTGATCAAATATATATGCACAGATTTTAGTATAGTTGTTGATATTCCATCTGGTCCTGGTGAACTTGATGTTTTTAGTTCCATGATTTTTCCGAGGGGTAAACAGCTGTGGATTTATGGTGTACACCAATATGGAATTCCATGGATTTCCATGGATTTACATGGATTTCCGTGGATTTCCATGGATTTCCTCGGATTTCCGTGGATTTAAATGGATTTATATGGATATATATAGATTTCCATGTACGACGCAAATGCAACAGCGCATGCGCAAACGCATGCGCAAACGCGTGCGCAAAGGCATGCGCGATGGCATTGTTAAATAACTGTTAGTAAACAACAGAACTCAAGTAGAGTGCAAGTGCATTTAGATCTCGATTTAGATGAATCCCTACTAATCGAATAACGAGAAATAACTGAGTAAGTATGTGAAAACGATTATAGAATAGAATACTATCTGTGGCAATGTTAGTGATAAGTATGTTCAAAAAATCATGATTGAAAATTGAGGAAAATATATTTCTATAGGCTTATTCGATTACCACTGAATTATATCACGTGAATTTTTCAGTTTTCTTCGTTTCCAAGTTTCAATTCTTGTATGACGTCCTGTCTGATGAACATTCAGTTGATTCATATCAATAGAAAATAATCTTTAGAGAACTGAGGAACAACTTGAGTACCCAACTCCATCATTATTTATAATTCTATGTTATATACGACTGATATCGAAAATATAGTGTCCCGATAATAGGGACGTTTTTTGAATTGAAGATATTATATTCTCGTGAAATTTAAAAAATTAAATTGAATATGTATATTTTATAGGTATACAGTATGTCTGAGGAAGTTGCCAACAAAGGGACAACTCATTCATTTCAAATTTTTTGAAAAAAAGTCATTATTCATGAAAGTTCTGCAAGATGTAATACAATACCGAAGAAGCAAATATCAAATACCGAATTTATCTAGTCGTATACGTGGTATGTCGAAAGATATGTATTTGGTTCCAGATCAAAGTACATACCTACCTATATTTTCAAATTGTTCTCAATAAAAGTTGACTAGAATTGAAAACTACGTACAAATATCTGATCACATATATCTACGATGAAAATCAGGTCTGATCATTTTTTATCTCGCTTTTATAATTTCTTCAACAATTGATTGTTTTCGGAAACTTTTTTATTATCATTTCTACGAGAAATTACGTTTTTTAGTAAGATTGATGATTAGGAAGTTTTTATTTTCAATCGATCATTCAAAAATTTCAAAGAATGATAATACCTGATTTTCATAGTAGATAGAAGTATTCAGATTATTGGAAATAATGTTCAATACTAGTCAACTTCCCCAAAAATGATTCTCTATTTAGTCGAAAATGAAGGTATTGCAGAATTGATATTTTTTAAATGCTTCGTATACGACTGGAAAGATTTGATGTATGATATTTGCATTTCTGGTTCGAGGCCTCACAGAACTTTTGACAAAGAATGCCTTCAATTTGTTTTCAACTGTTCAACTTTTTCAGACATATCACTAAAAATCCAATGAAGATATGTATCACGTTAAACTAAGAAGTGATGATGATGAACCTCTTCGAATTGCGCTCAGATCAATTCAATTCGTAGAGCGTTTAATGCACAGAAATTGATTTATCATACTTGTATGGCTTTTTCATGTATTTTCTTCCTCCTAATTTTGATGAATAGCAGTGGCTTTAGTAAGTTTTTTTCTCGAGTTTTCTTTATCAATATCGATCAGGAAGTTGAGTTATCAATGAGAAATCTCCTTTAGATAATCTGTCCAATTTACACGAGATTTCTTTATTCAGAATGGACCACGAGGCAGACTTTGAGTCGAGAGAGGACTGCTTCCGCGAAGTTGAAGAATCTCTCAAGATTTCTTTACCGATTTCCCTGAAGAATGTGTTGAGAATGAACGCATTCAACAATGCTGCCGTATTACGCGATATCACTGAGGAAGATTTTGAAGATATGGAGAAATTTATGGCATCTGAGACAACTCAAGAATTGATTCCAAAAAGCAAATATGAGCAATATTACGGCATTTTTGACACAAATCCTGAAAAATTTCAATTTTTGCTTGGTCATAAGAAGCTGCTGTTGTTAATTAGGAATTTCTTCAGAGAAAAACTCGAGGAACGCGATGCTAGATCTGAGATGGAACCTCAAACTGATAAACGAAGGACACTGAACAATCTACAATACAGTACTTCAAATCCTACTTCATCTGCGAGCTCATCTGTGATTTTAGCTACAGACTTGACCAGCGAAAATAAACAAGTTGCCCAAAGGGTGAGAAGTTGGATCAAGGGCAAATGCACTTCTGATAAGCAATGGGAATACTTCAAAGACAAATTCTCACAGATGTCCTCCGAGATAAAACTAAATACGCGAAACGACTTGTGCTGTACCATGACGTGTTATTGTATGAGCAAATATAAAACTGTAAAGTCCGCTCAAAAAATGAGATATTCTGAGCGATGGGTTTATAGAAATTTTCATAAACATCCGATCAAACACTTCAATCAGTCAAATGAAGCAGTATCGATTGAAAATCCAGTCAAACACAACCGACCGGTAAATGAATTCACCAAAAATGAACAGGGAACGAAGAAACAGCACTCCAAACAGCCAGGAATAATGAATTATTTCACGATGTCAGGAGCAAGTCGTGTTACTACTCACATTAACACTGACTCCTCGAACCCCTCTTGCACTGAAGAATCAACTGCACGAAATGAATCCGACATCATTTCGGAATTAAACAATGAAGTGGTAGGAAGTAGAGATTCATTACCCCATGTTATGGACAGAGGATCATATGAAACTGTTGAACAAGAAGCACATTCACCAAATATTGGACCAAAGATCAATATTTTGAGTAATCAAGTGATTTCACAAGTAACTGTTCAGGCAATGGTTCATTCCTGTGCTGATGGAAACCCTCCTCGTGAATTCCCGCAAAAAATATGAATTCGATGACTGATTCCGAGTTGAATGCTGATGAAGAAAAGCCGATGGAAAATGGCAATAATAAGACGATGGGCAAATGGAGATCCGAAAAATATCAGAGAAAGGCGAGGACGAGAAGAAAGCTAGAAAGCAAAATTATCAATCAGCCAGTTATAACTTCATTTTTACCACTACTTAGCACAGTGGAAAAAGAAGTAGAGAATATTGTCGATGTTACCCATGGAAACGACACTGAAACTATGCATGCTACGCTTGGGGGTAAGCTGAATGCTAGTATAGAAGCACTACCGCAGTTTGAGAGAAAGCCTTCAGCAAAGCATAGAAGCCAATTGTTGAAAATGTTAATCGACATTTCAATTCGAAATACAAGCAGTTCCAGCAGTCGCTATCATTACAATGACGTTGCTAAAAAATTTTCTCTGTACTTATTATACATCGGTGGAAGGCTGCTATATGAAACAATTTACGAAAATATGAAAGGCGTTTTACCATCGATAAGCACTTTGAACAACTATGTAGGTCAAACCAGTGAGAAGTCCGAAGGATTATGATGGACTTTGCAAGTATCTGGAAGATAGAAATCTGCCAAAGTTGTATGGATAAGTGAAGACGTGACCCGAGTTACTGGCAGAATCGAATATGACTCGAAAAGTAACAAGCTAGTTGGTTTCACCCTACCTTTGATTGATGGCTTACCCAAAACAAACACGTTCATTGCCACATCTGCGAAAGCAATTCAAGATTACGTTCTCTCAAGTTCTAAATCAAATTATGCCTATGTAGTGATGGCTCAGCCTCTGTCAAAATCTGCTCCACCATTTTGTCTCGTTATTTTCGGAACAGATAATAAGTTTGATTCAAACGATGTCACAAAAAGATGGGAACATATCAAAGAAAACCTAAGAAGACGTGGTATAACGGTATTAGGTTTCTCCAGTGATGGTGACACCCGGCTGTTGGAAACAATGCGTCAGCATGCTTCACTCCCACCACAAGTTGATGATAGTACATATATGTGGCAATGGTATCAAGCAGGATACAAAAATGACGATCCTTCCTATGTACAAGATACTGTACATATTGCAACAAAACTACGCACAAGATTCCTCAATTCTAAGGTGACGTTAATAATTGGATCATTCACTGCGAAGCCTGAGCATTTGAAGCAGCTAATTGATAATTTCTCAAAAGATAAACATTTGTTGACAGCCTCAGATTTGAAAGCAGAAGACAAAATGTGCTTCAGATCTGCAGAAAAGATGAGCTCTGAATCAGTAATACAATTGCTTAAAGATATTCCCGGAAGTGATGGTACACGGGCGTATCTCCGATTGATGCAGTATGCTATAGCATCTTTCATGGATCCTTCTTTAGATGTGAATGAACGGCTATACAAAATATGGTATTGTGTATTCTTCTTGCGTATTTGGCGCAAATGGATTGCAGATCAATCTTCTCTCAGGATAGCAAAAAATTTCATTACCTCAAACTGTTATCTATGCAATAATTTTCGTGAGAGCCCAAATCTTATGAATGACATGTTCCTTCCTCACCTTTTTATTAGTCAAACCTGTGAAAATACATTCAGAGCGACGAGGTCCATGACAACGACAAATTCAACTGTGATTAATTTCAGTATCAAAGACATTATTCGAAGACTGGATACAATCACAACTATTAATAATATTATGAATGATCTCCAAAATGTTTTGATCTTTCCTAGAGAAGAAAGGAAAGAAATGAGAGAGGCAAGCACCATGACCGACTTGAAAGTGTTATCAGATGATTCCATTCGGATTACATTTGAACAAGCATTACATGATACGATACAGCTAACTCAAAGTTTGGGAATCCATGTCCCTGAAGATAGTTGGGATTATGTTGCAGCTGCATTTTCAACTCCTATCGTAGTAGAAGATGCTACAGAAAAAAACAGTGACTATGATTTAGCTATCATAGATGATAATGGCTTTGAGACTTTCAATATGTTGCCAATGGTGCAAAGTCCGGATGAGGAAAACTGTGATCTCTCTGATACCCTAGCGGATTCCCAATCCGGAATATACACTGATATGTGCAGTTTAAATGTGGCAGGGATTGGTCAAGAACTTTTATTGAAGGATTTCTCACTGAAACTAATGCCAGAAGAAAGAGATACCGTTTTTGAAAAGGGGCCACTAGTACGGGTAACGGTAGCAAACGGAAAGTCAACTATCATCAAAAAATCTTCATTATGCTGGCTGTTAGAAGAAACCATACAGAGAGTGAGTACTGATAGATTACGAAGATTTTTCACCAGGAATTCTAGTAACGGTTCGATTGCTCCAAGAAAGAGTTCATCAAATATTGAGACGATTAAGAAGAAATGACTGCGAATCAAGAGACCCAAAAAGAACACAAGCAAAAAATCAAATTCCGAATCTTCAGATGATGACGAATCGAGTGTTGAATACGATGATAGTACAGACACTGAGAATTTTTCTGATGAAACTGATGAGAATATGATTTCTTCTGATGAAATTCCTCCCGGTCAACTTATAGTTGATGAGACAAATAGCAACTTGGCAGATTCTATTCAACCGGAATGTGGAAAATTCTATGCTATTTATTACGAAGAACGATGGTATCTGGGCTCAATATCTAGAATCGTTGATAGTGAATATGTCGTGAAATTTCTAAGAAAAAAAACGAGGGAGTGAAACAAAATTCTTGTGGAAGAAACCAGATGATATTTCCACAGTTTTGGGAAAATACATTTTTTATGGACCAATAGAGGCCGATGAATACATTGAAGTCTTACAACTGAGTGATTTGCAGCTAGCTGAAATCAATCAAATTTATTCAAAAATGAAGAACAAATAAGCTTTCATGTAATTTTTTTATATCCATTTGTTGTTTATTTTCTTCTGTTTAAATGTTTTGTTAATTTTGTTTTTGTTCAAGGTTCAAGTTCTAGTTCGTTCAATCTTGCATAGGCGATACTTATTTTATGTGTGAAAGTTTGAATTAAACCTGCGTGATTGTAATTCCACAATACCAATTATCCTATCCAGATAACTGAAATAATCCTTTCTCGATGATTTGAACATACAAAATATTTGTGGATTTCCATATGGATTTCCATGGATTTCCATAGATTTCCATGGATTTCCATGGGTTTCCATGGATTTCCATGGATTTCCATAGATTTCCATGGATTTCTATGGATATCTATGGATTTCCATGGATGTTCGAATGGATTTCCATGGATTTCTGGATTTATTCCACAAAAATGGATTTCTGGTGTACACATTTTGGTCAGCTGTTTACCCCTCGGATTTTTCCTATGATGTCTATATCTTTAACTGGACTCAAAAACATTGAAACTTGAGCAAGATTATCAGAATGAGAAAAGTTATCGTTTCCTTCAGTTTCCATTTTAATTTTTTCCGCCATTTCTTCTCCTATATTTGTGAAAAATTCATTGAAAATATTAGCCTTAGCTTTGTCATCTCTTGTTATTTCATTTGTTTTATTGTTTATGATTTCTGCAATATATGAGGATTTTGTTTGCGCATTTGTAGCTTCTTTCACGATTTCCCACGTTTTTTTAATATTATTTGTGTATTTCCTAGTTTTTGTGTGTAGAAGGTCTGCTTCGCGTGTTTTATAATATAATTCAATCTGTTTCTATATTGTTTATACGAGTTCTTGATTTCCGCTGTTGGATATTTTACTAGCCTTTTTTTCTTTTCATCCCTTTTTTCAATAGCACTCACGATACCAGTTTTAGTTTTTTTTAGCTTGTTCCTGATTTCTTGTAATGTCGTTGCGCAATTGATGTGATTTTTCAACGTTTCGATGAATCTATTAGTTCCTGATTCACTGTCTGTTTCCCTTAGAACATTTTGCCATTTTTCTGATTTTAGTTCACTTTCTAATAGCGCGTAGTCTATCTTTTTGATTACTTTCATATCAGAGTAAGTTGTTTGTACACATGTAGATTGAAGTTGCATATTGATTATGGTTGTATAGTGATCCGAGATTGTCGATTTCAGTAGAATTGGCTGTATTTTGATCTTTCGATTTTTATCAATACCCCGTATAAAAATGTGGTCTATGCATGACTGTGTACTCTCGGTGACTCTAGTGAATTCATTCATACAGGATATGAATCCAAGTGTTGCCATTATATCAAGATATTGATTCACATGTTGATTTTCCTTATTACAAATACAAGAATAACCCTTCAGAATTAAAAATCATTCCAGGTGATAGAAAATTGCTACTAGCACTACTAGCAGTTTCTAAATCATTGAAGTTGCCTGATTTCAATGGAAATTAGGGTAGACCGTCTACATCAAAAACACAGAAGGGAAAAGGAATCAATTCAAACATTCCATTATCTAAAATTTCTAGGGGTGAAAAGCCTTCCGAGAAGCCTTCCAAGAAGCCTTCTCCTTCATCAACTATGTGCGCGTCCGAAGAAACATCGGTGGAGAATTTAGAAAATGAGAAAATATTTTTGGAAACCTTATCAAACAAGTAGGTGAAAACGTTTCTTAAAGGAGCGAAAGTCGATCACATCGAGGAAAACAATTTGATCGAAGTTGTTGTGAAAATTTCTGCATGTGAGGAAGAAAGTATACCGTGCCTTGGAATAATAACTCGTCCCAAATGATATTAAAGTAGCAAAAAAAAGAAAAGCTGATTATACACCACATTGGTCGGTTTCAAATTTTTATGAACATTTCAAGAAACATTTTTCCGATGGAAAAATCATCGTTGAACAGAATACTCCGAGCAAATATTTTGTGCCCAGAGGGAGCACAAACAAAAAGGATTTTTGAATAGGGAAAATATTGTGGAGGTCGATATTTCCCTTCAGAATGAAACTGCAACCTCCGATATTAGTGGAATGCAAAATAGTTCCGTGCCATCCACATTCGAAACTTCCGAAGAATATTTTCATACCTCGGCTCCGCGCTCTGCTCAAAATAATAACGAAAAGTGGAGAAATGCAAAGTATGCAAGGCGGGAATCATGCGATAAAATTACCGAATTCTTTCCTACGGTGAAAAAAGTTGAATCAATTATAAATACCGATTTGATTGAACAAGAACCACTTCACTATGTTAAAGAACAAATTATTCCTCGAAAAATAAGGCACATTTCACTGGCAAAACGTGAGAACATGAATTCAATACCATTATTGATCTACTTGCATCATCCACTGATAAAAATTCCCGGAAAACTTCGAAAAATGATGATCGATTTAGCTCAAGTATGAAAAAGTTTTGTTCTTATCGGTTTCTAGTTGGTGGAAAGTTATTGTATGAGACTTTATATGCCAACATGCCGAGATCTATACCTTCCATAGCTACAATTCACAGGAATATTTTTGATATACAATCAAGTATTTTGGGAGTAGAGATGAGATTCGATCAAATGAAAAAATTTTTGGAAGCAAGAAATTAATCTGGTCTTATATGGGTTAGTGAAGATCAAAATGGTATAACTGGGAGAATTCAATATGATCCAAAAACCAATAACCTTGTAGGATTCACTTTACCTTTAGAGAATGGCCTTCCGAAACCAAATACTCCTCAAGCAAATACTGCATCAAAAGTAATTATTTGTATGTTATAATGGCACAACCATTATTTGCAAATGCAGTATTCTGTTTATGTGCCAAGTAGCTGGTTTCAGTTCAGACGATGATACCCGTTGTCTCAAAGCAATGAGAATTCTTCTAGTCCATTGTGTATTCAAGACACTGTTCATATCGGGACTAGGTTGAGAACTAGGTTCACAAAACCATCAATTTTTTTACCAATAGGAAATTATATTATATCTCTCATTCATCTCAAGTCTCTGATGGGGACAGTGACAAAAGAAAAACATTTATTGGTAGCAGGAGACCTCAAAGGTGAAGAAAAAAATGAACTTCAACGCCGTGGAAAGACTGTCAGCACCTCACATTCAAGGCCAACTTGAATAATATGTGCATGGAAGTAATGGGACTTCCATGTTTCTGAAAGTTATTCGATATGCTTCAGATTAATTTTTGAGTAAAAATATGGCTCTCCTAGAACGTATCTATCACATTTGGTATGCAGTATTCTTCTTCAGGTTGTGGCGGGCATGGTTGAAATCGAAAGGTTATAGTGTAGTGGAAAACTTCAAAACATCGAATATATATAGCATCGAAATCAATGCCCACTCGATGATACTTTCCATTGATAGATTTAGGAAGGCAAGTTTACCCAGTCAACATTTTTGTCCGTGTCTTATGAGTAGCCAACCGTGTGAAAAAACGTTCCGAGCAACAAGATCGATGACAAGTACTCTGAGTATTATAACAAATTACAGCATGTTGGATGTTCTCAGCAGATCAACAAGGATACAAGCATTGAATGATATAACTTGTGACATTGGTTTTTATATATATATACTGTATCTTGTGTACATCAACAGTATATCTCGAATAAATGGCTTCGAATGGCATTTGATATGTTATGCTAATGACACAGCAATATTATTCAAAGGTGATGACTGGAAAGATGTTCATAAGACAGCACACACTAACATGAAATATATATATATATGCGGCTCAATAACAATTTGTTGAGTCTCAATATGAAAAAAACAAAATTTATGACTTTCTCTTCAACTTCTACTGACCTACCTGATACATCAAAGATGAGTATCCACAAACCTAGTTGTAAAAATGAAAAAAACTGTGACTGCTCTAAAATCGAGAAAACTGAATCTATCAAATATCTAGGACTCATTCTGGACCAGTATTATTTTATATATTACAAAAAAAATGAGGCTACTCAAGCAAAAGTTCTATGTTCTCAGAGATATTCTTTCTCGAAATAATCTAATGATTTTATAAAATTTTATTAGTAGAGTCAATAATGAATTATTGCATAACAGCATGGGGCGGTACTTTCAATAATACGATAAGGAGCTTACAATCAGCACAAAACATGATACTTAGAATAATAACGAGAAAACGTAAACTATTTTCAACAGAGATACACTTATCGGTCCCTAATCTGGATGTACATAAATATTCATGATTTCATATTGCAAAGTTCTAGGATAATCCGATCCAGTGAAAATAAAATTATTCAAATTCCTCTATATAAAAAGAGCCATACACAACATTTTGTTTTCTACTTTTCTACAAAACTGTATAACCTTCTGCCTGAATGTTTAAAAAACACGAATGAAATAAAACATGTCAAAACTGCTCTCAAACAATTTATGCTTCACAATGCATCTGTATTCAAAATTTTCTGGAAAAAAATGCCATCTCTATCTTTCACTCATATTCTCCTCTTTCCCTTTCCAATAATCATAAGTATAGAAAAGCACTGTTCTTGTTCATAAAATAAAACATTTGTTATGTATTTTAACCATCTCATGCTTCATGAGAAGGAAATGCAAAACAGGCAGCCTGTTGCCTAGGCGTTTTTCGCTCATGTTCACAAGAGAAAAAAAAAATCTACGAAAAAAAAATTGTTATACTGTATCATCAAATCTTCGAATGATTCTTGAAATCTTGAATATATAGAGAAGAAAGGGAAGTCGTTGCTGACACGTAAGAGATAAAAGTAGCTTGCTAGTGGGGATTGCAGCAAAGTGAAGGTGAACTCATTACAGTTTGTCCGAGCTTTCGGAAATGTATATTTCCATCTTCAGGAGCTAACTATTTGAGGATGATCACTATGATGTTAAGAGGAAATTTTGATAATCTATGTAACATTTTTCAGACATACAGTATCACGAAACATTTAAAATTCTTGTAAAAGACGAACAAAAACGATTCTTACATAATTTTTACATTAATGCAAATTCTTTTATCACAATTCAAGACATTTAAACACTTTGTCAACGTTTATCACACGTTGGTCAATTTTTAGATAACCTAAACTGAAGAGGATACAGTAGATGAAACAGACAAGTTTGATGAAAATGTGCAAGGTTGGTACAACTCTCGATAGAATTCAAATACTGCCATCGTATTCTCAAATCGAAATCTTTATTCATTCTTTCAATGATACAACATTATTGTGTTCTCGTAGATACTATGGATGAAGTGCCTCTGTTGATCACGATCTCCATATACTCTCTCAGACAAATTTAAGGATCGTTTTTCGATAATGGTCCCTACGTATGAGTTTACACCGGAAAAACATATAAAGTGATAAGAAAGACAACATTGTGCTGGTTTTTGTCTTCAAAAGGACATAGAATGAGTGGCGATCGTCTGGAGAGGGTGAAGTATAGATTAGAGCATTTCAATAAAACTGACAATACTCAAACTTCATCAGTAGATGTGAATGAGTATATAGCCATTGGTGAACGGGCTGTTTTTGCCAAAAAGAGAAAAGGCAAAGCAACTTCTCTTGCGAAAAATGTTATCTCTTTTTCGAAGATTGGAAAAGTGTTTTCATTCAAGTACATAAATATTGAGCGAGAACCACTCAGAGAACAACTTCAGATAAAACATAATGTAAAATAGGGGTTCTGTGTCAATGGTTCATCACCGACGATAATGTAATCCTCTATTTGGAAGAAGATCACAATGACTTTGTTAAAATGAATACTCATATTTGCTCTATACCACCTGTCCTTTTCAGAGGAAGAATTTTGCAAATCGCGAAATCAAACTTAAGCCTAGTTCATTTAAATGCGAATCGCGAATTGTGGATTGCGAAGCTGATTCCCATTGGTCGATATCAAAATGATGTTATAGTAGAAATTTTGACAGATATCAAATTTAATTTCTTGCGAATTTGCATTATTTGAAATCTGGGGTCGGGAATCTTGAAATGATCTTAATATTTTGGAGAATATCGCAGATTTTTCGTGTGGACGCATGCGGAGTAGTACCTACCCAGGGTTTGCTGGTTGGCCTACCAATATGTTTACATAGGTTAGGTTAATTGAATATAATAAAATCAATAAAGGATTAATAGGATGTATGAATGTGAAGAGGTAAGATACACAAACCTAATATTACTCTATAAATCCTCTGCTCTAGATGATAATCAGTATGTATTAGCGGTATTTGTCGATTTAAGAAAAGCCTTTGATGTTTTAGACTTCAATACTCTACTAAATAAATTGAAAAATATGGGAATGAGAGGAAGGGCCAACTCACTTAAGGTGGATTCATAAAACATTGATTATCATTATAAATTAATAAATGATTTACGTGTTCATAAAAATCTGAATTAATGTTAATTTCTTGAAATGTCAACGTCTATGTCAATGTCATAATCATGTCATAAGTCATAATTTGAAAAAATATTTCTCAAACTCAAATTCAAAATATTGTTGTGTTTATGTATATAAATATAATAAAAATATTGAATATAATAGTAGTGTCTCCGTGTCTCGTCTAGTGACGGTTTAGAAATGCAAATTCAGTCAAAGAAAAGAAGAGCCCTTTTACTTGGTACAACTCTATTATTGAGCCTCTCTGCATTGATGAAAATGAAGAAGAAAAAGGTACATCGTAGGTACAAAATCAGACCCTTCCTGAGAAACAGACAGAATAGTGGACAGTTTGAGAAAATGTTTCAGTCTACGAAAGCGTAGAAGGGTCATCAAAAATGAAAGAATAAAAGGAATTATTGCAACTTGTAACGTGCAGCAATTCAATTACTGCAACTTACAACTCGCAATAGTTCAAAATACTGCAACATACAACTTGCAGTAATTCAATTACTGCAACTTACAACTTGCAGTAATTGAATTACAATTACTGCAACTTACAACTTGCAGTAATTGAATTACTACAACTTACAACTTGCAGTAATTTGAATCACTGCAACATATAACTAGCAGTAATTCGAAATAATGCAACATACAAATAGCAGTAATTCAAATCACTGCAACTCACAACTTGCAGTAACTAAAGCACAAAACAGGCTGAGAAAAAGATTAACTGAGGTTGAGAGGCTGAGATCAACTACTCTGTTAACTTAAATACCAGCTAGATTCCATTATTAACACCGTATAGAAGTTTACCATCAAAAGCTTGGATTGCATCCACCTTGTTTTGATATTTTTATACCTTTACAGGGGCAATTACATGGGTACCTAATAGAATGGATCAGGATGAGTTGGTTCAATTTTATTTTCACTTGGGATAAAGCCACAAGGAATTGATGGCTGTGCTAACATTGAACCATAATATAACAGTCAGTGGTGTATGCACCTTGAAAAGACATCTCAGAAATCTTGGACTGTATAGAAGAAAATATTCAACAGATCTTACTGAAGTAATTCAGTTCCTTTCGTACTAATACTGGTTAGAAGAGGGTTAGAATTACTGCGAGTTGTAAGTTGCAGGGATTCGAATTGCTGCTAGTTGTATGTTGCATTATTTCGAATTACTGCTAGTTATAAGGTGCAGTGATTCAAATTACTGCAAGTTGCATGTTGCAGTATTTCGAATTACTGCAAGTTGTAAGTTGCAGTAATTCGAATTACTGCAAGTTGTAAGTTGCAGTAATTCAGTTACTGCAAGTTGTATGTTGCAGTATTTTGAATTATTGCAAGTTGTAAGTTGCAGTAATTGAATTACTGCACGTTATACAAGTTGCAATAATTAGATTTTTTTTATTTTTTATGACCCTTCTACTCTTTCGTAGGATGTCACCTAAAGTGTTTCAGTATCTCTTGAGCTTAATTGAACGGGATCTACTAAAAGACCCCCGAGGAGCTCCTTTATCTCCAGAACTCAGACTAGCTGTTACTCTTCAGTAAGGGTTTTACTCTACCAATCAGTATTATAATCAGGAAATTTCATTAACTTTTGTAGGTTCTTGGCAGAAGGATTGTCAATGACTGAAATAGCTAGGAACTATCATATTGGAAAGTCAACAACACACCATATGACAAGACAACTGACAAACATGTGATGCGATTTGGAAAAATCTAATGCCAGTCTTTCTGCCACCAACAACAGAACATCAGTTCAGGCAGATTGCAGAAGAATTTTTGAAGCGGTGGAACATACCAAACTGCATTGGAGCCCTAGATGGGAAACATATAGTAATTCAAGCTCCATATCGTTCAGGAACTGATTATTTCTCATACAAAAAATCATTCAGGTTAGTTTATTATCATACATCACTTATTTGATTTTTATTGTATGATTTGTTTTTCAGCCTTGAACTAATGGCAACCTATGATGCCTATCACAGATTCGTGATGGTAGATATTGGTGCACAGGGTTCTTGTCATGATAATTCTGTATTTGGCCAATCAACTTTTGGACATGCACTCTTGCAGAATAAACTGCCTACCCCTTTCCAAAAAATTTACCAGGCAGTAATATTCAATTTCCCTTCTATTTAGCAGCTGATCAGGCATTTCCCTTGCACCAAAATATCATGCGCCCCTTTCCTGGACAAAATTTAAGTACAGAAAGCCGAATTTTCAACTATAGGATTTCACGGGCAAGAAGAACAATAGAAAACACTTTTGGTATACTTGCGCAGAGATGGAGAATATTACGTGGGCCAATTGTGGCAGATATAAAAAACAGGCATAACATAATTTCTCACAGTGTGGGGAACAAGAACTCCCCATTAAGGAAAGGAGATATTGTACAACAGGATTTGTGGATGTAGAGAGAGAGAATGGTGAAATGATTATGGGCAGATGGAGGGGCAGATGTATTGAGACCAGTTGGTAGATTGGATTCAAATAATTCTCCAAGAGAAAACCAAAGTAGAAGATTGCTACTACAAGAATATTTCAATTCCCCAATCGGTATGCTCCCTTACCAAGAAGACATTATTCTTAGAGGAAGTATTCCAATTCTCAATAAATGAACAGAATGTTTTTGTAAAATTATTTTATGATCGAATAAAGTTGGAAAATCCAAATAATCAAGTCCTTTATTCTGAAAATTTGTATTGAGCTAGGAATGGAAATACTATTGTTTTTTTAATATTAATATTGGATGTCATAAAAAATAGGTACTTCATTCACCAACATATGAGGATCAGTAGTAGGACATAAAAAAGTAACATTTATTCATCACAATATCAGAATATCACAGTTGTAGATGTGAAATTTGAAACCAAAACAAAATATACATCCTATGTAATAAAAAAAACAAATTGGATAACTACATCTGAAACTGTTCTCTGGGACATACAAAAAAAAACTATTCCAGTCAAATGAAAAAATTAGAGTCTATATAATTATCTGGTTTAAGTATATTTTTCAATAATTTCTAAGATCTCTATTTTATAACAAAACACTCAAGCATGAGAAATAATTAGGGATGGGTAAGGGAAGAATCCTTATTACAACTTGCAAATTTGTAATCAAGTTGTTTAGGAGATGTCTTGATGTACAGTAATACTTACTTTCACTAGGGAGGGCGCCAAAAATAATCCTTAAAGTTGTGACACCTTAAAAACTATTTCTAATTTATATGTTGCAAATGTGGGAGACCAATAATACACAACTTTTCAACAACAAGAGTAACAATTAAATCAGTATGTTAGTTCAGTTCACAATCAGTAATTTAGACTACAATTTTTCAACCGGAGTTAAAAAAGTTAGTTAAAATAATTTAGTAATTGATCAAGAAATTTTAACAATTCCAAAAATTTTCAAAAAGCTAATAAAAAAATAGGAAGGCTGAATAGGATGGAAAAGATATACTGCTGTTCAGTTTGACACCTTGAAATTACTCTGAATAGTGGTCAGAGAATACCTGGTAGCTTCCACACGGATTCACTCCTATCTCAAGACTAGTAGAACAGGCTTCCTTCACAGATATACCAAATATAACTGCTAGGTTGATGATCTAACTGGCACCGTTGGTAAGGCTCTAGGACTAGGCTTTAGAATATCGACATCAGGTTTCTCTTCCCCAAAAACCGTGAGCTGGTGATTGAGCTGCATACAGGTCGTTGGTCTTCTTCAATTGTTGTTGTGTCTCACAAGGTGTGTCATGAAATGAACGTGAAGCAGTATGAGCAAGATTCAGAGGGAAGGACGCAGGAATGGAAGAAATAATCCAAAGTGATAACTAACTAACTAACTATGGATCCAATAATTAGAAATTTTATACGAACTTTATATAATATGAAATAATAATGTATATAAGGAATAATATAATCGACAAGAAAACAAATTTATAGAATCGATTCTATGAATTATATCCTACAATTTTTAAAAATTTTAACTGAAAATCAAAGAAATAGTCTGACTAATTAAAATTCATTAAATGATTGAAATTGCTGTGGTAGGAAAAAATGTACTCTCAATATTGTTTTCCAATTGAAAGAAAATTACTGATAATAGTAAAAAATTACTGATGATAAAAAATTACTGATTATGACCATGGACTCACCCATTATGTGAAGATTCTATTCAAGAGAGCGAAGTACTTCTTCAAAAGTGAGAAAAATAATATCAAAGTATTGATAAGTAAGTGAGAAAATAAGATCAAAGTATTGATGAGTATATCTAAGAATGATCTTCCAAAAAAATGAGGAAATTATATCAAGAAAATTGATAACTAGTGAGAAAAATTTACATAAAAAATCGCAAAAGAAATAAACTGATCTCAAGACAATTTCTGGTATTTTTGGATTAAAATTAGGATCACTGAAATAATAGGAAAGTTATTTCATATAAAAATAAAGATAAAGAAATATTTCTCAAGGATAGCTCAAGAAAGTCGGTTAAAGGGTTTGCACTTTGAGACAGGTGACCATTACATAGCTGTTAACTTTATCTGCAGTGTCTCGAAACGTAATAACACCGAGAAAACATCAAGTACAGTAGTGAATCAGGGTTCTAGCAGAAAACACCACCGGAATGAATTTCAAGAGACCTTCAAATGTGGCAATTAGTCGGTACTATAACCTACAAATAGGCAGTAACTGAACTTGAAACTCTAGATGTTGATGCGCATTACCAAAACATTGATTCAGGCCTGCGATGAACAGTATGCTGTTACGTTCACCAGTTCTGTATCATAGACACTCATTACCGATTAGCGGGAATAGAGACATAGCGGGGTTAGGATTCACAAGGACTTGACACTTCTAACCTTCTTAACCTATATAGGGAATTGGGGACGACAACCACATGTACGAGTACAATGTACAGGCGATATAGGAGATTAAGGTTATTACAAGTTTCAATATATCGGGAGGATTGGAGAACAACTTCTGAGTCTCATTATTCCTCTCCTTACATACGACAAACACAACAGTTGGCGACGAGGACAGTCGAATCCATATCAAGACTTGGAGGAAGCCAGAAATTCCTGCTGATATATAGACCACGCCGGAGGGGAAAATACAGTAGGATAATGGCACCACCACCACTTTCACGACCCTCTACAACAGATACCACTGTCCATTCAGTACAGACAGTTTTCTCAATAGAAACGTACGATAGGTACTTCAAAGAAGTTTGACCGATGGCTCATGCGGCTTGAAAGTGCTTTCAAAGTATTCGCAGTCCCTGAGGATAAGCAAGGTGCCTACCTTCTACATTATATGGGACCTAATGCATACGATGTGCTTTGCGATAAAATATCCCCAGAAAGCCCAGAAAACAAAACATATAATGAATTGGTGGATACGATGAAGGCCCATTACAATCCCGAACCATTGGAAATTGCAGAGAACTTTCGTTTCTTGCAAAGGAAACAGCAGGAGGGTGAAAGTGCGAGTGAGTACTTGACAGCACTACAGAGATTGGCCACTACATGCAAATTTGGTGAATATCTCAAAAAGGCTTTACGAAATCAATTCGTTTTCGGTCTACGAAACCAGAATATCCAGAGCAGACTGGAAGAATGCAGGGAACTAACAATAGAACGAGCTTTGGAGGTTGCTGTTAGTATGGAGACTTCAGCTCGTGATGCTGCTCAGCTACATAAGAGCAATAACTCAGTTAATATACATAAAGTTTACAGTGCCAAAACACATGAAAGGAAATATTCAGACAATACAGGGACTAGTGGTGAAAATATTAAAAATTCGAAAAATTTTGTCCAGCCCATAAGAAAATACCATTCATCAAATAATAATGTAAAATGTTTTAGGTGTGGATCAGACCAACATTTAGCAAACAAATGTACCAAAACTTACTTGGCCTGTTCAAAATGCAAACGACTAGGTCATCTTAGCAAGGTATGCATGAAAGGAAATAGAATAAATAGTTTGGATCAAATAGAAGATGTAGGTGAGGTAGAAGATATCTGGTCCATAAATACTGATCACACAGAATATAGAGAAAAATTTACTATTTCTCTTGAAGTTAATCAGGTAAGGATATTATTTGAAATTGATTCAGGTGCTGCAGTCAATCTGATGAATTCCATTGATTTCAAAAACTTGTTTCCTGGATTAAACTTGCAGATGACGAATTTGAAATTACTTACATATTGCTCGCAATCACTGGATGTGATTGGTTCTGCAGAGGTTACAGTAAATTATAATAACACAACAAATAATTTGAACCTTTATGTAGTGCATTCAAAAAAACAGCCACTCTTAGGACGGAAATGGATTAGACAATTGGGGCTAGGTTTCACCAACATATCCTATGTTTCTCAAATTAACTTAGATACAAGGTTGGAAAGTTTGTTTTCCAAATATCCTAAAGTATTCAGTGGTGCTATGGGAACAATTGTGGGTTTGCAAGCCAGGTTGAAAGTTAAGAAAGAGATGCAACCATTTTTTATCAAAGCAAGGAAGGTGCCCTATGCACTATTGCCAAAAGTTGAGGAAGAGTTAGACCTTTCAGAAAAAGAGGGAATCTTGGAAAAAGTTACTAATTCAGAATACGCTACTCCGATTGTACTAGTGGTGAAAGCAACTGGTAACATACCAATTCGTGGAGATTTCAAAATTACATCAAATAAATATTTAGTTATTGATGAATACCCTTTGCCAACAATTGAAGCTTTGTTCTTTTCAATTGCTGGGGGAGATAAATTTACAAAGCTTGACCTTCAGCAAGCATACCTACAGATGGAGGTACATCCTGAGGATAGAAAATTCTTAACACTTAGTACACCAAAAGGACTATATCGCAGTACACGTTTAATGTATGGGATTGCTAGTGCACTAGCAATCTGGCAAAGAGAGAATGAAAATATATTGAAGGATATACAGGGGGTTTCGGTTTTCCTAGATGACATAAGAATTACAGCTCCAGATGACTTGAATTAGTACTTTCCAGACTTTCAAACTACAACATTAGAATAAATTTTCAGAAATGTCATTTTTTTGCAAATAAAATAGATTATTGTGGTTACATAGTGGACATATATAGCATACACAAAACAAAAGAAAAAATGGAGGCAATTCAAAATGCTAAAACACCTTCAAATAAAACCGAGGTGAGGGCTTTTGTAGGACTCATAAATTATTATGGCCGTTTTTTGAAAAATTTGTGCCATAAATTGCATCCTATTTATAACTTACTCAAAGAAGGAGTACCTTTTGTGAGGGATAAAAATTTCCGACAAGCATTTTCAATTGTTAAGAGAGAAATTATATCAGATAGAGTTCTTGCTCATTTGGATCCAACTTTACCTTTAGTATTGGCCACAGATGCCAGTCCATTTATGCTGTTGGTGCAGTATTATCACACATATACCCTGACGGTTCTGAGCATCCAATACAGTTTGCTTCCCAAACACTCACAAGTGTACAGCAAAAATATGCTCAGATAGATAAGGAAGCTTATGCAATAATTTTTGGCATCAAAAAGTTTTTCTATTATCTGTTTGGTAGACCCTTCACTTTATTTGTTGACCACCAACCGCTTGTACGAATCTTTTCACCGTCAAAATGCTTGCCCACACAACACATACAACACGTATGCTGCATTATGCATTATTCCTACAAAGCTTCAATTACAATATAAAATATAAAAATACAAAGTGTCATTCAAATGCAGACGCGATGTCACGGTTACCACTAGAGGCTACAAGTCAATTCAAATTTGATGTTAATGACAAATTTGAAATTTTTCAGATTGAAACATTACCTATTACATTTCAAGAATTGCGCAACGAGACGATGAAAGATTCAAGTTTCGAATTATTGTTGGAAGGTTTACAAAACGGAAAAACTATTCATGCAAAACACAGATTCAATATTCCACAGATGGAATTCACGTTGCAAAATAATTGTATTTTCCGACAGCAAATGGCTGTGATTCAAGAAAAATTGCGTAACAAAGTATTACAAGAACTGCATGCTGCACATTTTGGAATTAACAAAATGAAAGCTCTTGCAAGAGGACACTGTTGGTGCCAGGTATTTCTTATATGATATAGAAAACATATGCAAAAATTGTACCGAATGTAATAAGATCAAAAATAACCCGGAAAAAGTTCCAGTGCATCCCTGGGAAACACCAACAATGGCCTTTGAAAGAGTGCATATTGATTTTGCTGGCCCTTTTATGAACTCTTACTTCTTCATCTTAGTTGATGCGTATACAAGATGGCCAGAAATTCATATGGTAAAAGACATGACTAGTCTTACCACAATTGGTTTGCTCAGAAAGATATTTAGCACTTTTGGCTTACCAAATTGTTTAGTATCGGATAATGCACAATCATTTGTGTCGTATGAATTCAAACGATTTCTACAAGAACATGGTATTGTACATAAACTAAGTGCACCGTACCACCCTGCAACTAACGGTTTGGCAGAGAGGTATGTGCAAACTTTTAAGCAAGCTTTAAGAGCTTTGAAGGGAAACAATGATGAAAGAGAAAGACAACTTTGTAAATTTGTATTTCAATATAGAAAAACACCCCATACAATAACAAATTTAATGTTCGTGTAAGAATGCGAATTATTTTTTTTCCATTTCAAATTACTGAGAATTCATTTTCAAGAAATCGGCCAGAAAGTGAAATCGAGAGACATTAAATTTAACTAGGGCCACACTCAATTCATGCCTAATTTTTTCTATTACGAAATATATAGCTACCATGAACTGCTAATAGTGTCCTATTGACCATAATTCTCGACCACCCGAGGTTCAGCTCCTATTCCAAAACTATCGTAAAAGTTTCACTCTCTGCATCAATAAGTCTTATTGAATGGGGTACTACAGGATATGGCAAGTAGGTATTGTTAGTTTGAGCATAAAAGTCGTGTGGGTATAGGGTTTTTTATTGAAGATACTTCCTTTTTTCCTATAGATGTGGATAGAAACCACACGTCGTGAATATAATTTTAAGAGAAGCGATCGCGATTCGCATGCCCATCAATTAGTTGACATTTATTATTTCAAGGAAATGGTATTAGTTTAGGCTAGGAAACTCGGGAGTTTATTTTTTGAATAGGGCAATTTATGTAGCATAATAAACACGTCAAAAGTAAGGGCTCTCGAGAAACATATATAGTTTATTTTCATTTTGTGAATATCCGCAGAGGGTACTTAAGAATTTCGAAGAAGTCCCCACATGTTGCGAAAACATAAATTATTTGTATGTTCAGTATCTGAAGCTGGTCAAAAGAGAAGGAAGGAATAGTATACACCCCTAGAGAAAAAAATCTACCACGATTGGTTGATACCATCCAACCAAGTCAGGTTTCCACCCATAACGGGAATGAACAGACGAAATTAGAGTCAGATAGGGATTTTAGAAAAATCTTAAAGTTAGTTCAATTTTGAATTTCATCCTGCTTGCCTCGTGTTCTGGTGCGTGAATTCTGTGTCTGGTAAATCTCTCAAAGATTGTATTTTTTCTGATATTGATGAAGTTTCCCCTTCTGGCATTCATTGGAATCTTGTAAATTCATTGAGTTTTCAGAGTCTGGACTCAACTAGGTTAGTACCTTCCGTACTGCTTAGAACATTTAAATTTCAAAGTGAAATACATTTTTTAAACCATTAACTTCCTTTTGACTGGTTAAGATAATTAGTTCGATAGATTTCAACTCACTCAGGATAGCTGTAATCCTCATGATTATCTCTTGTTCATTCATTTGCTTTGCTATATAGGAACCATTTCCTAATCGAGTCACATTTTCGTCACTTGTCTATTTATTATTTGTTTTATTTTGATAATTATTAAATAGATCGTTGAGGTTTTATTTATTCTTTTATTGCTGAACTTACCCACTTCTCTTCCAGAAGTAAATAATAAAATAAATTCAATAGAAATTCTTCTGATATAAGTAAAAAGTTGATAATATAATATAATAGGATAAAGAGTTACCAGATAAGTGTTTATACGTGTGACGGTTCGAGGTAATCGATAACCCCGCAGAAGCGATAGCTGAGTCTAGAGAGCTGTCACCCCTTCTGAGATTCGAGAGGTAAGTGGAATTTTTTTGATAATGTTTACGAGCCAACCCAAGCGTATTCTTATTGGACCTTACTTGCCTAACCTGTCTCGTTCGGCAAAGAAAATCCGTAGATGAAGGAAATGAAAATTATTAAGAAGGTGGACCTAAGACAGGTGTAATCTAATCAGTTTATTTCGAGGATAGAGTATCTTCATCCGAGTCCACCCTTCTTACATTTGGCAGAGAAATTAGATCATGTTCAGACTTATTAAAACCAAATATAAAAAATGATAAAACCCTCAGACCAGATTCAACTTTCATTAGGAAAAGAGAATTACAGGTGGGAGACAGAGTTGAAGTCAGGGATTATATACAAGTTGACTTACCTGATGACTTGCATGACTTACCACCTGCACTATGCATTTCTCATGATCCTGTGATGCCTTCCTGCTCAGATGACTCGTCTGTTCTGCGAAGATCAAAGCGCCACGGTTAGACCCCCAATGAAGTTAGATCTTTAGTTGTAAGAGTTGTAAGTTATGTTCATTCTCATAGTCATATTAAGTAATAAGTAATGTATTCAAATTTCCCACAAAGAGGAGAGTGTTACGTTCACGAGTTCTGTATCATAGACACTCATTACCGACTAGCGGGAATAGAGGCATAGCGGTTAGGATTCACAAGGACTTGACACTTCTAACCTTCTTAACCTATATAGGGAAGTGGGAACGACAACCACATGTACGAGTACAATGTACAGTCGATATCAGAGATTAAGGTTATTACAAGTTCCAATATATCGGGAGGATTGGAGAACAACTTCTGAGTCTCATTATTCCTCTCCTCACATACGACAAACACAACATATGCTATACTGAAAAATGTGAATGAAAACTTTATCAAAGATATTAAACGAACTCTAAATAGTTCACCAGTACAAGAGAAGAACTATAATAAATGTATGTATATATGAAATCTGTAAATACTTCACCAAGAAAATGATATGAACCCTAGTATATGAAATCAGTGAAAAATGCAAAAGTTATGCAAACAGGACGGACAACTACGTCTGTCGTGTACGAGAGTGGAGTCTCACTTATGGATATGATCCGTGAAATTGTTTGATCTACTAATGATTGCTTAATGAGTTGAAAATCCAGTCACCTTACACTCAGCGTAGTACTTCAATAGGTCCTTTCCTGGTTACACACTCCTTGATGGGTTCCAATTTTTCAGAATATCTCCTTGGATTATAATCCCTTCTGTCTGATAACACTTCAAATAGCACGTGGATAGTACTGAAAAATGATCACAACGACAGAACAAATCTATGGCACAGTATAGCTGTCTCAAAAAGATTGCAATGCTATCAGAAAAATGGTTTTTATTCAGTCCTAGAAACCTCTATCTTCATATAAATGAAAAGCACGTGCAAATTAATACATTAACGTTGAGTGAAAGCCAGGCAGGAATGATATTTGATTCAAAAAGTTATGTGCAAGAAACATTCTGAGAACTACGAAGCTCTGGGAGGGCCACTTCTATATATTTTTTAAAATCTCGAGTTTGTAAAGTCGAGATCTCGAGTTCTCGAGTTGTGAAAGTCGAGATCTCGAGATCTCGAGTTGTGAAAGTCGAGATCTCGAGATCTCGAGTTTACAAAGTCGAGAAGTCGAGAACTCGAGATTTAATTTGTTGTGGTGAACTTGTGATGCGAGAACGTCAAGAGATATGTCATTATGTCAACCTGACACCTGCCGCCATAATTCTCTATACCTTGTAACACTCCACACTCTGAGTTCAGAATTTGAAAAATTTTGAAACAAAAAATATGAAGTTTATACTTATGCCTTTGGGCTGCTCAGATTGATACGGTAGGGTGTGAGTTCAAAAGTTACAATTTTACTGTTAAGATGGTAATCGAGTAATATGAATTCTAAAGTTGATTTTAAGGTGATTGATTTGACTGTTCGATATATTTGGGCGCCAGGCTTGCAAAAGACAAAAGCCAATCAGATACTTTCTAAAAACCTTGCTTGGATGAGAAGACAAAACAAATAATATACAGAGAATCAATTCAACAATTTAATTCCTTGATAAAATTACAATGTGGCTGAAGGCTAGAAAAATTAAGGATAACAATAATTTGTGAAGTGTGAAGTGGCTGAAGGCCCTAAAATAATGTTGAGAATTATGTAAAAGTGAGGTGGCTGAAGGCCCAAAAATAATATTGAAGATTATTTGAAAATACTGGAAAATTTAAAAAACAAGAGAAAGGTAGCAAAATAGATTCAGAACATTCAACTTTACATAGAGCTATTGATCCGATCTGATTCCAATCGAAGGTCTTGGCACTTGGGTGGATTATACCTGGTTGGCCGGATGAATTGTCCAAGAGGGTTTCCTTAAGGTAAATGGGAGTTCAACCTCCAGAGTCAGTTCAGCTTCCAGCTCTCTGTTCTGCTTCCAGAGCTACCAAGTACTTCTTATGATGGAAGTTAGTAGGGTATAGCCTCCTTCAGTTCTGACTGCTCAGTAGGGAATCTCCAGGTGTTACCGTCCTTTACAACCCTCTTTGGTTAACCAGGATCCTCGATGCAGGTATAGACGTAGAGTGCATGCGGAAATATACGAGGAATCAGAAAGTTGTCGACAATGTGATTAAAGGGACGAAAGGATATCCTTTGAACCGCTCACTGAGTTTTATGTTCTGAATTATAATACTTTGGAAAGTAACAAATTGAAATGTGAAATTTTAGGAACTTAGAAAAATTAGGAAGATATGTATATATTCAATTCAAGGAAAAAAACTTGACACTTGAAAATTCAGTCTTTTTTTTTTTTTTAAAAACTAGAGAAAATTGACTCAAATTGAAACCAGAAATAACTGAGAATCAAATCATTAACTCAGAGAAAGATTATTTGAATAATATTTATAATGAGATATCCGGGTATTGATATATTATTACAGAAAAAAAAAAAATCAAGGAAAAATTATCATTTATCTAATGAAGAAACTAAATTCAACTTTGATAAATTGTAGATACTGAAATTCAATCAAGAAGTTATGAAATTTGAATATTAAATGAAGGTGGCAAATCCTTCAACTAAAATGCCGAGAAAACTACCTTCTAGTGAAAGTAAAAAAAAATGTAATATCTATATACAGGGTGGCAAGTCCTGTTCAAAAGTAAAATGCCAGATAATAGGTAATTTTCCAAGTTTGAAGTTAACAGGTAATCTACTTTTCCGTGAAAGTAAAAGAAAAAGGTATGTATAAAGATATATATACAGGGTGGCAAGTCCTGGTTCAAAAGTTAAATGCCAGAAAATAGGTAAGTACTTTAGGTGTGAAGTTGACAGGTCTGGAATTAAGATATGGTATATCTGGAGATAAGGAAATAGACATGCATTGACATGTGGTTTGTTGAGTTGACCAAGGAAAATACTGACAGTAAGATAGAGAGAAAAATCTCACTTCCAGAAAACTTGAACTATAGATTGTGCTTTCGTCACAAGAAGGCAAAACCTATACAGGAACCAGACAAAGGTTGACTGAACAGGCTATAGAGAGAAGGAAACCTTCCTCAGGTTGCATTTATTTCTCAGAGAGAAAGAAAAATAACTTGGAAATAAATTCTCAAGATAATAACAGAAATTAAATGCTCACCTGAGAAAGAATCCTGGAGAAGTACAGCCTGAACGTCAAAGTCCAACTTCGAGGCTCTAGGTCCTGTAGGTTCAAGGTTCCTGGACGAGACACAGAGTAGACTTCAGTTCAGGTTTCCTGGATGAACATCTGAGGAAACTACGATGACGTTTCGAATTTCCAATAGGTACCTAGAAAAATTTTTGAAAGAGTAGATACTGTTTTCAACTTATTGAATGAGGAAAAAATTAGCAACAAAGCTGATGTTGATAGCAACAATTTATAAAAAGCAAATTTAAGCGGCAAGGCAGGTGATACTTAACCTTTCACTGAAAAATAATTGTATATGATTTATTATATTATAAATCTGCAATTTTACAAAAATATTGTTATCAAGTGCTAATAAAATATAGAAAGAACCCAAATATCCAATAAATTGATACCGATGACCAATTATTAACTAAGAAACCATCAGATATGAATGGTAACCTCAATTAACTCGAATGCAATTATTTCTCACAAAAATGAAATTCGATCAAAAATATACCAATTAATATTTAATTCAATATACAATAATCAACTCTAACAAACCAAATGTCGGCGATGACAAGTTATTTCATTCGAAAAATAAAGATAGATCCAGACCTACCAGATATCTTCAATTCCCACAACCTATCACTTCAACCTTTCAAGTCGGTAGTTCAAATCAGAAGGACTTTGATTTTCCTATTCTTTCTTCGCGAAAGATCCTGTCATCTCAATCCTTCTCCTGATTGGTTATTCAGTCTCCCTTCTTCGATCTTCTGTGTCGCTGTCTAGCGGGAAGGACGAGCGCGCAAGACTTGATGAATTCGATATGGTTATTGAACCGGTGAAGGACTGATAAGCGGAAGTATATAGAAGAACGAATGGACGTCAGATAATTAAATGGTTGATTGATTGAAAACATCTCAATGGAACGGAATAATCGTTACACACCACCCTAACTCGGTGAAAAAAATTTGGAAACTCTAGGAGATTACAAATTTTTTTTATTGCAAGAAAACATTAGCCCAACCTTCATCTCAGTAAACCAAGTAAACCTAGTAGATAAGAAAATTGCACTTCACCTTATGAATTCAAATATTTCTTCACCTTTATATAGGTATTCATGAAAACGAAGAAGAAAATCAAGTAAGAATCATTGTTTCAGTAATCAATAATGTCACTGATATTCACGAAGTAATAGCTTCATTGAGTAGGAGATAACAATGTCTACAAAAGGTATTTACAGAATGTACAAAATTTACAAGATCTTCAAGATTCTTTTTCATCACATGTGGAGTGACTATGTGAAAAAGGAAAAAGTTATTAATTCAATAAGATATAAGAATTTCAGATTGTATTCGAAATTGAGTGAACATTCAATGGATTATAAATTTCACCTCATAACTGTTATTCCTCTGAGGAATTATCTCAATATGGAATTTCAATGATTCAGTAGGAAATACATTATTTCATTTTCAAAAAAATATATATTATTTTGAAATCTATAAGGTAATTAGCAGAAGTTAGGTCGGTAAGATGAAGGCTAAGACAAGGCATTTATTCCGAATGAAATAACTTCTCATCAAATAGACATGAAAATTCCGAAAAGATTTATACCAGAAAAACTTCAAACCGTCAAAAGTTACCTATAAAAAAAAATACATCGTTATGTATACTCAAAAATCTCCACCAAATATAACTGGGATGCATATGGCCCAAGAGCAAACCATCCCCACCACCAGAACCCATCAACAGCATGTCCGAAACCAAATGTGGTGGAATCAGGGATGGAAGTTGACCCCACAAAACCAAAATTGCGCATCTCGAGAATGAGAGAGAAGCCTCACTTTTTGGTTTCCTCAAAGAGCACACTGACTCCGGACATCCTGCCGACAAGCACCAGGGATGCAGACGGGAAACTCCAGGGACACACCCACCTCAATTGTCCAGCCTTAGGGAGAAGCTGCTATCCCAACAGTAGTATAGCCACTGTCACGCTGAAATTTCAAAAGTGCTACAAACAGTCCTAGAAGAGGCTGAATGTCGTGTTTCATCTACTCATAGATGAAAAATCGAAGGATAGGAAAGATAAGAGATAGAAGGGAAAATGAAGGAAGAATAGCGTTAAACCTGATTGGGAATCAAGATGGCTCAGGAGGATTCATTTGCCACCCGTCTCTAGCCAGTAGTTCATCAAAATGAACTCAGCAGACACTATCAAAAGTCGGTCGGTGAATAACGTTTGAGGAAAAAAAGAATAGTTTTTCCAAAGTGCTCTCTACACAACCAACGTACCCGTAGACCGAACTGAGAGGTGCAGGGAATATTCGATATTCTATAAAACAGTTTAGTGAAACTACCCTCTTAAAAAAAACAAAGGGAGTTGGAGTTATTCAGCAACAGACCAATGAAGCTTGACAGAGTTCAAGTTGTGCCACCGCTCTAGAGACTAAGGAAAAGATAGAAAAGATAAAAGAGAAGAACAGTACAAGGTATGGAGGCAGTCCGAAGGAACCCGGAAATAATTCAAACTCAACCGAAACAAGTTTTGACATATTAGCTCATTGATTTACCGTTATTGATTCGTGAAGTATCTGACAAGAACAAAAGTCATCGAAAATTTTCGAATGAAAAGATAATATCAGTGAAAGCAGTACCTAAGTCACTGACATAAAGGTAATTAGAAAACTTTCGAATGGGAAGATAATATCAGTGAAAGCAGTAAGTCACTGACATAAAGGTAATTAGATAACATTCGATGAGTTCTACCACCTCAAACTGAGAGAAAATATTGTTTGGACAATAAATAGATATTATTATTTCGAAATAAGATACAAATTGTCCAAACATTAAGATAAGATAAGATAGTAGGCAAATGCTTGATTCCACTAACCAAATTTACTGAAAGATGAATAGATTTTTTCTCAAATTTGAATCAATCACTTGAAGAAAAAAAAATCACAGAGGAGATATAGAATCTGTCTTTCAAATTTGTTGAAAAGTTATCTGTTCTGAAAGTTCAGAGATACCATTAAGGCATTATCAAAAGCTAAATACTTTCAAAAAGTACAACTAAAATCAACAAGTATATATTATTGGAACATCAGCATGTGCACTACTTTTTCACTCGAATGACTCTTTCTTGACGCAAGATACATGATATACTTTCAAGATAATTGCAGATAAGTTACTGCAATGCAATAAAGTGAAGGTAATTTAGGTACAGGTTTTACAGTTGAATGATGGAAAGATTCCTAGAAGTGGCCAGTTATAAGACTTTTACTTATCATCTGGTAAAATGCCATGGTGAGAGAATTCTTAGGCCCCTCTCACAGAGCCCTTTTTTTTTACAGTTGAATGATGGAAAGATTCCTAGAAGTGGCCAGTTATAAGACTTTTACTTATCATCTGGTAAAATGCCATGGTGAGAGAATTCTTAGGCCCCTCTCACAGAGCCCATTTTTTTTACAGTTGAATGATGGAAAGATTCCTAGAAGTGGCCAGTTATAAGACTTTTACTTATCATCTGGTAAAATGCCATGGTGAGAGAATTCTTAGGCCCCTCTCACAGAGCCCATTTTTTTTACAGTTGAATGATGGAAAGATTCCTAGAAGTGGCCAGTTATAAGACTTTTACTTATCATCTGGTAAAATGCCATGGTGAGAGAATTCTTAGGCCCCTCTCACAGAGCCCACAGATATTGAAAATGAACGATAAAATAAAAGATAATTGGCTAATATGTCAATTCACGATACAAAACGATAAAAGGAGATATTTAACTATCCGAATCTTCGGAATCAGCGCTAAAATATTCATCTTCGGTTGGGTTTGCATCATTATCGATAAAAGAGGATTTTAAGTCTTTGACGTGCCAACGTCCTAAGTCTTTGCCATCCATGTCTTTGAGCTCATATACTAGGTTCGATATTACTTTAGAAACAATACATGGTATGAATTTGGGAGCCAATTTAGAGGAATAATGATTAGGAGCTGAAGATAGAGTGATATTTTTCTTCCAAAGTCTGTCACCTACATGAAATTTAACTTCTCGTTTCCTCAAGTTATATTGACGAGAATTTCGAAGATAAGCTTGATGTAACTGGTTACGAACATCAACAAATAATTTGGGAAGTTCCTGAACATCATCAATTCGCTGTGATTTTTCAGAGATAATAGGTGTGTTATTTTCATTTTCTGAAACTTTGCCATAGAAATCTCCTGTCACCGGAATATTTCTAGCAAAATTCAAGAAAGCTGGAGAATAGCCAGTTACATCATGTTTTGCTAGCCTTATGGCTTGAGCAACCTTGTAGATAGAAGTATCCCATGTTTTATGATTTTCATGAATATAACAGCGAATTGATGTGACAATTACTTTATTAACTCTCTCGGTAAAATTAATTTGGGGATGATATTTGGCATTATACCAAAATTTCTGTACTCGATAATCTTCCATTAGTTTCTTAAACTCTTTGCTGACAAATTGGCTTCCATTATCTACCATGATGATCTGAGGTACACCATAGATTAGAAAAACGTTATTTTCCAGAAATTTAATTATACCTTTCGAGGTAGCTTTAGACATCGGATGGACTAAGACATATTTCGTGAACCAGTCAGTGACAACCAAGACATACTGATTACCATTTTTGGATCGGGGATAGGGACCTAACAAATCTGCAGAGATACATTGAAAAGGGAAATTAATATTTTTGTAGGATCCCATATGACCAGCTTGAGGTAAATTCGAACTTTTACAGGCAGCACAAACAGGACATTTCCTCACATAATTATAGACATCCTTGCGAATTTTAGGCCAGTAGTACAGTTCCAAGATACGAGAAAGAGTTTTAGATATTCCTAAATGTGCAGAAGTCTCTCTGTCATGATAAAAGTCAAGAATTTCCGGTCTATTTGCAGAAGGCACTATAATTTTCCAGTCAGTGAGATTGCTGACAATATTATGATGAGATAAGATATGTTTATAGAGAATGCCATTCTCAACACGAAAAGAGGAATAATTTTCAGGATTTTCTTGAACTTTCTTCACCATAGAGGTATACCATTTATCAGGCTGGAAGGTGGATACATCGATAACAGATACATCAGCAACTGATCGAGATAAGGCATCTGCAACCACATTTAAAGAACCCTTTCGATGTTTAATGGTGAAATCAAACTGAGATAACTTTACTGCCCACCTAGTCAAACGTCCAGAGGGATTTGAGAGATTATGAAGGTATATAAGGGAGGCATGGTCAGTTTCAATTGTGAATTTCGTGCCTTCAACATAGCTTCGGAACTTTTCTATACCAAAAATGACAGCTAATAACTCTTTTTCAGTTACCGTATATTTTCTTTGACAAGCAGTGAGTGTTTTACTGGCATAAGCTACTGGATGTTCTACGCCATCACATTCTTGGTATAAAATAGCACCTACACCTGTGTCTGAAGCATCACACTGAATCACAAAAGGTTTTGTGAAGTCAGGGCTTGCTAGAACTGGAGCAGAAGTAAGACGAGATTTAATTTCACTAAAAGCCATTTCTGCCTCAGGAGTCCAAGTAATTGGTTGGCCCTTTTTGCGACCATGAAGAAGATCAGATATGGGGGAGCAAATAGAAGAAAAATCTTTGATGAATCGACGATACCAACTGACAAGTCCTATTAAACGTTTGATTTCGGTGGTATTTTTGGGAGTTGGATAGTTAATGATGGCGGAAACCTTCTCAGGATCTGTTCTCAAACCTTGTTGGTCCACAACAAAACCAAGGTATACAAGAGAAGGACGGCAAAATTCACATTTGTCTAAGTTTACAGTGAGATTGGCATTTTTAAGTCGTTGAAATACTTCTTTCAAAATCTTGATATGAAGTTCGAAAGTAGGAGTAGCCACAATGATGTCGTCAAGGTAAACAAAGCAAAAAGGAGCCAATGAAGGTCCTATAACGATATCCATTAAACGAGCCATTAATTTTGGACTGTTACTGAGCCCAAAAGGAGATACAAGAAATTCAAAAAGACCTCTTCCATAGACTGCAAATGCGGTCTTAGGTCGAGATGACTCGTCCAAAGGAATCTGGAAAAATGCCTTCGTCAAATCAATAGACGTAAGGTATCTGGCGTCCCTCAACTTGTTCAAGATACTGTCTATAAGAGGCATGGGATAACTATCATTGACTGTGACTTCATTAAGTTTTCTGCCATCAAAGCATACACGATATTCTCCAGAGCGCTTGGGAACTAACCACAATGGGCTACACCAGGGAGATTGAGAAGGTTGAATAACATTGAGTTTCAACATCTCATCGACTTCTTTATTTAAATGTTTCTGCATAGCTGGAGATAGAGGGTATTGGCGTTGAACAATAGGCTTGGCATCACCAGTATCGATATGATGTGTCAACAAATGAGTTCGACCAAGTCTGTCTTTGGGAGCTATAGATTTAAAACAGTCAATGACTTCCTCAAGCTCAGATTTCTGAAAGGGAGTCAATTCAGAGAATGGTTTGATTGTGTTAACAGTACAGATAGAGGAATAAGATAAAGTACTAAAATTTGCCTCAATTCGAAAAAGTTTGAAAAAATCCATGCCAAGAATCAGAGAATGAGCAACAGAAGGTATGATCAGAATTTTCAACTCCTTGGAAACACCATTCAAGGAAATTGGAACTAAGATATATCCTAAAAAATCCTGAGGTTTGCCATCAGCTGTAGTGACATGAACGATAGATTCATATTTAATAGGAATATTATGTGACTGTAATAGACTAAAACCTGTAGAACCTAGGATAGAAGAGGTACTACCAGTATCAGCAAGGGCAAGAATTTTCTGTCCAAAAAGTTCAACATTAAGATATGGACGATTATCATTGGATTTCATGACAAAAAGGGGATTTAAATTCACGGGAGGAGATAAGAAATTTTTAACATAAGATAACCATTTTTGCCATTCACAAAGAGATGTTTTTAGTTGTCCTGTTTGTGTTGCTTTCTTTTCGATTTTTTCACATTTTGGGACTGTGAGTTGGCTGTGCTGGTGCCTGGACTGTCGGTAAGTTGACTGGTGACGACGTCCAGTTTTTCGCCACCAGGAATCGCGTTTTTTGGATTGCATTTACGACATTTTGTTTTTACGGTATTCTTGAGACCACAACCATAACAAAATATTGTTTTTGGTTTTCGACACTCATTATAAGCATGACCAGCCAAGTCACAATTCCAACATCGATAGTTCGATAAGGTAGATATATTACTGGAAGGAAAATTTCTACGAACTGAAGGTTCGGAAGGTGAATAGGAAGTACTGCCTCCACTAAAAGGACTACTTAAATCAGGCTCCAACAAACCAGTATTACGATGTGGTGGTGCTTTATAGCGATCAGCCCATAAACGAGACTCTTCTAATTTTTTGCACAATTCAGAAAGTTCAGAAACAGTTTTTGGATCATGTAAAGCTAAATTAGAAATGAAAAAAGGTAAAAGATTTCGACGAATTTTTCGGACTCTAGTTTCTTCATCAGGTTTGGTTGTCAACCTGTTGAAGAGACCTTCCATAGAAGAAATATATAAAGCTACTCTTTCATTGTTACCTTGAGTTCTAGAATTTATTTCTCGTTCTAGATCTTCTTCATAGAAATAGGGAAGGAAATCTTTCTTTAATTCTTTTACCAAGTCATCCCATGTTTGAAATTTACTTTTATTATTGACAAACCATGTCCAAGCAGAACCTTTGAATAAATCACAGGCAGACTGAAAAAGTTCCTGTTTTGAAACACCTCGTGCTTCTCGTAGCAATTCAACTTTTTCTAAGAAAGAGTTAACTGATTCTTTCTGATTTGAGCCAGTGAAAAAGATATTCCATTTGTATGGAGCAACTGATTTATTTGAAGAAAAGATATTGCAGTTATTATTTGGGAGTGTGGGGGTAGAAGTACTGGGAGGAGGAGATACTTTCAAATCAAAATTAGCTTCCAATTCCAACACAAGATATTGAATTTCTTTCCTGGCTGCTTCTTCATCCTCATCATCAGCTTTAAGATAATTAAAACGAGTTGACAAATGAGCTAATCGACTAGAAATTCTTCTGAAGGCAGGATCCAACTTAGAACCACTGAATGAAGCTATAGCTAATTTTAAATCTTCAATACTTTCTTTCATTTCAGTCACATCTTCATTATGTGAATAAGGATTCTCAAAGGTACCATGAAAACTGCGATTAGCATTTTGTTGACTCAGAAGTCCTCTCAAAATTTTACGTTTGGAATCAATGTTTCCAGTAGGTTCTACACTACGAAGCTTGAGCTCATAAGTCAATTCATTTATTTTCAAATGATTTGGATCCATGTTGGACTTGGAAGATTCAATTCAAAGCACAACTAATCAAAGATATGAATTATCGAAAGGCTTGTACTTTTGGGATGCTTCAGAATTATGTCTTATAGTGCAGAAAAGAGATGAAAGAAAACAATTATCAAGGTCAAAAAGATAATGAAAAATAGATAGTTGAGATAAGTTAAAAAAGATAAAATACCAAGTTCTTCAGAATCAGATACGCAGATATGTCAAAATTTGTTATCGAAAAATTCCAAATTATAATTTATTTGGTCTTCCGTCAAGCAAGGATGAGATAAGAGAAAACAGTCAAATCAGGCCCCACGTTGTGAGCGACAATTGTGTAACACTCCACACTCTGAGTTCAGAATTTGAAAAATTTTGAAACAAAAAATATGAAGTTTATACTTATGCCTTTGGGCTGCTCAGATTGATACGGTAGGGTGTGAGTTCAAAAGTTACAATTTTACTGTTAAGATGGTAATCGAGTAATATGAATTCTAAAGTTGATTTTAAGGTGATTGATTTGACTGTTCGATATATTTGGGCGCCAGGCTTGCAAAAGACAAAAGCCAATCAGATACTTTCTAAAAACCTTGCTTGGATGAGAAGACAAAACAAATAATATACAGAGAATCAATTCAACAATTTAATTCCTTGATAAAATTACAATGTGGCTGAAGGCTAGAAAAATTAAGGATAACAATAATTTGTGAAGTGTGAAGTGGCTGAAGGCCCTAAAATAATGTTGAGAATTATGTAAAAGTGAGGTGGCTGAAGGCCCAAAAATAATATTGAAGATTATTTGAAAATACTGGAAAATTTAAAAAACAAGAGAAAGGTAGCAAAATAGATTCAGAACATTCAACTTTACATAGAGCTATTGATCCGATCTGATTCCAATCGAAGGTCTTGGCACTTGGGTGGATTATACCTGGTTGGCCGGATGAATTGTCCAAGAGGGTTTCCTTAAGGTAAATGGGAGTTCAACCTCCAGAGTCAGTTCAGCTTCCAGCTCTCTGTTCTGCTTCCAGAGCTACCAAGTACTTCTTATGATGGAAGTTAGTAGGGTATAGCCTCCTTCAGTTCTGACTGCTCAGTAGGGAATCTCCAGGTGTTACCGTCCTTTACAACCCTCTTTGGTTAACCAGGATCCTCGATGCAGGTATAGACGTAGAGTGCATGCGGAAATATACGAGGAATCAGAAAGTTGTCGACAATGTGATTAAAGGGACGAAAGGATATCCTTTGAACCGCTCACTGAGTTTTATGTTCTGAATTATAATACTTTGGAAAGTAACAAATTGAAATGTGAAATTTTAGGAACTTAGAAAAATTAGGAAGATATGTATATATTCAATTCAAGGAAAAAAACTTGACACTTGAAAATTCAGTCTTTTTTTTTTTTTAAAAACTAGAGAAAATTGACTCAAATTGAAACCAGAAATAACTGAGAATCAAATCATTAACTCAGAGAAAGATTATTTGAATAATATTTATAATGAGATATCCGGGTATTGATATATTATTACAGAAAAAAAAAAAAATCAAGGAAAAATTATCATTTATCTAATGAAGAAACTAAATTCAACTTTGATAAATTGTAGATACTGAAATTCAATCAAGAAGTTATGAAATTTGAATATTAAATGAAGGTGGCAAATCCTTCAACTAAAATGCCGAGAAAACTACCTTCTAGTGAAAGTAAAAAAAAATGTAATATCTATATACAGGGTGGCAAGTCCTGTTCAAAAGTAAAATGCCAGATAATAGGTAATTTTCCAAGTTTGAAGTTAACAGGTAATCTACTTTTCCGTGAAAGTAAAAGAAAAAGGTATGTATAAAGATATATATACAGGGTGGCAAGTCCTGGTTCAAAAGTTAAATGCCAGAAAATAGGTAAGTACTTTAGGTGTGAAGTTGACAGGTCTGGAATTAAGATATGGTATATCTGGAGATAAGGAAATAGACATGCATTGACATGTGGTTTGTTGAGTTGACCAAGGAAAATACTGACAGTAAGATAGAGAGAAAAATCTCACTTCCAGAAAACTTGAACTATAGATTGTGCTTTCGTCACAAGAAGGCAAAACCTATACAGGAACCAGACAAAGGTTGACTGAACAGGCTATAGAGAGAAGGAAACCTTCCTCAGGTTGCATTTATTTCTCAGAGAGAAAGAAAAATAACTTGGAAATAAATTCTCAAGATAATAACAGAAATTAAATGCTCACCTGAGAAAGAATCCTGGAGAAGTACAGCCTGAACGTCAAAGTCCAACTTCGAGGCTCTAGGTCCTGTAGGTTCAAGGTTCCTGGACGAGACACAGAGTAGACTTCAGTTCAGGTTTCCTGGATGAACATCTGAGGAAACTACGATGACGTTTCGAATTTCCAATAGGTACCTAGAAAAATTTTTGAAAGAGTAGATACTGTTTTCAACTTATTGAATGAGGAAAAAATTAGCAACAAAGCTGATGTTGATAGCAACAATTTATAAAAAGCAAATTTAAGCGGCAAGGCAGGTGATACTTAACCTTTCACTGAAAAATAATTGTATATGATTTATTATATTATAAATCTGCAATTTTACAAAAATATTGTTATCAAGTGCTAATAAAATATAGAAAGAACCCAAATATCCAATAAATTGATACCGATGACCAATTATTAACTAAGAAACCATCAGATATGAATGGTAACCTCAATTAACTCGAATGCAATTATTTCTCACAAAAATGAAATTCGATCAAAAATATACCAATTAATATTTAATTCAATATACAATAATCAACTCTAACAAACCAAATGTCGGCGATGACAAGTTATTTCATTCGAAAAATAAAGATAGATCCAGACCTACCAGATATCTTCAATTCCCACAACCTATCACTTCAACCTTTCAAGTCGGTAGTTCAAATCAGAAGGACTTTGATTTTCCTATTCATTCTTCGCGAAAGATCCTGTCATCTCAATCCTTCTCCTGATTGGTTATTCAGTCTCCCTTCTTCGATCTTCTGTGTCGCTGTCTAGCGGGAAGGACGAGCGCGCAAGACTTGATGAATTCGATATGGTTATTGAACCGGTGAAGGACTGATAAGCGGAAGTATATAGAAGAACGAATGGACGTCAGATAATTAAATGGTTGATTGATTGAAAACATCTCAATGGAACGGAATAATCGTTACAACCTGTCGCCAAATTCCAAAAAAAAGCCATCTAAACTCGGATCTGTTGACTTTCCTGCTGTGTGTAGTGTGGGTGGATTGAAGAATGATGGCTAGATATTAGGTAATAATTCAATTGCATTGATATACCATGTAGGAATAAGATAAAAACAAATAAATAATAATAATATAATTAAAATCAATGTTGTGGCTTTGGTTCTGTGATTCTGTATAGGTCCTGCACAAGTTTGAATCAATTACATTGAGTTCATTGGTTTGAATCCTCTGTCGGCTCTGCCGTAGGAAGTAGAACTGCTAAAGTGGCTAATGGTCCATGTGAAATGTCCATGGCTCATATTATGTTTATATAAGTTTATAATAAAAAAAATATTTTGAGGTTAGGTTTGGGAACTTCACTTGAAAACGTAGATGATGAATTAGATGAAAAATCTCCAGCTTGCAAAAATTCAAAATAAGCAGAAAAAAATAATAATTGAATGTATGTTGTTTTGAAGAATCATTAAATAACACTTGAAATTTTGCTTCTCACTACCTCACTAGTCACTATCCAAGTCAAGCTTTTATTTAAACGCTTTACAATAAAGAAGAAAATTATTTCAAGTATTTCTGTATCTCCAATAATAACGTGGAAAAAAGTAAATTTTCCAAAAAAATTGTTTTTCGATATAACTGAAAAACTGAATACGATGATTTTAAAATTTTTCGAAGGCCTGGTATGACCCTCTGAATGCCCAACTATTTTTTCCATTTAAAACCGAATTTGTATCTCCTTCCGTTTCCGAGATCCCCATGCTGTGCAACCTTATCTTGGCCACACTGTATAACATAATATATAATCAATTTTGTCATATCTAAACCATTCGTGGTCGATGTCTAAACTTTTTGAATACACTTTAATGTAGCTACTAGTCGGGGTGCTAATAATAATTGTGCATCCCATCCACAGATTTTTATTTTCTTCTACGTCAGCCTATGTGGCTCGAAATATGTGGGTAACTTCACGGCAATCTATCATTCTAGGTATTATAATTTATTAATGAGAGATGGAACCATTATTCAGAGAATTTCTAAGGTCAAGAGGAATCGAGGAGCCCTTGATAAACATTATGGGAAATGAGAAAGTGAGTATAGTGATGTGGGTTCATGGCAAAAATAATATTTAGCATTTATAGACGGCTAAAAATCTGCTAAATATTGTATTTTTATGATCATTTCGACATCAACTACAGTATCCTCAGAGTTGATATGCATATTGATGATATTTTCATTTTTTATTTTTTTTTTCAAGATATAGATATTTCATAGTATGTGATATACAGGGTGTCTCATAATATATGCGCAGGACTTCAGGATATGATAGCTCGTCCAAAAATATTAAAATAGTTTTCTCTCAACTCACCCTCTAATATGCACCATTTTCGAGGTACAGGGTGTTGAAATTTAATTAAAATAATTCGTTATTTGCGACTATCTCTGGATCCGTCTATCGCACAGAAAACAGATTTTGCGAGAGATTTTGTATGCATTCTCTCTAACCATGATTAGCTATGTTTTGTGCGGATTTTTTTTTTCTTCAAGTCATAATTGGTGAAGATTTTGAAGGGGTAGTGGGTGTTTTTTTCCCCAAATTCTACGCCACTGGAAAAAGTACAGTTTTGAAACGCCTATTTGGACCGCCAATGTTTTGTACAAAAAAAAGGAACTGTTGGTCATCAGCTCTAAAGTTGACTGTTATCGAGAAAAATCTACTTTTTTTGTTGAAAGACATGGTAAATTTTTTGATTTTTTTTCTCATACTAATTGAACAAAATCTATTTAAAAGTTAAAGCAAGTAACGAAACCAAACGTTAACTTATAATTGCAAAATTAAAAAAAAAACAATAACAAATCATACTCGCGGTTAAATTGTTGGAAATGTCCGCCGTTAGCTGCTTCATTAAATTTCAACACCCTGTATCTCGAAAATTATGCATATTAGAGGGTGAGTTGCTAGAAACTTTTTTTGATATTCTCGGACGAGCTAGCACATCCTGAAGTCCTGCGCATATATTATGAAACACCCTCTATATGATATATATATATATAAAGTAAAAGATTGTAGGTTTAATCCGTTCCGTGAGTGGAATGTCAATTGGTGCAAGACAGTCTGTTTCAGCTCGCCAAGCATCATCAGTTGCACTAGGCCAATCGACAATCCACTCACGGACCGGTCACTATTTGAAGACCAACAGGTAGTCTTCAACAGTGCGGAATACGGATGTTTGGTACAGTGCCACCTACTAGCACTAGACAGAAACGTGCTTTTCGGGCAGCGACGTAGGAGTACAGATATCTCTGTTACTACACCTACGTGCCCCGAGTGCACCACGTTTCTGTCTAGTGCTAGTAGGTGGCACTGTACCAAACATCCGTATTCCGCACTGTTGAAGACTACCTGTTGGTCTTCAAATAGTGACCGGTCCGTGAGTGGATTGTCGATTGGCCTAGTGCAACTGATGATGCTTGGCGAGCTGAAACAGACTGTCTTGCACCAATTGACATTCCACTCACGGAACGGATTAAACCTACAATCTTTTACTTCATACTCTGGCTCTGTGTTCATACACACTATCTTTCTTCTTCTATATATATATATATACCTATGTTCTGATAGTCAGCCATGTTGTAATAACGACCGTAGCAGAAATGCTTTTCAAGATTTCTCTACGAAATTCAAGTATAATGTAACAAATTTTATTTATTTTTAACAATATTGATGTTTTTCATGTTGTGAATGTATCTTTTACACATGTATTATTCCCCACTTACCAGAAGCCAGCTTCAACGAAACCTCACTTTCCAGTTCCTGATGAAGAGCCAATAAAGATTCGAAAGCTTGAACAGAAACAAGAGTACACTTTTTGTTTTTTCTCTGACTGCATACCCAAAGGAATCACAGTTTCATCCTTAACTTAGACAGTCGTCTAATCCTCTCCTCTATATATATATATATATATACATCCTACTATCTTTGTTGCGTCTTTTCATAATCCATACTTATTGCGTCCACCAGAAAGAATAAAGTTGGATAGAAACTAGTCGAAGTATATCTCTCCTCACATAATTTCCAGCATTTACCTCTATTCAGAATTGCTCTATCTTTATTTTTAAGATATACGATTTATTTTCATTCAGCGTACCTCATTGCGTCATTCAATTTCACGAATGTTATTGCATCCAGCCATATATTTGGGGTTCATTCAACGATCTTTATTGCGTCCTGTATATACATTAGTGCGTCCAGCGATGTTGCCAGACTGAGGGTATATTTTTATTACATTAATAGTACATTATTGCGTCTGACTTTTCATGATGAAGCAAGTCTTCAATACTAATGTAATATGGTTCGGTATTGATATGTATTTGTCAAGTTGCGCGACATTTTGACAATAGAAGTAGAACAATCTGCAAATTTCTACCGTCATCGGATAACGATATGACATGTCACAAACGCATTTATTGTATCAAAGGGCACCTCTGACAGCCTATATCCTAGGATGAATGAATAGAAAATGGCACTTTCCTGTGCGAAATCGAAATTATGCTATTCCCTCAATCTGGGTCAAATCATTGGCGCAGATTTTTGTGCTGCTGTCATTTCGCAAGGACTTTCGTCACGTGATAATGAGTTTTAATAAAATGATCCCCTCTTCGCGAATAGGGGCAGATAATATTTAGCTCATATTTTTTTTCAGACACAATAGATCTGAAAAGGTCGCGGTGTGGAGGCAGATAGCCCGAAGGCCCCATTCTAAATCTAGCTCATATTTGAAGATATCTGATGAACCATCGGTTCGATAAACTTGTTCATCTTCAGACAGGGGCAAAATGTTCTCGGAAATATTGGCGCTTCACCATAAACTTATATCTGGTTGAATCGCGCCAAGTTAGAATGTTCGCGAAGGGGCATCATCCCCGTGTGTTTGCATTAAGTTTCAACTCCTTAACACGTCATGGAAGTAAAAGAAATCGTTGTGCTGAGAATTTGAGCCAACTTAAGGGGTAACACAGGTAGGGTTGCAGGTGGAATTTCCCAATCATTTTGCTCAGTTTAGTGAAACTATCCGATGGATGTCTATTGAATAGACATACATGGACATGGATATATATTGGATGGTTCAAAATGTCCAGATTCTATCTAATTGACATTCATTGTAAATCCATAGGCCGCAAGTTTGGATGTCCATTGGATGTCCATCCTGTACATCTACTGTAAAAACTACTGTGATGAATTGTATACCTATAAGACGAAAATTCTGAAACTACTAGATATGAATTGGACAACTACAGTTCACCAATTGTACAACAATGTGAATGAATTGACCTCTTCATGTATAAATTTTGAACAATATGAATCGAACTCTCCCCCTATGTGTTTGAATATATTTTCTCATAATTTGGTCTCAAGAGTTCTTTGCTCGTTGAACACGAAACATCTAACAATCAGACATGAAACCCTATACGTCACTATCTTGGATATTAACTATCAGAATCCGTCTTTTGGGACAAATAGGTCTCAGATTATTCAGATGATGAAATGAAATTATCAAATATATACACCTGACATCAGGTGGGCACTTCGAAGGCGCAAATTCATTACTGTATGGAAGATACCCTTCAGATTGTCAGCTGTCCATGACTTGACAACCAATGACATTCCGGAAACAACAGTCATTTGGTCTAGGCGATGTCATATGCATTCTTTCAGTCTACTAGATACATTATGGATATCGATAGAAAAGGTGTCACTAATCATACATTGGATGAGCATTCAGGTTTATCTGATGGATGTACAATTCATGCCGATGGATATCCAGAACTTTTTTCTTGGTATCCATTGTAATAGTGTCAGTGGTATTCCATTGGATAGGCATTTTGGTTCTTCCGATGGATGTTTATTTCTTGTCCATGAACATCCGAATCTTTCTTGGGTATGAAATGAGCATTTGATGAAATAAAATGTTCTCTCATGCCTCTAGGAGATTTGTCATTTCGTTATCAGATGACGGTCGGAGTTTGCCGCCAGCTATTACAAGTTGAGTAAAAATTATAATTAAAAGAAAATTATTCCACCTGATGTTCCATATTATTTATTCGGTCATATCAAACTAATGAGTTTTTAGTAGATAAATGGCCCACAAAAGATATGAAAATGATCACTGCGGCATTCATTCTAGGAACTTCATCGCCAAAGATTACAGTGAAACGGTTTCGCAGTTATTTCGTACTCATATATTAGCACTGTGATATCTTTGTTGATGAAGAAAGCTGTCCAATTATGGTATCTCTAAAGATGATAATGAACCAACAAGCACATTGGCCATGTCCATATATCTCCTTATGGTGACATCTTCTCTTCAATAAATGGCTGTCGTCCTATATAAATTTTGGATGCAGATTTTTCGACTATTTCAATAACATATTTGTCCTGATATAGCATATTATGCCATTGGGACTTCGACGACAGGTAGTAAGTTGCTAGAATACTCGATAATGATAATAAATTTTGCGGTTTCATCATTAGGAAGAGTGCCGATGAAATGCGGCCCTACATGGTTGCAATTACCTCCTTTCCCCAAGATCATTACAACAAATCAGTTTTTTGATGATTGACTGATTGAAATCAGAATTATATATCAAAGGAAGGAAGGAAAGCTCAAAATCATCTCCACACCATTTGATCACGTTGTTAACTCGGTTTTTTGATGATCAGGGACACGATTTGGTATTAGAGATCATCTTCAGCTCCATTTGAAGTACGATACAAAAAATTTGGGTATTAAGGAATTGAAATTGTTTGTAAAAAATTTTTTGTAGACTTACTCGGAGTTGAAATAGTTTAATAAATTTATCAAGTTGAATTAGATATACCTGCCGATGCCCATAGTCACGAGCCCATGTATTAGGATATAATAACGGGTTCTGAATAATTGTCCTGAATTTTTCTATCCGTCCTTAGGTTGGCCCCTTACGAGCAATCCCTAGAATTCATCGAGAGACTTGTGCGAGCAAGGGATGACCAAACACTTTCTTAGGTCATCAGACACATTTTTGCAGCGGAGAATTGAACTCACGTACACCAGCAAGCAAACGCGAATGAGAGTAGTGACGCTTCCACCACGAGGCTACCTGGGTTCTCATTGATGGAGGGCCTCGTACCATGAGAGCGCGTACAATTATATATTCGATTCAATATCATACACGGAAATGGTATGATGAGAAATTGTCACAGCAATTTTCGAAAGAACAACCGTTTTTGAAAATTGTCCCTGTTTCATACTGAAAGCACAAATTATTGAGGCAAATATCGAATTATTGATGAGGCAATCAGCCAACACGTATTTCAAATTCAAATGAAGGATAAGAAAAACAGAAAAGTCAATGACATGAGTCAAAGTCAAAGCATAGATGGAACATGAGATTATGGCATTATGAGCAAAGGCATATAGGTTAGGTTAGGTTTAGGTTAAACTTGAGCGGGCCCATGTCAGGCCCTTCATATGGCCTATTATAACATATAACTCAGATAGTGTATACAAATAATTGACGAATGTTGAGAGGAGAGAAGAGATAAGTCGGGAAAATGAGCAAAACAGGAAAAAAATAATTAAGTTCTGGAATTGAAACCCATCTTCCAAGGACTCCTTCACAAACTATTCTCATACATCAAACCACTTCAGCTATGCCATCTTTCATCGAGTTTCCTTTCAGGCAGATCGCTCCATGTGGTGGTGGATAAAGTATCGTCTGATAACATTGTCATCAATTCCGGCTTTCCACAAGGATCAACTTGCCCTATCCAAGCTTTGCAGACGATAAAACTCTTCATAATCTGCATTCTCTTCTATAATTCTAATTTCTCTTCAGGAAACTGATGGGAACTTACGACGAAGGCAAGTCAACGCTGTCAATGACGATCAATTCCGGCTTTCCATTAGGATCCACTTGCCCTATCCAAGCTTTGCAGACGATAAAACTTTTCATAATCTGCATTCTCTTCTAGAATTCCCATTTCTTTCTAGGAAACTCAGAACTTACGATGAAGGCAAGTCAACCCTGCCAATGAAGATCTTGCTGAAGAACAGCCTGGGCATTGTCGTTCTAGATGACAACCTAGTAAGGTAGTTAGTAGGCAGGAGCATACCTTCTCGCACTAGGTCGCCTACTAGGTTTTCATTTAGATCGACAATGGCCTGGGGAACCAAAAACCCAGATGAATTCATCGCCATAAAAAGTCAAGCTTGTATTTCCTCTAGAAAAGCAAAACTCAGTATGCCTAATATAACAATGTCTGGTACTACCATTTCCACCGGGACCACTATATCGTTGCTCGGTATTGCCATCAACAATTCCGTGCGGAGATCTATTGTACACCTCAACAGCTTTTCACGATCTACAAAGCACATACACAGGCAGTTTTAGATGACCGTTCTCACATTATGGGGTTCAGCACCCAAGTATACGCTGAACCTCTTAGATTCTATCCAGAGAAGAGCCATCCACCCGGTCGGTGATGCCACACTCTCTTGTCCGTTGACTCCTCTAAAACACCGTTGGGAAATAGGCGACCTTTCGTTTTTTTATATATACTTCCACGGCAAATGTTCCTCAGAAATCGCTGCTATCATTCCATCACTAGAAATACCACTCAGACAAACTCGACAGGCCCAGTCAGCATATCCTCACGTTGTGAACCTTGAAATAAGTCGAACAACACTCACACAAAACTCATTCGTCTATAGAACGACAAAGCTTTGGAATTCTATGACAGTGCAAGTATTCCCAAGAACTCATAACCTCCGAATGTACAAAAAAACTCAAACACCTCCCTACTCCCCCTATCCTTTGTAGGGACGCAAGATGCTCTTGGAACTTCCATTTCTTACTATAAATGAAATGAAATGAATCATGCAATGTTGCCAAACATAAGGACGCAATAAGATACTCTAGATAGAAATACTGGAATTTCGTATATTTTTCGTATATTCCGCTCTGGCGGAAGTCTTTTGAACTACAATGTATATTTTCTGTTCATTCACGCATAATATTGCGTCCGATGTGCTACAAGACTTTTCCGCATATCTCGAGTATTTGGACAGATAGACCAGTCAATCTCAGATCTATCGATAGGTGGAGGCATGGGCTTTCAAAACACATTTTTTTACATTCTTTCAAGCAGTTCTATTCAAAGTTTAACGTTGATGACATTATCGCGTCCATATATGGACGCAATAAATAGAAGGACGCAGTAATAAATGTAAAAGGGCAATGATTGGACGCAATAATGATAGCAGGATGTATATATATATATATATATATATATATATATATATATATATATATATATACCTTTTTCGTACACTTTGAGGCCCAGATTTGGCATAGAATAGGTTCATTGAGGCCAATTTGACACATTGAGTCCCGGGACCGAATGGTCTCACCAATATTTGGATATGAAGTGAGAACATTAGGGCCAGAAGGCGGGTTTAGGGGCGTGGCCAAATTTGAAGAAAATATCATATGTGGAACACATTCAGTCCAGGAAAAACAACGTTGCCAAACGGGAATATGTCCCTATATATGCTAAAAATTATACAGCGTGTCTCTTTTTGAACGGCCCCCTCTATATCTCAACTATAAGTAGTCCGATTTCTACCGAATAGCAATCAATACGATCAGTTTCCCAGAGACAAACATCATTATGGACACTACAATGCGTTTTATCAAAATAGAGGAGTAGATTTTTTATGGAATAGTATACTATTAGAGGATGTTTTTACTGAAAGACATGGAATATAAAATTGATTTCTTCTCATGAATATAAAGTGAATGATATATTAAATGATCTCTATAGTGCCCAGTATTATCCCGGTAGAGTTTTCACCCTGAATATATCCTTCAAACTTCAATTTTGGAATATCACAATTTTTTTGACTTGGAATAATAAATTGTTTTCATTCTAAAGGATATATGTATAGTGGATGTGATGGTGGATGACATCTGAAACACCAAGTATTCTGCCGTCGAGTTTTCATTCCGAATTCACCCCCTCAAACCTATGAGAAAATCTTCAGTTTTGAAAGATCTCCAATCAGTCTTCCCGAATTTTCCCAGGATTTCGAACAAAAAATAAACAAAATAATTGTTATGCGCTTCGAAGATTTGAAAGGTACTTCAAATCACTATTTTTGGGGAAATAAGTGGTACTTTGAATCCCTAGGGATTCAAAGTATCACCTATTTCGAATCCCTAGGGATTAGAAGTACCTCTTTTTAGCCCAAAATCTGGATCACCATAGTGAGATATCCAAGAGATAAAAAAACCCTACCGTTTCGTGAAATTTGATTTTTACTGTTATTTTTCACGTTCTACCTATGCTAAAGTCCATAAAATAGTATATACACCTCAAGACTAAAGTGTTTCTGAATCCCCCGACAAATTATAGCCATCTCGTTGTTCGGGTTATGAACTTTTTGTCTCTGGATTTGAAATACCATTTTGGTCCCTAGGACATCCTAGGTGTATGATGTGCTATTTGAACATGTGACTTAGATCGATAATGCTGTAAATCCTAGAAAAGAGCGAAAAATCTCGCTAGTATCTCATTTCCTAGGAATAGGCCGTCTTGAATCGACTAACATCTCGAGCATGTCGCTAGGACACATGGTTTTTTAGATCAACGATCATGCTCAAAAAACACCGATTCACTTTCTTTGATTAATTAAAGTTATTGTGAGAAAATTCGACCATTTGATCACATAATTCTGTTCTTGAGATTAAAATCAGTCGTCTCGAATTTTTTGAACCAAGAATTGGAAATTTTTATTTTTAATAATGATAATAAAATAATAATAGGAAGAAGAGCAGATACCAGTGTCTTTGGATAGGGGTGAATGAATTCCGCCCTTTCATATGATTATGTTCATAATTTATGAAGGACTTATTTCTGTTTATTGTTATTACCATATCAATCGTATGAATAAAAGCATTTTTTTTTCTTGTTTCTTTAACGTCGGCCTGTTTCTGCTACTGAGGCTGAACACCGACGCCAGTAAGCACACTACCTCCAACCAGAAATTTTGCCGAATCCTCTTGTATTCCAGCCAGAGGTAGGGATCTTTAACGAGCCCAACATCCATGGCCTCTTGACCGCCGGCTTAACGTCCCCTCCGAAGGACGGCATATCCATACCATATCTTGTGCTCATTGATATGGTAGCTGTAGCTATGATATGCTATTCCGCTACAGATGTACGCGGCGTTTCCTCAAATGGTCACTCATCCAAGTACTAACCGCGCTCGACATTGCTTTACCTCAGATATCGAACGGCTGGTGCCTTACCTGAGAAGCTAGGCCGAAGCCCAAAAGCATATTATTATTATTATTTTTATTGATACTATTATTATAATTCATAGAAAAATGCGGGAAGTCTCGCGGATATCTGATTTTATAGTAAAACCGCGAAGCAGTGCTGAATAGATTGTGTACTCGACCAGGTCGCTAGGACCCATAGTTTTTGACATATTTCTGGTCAAAATACGCTAAAAAACAGCAATTCACTTTCCTTAATTATATGAAATACGAACAAGTTAATGTGAAAATGTTCGAATATTCCATTTCATATTTTTGTTCTTCAGATTGAAATCAGTCGTCCTGAATTTTTTCGGAATTATTATCAAAAAATTGGAAATTTTCATTTTTCAACCATTTTTAGATGCCAATAATTCATAGATAAAAGCGGAAAATCTCTCGAATATCTCATTTTATAGTGAAACAGGCCGAGCTCAATCGATTGCGACCTCGACCAGGTCTCTAGATCACATCAAAGTACGCTTAAAAACAGCGATTCACCTTCTTCAATTATATGAAATACCAACAAGTCATTGTGAGAATATCCGAATAGTCGATGTCATATTCTTGTTCTTCAGATTGAAATCAGTCATTTTGAATTTTTTCAGAATTTTTATCAAAAAATTGGAAATTTTCATTTTTCAACCATTTTCAGATGCCAATAATTCATAGAAAAAAAAACGAAAATCTCGCGAATATCTCATTTTATAGTGGAACAGGCCGAGCTGAATCGAGTGCGACCTCGACCAGGACGCTAAAACACATAGTTTTTGAGATATTCCTGGTCAAAGTACGCTAAAAACACCAATTCACTTTCTTCAATTATATGAAATACCAACAAGTTATTGTGAAAAGATTCGAATATTTGAAGTCATATTTCTGTATTTCAGATAGAAATCAGTCATTTTGAATTTTTTCAGAATTTTTATAAAAAAATTGTAAATTTTCATTTTTCAACCATTTTCAGATGCCAATAATTCATAGAGAAAATCCGAAAATCTCGCGAATATCACATTTTATAGTGAAACAGGCCGAGCTGAATCGATTGCGACCTCGACCAGGTCGCTGGAACACATAGTTTTCGAGATATGTCTGGTCAAAGTACGATAAGAAACAGCAATTCACATTCTTCAATTATATGAAATACCAACAAATAATTGTGAAAATTGAAAATATTCGAATATTTGATGACATATTTCTGTTTTTCAGATTGAAATCAGTCATTTTGAGTTTTTTCAGAATTTTTATTCAAAAATTGGAAATTTTCATTTTTCAACCATTTTCAGATGCCAATGATTCATAGATAAAAGCGGAAAATCTCTTGAATATCTCATTTTATAGTGAAACAGGCCGAGCTCAATCGATTGCGACCTCGACCAGGTCTCTAGATCACATCAAAGTACGCTAAAAAACAGCGATTCACCTTCTTCAATTATATGAAATACCAACAAGTCATTGTGAGAATATTCGAATAGTCGATGTCATATTCTTGTTCTTCAGATTGAAATCAGTCATTTTGAATTTTTTCAGAATTTTTATCAAAAAATTGGAAATTTTCATTTTTCAACCATTTTCAGATGCCAATAGTTCATAGAAAAAAAAAACGAAAATCTCGCAAATATCTCATTTTATAGTGGAACAGGCCGAGCTGAATCGAGTGCGACCTCGACCAGGACGCTGAAACACATAGTTTTTGAGATATTCCTGGTCAAAGTACGCTAAAAACACCAATTCACTTTCTTCAATTATATGAAATACCAACAAGTTATTGTGAAAATATTCGAATATTTGAAGTCATATTTCTGTATTTCAGATAGCAATCAGTCATTTTGAATTTTTTCAGAATTTTTATAAAAAAATTGGAAATTTTCATTTTTCAATCATTTTCAGATGCCAATAATTCATAGAGAAAATCCGAAAATCTCGCGAATATCACATTTTATAGTGAAACAGGCCGAGCTGAATCGATTGCGACCTGGACCAGGTCGCTGGAACACATAGTTTTCGAGATATGTCTGGTCAAAGTACGCTAAAAAACAGCAATTCACATTCTTCAATTATATGAAATACCAACAAATAATTGTGAAAATTGAAAATATTCGAATATTTGATGACATATTTCTGTTTTTCAGATTGAAATCAGTCATTTTGAGTTTTTTCAGAATTTTTATTGAAAAATTGGAAATTTTCATTTTTCAACCATTTTCAGATGCCAATAATTCATAGAGAAAATCCGGAAATCTCGCGAATATCACATTTTATAGTGAAACAGGCCGAGCTGAATCGATTGCGACCTCGACCAGGTCGCTAGAACACATAGTTTTCGAGATATTTCTGGTCAAAGTACGCTAAAAAACAGCAATACACATTCTTCAATTATATGAAATACCAACAAATAATTGTGAAAATTGAAAATATTCGAATATTTGATGACATATTTCTATTTTTTAGATTGAAATCAGTCATTTTGGGTTTTTTCAGAATTTTTATTCAAAAATTGGAAATTTTCATTTTTCAACCATTTTCAGATGCCAATAATTCATAGAAAAAAAACGAAAATCTCGCAAATATCTCATTTTATAGTGAAACAGGCCGAGCTGAATCGAGTGCGACCTCGACCAGGACGCTAAAACACATAGTTTTTGAGATTTTCCTGGTCAAAGTACGCAAAAAACACCAATTCACTTTCTTCAATTATATGAAATACCAACAAGTTATTGTGAAAATATTCGAATATTTGAAGTCATATTTCTGTATTTCAGATTGAAATCAGTCATTTTGAATTTTTTCAGAATTTTTATCAAAAAATTGGAAATTTTCATTTTTCAACCATTTTCAGATGCCAATAATTCATAGAGAAAAGCCGAAAATCTCGCGAATATCACATTTTATAGTGAAACAGGCCGAGCTAAATCGATTGCGACCTCGACCAGGTCGCTAGAACACATAGTTTTCGAGATATTTCTGGTCAAAGTACTCTAAAAAACAGCAATTCACATTCTTCAATTATATATGAAATACCAACAAATAATTGTGAAAATTGAAAATATTCGAATATTTGATGACATATTTCTGTTTTTCAGATTGAAATCAGTCATTTTGAGTTTTTTCAGAATTTTTATTCAAAAATTGGAAATTTTCATTTTTCAACCATTTTCAGATGCCAATAATTCATAGAGAAAATCCGGAAATCTCGCGAATATCACATTTTATAGTGAAACAGGCCGAGCTGAATCGATTGCGACCTCGACCAGGTCGCTAGAACACATAGTTTTCGAGATATTTCTGGTCAAAGTACGCTAAAAAACAGCAATTCACAATCATTCTTCAATTATATGAAATACCAAAAAATAATTGTGAAAATTGAAAATATTCGAATATTTGATGACATATTTCTGTTTTTTAGATTGGAATCAGTCATTTTGAGTTTTTTCAGAATTTTTATTCAAAAATTGGAAATTTTCATATTTCAACCATTTTCAGATGCCAATAATTCATAGACGCTAAAACACATAGTTTTTGAGATATTCCTGGTCAAAGTACGCAAAAAACACCAATTCACTTTCTTTAATTATATGAAATACCAACAAATAATTGTGAAAATTGAAATATTCGAATATTTGAAGTCATATTTCTGTATTTCAGATTGAAATCAGTCATTTTGAATTTTTTCAGAATTTTTATCAAAAAATTGAAAATTTTCATTTTTCAACCATTTTCAGATGCCAATAATTCATAGAGAAAAGCCGAAAATCTCGCGCATATCACATTTTATAGTGAAACAGGCCGAGCTGAATCGATGGCGACCTCGACCAGGTCGCTAGAACACATAGTTTTCGAGATATTTCTGGTCAAAGTACGCTAAAAAACAGCAATTCACATTCTTCAATTATATATGAAATACCAACAAATAATTGTGAAATTTGAAAATATTCGAATATCTGATGACATATTTCTGTTTTTCAGATTGAAATCAGTCATTTTGAGTTTTTTCAGAATTTTTATTGAAAAATTGGAAATTTTCATTTTTCAACCATTTTCAGATGCCAATAATTCATAGAGAAAATCCGGAAATCTCGCGAATATCACATTTTATAGTGAAACAGGCCGAGCTGAATCGATTGCGACCTCGACCAGGTCGCTAGAACACATAGTTTTCGAGATATTTCTGGTCAAAGTACGCTAAAAAACAGCAATTCACATTCTTCAATTATATGAAATACCAACAAATAATTGTGAAAATTGAAAATATTCGAATATTTGATGACATATTTCTGTTTTTTAGATTGAAATCAGTCATTTTGAGTTTTTTCAGAATTTTTATTCAAAAATTGGAAATTTTCATTTTTCAACCATTTTCAGATGCCAATAATTCATAGAAAAAAAAAACGAAAATCTCGCAAATATCTCATTTTATAGTGGAACAGGCCGAGCTGAATCGAGTGCGACCTCGACCAGGACGCTAAAACACATAGTTTTTGAGATATTCCTGGTCAAAGTACGCTAAAAACACCAATTCACTTTCTTTAATTATATGAAATACCAACAAGTTATTGTGAAAATATTCGAATATTTGAAGTCATATTTCTGTATTTCAGATTGAAATCAGTCATTTTGAATTTTTTCAGAATTTTTATCAGAAAATTGGAAATTTTCATTTTTCAACCATTTTCAGATGCTAATAATTCATAGAGAAAAGCCGAAAATCTCGCGAATATCACATTTTATAGTGAAACAGGCCGAGCTGAATCGATTGCGACCTCGACCAGGTCGCTAGAACACATAGTTTTCGAGATATTTCTGGTCAAAGTACGCTAAAAAACAGCAATTCACATTCTTCAATTATATGAAATACCAACAAATAATTGTGAAAATTGAAAATATTCGAATATTTGATGACATATTTCTATTTTTTAGATTGAAATCAGTCATTTTGGGTTTTTTCAGAATTTTTATTCAAAAATTGGAAATTTTCATTTTTCAACCATTTTCAGATGCCAATAATTCATAGAAAAAAAACGAAAATCTCGCAAATATCTCATTTTATAGTGAAACAGGCCGAGCTGAATCGATTGCGACCTCGACCAGGTCGCTAGAACACATAGTTTTCGAGATATTTCTGGTCAAAGTACGCTAAAAAACAGCAATTCACATTCTTCGATTATATGTATATGAAATACCAACAAATAATTGTGAAAATTGAAAATATTCGAATATTTGATGACATATTTCTGTTTTTCAGATTGAAATCAGTCATTTTGAGTTTTTTCAGAATTTTTATTCAAAAATTGGAAATTTTCATTTTTCAACCATTTTCAGATGCCAATAATTCATAGAGAAAATCCGAAAATCTCGCGAATATCACATTTTATAGTGAAACAGGCCGAGCTGAATCGATTGCGACCTCGACCAGGTCGCTAGAACACATAGTTTTCGAGATATTTTTGGTCAAAGTACGCTAAAAAACAGCAATTCACATTCTTCAATTATATATGAAATACCAACAAATAATTGTGAAAATTGAAAATATTCGAATATTTGATGACATATTTCTGTTTTTTAGATTGAAATCAGTCATTTTGAGTTTTTTCAGAATTTTTATTCAAAAATTGGAAATTTTCATTTTTCAACCATTTTCAGATGCCAATAATTCATAGAAAAAAAAACGAAAATCTCGCAAATATCTCATTTTATAGTGAAACAGGCCGAGCTGAATCGAGTGCGACCTCGACCAGGACGCTAAAACACATAGTTTTTGAGATATTCCTGGTCAAAGTACGCAAAAAACACCAATTCACTTTCTTTAATTATATGAAATACCAACAAGTTATTGTGAAAATATTCGAATATTTGAAGTCATATTTCTGTATTTCAGATTGAAATCAGTCATTTTGAATTTTTTCAGAATTTTTATCAAAAAATTGGAAATTTTCATTTTTCAACCATTTTCAGATGCCAATAATTCATATAGAAAAGCCGAAAATCTCGCGAATATCACATTTTATAGTGAAAGAGGCCGAGCTGAATTGATTGCGACCTCGACCAGGTCGCTAGAACACATAGTTTTCGAGATATTTCTGGTCAAAGTACGCTAAAAAACAGCAATTCACATTCTTCAATTATAATATTATGAAATAGGTACCAACGAATAATTGTGAAAATTGAAAATATTCGAATATTTGATGACATATTTCTGTTTTTTAGATTGAAATCAGTCATTTCGAGTTTTTTCAGAATTTTCATTCAAAAATTGGAAATTTTCATTTTTCAACCATTTTCAGATGCCAATAATTCATAGAGAAAATCCGGAAATCTCGCGAATATCACATTTTATAGTGAAACAGGCCGAGCTGAATCGATTGCGACCTCGACCAGGTCGCTAGAACACATAGTTTTCGAGATATTTCTGGTCAAAGTAGGTACGCTAAAAAACAGCAATTCACATTCTTCAATTATATGAAATACCAACAAATAATTGTGAAAATTGAAAATATTCGAATATTTGATGACATATTTCTGTTTTTTAGATTGAAATCAGTCATTTTGAGTTTTTTTCAGAATTTTTATTCAAAAATTGGAAATTTTCATTTTTCAACCATTTTCAGATGCCAATAATTCATAGAAAAAAAAACGAAAATCCCGCAAATATCTCATTTTATAGTGGAACAGGCCGAGCTGAATCGAGTGCGACCTCGACCAGGACGCTAAAACACATAGTTTTTGAGATATTCCTGGTCAAAGTACGCTAAAAAACAGCAATTCACTTTCTTCAATTATATGAAATACCAACAAGTTATTGAGAAATTATTCGAATATTTGATGACATATTTCTGTTTTTCAGATTGAAATCAGTCATTTTGAGTTTTTTCAGAATTTTTAATCAAAAATTGGAAATTTTCATTGTTCAACCATTTTCAGATGCCAATAATTCATAGAGGAAAGCCAAAAATCTCGCGAATATCACATTTTATAGTGAAACAGGCCGAGCTGAATCAATTGCGACCTCGACCAGGTCGCTAGAACACATAGTTCTCGAGATATTTCTGGTCAAAGTACCCTAAAAAACAGCAATTCTGTAAAAACTCAAAATGACTGATTTCAATTTGAAAAACAGAAATATGTCATCAAATATTCGAATATTTTCTCAATAACTTGTTCGTATTTCATATAATTGAAGAAAGTGAATTGCAGTTTTTTAGCGTACTTTGACCAGAAATATCTCGAAAACTATGTGTTCTAGCGACCTGGTCGAGGTCGCAATTGATTCAGCTCGGCCTGTTTCACTATAAAATGTGATATTCGCGAGATTTTTGGCTTTTCTCTATGAATTATTGGCATCTGAAAATGGTTGAAAAATGAAAATTTCCAATTTTTGAATAAAAATTCTGAAAAAACTCAAAATGACTGATTTCAATCTAAAAAACAGAAATATGTCATCAAATATTCGAATATTTTCACAATAACTTGTTGGTATTTCATATAATTAAAGAAAGTGAATTGCTGTTCTTTAGCGTACTTTGACCAAAAATATCTCGAAAACTATGTGTTCTAGCGACCTGGTCGAGGTCGCAATCGATTCAGCTCGGCCTGTTTCACTATAAAATGTGATATTCGCGAGATTTTCGGTTTTTCTCTATGAATAATTGGCATCTGAAAATGGTTGAAAAATGAAAATTTCCTATTTTTGAAAAAAAATTCTGAAAAAACTCAAAATGACTGATTTCAATCTTAAAAACAGAAATATGTCATCGAATATTCGAATATTTTCAATTTTCACAATTATTTGTTGGTATTTCATATAATTGAAGAATGTGAATTGCTGTTTTTTAGCGTACTTTGACCAGAAATATCTCGAAAACTATGTGTTCTTGCGACCTGGTCGAGGTCGCAATCGATTCAGCTCGGCCTGTTTCACTATAAAATGTGATATTCGCGAGATTTTCGGATTTTCTCTTTGAATTATTGGCATCTGAAAATGGTTGAAAAATGAAAATTTCCAATTTTTGAATAAAAATTCTGAAAAAACTCAAAATGACTGATTCAATCTTAAAAACAGAAATATGTCATCGAATATTCGAATATTTTCAATTTTCACAATTATTTGTTGGTATTTCATATAATTGAAGAATGTGAATTGCTGTTTTTTAGCGTACTTTGACCAGAAATATCTCGAAAACTATGTGTTCTAGCGACCTGGTCGAGGTCGCAATCGATTCAGCTCGGCCTGTTTCACTATAAAATGTGATATTCGCGAGATTTTCGGATTTTCTCTATGAATTATTGGCATCTGAAAATGGTTGAGAAATGAAAATTTCCAATTTTTGAATAAAAATTCTGAAAAAACTCAAAATGACTGATTTCAATCTAAAAATCAGAAATATGTCATCAAATATTCGAATATTTTCAATTTTCACAATTATTTGTTGGTATTTCATATAATTGAAGAATGTGAATTGCTGTTTTTTAGCGTACTTTGACCAGAAATATCTCGAAAACTATGTGTTCTAGCGACCTGGTCGAGGTCGCAATCGATTCAGCTCGGCCTGTTTCACTATAAAATGTGATATTCGCGAGATTTTCGGATTTTCTCTATGAATTATTATTGGCATCTGAAAATGGTTGAAAAATGAAAATTTCCAATTTTTGAATAAAAATTCTGAAAAAACTCAAAATGACTGATTTCGATCTAATAAACAGAAATATGTCATCAAATATTCGAATATTTTCCATTTTCACAATTATTTGTTGGTATTTCATATAATTGAAGAATGTGAATTGCTGTTTTTTAGCGTACTTTGACCAGAAATATCTCGAAAACTATGTGCTCTAGCGACCTGGTCGAGGTCGCAATCGATTAAGCTCGGCCTGTTTCACTATAAAATGTGATATTCGCGAGATTTTCGGATTTTCTCTATGAATGATTGGCATCTGAAAATGGTTGAGAAATGAAAATTTCCAATTTTTGAATAAAAATTCTGAAAAAACTCAAAATGACTGATTTCAATCTAAAAAACAGAAATATGTCATCAAATATTCGAATATTTTCAATTTTCACAATTATTTGTTGGTATTTCATATAATTGAAGAATGTGAATTGCTGTTTTTTAGCGTACTTTGATCAGAAATATCTCGAAAACTATGTGTTCTAGCGACCTGGTCGAGGTCGCAATCGATTCAGCTCGGCCTGTTTCACTATAAAATGTGATATTCGCGAGATTTTCGGCTTTTCTCTATGAATAATTGGCATCTGAAAATGGTTGAAAAATGAAAATTTCCAATTTTTAAATAAAAATTCTGAAAAAACTCAAAATGACTGATTTCAATCTGAAAAACAGAAATATGTCATCAAATATTCGAATATTTTCCCAATAACTTGTTCGTATTTCATATAATTAAAGAATGTGAATTGCTGTTTTTTAGCGTACTTTGACCAGAAATATCTCGAAAACAATGTGCTCTAGCGACCTGGTCGAGGTCGCAATCGATTCAGCTCGGCCTGTTTCACTATGAAATGTGATATTCGCGAGATTTTCGGATTTTCTTTATGAATTATTGGCATCTGAAAATGGTTGAAAAATGAAAATTTCCAATTTTTGAATAAAAATTCTGAAAAAACTCAAAATGACTGATTTCAATCTAAAAAACAGGAATATGTCATCAAATATCCGAATATTTTCAATTTTCACAATTATTTGTTGGTATTTCATGTAATTGAAGAATGTGAATTGCTGTTTTTTAGCGTAATTTGACCAGAAATATCTCGAAAACAATGTGCTCTAGCGACCTGGTCGAGGTCGCAATCGATTCAGCTCGGCCTGTTCCACTATAAAATGTGATATTCGCGAGATTTTCGGCTTTTCTCTATGAATAATTGGCATCTGAAAATGGTTGAAAAATGAAAATTTCCAATTTTCGAATAAAAATTCTGAAAAAACTCAAAATGACTGATTTCGATCTAAAAAACAGAAATATGTCATCAAATATTCGATAATTTTCAATTTTCACAATTATTTGTTGGTATTTCATATAATTGAAGAATGTGAATTGCTGTTTTTTAGCGTACTTTGACCAGAAATATCTCGAAAACTATGTGCTCTAGCGACCTGGTCGAGGTCGCAATCGATTCAGCTCGGCCTGTTTCACTAATGGTTGGAAAATGAAAATTTCCAATTTTTGAATAAAAATTCTGAAAAAACTCAAAATGACTGATTTCAATCTAAAAAACAGAAATATGTCATCAAATATTCGAATATTTTCAATTTTCACAATTATTTGTTGGTATTTCATATAATTGAAGGATGTGAATTGCTGTTTTTTAGCGTACTTTGATCAGAAATATCTCGAAAACTATGTGTTCTAGCGACCTGGTCGAGGTCGCAATCGATTCAGCTCGGCCTGTTTCACTATAAAATGTGATATTCGCGAGATTTTCGGCTTTTCTCTATGAATAATTGGCATCTGAAAATGGTTGAAAAATGAAAATTTCCAATTTTTGAATAAAAATTCTGAAAAATCTCAAAATGACTGATTTCAATCTAAAAAACAGAAATATGTCATCAAATATTCGAATATTTTCCCAATAACTTGTTCGTATTTCATATAATTGAAGAAAGTGAATTGCTGTTTTTTGGCGTACTTCGACCAGAAATATCTCGAAAACTATGTGTTCTTGCGACCTGGTCGAGGTCGCAATTGATTCAGCTCGGCCTGTTTCACTATAAAATGTGATATTCGCGAGATTTTTGGCTTTTCTCTATGAATTATTGGCATCTGAAAATGGTTGAAAAATGAAAATTTCCAATTTTTGAATAAAAATTCTGAAAAAACTCAAAATGACTGATTTCATTCTAAAAAACAGAAATATGTCATCAAATATTCGAATATTTTCACAATAACTTGTTGGTATTTCATATAATTGAAGAAAGTGAATTGCTGTTTTTTAGCGTACTTTGACCAGAAATATCTCGAAAACTATGTGTTCTAGCGACCTGGTCGAGGTCGCAATCGATTCAGCTCGGCCTGTTTCACTATAAAATGTGATATTCGCGAGATTTTCGGATTTTCTCTATGAATTATTGGCATCTGAAAATGGTTGAAAAATGAAAATTTCCAATTTTTGAATAAAAATTCTGAAAAAACTCAAAATGACTGATTTCAATCTAAAAAACAGAAATATGTCATCAAATATTCGAATATTTTCAATTTTCACAATTATTTGTTGGTATTTCATATAATTGAAGAATGTGGATTGCTGTTTTTTAGCGTACTTTGATCAGAAATATCTCGAAAACTATGTTTTTTAGCGTACTTTGATCAGAAATATCTCGAAAACTATGTGTTCTAGCGACCTGGTCGAGGTCGCAATCGATTCAGCTCGGCCTGTTTCACTATAAAATGTGATATTCGCGAGATTTTCGGCTTTTCTCTATGAATAATTGGCATCTGAAAATGGTTGAAAAATGAAAATTTCCAATTTTTGAATGAAATTCTGAAAAAACTCAAAATGACTGATTTCAATCTAAAAAACAGAAATATGTCATCAAATATCCGAATATTTTCCCAATAACTTGTTCGTATTTCATATAATTAAAGAATGTGAATTGCTGTTTTTTAGCGTACTTTGACCAGAAATATCTCGAAAACTATGTGCTCTAGCGACCTGGTCGAGGTCGCAATCGATTCAGCTCGGCCTGTTTCACTATAAAATGTGATATTCGCGGGATTTTTGGCTTTTCTCTATGGATTATTGGCATCTGAAAATGGTTGAAAAATGAAAATTTCCAATTTTTGAATAAAAATTCTGAAAAAACTCAAAATGACTGATTTCAATCTCAAAAACAAAAATATGTCATCAAATATTCGAATATTTTCACAATAACTTGTTGGTATTTCATATAATTGAAGAAAGTGAATTGCTGTTTTTTAGCGTACTTTGACCAGAAATATCTCGAAAACTATGTGTTCTAGCGACCTGGTCGAGGTCGCAATTGATTCAGCTCGGCCTGTTTCACTATAAAATGTGATATTCGCGGGATTTTTGGCTTTTCTCTATGAATTATTGGCATCTGGAAATGGTTGAAAAATGAAAATTTCCAATTTTTGAATAAAAATTCTGAAAAAACTCAAAATGACTGATTTCATCCTGAAAAACAGAAATATGTCATCAAATATTCGAATATTTTCACAATAACTTGTTGGTATTTCATATAATTGAAGAAAGTGAATTGCTGTTTTTTAGCGTACTTTGACCAGAAATATCTCAAAAACTATGTGTTCTAGCGACCTGGTCGAGATCGCAATCGATTCAGCTCGGCCTGTTTCACTATGAAATGTGATATTCGCGAGATTTTCGGCTTTTCTCTATGAATAATTGGCATCTGAAAATGGTTGAAAAATGAAAATTTCCAATTTTTGAATAAAAATTCTGAAAAAACTCAAAATGACTGATTTCAATTTAAAAAACAGAAAATTGTCATCAAATATTCGAATATTTTCTCAATAACTTGTTCGTATTTCATATAATTGAAGAAAGTGAATTGCAGTTTTTTAGCGTACTTTGACCAGAAATATCTCGAAAACTATGTGTTCTAGCGACCTGGTCGAGGTCGCAATCGATTCAGCGCAGCCTGTTTCAATAGAACATGTGATATTCGCGAGATTTTCCTTTCTTTCCATGAATTATTTCCATCTGGAAATGGTTGTATCGTCCCTCGAAGATAAAAATAATAAAACTTAATTTTCAAGAGATCTTATAAGATATTTGGACGTAGTTTTTGATTTAACTGAACTTGTTTTCATCAACATTCTACATAGATATTGTCGAAAATGGAGGTACTTTACTCTTGAGCAAAATCAATATGTTTTGACATATACACATACACGACTGAAACAAATTGATATCTTGTATTCGCATTTCTGATAGTAGGCATTGCAGAAGAATACATTTTGTTCCTAAAATCAATAATAAACATTCTTCCATTTATTGCCAACTTTTTCAGACAAGCATTTAATCGGACCGCGAATAGGTTTGATATATCGGTTCAATCGTGACGATCTATCCTGAATAACACCTGATCAAATGCAAAAATGCCCAGACAACTTTCATTCCTTGAGGGACATTTTCAAGATGGATGTCATAGATTTCCCCTTCCGTAGAGAACCACTTTTCGCTTTCCGTATTAGGAAAAAGATACCTGCGCTGTTGAGATATATGAAAAAAAAATCATGAATACTATAGATACTGTCAAGATCAACATTTTGGATTCATTTCGTGATATAAAGAGTGTTTCATGAGATCACATCGATTTAAATATTTTTAATAGTACCTACATCCTATATTGTGACTTGTCATATCAAAAATAAAGGCCGAATTCTCAAAAGTGATCAGACCTTGTTTTTGTTTTGATATCATGGGCACGAGCAAGGTAAAAATATAGTTATTTAGTTCACAAGGGAAAAAAGTTGAAGATTTTAGCTCCACGTTGTGTTGTTTCTTGACGCGTAGCGGAGGAAGACAAAAATTCGTGGGCTAAAATCTAACAGGAAAAAGTACGAATCAATATTGAGATCTTACATTAAATTAAGATCAGAAAATTATCGACGTTAAATTTTAAGTTTTCAGCAGTGGTTACACATGCTTTGCTGCACCTTTTTGCAGGCATCTTTATCATTCTTCTGAAGTAATAAAATATCAGTCAGTCTGATTATGTGTTCTGATTTTAAAATATCGCGAATTCAGTGGTTGTTTAGTAATTTTCGTAAACGCGAAGTGGAATGGAAGATAAAAGGACTTGCACTTCTTTCTCGGAGACGGTATTTTGGCTTATTTTTCGAAACTAGAACAACAAAAGCCATCAGCAGTATATATTATTATATAGGTACTATATATCCAGGAAAAAAGTAACCACTTTTTTCCCGTGGGAAAAAAAGAATTTATGAAAACTGACATTTTATAACCTGTCAAAAGAGATGAAACTTTTTGCCTTCACAGAAAAAAAGTAATAATATTCAAGTATGTAGGTCATATTGTACAATAGATTAATAATTCTTCGCAGAATTATCGTCTGGAAAGTGAATTATAACCGCTACCCATCATGAGTTATATTTGTCATGTTTTGAGATAATGAGGACAGACATTATTTTTCGTCCACCAAACAGCGCCACCTAAATATGAGGTCAGGGTTGGTAGAACTTATGAATACACTTGTGCTTCTCGTGTCATTTGTAATTTTCCTACAATATCTTCTTCTCCGTTAATGTAAGCATATTGGTCATAAAAAACACGTAATCAGGATTAAGTCTTTCGATGATTTGAGGTTTTTTATTTGTTCAAATATTCTACATAATCTCTTTCGAATATTTTCGATTAAACAGGCCATAGACTTTAGGGCTATCCAGCAAAATTTTTGGATTTTTGACTTTGACACTGACCTGTTTTAGTAGCGACAATTAGTGAGAGTGAAAATGTTAGCCCTCATTGTCAAGTAATGAATAATAAAATATGCTGTCCTTTTTTTTTCGATTTTCAACGCAAATAATTGTTTTTCGATCAAAATTCTCCAAATTTCATTGAAGTAAATCTATGGAAATTTATTTTTTCGTCGACCTCGTATTAAAACATCTTATTCTTTAGTGATGCATAATTTTTGTGGTATGGGCAACCAAACATACCTGAATTCATATGTTACCGTAACAGTTTACCATCTTGACCCAAATCCAAGCACCTTTGCGTTGTCAAATTCATTTCCAATTTGAATCTGTACCTACTGTTTATTTTGTTAGATAAACATTCTCTTTTCAAAGATTCATTTCATCTGTAATATGAGATTGACAGAAAAGTTCTGTAATCATCGCTTCGCTCGCACGTTGAAATATCTCGATCAATGATCGCCTCCATTAATATACATTAGTTGATTCAATAACTATTCCGTCTCGATTTGCCACGTTTATGATTCTATAATCTGTAAAGGCATGCCAAATGAGAAATATTTTCAATCCGTTTGATATAAAAAAGGAAATATTGTTTATTATTGTTGTTTTACAACAGAACCTCTTTGACAATCAATACACCTTATGGAAAAAACGCTGATACAACTGATATAGCACCCAAGCATCACATTGAAGCCATTATAGTTTTTTCAGATCTGGCAACATCGCATGGGCCCATTGTGTCGCTTCTGTAACTGAATACATATATAGCCCCGCCCACTAACAGTGGAGGGGGGTGATGGTCTCGAAGGTACCGATGTAGGTATATATATATATATATATATATATATATATATATATATATATACTTCCCCACTACTAAGTTTCATCTATATATATATATATATGTTTTTGTACCAAGTCGAGATCCGAATAAATTATGGACTACCCGAGATCCACCACAACAGAAGGACTTCCTTGAGTATGTATTTCACAAATAGTTGCCAAACCTCCTCTTCAAACCAAAACTCGAGAGAGGGGAAGAGATTTTTCAATTTGAATTTTTGTGATACTATTGAAACAATGAGAGATCCGATACAAATACATGCAAGTTGAGATCCGGGAATGTATATTTTGATATTTAAAACACAAGATGAGATCCTGCAATGTTGTCATATCTGATGTTCGAGGAATGGACACGAACATCTATATTCCTGAATCTATTTTATATTTCCATCACGCACACATGATGAAATTTCATCATTTCTATAGCAAAACAAATATTTTTGAAAATGCTATTGCTGACAATGAACTAAAATCACATGTAGGGATGATCGACAGCTTTTTCGGAAGTATTTCTGTATAGAAAAAGCCTGTTCGATAGTATTCAACCAGAAAATCAATACATATAGTGGCACATCATTTAATGAAAAATCTTTCACTTCCAAGCATTCAGACCAATCAAATTGTTCAATCTGATTTTGAGAAGATTCTAATATTTTTCATCTCTTGGAGCGCACGAAAAAAATCCCTATTATGTTCGAGGACCATCGTGTGAACTCAGGGAGAATTGAGGGAGAAGGTAGATATTGAAATTGAATTTTCTTTGAACCTCTGAGGATAATAAGTTCTTGAGAATATACTTCCTGTTGTGAAGAATTCGAAAGACTTGCCTTTCTATTGACAAACGAGTTCCGATTAAGAATTGTTCGGTATATTTCGAGGATAACGACAAAAAATGTGCTGATTGAGCTCATCGAGTACGTCTAACTGGTTCTGCAAGTGAAAGATATTTCTGAAGAACATTTTCCGTGAAAGAATCATTAGAGAAGTGTAAGGTTACCGACTTCCTTATGGTGTTACGATAGTGTCAAAGAATCAGTGAGTGTGGCATCACCCACCAGACGGATGACTGGTCTCTGCATGGAAGATGAATCTAACTGTATCTGCATATGTTAAGGTGCTGAATTTCATGTGTTAAAAACATATTTCTGGAACGGGCCGTATCTGTGCTTTGTAGATCATCAGAAGCTCTCATGGTGTGGAGTTGAATTTCCTAATTTTGATGAAAAAACCATGATCTCCGATCCCAAGAACCCCCTTATACCAATTTTGAATAGAATCGGATCGTAATTGAAAAACTCGTTCGCCATATCGAATCCGCTATCCCGTATTTTCTGATTTCAATGACGGAATCATAATCTCCGACCCCGAACATCCCCAGATACCAATTTTAAATAGAATCGGATCATGATAACAAAATTCGTCCGCCATATTGAATCTGCATTCTTGAATTTCCCGATTTTCATGGAATAGTCGTAATTTCCAACTCCGAAAACTCTCACATACACATTTTGAATAGAATCGGATCATAATTATTACAGAACTCGTCCGCCATATTGGATCCGTCATCTTGAATTTCCCAATTTCCACGGAATAATCGTGATTTCTGACTCCAAGAAGTCACACATACACAATTTGAATAGAATCGGATCATAATCACAAAACTCGTCCGCCAAATTGGAACCGCAATCTTGAATTTCCTAATTTCGACCAAGAAATTCATAATCTTCGACCCTGACAACCCCCATATACCAATTTTGATTCGTCTGCCATATTGGATCTGCCATTTTGAATTCCATAATTTTCACAGAATAATCATCATCACTGACTCCAAAAACTCCCACATACAAAATTTTGATAGAATCGGATTATAACTACAGAACTAGTCCGCCATATTAGATCCGTCATCTTGAATTCGCTAATTTCGACCAAGGATCAATAATTTCTGACCCCAAAAACCCCCAGATCACAATTTTGAATCGTATCGGATCATAATTACAAAACTCGTCCTTCATATTGGATTCGCCATCTCGTATCTTCAAATTTCAACGAGGGAATCATAATCTTCGACCCTGAATACCCCCGATTTTGAATAGAATCGGAACATAATTACAAATCTTGTCCGCCATATTGGATGTGACATCTTGAAGCACCCGAATTTTACGGAATGATCGTAATATTCGGCTCCGAAAACTCCCACACACAACTCGTGAATTGAATCGGATCATGATCACAAAAATCGTCCGCCATCTTGAATTTCCTAATATTGACGAAGGAATCATAGTTTCCAATCCAGAAAACCCCCTGATTCCAATTTTGAATCATATCAGATCATCATTACGAAACTCGTCCGCCATATTGAATCCGCCATCTTGATTTCGACAAAGAAATCATAATCTCCGACCCCGAAAACCACCAAAAACCAATTTTCAATAGAATCGGATCATGGTACAACACTCGTCCGCCATATTGGATCCGCGATCTTGAATTTCCTAATTTTGACGAAGGAATCATCATCTCCGACCCCAAAAATCCCCAGATACCAATTTTGAATAGAATCGAATCATAATGACAAAACTCGTCCGCCATATTGGATCCGCCATTTTCAATTTCCCAAATAAAAAAATAGTTATTTTACTATCGTGCGCAGAAGTCATATTTTCCGCACGCATATTAGTGCTGTCAGAGTCACTTCTCCGCAGTAGTTATGAAAAAACTCTCTGTGTTCGATGAATCAATAATGGGATACTTTGTATGTTATCAATTTTATTTCCGTATCCGATATCACAATGATTTCATTGTGTTATTAGTTCAAAAAAATCTCATTCATGGCAAGTCAAAGTTCAAATAATGACAGTTCTGTCAGATAGATGAGCATTACTTATGAAAAAATCAGATGGCTACAAACGAAGAAATCCAAAATTATTTCAGCATTCACCTAATGCTCATGCTGCAAACTTCATTCTCGTGGGAAATCACGATCATTCCGTGCTCGTTAAACAATATACTATTTTCTACGGCTATGACATAAAATTACTCTTGTTTAACTGTGTTCAATAAATCAATGAGGTATTTTGTATGTCATCAATTTTATTTCCGTATCGGATATCACAATGACTTCATTGTGTTATTATTTCAAAAAAATCTCATCTCCCACGGCAAGTCAAAGTGCGAGCAATGCTTGTTATGTCAGATAGATGAGCATTACTAATGAAAAAATCAGATGACTTTACAAGCCGAAGAATGAAAAAATTTCGCTGTTTTCTGTTACAGCCGTAGTAAAAGTATTGTGTATAACTCGCACGGAATGCTATAATTTCCCACATGAATGATTGCAGCATTCGCCTAAGGCTCATACTGCAAACTTAATTCTTGTGGAAAATCATTATCATTCCGTGCTCGTTAAACAATATACTATTTTCCACGGCGATAACACAAGATTAATCTTGTCTCATTGTGTTCGATACATTTCTGAGGTACTTTGTATGTCATCAATTTTATTTCCGTATCTGATATCACAATGACTCCATTGTGATATTATTTCAAAAAAATCTCATCGCCCATGGAATGTAAAATCACAAGCAATGCGACAGCATTACTTGAGAGAAAATCAGATGACTACAAGACGAAGAAATCAAGAATGTCGCTGTTGCCTGTTACAGCCGTAGAAAAATTATAGTGTATAACTCGCACGGAATGCTGATTTCCCCCTCGAATGATTGCAGAATTCGCCTAAGGCTCATGCTGCAAACTTCATTCTCGTGGGAAATGACGATATTCCGTGATCGTTAAACAATATACTGTACCCTTCAACTTTTACAACCAAGTTGTAATTGAAAGACGAAGAGCTCAAAAAATAATATATTGCCTCCGATGTACTCGTACGAGATTATCATCAGATTCGAAATGAAGGTAACATGTCAATTAATATACCAACATGAGGAACACATTCTGAAAATATTGAGTTTGCCGCCGAAATAGACTAACAAAATGAAGCTCAAATTCATTACACAACACTGACTTAGTTGAGAGATCTCTGATGCGACGTTGCCGAATATACTGGATCTCAGATTGTCGAGTAAATATCATATTCAAGGCACACAGCGCAGCGCCCCCTTCAGAGCGCTAGATAGAACTACGAGTGTATAAAAATTGACAAAAATGGTCAAATGGAGATCCGGACTAAAATTTGTGTACCCCTTCTCCTGACCTAGGATAACGTAACTAAGATGATATACACATAGAAACAAGTCGAGATCCGTTTCGGATCTCGGATTGTCGAAACGGATCTGCACTTGTTCAACATATATCACCAAATGATCTCGTCTTGTATCGAAAACATATCTATATATATATATATATATATATATATATATATATATATATATATATATATAAAAATGAATAAAGTGTTTTGAAAAAAAAAAAATACAAATTAAAGATATTGATTACAATTCTTTTTTTTTTTCAGATAGATGTAGATGCAGTTTTATCAATGGGCCATCCCGCACTGCAACAGTTTATTCCAAAAATTGGGGATTATCATGCAGTTATTGCATTCTGCAACCGTTTTAAACATGGAGCATGTAGTGGGAGAGAAAGTCTGGTGAATAAATTGAAAGAAAAGCTAGAATCCTACTCCACAGGGCAGAAAATTAAAAAGGCAGAAAAAGGGAAATGTCTCAAAAAACGTTTCCAAAAAAGTACGAGAAAAGTTTATTTGGGTTGGATCCATAACAATATTCAAGTAAGAGCAATTTTTGGAGGTGGCACTCGTCTTATTGATGTTGCTCGAACTGATAGAAAGAATGATATATTAGAAAAAGCAAAAGATTTGTTCTTTCCCAATGGAAAATCATCAAAAGGTCAATTGAGTGCAATGGAAATAGATCTTGTAGATTTTGAAAGAAAAACATTTAGTGATGATATAACAGTACAAAACGGATGTTTGAAGTCACTGAGTTATCAAATTTGAGGTTCTACTTAATGACCAATAAAGAGGAGAATGCGGCACAATTTGAGGATGATAATGGATCAGGTATTACTACTGAACAAGATCGAATGACAGAAGAAATAACATCTCGGGAGGAGTCATCTCAAGAAGAAATAACATCTCGGGAGGAGTCATCTCAAGATATGAATGAATGTATTGATGAAAATATCTCTATAGAAGTAGAAACAGATCCTCTGAATTTTGATGATACGGTATCTCAGTATTTATCATATGATTCAAATTTTCACTCTCATGATATAGATCATGTGGATACAAATGATAGGAGTAGTTTGAATCTTGTTGTTCATAGGGGCCACATATTTGAAGAACTCATAAAAAAATTTGCCAATGTAAGCTGTGAAGTTCCATTGGTGACAGTTGAAGTTATGGCTCCAAATGGTGTCAAAAAGGAACAGCTTTTGATACAGGAGGTGTTTTTCGAGATGTTTTGACAGAATTCTGGGGTACATTTTATATGAAGCACTGTGCTGGAACATCAGCAAAAGTTCCAGTTGTAACACATCTGTGTAATACACAAACATGGAAAATAATTGCAAAAATTTTATATATAGGCTATGTGCAGGTGAAGTATTTTCCAAAAAAATTGGCAAAACCTTTCATGGAATATGCTATTTTAAAACAATACTCTGATCAAACATTAACACAGACCTACTTTAATTTTATAAGTTCATATGATGCTGACATTCTACAAAAAGCAGTGAAAGAATTTGATGAAGTTGAAAATGAAGAATTGATTGACGTTTTAGAAGCCATTCAGTGTAAGAAACTTGTTAACCAAAAAAATATTCAGACAATTCTGGAAGATTTAGCACATACAGAGTTGATTCAAAAACCAAAGTTTATATTAGATGTATGGTATACAGTGCTAAAATCTTTACCAATCTCAGAATCTTCCCTGAATGATATTTATGAGAAAAATAAGGTCACTAATAAGAATGTATTGAACCTGATAAATTACTCATTACATGAGATGTTATCGATTCAGAACCAAGAAAAAGTCAAGCTGTTTTTGAAACAATTTCTTAGAGAAGCAGATTTGAACATTTTGGAAAGATTTTTGAGATTCTGTACTGGTTCAGATATAATTATTGAGGAACATATTCAGGTGACGTTCAACAATGTTACTGGTATAGGTAGATCACCATAGTTGGTCATACTTGCTCATCAATCCTTGAGCTTTCTGTTAACTATGAAACATATTTCGAGTACAAGGAAGAACTGACAAAGGTATTAATTTCTGATATCTGGACTATGGATATTCTGTAAAATTTGATGGGAATGGTACATTTTCCCCAAAAACTGATTTTGTGATATTGAAAAAATACTGGTTTTATCGGTATTCATCTTGTTACATGAATATCAGTGCTGCTCCTAAAGTGGCGCATGGAGTTAGTAACAAAGCCTACACAGAACACGCAGAAAGATATGATGATGTGGTTGTGAGCATCAGAGAAAAAGTAGGACGGTGTATGTAGGTGGGTGTGGAAAACTACCAGCTGAGCGTGAGAGCGGGCCAGCTGCTTAAGTAGACCTCGGTCTCGGGGGTTAACGATGATAGTTAGCAGGCCTGCCACTGCGCATATGGTAGTGAGTACATTACTAGCCTACAAAACACAGCTGAAAAACTCTGAAAAGAGAGCTGAGGGGCGGTGCCTGGAAAGGATGTTAGCCAGCTCTCTTGAGCGAACCACATCAGTCATTGAAAACACTTGGGGTTGGCAAAAAGGTCCCATTGGGGACCAGTTGCTGACGTGGAAACGTCCCCCACCAGTACCAGTACCAGTACATGAATATCAAATTTTAATGTTTATATTATAATGATAATACAGGGTGGTGTCAGAACAAACCATTCTAGAATCAACCATTCAATCATGAATAAATGAGAGGGATGAAAACTTCAATAGGGGATTGTTGGAAACTATCAATTTTTTTAACCATGAAAAAATCTATGGAAACACATGTTTATTTATTTATTTATTTATTTATTTATTTACCATTTTAGGTTGCTAACAGAACAAAGTTCCAAAAAACAGCATCCACTATGTAAGAATTATTCAAAGTTATTTCTACAATTATACATAAATAAAGGTTTCTTATCGATATAAAATTATCTGGCAATAATCAAATGTGATTTAAAAAATATGGTATGAAGATGTTTTTATGTTGATAATATAGTAAAAATTGTGGGATATAATAGATCATAATAGAACGAGTACAGGAAATGAGGAACCATTTTAACTATTGATCTGAGTTGAGAAACATATTTTTCAAAAAAGATTTGAAACGAGGCAAAGATGTCGAGAAAATGTCGAGAGATGAATTGGGATCGTGACAGTGTGTGTTGAATTCTTCAACTGTAATGATTGAAACAGAAAAAATATTCAAATTCTAATAACGATTTGGTTGTTATGTGAGAATCTGAATATTTTTTCCTGTTCCAACTATTATAATAATTGTTAGACCATGTTACGTTACTTATTCCAACAGGGTAGGTATGATATTATCTTTCACTACATTTTTTTCATATCCCCTGTTTTCACCTCCGATTTATTCCTGGCTAAATGTTTGATTCTAGAAAAATAAATTAAGGGTGTTTTATGTTCACTCGAGTGTCCCTTATCCTTGATGGAAATAAAAGGACATGAGTTGACCAGATAACTTGTGTAGATTTGTTTATGATTATTGCTGCTGCAAAATATACATGCAATTGTAAACAAAAAAGTTTTACAGATTTCCTATGAGAGAGATAGGTCTGTTATGGTATTGATAATTTTATATGCAACAAAACTGCCTTTTTCATTTTATTCACCAGACTTCGACTTTTTTAAATTTGTTCCTGTGGGTGGAAAACCGGATTCCAACTTGTTTTCAATACCTAGTATAGAAAAATATGAATCATCATAATAATATCACCTCAGATAATGATCATTATGTGATGATGATAATAATGATGAAAAATATGTGGTAAAGTTACACAAGTATAATAGTTTACAATGTCTTATTGCACAGAAAGGCGAAAGATACTGCGTGTACCTACTTCATTTAAAAAAAGGTAGATTAGGTGTAGGTACCTATTTTAACAATAATATTTCATGATATGATGTAACCTGGTCATCACAACAAGACTGGTATCGATAGGGTGATTTTTTTTTCTTTTTTCGATAGATTTCCGTGCAATCAATGTCGTTTTTACATTATAGTTACGTTACACCGCCGAGTAAGGTTAAAATCATATGATACATTTTTTACGAATAGTTTTTTTAGTAAATGTATGATCCCATAATATTTTAATGCAGTGTTTAGATAAGATTAATCTAAAATAGGTACGGTGTTTACTGAAACGTCCGCACCATATAAAATTTTTCTATAATGTAATATGAAATGAAAAATTCAGTTATGACAATCGTCGCTGCTTCGGATGTTGACATGACAAAGTTTATCTCAAGTTTTTAGTCTGCCATGTCTGAAGACGATTGCCATAACTAAATTAAAAAAATATATATTTTATACAATATTCACATTGGTGCGGACTTTTTGGTAAGCACTGTATGCTCGTGTATGATTCGAATTACAAGAGTTTCTGACATTCAGCTGTTTAGGAATATCATTGTATAAAAACTTTATTGTTACAGCTAACAAATTCTACTTCATATCTCTCGGAGATCTATCATTCATATAATTTAGTTTTGTTATTATTGTTTTGTGAATGCATTTTATTTTCGAATGCAATTTTTAAATGAATAAAATTTTATTTTTACGAAAGTCAATTCGCTCTTTTAGTCCTCATGTCCCAGTATATACTATATTTCTGATGGGAAAAAAGTTTGACATTCAATCTCTGTTGACAGGTATCAAAATATGACTTTCCAAAATTATTCTTCATAATCGGACTATATTATATGGCTAACAACAATCATATCTGGCAAAAGAAATCTCTTAAGGAAACCATGTATCAAGTAGAAACTCATGGAGATTCATGTATATCTGATAGATATAAAATCATCGATGTTTCTCTCTTCATCACATACTCGATCATGGGTCTCTGCTATGCCTTCCTACTTCAATACAAGGTTTCCCTATGAGAAGGTTTATCTTGCCCGGTATAAAATATAAGATAGGTAAAGAATAGAATAGAAATTTATTCATCATTGAAAATTCTACATCTGTATTACATACATTTATAAAATTTTATCAGACAAGTCAAGAACAGGAATAAAAACATTTGAACAGACACAAACATTTTAAAATAGAAGTTAAAGGATTGAAGTTTTATAATATTGAATACTCATTTAGATTGTGAAAATTCCTCAACAGAGTAGAATGCATTTTGGACTAGATGATTGTATAGAGCTGATTTGAAACTTCCTAAGCTACATGCGTTTCCAAATAGTTTGAGTGCATGGTTATAGCAAATGATACCTTGATAACTCGCAGAGTCTTGTCCCAGAGCCAAACGAGAATAAGGTAGTCTTAGTTCATTACCTCTTCTAGTGTTGTAGATGTGGATCATATTATTTTTGGTATGGTGTGTTTCATTTTTTTTAATGTTCATTGTAATCGTATAAATGTAGAGGCTGGGTAAACTCAGTATGGCCAGTTGGATGAATGTACTCTTACATGATTCTTTGTAATGTAATAAGGTGATGAAGATCAAACAAAAGGTTATAAAATTATTTTTAATGGCTACAATAACAATTTTATTTCTTGTCTCAACTCTATATATAGTTGATAAGCTTGATATGGATCATTGTTCTTATCCAGATTTTTTTCCACTATCACAGAGAAAAAACTTTAATAATGGTTATTAAACATTTAATAGTCACAGTTAAAAACTTGAATACTATATGGGACAGATATACAGTATGATAGTGGTAGATAAAATATTTTACCTGAATTGGTATACCTGCAACAGACACTCAGTTATATAGTTCATTGATCGTTGATGAATGAATATATTTAAAATCAACTCAGGATTATTGAAGTGTTGAATAACATTGATTAGACAGTTCAATTACCATTGAACATTAAGTAATTCCCTTTGAAACATTGCTATATTATCTTACAGACTTCTTCACCTGTTGTAGGTTCACACTTCGATTATAGTTATTCAATAGTTTAATAAATTTTCAATACTATATAGTTGCCACAGGTGAAAAAGCATGCTGTTACAGAAAAATAGGTGATATTATCTGAGGTATATCTAACTGATGTTAGGTACATCCTTTAACTGCTACCACTGAAGAATACAATTATTCCAGAAACATTATTAAGTTGTCCTTGGATCATAAATTACTCGTCTCTGGAACATAATTTAATTATCTCAGATGTGCAATTCAATTGGAATATTGGGGATGTTCAATGTGCATACCTCTGAAAATATTTTCAAGGTATCACACAATGGGGATGGTGATTATATAGAAGAGAAAAAACATTGTACAAAATATAGGTACATTATATAATATATTCTAGTCATTTGTAATTTCAGTACAAACTACATAAATAAATGAACTTGAAATAATTATTTTCAATATACAATAGTTGTCGAACTGACTCATATACAAATATATTTCAGACGTTGATGGAGTATCTGCGGGTCGCGGGGGTACTAGGTCCTCTTGAATTCAGATCAAGTGGCATCAAGTTCTAATCAGGTACATCACTACCATCAGCACCCTGAAATTTGAAAATTTCTCTATATAATGTGTTAAATTTCTCCTATTATTTTCTTGAAAATTCAAACGAATAATCCTATTTCAAGAGATTCATTGGGAGAATAAACTCTTAACAGGTAGCGAACGTCCCGTGAGCCCATCCAAGTAAGGCCATTCTTTATAAAACTTCACTTTGACTCAAATCCAGAGACACCGAATAAGAAAAATCAAGATCCGTTTCCTTAAATTTTTTCCCGTGTACCTACTATCAGAAATAAGATTTTTTTGCAAACATTTACAGTAGAGAGTCTTTTCATTTTGATATTTCCCAATTTATTTCTCGGCTTTTGTGAAATATAACCATAAAAACTCCTCGGTTTGGGTAATAACTTGAGATCAACAATTCATTTATTTTTCTGAGATTATATATTTCTTTAATCTTCAACAAAATTTAAACTACTTGACAAGTGACTTCCTACTGAAATTTCGACACCAAAGAGCACACTCGATAAAAATATTGAGAGGTCACAACCAAAATAGGAGATATTTTCAAAATATAACCTCTTCAAATGAAAAATAAATGTCAAGAAACATGAATAAAACGGACATATAATAGCAGATGTAACAATTAATTGCAAATGATCAACCAACATAAGGAACTAGAAGGCTTAGAATCATTTTCGGAAGGAGAAAAACATATCACTAAAATACGCCCAAAAAGATTTCTTCATGCACGGAGAAAAAGGAATGGTATATTACTCACCAAGAAAGAAGAGTTTTGCGTAAACTTCGCCAAACCTTGCTGTTTCAAAGTGTCGTCGATGAACTGCTTATGCTGCTTCTATTTTTCAACTCTCGACCTGAGGCTAGTCGCTCCATAGTGATAATGTCACTGGGAGAAATGTCTTTGGAATAGTCACAATCACTTAACTTACATGCACAACACAAATGTTCCAGAATAGAAAAAGGCACGCATAAGTGTTCGCAAACACAAAAGGTACATATTCTTAGTACAGATACAGACTGAATGAAGTGCAGAAGAGTTGCGCAGTCAGCTCGTGGCGTAATCGTGGGTATTCGAAACTAGCCGAATGATGACGAAACAGAGAAATCAAGTGAACTGTTACCTGTTGTTATTAAACTGGTAATAATGGCAGAATTATTCCTTTCACTCATAGAAAACAAGGATTGAGGGACAATTATATCAATGTTAGGTGGATTGTTGTATACTGAGTATTAAACACATCGATAAAAATTAATCAAGCACAAGAAAGATGGCCTGTTCCAGGAGCATAGTTAACCTGCCACTGGAAGTCGATATCAGAAAAAAAATTTCACCTATTGTAATGGTACAAAAGTTCATTAATATATTTGTGGGTATTGAATTTTACTCAAGTGTACTTGTGTACCTGGACCGTTTTTCTCTGTGATTATATCATTACAAATATTATATATATCTTCATCACAGACATATTCAATAAAGGTACATTCCTCTTTCAATATAGGTATGATTGGTTCAGGAACCCCCAGTAAATAATTCCGAGTTCCATAGAGATTTGGCATTTCATACATCACAACAGGTCTGCCAGTTGGAGAATTGCTGTTTCGAGAATTTTGTATTTTATGGGTGTTCCATTCGTAAACTACTTCGTCCAACTCATGCTAAAAAACACCAAGAAATATCATTTATTACCTATCTACCGGGTGGCTAAGGAAGTATTGCCTATGGAATATCCCAGTTATTGTATGAGGTAGGCTCCTGAAATTTGGAACATTGATATAATTACATAATGTAACATAAACTTTCTTATTTTAGACAACCCTACTTCTTTTCTTTTCACGTTATTCAGCATTCTATGTCCATTCTGATGACAAACCGGGTATCAACGAATTTTTTAGACAAGCCATAATTTCCAGATTTCCGAGGGTACAAGTTTCAAATTTGGTTGGGGTGCTGGATTCGAGAATTGGAGAATTTTTCAATACTTCATCATACTCTCCATTACTTCCGGTGTGACCTGAAACGACCCCAACTTTTGATTTTCGAATGGGACACCCTGTATTTTATTCCATAGTCGGTTCATGACGAATTCAACGAATCTGAGTTTGATAGGGTCATTGGCGTAACTATAGGACTTTTTTGCCAGGCCCCTATCCTTCACTTCGCTTCATGCAAATATGTGCCTGAATTTTACAATCCATGATAAATATTTTATGCAGAGGTTTTTCTCTTATAGTATCCCAAGGCTATTGATAATTTCGAAATAATTTGTCACATATTTTCGAAAGCGAGTTGCTTTGTAACAGCCCGACACCTAATTGAAGGAAGAGTATGAAATATCGAAAAATGTTACACCATAATATGTCACGTGATAACAGTTGCTTACTACTGTTATATTCAATTTTCATTTCATGAAAAGCCGTCATAAATGAGATTGGAAAAATTAGGAAAAAATCGATAAACTCAAATACCAACTTGTGATATGTCATTAGATGGGGAATTGAGAATTAAATAACAAGGATTAAAATAAGAGGAAGAAAAAATAGGGCTGTAATTTAAAATAAGAAAGTTAATGTCACTTCCGGTCAAATCGGAAATTCACATCCTAGCTCTTATGTCATTATATTGAAGCTCAAAATTTCACAAGCCCCTCTCATATAACAGATATTCTCTAGGCAATACTTCCCTATAGCCACCCTCTATATTTATGCTATCTCTATTCATTATAGAAAATAAAGAGCACACCAACTTGAGATGTATTTGAGAAATGTTGAAGTGATCTATTTTCTATTTTGTAAATATCGTTAACATAAGTTTTCATGCATAGGAATTTTCTGACTGGGATAAAATCTCAAAAATTCCACAAAAAATTCATAATATCTAGAACCCTGATGTCATTGGCGTAACTATGGGAGGGCCTGAAGGGCACGGCCCGCCCCCCTGAGAAAAGTCCTAGTTACGCCAATGGCTGAAGTTGACTCCTATGCATTTCCTTTATTTAGAATATGCCTAATTACGAGTGCCTAGAATATCTAATGTTTTGCCCCTTAAAGAGTGTGGACATGCTTGTCACCACTGACATTTCCAAATTACCATCAGTTTCAGATTTGGAATGTCAGTTCTGATAATTGAATAGGCATCCCCGTGAATATGTTCTTGCATTTATATTGTTCCGTAACATACTTATTGCGAAAATTCTATAAATGATGGTAACCATTTCTTTGAGTTGCCCAAAGTCAAGACATTTCAAATGTTCATTGAAGCTTCAAATTTCATTATTCATTTCATGGAAATACATTCATTGACCTAATATTGATATAACTACTCAATGAGCATTATGTGCCTTTTGGTGTTATGCCAATGTTTGGGTTTCAAATAATATGTCTCCACTATACATTGAAGGGGTACAGAAAAATTTGAAAAATGACATTCCATCACTTATAAAACATATTTGTGTCTCATGTTCTTTGTTCAGCTGTTTAACAAGATGACAAGTGTGTCCACACTCTTTAAAGAGTGTAAAATGAAATTTTCGAGGCACTCGATGCCTGATTCACATCAAACAAATCAAACTGCTGTGTTATTTTCTATCAAGAATACTTACTTGAATTATATCCAGAAAACAAAACTGAACCAGGGATTTATCCAGAAATGACCCATCAAATAAACCATCATCACGAAGGGTTTCTAACAAATTAATCCAATATTGAGATTTTTTCTTCCTTAAAATTGACCACCATGCTTCGATCCTCTGGTTAGCTGTACTCCTTCCATATAAATATGGAGGCCTATTCACATCATTGATTATCACATCTCGAAGACTGTTTTGAATCTTTTCAACACATACATTTTCTGTTCCCATATTATCAGAACGAATTGTCACAGGGCACCCTCCTAAATCTTGTATAGAATTTACAAAGTAGCCTGCTATAACCTTGGGGTCATTTGATGTTCTGCTAACATGTAACCAAATAATGTGTCTGGAGTAGCCATCTATACAACCATTTATGCAGAGACCATATGGTTTCAGCTTATCATAAGAGTCTAAATGCCATAAATAATTGGGACCTTTATTATAATACTGTCTACGTAATAGTCTCTTCCTCTTTCTCAATTCAACTCTTACTGGATCTAACATCAGTAACAACTCCCTAACAATATTTTGAGTTACAACCAAGCCATGCTGTACACATTTCAGATGGATCCATCGATAACCATGCAGTTGATTGGAAGTTTCTAACTGCATTTGTATAAACTCTACTACATCTTAAATTCTAGAAAAGTTCTTTCTTCTATAGAGTTGGAGCCTTTGAAGAGCACGTTTTAGAGTACGGATGCTTATGTCCATACCATGAATGTAGTTTAAAAATGCGAGGATCTCGTTATTCTGTAACCCAAATGAAAAATATCTACTTATAAGCCTGTCTCTCAGTTCCATTCCTAAAATCATTTGAAAAATTTACATGATACTTTTAGGTACTTTGGTCAAAATATAGTTCATACTTGTGATTTTAGGAGGACTGCTATTATTATACTGTACTGGTATTGACTGATTACTTTTTTTGTTGTTTCTCTATGAAGATTACAATGATGTGATTACTGATAATATTCTCAAGAGTTTCAAGAGCTAACGGAGCTAATAAAACACACGATCTATACATTTATACAAAAATATGAGATAAGATCATGAGATGACTAGATGACTGATGAGTGATGACTGCGTAAGAAACAGAAGCACAGAACATCATAAAACATGAGTACACATCACGTTATCTCGAGTTCTCGACTTTGTAAACTCGAGATCTCGACTTTGTGAACTCGAGATCTCGAGTTCTCGACTTTGTAAACTCGAGATCTCGAGTTCTCGACTTTGTGAACTCGAGATCTCGAGTTCTCGACTTTGTGAACTCGAGATCTCGACTTTCACAACTCGAGAACTCGAGATCTCGACTTTACAAACTCGAGATTTTAAAAAATATATAGAAGTGGCCCTCCCAGAGCTTCGTAGAGAACTCAATGATCGTTATTCAAATCATAAAGTCAGACATGTGCGACCATGCCTGATCTGGAAAATATTTAATTTCTCCAAAATGGCAGGAAAAGAAAAAAATAATTAACAAATTTGCTACTATACGAGAAACTGCAAACAATTGACAGCTTTATTTATAAATTTGATGTTTACTTTTTTAAAATATCATACTCTGATGAAGTGAGATGGACAATCCTCCGTTTACCAACCCAACAAATAAATTATGTTTTGACACAGAACACAAAACCAAGATGATAGATTGACCACAGAACATAAATCAAACTCATGGAACATGCAAATATTTCAAGCAGGGGAAGTCATGCGCCTGGTAAACGTTAGCAATCTTGAATTGGAGATGATACTTACGGTGTCACAGAACTATTGGCGAGAGTAAATGATATTTGTGGGTACGGCACTACACGAAACGCACTATCGGACTAGAGGCACAGAATACAGAGATGTGATTAGTAGAAATGTAACGAAAAATTCAATTTTTCGTTACATTTTTTGCACGAGCCTTCATTTTCCTATCTTTTATATGCAACAAACTTTGGCCAATTGATTTTCCAAATAACAAATCTTCGTCAGTCTCCTCTGGTGTGTTGAGAATATTTTGGATTGCTCCTAAAGCATTTGTTATACTTTTTTCCATTGTATTAGATTCTTCCGTTTTCTCCTTTCTATTTTTTCTCATTGAGTATATATTTTCTTTATGTGACTGTTTAGAACCACTAGCTATTGGTTCTGTTGATTGAAGTGGTTCCACACTCTGTGAGGTTTGTTCATGTTGTATCATGATTTCATCATGATCAATAATGAGTTCATCATCATCTACCATGGTTTCATCATGATCTAATACTAATGTGTCTTCTTGTGTTGTATTTTCAGTACATTCTATTGTGGGAATGTTTGAAACATTTACCACCTTTGGAATGTTTTCCTCTGTTCTAAAAGAAACACTTTTTCTGTTTTTCACTATTATGAATAGTAGATAGGTAAAAATACTTTCTTATAGTGATGAAAGTTGGCACCAATCTAATTTTACGCCTTTCAGTGACATACCTGTTTCTTAGGGACATCCAAATAGTCTCTACATCTTCCCCTGTACAAACCATATTCAAAAACAATGTACAAAATAATGTAAAAAGTGTTTCTTACGTGGAAATCCCATTATTTCACCTATCATTTTCCAGGCATTTTCCCTCGACATTTTGTTTTTGAAATCGGGGTGTATTGTATCATAGATATGTGTGTATTGTCTAACCAATTCTATTAAGGCACCCTGATCCATTTTATTCAGCTTTTTGGTAAAATCTCAAATAGAATATTCGTTCGTCTAAAAATCACAGCTGATTTCGCGAAATTCGTTTCCGCTAGATGGCGCACAGAATTTGAGCAGGAAGCGTATAATGGTGATCAGCTGTGTTATTCCATAAGAGACCATTGTGTTTGATTTCGTTTTTATTCAAATTCTACTGAATTGTCCAAAATGTCGAAAGTTAAAGTGAGTTTGTCGGACATTTTTGCCTACGTAGGTATTCGTCAAAGGCCAATCAAAGAAGGCGAAGCCGTCTTCAAGGCTGGTCATATTATCTTATGTCAGCTAGATAATGAGAATATTTGGCCTATGTTTGCAAACGAGTGCTCTTACTTCACCACCCTACGAAATAACTATTAATTTGGATTGTGATCCCCACAAATGGAATTGCATTTGTACATGTAAAGCAGGAAAATCAGGTTTTTGCAAACATGTTATTGCTACATTGTTACATGTTAATAGGTGAGCAGGTGACTGTTGTGATAGTTGTGGCATATTCATATATATTATTAATAAAATGCCAACTGCCGTATTCTTAGCCACTGTCAGTGTACAGACACAATGTCAACACTAAATCACCTGTCACTACACTCTGTCAGCATTTCATGATCAAGTGAATAAACCAGTCATCAACTAGCAGTCTTGGGTATCACTTCACCTTCACCTCCTCCTAATAATATAACAATAGTAATAAGAGGTGTGTATGAGTAATTTGTTTTCATTTCAGGCACAAGAATGTTGATTCACTGAGTTGCACTGATATAAAGCAAGCATGGGGTAAAGAGAAAAAAGAAATCCAATCCATGTATGGAGCTCAAAGAGTTTCAGACTCCTGTCACCCAAACAAAAAATCCAGACAATCCATAGAAACGAATGAAAACCTTGATACAGAGAATTTTTCCTTGTTGGTGAACTGTAAGGACAGTTTTTCTTCATAAATCAATTATCTATGGCATTGTCGATCTAAATGAAAACCTAGTAGGCGACCTAGTACGCGAGGAGGTACAATATTGTCTGTTCTTTGAATCAAAATCTGTCTGCCTGTCAAGTGGCGCTGGCATCCTGAAAATGGAAAAAGCTCATTTGTTTATGTCAAAATAGACCAGATTAGGTTGATATTGTCTTCTTCAATTTTTTTTCAATATGTTAATCAACCACAGATGTGCTTTCCATCATTGACGTGATATTCGATACAAAGGCGATGAAGAAGATTCTTTCATGAGATTGAGATGTCATAATCAAAAAATTATTTTCTGACAGTTGTCATTAACTTATAATTTCGTCTTTGTGAATATGTTGAACTTTGAATTCGTATTCTTGAAAATTACAATTATTCCTAATTGTTTCTTCTAGTATTAGTTTTCTATTGCAGTTTGTTGATTGGTTTGTGAGTGCGATTGTGTTATTTTGCAATGTTATCTGAAAACTTCGCACTCCAGGAGGTGGAGGTGTAAAATTATCAAGACCTGGTTTCTCCTATCCCCACTGTTGTGAATTTGAGCCTCAAATCCTGAGGCATCAATGAGTTTATGCCATATTCATTGGATTGCAAGGTGACATTTTTTTCTTAAATCGTATATTTGAAACTTGATGCATTGATATTTCAGGAATGGGAGTTTTTGAAGTGAGCGAACATGATACTGTATGTTTCCAACATTTTAAGGGAACTGTTTCTTGCTAATGAAGAATTGGAAACGGTTTTGGAAGGAGGGTTCGGTTCCAAGTTTGTTTAAGGAAGGTATATATAAATAAAATGATATTTAACAAGTTCCTACCTATACAAACTTTTTGTAGCAATCAGCTTATTAGTTTCTAGTTGACTAGAACTATAAGTTTCAGTATAAAAATTACCAAGAACTTGAAAATTGTTCCAGTCAATTGTCATTGAATTCATTTCAGAATGGTACAGAACATTGAATCTGGGGACAAAATAGATATCAAATATTTTTATAGTTTCAGACTCATCAATGTAGTTTGGAATATGATGCTGAAGAGAAACTCCTTCCTTAAGGAACACGACCTGAAGATGAGGAAGCATCTTAGGAGGAAACGGGCATTTGAACAGATATTATAGAATGATAATAAATAATAATAATGTTTATTCAAAATTTTGACAATATAAATTAAAAAGTTATACATATTGGTATTGAATATTGCTATGGTTTAATTTGTGGCAATTATAGACACATCTTCTCATATTTAGTGAAGTTAGTGGCTTCAATAAGATGATTTTATAAAAAATAATCATTGTTCAGCAAAACATATATTTAACCTAAATACTTACCTTTGGTAAAAAATCAAGATTTTTCTTATAACAAACCTGAAAAACTTATGAGACATCAAATATCACAAAATTCATCAGTCAACTGAAAAAGTTATTCGAAAATTTTAACTAAACACAACATTGATTAATGTATATTACACATCATTCAAAACATGAGCATCCCCCAAAATTCTCAAAAATTCTATTTCAACTTTATATCTAGACTGTATTGGTAATCGCCTCAAACCAGCAACTAAATGTTGGCAAAAATTGTCAACTTCATCCATCTTGGGAATTTCTGGAAGTGGAACGTTAGTGATTTCTTGTAATTTATTCAAGAAAGCCTCATCTTCTTTTTTACGCCTTTTTGAGCTGGAAGTTGCTCTATCAATCTCCTCAACAGTGTTCTCCTTATCCACAGTTGGAGCAATATTCAAACTAGAAGTGGTAGCTCTTTTTTCCGAAGAATCTTTCAAAAATTGCATGCTGTTGAAGTATTTCCATGCTTTAGCTTTTTCAGTATCCCGCTTGACAATACAGCTAGCTGCACTACCAGTAGGGACATGTTTGTCAACTATTGCTCTAAGTTTCAGGAAATGGTCTCTCAGGTATTTCCATTTATTCTTCACTGCCTCAACATTCACACTAAAACCAGCTTCCTGTAATAACTCCACAAGACTTGATCATATATCATTTCTGATATTCAAAGACCTATTTTTCAAAGGGAGAGTACAGTCATACAGTAGAGGGTTTTGTGAAACAAGTGTTATCAACATTTCTTCTAATGAATTTTCATTTCCACTAGCTCTTTCAGATGTGTCTCCTTCAATTTGTCTATGGTTCAATCTTTTTATTGTTATATCATCAATACTCCTGACGTTTGGTATTTTTCCTTTTTCAATAGCTTCTGTTATATACTCCAGAAGATATTCATCATCTTAAAATTAAAATTCCTATAAGTCTGACGAGATAAATGAAATAGTACTTACCATTGGATAGACATGTGAACTGATCATCGGTAACTCGGAAATCGATACGATTTTCATTAATTTCAATAGAGAAGTTTTTCAATTCTTCCATTCTAATTTTTAATTATATTTGGTTATTTATATTTATGATTGATTAGGAAACTAAAAAACACAAAATAAACAGAACAGAGCTGTCATAGAACATGAAACTCTGATGAATCGGCGCTTTTCTCCAATAAAAAGTTCAAACTGTTTGGACTTTCGGATTACTGACCTTGAAATGCGCTTTCTACTTCAACAGCCAATCAGACATCAATACGCGATAAGCGAAAACGCGAAAAGCTTGCATATGAATCCAGCTTAAGACATCCTTTCAAGACTACAAGAGAAAGGACAACTCGCCCACTGGAGATCATCCACACAGATTTAGGTGGTCCAATTTGTTTGATAGGTTTGGAGGAGAGGTTATAAATTATACCTGTTCGGTTGAGGTCTAGATAGCAACTGCTTTATTTCATCATTTGGACATGTGTCATGAAACATTGACATTGTAACGGTCCACTTGAACCTTACATAAACTTAAGTGACCCTTCTACTATTCATTTTTTTTTCAGTGCTATCAGTTCGGAGTAACACTCGGTATGCCTCGTATTTTCAACAGAGAAATAATATTTCAGCATTAATTTGTCAGGACAACCTGTATATAACTCCCAGGTAGCCAGACTGACGAATGTGACGTCTATAGGACCGCTATCTAAGGTCTTTTTTGGTCTCATACGTCTTTTGACCAAATTATGACGTCATGCGGACGTCATTAATGTGACGTCTTATGGACGGCCACTGTTTGACGTCGTATAGACGTCAATCTATGGTCTTCATATTCGTTTGGGTATTATTATCATAATCATTATTATTATTACTATTATTATTATTATTTTTATTATTATCATGTATGTAAAGGAAAACGAAGTTATAAAATGAATTGATTAATTCATCCAAATAACTGTATAAATGTATGATAAAAATGTACTTTATTCCATAGGCTTCCCTTGGTTTTCAATGTTTAAATTTAGCGCCAAAGACAATTCTCACTTACCGACCAGATGGCCAATGGCGATCAAGTAATTACGATTGTGTATGCGACTCGCGACCATCTCGCGACTGCCGTTAGTGGCGTTAGTGCCGTTCAGCGGTCCGTTCTGTGGTTCAGCGTCAAGCTTGCATCGTGCATGGTGCGTTCCCGTTCATGTTCATTGTCCATCGTCCATGTTCGAATGGGTGTTGTTTGTGAACGGCGTCTGTGCGATCGAATTTGTTAAGAATGTTAAAATGTTGAGTGTTTGAGTGGTATTTCTATACAGTCTGTTTTTCACGTGAAAGTATTCAGGATGTATTGTGTAATACAATCTGATGACAGTGTAAGCAACAGAGTGTAGCTGTTGTTCACGAAACTTGGCTGACGCCGTTGAAAAAGGAAGTGTTTTGGCCGCCATTTGAAGACAGCAAAACATACAAATGTGAAGGGGAGCCATCGACGCTGAAATTTTTCAACTATTTATGTAATACCTTACATTACTGTCTTGTTAATAAAATATTCATTCGTAGCAAATTTATTTTATAGCACAAATGATTACCTTCCTCACCAGATTATAACCATTAACCTCAAAATTTTATAAAAAAACAGACGTCTTATTGACGTCGGAAATTGGTCAGTAGTGTCAGTTTAAGGTCCAATTTGAAAACACATACTGACGTCTAAAAGACTTTCAAATATGACGTCATTTGGATGTGTCTTACTTACGTCATTTGGACGTCGCATTTGTTGAAATAAAGACGTCTTTTGGCCGAATGTGATGCCGTCAATAAGACGTCATATAGTCGTCATGTGCTACCTGGGCTTTCATCTTCTTCCTGTGATTGTGATCGAGTCATACGTGAAGATGCTGATATGCTTTCCTGCTAAGAGTTTCACTTGTGGATGTGTTTATCTTATTCTTATTTTTGTCTACAAACTCAAGACTTCTTCTTCTATTTATAACAATTAAAATAGCAACATAGAGAATTCACTTCTATATGATTGCCTCACCTGTGTTATTAAAACAGTGTGTAAAATCGATGTCACGTTAAATACAAAGTCACTAGATAAGGCCAATTCACACAGCACTCAATTAGACCAAGCGCTCTGATTTCTTAGTGTTCTGTGTCTAAGTTCGACGGTGTAATCTTGACCCCGCCGAAATTCGAGCAAGATTGACGGAGATCGTTCTCTCTCGACTGGCGCTTGGCAGAGCAACAAGTAAATTTTTACATTATTTCGAAATGCCAATTATATTGGAAATAGGCCGATTAAAACCTATAGGTATGTACAATATGATATAAGGTTAATTTTGAGTCATTTGATAATGTTCACATAATTATAAAAGTATAAGAAAACACATCGATCAAAGTGATATTCTTTTCAGGCCTTTTTGATTTCCACTGAAGCCATTTTGCTTACTTCACACGTGCGATATGCACTTGCGCACATGACATGTCGTCATGGCGGCAATTTCATGATAACCTAACCTGTTGATGTGGATGTTTTGGTTAAAATAAAAATAATGTGAATTATATTTCACTATTGGGATTTATGGTTCGATGCCTCCCAAATTTCGACCCATATTATTGCTAATGGGGCAATAACAAGTGTTCGTCAACTGTTGAAGTTTGCTGCCTGTTTTGTTTATGTTTGGATACCATGTATATGAATAAACTGGATACCATTTGCTGATGCAATTTATGGAGTATGAGGAAGCCACCCATTCGATTAATGGTTAATTTTGAGTAAGAGTATAATGATGGATGACCCTCAGTGAGTACTACTTGTGATGTAATTTTTGATTACCATTGAGGAGTTGAAGACATAGATCTTCACTAGTGTCTTACTTTGTTTTCCTTGTAATAAGTGTTCTCCTAATTGTGAGAAACGAAATAACAGCTGCTATTTCCTTTCATAGGAAACTTAGGTATTTTTTACATTTATTATTCCCAGTCACCTGGTGACTTATTATTATCACTTGCTAGCCACAGTGAGGCTGTCATAGATTTAATTTCACTAACATTACATCTTTTGGCATTGCCTAGAATAGAGTTGAAACACTCACCTTTTCATTGATCAAATTTCACTAACATTGTAACCTTAAGTAATCTATTGAATTTCAATTTAATCATTACAATTAGTCATTATATTAACATTAATTGTAGTAAACATTGACTTATTACACACTGTGTGTAAGCACTTCTATTAACATCATTTAGGTAATTATATGCATGGTTTTCAAAAGGTATATAGTTTGATATTTTTGTTCTGTCCTATCCTAATTCTTCTCAGTTAACTCTCAGTGGCGCCCATAGTTTGCTTTACAGATAACATCTTGTGGAAAAACAAATAGAAAATAATTTTCTCAAAATCCCACGACCGCTCTACGACTATAAAGGCCACCGTGCATTGAGGCTTTAATTTCTTTTTGTGAAGTTACGCCACATAAAATTGGCGCCTTAACGTGTGGGGCCTATTTTTGAATTTGCAAATGTCAGCTATGCATTAATTGTTCATACTATTTGTAACGTATTAATAGTTACATAATTAATGCCCGGTAATTTCTGTTCCAATGAAACACACTAATCGTGGTACACTATACGGATTTTATTATTACTAATATCACAGACATCTGATCATGTTGCTTGCTTGGTGGACCCGACAGAAGAGAGCTCATTTTCCTATTCATGTTACTGTCGTGACCTATCTTATGTTCTGCGCATGTGCGCCCTAAACCTCAACGTCACACCCCTACACTTAAAATTTTAGTTATCCTTTCCAAGAACCTTATAATCTTGTGATTTGTTTGTACCTAATAATTGTTGAATCTTATGCGTGACGCTTTACAATTTCACTTTCCTACTCTCTATATATATATACATATATATCTATCACATTTTGTATGAATTAAAACCTAATACCTGTCGGATCCCTTCAATTTAAAATTTTCCAAAAAGATGACAAAACAATAACACAATAAAATATCACAATTTACAATATTTTTGTTTTTGTTCGACTTTCGTGTAAGTATACAATATTATTTGACTTTACAGTCCCTATTCAGACTCGCTGTCTGTGATGTAGTCTTCCAAATGCCTTGGTTTCTTTCTTCTTCTTTTCGGCCTGTTGGTTCCACTTGTAGAAGATTCCTGGGGGTTGCCTTCTTCCTTTATTGATTCTCTAGTAGATCCACTGAGATGTTCTGCTGTAGAACTCTCCCCTTCTTGAATGCTTCCTCTCCTTCCTTCTTGCTCTTCTGTCGGGTCCCTGTTGGAAAGAGAATTTTTGTTAGTTTCGCAGCTACTATACTCGTCATCAGACGAGTTGTCAGATTTGTTATGTCTAGTTATGTCCGTTTTTGTTTCACTAACGTCGTCATTGTCTGTCTCTTTTGCAAGATTATTGTCATCACAGTCTGTAAAACCTTTACAGTTTTCAACACTCTTGTCAATGTTAATATAGTTTCTAACACTACTAGCCCTATCACTATTAATTTTGATAGCTTGTCTTACTCTGTTCTCTTCTACCGGTGGTTGAACAATAGGAATGTATGGTATTGGCTGGATGTTTCTAGAAACCCTGGATGGTGTTTTCTCTGTGGTGTTTCTGCCCCTGCCAAGACCTGAATTTTCCTCTGTTCCTGCTGACCTCCTGATTATTTGGTTTGCATGCCTCTTCCAAATTTTGTCATTTTCTCGTAACCTACATAGGTATGTTGTGCTTCCTATTTTTCTTTGGATACTGGCTGCTGTCCATCTAACTTCATTTCCCCATCGATAATCCCGAATCATCACTTCTTCTTCCATGGTAAATCTTCGTTGATTCCCACTTCTATAATATTTGGCTTGTTTTTCTTGACTTTCCTTGATGTTTCTGTATGCTTCAGTTTCAATTTGGTTCCCATTTATGCTAGATGCTTTCAACAGATCAAATCTAGTTCTCAATTTTCGTCCTAAAAGCAATTCTGCTGGTGCTTTCTTTGTTGTTTCGTGATCAGCATTTCGATAAGCCATTAGAAATCTAGAAACTAACGTTGACAATGGTTTACCTCTATTTCCTGGGTCACTCAGAGCTGTTTTTAGTTTATTCTTGAAGGTCTTCACATAATTTTCAGCCTGACCATTACTCTGAGGATTTGCCACTGGCGAAGTGATGTGTCTGATTCCGTTTTGCTGAAAAAACATTTGAATCTGTTTGGAAACTAATGAACTTCCATTATCTGAAACAAATATAGAGGGAATTTCAAACCTCGAAAAACAGTCTCTTAACTTTTCTTCAAACTCCCCTGCACTCATGGTTTTCATCTGGTATACTTCTGGAAATTTAGTAAAAGCATCAATAATTATTAAAAATGTTTTTCCTTGAACTGGGCCTAAATAATCAGCATGAACTCTGTGCCAAGGTTGAGATTCAGCTTCCCATGGTGTTAGTGGATTTTTAGGTGGGCTTTGTCTCTGACTGAGGCAAGGCTCACAACTGTTTATCATTCGTTCAATATCTTTATCTATGTTAGGCCAAAACATGTATGTTCTTGCTAGTGATTTTGTTTTTCCTATGCCCAAATGCGCTGAGTGAATTTCTTCCAGCAACCTAGATCGAAATCTATGTGGAATAACTACTCTGTGTCCCCACATCAGTAGTCCATCAATTATATGCAGTTCTTCACGTCTTCTATAGTATGGTTTCAATGTTTCTTCAATTTCTCTGGGCCAGTTATTTGATTTAAGGAACATACATACTTTTTCCAGCTCTTTATCACTCCTGATTTCATTTTTAATTTCTTCACTATTGATTGGCCAGTCCTCTGAATTTTTGATGAAATTCACATATTCCCCTTTTCCTTCATACTCTGGGTCTATTGTATTTACTTTCAACGGAGCCCGAGATAGATAATCACTCATTTGATTGTTTTCTCCTTTTATATACTGAATTTCATAGTGGAAACCTGCTAAATACAAAGCCCATCTTTGTAACCTACTAGTGTGCATCACTGGTAGCTGTTTATGCTCACCAAAAATTGTTGTTAATGGTTTGTGATCTGTTTTGAGAATGAATTTCCTACCTGCTAGGTATTTTTCAAATTTACGTACTCCAAAAATTATTGCTCCACTTTCCTTTTCTAAGGTAGACCATGCTTCTTCATTTTTCATCAATGTTCTTGACACACAAGCAATTGGCTTTTCTGCTCCATTTGGTAGAATGTGACTTAGTGTGGCGGCCATACCATAATTAGATGCATCTGAGGTAAGTACCAGGGGCAAATTCGGATTGAAGTGAGCTAACACTATATCTTCAGCAATTTTGTGTTTTATTCTGGTAAAAGCTTCTTCACATTTGTCTGTCCAGCTGAAATTTGCGTTTTTCTTCAATAAATTATAAATAGGCTTCAATAAGGATGACAGATTTTCAATAAATTTGCTATAGTAATTTACTAGACCTATGAAAGATCTAACTTCTTGTACTGTACTTGGTCTTCTTGCTTGAATTATTGCTTTTACCTTGTCTTCTGATTTACGGATTCCTTCTTTTCCAATTACATGGCCCAAATATTCGATTTGTTCCTGAAAAAAACTACATTTTTCCTTCTTAATTGTTAGCCCTGCTTCCTGCAGTTTTTCAAAAACTGCCTCGATGACCCGAAAATGCTCCTCATCGTCTTTTCCAGTTATCAAAATATCATCGAGAAAGTTACTAACATTCTCCATGCCCTGAAAAAGCTGTTCCAAGTTCCTTTGACAAATAGCTGTGCCAGGACTAATCCCATAAGGCATTCGTACAATTTTGAATAATCCTTTGTGAGTAGACCATACTAACATTTCTTGGGATTTTTCATCTAATGGAAATTGAGCATAACACTGCGACAGATCAATTTTAGAAAATTTCTCACCTTTATAAAGTTTTGCAAATATATCTTCACACAATGGCAATGGATATTTTATTTCCTCCAGATACTTATTTATGGTTGCCTTATAATCTCCACAGATCCTAATCTTTCCATCATTCTTCGGTACAACTACCAATGGTGTTCCCCATTCACTATTTTGGACAGGAACTATGATGCCATCACGTTCTAATCTCTGGAGTTCTTCCTCTACCATTGGTCGGTATGCAAATGGAACATTCCGAGGCTTCAGGAAAACAGGCTTGGCAGTAGGCTTCAACTGTAAAGAAACAAGGCTATGTTTATATAAACCCAATTCATTTCGAAAAATATCACTATATTTGTTCATCAATTTTTCTATTTCCTCATTTGGAGTTATGACATTCAAAACATTCAGGGTTACGTTGAATTTCGATAAAAAGTCCCGTCCCACAAGCATGGGACCTCCATCAGGCACTACATAAAATTTGATCAAGTTAGTTTTATTGTTGAATGTTACTTCAATGCTGAAATAACCCACATTCCGAAAATGTTCGCCATTATAACCTTTTAATATTGAATAGTCTTGTTTTAGTCTGTATTTCGCGAAGTAGTTATTATACATAAGTTCACTACATGCACTTATGCTTGCACCACTGTCTACTTGAACATTATGCACTTTGTTGTCCATTACTAGATTGATTTTAAAATTATTGTGATTTTGATGGCGCTGGTTGATTGCGAAAATTTGTTCATGATCACTAACTTGTTCAGATTCCATCCAATCTTCTTCAATAAAATTGGTAAAATGTCTATTTGCTCTGCAAACTTTGGCAAGATGGCCCTTTTTGTTGCATTTATCACAAAAATAGTTCGTGTACTTACATTTTCCCAGATGTTTCTTACCACACACCATACATTCTCTATTGTTTTGAAACTTTCCATTTCCATTTAGATTTGATCCATTTCGATGACTGTCAGTTTCCGCCATTTTACTTATGACATTTGATGTCCCGGCCCCCTGTCGGTGTCGATTCTGCGTCGCCCCTCTACCAGTGTTGGTTTCTGACCTTGCCCACTGGTGGCGCTGCTGCTGTTGGCTCCTCCTTCTTGGCATGAATTTTGAAAAATGTTGGAGATTTTCTTCTTTCATACCGGATTCTTTCTTGGAAGCTAGCTTCACCATTTCATCCAACGGCTTCTCCACTCCTTCCTCGCAGAGACGGTCCAACAACTTCCCTTTTTGCAAGCCAGAGACAAATTTGTCTTTTAATACGGTCTCCAATGCCGCTCCGAACTGGCAATTTACTGACAAGTTTTTTATTCTCGCGAACCACTCACTAATTGATTCCGAGCTTTGCTGCCTCGAGTCGTAGAATTTTATCCGTTCTCTCCATTCTGATGTCTGCGGGCTGAACTGTTTTTCCAACATTTCACACAGTTCTTCGTATGTTTTTTCCTTGGGTAGTCTCGGATGGCACAAGTCTCTTAACAACTTATACGTGGAATCACCTACTAAACTGATTAAAGTCGCGAGTTTAACTTTAACGTCTTCTATTTTGTTCGCGCAGAAATACTGTTCCAAACGCTCACTATAGATGATCCAATCGTCCGATATTCCATTAAATTCATGGACACTACCAATTATACCGGCGGCCATTTTCTTATCTCTTTCACGACCGCGTGCCACGTGTTTCACGAATTATCCGAATTTTCACTCGTCGCCAAATTGTAACGTATTAATAGTTACATAATTAATGCCCGGTAATTTCTGTTCCAATGAAACACACTAATCGTGGTACACTATACGGATTTTATTATTACTAATATCACAGACATCTGATCATGTTGCTTGCTTGGTGGACCCGACAGAAGAGAGCTCATTTTCCTATTCATGTTACTGTCGTGACCTATCTTATGTTCTGCGCATGTGCGCCCTAAACCTCAACGTCACACTATTGAGTTTTTCAAAGCCCAGGCAAAAGCAAACAAATCTCTGTACCTTCCCAAATTCCTAGGACAAAACAAAAATCAAACCTTTTGTTTACTGCATAATATTATTTGCAAAGATTTACTTTTAATTTGCAAACGCCTTCCAAACAAAAACAGCAGCAGTTCCTTCATTGAATTCCATTCAAGGTTTTCAGGTTTTTTCACGTCTGATTCGATTTCATTCATACAGGGTGGATATAATTTCAGATTACTGAAAATATATATATTTATTCCTCAACATTTTTGCATAATCTTTTGAGAGCAATACTTTTTGGTCACTGGTAAGTATATATACAAGGTGAACCAAATAATTTTATGCTGGTTGATAATCCATTTACATGAGGAAGTTTGTATTTTGAGTAAGTACTTGAATTTTTGAATTTTTGGTAAGTGATTTATTGAGAATTTCTGTGTTGATTGTACAGGGTGATTCTGAGTTGTATTTCGAAGTGAGCTGCATTAATTAATTTACTGTGTTGTTAGTTATACCTTTTCATTGAGTTTTGCTAAATTCTCTTTCAAGATTTAGTACCTTTTCTCTTGGATTACATACAGGGTGTTCTCCTGGGTGACTGATTTGAAAGCACATTTTTGTAAATTTTCAAAGAATTTTTCAACTTCATCATGAAGGCTGATTACAATATAGATCCAAATCATCTGAGGACTAGAGAATTAAATTACGAATTACGTATACGGGGTGTTGCGGTAGACAGGGCAGACACTGATCAAAAGAGGAAATTTTTGAGAAGAGAGTTGAGACAAGATTTAGCTAGACCTGATGTCCAGTATGTGACACCAGATTTTGATTTCCAAGATGAAATTTCAGAAATTTCAGAAAGTATAGAATCTATTGCTGAATTAGTTAACAATTTTGATGGTATCAATGAAGAAATTTTCAAGCGAGTGAAGAGTCGAATAAATCATGTACTAGGTCGATTATGTAGAATACCTAAGGATTCAAGTCATGTTGAAGTTGTAAATTTTCGGGGAGATAATATTATCTTAGTTAGTACTCTTGAGGAAGATTTAACTGAAATTCGGGATCAATATTTGAAAGGACAAATAGTAAACCAACCCAACTCGGTTCAAGCACTGTCAGTAAACACTGTTGCTAGTAGATCAGTACCAGTTTACAAATGGGGTATTACTTTTGATGGGACTCTTAGGAATGGTTCCCTTAGGTCATTTTTACACCGTGTTGATGAGTTACGTACTGCACGGAATTGTACAAAACAGGATTTGTTTCAATCATCTTCAGATTTATTTGATGGTATTGCGCGAGAATGGTTCAGATCTCAGTCTCGACAAAATCGTTTTAACTCTTGGGATTCATTAGTAGACGCTCTTAAGAGAAACTTTTTGCCATCAGATTATGATGATCAACTTTGGGAAGAAATTCGCCATAGAACTCAAGGTCATGATGAACGGATTGTAGTTTATTTATCTCTGATGGAGAATTTGTTCAGTTGCTTGATAGATGTCCCACCTGAGAAAGAAAAATTGAAAATCATCAGGAAGAATATTTTACCTCGTTATCAGTCACACTTGGCATTGCAGTCGATCGACAACATAAGTCAACTTTTGGACATATGTAGAGCTTTAGAGGATGCAAACGTAGTTCAAGCCAGATATCAACCTCCACCTAAACGAAATATTTCTACACTTGAACCAGGTTTAGCTTATCATTCCTCAGGAAATTCTGGCCATCAATGTTGTTGCAATTCTAGTAATATTAATAATAATAATCCAAGTACCAGCTCAAATGTTGATTCTAGTATTCAGATTAGGAATGAGAGATATTCTAATAATAATAATTACCGTGGTAATAGTAGAAGTTATGGACATAGACATTTTAACAATAATAATTCTCAGAGAAAATTTTCAAGTAATAATACTAATAGACAGGTTGCTGTTATGCAGGAAAATAATGTTCAGCCGGATAATCGTAATTTCAGAGAGACTAATCGGCGCAAGGCACCCTATTGTTTTGGTTGCGGTAAGCCTGGTGTCATACGTCCTAATTGTCCTTTGTGTTCAAAAAACGATCAAAGGGGAAGCGCAAGATAGGCCGGTGCTCTCCCAATGATTCTTCAATGGCCTACTATTGTTGTAGTATTGAAACTCCACAATTAAATGTCAGATCATATCCTAATAGAATTTTTCTTGCTTCTAAAATAAAATCACCCTCTAGCAATGAATGGAAATCATGGTTGAATGTTGTTAGACAAATGTACATAACTAAAGTTGTAAATAGTAATTCTTCGAAATTGAGAGAGACAAATACGGTTTTTGTAAACAAAGCAAATGATGACAGACCTTATGTTGCTGTACATATTTTTGGAAAACGGATTATTTGTTTAGTAGATAGTGGTGCAAGCCATAGCGTCATAGGAGGACCTGGTATGGGCTTGTTGGAAGTTTTTGGTTTACAAATTCTAGATTGTGCTGACTCAAGTATTAACACAGCTGATGGAGCTGCTCAAACAATTTCAGGTTATGTCAACTTGCCAATTGAAATTGATAATACAGTGAAACTTCTGAAAATCTTGGTTGTACCTTCTGTTTCACATAGCTTCATATTAGGGTCAGACTTTTGTAGAAACTTCAATGTTACTCTCGATTTTAACAGTGATTCTTGTTATATTGGTCAGAACCGACTTACAGTAGAAAATCCGAATATTGGTGAGATAAATGTAATAAATCGTATTCAATCTAAGTCAGAATTACAAAGTGATCAGTTATTACAGTTAGAGAAAGTAATAAATAAATTTCAAATTTTATCTACTTCCAAATTAGGCAGAACAGACAAGATTGTTCACAAAATTGATACTGGTAATGCAGAACCAATCAAGCAAAGGCATCATTTGATGAGTCCGTATAAACTAGAGATCCTTAATAAGGAATTAAATAAAATGTTGGAACTCGGAGTAGTACGTCCTTCTAGAAGTCCATGGTCAAGTCCAGTATTAATAGTGGAAAAAACAAACGGAGAACCTCGATTTTGTTTCGACGGTAGGAAGTTAAATTCTGTCACCAAGAAATGTGCCTATCCATTACCTATTGTTGATCACATTCTTAGGAAATTATCTGGTTCACAATATCTCAGTAGTATTGACCTTAAATCTGCTTTTTGGCAAGTTCCTTTAGAACCTAGTTCATGTGAAAAAACGGCATTTGTTGTACCCGGTCGAGGACTTTTTGAATTTGTTGTGATGCCCTTTGGACTTTGCAATGCTGCGCAAACGCAACAGAAATTAATGGATACAATCCTTGGTCCTGAATTAGATCCTTTCTGCTTTGTATATTTAGATGACGTCATTATTGCGACGCCTACTTTCGAGAAACATATCGAAATTTTGAGTTCTGTATTCGAGAGACTTAAGAGTGCCAAGTTGACGATTAATTTGGAGAAATGTAATTTCTGTCGTCCAAGTTTAAAATATTTAGGATTTATGGTAGATCGTGAGGGATTACGTACTGACCCCGATAAAATCAAATCAATGTTAGAGTATCCAGTACCCAAGACAGCTACGGAAGTAAAACGTTTTATAGGTCTAATAAGTTATTACCGTCGATTTGTAAAAGATCATTCATCTTTAACAGCACCTATTACTGCTTTACTTAAAGGTCGTCGTAAGTCACAGAAAATTCAGTGGACTGACGAAGCCAACACAGCTTTCTGTCAGGTTAAAGAAGCTTTGGTATCAGCACCAATTCTTGCCTCTCCAGATTTTTCTCGCGAATTCACTTTGCAGTGCGATGCTTCAAATGTAGGTGTAGGTAGTGTTTTAACTCAAAATATCGATGGAAAGGAGTTTATAATCGCTTTCGCATCTCGATCTTTATCTGATTCTGAAAAGAAGTTCACGACTACCGAAAAAGAGTGTTTGGGCATATTGTTTGCTGTAGACAAATTTCGTCCATATATAGATGGAGTACATTTCAAGGTCATAACCGACCACGGTTCACTGTTGTGGTTAAGTAACTTAAAAAACCCTACAGGTCGTCTTGCTCGTTGGGCAATGCGCCTAAGCATGTTTGATATGGAAATTATCCATAGAAAGGGAGTCTTGAATATACTTCCTGATGCACTTTCTAGAGCTCCTCTAGAGGTAAACGTTATAACAATTTCACAAAATGATGTTGAGGCAGATGTATGGTACTCCACATTAATCGAAAAAGTTTTGAATTCTCCGGAAAAATACCCAGATTTTGATGTTCGTGGTGGTGTTTTATATAAACATGTTCCACTTGAACTTGGTTTTTCCACGAATTTCCCCGAATGGAAATTAGTTGTTCCTAAGCAGCAAAGGCTGTTAGTTTTCAAGAAATGCCATGATGATGCTCAAGCCGCGCACCTTGGTGTCTATAAAACGGTTAATAGAATCCGTGAATTATATTTTTGGCCTCGCATGTTACAGGATGTAAGAAAATATGTGAGACATTGTCACGTATGTAGCGAACAAAAGGTAAGCTCTTCTGCTCGCCCAGGATTTATGGGACAGCCCAAGAAAGTCAACTTTCCATGGCAGTATGTGTCAGTAGATCTGCTCGGACCTTTACCTCGTTCTAGAAACGGATATTCTTACGTTCTATTAGTATCTGACTACTTTTCAAAATTTTGTCTAGTTCATCCCCTGCGTCAGGCAACAACGCCTCAAATTGTCAAATTCATTGAGGAACAAGTAATTTTGATTTACGGTGCTCCACAAGTTTTAGCTTGCGATAACGGTGTACAGTTCACAAGCAAACTTTTTAAGCAACTTGCGGACAGTTATGATATTAAAATTTATTATAATGCGCGGTATCATGCACAAGTTAATGCTGTTGAACGTGTCAATAGGGTACTTGAGACTGCTATTAGATCTTATATAAAAGATAATGATCATCGTGATTGGGATAAGGAAATCCACAAAATAGGTTTCGCATTAAGGACAGCCGTTCATGAGGCAACTGGTGTTAGTCCAACCACTTTAAATTTTGGTAGATATGTTCCGGCAAAAGGAAATTACTATGGGAAAATTGAATCTTTGAAAGACTTTGATCTGAATGATATCAATCGTGTAAATTATGGTGATGAGATTGAAAAACTTCCTCAATTATACATCGATGTTCGACGAAAGCTAGCTGAAGCTTATTCAAAAAATTCCAGAACTTACAACTTGCGTAAAAGACCCAGTGATGTTTATCACATAGGTGATCGTGTCTGGAAAAGAAATTTTGTTCTTTCAAATAAAAGTGAGAACTTCGCCTCAAAACTAGCTCCAAAATTTCTTCTTTGTACTGTCAGTAGAGTTATTTCAAAATTAGTTTATGAACTGATAGATTCTGATGGAAAAAACTTAGGCAAGTTCCATGTGAAGGACTTGAAGCCTTATTTTGGCCCGGAATCACCACCTGATGGTGAATAGACGGAATTAGTGTGTGTGTGTATCGAATGAATGTGGCAACGAATGTAGAATGAATGTATTGTATGAATCTTATTCAACGTCTAGACGTTAAGTAACAGCGTGAATTCCATCAGTAGTTTTTTGTATCAGATTGTCTCTACAATATATCAGTATCAAGGTATATTGTTAATTTTTTGAGCTAATAGTCTCATCCAGATAAAAATATGCTGAAGTGTGCTTTTGAATCACCGTCACCTAGGATTGCTTAAATCTGATTCCGATACCGTATGTATTCAGGAAACTTTTCTTATCGTGAATGTCGGACATTCAAACCAAGGATTAGCGAGTCGGTCAGCAACGACAGATGAGCTGGTCTGGTGATTGACTGGTTTACCAGTTTAATTACACCTTTAATGGTCTAAGGTTGTGTTAGATGTGATTCTACCAGCCGCACAATCCTGAGATATTACTTCTCAACCTAGCAACCAGTAGATGAATTTTCAAAAAATATTTTCACTGCGTTCAATATTTTTTTGTGAGGAGAGGGGATGTGTAACGGTCCACTTGAACCTTACATAAACTTAAGTGACCCTTCTACTATTCATTTTTTTTTCAGTGCAATCAGTTCGGAGTAACACTCGGTATGCATCGTATTTTCAACAGAGAAATAATATTTCAGCATTAATTTGTCAGGACAACCTGTATATAACTTTCATCTTCTTCCTGTGATTGTGATCGAGTCATACGTGAAGATGCTGATATGCTTTCCTGCTAAGAGTTTCACTTGTGGATGTGTTTATCTTATTCTTATTTTTGTCTACAAACTCAAGACTTCTTCTTCTATTTATAACAATTAAAATAGCAACATAGAGAATTCACTTCTATATGATTGCCTCACCTGTGTTATTAAAACAGTGTGTAAAATCGATGTCACGTTAAATACAAAGTCACTAGATAAGGCCAATTCACACAGCACTCAATTAGACCAAGCGCTCTGATTTCTTAGTGTTCTGTGTCTAAGTTCGACGGTGTAATCTTGACCCCGCCGAAATTCGAGCAAGATTGACGGAGATCGTTCTCTCTCGACTGGCGCTTGGCAGAGCAACAAGTAAATTTTTACATTATTTCGAAATGCCAATTATATTGGAAATAGGCCGATTAAAACCTATAGGTATGTACAATATGATATAAGGTTAATTTTGAGTCATTTGATAATGTTCACATAATTATAAAAGTATAAGAAAACACATCGATCAAAGTGATATTCTTTTCAGGCCTTTTTGATTTCCACTGAAGCCATTTTGCTTACTTCACACGTGCGATATGCACTTGCGCACATGACATGTCGTCATGGCGGCAATTTCATGATAACCTAACCTGTTGATGTGGATGTTTTGGTTAAAATAAAAATAATGTGAATTATATTTCACTATTGGGATTTATGGTTCGATGCCTCCCAAATTTCGACCCATATTATTGCTAATGGGGCAATAACAAGTGTTCGTCAACTGTTGAAGTTTGCTGCCTGTTTTGTTTATGTTTGGATACCATGTATATGAATAAACTGGATACCATTTGCTGATGCAATTTATGGAGTATGAGGAAGCCACCCATACGATTAATGGTTAATTTTGAGTAAGAGTATAATGATGGATGACCCTCAGTGAGTACTACTTGTGATGTAATTTTTGATTACCATTGAGGAGTTGAAGACATAGATCTTCACTAGTGTCTTACTTTGTTTTCCTTGTAATAAGTGTTCTCCTAATTGTGAGAAACGAAATAACAGCTGCTATTTCCTTTCATAGGAAACTTAGGTATTTTTTACATTTATTATTCCCAGTCACCTGGTGACTTATTATTATCACTTGCTAGCCACAGTGAGGCTGTCATAGATTTAATTTCACTAACATTACATCTTTTGGCATTGCCTAGAATAGAGTTGAAACACTCACCTTTTCATTGATCAAATTTCACTAACATTGTAACCTTAAGTAATCTATTGAATTTCAATTTAATCATTACAATTAGTCATTATATTAACATTAATTGTAGTAAACATTGACTTATTACACACTGTGTGTAAGCACTTCTATTAACATCATTTAGGTAATTATATGCATGGTTTTCAAAAGGTATATAGTTTGATATTTTTGTTCTGTCCTATCCTAATTCTTCTCAGTTAACTCTGAGTGGCGCCCATAGTTTGCTTTACAGATAACATCTTGTGGAAAAACAAATAGAAAATAATTTTCTCAAAATCCCACGACCGCTCTACGACTATAAAGGCCACCGTGCATTGAGGCTTTAATTTCTTTTTGTGAAGTTACGCCACAACATATTGACAATCAGATCATAGATCATAGATCACTTACATCACTGACATCCCCCTTATTTTGGATGTCCTTTTTTCTAGTACAGTACAAACATATATGTGTATATATTATAAAATATTGTATAATTCACGATAACATTTAAATCTAAACAATCTAGTACAGTACAAACATATATGTGTATATATTATAAAATATTGTATAATTCACGATAACATTTAAATCTAAACAATCTACCCTGTTTTATAAACACACTATACAATATCGACATTCATTACTACAAAATATAAAGACACAATCAAAATCTAAACAGTTTTGTAACTACTATGGTTTATATGGACATATTATGCAATTTATACATTCATTTGCACTAATACAATCAAAATTATGAAGACATTTAACCATCTCACCAGCTTCGTGAATGTATAATTTTTATGTAACGCTAGTAAGAGCAGAATTTCTGAGGGAACATATTGACAGTATTATGTAATACTTTTGGTCTTTGGTGGTTCCCTAATACCTTCCAATAACACAGTTTTTTTTTTCCGAATTTTTAGTACTTCTCACTTGAAATATGCTACTCAATTTCTGATTCATCTAATCACTATATGTGACATAATCACTGTATCTACAGGGTTGTTTAATTACACGACCCGTTCTTGTTCTCACACAAGGTGAGCTAATTTCCTCTGCTTTCTCACTAATCAGTGATTCGTTTGGTATACTATTAAAAGAACTGCTACTAGCGTCACTAACTATACTATTCTGGTCATCGAGAATATTATCTCTGCTATCATTAAAACTAGCGTCACTAACTATACTATTCTGGTCATCGAGAATATTATCTCTGCTATTATCATTAAAACTATTTACATCATCTAAGTTGCTACTAGATACGTCATTATCACCTTCACTCATATCACTCAAAACATCATTCTCTGAACTATTTTCCACTACTGTCAGATAAACTCTTTGTTGTATATTTCCCTCTTTCCATATTTTTGAACAATTTTGATTATATGTATTTTCTGTAGTGTGAGAACTCCTCTCAATCTGTTTCAATGGTTTAATGAATTTACGATTTCGTCTAAGTGTGGAATTGTTTTCTAATTTTATTATATATGATCTGACACTGGCTTGTTTCAAAATTTTACCATTTTGCCATGGTTTTCTAGGTTGTACTTGAACTTTCACTAAGGAGTTATTTTTTAATGGTGGTAATATTTTTTCCCTCTTTTTATCATGATATTCTCTCATGTTATTTTGAGTTTTTTCTATAAAAGAATCATACTTTTTTTTGTTGAAGACTTTTGATTTATTATTTCCTACCTCTGGCATTAGAGTTCTTAAGTTCCTGTTTATTAAAGCATTTGCAGGAGAGTTCTCACTATCTAGTGGTGTATTTCTATAATACAGTAGTGCTAAATAAGGGTCTTTTTTATCAAAAAGACTCTTTTTTAAAATATTTTTTACTGTTTGTATTGTTCTTTCTACTTGTCCATTTGACTGTGGATATAGTGGAGAAGATGTGATATGTTGAAAATCCCAAGACCTACTGAAGTTTTGAAACTCTGAACAAGAAAATTGTGGACCATTGTCTGAAATTAGTATTTTTGGAATTCCAAAACGAGAAAACATAGTTTTCAATTTATGTATCACATTTCCAGCTGTTAAATCATTACTCAAATTGGCTATTTCTACAAACTTTGAGTAATAATCTACTACTAAAATATAGGACTCTGCCTGAAAATGAAAAATATCTGCCCCTAACTTAACCCAAGGCGATTTGGGCACTTCGTGAGGCCTTAGAGGTTCTGGACCTTGAGTTCTTTTAAAAGTTTGGCACACACTACATGCTGATATCATATCTTCTAATTGTTTTCTCATAGCTGGCCAGTAAAACGACAAGTTAGCTTTTTCTAAACACTTTTTATAGCCTAAATGGCTATAATGCAATTTTTCTAGAATTTCTTTTCTTAGTGCTTTGGGTACTATTAATTTATGCCCTTTGAACATGAGATGGTCTACCAAAGATAATTCAGACCTGTATTTATAATAGAATTTGATATTATCTGGCCAGTGTTTTATGTCTGAGCACTGTGGACTTTCTAAAATATTTTTTAGATTAGTTAGTTCTGGATCATCTCTAGTCATCTTTTGAATTTCACGTTTCTTATTTTCTGTTAAATTTAGAGTAAGTTCTAAACTGCATATTTCTGCCTCTATCTCAAAATCTTGATTTTCATTGAAATTTACATCTGATCTGAAAGCTCTACTCAACGTATCCGCTATTATAATCTTTTTTCCAGGTTTATCAAAGTTATATTTTTTTAGCTGAATCAACATTCGTTGTAATCTGGGAGGGCAAAGATGTAAGGGCTTTTTAATTATTGCTATCAAAGGTTTATGATCCGTTTCCACTATAAATTTTTTACCATAAACAAATTGAGCAAATCTTGTTATCCCAAACCAACATGCTAATAACTCTTTCTCTATTTGGGAATATCTACTCTGAGTCTCTGTTAGAGCTCTTGATGCATGAGCACAAGGCCTTTCTTTTTGCAATAAGACGGCTGCCATCCCATATTGGGATGCATCTACAGATATAGTTGTTGATTCACTAATATCAAAAAAATGTAAACAAGGTTTTTCAGATAATGCTTTCTTCAAATCAGTGAATGTTTTATCATGATTTTCATTCCACTCAAAAACTGTGTCCTTTTTCAGAAAAGCTCTCAAATATGCTGTTTTATCTGTCAAATTATTCACAAATTTACCTATATATGTGACCATACCCAAAAATCTTTGAACATCTTTCACATTTTTTGGTGTTGGCATATCTAGTATAGCCTGTATTTTGGACTCATCTGGTTCTATACCTTTCTCACTTATCTTATGTCCTAAATATTTGATTTCTTTAACTAAGCCCTGCCAAAAATGTCTCATAGAAACTAATAAAAAAATATATATGAGAATTAATGAGAATGAAGTTGGATAGTGAAACAGTAATTCCGTATAATCCTATGTATTTTGCAGATACATATATAATCAGTTTCTAATGGCGATTCTCTCCCATTTTCTTATAAGTATGAACTGTTTTTCGCAGATATATTCATAATCAGTTCCTACTAGTAATTCCTGGTTATTTACATATGAGGATATATCAGAGTCAAGTTGGATAGTGAAACAGTAATTTATAAGCTCGAAATGTATTCTGCAGTTACATTTATAATCAGTTCCTAATGGCAATCCTCAATGGAGTCGATGAGTTTGAACTGTAATTCACAGATACATTCATAATCGGTTCTAATAGCAATTTCCAACGAAGTCTTTGAGTATGAACTATGTTTTACAGATACATTTATGATCAGATTCTGATGGCAATTCCTTATTGAAACACTGTGGCATTCATGAGAATGGAATGTGTTCTGCATATACATTCCTGATGAGTTTCTAATAGCAACTCTATGAGTATGAACTCTGTTTTGCAGATACTTTTGAAATCAGTCCCTAATTGCAATTTCTTATTGAATTAACGTGGCATTTATGAGTTTGAAATGTGTATTGCAGATACATTTATAATGAGTCCCTTATAGCAATCATCATCAGTTCCTAATTGGAATTCCCCATTGGAACACCGTAGCATTTATCAGTTCGAAATGTGTTTGACAGGTACATTCATGATGGGTTTCTATTGACAGTTCTTCATGTACTCAATGAGTATCAGCTGTGTTTCACAGATACATTTATAATCAGTTCTTAATAGCAATTCTTTTCGAAGTCTTTGAGTATTCACTCTGTTCTGCTGATACATGTATAATCAGTTCCTGATTGGAATTTCTCATTGAAATACCGTGGCATTCATGAGTTGAAAATGTGTATTGCAGATACATTTATAATGGGAATTTTTGAGTATAAACTGTTTTGCAGATACATTCACAATCAGTTCCTCATTATAATTTCTTATTGAAATACCGTGGCATTTATGAGTTTGAAATGTGTGTTGAAGATACATTCAGAATGAGTTTCTTATATCAATTCCGTATGAACTCTATTAGTATAAACTCTGTCTCGCAGAAACATCCATAATCAATTCCTAATCGGAATTCCTTATTGGAGCACAGTGGCATTTATGAGTTTGAAATGTATCCTGCTGGTACATTCATAATCAATACCTGATAGCAATTCCTCAGGAACACTTAGAGTATAACTCTGTTTTGCAGATACACTTATCATCAGTTCCTAATTGGAATTCCTCATTGAATTACCGTGGCATTCATCAGTTTGAAATGTGTTTCACAGGAACAATCATAATGAGTTCCTATTGGCAGTTTTTCACGTACTCTATGAGTATAATCTGTGTTTCACAGATACATTTATAATCAGTTCCTAATAGCAATTTCTTTCGAAGTGTATGACAATAAACGCTGTTTTGCAGATACATTAATTATAATTAGTCCCTAATCGGGATTTTTTTCAAATACCTTGGCATTTATGAGTTCAAAGTGTGTATTGCAGATACATTCATAGATAGCTAATTATAGCACAGTCATATGAAATCTACGAGTATGAATTCTGTTTTGCAGATACATTTCATAATCAGTCACTAATCGGAATTTATCACTAAAATCCCGTGGTATTTATGAGTTTAAAATGTGTATTGTAGATACATGCATTCATAATGGGTTCATCATAGCAATTCCATATGAACTCTGATTTGCAGATAGATTTATAATCAGTTCCTGATCAGAACTCCTTATCGGAATGCAGTGGCATTTATGAGTTTGAAATGTTTATTGCAGATACTTTCATAATCAGTTCCTCATAGAAATTCCATATTAACTCTATGAGTATGAACTGTGTTCTGCAGATACATTCAGTTTCTCATTGTACTACAGTAGCATTTATGAGTTTGAAATGCGTTCTGCAGGTATATTCATGATCAGTTCCTGATGTATAACTCTGTTGTGCATATACACTTATCATCAGTTCCTAATTGGAAGTCTTAATTGAAACAGCGTGGCATTGATTAGTTTGAAATGAGTACACTATATCTATTCATAAAGAGTTACTATTGACAGTTCTTCAGTATTTTGTACTGAACCCCTGCTTATTTTTTCATGTATCATTCGATTTTGTTTCCAAGAACGATCTCTCATATTTTTTCTGTATAAACCAACAGAAAAACAGTTGAACTTTTAAAAAAATAGTCAGTTTTTTCATTGGCATATATAAAATTTGCAAATTTAAAGGAAGAGTATTGAAGAAAGTTTCTTGGATAAATAAAATTGACAATACCAAAAAATGTTGAGTAGGGGTTCTGAATATTCGTGAATACCCTGTACAGGCTGTCCCATTTTCGATGTCATAACGGGATAGGTATCTCATTTATTTTCTAAAATAGAGATTTTCCATTTTCGCAAACGTGGGCTTCTTTTTAGTGAAACTCACGATACCCTTAACCAAGTTTTTGTAGCCCGCTGCCTTTTTGAGATACAGGGCAAAATTGAAAATGCTGCATTTCGGGACCCTTCTTGTATCTCAACCATCTTCCAATTCACCGAAAAAGTCGAAAGTGTTTGTCATACATTTTTTCACGTAGAATCTAGTGGCGTAATCAGAATTTCAGAATAAGCTGTTATTATTCAGATATAATCAATCCAAAGTTATGTTTTTTCAAATGGAACATCACGTATATTTTTCCTCATTTGAAACATTGATGCTTTTTTCGCTTTTCAAAAATATACAACTTATGAGATATTTCTAGTCTTAGCCCAACATTCTGATAAATTCTAGTTTCTCAGTAGACTTTTCATCGATTGAACTTGTAAATATCTGGCAACATTGTCCATATCATAAATTTTCATATTTGCCTTGTTGCTGATACAGTGTTTCGTCACACACTAGATTCAATTTTTACCAACATTAAACATTCACCAATATTCAGCAGTATTTATTGAATATAAAAGCTGTGGACCTAATGAGTAGGTGGCTATGAAAAAAAAGCGAGTGCAGAATGTTTCATAATATTTGTCACATACCTGTAGAATTTACAATTTTTTCATACAGCGGCGAATAATAATCCAGGATATCAGAACCACAAAAATTTGAAACCAACTTATTTTATATCACAACCATTTCTAATTTTCGTATCCTGGATTAGTATTCGCTATCGTATGAAGAATTTGTGAATTCGGCAGGGAGGTGGCAAGGATTTAAAAACATTCTACACTCGCTCTGTTTTCATAGCCAGCTACTAATGAGGTCCACATCTTTTAGAGACAATAAATATTGCTGAATATTGGTAGATCTTTAATGTTGGTGGAATTGAAACTAGTGTATGAGAAAACATTGTGTCAGCAGTAAGGTCAATATGAAAATTTGTGATATGGACAATGCATGTTGCCACATATTCACAAGGCTCATCGATGGAAAATCTACTGAAAAACTAGACATTTTTCAAATTCATGCCTTCTACTATATATATATATATATATATATAATCGCTTGGAGCGCACAAAAGGGAATCCCTATTATGTTCAAAGAACATCGTGCGTTCCTAATTTGATTACGGATACAAAGACTCATCGATTATATGAACCATCAAAATCCTGAAATATACTGAAATAAGAACATTCATGACATCTCCCAGGATAGCTCATTGATCGAAGTTCTGATTCCTCAATAATTCAAAATAAAAAATAACTCACAAGAAACCAATGCCATTTGGTTCCGTGAATCCTCGAAAATTAATTGTCTTATGAAAACTCATGAAATTCATTGCATATTGGGATAGTAATGTCTTATACAATCTCATTGGTTTTCAAATATTTCATTTCACATACATTCAATGAGGATTCAATGTAATCGGATCTGTGGTTCCTCATTAGACGGTATGAATTCCTGGAAGATATTTTGCTTATAACAACCGGTAAGATACGATTGTTATCAACACTGAATTTCACCATTGAAACTTGTAAATTTGGAGTCGTTTTGAATCATATTAATGCTCATAAAAAACGCATTGAATCAGATGCGGGATTCCTTATTACAGCTAATAAATGCTGCTCTCACTGTTTCCTGTCTTTCCACACGATATCATATACGATTATATTCGTTGATTTCTACACATATATCATACCTTCTCAGGCTCGTGAATGAGCAATGAAATATAATTGAGTATCGTGATTGGAAACCTTATACAAACAACTAACAAGATACAAAGTTATGTGTAAAATTGTGCCAGTCATTTTTAACCTACAATCATTGAAACATATGAACCTTACAGGAACTTATAGAACCCTATATATATCAGCAATGAATTGTCTATTTCAAACTCAAGAATCCTCATTAATCCAAATTAGCAATGAGGATGAAGTGATGCAATATTCGAGATAAAAAATACTCACAAGTTTATGCATCATGGCGGATGTTCAACCTCTTGGTGCGAACAAAGAAACAGATCCCGTTGGTAATCATGAGTAATGTTCACATTTATCCAAAAGTTATTTCAGATTGGAGCACTATCGAATCCACTACACTACACATGATATGATATGCAATTCACACCTCAATTCTCAACAATAATTTCAGAATAATGGGTATTCTCTCGAATCAAAACAGAGATACCTGTCTTTCTTCGCGAGCAACATAAACTAAAACAAATATGGCTGGCTACTGGCTAGCTCAGTCTCAGAAGTACCAACGCAAAAAAGTTACTGTTTTGTTACCAACTTGAATTTTGTGTTCCCCTCTATGTGGAGACTTAATGACTCTCCAAGTGAATTTTCAAATGTGAATCTATGTGGATTTATGAGTTACCTATGTTATGAATTTGGCATTGTTGTTCGGGTTTTTATGTGGATCTATCAGTTTCTAGTAGGCATGAAAATATATAATAGTTTCTTGATGCAATGCTGATAGGAATTATGAGAATGTTTGAGGATATAAAGTATATTGAATGATTTTTATGTGATCGAATGAGGATTTATTTGGCAAAAACCCTCAGGCTTCTTCGTCTCTTCGAATTGTGTGCGTATTCAAGTTGAAATACCAGTACCAATATAAAAACAATTCTGTTTTGATGAGCTGAAGTTTCTGCAATAAATCGGAAAATATGGCAATATAAAGGGTCGTGTGATTAAAAAAAAAAGATGATAAAAGATGGTCTGAAACTTATTTGTAACGAAATCAGGGGGTGTTGAATATATAGAAAAAAAAAGGAAATCAATAAGTTTTTTCCGAGAAAGTGACAATCAATATAGTTATATTTTCAAATAAAATATACAGGGTATCTGTAAAAGGTTCGGACATGGCTCGGCTGTGGCTTCCTAGGATAGAAACAAGTTGATTTAGGCCAACTTACCTATATCCAAAATCGTCTCGTTGAGTTGGTACAAGGCGTTGAATTTTTTTTGTAAAAAAATAATTTTGCTCATAAAAAGAGAAGGCTGGGATCAATTTCCATAATTTTTGGCATGGCATGTTCCTCAACTGTAAGTCACGTTTTGAGATGTTCTTGATCATCATCAGTGACCTGCAAGTGTTTCAAACAACCATGTTGCCGTACAAATTTTGTGATAACTTTCCAGAGGTCGGACTGGAAACTTCCAGTTTTTTTCCAGAAAAATATTTTCTTCAGAAATATTTTTTGTATCGTGTTTATCTTTGATATGTCTCGAGGTTCATTTGCGAATAAATAATTTCTGATATGATGCATCCTGTGCATTTTTGAAAATTAATCTAATTAGTTGGACTGTTTATTGATCATGGCTACAATATGATTCATTATTGTGAATAAACTGATAAGTTGCTGGTCCTCGTTGGCATAACAAGAACTTTCACGTCACAAATTTAGCGATAACTATATACAGGACCCAAGGTGAGCACTTTAACGCCTTGTACCAACTCAACGAAACGATTTTGGATATAGGTAAGTTGGCTAAAATCAACCTATTTTTATCCCAGGAGTCTACAGTCAAGCCATGTCCCAACCAGATTATTTTTCTTAAAAATGCATAAGATGCCTCAGATCAGAAATTATTCATTCGCAAATAATCCTGAAAAAATAACAAGATACAAAAAATATTTCTGAAGGGAATATCTTTCTGGAAAAGAAACTGGAAGTTTCCAGTCCGACCTCTGAAAAGTTGTCACCAAATTTGATAGGGCAACATAGTTGTTCACTGATGATGATCAAAAACATCTCAAAACGTGACTCACAGTCACAGAACATGCCATGCCAAAAATTATGAAAATCAATCTCAGCCTACTCTTCTTATGAGCAGAATTATTTTTTCCGAAAAAACGTCAACACCTTGTACCAATTTAACGAGACGATTTTGGATATAGGTGAGTTGGCCTAAATCAACTTGTTTTCATCCCAGGAGTTCATAGCCGAGCCCTGTATAATGTTCACCTTCAACAATGACGTGCGTTCAAGCTCTGACTCTGATATATTATATGAACACAAAAATTGTACCTACGCAATGGTGTCTTGCAGAATAGAAGTTATGAGCTATCAAAAATTATATTTCTCATAGAAACTGCTGGTAACCTTATAATATTAGAACCGTGCGTGTTCTCATTAGAAATTACAAATCTTTGAACTGATTTTCTCATACAAACTCATTTGATACATTTTGGATGCATGCTCAGCATTGTCTGATTGAAACTAGTAAACAGATTCCGCATAAAACCTCTTGTTTTATTATTATCATCATATAACAACTGTCAATCATTGTCATTAATCCTCATAAGATCTTATAATATATATATATTGAACTTGAAAATATTGTACTATTGAAAACTCACACAAACTTATAGGAAACATTTCATATTGGACATGAACTGTCTGATCCAAACTCGTGAATCATCATGAAAAAACTCTCGATATACTAGAAGTCATAACTATATATCCTCATCAACCCTCAAGAAGTCTATAACACATTATATCCTTAGCTTCAGCATTGTCTTTACAAACCTCGAAAACATACACATCTCATTCAAACTCATTAGATACCATTTAGATTAGGCATGTATTGTCCTATCTAAACTTGTGAATCCTTATACAAAAATTCTGCATGAAACCTCTCAACATACCATTGAAGTCATAACTGTATATCCTTATCAACACTCATGAATTCTGGAACACATACAGCCTCAGCTTGACCCATAGGATTCGTTTCATTTCAAATCAGTATTGTCTTTTCAAACTACAAAAATCTTCAGAACATACACATCTCATACAAACTAATTAGTTACTATACAGATTAGACATGTATTGTCTTATCAAAACTCGTGAATCCCAATAACGCATCATTCATTTGAACGTATGGATACAGTCATAACGGTGAATCCCTATCAACTCTCATGAATCCTTAAACAAACATTTCCTCATGAGATACATATCTCATAAAAAATGATCAGATACATTTCGAATCAGACATGTATTGTCTAATCTAAAATCTTGGATCCTTATACAGCAATCCCGCATAAAACCTCTCAGAATACCATTGGAGTCATAATGGTATACCCTTATCAACACCCATCAGTTTTGATACACATCAAGCCTCAGCATGACCCATAGGATACATTCCGTTTCAAATCAGTAATGTCTTTTCAAACCCCAAAAATCCTCAGAACTAACACTTCTCATACAAACTTATTAGATACCATTCAGATTAGGCATGTATTGTCCAGAATTCTTAGACAGAAATAACGCATGAAACATCATAACATACTTGAATATCATAATTTATCGAACACTTTTCACCCTCACAAAAACCCATGAAATACGTTAAAGATTATATCTATATTGTCTTTTAAAAACTTATGATTACTCAATAATTATTTACCGGATTCAAGCTGATAAGAAACCTATAATTTTAGAACCGTGTTTTCATATTTGAGCTCATAAACCTAGAAACTAGTTGTCTTATAAACACTCATTGGACACATTTCAGATTAGGCATTCATTGTCTAATTGAAACTCGTAAATTCTCAGTTATTCTGAGTCACATGAATGCTAATAGAAATCGCATTAAATTAGATAAGGAATTCCTTAGTGAAACTCTAAAATCCTGATATATTTTTTTCCTGACGATACCCAATAGAATTCTATTTGTGAATTCCTACACATTTCTCATATATACTAAGGCGCATGAATGTGCATAGAATACTATTCCAATTGGAAGTGGAATATCTTATTGGTGGTCATAGGCTCCTCAAACCACTTGTGCCTGATAAAAACTCTCATACTCCATATTTGTATACGCTTATAAATCACATATACTCATGAAATATCATTAAACCTTTTAGAAAGTTCATGTGCCAGAGATAATGTACTCATACGCTACAGAACTCGGTTATATATCCTTATTAATACTCATATTTTATCTATATTTCTTCATGAGACTTCATAAGGTATTTTTGGCAGGGAGAACTTACATTTTGCTTTGTTGAACTTTATATTGTGATCACTAGCTATTTTCAATACTCTATCTATTATTCTATTATGCTCATTAATCGTCTTAGCAAAAATTATAATGTCATCAATATAGACATCACAACCTTCTATATTTCCAAATATGTTGAACATACCTTCCTGAAATACTTCCGGAGAGCAGGAAAGACCATATGGAAGCCTAGAAAAAGAATACCTACCAAAAGGTGTAGCAAAAGTACACAATTTTGCACTCTCAGTATCTAATTTTATCTGTAAGAACCCTTGGGTTGCGTCAAGTGTACTAAAAAACTTACAGTTAGCCATTTTTGCTGTTATTTCCTCCAAAGTAGGAATTTGGAAAATTTGCCTTTTGATATATTTATTTAAATCTGTTGGGTCTAAACAAATTCTTAGGGTTCCATCCGCTTTTTGTTTTGTTTAGTAGTATCGATCGTGTTCGATCAGCACACCGAAATATCGCTCCAAGTTAAACGCAGTTTTCCAAGAGTTATAGATAAGTGTTAAAAGTGAGACAAAAACAAAAGTGTTTCTTCAAGTGTTTGCAACCTCATAATTACAAGCTTGATGCATAAAATCAACTTAGAATTGCAATAATTTGACAAACTGTGCATCGAGATTGATCGAGACACCCATCATACCTGAACAGCTGTTGATAAAAAAACTCGAAAATAAAACCAGTGACAAAAACCAAGGCCAGTAGAAGAGATATCCAAACGGATTAACCTTTTTGTTTAGTCGATAGGCACCTAATTATGCCGTCTTGTGGAGTATGCAAAGAAAACATTGGGGTAAATGACCTCACTTTCGATTGTGATTCTTGTGAGAGACCAATTCATTCAAACATCTGCTCGGAACTTACTGCATCCGAGATCAAGTGTATGCAACTAAGAAAAAGGGTCTTGAAATTCTTATGCAAGGAGTGCAACAGTGGACTTTTGCAAATCCCTACGATTCTAAAAGCTATCAAGGATATTAGATCTGAAATTGAATCATTGAAAGCCGCTAATGCTAATATTAATATGAATATTGAAAACCAGAAAGTAAACTCAGAGCAACCAATGAGCGCAATTAACGTTACAGAGGTATTATCTGAGTTAGCTGACAGAGAATCTCGAAAAAAGAATATAATTCTTTTCGGGATACCTGAAAGCATAAATGATACAGAAACTGACTCACAAATAATCAACGATATCATCAGCCAGATCAAACCAGAGGCAAAACCAAATATTGTGAAATTATTCAGAGTTGGTCGTACAGGAAACACAAGACCAAGGCCTATTAAAGTCCTATTTAAAACGACCGACGATGCACAAAGTATTATTTACAATGGAAGAAATCTCAAGCGGTCTGAGAGATTCAAGAATATAATAGTTACTTCAGACAAAACACCACGCCAAATGGCTAACTACAAATTATTGAAAGATGAATTAACACTGCGTCTTCAGAAAGGTGAATCTAACTTGAAAATAAAATACTTCAATGGAGAGCCCAAAATTGTAAAAAACTAATAAGTGTGTCCAAACAGGATCACAAAGTATTCCTCCAATGCTACTACCAAAACGTCAGGGGCCTCAACACTAAAATTCAGGAATTCTTCACTGCATCTATTATGTCGGAATACCACATCGTAGCTATCACCGAAACATGGATTCAACCGCATGTCAACAGTTCCGAACTATTTGGTAACAACTACATCATCTTCAGAAGAGATAGAGACCTTCAAGCAAATCAAGTTACTCGTGGTGGTGGTGTTATGTTGGGTGTCCGGGATGATTGTGTGGCTGCCGAAATTGATCTCAATGAATATCGACTACAGTTCCCCGGTATAGATATTGTAGGCTGTAAGCTCATATATAATCACAAAGTATTTTATACATTCTTGTTATATATTCCACCAAACACCAGTAATGATCACGTTCAAAAACTTTTTGAAATGCTAGAAACTCTTGAATTCATCTATGACAATAACATTATTATTATAGGCGACTTCAATCAGCCAAATTTTGTTAATATTGAAAATCCTACATACGCAAATAATCCAAACCTTCTGAACCTGACGCAACTTATGAATTTTTATGATTTCAAGCAACATAATGTTATATTAAACAGCTCTGAACGCTTACTTGACCTAATTTTATCAAACATGGAATGCAATGTGTCCCATGATAAATTACCAATGGTTTCGGAAGATGCTTACCATCCAGCTTTGAGCATTGAAATACGATTTCCTGATATTGGACATCAGGCTATATTGCATAACACTCACACAAGTAATTATAATTTTCGGAAAGCAAATTTCAACTCGTTATACTTTCATATGCTCAATATGAACTGGAATTTCTTAGAATCTGTTTCTAATGTAAATGTCGCATTGAATAATTTCTATTCTGTACTATATAGTATTTTAGACCTATATGTACCGGTCAGACAAAATTTCATCAGAAAATATCCTCCCTGGTTCTCCAGGGAGATAATATATGAAATCAAAGAGAAAAACAAAGTTTTCCATAAATTAAAATCAACAAACTCTGAAGTTTTGAGAGAAAATTTTAAAATTCTCAGACGTTCCATAAAGTCGAAGATTAAAATAGCATATAAAAATTATATAAAAATCTCGGAGGAATCTATCAGGTCGGATCCCTCAAAGTTTTGGTCATTTATTCACAGCAAAAAGGGGACTTCTAGAATTCCCGGTATACTCTATTCAAATGATACCGAATATAATGATCCTTCAAAAATTGTTAATGCCTTTGCAGATTTCTTTGGTAGTGTTTATGCGTTACCGAGTGGTGATGGGAAAACTGTTGGAAACTCCCTATTAAATAGCTTACAAGTGTCTGTAAGAGCCATTAGTGAAGAGGAAGTTATCAAGGTATTGAAAAACATGAAGGCAAAACACACTAGCGGATTTGACAACATTCCAAGCTTTTTCCTGAAAGACTGTGCATATGTTTTAGCCAAACCTATACAAATTATATTTAATCTTGCTTTGGAGTCATCTACATTTCCAAATAAATGGAAAACATCTAAAATTTGCCCGATTTTCAAAACAGGTTCAATTAATGAAATTACAAACTATAGGCCAATCACCTTATTGTCAAACTTCGCAAAGGCCTTCGAAATCTGCATATACAATAGATTGTTTCCCAAACTGAGTAATAAAATAGCTCTAGAGCAACATGGTTTCATAACAAAAAGATCAACCATAACAAATTTAATGTGTTTCACGCAATTTGTTTCCAATGCCATTGACGCACATTCCCAAGTCGATACAATATACACGGACTTCTCAAAGGCCTTTGACAAGATGGATCACACAATACTCTTATCTAAACTGAAAACTTCAGGTTTCGATGATGATTTGTTGAATTTTTTCCACTCTTATCTAACAGATCGCTCTCTATATGTTGAATATAGGGGACACAAATCACCTTCTTTTATTGCCACTAGTGGAGCACCCCAAGGCAGTAACTTGGCTCCATTGCTGTTCTCCCTGTACATAAATGATATTACACATAATATAACTAGTAAAGTACTTCTCTTCGCTGATGATGTAAAAATTTTCAGATCTATCAACTCAGTTACTGATTGTCAAATGCTTCAAGAGGACATCAATCAAGTGGCCGCTTGGTGCATTGCGAATAAATTACCACTCAACATTAAGAAGTGTCACTCAGCAACATATTCACTAAAGGTTAATATAATTGAATTTAATTACACTATAAATGGCAACAACCTCGAAAAACATAATCTAACGAAAGATCTTGGTATCTATTTTGACCAAAAACTTCAGTTCTTGCCACACATTACTAAAATTATATCATCAGCCAAAAGAATGTTAGGTATGATATTCAGAAACTGTAAAGATTTCCAGAATCAAGAAAGTTATATGAATCTTTTCAACGCATATGTGCGATCTCGATTAGAATATGGTTGCCTTATATGGTCCCCTATATATTCAACATATAGTCAGAGTTTAGAGTCAGTACAGAGATTATTCATGAAATATGTTGCATTCAAAATTGATGGAATATACCCTGAACAGGGTATAGACAACTCTTCACTACTGAGTAGATTTTCGCTGCTCTCTCTGGAAGACCGAAGAAATTATTACTCATGTATATTCATTTATAAGCTTACACATAATCTTGTGGATTGCCCAGATCTACTTTCACAACTGAACTTCCATGTACCTCGCTTGAATAACCGAAATGAAACATGTTTTTATCTAACAACACCAAGAACAAATATTATAGCCAAGTCTCCCGTATATCAAATGTGTAAGAATTTTAATAATATCTGCGATCAAATAGATCTATTTTCAACATCAATAGGTTGTTTCAAAAAATCTGTAAGAAATATTCTCCTCAGAACTGAGATGTAAATTTATATTCAATAGTGAATTATGATTTATCATTCTAGTACGATAAGTTTGCTGTGTTGATTATGTTGCTTGTCCTGTAATTGGGTGTAATACCTGTTTGGACAATAAACGGTTTTTTTTTTTTTTTTTTTTTTTTTTTTTTTTTTTTTTTTTTTTTTTTTTTTTTTCACTATAACCATGGGATTTACCCATTCTGCACTACCAGTTACTTTTTTGATTATATTTGTTTTTTCTAGTTTATCTAAAGTTGATTTCAATTTTCCTTTCAATGCAAATGGAATTTTCCTTGGTGGATACACTGTTGGTTTAGCTGTACTATCTAATTCTATGTGATATGTCTCTTTTAGACAACCTATACCATTGAAAATATCTTTATATTTATCCAAAACTTTATCTATTTCTTCATTATGAACTGAATTCTCTAATGTTTCTATTCTTTTTATAAGTTCTAATTCAAGGCACCCTTTGAGTCCTAATATTGGAAAATTTTCTGTTTTCACAACATAAAATATCAATTCAACTTGTTTATTTTGCTTTCTGCATTTTAGATAACATTGTCCTATCACTGGCAAGCTATGATCTGTATAAGAACTCAATTTAACATTTGTATTTTGCATTTTAGTCATATCATAGTTGATTTTACTCAACAGACTTACTGGTATTACATTTGCCATTGCTCCAGTGTCCATTTTGAACGTAATGGAGTGATTTTCATTAACCTCAAGGTCCACCATCCAAGACTCTCCACTCAGTGCCCCAATCTCCTTAGGTTGGTTGTTGGTCGACTCGATACTACCTATAAAGAGAACATCTTGTGAATCTACATCATTATCTATATTATGTTCCACACAGTGAATTTTTCTATTGAAATTTTGTGTTCTATGTGTGTTATATCTTGAATTTTTTGACAAGTTTTGATGTGAATTTTTAACATTAGTTTTACAATAGTTAGTAAAATGATTCATGATACCACATCTGTCACACTTCTGTCCAAAGGCTGGGCATTTTTGATAGCCATGTAATCGACCACATTTCCGGCAGTTACTCTGCTCCTTGCTCTGACGTATGTGATTCTTCTTGAATGTACCTGTCTTTGACTGTTGATACTTCCTCGGTTGACTGGAATACAGGACATCTATCTCCGAACTACCTTCAGCAAACCCATTTGTTATTTGCCTATTATAATCCCTGGTATTTTCAGCATTGATACACATCTTAATCGCATCCTCAACAGTTTTAGTATCTTCTTGTAGTAGTCTCTCACGAAGTCGTTCAGATTTCAATCCACATACCAACATATCCTTGACTAAAGCTTCTCTTAACGTGCCAAATTCACATGAAAGAGAGAGATTTTTGAGCTCTGTTACAAACTGCTCTATGGTTTGTCCCTCTTTTTGTTTGAATGTTAAGAACTTATAGCGTTCAAACGTCAAATTCTTCTTGGGGTTGAAATGTTCATTAAACTTTTTCAGTAGACTGTCCACAGTTTCAATTTATTCTCCTTCTGTTTTGAATGTATTATATATTCTGATTCCTTCGTCTCCAATCAATGTTAAAAGTTGTGCACATTTTGTACTTTCCTCCTTTCTACTTATCTCGGTTGCCTTCAAGTACATTTCAAACTTTTGTTTCCAGAACTTCCAATTTTCTGATAAGTTTCCAGACATGCACATGGGTGGAATTCCTCGGAAATCCATAATCATCGGCTATGTTTCCAGCTTTTTCTTTTATTTTTAATTATTAAATAGTATTTAATATTCACCTTCTGTGAAATATTTCCCACAATCTCGAGAAAAATTATTAATCTCCTGTTCAATTTTTCCTTTTTTAGGGAACTTGGTTCGTTCACGACTGCGCCATGTTTGTTAGGTTTGGAGGAGAGGTTATAAATTATACCTGTTCGGTTGAGGTCTAGATAGCAACTGCTTTATTTCATCATTTGGACATGTGTCATGAAACATTGACATATTGACAATCAGATCATAGATCATAGATCACTTACATCACTGACACAATTGACCCACCAACATTCGATAACAAGAATTATTTTATTGTTCTGTTGGATGACTATACACACTTCTGCACAGTTTATTTATTGGAAACAAAAACTGCAGATGAAGTGTTCCAGTACATAAAGACATTTATAAACGAAGGAGAGACTCACTTCAACCTGAAAGCATGCAAGATAAGAAGTGATAATGGTAAAGAATTTGAAAACCACCTTCTCTCAGTTTGGTGCAAGGAGAAAGGTATTATCCAGGATTTTACAATACCCTACACTCCACAACTGACTGGAAAAAGTGAGAGAATAATGCTCACACTGCTCAACAAAGCTAGAGCACTGATTTTTGATGCAAACTGTGACAAAGAAATGTGGGGAGAAGCAATAAGAGTGGCTGCATACTTGACCAACAGGAGTCCTACTAAATCAACATCTCAAACTCCTGCAGAAAATTAGTTTGGCAAGAAACCTAACCTATCTTATCTGAAAATGTATGGTCAAAAAGTATATGCAAAAATTTTAAAGCCCCTGAAGAAATAAGATAGAAGAAGTAAGGAATCCATGTTAGTAGGCTATACAGCAAATGGATACCGCCTATGGAATTCCCAAGAAAGACAGATTTTCACAGCAAGAGATGTGATTTTTACAAATACCTTTTTTCACCCAGAATCAGAAGAGAAAAATCAAGCTATTATTGAATTGAAGAAGAAGTAGAACAAGAAGACCAGGAAAATGAAGAAAACGGGGGAGAAGAACAAGAAATACCAAGAAATTATGAGGAAGAAATTCCCAATAATATACATGATAGAGAACAAGAAATCCATAGAACTAATAGAAATGAAAGACCTAGAGGAGAAGGAAGAATACCTACAAGATTTAGAGATTATTTATCAGAAGATTCCAGTGATGAAGAAGGAATGGAAGATCAAGCTTTTCTAACTTATAATGAAGCTCTAGAATCTGATGATAAAAATAAATGGAGTAAAGCCATAAAAAAAGAAAAAGATTCGATTTTGATAAACAACACTTGGATCTATGTGAATGGAGAAAAGGCAAAAGGCAAAGAAATACTATCAAGCAGATGGGTTTTTAGAATAAAAAAAAAATGGAAAGCATAAAGCAAGATTGGTAGCGAGAGGATGTATTCAAGACAAGAAAAACATGGACTACAAAGATATCTACAGTCCAGTGGTGGACACAACATCTCTAAGACTGTTATTTGCAATTGCAGCAAAAAAAAACTGGATTATACAAACTTTAGACGTCAAAACAGCTTTTCTATATGGCGAATTAGAAGATAAACTATATATGAGAGTGCCAGATGGTTGCAGTCAACCAGGCAAAGTGTGCCTTCTTCTCAAGTCATTGTATGGCTTAAGACAAGCACCTTGTCAATGGAACAAAAAATTTTCTGCATTTCTTAGAGAACAAAATATGACACAATTGAAAGCAGATCAATGCATTTTTAAATCACAAGATCGTGAATTATACCTAGGTATACATGTGGATAATGGAATCATCATTGGAAGAGATGCAATAAATATCAAACAATTTGACACATGAACTAGTGAAAGTATTCGAAATAACTTTCATTGAGCATCCGAAGAGTTATACCTGGTAATGGATATTGAAAAGACTGATAGGGGAATTATTATCTCACAAGGAACCTATGCTAGAAAGGTTCTTAATAGATTCCAAATGCAAGACTCAAAATCAATGAAGACACCTATATCTCAAGACCTATACAAGTCTGAAGATGAAGAAGAATACTCAGAAGAACCAAGATTTAATTACAGAGAAGCAATTGGAAGCTTACTTTACCTATCTTGTAAGACACGTCCAGATCTTAGTTTTGCAGTCAATTTTGAAAGCCGTTCCATGGAGAAACCAAAGAAACAAGACTATACAAACGTGAAGAGAACCATGAGATACTTAAAAGGAATACCAGATGCAGGAATTTTCTACACGAGTAAACAACAATCTGAACAAAACTGACATCTGTATGCATTTTGTGATTCAGATTTCGCAGCAGATATTAATTCAAGAGATACAGACCAGACCAAAGAAATAAGAAGAAAAAGCACATCAGGATATGTGATTACCCTCTTTGGTGGATCTATATCATGGTCTTCCAAGCGTCAAAGTGTGGTGGCACAATCAACCATGGAAGCAGAACTCATTGCCGCATGTGAATGTACCAAAGAACTGAAGTACCTCTCAGAGTTACTGAAAGAGCTGGCAGGAGAAGAAGTTGAAGCAACACTCCACATTGACAACCAGAGCACAATCAAGTTGATCAAAGCAGGTAGATTAAAATCGAGTAGGCATATCGAAGTTAAATATTTTTTAATAAAATATGAATTCTATAAAGGACTTTTCAATATAAAATATGTACCATCAGAAGAAAATGTCAGTGATATGTTTACTAAGTCATTGCCTATCGTGAAATTTGACAAATTTTCTGAAGAGCTACTACGTTATTGTCATATCCAATCTTCCAATGTTCATGGGGGAGTTTTGGGTTGGTAAACATTTGTCAGATTATGTTGTTTTGTATAGTGAGTTGGTACGATATGTGTTCAAGTTAAGTTGTCACTAATGTCACTTGTCTGTAATTGTCAAGAAGTTGTCAAGTCATTAATAAAAGAATAAAAATACAAAAGTCTGTAACAAGTATATAATTATTAAAAATCTTCAATTATTACAACAATCATATCAACATATTACAAAGAAACCCAACAAATGGCACCAACAGTATTTGGAAATCCTGCATTTGTGAATCTTTCCTCAATTTGCTGAAGTCTCTCTTCTGTAGGCCAAACTATTACATTAGGACTTATTTCAAACAAAGCATTGACAACTCTTCTCACTGTTCTCAATCCCGTTGCTTTTCCAATGCCAAAACGTCCACAGACAGATCTGAAAAAAAAGTTTTTTCATTTTTCAAATGATGTATTGTTTTCAACAACCCACCTATAAGAATCTGGTGTCGCCAAATACCACAGACCCATACACAATTGTGTTCTAGGTGATAATGTAGGTCTACCACATATTTTGTAGGCTATTTTCTCCACAATCAGGTCCAAAACTGCTTCAAAAGTTCTTCTACTCATTCTGAAATTGTTATGGAATTCTTCATCACAGTATCTACTGACAATATTTTCCACATAATTTTGTATTTTTGGTCTTCTATGCTGATTTGAAATTATATAAAATCATTCAAATTTCTGGACTGAATACTTTCACCCTCTTTGCCCTTTACTATACCTATTCGCCTATGAACATGGATGTCTTCATCGTCACTAGAGCTATCAGTACTTGATAAAAGTAATTCCCAGACAAGATTTTCCTCCATCTTCTCAAAAAGGTCTAATAATGACAAAATACAACGCTCGATACAATTGGACTTTATTTATCAAAAACGCCAAATCAAAATGTACTCAAATCAAAACAAAACCACCTACAAAGTTGACAGTCCATGAGACAACCATTCCGAAATCACTTGTGAAAAAGTCATATCTCAATACCGTCATCGTCAGTAGTGTCAACCGGAACGGTCAATGAAAATTAATATCGGTACTCTACCTTACACTACGAATTTATAATGAGAAGTTAAAAGTTCGTCAACTCTGCACTGCTTTAATGTAATGTAAATGTGATAATTTACTTATATGAACAGATCCCTTGATTCTAAAGTATTCATCTTTTATAATTATAATGTAATGTAAATGTAGTGATAATGTAAGTATAATTAATATTTTATGAATCCACCTTTATTAAAACATACCTCATAAATAGAGAACAATATATTACAGTGAACGCGACTTCTAGTCAAGTACAAAACACGATATTGGGTGTACCCCAGGGCTCAGTATTGGAGCCATAATTATATACACTACATGTATTATCATTGAGGTCTGCAGAACTTGAAGGGAGATAATTTAAATTTGCGGATGATACTGTTCTAGTGTATAAAGCCAAAGAACTAACTCAAATACAAACAATAGCTAATAGGGATCTAGAACGGTATCATTCTTGGCTGCTTAAGAACAAACTTCTACTCAATGTAAGTAAAACAACCTGTATAATTTTCACCCAGAAAAATGAAAACTTACACGATATCACTATACAGATTGGAGGTAGAATAATTGACAGGGTTGATAATGTAAAAAACCTAGGACTAATAGTTGACGAAAAGCTAAACTAGGCAGGTCATATTAGACATGTGGAAAAGAAAATTACTCCTATGATAGGTGCTATTTATCGGTGCAGAGATTATTTTAAAACGTCATGCTTACACCAAATCTACAATGCATACTTCCTCTCAATTCTTAGATATTTGATTCCAATTCGGGGTACCTATGGATCAGTGTCCCAGGTAACAAGCTGACGTCATTTGTACGTCATTATCACGTCAGGCCTGACGTCAGGATGACTTCCGAAATGACGTCATAATGACGTTTATATGACCTTCTAAGTCAAAGACGAATGACGTCATTTTCATGTCGTCAAAATGACGTCATCCTAATGACGTCAAAATGACGACATCCTAATGGCGTCAAAATGACGTGATCTTTACGATTATTTATATCACTGAAATCTTCTGCATGTTTCAGTTTATTTTGTGCTATTTCGAAATTTTCTGTAGGTAAAAAAAAAACACTGTTGCATTAGGGTTGTATCAATATTATCAGAAAAGATGAGATTTTTTTTGTATAATTACCTATATTGATGTTCCGTTACCACATTAAATGCAAAATAATATTGTAGGTAGGTACTATATAAATATCAGTTTCATAAAATGTTCTTTTTATTGGGAACTTATCCCATTCGGATGATGCACTCAAGAGATTTCTCAGAACCCTATGGTATTCCTTCAATGGCGTCCAATTCACATTCTGCTTTTTCGGCATACACCACTTGTCTAAAATAATGGCCATGCTGCCATCCTCAAATTCTACTACTTAATATATGAATATGAATAAGTATGACCACCACACCACACCACATAGATAGCCGAATAACATGATAATGATGGCCTTCTATGTATTGTTTTTTTGTTGTTATCGTCATCATGGCCGCAACGGTGAAGCGAAAGTGAACGGCTTGGCCACAGCCGTCTTCTGAATACGGCTGTGGGTTGGCGCTGGCGGTCGACGTTCGCATGTCTCCGCAAGGTCCGCGCCGACCAATCAAATACAGTTCTCTACGCACTCTCCCGCTCTGATTTCTTCTGAATACGGCTGTGGGTTGGCGCTGGCGGTCGACGTTCGCATGTCTCCGCAAGGTCCGCGCCGACCAATCAAATACAGTTCTGTACGCACTCTCCCGCTCTGATTTGAATTCGCATTCCGGAATAACAACGTTATGAGCTTTTTATGACGTGACATTCGGTCTTATATTTTTAATAGCTATAGGGAGAATACTTTGCACAGAAGGTATATAATTAACAATTATCTCAGAGACCATCGAAAACACACATCTCGCACAGATTAGAGGAAAAATTATTATGAAGCATAATATATGATGAGTGACACAATAATATATGTTATATAACATAACTACTAACGTTTTCATATAACAGAGATGGTAAACTTCTTGATTATGGATTTTCCTTGATGTAGATGACTCAATAAATGATGTTCATAATTAGTCATGAAAATGACCATCAGATGACGTCATAATGACGACATATCAAGGACGTCTATATAACGTCATATTAAGTACGTCAAAATGACGTCATTTTGAGGTCATATGACGTCAATGACCATAAATGACCATATATTGACGTACAAATGACGTCAGCTTGTTACCTGGGGTACTATTTAAAAAAATTTAAACTCTACAAAATAAAGTTGTGAAAGTTTTATTCAAATACCATTAAAATACATCATCCAATTCAATTTACCAACAAACCAAAATACTACCTATTTCTGATGTACTGCAAACTGAACAAGTTGAATTTATATACAATGTAATTAATGATAACCTGAAATCAGATACAACTTTCAACCTCGTGAATCAAATGCATCATCATGATACTCGTAATCATACAAACATATTCCTAGAGCCTGTGAGAACCAATATCGGTCCTAGGTTAGGTTAGGTTAGGTTCCATGTGAGTGGGGCGAACACCTCCCCTCCACTGCGACCCCAGATGGGTCTATTGTGGCTCACCCCTAGAGGTTACAGTTCACCGTACAATCCACATCTTTTTACAAAGTTCATGGTTGAATTGGGTGAGATTTGTCTGAAATCGATAGGTTCTAGGTTGGTAAAGCCAAATGTGTCGAACCTTAGTCTTTCTAAGCTAGAGCATGAACATAATATGTGTTCAGCCGTTTCGTCTTCCACACAACAGAACCGACAGTCCGTTTGTTGGTTCAGACCCATTCTTCCCAGGTGGTATCTTAGACGACAGTGTCCCGTAAGCAGTCCAGTCAGAATTCGCAGGTTACCCCTGCTCCATTCTAGGATCTGCCTTAGTTTTGCAGTCAATTTTGAAAGCCGTTCCATGGAGAAACCAAAGAAACAAGACTATACAAACGTGAAGAGAACCATGAGATACTTAAAAGGAATACCAGATGCAGGAATTTTCTACACGAGTAAACAACAATCTGAACAAAACTGACATCTGTATGCATTTTGTGATTCAGATTTCGCAGCAGATATTAATTCACGAGATACAGACCAGACCAAAGAAATAAGAAGAAAAAGCACATCAGGATATGTGATTACCCTCTTTGGTGGATCTATATCATGGTCTTCCAAGCGTCAAAGTGTGGTGGCACAATCAACCATGGAAGCAGAACTCATTGCCGCATGTGAATGTACCAAAGAACTGAAGTACCTCTCAGAGTTACTGAAAGAGCTGGCAGGAGAAGAAGTTGAAGCAACACTCCACATTGACAACCAGAGCACAATCAAGTTGATCAAAGCAGGTAGATTAAAATCGAGTAGGCATATCGAAGTTAAATATTTTTTAATAAAATATGAATTCTATAAAGGACTTTTCAATATAAAATATGTACCATCAGAAGAAAATGTCAGTGATATGTTTACTAAGTCATTGCCTATCGTGAAATTTGACAAATTTTCTGAAGAGCTACTACGTTATTGTCATATCCAATCTTCCAATGTTTATGGGGGAGTTTTGGGTTGGTAAACATTTGTCAGATTATGTTGTTTTGTATAGTGAGTTGGTACGATATGTGTTCAAGTTAAGTTGTCACTAATGTCACTTGTCTGTAATTGTCAAGAAGTTGTCAAGTCATTAATAAAAGAATAAAAATACAAAAGTCTGTAACAAGTATATAATTATTAAAAATCTTCAATTATTACAACAATCATATCAACATATTACAAAGAAACCCAACAAATGGCACCAACAGTATTTGGAAATCCTGCATTTGTGAATCTTTCCTCAATTTGCTGAAGTCTCTCTTCTGTAGGCCAAACTATTACATTAGGACTTATTTCAAACAAAGCATTGACAACTCTTCTCACTGTTCTCAATCCCGTTGCTTTTCCAATGCCAAAACGTCCACAGACAGATCTGAAAAAAAAGTTTTTTCATTTTTCAAATGATGTATTGTTTTCAACAACCCACCTATAAGAATCTGGTATCGCCAAATACCACAGACCCATACACAATTGTGTTCTAGGTGATAATGTAGGTCTACCACATATTTTGTAGGCTATTTTCTCCACAATCAGGTCCAAAACTGCTTCAAAAGTTCTTCTACTCATTCTGAAATTGTTATGGAATTCTTCATCACAGTATCTACTGACAATATTTTCCACATAATTTTGTATTTTTGGTCTTCTATGCTGATTTGAAATTATATAAAATCATTCAAATTTCTGGACTGAATACTTTCACCCTCTTTGCCCTTTACTATACCTATTCGCCTATGAACATGGATGTCTTCATCGACAGTGTCCCGTAAGCAGTCCAGTCAGAATTCGCAGGTTACCCCTGCTCCATTCTAGGATCTGCCTGGTTATTTTTTCCTATGGTTTAGGCAGGAACGCCTTCGAATGGGTTAATCCTGGTAATTCGGACCAGTACGTGAGTGTTTTTCCCTCCGCCCAGCCCGAGATAGTTGTTTTCGCCGCACTTGCGGTGACCCCAAGATATGGTTCTGGTCCTATGAACACAGATTCGGTTCCCTGTTTGGCGAGGATGTCGGCTTTCTCGTTACCCTCCACCCCCTGGTGTCCAGGCACCCACAGCAAAGTGACTCTGTTGTTAGCACCCAGGCTTTCTAGGGATTCAATGCAGCTCCATACAAGCTTGGAATTTATCTTGCTGGAGCTCAGTGCTTCAAGAGCAGCCTGACTGTCTGATACAATACTGATATTTTTGTTTACTAGAGGTTTATTCGACAACTCTCTAGCACACAATGCAATTGCGAATACCTCCGCCTGAAAGATTGTAGCATATTTGCCGAGATTGACGGAAATTTCCGTCTTCGGTTTTCTGCTGAACACACCGGCTCCCACTCCACGAGGGGTTTTCGAACAATCTGTGTACATTACGTGTTCGGTCTCTGGGAATCGGACTGATCCGCTTGCCCATTCGTCTCTCTTCGGGAAGAGGACTTTGAAAGACTTTTTCACGTGTGTCTGAGTGGCCAACATGTCGGAAACCATTCCTAGAGTTTGGTGATTTTTTGTTTCACACAGTATCCCGGAGTGGTCCAGCAGTCGCCCCCCTCTGATTTGATTTTCCAATGACAGGAATCTGTAGGAAACCATCCTGGCTTCCCTCTCCAAGAAAATGTGGAGGGGAGTGAGGTTCAGGAGGTTTTCCATCGCTGCCGTTGGAGTAGAATCCTAAGAATCCAATTGCACAATGTATGACTACATATAACACTCTACCTTATGATATAACAAATAGTCTGAACATCAAAACATTCTAAACGAATATCAAGAACATGCATTTGATGAAACTTGTAAATGAACTGCCTTGAACTCTCATCATACATTCTGATTAGATTATCGAAGAATATAGAGTTAGAAAAATATAAAAATGTGAATTGTTAAGTATGAGCAATTGTATTTTGCAATATTTGTTATGTTATTGTCCGAGACCAGCATATCCTGGTGCTTTGGATATACTTCTATTTCAGATATATGCAGTTCATCGATCTGCTCAGATATATGCAGTTCATCGATCTGCTCAATTCCTAAAAAATATATTTATTATCGTAATATTTGAATAAAGTGCTTAAAAAAATAGCTTATAATTGTTGTTTCTTCATTTTGCATGTGTTACAGTTAGGGGTGGTGTTTTAGGGGTTGTTTGCTGGAGGGGTTGATTTTGATATTCATTGTTCCATTCAATCCTAATTTTTCTGAGAAAAAAATACGAAAAAAATTACGGCTGATAACTGAAATTCGTGTTGTCCAATGAGCTCTGGGATACCAGGTTCACAATATTGTTTTCAGATGATTATTTTACAATCAGAAAATAAGCTAAAATAGCAGAACATACAAGTGACGTGGCATCATCAGGGACTGAGAATGATTTGAAACGGAAAAGGATACAAAGAGTTTTGTCTACATCCCAGGCAACCAGATGACGAATGATCACGTCACTGTGACGTCCCTAATTGGTGATTTTTCGTCAGAGACGTCACACACCAATTTATGACGTCACTATAACGTACTTTCTATGACGTGATAATCACGTCATCGTTTCGACGTCGAGTGGACGTCAATTATACGGGTAAAAGTTTCATGACGTTGCAGGGACGTCCTGTCGACGTCCATTTTTCCCAGACCTTCTCTAAACCATGGATACTTATATATTGTTATATGTTACAGAAGTATGGCCCATGAAAGCGAATCAACATGCAAGTTTTATTCTAATTATTAATATACCAGAAAAGTAGTAGAAAAACTTTTTTTTTTGAACTTTGACACACTGTATATCTCGGAAACCAACAAGCTATGTATATATGAAAATGATTGTTTAGGTATACCTATATTGAAACCGTTACACTTACTACAACGTCAGTAGTGACGTATCTATGACGTCTAAAAATCACGTCGGTGTGACGTACCAATTTGGTGAGCTTCGTCATTTAGGAAATTTTTTAATAATTCACTATTTAGATTCCTGTTGGGTGACAAAGAATGCATCAATATAAATTATTCAACAAAGTGAAGTCGAATTCACCAACATCCTTTCCATTGCTATCAAACTATTCTTTGTTAGCTCACATCTCGCCAACACAAACTACATAATTTAATAATAACGGACAACGTGTTGTGAACTGCTATGCTGTTTCACCCATTATATTATATTCGTCTTGTATATGAATATTATAATGTTATAACTCAGTTGTTCTATTTAACATTGTCTACACTATTGCAACATTTGCTTATTTTACAGTTTTAATGTAACAACGACCTGTTGCAGGAAACGATGTTGCTATTTGTTTCTATCTTTGTTTTATATATTTCTCTTTTTGTCTATTGATGGCGTGATGCACTATGACTGTCACGTGACTTGAATGTTCTTTAAATAAACTTTACGGAGCCACGCGCAGGCAGTTGCAGTTAGATATTCATTCTAAATTTTACCTTTTGTCAACTCAACCAATGTACTAATTCAGCCAATGAAATCACCAATGATTAAATCTAGTCGATAAGTATCCAGTGTTTTGCTCTACAACTTACGACCACCCCTTTCCCAGCCTGACCGCTCGCAACAAACGACTAAGGAGTCCGCACTCCGACCAGTTGCCGCCTGACAACCACAGCGAATATTACGCATACAGTTCATTTCTATATACCTTTCATCAGGCTGGTGCACTCTTGTAATGCCAATCGTTAATTATTATACAAGTTCGTGAAATTGAAAGTTGGGTATCATCATCCAAACCATTTCACTATTTTCCCATTGATTTTTCCGATATCTAGAGAATTTCCAGACCTTGCATATTGAAGATATACGAAGAATCTTTTTTTCAGAGTAGTTGACAGCTATATGTTTTTTTTAATATGGAGGCTGCCATGTTCATTCTTTCTGTATCATTTTTGATACTCTGTATAATGGCTAATCCCTAAGGACTCTAGCCTCTAGCGCCCCCTTACATCACGAGTTTTCGTAGTGACTATTTGACATATTTCGCTGGTATACTTCTTTGGTGAAGCACAGATCTATTTTACGAGTCTTGCGTTTGGCGTTTGTGTGACGATTTCTTTGCGTTCGCGGAACGTTACCGTGTTTCTTAACGTTATCGTGACATTTCTGTGGCGTTTCCGTGACGATTCCCTCTAACCCTCACAATACGAGTTTTGATTGAGAGTTGTTCGATATATTTCACGGGCTAGCCAGAATGCTCCCTTTGGTGAAGCACAGAACTGTTTTGGTTGAGAGTTGATCGACATATTTGTCTAATTTATGTTTGCCTTTCTCATTGCTATTCAACTCAAACGCTCTGTATATCTATCGGAATCATCAGTTAGCGAGTCATCTGTCATACGATGCCTGCCTAATATGTTTGAGTGATGTGTCTCGTTTGCTTTCGACGATGTTAGTAGTACTGAAAATATATGTAGTATACTTTGGCTGTGCTCAATAAGGGAATTTTGCGATCGGTGCGCCTGCTTTGGAGTACCGGAAGGTCACGTGAAATACGTAATACGTCAAACGTAAGTTGAACCTGAGCGTGTAGGTCCCATGTCAACTATCATATGTTATCTGCCATCTGTCATACGTCATACGCTGGCTGTAATTTACTAAATGGGATATGAAATTCATGAAACACCCTGTATATATTTATTCAGAAAGAATTTTCGGATCCAGTCTGTATATCATACTTCATTTTGTTATTGTAGTTCTGTTATTTACATTCTTATCAGCAGCTCGCGGTCAGCTCATTTGCTCGCTGGCCTGCCTAGTTCATTAATAAAAGTTTCTCTACCCGTTTGAATAGCATCATCATGTTTAAACTTTCATGGACGCCTGAATACCACAGTGCGTGGATGAGTTGCCCTATAATGCGATCCCCAAGCAGTTTTTTTTTAATCAAGCCGCCGTTCGCCGCAAGTAGTTAGCCGAGTCAAGCCGGCCTGTGAGTGGCTAGCCAAGTCACATGATCGGGTGGTGTCAAATCTGGAAAATGTGGGGGTGGACTAGACTCTCCCTAATCCTACTAGAAACGGTTAATATCTCAAAAACTGAAAGAGTAATGAAACATTTTTAAACTTCAACACTCTGTATAGAACGGTGAAAAAGCGAAACATTTTCATTTGCCACCATTGACCATTGACGGTCATTAATCGTAGTTGAATTCTCTATAGGTGATGTTGAGGTTGATGTTTAAAATGTTATTTCAAGCTCTATCCAAATATGACACAGTGAATTACAGTATTTTATTTTTTGTTTTGATGTGTTCATGCCATATACACTGATACCCATATAATTTAGTATAGTTCGATAGGTTGAAGTAAGTAGTGTTCTATTATTGTATTTATGATTCATAAAGATATTGGGAGAAATAATCATGTAATTGTACTTTGTGATTATGAATATTTCAAAACATTCAGGTACCTATATATATATAGGGTAGTCGTGACTGACTAGTTGAGGTAAAATATACAATAACTTTAGAAACAGTTCCAGAGGAAATCTTTCTAGGTGAGGTTGCAGTCAAAATTTTGGCCTTAATTAGAGAACTCTTTGTTACTTAGCCTTGATAAAGGAAATGAACATTTCCGAAAGCTCGGCTAAGTAACACAGAGTCCTCTCATTAAGGCCAAAATTTTGACTGCAACCTCACCTAGAAAGATTTCCTTCGGAACTGTTTCTAAAGTTATTGTATATTTTATATATATATATACGCAAATTGAAAAGAATTATAGATTTCCTGAGCCAGTTTTTTGTTGGGAATTCATATTTGCATTATCAAAAATGAAAGGTTGGCAGATAGTCAAATTCATTGAAGAAAATTACGTGAAGAAGGCAGTACCGTCTTCATGGATAATTGAAGAATCTGGTGAAATTAAATGTTTGTGGCCAGAAACTATTTCTACAGCAAAGATGGCAGCTGCTATTCGTTCTTAAGAAATACCAAAAGAAAACTGGGAAAGTTTACCAATTGGAAGCATCAGCTGTGTACGATATAACAATTTCCAAGTAGCTACGAAAAAAGCTGGAATGGCCGAATATACCAGCGAATTAGACACAGCGAATGATAATACGTAAGGAATGAATTTTTGAAGGAGGCCGAAGAAGAAAAAATCACGATATATTTCTTCTGAAGATAAAGAATCCCGCCTAGAAAAATTTGTGAGATCTCCAAGATTCGAATTGCAAACACCACCTGATAAGATTAATTCATAGTTTTGTTCACTGATACATATTTTCTCAAATTTCAATCTTCCAAAATAAAAAAAACATTTTGAGTTAGTGTATTTTCATTTTTCATATCAAATATATTCTCTTAGAAAATATGTAGTTCACAGCTATCTAGCTCACAATTTGAAACGAATGTATCAGCGGTGAAGAGGAGTTTGAATTTGGAAAAGGAGATAATGGTAGAAGAAGTGATAATCCACAGAAATTTGGATCCATCTGACCCAATAACTTCCTCTTCTTCACAGCTTTCCCGCTCACAGTTTGAAATAGATGTATAAGTGGTAAGGAGGCATTCAAATTTGGAAGGGGGAATGATGACTGCAACAGTGCTATTGTCGCACCTCAGATGGTTTTGGTAGATTATTTGGCAAACGGCGTGTCCACCACATGTCGCAACTCAGATGTTGCCCTCCTATGGATCGCAACTTGGCTACTCGCTTGGCTTGATGAGAGGATTTTGATCATTTCACCACCCAACCATATTCATCCCCAAATGAGGAGTCAAGATAGTTTTCGTATAAAATTAACATTTATTGATTTAATGGGAAAGACGTGAATAAAATATGCTTTCCACATGGCAAAGTAGCAGAGCCAAACCATAGTAAATTACCAAACGGAACACAACACAGAAAAAACAAATCAGATAGAACATGGAAAACAGTACTTACATCATGACATCTAACATGGGGTTGACCAGCAGGATCAAAGTCGGGAAGACGGTACACATTTTGGCAGTAACTCGTGAATAAGTAACTCAATTACGGAATTAAGTAAAGTGTTATCGAAATGCATTATAATTAGTAATGAATAATCAATAATAGTGAATGATCAGTAATTGAGAAATGGATGATCAATAATAATCGAAAATCAGTAATGAATGGCTTATCGATTCCGAATCTATTTATATTTGGAATCGATGCTAACATTGCAATTTTCCGCAATGGCAATGCTCGATACCGGGCGTATAGCTTAGCCCGCATCGCAAGCTAAGCGGTTTCATGCAAATTTTACCGGAACTAGAGTCTATGAACTCCGCTTTGACCTGATCGAAACGTTGTACAAGATGTTTTAATTTGGAAAAGTTAATTTATGAATAAAGATCTAGAAATGAACGAAAGTTATTTCATAGATATTTGTACTTCTTGACACTATTTCCCAGCAATTGTGATTCATCTCTAACTCAAGAACAGCTTTTATCATTCCACTACAGAATACACCATGTTAATCTTCCAAAGGTGAAATAATCAGCCTCCAGTCTGTATTTGATTTTGAAATTTGAACTATTTTAATTATAGAATATATACTGAAGTGATTAGACTACTTCACATCATCAATGGCAGAGTCACACATAATGTAGACTCGATATTTCAGCTAAATGATAATATCCAAAAGAAGTCACCAGAAGGAATTGATATCAATATCCCAGCTGAATCATATATGGAACTGATGAAATTGGATCAAGAACCGCAGGATCAAAACACCAGGGAATATATGGTAGGTGAATCCTTCCAATTCCATTGAAGAAAAACTACATAGCACTGGCAGTACTAGGAATGATTCATTGTATTTTTTATAGGTGAAGAAGCTTCTTCACGTTGGAGGAATCGATGTCAGAGGAGTATGTTAATAATATGGCAGAAAAGCGAAAAGTAGTTCTAACAATTGGTTGCTGGAATATTCAATGAATGGCATCATGATCGAGCACCAATATCTCATGATACCGTTACCAAAATTAACAGATTGTTGACAAGGTCTGGAGCGGTTTCCAAGTCGAGACCAAGGAAGTATAATTTGAATCAAAGGCAGTATCTAGATGACGAACGTATTATAGAAGAGATTCGTAATCACCCAAATGGTAGTATAAAGGCAGCTGCGAGGATACTGAATTTATCGTGCGTTTGAAACGCAATAGGATTAAGGCATTCAAACCAAAATTTCTATATACTCTATTTACTGGTGATTTGGAGAGGCGGTTCGAATTTTGTTTATGGTTGCAAGGTCACTATCTTAACGACAGACTTCTTCTCAAGAACATGATGTTTACTGACGAGGCAACGTTTACGACAAACGATGTGGTATCTAGTCAAAATTGTAGATTTTGGGCAGCCGAGAATCCGAGCTGGGTAATTAACTGTAAAAACCAATCCAGTAAAAAAAGTCAACGTGTGGTGGTGTGGAATATTTTTTACAGAACGATTTTTATGATTTTCCCATGGAATTGCCATCAGCACAGAGACAAAGCTTCATTTCTCAATTGAATGATGCTCCCGCACATAATTCTCTGATAGTTAGGATCTCTTTAAAATACTACATTCCCTATGAAGTGGATAGGTAGAAATTCTCCTTTAGGACCATGGCCCCCTAGATCGCCGGATATCACTCCTTGTGACTTCTTTCTGTGGGGGCACTTGAAAAATAAAGTGTATGCTACCCACCCGACCGCGTAGAGAGGAACTTTGCTGTAAAATAAGGCAAGCGTGTCAGAAAATGTTTCCCAAAACTTTAAGAGAAGTGGATGTACATGCAAGAAGAATTGTTGGAAAGTGTATTGTTTTAGAAGGTTGTTATGTTGAGAACACAAGAATCTGAAATGATGTAATTCGTCATTTTGTTACCTCAGTTACGAATTAAGAACTTATTGAAAAATACTTGGAATATGTTTCCTGGTAAAATCATGCAGGTATTGATGAAATTCTGAAAATGTGAATAGAGGAGTGTTTGGGGATGCTGATTCCAATCCTGGTAAGGAAAGTTATCTAGAATCAGCCCTTATATCCTTCACCCTAAAATTCAAGCCTTTCTTGCTTTCCTACACCAGACGCCGATGGTGAATAACAATGTTCACAATGTCAAATACTTAATTTTTCTAACATCCAATCACCACTCGAATTTCGCCTCATTTATAACGGAGATATTAGGGGTGTATTCATGAAAATTGAAATATTTTTTTCTGCTGAAATTAGATCTCAAGATTTTGAGAATATGGATCAGGGGGTTCTTTGAAACGTATTTTTTTTTAAAAGGAGAAAAATGTATGTTTCCTATGCTTACGGCAGCTTTACATCGGCGGCATATGGGTTGTGAGTTGATTGCTAGTTATAAAGAATTTTTATTGTAATATTGAAATATGGAATATCTAATTTAAAGTTAATAATAAAAAAAATATGTATTACAAATTATTATTCAGAATTCAAGATTGGACGCCACTGATTCTTTCAAGCTAGGTGTTTGCTTTGGATAAAAATCAGAAACCTGAAAAGTTGAGAGAAGCCACATCAGTGCAATAAAAGAAACATTTTACCTAGGAGAATTTAATTGATATCAAATATTATTTGACACATAATGTAGTAAGTACCCACATATAAGAGGAAACCGACTACACGTGGATGGTAAAATATATACAGCGGAAGAGTTAGAAAATCAAGAAGAAATTGGAAAAAATACCACAGAAAAACCACAAAGTGCCCCAGGTACGCCAATAGCAACAACGAATAGAGAACTTCAAAAACAAACTACGAAACCTCAACAAACAACCAAAAACATACAGCAAAAAATCAACACTCCAACAGAGGGAACTTCAAAAGAGGTAGGGGAAAAGCAGAAAATAAAAACGCGCAGTGTAACCGGAAAATAGTAGTTCTATCATATTGTATTTTGTTCTTATCATTTGTACTTGGTTATTCAATTATAATATTATTACATCGCATAAATGGATCAATACCTCAGAGATATAAATTATATACCAATTAATACCAAGGAAATATTCTCTAGCGAGCTAGACTCCATCAATACACATGAATTTGAATTTATAAATATAATCCATATGAACATTAGGAGCATATCTAAAAATTTTGATGAGTTCAAAGTATTTCTTGAACAATTCAGCACGAAATTTGACTGTATCATACTATCGGAAACATGGAACATTGGGAACATTGAGTTATATAATTTGGATGGTTTTGATAAAGTTTATAATTATGGCTCCATAAATCAAAATGATGGTTTAGTTATATATATTCGAGATTCACTCAACCATAAGTATAAAGTTATAAACATAGATGAATGCAAAATAATACAAACAGAAATATATACCAACAAAAAATCCTTCTTGATAACATCTTTGTACAGGCCTCCATCTACATCAAAAATAAACTTCCTGTATGGTCTTAGGAACTATACGAACATATATGGAACAGGAAATTTCGACTATAACCTTTTTATAGGAGATTTTAACATAAATATAAAACTCGACAATGAGATAACCAATGAATACCTTGACCTAATGAGTGAGTTCGATTTCAAATCTATGATTAACTCATATACAAGAGTATGTAACAACTCAAAATCTTGCATAGATCATATATTCCTGAAAACAAAACACAATATTGAAGAATGCCTACCTATAGTTCTTAAAACTTGCATAACTGATCACTTTCCAATAATACTGAAAATACCCTCTAAGAGAATTTCCCCCGAAACACCCGATTCTTCTGATATGAACAAAAAATACACAGACAATGCAAAACTATGTGAAAAACTTAAAAATGCGTGCTGGGCACCTATATATGAAGCCCAAAACGTGAGTGTAGGAGTTGATTTGTTTGTGAATCAACTGAATAAAGAAATAGAAGAGAGTACTATTACAAAAAAAATTCGTCATAAAGAAAAAAAAAGACAGATGTGGATCTCTAATGCATTGATAAAAAGTATAAGAGAAAAAGAAAGGCTGTATGCACTTTCACAAATAGAGCAGCAAAATGATGTCTTGAAAACCAGATTCGTCACATACAGAAACAAACTGAGAGTCCTACTGAGAATCGCGAAAAAACAGTACTACAGTAACAAAGTTGTACAGTGTGAAGGCAATTCAAAACATCTATGGAACGTAATAAATGAAATAAGTAATAACCAAAAGAAACAAACTATAATTAATGAAGTAAAATTAGAAGATAATACGGTAGTAACAGATCCCGCCATTATGAGCAATGAATTCAACAAATATTATGGAAATGTAGGAGAGAAACTCGCTAACAAAATAACAAAACCCTCGACGCATCCAATACGGCATATTAATCAAAATACAATGTTCATGGAACCAACGAACAAACATGAAGTAGAGGCAATTATAAAAACGTTAAAAAATAATAAAACGCCTGGATTGGACGGGTTGAGGGCTGAAACCTTAAAAATTATCTCTGCATACATCTCCGAACCACTTGCTTATCTCATCAATCAAACCATCACAATGGGAGAATGGCCCAAAAGTCTCAAAGAAGCCATAATAAAGCCACTATTCAAAAGCGGAGATAAGACTAAAATGGTGAACTACAGACCCGTATCAATAATTTCGAACGTAGCAAAGATTTTTGAAAAAGTTATCAAACAGAGGTTGGAGAAATATGTGTTAGATAAAAATATTATATCGAATAGACAGTTTGGATTTCAGCCAAACAAGTCCACTGAGGATGCGATTTCTCTTCTTGTTTCAAACATTTATGAGTCATTAGATAGGAGTAAGCCAACTTTGTGCGTTTTTTTAGACTTAGCCAAAGCCTTCGATACGGTAAGCCACCCACAATTATTGGAGTCCTTGGAAGACATTGGTTTAAGGGGTATTGTGCTCAATCTGATTAAAAGCTATATATCTAACAGACAACAATACGTCAAAATAGGGAACTGTATGAGTGACGCTTTCGAGGTTAAGTTTGGTGTCCCACAAGGAACCGTACTGGGACCCATATTATTCACTATTTATATAAATAATCTTCTCAAAATGGATAGCCGTGGAAAGATAATTAGTTTCGCAGACGATACAGCCATTTTATATCAAGCTGATAGCTGGAAAGAACTCAAAGACCAAGCTGAAAATGACATGAAATCTATCAAAGATTGGATGGATTATAATTTACTGACAATCAACTTCGAAAAAACTAAATATATCACATTCACATGCATAAATAGGAACTTACCAGACTATGAAACTCTGAAAATTGATGAGAATCATGTGATAAAAAGAACCGACTATATCAAATATTTAGGCATTATTATAGATAAACATTTGAGATGGGATAAGCACATAGAAAACATCAGCAGAAATCTCAGATGTTTAATCTATAAATTTAAACTTCTCAGAACAATTCTAGACACTAATAAACTCAAAATGGTTTATCATGCTTTAGTAGGTTCCCGATTAAACTATGGCATCATAGGATGGGGTGGTGCAATGAACACACACCTTGAAAAAATTAGTATTATACAAAAGAAAATATTGAAAATAATCTTAAGAAAACCTCATACCTATCCGTCAGATAATCTCTATACAGAAGCGAAGATCTTCGACATAAAGCAATTGTTTTATCGTACCATTGTGCTATATCAATTCAGAAATAAATCGAATCTACAATCTCTAAACCATGAATATAATACGAGACAACAAAGCAATTGTTACAAAACTCCATTTTCTACAAAAACAGTTGGCCAGCGCAATTTCGCTTATTTAGCGCCAAGAATGTACCAGATTCTACCCAAAGGTCTAACAGAACTTGATAATCTACGCCAATTCAAGAAAAAATTGAATGAATTTATTGCAAAGTATCCGAGAAATCAACTCATCAAAACAATAGACATGCAAAGATAAAAATTCGTGACACTTATATCTCACATTATTTACACACCTTCATCAATCAATACACCTTTTAGTTTCACACATTACTTATACACACTCTATCAATATTTTATATGTTATTTTATCTGTCTGATGTTTATCTATGCCTATTATGTTATTACTTATATTATTTTATTCACAAATCCAGTATTTATACATTTTCACTACACTTCATCTATACATTGTTATTAAAATTAAAATTTAAATTGAAATATGATTATAGATTATAGAATTAGTATATACAACAAACCAATGTATGTTATATAAATCTTAACAACTCACGCACAGGCAATCTGCCTTAGTGAGTTTTGCGGTTTATTGAAACTCAATTTCTGAATCCATATTGAATTTTATACAAAATTGTACTTTTTCAATAAACTATATATTATTATTATTATTATATTATTATTATAAAATACACTCTATGTACACATCAGCTATTTACAGTTGAATTTCACTGGTTATATTGATTGATATTTGAAATATTAAAAAGTTGATATGAGATTTAAATATTCTGGTACGAAAATCCTCAAAAAGCCTACTTGAGTAATGGTAATATTCAAATAATTATGTTGTAAGTATGTTGCAGTAAAACGATACCCTGGGGAAAATTCATGAATTTTTTGGGGACATATGTGTGTTAAATTTGATCAATTTTAGTTGTTCAATAGGGCTTGGACAATATGTAGATGTTTCCTCAATATTTCAAATCATTCCGAGTGCTAAACTTTGTAAAATTCAATATATGAATGAAAAATAAACTAAATCGAAAGGTTTATAACTGGCCTGTCATCCAATGAAGATCCAGTAGTCCGTGAAATGTAGTGGGTAGGTAGATGAATAGAATGTGCTGGTGGATCAGCAGCGAACAACCATGCTGCTACCAGGACAAGGCTCCAAATTTCTCAGGACGAAATGTTTACACACAGCAGCCTGATGGTGACATGAAAGAATAGTCCAGTAGAGATTAGTTCCAGGAAAAACCATAATGCCAGAAAACCCTATAATAAATTAGGAACGAATGTTCACACATATGCATATATGAAATAAGAAAACTCACCTCTAGTGATTAGAGGGTTTTTCATGAAAAATTCCAAGACGTTGGCCACATGGTCGCAGATCAGGTTGGTAGCAGGAATCAGCATGTCAGACATCAGGTTAGCGGCAGGTATCAAGTCAGGCACCAGGTCAGGAATCGAAAGGGAGAGCATCCAAAATAAAATACACTTACGTGTCATATTTAGCCCCATCGAAAAACGGTCATGTATTTCCAAAACTTATGTCGATTTCGCCATTCAAAAAAATTTATCAAAAAGCACTTGAAAATTGCATGTCTGCTTCCCAGGCGTGCAAAATGAAGAAGGACGTCATAGCACACTTTCTTCCAGAACCAGGCAAAAATCTGTCATAAAACCTCAGAACAATAAAGACATCTATCAATGAGTCGTTCCAGCCAGTATCTAATAGTTCTTCGAAGGAATTTGGCTGCTAGACGGTGTTCTTTCGATGACGTAGTAGCTCGTGAAAATTTTATCTGTCATATTCGTCGGCACACAGATGAAAATCAGAAGATGAAGAATTGCAAGATTCCAAACCAAGAAGACGAAAATAATCTGACGTTTAAAATCCTAACCACACTATTTCCTGAAGATAAACATTGAATAACTTGGCAAAATATGCGAAAATAAAATTATTATTATACAAAGACATATACCCAAAACCAGAAGGACGGACAATATGTACATGGAAGGTAAGCACACGTTACTCCCAAGAAAAACATCTTGATCAATATCATAGTAATTGTTTAGCAGAAATCCAACACTGTCTCTATACCTTTCAGAATCAGAACTAAACACTTTTGGATTTATTTAAAAGCAGATGAGCGTCATCCTAAAGAATAGAAATTCATGCAGTACTCTGGAAATTGTTGATAAAACTGGTAAGTTTATTTTCATTATTAAAGAATGTTGAGTTATGTTCTCATGTAACATTCATTACTGTTATTAGAATTATTATATATTGAACAACTTTTGTTTCTTCTGTTGCAGGTTCAACTGAAACAACGTTCCAGATGTATTATGCAGGGAGATACAGGAAGAGACAATGAACATTCAAGGTGGTGTAGTACATGGTAATATTTAACTATGAATTGTCAAGGTAAGATTCGAAATAAAGTTACATGAATCATTCAGTGTTTAACTAATGATATCTCAAACGAGTAACGTTTAAATGGAGTTTACACTAGTGGGAAAATAAAAACGTTACATCTTGAGGATTCTGATTTCAATTCTGATAAGGAAAATCATCTAAAATCAGCCCTAATATCCTTTGCCCTAAAATTCAATCCTATTATACCTCCCAACACCGCACGCCAATGAGCAACATGCAATCACTACCAAATTTTCAAGAAAAGCGCATTATTATATATTATTATATTTGCGTGTATTCATGAAAAGCGAGACATACTGTATATCATGAGTCAAATCTGTTTGATTTCAGAAGCAGAGATTGGTAATGTGATATTATTTTCTGACATTGGGATCTTTTTCGAGATGGTTTCGAACAGAAACTTATATTTCTGTTAGAGAAACCGAAATTGGCTCAACATTAACCTTGAATACCATCTGAAAGTCAGAAAATGATTCAAGTTGACTTTTGATATGCATGGATTGTGCCCATCATATGATTTAGAGACCATGGAATATCTCTGGAATATATTAATATTCCGACGGGATATCCATAGGATGTTTATGCAATACGATTGTGCCGTCTAGGGATATAATTTGATCATCACCCAGTCTGGTCTGACCTTCTGTTGCGAGTTGTGGAGGATGTAAGTAAACGAAAAAATCAAATGTGAAAAAAGCATTTTCCTGTTTTACCTTAATATCTTGTGTTACAGCCAAATGAACTCAAAAAATATCAACCTGAACATTGATGATGAAAGAATTGAAGTAGTTAAAACAACTAAATATCTGGGATTTCAGGTAGATAACACTTTGAGTATATTCATAAAAAAAAGTTTTTAGCCAGAATTTCCAATAATCTTTCAACAGAGTCAAGAATCACAGTTTACAAGTCAATTGTCCAGCCACACTTTGACTACTGTTCATCTATCCTATACCTATTCAATCAGAATGAATTGTCCCAACTCCAAAAACTTCAGAATCGTAGTATGAGGATCATTTTGAAGTGCGGTAGAGATACTCCAATTACTATTATGCTTAATGTTTCGAATTGGCAATCTGTTGTAGCCAACTTATGAAATTTTGAAGAATATGGAAATTCAATTTAAGAAAAAATTATTCATGAGGGCTAACAAGGCACAGCAGCTTTTCGTCTGGCGAGCCATGGTAGTGAATTCTGACTATTGAATGACAAAGGGCGCCACTTGATTTGATATAGGCAAAACCAAGAAAGTTATAGTAAAATTCAGTCTAGCTTCCTGAAAGAGAAATAGAAGAAAAAACACTGTGTGAACTCAGATATTATTTAATGAGAATAAAATTCAGTTTTCTATTACCTACAAGGTAGATTGCTGTCTAAGTAATATGATAGAATTCAAAATATTCTCAGTAAAAGTTACTATGTATGACCAGTATATTCAAAAATTCTAAAAATCCCACTATAAACCGGATGCACATATTATTATTATGCTTAAATCATAATATTGATCTTTAGCAACCTATTGAATATCATGATGGTGGAGCCACTGCCCTTTCGCAATCGCAACTTGTACATAGTGCTATTGGTGGGTATGAGTGATTCGAGAGTTGAAACATTATTTATTGTAGTTGATTCCATTCTTGCCCATTTAGAAGGCCAACTTTCATTTCGTGTACCATTACTATCGAAACATATGAATACTTCTCTTATATTATAAGGTTGTGCGATATAGAGAAAGCCTTGAAGAATCACTTGTAAAACTAAACATTGTGGAGTTATCATGGTCACAACTTCTGACATACTAAAATCATTATTTACTTTCAAACCATATTTATTGAACACGTCATACCCGCGACTGCTACCCGCATGTTTGTAAAACCAAACATCTGGTGGATATCTTTGCGAGAATGTGTGACGACCGCATATTCAGTAAAATCTTGAGAAAAATTAAACAAACTGATTTTGATATTATACTTTATTGCATAAAAAAATTATCTTACAAATAAAAAACATTTGTTAATGCACACATGCAATTTTAATTCGTATGATAAAAACATCTTGGTTCGGACTGTTGTAAAATAGGTTGTTCATCGAACTCAACTACTGGAACAGAAGTGAACCGTCAAATATATTCAGCTTTCTCCCTTCCTCTGATATGTATTAGATCGACTCCACCACATGGACTTTTCAAGATATTTTCAAACTGATGCAACGGTGTGTATCCTTCGGTCCACTCTATACAGTGAAAATTACGAACCAATCAATTAGCCTGCTTTTGTAAATTCGGAGGTAAAAAGTTAAGTGGAAATGGTGGTTTGAAAATATAATGGCAAATTTTCACTCCATCGAAGGCTGCAAACTCTTTGACAATGAATTTGTTATTTTCTATCTTGAATACTTGCACATCTATGATTAAACTCATATCGTGATATTTGAGGAGTTTTTGAAAACTGATTTCTTGGCAGAGTACAATTCTATCAGCCTTTTCAGTATCTTTATGTTTTCCATATGTTTCCTCAGACGTAATTCATAACTGGATAACATTATATCAACTGGATGAAAGAGAATGTGCTTCTCAATATATGACAAAAATCTGATCATGCGCATTAAAGCTGCTTCACTATTTTCGTTAGAGGGTTATAGGAATATTCTTTTTCATGTAGAACGAGACAAAAAGCAGTGGTTTCGTTTGGAGTATTACTACCAGTTTCAAATTCAACCCGCATCACTATTGATCCTGTTTTGATGACTTCTTTCTGTCGTGAACAATCAATGTGAACAATTGGTGCTTTATCTTTGAACTCTTTCGGGGTCAATATCGACTCGTTATTTTTCAGATGATGGTAATTTTCTTGAAAGTTTGAGTACATCTCATGAAGTGTAGCATACTTGTTGTTTTCGAAATCTAAATGTAAATCATTGTATGAATATCTTTCAGAATTGAGGAACACTCTAATATTGGTGAGGTCGATATGATCAAACTTACTCATATCACTCGTTATTTTCCCTTTTCTACTTCTTTGAAATGCTATTATTACATGTCTAGGCGTTTCAACCTTGGTAGTGGCCTTGACTGGCCACGTATGTCTATTTGATTCACTTAAAGATGGATACTCAATCAACTCCCAGCTCCTGAACCTAATTTGAAGTTCAATACTTTTATTAGTAATTTTCGTGATTCGAAGTTGTTCTTGAATGCTTGGAGTTATGTGGGGAACTCTCCAAAATACTTTTGTAAGCTCTACTTTTGGTTTTTCTGAATCATCTATGCTAGTTACTGCATCTAAATCATTACTAGATCTGATTAAGACTAATTCTTGCCGCATGTTTACTATTATTCTCCTGAAATCTTCAAAGAACCCAGCAAACATTTTCAAAGGAATACACACGTTGAATTGACCGTTAGTACCAACTAGAATTTTTTCTTGGTTCGATATTTTGAGGAACCACCCCGCATTTTGCATAGAGACGCTTTCGTTTTTATTTAGTGATAAATAATTTTTCAATGTTGATGTCAATCCCAAATTCCTCACTGAATCAATCACAATACCGTTCAGTTCATATCGAAGTTCTCGGAAAAGGAATGCTATTGCATTATTAATGAATTTCAGTTTGGTTGGAACGGCATTTTTATCATCTAGGAGAGTACCTTCTATGTATAAATAACTGTTACAAGGCAAAGTGAATGCTTCAAGGTCAGCAATTGGCACTCTTATCTCGTCGTTATAATTGAGGTTTCCAGCGATGTAAGGCTGATATGTATGAAACTGATAGTCTTCAATTGTAGTGTCGCTGAAAGGTTGACCAGTGATATTCAATAATTCCATTATTTCAAAACTTCAAATCCAAGAGATATCAAAAACTGACGATTTTCTGATGTGAATATTCCGGAGGTCTTCTTCATACTAGTACGTTTCTTTTCATTGTCATGTCTTTTATAGTATTGTTCAGGGGAGTAAAACGGTGTTGGATGGATGAATGAGTAGAGGGGCTATAGGGCTACCAGCTCAAGCCAATCAGAGACCAGCATTTAATTGGAGGTCACGCCCACTAAAAACCGGCGCGAAATTCAAATTATTCATACGTCGTCACGTCGCCATCGTGAATAAATAAATTAAAAAAAGCTGTCACCGCTGGGGAATTGAACCAGGGACCTTTGCATTACGAGGCAGCGTATATACGCACTGTGGTATTCTGACCTCCGTAATATTTCAATTATTTTAATGCTATTCAAACGGGATATCCATCGCTGGCGCGCGCTTATCTTTGCAACGGATCTATCGAGGTTGAGTGAAGCGAGAGATGCATTCCAGAGATAAGAAACTTCGAGTCGAAAATAATATCCATCGCTGGCGCGCGCTTATCTTTGCAACGGATCTATCGAGGTAGAGCGAAGCGAGAGATGCGTTCTAGAGATAAGAAACTTCGAGTCGAAAATAATATCCATCGCTGGCGCGCGCTTATCTTTGCAATGGATCTGTAGAGGTAAAGCAAAGCGAGAGATGCGTTCTAGAGATAAGACACAAGTATTACATCGAAATAAATTCATGGTGAAATATTTCCATGTTGGTTTTATCAACAATATACACACAACACCAAATGAAGCTTATGCTGATAAGAGTCGTGTGCAGCGATAACCGTCACATTGTTGCCAGACGTTGGAAATTATTATTTATGAAGTCGATAAGGTGTTGTCAGATTTTCAAAAAATATCTGATGTCGCGTAATACATGACATAGGACGTATGACAGATGGTGTTTGCAATATGCTGTATGTGGGGAGTGGAAGGATACGAAAACAAGGATATATCATAATGAAGTATTTTATTTGAGTATTCCTTTTCTACAAAAATGGCATGCCTCTTGAGAAGCGGCTCATGGTTAGACCACCCCATTTATGTGTTGAAAATGAATTAGGCAGCTGACGTATGATAATCGACATATGACATTTGACAGATTGTCATCAACAGATAACAACGATCGATGACACGTGACCAGGCTACGTCAAGTACCAGCTTGCTGCTGCATACGTTCAATATACAGTGCGTTTGAATAAAAATATATACAGGGAAACTCGCTGCAAGAACTGATCAATTGTGGAGATCTTGGAAACACTTCCTATGATGAACTTAGTCGTTTTATGAGTTTTCATTTATGCTGTTCAGATGTTTTCTGAGAATTAGTGAGTGTGGCATCGCTCACCATGCGCATTGCTTGTCTCTCTGGTATGGCTTGTCTCTATGGGTAAGTGCTGAACCCATATAAGGAACAGTTTTCTAAAACAGGTCGTATCTGTATTTTGTAGAGAAGTTTCTTGTCTGGAATGAAAATCCCAGTTTCTGTGAAGCAAATTTCGTGATAGAACTTTGTGTCATACGCTGTTTGGATTCGATTGTTATTTATAATGAGCATGGGGAATCTTTATATCGGTTTGAAGAGAATGTCGCCTTGTGATTATTCTATTTTGATGAAGTTGGGGAATATTTCAAATGATAGCTGAGATACGATTTTGAATAGGGTGGGATACTTAAACTGTCTGGAAATGATGGCAAGAGATATTATAATTTTTCGTCGTGTACATTAGTCTTTTCGAATAATTCAATCGTGATGTTTTTGTGATGTTTTCGTCACGTTTTGACGCATGCGTAATATGTCTCCTCTTAATAATACATCAACTGCAAAACGTTTCATGTGTTAAGTGGTATCTGTCAAGTGTCATCTATCTAGCATCATTTGTAACGATGTCGTAAAGAAAGTAGAGTATTCTATTCGCGCATCTGTCAGTATTATTAAGAAGTTTCAATACTAGCTTTATGAAAGATAACATGAAGATATAGGTTATTCACGGTTCTCCATTCTTCATTGATATCTCGCAAACATTGAAACTCTGCGCATATCAATGTATTTACGTGTTCATCCTCAGGAGTACTATTCATTTTCAATGGTGGGATGTATTTTTTCTTGATTGTTGGATCTGTCACAGATCGTCGGTAGCCATATTGTTTTCAGATAGCGCAGTCGAGAACCTATGCCTTGTTATAATGTAAAGTCATACGTCGCTCAAATATTTCATCTGATTTAGGTTTTCAATCGTCCTGTATATTACATTTCTTTCCTCGTGGTGGTTCATATATTGTTGCATGTATGCATTATCAACGTTTAATTGTTATCAGGTTTCCTGCTGACTATCAAATTTCTATTTCTATATTTGTTCAGTCATATCGTGGACGTTATGTGAAATTTCTCGTCGATTAAATGGCGTTGTTTTTCAAAAATGCTGTTTGTGTGAATTATTTGTGATGGTAGTGATGTGTGCTTTTGAAGAATCATGTATGGAAATGGGAGAATGGCGGTTTTTTGTTATACCTGAATTGTCTTCTCACTATTTTCATTCATTATTCAGATTTTCATCGAATCTAAGCCTGCTGAGGCGAAAAAAGGTAAAGGTAAATGCTTTATAACACATTTTCCCATAATACTGGGCGGTAGTGTTGGAATGAGCGTGAAAATTTCAAACCTCGAGACGTTTATACTATCGAATGACATATAGGTGAGGTGAGACCAATTTTACACCTATATAGTTCTACGCTGTAACAATCCTGTGTGGGGGATGCTCAGTTCAATTATTTAGATTTGTTTTAAAGTAGTTAACTTGATGTTTACCTGTTTTTGTTCAATTTTAGGGATGAAATTTCCTGTTGATTTGAAGAATTTGAAAATATCTGATATGAGAATGTTATATATCGATGTGCTAAATACATATTATTATTTCAAAAACACCTCGTATAGTTGAAACATATATTTTTGCAGTTATGACCAGGTAAACGTTTCACGTGACTGATGTTTCTCATAAGGATTTTGATAAGAATTGGCCTACGATATATAAGATTTCTATATGACAGAATTATATTAGGTCTGATCGGGTATGCTTTCATATTAGATCACCCGAAAAATGATACCTATTTCGCTTCCTGCGGATAACATCCCATCGCACTAAACGCTATCCCCTAGTTCGTCTGACTCTTAGATTACCAGTTCTGGTAGAGAGTTGTTCGTCATATTTCATGAACCAACCAGAATACCTCCTATGGTGAAACACTGAGCTGTAATATGAGTTCTAGGTGTAAATAGTTGTGAGATATATTCCAAGGTGGACGGTGAAAAGGTGTTCTTTTTTCGTTGTTTGATGCAGATTGTTTAGCATTATCAGTCTAGTATATTTGGAGCTTTCCAGATTCCTACGATATCATTTTCATTGCTACCTCTGAGTATGATGATATCTAGAGAATTTTTGGACTTTGTCATTTTTGTAGAAAAGGAATACTTAAATAAAATACTTCATTATGATATATCCTTGTTTTCGTATCCTTCCACTCCCCACATACAGCATATTGCAAACACCATCTGTCATACGTCATATGTCATGTATTACGCGACATCAGATATTTTTTGAAAATCTGACAACACCTTATCGACTTCATAAATAATAATTTCCAACGTCTGGCAACAATGTGACGGTTATCGCTGCACACGACTCTTATCAGCATAAGCTTCATTTGGTCTTGTGTGTATATTGTTGATAAAACCAACATGGAAATATTTCACCATGAATTTATTTCGATGTAATACTTGTGTCTTATCTCTAGAACGCATCTCTCGCTTTGCTTTACCTCTACAGACCCGTTGCAAAGATAAGCGCGCGCCAGCGATGGATATTATTATCGACTCGAAGTTTCTTATCTCTGGAACCGCCAGCGATGGATATTATTTTCGACTCGAAGTTTCTCATCTCTGGAATGCATCTCTCGCTTCACTCTACCTCGATAGATCCGTTGCAAAGATAAGCGCGCGCCAGCGGTAGATATCCCGTTTGAATAGCATTAAAATAATTGAAATATTACGGAGGTCAGAATACCACAGTGCGTATATACGCTGCCTCGTAATGCAAAGGTCCCTGGTTCAATTCCCCAGCGGTGACAGCTTTTTTTAATTTATTTATTCACGATGGCGACGTGACGACGTATGAATAATTTGAATTTCGCGCCGGTTTTTAGTGGGCGTGACCTCCAATTAAATGCTGGTCTCTGATTGGCTTGAGCTGGTAGCCCTTTAGCCCCTCTACTTGAATGTCCACACCATGATCAAAGATCCTTCTTTCGAAGGTGAAGTCGAACGGTGATTTCTTCTTCACGGAAATCTATAATATTTCCTGATTGATCAATAATCTTCACAGTTATATTGTTGATAGTCTTCAGGGGAACTGGATAATACAGGATCGTAACAGGTGATTCGATGAACTTGTATCCGGTGGGGACTTTGGCATTGAACTGATGAATTTAATGAACTGGTTCACCATTTAAATAGCTTCCGATGGCCAAGTTACAATCTACACAGATAGTATTGACGTTGAGAATCTTGACCTGGTGGTCCGAAACACTTTTTTCATTCGCATTCAACATTCGTTTTCTGAATCCAAGTAGTGATCCAAAATTGATTCGACGATTAGTTTTTAAAGTCACTTTGGAAGTATTCAAATCAGGTGTAATTCGAAGAACTGCTTGGTTGTCTTTATCATTCATAGCATTTTGAATAACGTTTGCTAGATCATCAATTTCATATGATCCAGTAGGAATTTCAAATCTATATCTATCGTTCTCACCCCAAACGAAGATATTATTCGTATTATCAATATTTGGTATTGAGTTGAAACTGTCAAAATTAGCTAACCCAATTTCATATTCGTTTTCATCATTCAAATATATTGGAGAATCGATGAACAGCCACTTAGAGTAAAAGTCAAAGACATATTGTTTCACTGAAAGTTTAATTTCAAATGACGCTCCATTTTACAAATTCTGGTTATATAAAAGAAGTAAACAATGTTGCCCACATTGATATGAATTGAATGATTGTACTGAATCATAATTATACATAATATCATTGTTGCCACCGTCGCTTGAAAAATATTGAATCAGTTCTAAAGGTGGAGATAAATCCCCATAACTATTGAAATAAACTATTTCATTATAGCGCTTAATATGAGCAGTCCAATGTGTTCCTTCACCTACATTCGAATCTAGATTCAAGATTCCAGACTCGTTCTTTATTATTTTTTCAGGAAGGGTACCTCTCATGAAAATTCCCCTAAAGTATGGTATTTTGAGAATTTTCACATATTTGCTCGAGTCAATATTAGTCAGTGGTCGGCAAGGTAGCTTTATCAGGAGTTTTTTGCGTATGGCTTCAAATACATGCCGTAGCCCTTATATGGTCTCAAATATAGCCCTTTTCCAGTAGCTGCCTTCTCCATTTCTCGATTATGTCGCTGTTCTTCAGCTAGTCGTTCCCGATCAGCTTTCGCATCATTAACCGCTTTGGCGATACCCGCGGCACCTCCACCTACTGCTCCAAGTGCTCCTAGAAGTGGGAGTAAAAATGGTAGAAATCCTCCAATTTTAGGCGCTGGAATGATTCTTTGTTTTTTAGTTTTTTTCGTAGGTCGCTTGGCCAATAGATTCAAAGCACCACCTTTTATCTTCCGTGATACCTTCTTTTTCCGTTTCAGCCCCATACCCATCTTGCTCTTCAATTTCATAGCTCCCGTAACCCCTAATGCTGCGATTTTCTCACCCACACCAGCATCAGATGCCTTGAAACGCTGTGCAGCTACTTCGGCCAGACGCCTATCAGCAATATTTCTATGTTGTATGTCTTTGAAATTCGAATAAGCTATATCGTGTTGTTTGCAAGCCTCATCTAGTTTCTTTAACACCTTTATCGCCTCTTAGTAGTCTTTTTCAAGTCTAGTCCCAGGTCCACAATAATTATATCCTGGCACATGGAGTTCTATTGGGAGCTTATTAATTAGAGTATTGAGGAGTCCTCGACCTTTCCGTTTTACGCTTCGACAACGACTGACTGAGTTGTTACACTTCGTTTTTGCCTAACGAAAATACTGCTAGAAATCAAATCGAGATGTTTTTGTTTACGTACTTTTCTCTCAGATTTTCATTTGTTTATTCATCAGTTGTCGTTGATATATCCTATTTGCAATCTCAAATAGTTTATACAGTTTATTGTCGTAAATCAGTTCTCTTATTTAGCTCCTGAAAACAAAATAGTCTTCCGAGTTTCTATTAGACAAGGTCTGTTGTCAGTGCTTGCCGTGGTTCGCGATTCAGGTTTTGAATATTTATGCACAGTGTTGTTTTTGTGGAATGATGGCCAGTATTCTTCGATATGTTCGAGCGTTCGGATATTTTAAAGTTTTAACGATGAAGATTTCACTGTTTCAGTTCTCATTCGATTTATCCGATTGTTATCGTTGTTATGTTGTTTACATTTTCGATCAATAATATTGAGCGAAGACGTCACCATCAGATTGTTGACTGTTGACAGATGATCGATACTTGCGAGCTGTTCTTCTTTCTTTTGAAGGACAATATCTTCTCATTATTCTTCGTACTTTAAGCAATGGTCAACACTTGTCATTGACAGTGGTTATTTTTTTTTGGTCGCTATTAAATGACCTTAAAATTGATTGATTATGGAAGGACTAAGCCTAGCACGACATCTGGATCTTTAAAAATTGTGGCTTGTTGTTAAATCGAATAGTAGGTGTAATAACCCTATTGTTTATGTCTCGTTCGATGAAGTTGAGCATCCATCGAAAAAGAAGAAGATTGCGTCATGGGTCGACGTAGTTCCGAGGTCATGTCTGCGCATGTCTCCGTTTGAATATTGTGGTCGTGGCAAAACGGCTTTAACCGCCGAAAAATCAATTTCCACGAAAACTAGATGTAAAATGGTTAACATTCACTAATATCGGGTTAATTAGGTATTTTCTTGTTGGAGCTAGGATATTCTCTCATCTTTCTGTGGTGGTGAAATACCATCTACAGTGTGTTCGCGGGAAAATCTCCCACCAAGACTTTTCTGCGCTATGGGGCGTTTTTGAGAAAAAGATTTTCCGGTCGAAGGACAGCCCATCATCTCGAGGAGACATCTTGCCATTTTTCTGTTGGGGACGGTGCGATCCATCTCGTGTCACAAGTAAGCCAGGAATTCGATTTCGCATTGTATATATGTTGATTTATTCTTTCTCCATTAGTGTTGGGATCATTTCGAATCGAAGTTCCATTCAATGGGAACCAATTTTGGTGTTGGTGCCATACCTCAAATTGAAGGGATTTTAGGCTGAAAGCCACGAGGTCTGCATCACCCTCTGAAGAACCCGAACTCCATCACAGGTATGAGATTCAATTTTGATTATTTATTGAGTGGCCCAAAACAATTTTTCCATTTTGTCGTTCAGGGTTCTTATATTCCCGGAGTGAAGCCTGCATATTCCGTCATCCACTACGTGTCGATCGCTGGGGGTGTTATCCGGTCGTTGCTGGCTGGATATTTCTTTGTTTGGTCTGTTTTGTTGCCGGCCCAATAGAAGAGCCTGCTAATTGCCCAGGAGCCCTGAGAGCCCCATCAGGTTGTTTTGTGGCTGCATAGTAGACATCTCTACAGAACTAAGTCTACCCTGTATATGTATTCTGTCGGTATCCTTCCTGTATCCTGCCTGTATCTTGGCGGTAACTCAACACCCTGTATATGAACGACGTGGCCGCCTACACCTTGTACTTGACAGCTAGACTCCACTGTTGGGATCTTTAACGAGCCCAACATCCATGGCCTCGGGACCGCCGGCTTAACGTCCCCTCCGAAGGACGGCATATCCATACCATATCTTGTGCTCATTGATATGGTAGCTGTAGCTATGATATGCTATTCCGCTACAGATGAACAGGCTTACGCGGCGTTTCCTCAAATGGTCACCCATCCAAGTACTAACCGCGCTCGACATTGCTTTACCTCAGATATCGAACGGCTGGTGCCTTACCTGAGAAGCTAGGCTGAAGCCCAAAAGCAAATTATTATTATTATTTTTATTGATACTATTATTATAATTCATAGAAAAATGCGGAAAGTCTCGCGAATATCTGATTTTATAGTAAAACCGCGAAGCCGTGCTGAATAGATTGTGAACTCGACCAGGTCGCTAGGACCCATAGTTTTTGACATATTTCTGGTCAAAATACGCTAAAAAACAGCAATTCACTTTCCTTAATTATATGAAATACGAACAAGTTATTGTGAATATGTTCGAATATTCCATTTCATATTTTTGTTCTTCAGATTGAAATCAGTCATCCTGAATTTTTTCGGAATTTTTATCAAAAAATTGGAAATTTTCATTTTTCAACCATTTTTAGATGCCAATAATTCATAGATAAAAGCGGAAAATCTCTCGAATATCTCATTTCATAGTGAAACAGGCCGAGCTCAATCGATTGCGACCTCGACCAGGTCGCTAGAACACATAGTTTTCGAGATATTTCTGGTCAAAGTACGCTAAAAAACAGCAATTCACTTTCTTCAATTATATGAAATACCAACAAGTTATTGTGAAAATATTTGAATATTTGATGACATATTTCTGTTTTTAAGATTGAAATCAGTCATTTCGAGTTTTTTCAGAATTTTTATTCAAAAATTGGAAATTTTCATTTTTCAACCATTTTCAGATGCCAATTATTCATAGAGAAAAGCCGAAAATCTCGCGAATATCACATTTTATAGTGAAACAGGCCGAGCTGAATCAATTGCGACCTCGACCAAGTCGCTAGAACACATAGTTTTCGAGATATTTCTGGTCAAAGTACGCTAAAAAACAGCAATTCAATTTCTTCAATTATACGAAATACCAACAAGTTATTGTGAAAATATTCGAATATTTGGTGACATATTTCTGTTTTTTAGATTGGAATCAGTCATTTTGAGTTTTTTCAGAATATTTATTCAAAAATTGGAAATTTTCATATTTCAACCATTTTCAGATGCCAATTATTCATAGAGAAAAGCCGAAAATCTCGCGAATATCACAGTTTATAGTGAAACAGGCCGAGCTGAATCGATTGCGACCTCGACCAGGTCGCTACAACACATAGTTTTCGAGATATTTCTAGTCAAAGTACGCTAAAAAACAGCAATCCACTTTCTTCAATTATATGAAATACCAACAAGTTATTGTGAAAATATTCGAATATTTGATGACATATTTCTGTTTTTTAGATTGAAATCAGTCATTTCGAGTTTTTTCAGAATTTATATTCAAAAATTGGAAATTTTCATTTTTTAACCATTTTCAGATGCCAATTATTCATAGAGAAAAGCCGAAAATCTCGCGAATATCACATTTTATAGTGAAACAGGCCGAGCTGAATCAATTGCGACCTCGACCAGGTCGCTAGAACACATAGTTTTCGAGATATTTCTGGTCAAAGTACGCTAAAAAACAGCAATTCACTTTCTTCAATTATATGAAATACCAACAAGTTATTGTGAAAATATTCGAATATTTGATGACATATTTCTGTTTTTTAGATTGGAATCAGTCATTTTGAGTTTTTTCAGAATATTTATTCAAAAATTGGAAATTTTCATATTTCAACCATTTTCAGATGTGATTATTCATAGAGAAAAGCCGAAAATCTCGCGAATATCACATTTTATAGTGAAACAGGCCGAGCTGAATCGATTGCGACCTCGACCAGGTCGCTAGAACACATAGTTTTCGAGATATTTCTAGTCAAAGTACGCTAAAAAACAGCAATTCACATTCTTCAATTATATGAAATACCAACAAGTTATTGTGAAAATATTCGAATATTTGATGACATATTTCTGTTTTTTAGATTGAAATCAGCATTTTGAGTTTTTTCAGAATTTTTATTCAAAAATTGGAAATTTTCATTTTTCAACCATTTTCAGATGCCAATTATTCATAGAGGAAAGCCGAAAATCTCGCGAATATCACATTTTATAGTGAAACAGGCCGAGCTAAATCAATTGGGACCTCGATCAGGTCGCTAGAACACATAGTTTTCGAGATATTTCTGGTCAAAGTACGCTAAAAAACAACAATTCACTTTCTTTAATTCTTCGAAACACCAACAAGTTATTGTGAAAATATTCGAATATTCAATCACATATTCTCGTTAGTCGATATTAAAATCAGTCGTCTTGAAATGATTCAGAATATTCAGCCAAAAATTGAGAATTTCCATTTTTAACCATTTTCTGGGGAACCAACAACCTAGTCGAATTCAATGTCGGTATTTCAATACCAACAAGTTATTGTGAAAATATTCGAATATTTGATGACATATTTCTGTTTTTCAGATCGAAATCAGTCATTTTGAATTTTTTCAGAATTTTTATTCAAAAATTGGAAATTTTCATTTTTCAACCATTTTCAGACGCCAATAATTCATTAAAAAAAGCTGAAAATCTCGCGATTATCTCAATTCATAGTAGAACAGGCCGAGCTGATTCGATTGCGACCTCGACCAGGTCGCTAGGACCCATAGTTTTTGAGATATTTCTGGTCAAAGTACGCTAAAAAACAGCAATTCACTTTCTTTCATTCTTCGAAACACCAACAAGTTATTGTGAAAATATTCGAATATTCAATCACATATTCTCGTTAGTCGATATTAAGTCGTCTTGAAATGATTCAGAATATTCAGCCAAAAATTGAGAATTTCCATTTTTAACCATTTTCTGGGGAACCAACAACCTAGTCGAATTCAATGCCACCAAAACTCAAGCCTGTATTTTTTCTAGAAAAGCGGAACTCAGTATGCCTGATATAACAATGTCTGGTACCACCATTTCCACCAAGACCACTATATCAATGCTCGGTATCACCATCAGCAACACTCTCTCATGGGAACATCATGTCCGATCCATCGCGAAAGCTGCATCACAAAAACTCGGATTTTTGTTTCGTGCCAAAATCTACTTTACACCTCAGCAGCTTCTCATGATCTACAAAGCACAGATACGGCCAGTTTTGGAATACTGTTCTCATGTATGGGGTTCAGCACCCAAACATACGCTGATGCTCTTAGATTCCATCCAGAGAAGAGCCATTCGCCTGGTGGGTGATGCCACACTCACCAACTCTTTGACCCCATTAGAACACCGTAGAAAAGTCGGCGACCTTTCACTTTTCTATAGATACTTCCACGGAAAAGCTTCCTCAGAAATTTCTGCTATAATTCCATCACTAGCAATGCCAGTCAGACGAACACGACAGGCCCAATCAGCACATCCCTTCGTCGTTAATCTCGAAAAATGTCGAACAACACTCTACCAGAATTCGTTCATCTACAGAACGGCGAAGCTTTGGAATTCCAACACCTACCTCCTCTCACTATCCTCCCTAGGTACACACGATGTTCCACGAACATTATAGGAATTTCCTTTCATGCGCTCCAAGAGATGAAAAAAAAATAGGAAAAAGCGGAAAATCATCGGGTCGCTAGGACCTATGGTTGTTGAGATACTTTCATTCAAAGTACTTTAAAAAACAGCAATTCACTTTCTTTACTTATTAGAAACACCATAAAGTCTAGCCGGAGTTGCACAGGTTGTGATGTTGTGCCAACCTACATTTCTCACAACTCAGGATGTTCGAATAATTCGGTCAAGCCGGAGTTAAACAACTTGTGCGAATATAATCAACCAAAAATATATAGGTACGCGATGAATTGAGAATCTCCTCCTCTGCTGAATGGAGTAGGTCAATAAATAAAATAGTGTGGCAGTGCGAATATTTTTCAACAGTAATTCTCATTGAATAATCGTTTCATTTCTCGATGTTTCAACGAACTGCATAATTTGGGAAGCAATATAAGGTACGTATGTCTAACAAATACCTACTTATATACAGGGTGGGGCACGCTATAATACTACACGGTCCCTGTGAACCAAACCATTAATTTTATCGGGAATTTCTCCATCTCATCATCTATATGTATATTGATTGACGCTGCAGAAGAAAATTATTTTGAAGTCTACAGGTGTCTCAAAAAAGTATGACATATCAAAGTTGTGTTTTTTAAACGATTTACCCTGTATTTTATTACATTTCAATATTTTGGGTTCAAGCGGAACTGATTACTGAGATATAGGGTGTACGAAATCGAGATTTTTCAACATTGGGAATTTTTCATGTCGAAACTATTCATTATTGGTCAAAAGGCTCACAATTCCCTTTCCTAACTCCTCATTTAATATCAAATGATATTCAATTGAAACAATCACAAGGTGGTTCAGAATTCAGAATTCTGATTTCAGAAATCAAAATTGCGATCTCCCTGTATCTGTTCCAATCAAATATCGATTGATAGTGAATCAAAACTCTAGATTGGGACATGTAAGCCATTTTGTCCAATAATGGATAGTTTCGACACAAAAGATTCCTAAAGTTGCAAGATCTCGATTTTGCACACCCTATATCTCTGTAATCATTTCCTCTAGACCCCAAGTGTGATAGATCGATGGAATCAAGGAAGAATCTAAAAATTCAATTAAATACAGAGAGTTCTATTTAGAAAAACAAAACTCGCTGATATGTCAAACTTCTTTGAGCCACCCTGTAGACTCCGAAATAATTCCCTTCCGCATTTTTTGACGGCTCGACACGTGAAATATAATGAAAATTGAGAAATTCTCGAAAAAAATGAAGGTTTGGTTCACAGGGACAGTGTCGCATAGCGTGCCCCACCCTGTACACATAAAGAAACTTCCAGATGATTTTTTTTTAATTTTTCTATTTCAAAAATAGTATATTGTTCCATATAGAGATGAAGTGATACTTTGTGTGGCATCTTTGTAGATTGGCGAACGAACGATAGCTAGGTCGACAAAACAAACGAGCCACACAACTCCAAATTAAACATGCTATTTTTTCTTCAAACGTCGATGATTCACATACCTACATTAAAAATTATTATTCCAAATATTACCATTCCTCAATCATTGTTTTACTTTGTCTGCCGCGCAGTAGACAAAATATACCGGCATCATCAATCCTTATTTTACTTTGTCTGCCGCACGGCAGACAAAATACCAGGAATAAATCCGTTGTCTAGCAATGCAATTTATTATATGACAGTTGGGGGATTGTCGAACTTCAACCTCATAAATTTCTACATAAAATGTCAGTATTTCATGACGTTTGAAGAAAAAAAAGAATAGGTAGTTCTTCGATGAATCCGAATTAATTAAAAAATCTCCCAATAACCGAATAGAAACGTCGTTATGTTCTGATAGAAAATGTCTCAAACATTTGGATAGTACATTCCATATCAATCCTTCTTTCGTTATATAAAAGACAAAGCCATTGATAACTCACAAATTTTGTTTTTTTGACAATCGTCTTGAAAGTACTATTTTTCCTGATAATTTTCCTAATGTTTTTGAAAAAGTCTCTATTCACTTACTAATAATAAGCACAACTAGCACAACTTCAACTAGCATTATCATCCTGAATGATGATAGTATGAAATAGTCTTAGTCAAATCTGCACCTACAATGTTGTAGTATTTCAGGTTCTAGTATTTCTAAAAATAAAATGTATTTTTTTATTTGATCTCTCGTGAATCATGAAAGACGGCTGAAATTGGATATGCCATTCAACAGTAACGACGTCTTGATGTCTTGAAATGGCGCAAAATTACATTTTCTTCCAAGTGTTGAGCATTTAATTGATCATTTTCCATAACTTTCTGACAATAGTTGAATGATATTGAAACTCATTTAACTCTTCATTGTGATATGAATAACTCTACTATGCTCTGCATTATATAACAGAATATCTTTAAATAGGTCAAATCCTCACGTACGTAACATAATTGGGAGAATTTATAAATGTATTCTGATACATTGTCGAACAAATAGGCCCTTCGTGAAGAAAACAGACGAATCAAACAATATAAATACCTATGTTTCAGAATCTGCAAGATTCAATGAAGCCTTTTTCCAATAATTACCCTATATAATTCACTATTATTTTGCAGCGGGCCTCAGTTCAACATTAGAAGTGAAGTCGTAGCAAACCATTTTGTGTTTCAAAGTTTGTTCAATCCGAAATAAATTCGAAATACGTTCAGAACCTGTTGAATTTGATAATTCGTGTATTGAGGATTATTTTTTGCAGCGTTGTTCTTTCTAAACAGTGAGTAAGTATTGAGCTTTTCCATATTCAAAATAGAATTCTCGACCATATTCATCCTATGTGAGCTCTGAATCCGTTTGGCGGGAGTTGAGACTATAACGCGACTGACCGGCGCGTCGCGCCAGACACGGTATAGAGGCGGTGAACGCGGCCGAAAGCGTCCTCCGTTTAATTATTATTCAAGATGCTCCTGATAGGGCACCCTCATTTATTTCATGCATCAATATATTTACCGCGGCAGACGCATTCATTGCTCACGTAGTGATATAGAATAACATATATACAGGGTGGGGCATGTCGAAGCTCGATTGCTCGAGTTCTATTATAGCTATAAACCTGATTCAAAAACGAAAGTGAATGAAATAATAGGGTCCATAACTAGAAATCATTGCCGCATATACAGGGCGCACCGAAACATATCTAGAGGGTCGAGTTCATTTTTTTAAATATAGAATGTCCTGTATATTAACACATTTTTTAAAGCATCCCCGTGACCTCCATCCATTCCTCTGACATCGTCGACTATATCTCGATTATATCAAAGTTATGAATTTTTTATCGAAATAATGTCATCTGCAGATGCATGTCGAAAAAATCACTGTCGTCACAATTATGAAATTCAAAATAATCTTGATATCATTCAATGAAGAGATGAGTGATATTTCTGAAAAAAATTCATGCCCTCAAATTATACAGGGTGGCTCAAACTGATTTTTGAATTCGGAACTTTTCGAAGTGATTTTTCTCGAGTTTTTCAAATGGAACACCACTTATATTTTTTGGCTATTCGATGTGAAATCAAGACGAACATCTTTTATCTCAACATCCATATGATAATCATAACCATTTTTGAATTATTGAACTTTGAAAATTTTAGGTTGACCATTTCCATCGATACACATTCTATTGTGTCATTAAAACATCAAAAGTTCAATCAACAATTTTGTAAACCATTTTTTTTATTGAAAGAATTGATATCAGAACCAAAGCAGACAGAAATTGTTCATAATTATGCTAGTTATATATGTACAAAGTAAAGAAGGATACAATTCCATTTCTCAATTACTCTGGTTTTGTTTTGAATGTGCCATGATTTTATGGGATAGGTATTGCTTTGCTTTGATTCTGGTATCAATTCTTTCTTCGAAAAAATTGGTTTACCTAATTAATAACCCAGGTAGCAGAGTGACGTCCAATTGACGTCATTTTTTGGTCATAAAATGACGAATTGGACGTCCAGAAATGACGTCTGAGAGACCCTATAATGACATCAAAATGTCACAGCCATAAGACGTCATATTTAGACGTCATAATGACGTCGCAGAATGACCAATAAGGGACGAAATTAAAAAAAATGAGGTATATATATATACGGTATCATAGGTACATATTAATACACCACAAACCTTTGATGACATTCATTTTGTAACTATACGTTTTGGTGACTTGGTTGATGGTCCTCCCGGGCAGTTCTGTTGAATCCTTGCGCTATCACTACTACCTATGAATCTCTATATGACAATATCGTTAGCTACTCGTATTTGTACCTAAAATTATGTAGCGAGCGTCGGCGAGATGTAAGCTGAATAAACTTATTTTTAGCCAAATCATCCATTTCTGAGAAATCTTCTAGAACAGATCGAATTTATTTTCAATTTGCCACATTTAAAAGTGAAAATCAGATATATACAGGGTGATCCACGTTTGAGTTGAGACGTCCGCGGCAATTTTTTCGAATTGAAACAACCTATATATATGTTTCATTTAATTCTTGAAATATTCATGGAAATCTGAATTCAAACATATATTACACATAGGGTTCGTATACAGTGTGTCCGTTAAATTGAGTGATCTCGTGAAGTAATAAGCGAAATTTAATGTATTTATAGCCATATACTTTTCTTATCTGAGGAATCTCCTGAAACAGGTTGATTTTTATTTTGAATTACCAACATTTATGAGAAAAAAATGAATATACAGGGTGATCCAAGTTTGGGGTTACAACGTCCGCGACAATTTTTTCAAAGGAACACCATATAAATTATTCGATTTTTGTAATCTCTATGGAAAGCTGGATTCAAAATTATATGAGTTTCTATACAGTGCGTTCGTTGAATTAAGTTATTTTGTGAAGTTGAAGATAAATTTATTTTTTAATGGCGATCCAATTTTACGAGGGAACTGAATTTGACGAACGCCCTGTATACTTTTGATTCCAAACATTCAATAATATATATGCGTTTGAAAAATGTCGTGTCGCGGACGTCATAATTCAAACGTGTGTATCATCCTGTATATTTGATAATTTCTCCTTATGAATGTGTCAAATTGGAAATAATAGCATCTTCTGTTTCCTGAGAAATATATAAGAGAATTCAATTTATTGGATTCCGCTTCCCATGGTTATTCCAAAAATTTCGTAATAATATAATATATAGCGTGCTCTATTCAAAAAAATTGTCGTGATCGTCATAAAACTCAAACGTGGATCACCATGTATATTCAATTTTTCTTATAAATATGGCAAATTGAAAATCGACTGTTTTCAGCAGATTCCTCAAAAATGGATAATTTGGCTAAAAATGAATTTGTTCAGTACTTATACGAAATCACTGTACCTATATACAAAGACAAATTTAGTAGGTACAGTTAACAGACGATGAAAAGGTAAGAAAGCGACTGATTTTTCTTATTTGGTCGCATATGCGACTTTGTTGGGACGTCATTAAGACCAATATTGAACGTCAATAAGACGTCATTAAATATGACGTCATTTTTTCGGTCAAAAGACGTCGTGGACCAGAAATGACGTGAAATAGACGTCAATATGACGTCTTTTTAGGTCACTCTGCTACCTGGAAATCACACTTTTGATGTTCTAATGACAGCTATGAATGTGTATCGATCAAAATGTCCAACCTATAATTTACAAAGTTCAATAATTCAAAGATGGTTAAGTACGAATATCAATATTGATGTCATCAAATGCACGAAGAATATATGAAGTGTTCCTTTTGAAAAACTCGAGAAAAATCACTTCGGAAAGTTCGGAATTCAAAAATCATTTTCAGCCACCCTGTATAATTCGAGGGCATGAAACTTCCTCAGAAATACCACTCATCTCTTCATTGAATGACAGAATGATTATTTTCTCTCAAATTGCATAATTGTGACGATAGTGAATTTTTCGGTATGCATCTTCTGATGACATTATTTCGACAAAAAAAATCATAACTTTGATATGATCGAGATATAGCCAATGATATCATAGAGTTGGATGGAGATCACAGGAGAGCTTCAAAAAATGTGCTAATATACAGGGCATTCCATTCGAAAAAAATGATCCCGACCCGCTAGATTGTTTTTGTTTTATTAAAACAGCATCAACTATAAATAATCGTTGAATAATTCTTGAAATACCCGTTCCACAAAAATCAGCCAGCATACATTTTTTTGAAATCATTCGATAACATCGTTTTCATTTTTGGAGATCACAATTTTAATCACATCTGGAACGTCAATGAAACCGAACTATCTTACACCTTCAGCCGTTCAGAAGTTATACTGATTTATTGATGGGAAGTTTTTTCAGAATCTATTATACATAATATGTGGTGGAAGGAATTCTGAAATGAATATAACGGATTGACTGAAAATATTGTTATCGGTTATCGAGAACAAAATCATAACTTTTTGTCATTCCAACAACCTTTCTAAAGTACATATTTTTTTCTATGAAAAAATAGTGTGCTTTCAGATCACAACATCTTCCTAATTTGAAACTGATCGACCGAAAATTCATCAATGTATCACTCAACGAGCTTTCTTCAAGAATGTGAACAATAATACTATATCTAATTCTCAATAGGTAGGTACCTATATAATATTGTTTGTCGAAAAGTACTGTTTTATGAAACGCACATACTTATATTCGATATCTGGAATATCTTTCCACGAAATTTGAGAAATCGATGTCTCAAAAAGTGTGTTAGTTACCTTTGTAGTGGCAAATTCTCAAATTATTATACATTTCATATTGTTTATGATGTAGATGGAGTTTTTACAAAGCAGAAGGTGGCAGAAGTAGCTATTCAATCAAGAAACACAAAAAATGTTTGCCAAACAGTTTCATAGGTAAAGTTAGATATATTTTTCATGAACAGATCACAGCAAAATGATATGCTTGGGAACTCTTTCATTTGAAAAGTGCAATTGTTCACAAATTCACATTCGTTTCTTGATTATCAATTCCTGCGGCTGATGTGTGATTGCCATCATCAGACTTGCTCTGCATGTTTGTTCATTATGAAAATGGCACATAACGTGACAGAATTAGATAGATATATGGAAAAATATTGTCAAATTTGAATTCACGGAAACTGAGAGACGTTGATTTTTATGAAATAAAAGAGCTAAACTAACTAAACTAAAAAAAGGGGGTTTTCCGGTTTTCCTGACCTAATGGTTCATCAAGTGTTTCACGGTGGATGGAATATTAGACGTTTCTAGAGAACAAGACATTGGGTTGATTTGAGAATTTGGTTCCTTGAATAATCAGTTCTGTTCTAAATTGATCATAAATATTTTCAGCGCGGCAGCGTTGCCATTTCTGATCAAACAGTAACAACAACTTTGTTATTTCAAATGGAAGGCACTGTATTTTATTGCATTATCCGATTCTTCCTGAATAGGATTTTCTCGATCAATCACACTTTGGGTATTGTGAGAATAATTACTAGAGATATAGGGAGTGGAAAATCGAGATTCTTCAGTTTCAGGATTCTTTTGTGTCGAAACTATTCATTATTGGCCAATACGGCTCTTATGTCCCTATCTTGACTTTTGATATATTATCTACTGAGATTTAATTGAAACAAATATATGTTGGTTCAAGATTCGGAATACTGATCACCCTGTATCTTTTCCAATCAAATGTCAGTACAGAGTAGGTATATCAAAAAACAAGTAAGAGGGATATGAAAGCCGTTTTGACCAATAATGAAAGGTTTATATACACACAAAATATCCTAAAATTGAAGAATCTCGATATTTCACACCCTTTGTCTCTGTAATCATTTTATGGACCCCCGGAAGTGTGAAAAATCGATGAAATTGGCTCCCCAGCAAAAATCGGGAAATGCAATGAAATACAGGGTTTTCCGTTTGAAATAACAAAGTTACTACTTTTCGATAGAAGCGGCAACGTTGTAGCGCTGAAAATACTTTAGATCATTAGAACAGAACTAATTACCGAAGAACCAAATTTCAAAAATAATGTTCCATCCACCGTGAAACACCCTGTATATAATTCAGAATTCGTTCAAACTCCAGAACTGCCATCACCTTGTATCTGTTCCAATTATATATCAGTTGAAAGTTGATGGAAAGTTAAGAAAGGAACATTGAAGCTGTTTTGACCAATAATGATTAGTTTCGACACAAAACATTCGTAAAGTTGAAAAATCATGATTTGCACACCCTTTATATCTGCAATGATTTTCGATAGACCCCGAAGTATGATAGATCGATGGAATCAGGTCTTCAGGAAGAATCTGAAAATGCAATAAAATACAAGGCATACCATTTGAAAAAACACAACATTGATATATTTAACGTTTCTGAGATATTCTGTATATCATGAAAATAATTTTGAAATGTACTAAACTACCCGATAATGAAAAACCATAGATTTCGAAACTTTTGAAAAGTTTGTCGGCTCAGCAACAATATTCCTCGTACTTTGATGTTATAATAATCAAGTACGTATAATATATACCTGTTGTACGATGAACTTACATGGTACATTCATCGGATAGTTTAAGAATTAGGAGGAGGTTGAAATTGGAATCACTGAGATTGTGTTGACTTTTTCAAAAAAATATTTTTTCGAATCTCTACTTCCACAAAGATAACCATAACTTATTATTGTATTTTATGTTATTTTTGATAGATTGACAGTATTTTTCTCATGAAATGATTAGATATTTTTGCAGACATGGGTTATTCTTTCGTTCGATTCACGGATGGAATTTACTATATAACCAACGACAAAGAAATCAAAAAAAAAGTTGGTACTCAAGCTTCTGTATTATGGAAAGGAACATTTTACGTGGCAGAAATTTTGAAGACATCGCCAGATAGAAAAAGCCTCATGGATCTGAAGAAACGCTATAAAAGCAGTGAGTATTTTTGCTGTTTGTAACGAATCATCGTAGCTTGGTGAAATTTTCTGATTGAATAATTTTTCAGAATATCATTCATGTAGTCCCTTGAAATTGAATTAGTTAGATGAATATAATATGTTGAGAAATCAAATCAGAGCTGCATTTCCTGCAAAATTTTCATTACGATGAATGTACAGTGTGTCCAGTTTTCGATGCATTTGCGTGATATCTCAGTTATCTTTGGAGACAGAACCTTGCGGTTTTCGCGGACTTGTGCCACTTTTTCGTGAAACTCAAGATGGCCTAATCAGAGAACTGTTTGCGTTTATGAAGTACAGGGTGATTTTGAAAATTTATACTTTTTAGACCCCGCTCCATATCTACGAAGTTTCTCTGCGAAAATGGCAGATTAAAATCTCATACCATAGGCAATTTTGAGCGGAATCCAGTGGCGCACTCAATTATCTTTTCGGGGTATGGTTTTGAAGATACGCGAGTCAAACTTATGAATATTTCCTTTGATTTTTTCCATGAAGAGGACAAAAATAATAACAACACTAATTAACTAACAAAACACAAAACTTGAGTAGGTACCTGATAACAACAAATACATAGTAATATAAAGTTCATATTGTTCATGATTTCAGAATCCATTTAGATATTTTATTTGGGTCAAAAAAATAGACCAGTTATACAGTGTCTTTTATGAAGTCGGCATCATATGGGAAAAACTTTTATTAATGACTTATTTCGAAATTCGACTTGGGCGTTGAGTTTTGCTTCAAAAAAGATGAAAAATGGCCTACTCGATCGGGGTCACGTGACTTTCGCTACATGTCAAATGTTACATTTTTTATTCAAATTAATCGCTGAAATTGGGCTTATTTGTTTGAATATCGAAAAAGTTTACAAAAAAAAGTTGTTTATATTTCAATTTTACACATGTGTCTCGAATTTGAACTTTTTATTGCATATTTTAGATTTTCATATTTTTTACATTTTTCGAAATTTCTGTGATATTTGAAGAATTGTTAGTTCCACAAAACCACTTCATACCAGTAGCTTTATTACGCTACTAACTTTCAATCAATAATTATCACTAATTATGGACAGAAATATGATTTTCTTCAATGATATATTATTAAATATTTTTTTTCAGTACCAAAAAGTTGCCAAAGTCCATTTAAATGGATTTTGCTTCTAAATGCTTGACGATACATCAACTTTGCATCAAACATAACAGAATTTTTAACCAGGGATTATCATTTTCTGACGAAAATCATATTTCTGTCCATAATAAGGGATAATTAGTAATTGAAAGTTAGTAGCATGATGAAGCTACTGGTATGAAGTAGTTTTGTGGAACTAACAAGTCTTCAAATATTACAGAAATTTCGAAAAATGTAATAAAAATATGAAAATTTTAAAGTTGCAATAAAATGTACAAATTCGAGACACATGTGAAAATTGAAATATAAACAACTTTTTTGAGTAAACTTTTTCGATTTTCGAATAAATAAGCCCAATTTTAGCGACTTATTCGAAAAAATTTAACTCTTGACATGTAGCGAAAGCAAAACTCAACGCCCTAGTTGAATTTCAAAATAAGTCATTAATAATAGTATATCGTGTATCTAGTGCGTGAAGTATACTTTTTTACGCGAGTGTGGAAGTTTGTGGAACGAGCCGCAGGCGAGTTTCACAATCCGCACGAGTGTAAAAAAGTCTTCACGGACGTGGTGCACACTATACTTTTTCTACGACCTTTTACTTAGAGATTGAATTAAAGGAAAATTTGACTAATTTTCTTTATTATAATAATAATTATTATGAACAGTTATATTGCAATTTTGTAAATTGTCAAAATGTACATTTACTTTGTCTTTCTCTACAAAATTAGTGCTGCTTGTACTGCTGGTGTTGACAACATAACTACGATTATTCTCAGTTGTTAAGATTTCACACACCGATGCGTGAAATGAAGCTTCACACATTTTTATCGATGTGTGAACTTAGTAATTCACATACGGGAGTAGAAAAAAGTTTCCCATATGATGCCGTCTTTGTGAAAGACACTGTGTACAGGGAGTCCCTTGATGTGTAAATAACTCATTCGAACTGGAGATTTCTGGGCACATTTCAATACTAAAATTCCATTCGATTATACGTCCTATATATCAGGATGAAGTGTTTATAAAAAATCATTCATTCATTTTAATGGATAGTACTGAATGAATGTAGCAGCATTTATTGGATATTAGTTAGTTCAGAATTGAGTAATAAATAATAGCGCTATCTTCTAACATAACGACAATGTTTTACATCCACCTGTTTGACCAAAAGTAACCTCAACTTTCCGATTAAAAATATCTCCCTCTATATTTATTTCATCAGCCCTATTTGCCTTACAATTTTGTATTCAATGATGTATCACAAAAGTAGCTATCGTTCCTCAATTTGTTGTTGAATTTCAAGTGGGTTGTAACTAACCCCAATTCGATTATCCTTCGATGTTTGGTAGGCTTCGAAATATGAAAAGGATTAGCAAGTATATATTATTTTCAATCTTATTCAATCTCTTTTCATGTTCGATCAGTCCCTGCAGATTGTCAATATTTTTCTCCAGATGAAAAAGTAGCATCCGAAATGTTGAAGAAACTATGTGTTTGGGTCATGTAGCATCAACTTGATCTTTTCAATCATCAAATAATTATAATATTATGATATTAAGAATAAAGAAAGTAGGACTTATGTTCGGCCACACAGGCGGTTGTTAAAAAATGTCGTTAGGTTCAAGGAAGCGCTATTACAATTTGTGATTTTCAAATATAAAACCTACAAGCTGTACTAACGTACATTCGCTGAATTCGATAAAACTTGGGACGCGATAGCCCGAGTACAGGGGATGATATAAAAAACGAATGGCAGGCACTGGCTTGCTTGGGAGTTTGTTGTGGACAGTTCTACTCGTGCGTGAATATTTTCTGCTTCCATTACAATCAACAAAATAGATTAGTAGAAAATTTCAGTGCTGGGAAATGTTTCATATCCATACATTTTGGATGGATGGATTTTGGCATAAAATTCAATCCGCCATATTAAATACAGGGATTACACGAATGGGTTCAAATTTGGTACATGAACTGAACTAAAAGGCTTCATCAGAAGCCTCTTGAACGGAACCAATATCAGGACCAGGATATTTTTTTCCCTATGTTGAGTGATTGTGAGGATAATTCAACATGTATAATAATCATCAAAATCGGATGTCATATTATGAATCTACGAGAGAAATACTATTATTGAGAAAGTGTCTGGCACACAGTCATTTCGTAATGAATTATTATTAAATTTTTTTTATTACTTGTCGGCTGAAATATCAGAAAATATGGAAATATTATAAATATTTACGAAACCAAAACATAATTGTTATTATTTCCTTTGATAAATCCGTGGGAATATTTTATAATTTACTCTCGTGATCTGAAAAAACTGAAAATTATATTCGTATCAGAACCGGAATGCCTCTTTTCCATGTTCTTGTGAGTAGAAGGTGTCTCTAAAAGGTCTGTAAAAAATCTTAGCACATTGTCCTGAGGTCTAAATAAGCCGACTTAAGTAATGAACTGACCTGAGTCCAAAATGCTCCATTTCTGAGATACAGGGTGGTAAATTTAAAAACTAAAAATCGATATTTCTCGGCATGAGGGACACCTTTTCACTGTGACCATTAGAGGGCGCTTACCAATGCACTTATCATGGTTTAGGATGGCAATAACTTTTTTCTCAGTGTACTTTTTCACTTTTTTGTTGATGAAAAATGTTTGTAGATGTTTCTGAGCAAAAACAGTACTCATTTTTCTAGATTATTTGGGACTTTCTCTCTTGTGAAAATTCGCTAAAATAAGCAGTTTTCGAGATATTTCGTTTTCAAGTGTTGGATCCCGCACCGGAATCTTTGAATTATTTTGACTAAAAATGCATGTTCGCTGTTATCTTTGTGGATGTAAGTGAATGAGTAGTGAACAAATGGATTTTACAAAGTACTTTTTGGCATGTGCATGTTGATTTTTATTTTTTAAATTTACCACCCGATATCTCGGAAACGAAGCAATTTGGACCAAGGTAAATCATTGCTTAATCGGCTTATTTTTAACTCAGGACTATGTCTAAAATTTTGTACATATACAGATCTTTTAGGGACACCTTGTACTTACAAGAACATTAAAAAGAGTCATTCCGGTTCTGATACGGACGTATTTTTCAGTTCTTTCAGCACACGAGAGTAAAATATAAAATATTTCTACGAAGATATCAAAGAGAATTACAACAATAATTATGTTTTGGTTTCGTGAATATTTATTATATTTCCAATTCTGCTGATTATTTTTTTCACATGTCAAAATGTGACGTTCTCCTTGTTTCAACCACTATCAATGCGTGATTCTAGCCAATCATTCGGAATCCAACTGATAATTTGTTAGTAACAAATTACCGCGATGACTTATTCACGTTTGGATCTTCGTTCAGATGGGGCCCATAGACTGCGATGTTGGTAGGCTGTTTTCTTCGACTAACAAGTATGTTCGAACAAAATTCACAACCGAAGTTTCCGCTGGGTATTTTGCGAAATAGTTAAAAAAATAATCACGCCGAATTACATTCGTGCTGGTATTTTTTTAAAATAATTTCAACCAGATCAGCACTCGTCTTTGTTGATTGAGAAATCCCACTCGTGGACTTCATATACTCGTGAGATTTCTATAACAACAACGATTCGTGCATCTAGTTGAAATTATCAAAAAATTACCACCACTTGTGTAATCACTGTTGATAATCCATCCGGAAATTCATGAAAAAAATTAAATAATAATTTATTACGGAATAACTGAAATTGTGCCAGAAACTTTCTCAACAAGTCCCTATAGTATTTTTCCCGTAGATTCATAATATGACCGCATCAGATTTTCAATAATCATTATACAGGATGAGTTATTCTCACAATAACTCAACATAGGAAAAAAATGTTTGTTTCGTTCAAAGGGATATTTGTTGAAGCCTTTAAGTTCAACTCATGTACCAAATTTGAACCCAATCGGGTAATTTCTGTATTTAATATGGCGGATTGAATTGTATGTCAAAATCCTTGAATCACTCTGTATGTCAGTAGTGAAGCGGTTTGGAACATTTGTATCTGGCATTTCGCAATTATATTGGCAGTCCCCATGACCCCACAAGTTTTGTTGGTTTTAACTCAGGACACCCTGTATAACATTTGACAGAACCTGTTTGTAGATATAATATTCCAAAAGATCTCATTATCTCAGAAAAAATAGTTCCTAATGATATTGAAATAACAGTGCAATTTTGACTACAGTCAAAATTGCACTGCCACAATTCATGAAACTGGAAATATTGCACGAGATATACACTTCTTGGGTGGTAAATTCTCAGATATTCTATGATTTTAACCATTTTTTCCAGCAATCAAATGTTTAGTTATCGGTTATGATAACTAAACATCTGAGTTAGGAACGACTAATTGGCTAATAGTCAACTGCTTACCTGAAATCTTGGTTGTTTTAGGTGAATCGAAAAATGAACTGTGTGCATTCGCAGAGAATGAAAGAAAGAGAAAATTAGTGGTCGAGTTAGAAAGAGATAGAATTGAAGATATGATGAATGAAAATGACGATTTTCGTGAAAATGGTTACCAAACGTCACTAGATGAAGAGATATGTCTGTCAAAAAAACTGAATATACCTGAAGTACCTCCAAGTTTCCACCAAATATCACAAACAGGGAATCAGTTGATTCAGAACACAAATATACCTGAAATGACTCTGTCGTATTCAAGTGATTTGAAAACACAACAGCTCATCTGGGATGAGCTTCAGTGTGATATTCCCTACAATGAAATCATAGAATTCGAAAGGGCCAATTTGCAAGAAAATGATGATTCTATCAATAAATCAGCCAATAATAAGATCAATATAATTTCTGTGGATTTCATTACCCCGGAACATGATAAAAGAGTAGTTCACCATTACAAATCAAAGCAACAATTTTGCCTCTTTTGTGAGAAATTGGTGAACAGATTTGGTCGACACCTAATAAATGTTCATAAGAAAGAAGATGAAGTTCAAATTATCATTTCTCATGATAAAAAATCCTTGGAGAGAAGAAATCTCATAAATCGACTTCGCACTAAAGGAAATTATATATACAATCATAACGAAAATAATTCATGTCAAAACATTGTAGCACGCAGGCCAGTCTTCAAACAGTGTCCTAAAGAATATATGGACTGTCCAACTTGTTTAGTGCGTATTTCTAAAGTGTCTTTGAGGAGACATGCTCGAAAGTGTAATGCCAGCATTACTGAGAAAATCAGGAGTCAAGTTGAGAGTGAGAAAGTAACTTTTGATCTCCACACAATGGCGGATACAATTCTGAAAGAACACGTATTTTCTGTATTGAGAAATGATTTGTGTACCCAAGTCTTGCGAAAAGATTATTTGGCAATATTATACGGCAACAAATTAGTTGCTAAATACAGTTCATCCCATCACCATAAAATGATTCGTGCTAATTTGAGATACGTCGGTAAATATCTCATAGAAATGAGAAAACTGTCTGCGAGCATAACAGATTTCAGATCTTGTTTTTCACCAATACATTATAATGATTCTGTGAAAGCAATACGTATAGTTGCAGGTTATGATGAACTCACGAAGGAGAGAGCCTAAGGAGATGAAGCCAATGCCTCCTATGCTCCTATCTGCCACGCCCAGGGGTCCCATTCTGCGAATCGGAAATCTAAGAAGTGACCATACAAGGACAACACAGAAAACCTCTGTTTGCTGGGACGGAAACCCACCCAGTAGTTTCTACTTTGGGAAGTATAATCGTACGAATATGGCATCTGCGCGAAGTTCAATAACCTGGTTGATGAGTCTGCGAAGAGGAAGGAAAAAAGGGACAGTGGTACCTTCATACCTTACGAAAATCCTGTAGGGTGAACTGTCACTGCCCGCTGCTCACCAGGAGTCAGACCACCTTCACAACCTACGAGACACCAAGCGTCAAGTCGCAGCAATGTAGAAGTTACCAGCAGACCAAGTAATTGATATTGATCACGTGGAGATCATGTTCCTCAGCAAGGCACTTCACTGCAGTTCCCAGAACTCCCATCGATGATGAACCAGCGAGGCAGAGAGTATACTTTGGAGACGTCGGAGGCTTATTATATTATATTATATTATAATATTTCTTGTGACTGTTGTAAGTGGACAGGGCTGGACTTAGTTTTTTAAACCCCTCGACTTATCTTGTGAGTGGACAGGGCTGGACTTAGTTTTTTTTAAGCCCCTTGACTTGTGTGTTGTGGTGGACTCAAATGAAAGACATTAGTATTTTTTTTATATTATTAATTTTTTTCTTATTATCCATTGATAGGCCTTGGTTTTCATGCATTGATTTTTTTTTCTTTTTTTTTTAATCTGCTCTTAATTTTTAGGTAACCTCAAAGCTGAGGGGCCAGCTTTTCCATGGTGGGGGGAAATATGTCAAGATATAATGATCATTCGTATTTTATTCAGTTATTTTAAATTCCAATTTTTAGTCTTTTCCCAGTAAATATATTTTTCATAGCTAATTTTACATTTCCGGAAGACAGTCCAGTCGATCGTAGTTGCCAGGAAATCAGGAATCCAATTTCAATCAGTATTATTTTGATTTGCAATCTTTTTACCAGGTCGCTGGCACCTATGATCGGGTAAATTATCGCTGACGGAGTATTTTTCGAAACAAGGAATATCGAGTTTGATGGAAAAGCCGGCATTACGATTAGGGATCGCGAGTAGTGCGATCACGCGTTTCATTCTTGAAGTAAGTTTAGTTTTTCGACACACCGCGCCCCTCGAGTTCCACCCCCATGGAGAAGCACGCTCTTTGGTGAGTACATGATTTCTATGTTATATTTATGTTTCATTTTTATATTACCTCATATACTATGTGTTCTGGTTATTTTGTCTGGTTGACGCTCGACATCTTTGGTTTTTGTATTTTTCACTCATTTTTGTAGTCTCTCAATTTACACCCCAATGTGAGCTTATGATTTAATAAAAATTCATGAATTTGTTAAGATGAATCTGGCCCCATTATTCTGCTGCCAAGCGAGTAACCCCTCACTGGTCATAGGTTTGAATGTCTCGGGAAGGATTATGGGTACTTACAATTCTACCCCTAGAGATTTAAACGTGACAATATCAATATCAGCTACACGATGTTCTGTCGATTGCGTCCATTCTGGATTTTAACACCTCGCATTGACCAACGTGAAACATGTCTTTGTGTTACTCACGCTAATATGGACCTGACCTTACATTGTTTGAACCAAGCCAAGATTTTGTCATTTGCAAACCACCAATCCCTGCTTGAACAATTATGCTGTGACAGATATAGCAACTCATGCCTTTCTCGAGAATGCTTGAGATGTAACACAAGATCATTATCATACAAGGAATTCGACAATTCCATATCAGTCCGAGTTTCTTAGTGGCAATCTGTGAAAGTAGGAATTGAGGACTTGAAAACTAAAAATTTCGCTATGTTAGGAAATATGCCAAGAAAACTTCAACTACCACACCAAAAGACATCATCCTACGACTTGAAAATGACCTACAGGCATTCCTCAAACATGAACTGAATATTTCACATCAGTACCAAGCCGTGAAAGTTCTGAAAGACAACCTGACTGAAAAAGACTGTGTAATTCATATGGATTTCTCCGAAAATTATAATACGAAATATTCTGAAGAAATACAATCGTTTTATTTTGGAGGTTCACGAACACAAATTAGTCTTCATTCTGTGGTCGTTTATACGAAGGGACAAACAAAATGTTTCGCCACAATGTCCGTTAATCTGAGTCATAATATTCCGGCTATCTGGGCTCATTTACAGCCGATAATGCAACTTCTGCCAACAACGATAGAAAACATTCATTTTCTCAGCGATGGGCCTGTAACACAATACCGGAACAAAGACATGTTCTTTTATCTGGCTTGTCAGTTGACTACGGCATATCCGAATATTTGCAATTATACCTGGAACTACCACGAGGCGGGACATGGAAAGGGTGCACCTGATGGTGTGGGCGGAACATGCAAAAGAACTGCTGATAGATTGGTTGCTACTGGTAGTAACATTCCTACCATTGAAATTTTTGCAAAAGTCATACAAGAAAATAGCCCAGGCATTAAAAGCCCAGCAATTCCAGATCAAGTCTTTCGTTGGTACTCTAAAAGTTCATCAGGTCCGAGGAAGTGCATTTTTACCATTCAAACTGAAAATGAAGAGTTGGAGTTGCTTTTGCCAGATCGACTCCTGTCCACACTATCACTATGACTTGGGGCAAATTATCTACTCACGACCTGATGGAAACAGATTGCGTATTTCCGATGTTTATTCGGATTCTGATACTGAAATGCCAGACTCCTCTAGACAAATTTGTGTCGAAAGCACTGTTAAAATTTCAAAAATATCAGGCTCCCCAGAAAAAACTATTGTTGATAGCAACGCTTTCGGAATATCTGACTGGTCAAAGCAAACATTCATTGAAAGTAATGCTAGATCATCTGAAATGCCAGGTTGCTCTAAACAAACCTCTGATAGCAGTAAGGAAACTTTTAAAAATGGTGATTATGTTCTGGTGAAATTTCAGCAGAGAAAGAATGAGTATAGATATGTCGGCATTTGCTCTGAAGTGGACGAAGATGACGAAATATTAGTTACTTTTCTCAAGAGCTGCAATAAAAGCGCAACTCTATTCAAAGTAGATGAGAAAGACGTTTCTTATGTACCTTTACAACAGGTTTGTGAAAAACTGCCTCAACCTAGTCTAGTGCTTAAAGGTGATAGAGTTTTTCTTAGGTTCGAAGAATCTGTCAATATATTCGAGCAATAATTCATCAAATATGTCTATTTGGTGAGACTTTAGGCGGCTAGAATATTTCATTTGGGTTGAAATAATGATTTTGATCTTGTTTTTCTTGTTGATTAAATACTAGGATTAGACTAGCGAGTACCTGGTATAATATCAATACATTCCTCTAGAAGGTAGGCATAACAGTTTGAGTTTGTTATTTCTCTTGTTTCTATTTAGGATTTAGTGTTTAAGTTTGATACAAAGATTTATAATCAACATTTCACTTATTTTCTAGTTAAATATTGAGATTGAGACTGATGATTGAAATTTGCAGTTCCTGGATTATAGTTATAGTTATAATTAACTCACCGAGGAGTTTGATTTCATGCAAAATTCAACTAAATAAATAGGATATATGACTGATAACATGTAACTCCCCTGTCCTATTTGTCACTACCCTGTGCACAATGTCACTCCCCTGGCAAGCGATTTTCCCCTGGTCTCTGTAAAACTCAGAAAATTCATTGTAAATACTGTCCCGCTGAGAACTTACAGACAAACATGGTATAGTATCCATATAATGAGTATGAACTAAAAATCTCACCGTTTTTGTTGGGGGTCAAAATGTATGGAGTGGAATCCCAATAGCGTATAATCACCCATATATATATATATATATATATATATATATATATATATAGAGAGAAGGGAAGTCGTTGCTGACAAGTTAGAGATGAAACTTAGTAGTGGGGAAGCAGCAAGTAAAAGTGAAACTCATGCAAGTTCGTCCAAGCTTTCGGAAAGTTATATTTCCATCATCAGGGCCAGACTACAAAATGTTATAACAATTATAAGCAAAGCTAGTTGACTAAGTGGTGCAGTACTAACAACTCATTGAGGTTGGTTACATAGATGTTACTAACAAGTGATGTATAAATAAAAAAATGTTTGTATAACATATCTGGAACATGACAAATTCAAAAAATTAAAATATTAGGTCAATATCAAAAACTTTGTTGATTTAAAATCATGATGAAACTTTTCTTTTCACAACGTGTGTCAGAATAAAAATCTTTGGTTAGGAAAACTGAAGAATTGGAAGAATAAGGTTCAGTTTTCCTAACCAAAGATTTTTATTCTGACACACGTTGTGAAAAGAAAAGTTTCATCATGATTTTAAATCAACAACGTTTTTGATATTGACCTAATATTTTAATTTTTTGAATTTGTCATGTTCCAGATATGATATACAAACATTTTTTTATTTATACATCACTTGTTAGTAACATCTATGTAACCAACCTCAATGAGTTGTAAGTACTGCACCACTTAGTCAACTAGCTTTGCTTATAATTGTTATAACATTTTGTAGTCTGGCCCTGATGATGGAAATATAACTTTCCGAAAGCTTGGACGAACTTGCATGAGTTTCACTTTTACTTGCTGCTTCCCCACTACTAAGTTTGATATATATATATATATACATTTTCTTTTACTTTCACCAGAAGGTAGTTTTCTCGGCATTTCAGTTGAAGGATTTGCGATCCTCATTTAATATTCTTATTTCGTGATTTCGTGATTGATTATCAGTACCGAAAATTTATCAAAGTTAAATTTGGTTTTTTCATTAGATAAAAAATGATAATTTTTCCTTGATTTTTTTTTCCAATGATATATCAATACCAGGATATTTTATTCTGATTTATTCAAATAATTTCTCTCTGAGTTGAATAACAAATTATTGATTTGATTCGCAGTTATTTCCGGTTCTGATTTGAGTCAATTTTCTCTACAGTTCTTCTAAAAAGAATAAATTTTCTAGTGTCATGATTCTTCTTCGAATTGAATTCATTATACATACCTTCTTAATTTTTTTAGGTTCTCAAAATTTTAAATTTGTTACTTTCCAAAATATCTACATTCAGAACATAAAACTCAGTAAGCGGTTCAAAGGATATATTTTCGTCCCTTTCATTACATCGTCGACAACTTTCTGATTCCTCGTATATTTCCGTATGCACTCTACGCCTATACCTGCTTCGATGATCCTGGTTAACCAAAGAAGATTGTAAAGGACGGTAACACCCGGAGATTCCCTACCAAGCAGTCAGAACTGAAGGAAGCTGTACCCTACTACTTCCATCATGGGAAGTACCCACCACAGTACTTGGTAGCTCTGGAAGCAGAACTGAGAGCTGGCAGCTGAACTGACTCTGAAGGTTGAACTCCCATGTACCCTAAGGAAACCCTCTTGGACAATTCATCCGGCCACCCAGGTATAATCCATCCAAGTGCCAAGACCTTCGATTGGAATCAGATCGGATAATAGCTCTTGCAAAGTTGAATGTTCTGAATTCATTTTGCTTAATTTCTCTTGCTTTTCAAACATTTTTCAGCACTTTCACATAATCCTCAATATTATTTTCGGGCCTTCAGCCACTTCACTCTCTTACATTATTCTCAATGCTATTTTAGGTCCTTCAGCTACTTCACACAACTTAATGTAATTTTGAATTCTTCTGGCCCTCAGCCCCATTGTAATTTTAACAAGGAAATAAATTGTTGAATTGATTCTCTCGTATATTTGTTTTGTCTTCTCATCCAAGCAAGGTTTTTAGGAAGTGTCTCGCTATCTGATTGGCTTTTGTCTTTTGCAAGCCTGGCGCCCAAAAAGATCGAACAGCCAAATTAGTGACATCAAAATCAATCTTTCATACTTGTACCACCTCAATAGTGAAATTGTAAATTTTGAACTCACACCCTACCGCATCAATCTAAGCAGCCCAAAGGCAAAAGTATAAATTCCATATTTTTGATTCAAAATTTTCCAAATTCTGAATTCAGAGTGTGGAGTGTTACAAGGATGAAGAAAAAGAATGTTGGAGAATGAGATTTTTCAGTTTATAATGTCTTTAATGCTTATACCAATGTCGAGTTGTGTTGACACTCTGGAAGAGTTTTATCCTATTATTTTGCATAGGTACTCATTCATGTACCCAAGTTGATAAGGGTTTCATTTATTTGAAAGTGTTTTCATTTTTATTTCTTGAAATGAAGTTTTTTAAATGAATTTTGTTTTAGAGATATTTTATTACCCTCTCAAGGTTAAACCAACATTGAACATGCATAGAATATGCTAAGAATATTTTCTATAGAAGAAAAGGGAGATCTTGTCCTGTTAGTTTAATCTCAGATTATTCCGTGAATATTCTCAGGATAACTCAATAATATTCTCATCATATTTTTGTATAAATCATTTATACTAGATTTGTTCCGGGAATATAGTATAGGAATGTATTCTGGTTATTTTTTTGATAGTTTAACCTATATATATATATTTGGGGGATATTCTTGTCACTATTCTGAGAATATTCTTAGACTCTTTGAAAGTGTCCTTTTTCTATAAACTCAGAATATTCTTGGGATAATTATATTTTTATGTGGATATTCATAGAATAATTACATATTCTTGAGAAATATTCTAAGGATCACCTATGAATATTTTTGTGCTATCTGGGCAATATCATGGTGGAATCGATTTCCAAGGCCACCATCAATCAATACAACACAACGTACTTAAAGCTCTCAGCATCCCATTCGAAATATTTCCCTGGTGGCAGACAGGTTGTGTGGAAAGCCTTCAGAAGGAAGGAAATCCCGGAGGAAGCCATTATGAAGTCGATTTCCAAGGCCACCATCAATCAATACAACAAAACGTTCAAGGCTTGATGGAGGCTTGTTCTTCTAGGAATATTGATATTCACATTACAGAGATTCCAATTATATTGGAGTTCATGCAAGATAGATTTAGGCTGGCAACACTTCTTTTACAGCAGTTTTAATACTGCTCGTTCAGCCTTACCTCTAATATTGCAAGATAATGAAGGTAGATCTCTACAGATCACAAGGTATATAAAGGGCATTGCACGAATGAAACCACATAGAAGGAGATACAATGTCGCATGGACCCGAAAATAGAATTGAACTTCTTGGAGAGCAGGTTTTTCCATGAAAAACTCAGAAAGAGTAACTAAGAAATTGTTGACCCTATAAGCTCTCATCACAGCTCATAGGATCCAGACATTAGCTCTGATTGGAGTGGAGAATATTGAAATCAGGTCATCATTCAGATAATAATATCTGGTAGTATTGAAACTTCACGGGTTCACAATGTCCAATCTGTACTACACATACCCTTCTTTAAAAATCCTAGGTTGTATGTAGCCAGTATTTTGCTCATTTATTTGGAGCAGAAAGTTTCAATCAGATCTGAGTCTCAGAATCATTTATTTTTTAGCACAAGAAGACCCCACCAAACAGCACCAACACAGGCTCTAAGCAGATGGATTCGTGCTTCTGTGAGGAGTTCTGGTATTGACACAAAGATTTTCAAAGAATATTCATCCAGACTTGCTTCCTGTTCAGCTGCTTTTAGAAATTACATTATATTGGAGACCATAAGAAAAACAGCAGGTTGGATACCACACTCTACTACGTTCGCAAAGTTTTATAACTTTGCCAGATCCATTCTGAGATATCAATCAACCTGATATTTTTAACTTGAATATCATTCTTGGTAGCAATTTCCATGCTCTTTTCGTACTTTTGAAAACCGGAAATATACAACCTTCTCATACTAACTGAACTCCATCTATTGAGGAGAAGGCAACAGAATAGACTTGAAACACAATCTTCAAATAACTACCTTAGTGATCTTGAGGACGAGGCGCTGAAATATAATGTATCGATCAAACGAACTCACATGTGAAGTTCGATCGTAATTATCTGAAGCGCCTCGTCCGAAAAGGGCATTCCCAAGACAAAACCCAAGCTAGAAGACATAATTTTTTTTATACAAATAATTAATCTACTATTTTTCCATACAATTTCTCGTGATTAAACATTTTTATATGCTTCTAACAGTAGCGCGGATTTTTTGGTCTGGGGGTGAGAACCCCCCCAATATTTCCGAATGAAAAATCATTAAGGGATAGGAATACGATATTGAAAAAAGTTGTCTTTCTATTCAGAATCAAATGGTAGTAAATTTTTTTCAGAATGTGAATTAAAACCCCTTATAGCAGAAAAACTACCAATTTTTTAGGATTGTCACCCGGTGATTTTATGAATCAACTAGAATATTCAAGACGGATACTTGTACAGGAATAATATTGAAAGTCGAGTTTTTTAATGTTCTCCATCTCATTGTTATAATATAACTTCAGGTGATAGTGAAATTTTTAGAACTAAACTTCCAGTAAACACATTCCTCGATGGAACTTGATATCGTTCCCAAACAAGTTTGAGTGAAACTTGTTTTATTCCCGAAATGGATTCGGAATTTTTCAATCAGAATTTGATAGAAACAATCCGTACCCAAATGGAAATGAAGATTTATAACGCTTAAATCATTTGGATTTCGAAGAAAAATCAAAGATTCTCAAACTGTGTAAAACATATCATACCATTTTTCACTACCCTGATCAACCACTTACTTCTACTACTCAAACCACCCATAAAATCAAAACGATAGACGAAGAACCAATTTACTCAAAATCCACAAGAAAGAGGTAACCAAACAAATAACATAAATGTTGAATGACGGCATTATAAGAAATTGTTCAAGCCCTTGCTCAAGCCCTATCTGGATAGTATAAAAAAAACCAGACGCCAGCGGACATTCGGACAACAAGAATGGCGAATTGTCATTGATTATAGAAAATTGAAAAACAATACAAGACAGATTTCGTATCTCCAAGATTGACGACTTTTTGGAAAAATTAGGGAAAGCCCAATATTTTACTACACTCGATTTGGCCAGCGGTTTTCATCAAATTCAAATGCATAAAGACTCTATAGAAAAAAACAGCTTTCTATACTGACCTAGGACATTTGGAATTCCTGCGCATGTCATTCGGATTGAAAAACTCACCCTTTTTCTCGTATGATGATGGACGTTTTAAATGACTCGGTGACCAAGTGACCTTTGTGGGATTCAATACCCATATTTCGGCCATTCCAGACAAAATGTCAGCAAACCTATTCAAGATACTCGAATTGTTATAATTCTCACAGATTTATTGGCCTGTCCATAGCGGATGTCCTGTTAGGACGCCATCCTTTTAAACTGAACCCCATTTTTTGGAGCACCTCTTGATCCCATCCTGAGCCATCCACGAAGCCAAGGGGTGACTAGAAAGCCTCAACATCAAGTGTGCTGTTGAAGCCACCGCTCATTTTGTTTTTCTCTCGATTCCACCTTGTTGGAATACCATGATCTCGAAGGATTACTAGGCAGCTCCAGGAGATCCTTCTTTTTAACAGGATTTGGAAGTTGGAGTTTACTGGCAGTAAAGAACAGATCAGCACTACATGCTCTGCAGACACATAAGGTCAGATCCATTTTGATTACCCTTTTGGTTCCTGATGATGCAGTAGATCACAGCACCAAGTTACCATTCAAGTCTTACTACTCGTAACTACATATTCTAAATTTATATTTGAAATACCACTCAACTAAAAACATAAGGAGAATTCAGTCATTTCTGTGAACCAGAAATATAAGCCTATATAGAAGGGGAGTACTTTGAGATATCTACATTCTATTGTTCTGCTCAGGCATTCAACTTATATGACACTGATGAGGTGATTTATCATTTTTCTGAAAGTATAATTGAATATTGCCTGTCACATAAACCTTCTTTGAACAAGCTAAAGAATATATCTGGTACAGTTATTTGGTGTTTCATTAATTTCAAATTATATCTTCAGTATTAGATTTTCTTAGTTTTCCTACTATTGAAAACTGAGTGGCGCCTGGCAAACAAGGTCGCTAAGAATACTTTACTTCTTGAATTCACAGCCTGCTCCCAAACAACAGAGCTGCCATGCCTATTACCCAACCACACACTAGTCTTGCATTTTTCAATTCACTAAACAACATTCATAAAGTAGCAAGAAAGGGCTATAGATGATTGTCGCACAACTTGAGGGGCCCAAAAATTTCAGGTTACGAGTAGTAAACATTTGAATTACACAATTTGGTTAAATTTTTGATCTACAGCGTATACAAAATTTTCAATATCTTATACTTGGAAGAGCATATGGATTGGTGTTTTGCTTAATTTAGAGGTTTGAAGTTCCAAAGGAGGTTCAATTTTTGCGACTGAGTAAATTACAATTTAGTTGAAGTACTGAGTGTTTCTTTTCAACTACTAATACCTTGAGAGGCGGAATAGGAGGATTACATTATGCATTTGCTTCCTAGGGACTTCTTTAGTGCATTATAGTTGACCTTAGCTGGTTAGAGTCTTTCTCCTAATTTCTTGTGCATATAATGCGAACTGTTACCTCAGCAATTTAATAGAATTGGGCCCTTATCTGAAGCCTATTTTTATCTGATTTGGGTGTTATTTTAGAGTAAAATCTATTAAATTTATAGACTTCAAGCAGAACAGCTTGAAACAGCTTTAACTACCATTTATATTTCAAGAAATTGAATTTGAAGAACCAAGAGGAGTTAGATTGCACTCTACAAATTCCTCTTGGGAATTCAATTAAAGTTGAATCACTCTGGATAGATTAGAGAATCTTGCAAGTTTCAATCTTCAAAACTGACCTACAGCTGACTTGAAACTTTTTCTGAGATGGAATCTGAAATGAAACCTCGAAATTTACTCATTGAGGAGGTCAATTATGAGCTTAAGCTCAGAGGAATCATAACTAATCGTGACATGAATAAAAAGCGGAAAATTCTTTCTGCTACAATTAAAAGGACAAAATAGAGTAATATTTTAGCTCAACGAGTAGACCCATCTTATGACTTTGCAACATTAGACAATATGAGACAGTTAATTCAGGACTTTGAAGGCAATGGAAGTGATCCTTTATATGGTCGTTTGAAATCTAGGTTAGTTCATGTCAATTTGAGGATTAGTCGCATTGTCAGTGGTGATGACCCTACCCATCTGGCATATTAGAATGAGTGTTATGCAACATGTTTAGCTCTTGAAGAGGAACTAGATGAAAGATTAAAAGATGAAATTTCAGCAGCATTATCACCTATGGCTCACTCATCTCCTTCAGGGTTTCAACAAAATGTCTTTGGAAATAATTCAAAACCAGTGTCCTTATATAAGTGGAATTTGAAGTTCCATGGTACCAATAAGTCTATGAGTTAAGTCATTTTTGTTTATGAGCTTGCAGAAGCTAGACATGTTTCAAAACAACAACTTTATGAATCTGCGGTCGATTTTTTCTCTGGTAAAGGATTGCTTTGGCTCCTTCATGTCAAAGATATGAAAATAGTTACAGATTGAGATACATTATCAAGGAGACTTGATTAAGATTTTTTGGGTAAAGATAACGATGAAGAACTTTGGGAAACCATAAAACACCGTAAGCAATTTCATGATGAACGTGGCAGTAATGGAACAACTTTTTTAACGGTTAAATACGACACCAGCAGTTTTTACTAAAGTCAAGTGGGTTTGAAGAGGTCTTAGACCAGAATTTTTTAAAAAACTGGCACTGAATGAATATAATACAGTGGAAGAGCTTATTCGTGACCTGAAAATTTTGGAAGATGTTCATAAAGATCTTCATGATAAATCTTACTCGAAAAAATCCCAAATCAATTCTATAGCTAGTGATTTGGACTATGAATTTAATAATTGTAGTATGGAAGTCAAATATAAGCAATTTCCAAGGAAATCGTCGTCGTCGTAGGGCCACAGTCTTAAATAGTTTTTCAGATAATCCTGGTACTAGCGGTACTGCAAGTAATAGTAATCCTCGGAAAACAATGATTTGTTACAATTACAAACAGGAGATTTCTAGAATTATCCTAAGACTTCACAAATTTAATCTGCACCCATTTTCGCGAAACAGAGTTCAGATAATAGACCATATGTTGAAGTGTCTCTTTTTGGGAAAGAAATAAAACTGCATTATTGGATTCAGGTGCCAGCAGTAGTACCATAGGGGGTGGATTTTATTGATTCTTCGAATATTAAGGGCAAAAAACTGAAACATAAATTTGTATTTACGGCAGACGCGGTAAAACAATTTGTGAGAGATACAGTGGATATTCCAACTTGTGCAGGAAATAAATAAATGTCAGATAATTTCGTTTCTGGTTATTCCATCGATTAATTATTCTTTTATTTTGGGCAGTGATGTCTGCAGTAAATTTCAATAAATAGTTGATTTTCGAAATTATACTTAAAAAAAAATTCAGAAAATTGTCTAAAGATGAGCCTAGGGAGAACCGATAAAATGGTATACCACATTGATACAGGGAGTGCCCAACCTGTAAAACCTGTTGTCAGATTTAAATAAAGAATTAAATAAAATGTTGGAACTTGATGTAGTTGAACCTTCGAGTAGCGCATGGTCATCGCCACTATTACTTGGCGATTATCGTTTCTGTTTTGATGGAAGGAAACTAAACTCTCTCACAAAAAAGGATGCTAACTTTATCTTCAGTTGACCTGAGAAGTGCTTTTTGGCAGCATTTTCGGTTCCTGGCAGAGGTTTGTTTCACTTCAACGTCATGCCTTCTGGATTGTCTAATGCTGCCCAATGTCAACAGAGATTAATGGACGCTTTGTTCGGTCCAGAAATGGAGCCCAATGTTTTTGTATATCTAGATGATGCAATAATGATTAGTTCAAGTTTTGAAGAACATATTACCTTATTGGTGCTCTTTGAAGGAAAAAGTAGAAACAGATTTGAACAAAATATTGAAATGGTTTGATAGCAAGTTGCTTACTATAAATTATAAAAAAACAACATACTTACCATTCAGCTGTTATGAGAATGGGCTTCCTAGTTACAATAATATTACAGTTGGTAGCAACGACAAAAAAATCGATATACTTGAGGCACAAAATGTGAAATATTTAGGAATTCATATAGACAGACACTTGAAATGGGATGTTCATGTAAACAAAGTGTGTCAAACACTCAGATCTATAATATACAGGTACAGGTTCTTTAGTTCATTCCTCGAATTTCCTCAGATGAAAATAATATATTATGCGTTAATTGAATCAAGACTTAGATACGGAATAATTGGATGGGGTGGAGTAACAAGTACAATCTTGAGAAAATTAGAAGTAACTCAAAAAAAATTTTTGAAAATATTCTTGAAGAGAGAAAGCACATTCTCATCTGATTTGTTATTCTAGGAGGCAAAAGTACTTGATATCAGGCAATTGTATTTTCAAAGTATCGCCCTAGATCAATTTAAACATAAAGATAAACTCATGTATATAGAGCATGAATATAACACAAGAATGAAAACCCAAAATAAAACAAGAACATTTTTAGCAAAAACAAGAAAAGGACAAAGAAATTATGCATACATGTCAGCAAGAATTTTCAATATCCTTCCAGATGACCTAAAAAAATCACGAACAATAGTATAGTATAAGAAAAAACTCAAATATTTTCTACTCACCTCAGACAGATCGTTCGCCAGTAACATTATAGATCCGGAACAAATTCATAATACCCAATAAATTGTCATATACGTATCGTAAAAATTTTGCATATCATGCACTAGGAATAAGATTTACATGTAAAATGTAGAATAAGTATAATGTAAGTTTGGTTTCAGATTGAAATATTTCAAGATAAATATAGGGACACAGATATAGATTTTGATCTGATAATTATTGAACATTTGTTAAATTATTTTGAAATATAACAGATAACCCACGTACAAGCTAGCTTTTGTTGGGTGAATTGTTTATTCATTATGTATCTATATATCTATATACATGTTTGTAGTCATATTATCGATCATAATCATTTTCACTTTTGTATCTACTACCTTTATATATGAATAAACATTATTATTATTATTATTATTATTATTATTATTATTATTAAGAGAAGTTGCGAAACGGTTGAGTAATGCCAATTTGACAGTCAATATTGATATTGAGTTTTTCAAGTCATCTCTCAAGTATTTAGGGTCCATAGTAGACAAGTATGGACTACGGACAGACTCATTGAAAGTTATGGCTACGGTTGTGTGTTCACAACCAAGAAATACCACTGAAATCAAAAGATTCGCTGGGTTATGTAGTTATTACCGTGGGGTTATACCACACGTTTCATCGTTAATTACTCCTATCAACAATTTGTTGAAAAATAAAAAAAGGCCAAAAAATAACTTGGAATGCGGATTCAGAAAAGGTATTTCATGAAGTAAAACAGGCTTATGTTTCTGCTCCTGTGCTGACGACTGCAAATTTTAACTTACTGTTCGTTATCCAATAAGATGCATCGGATACTGGGTTGGGGTGCACGTTAACTCAATGTCAGGACGGTCAAGAAAAAGTAATAGCTTACGCCTCTAGAACTTTATCCAGATGTGTGCGTAATTATAGTGCTACTGAGAAGGAGTGCCTTGCTTGCAGTTTTGCGCGTGAAAAATTTCGGCCATATATTGAGGGAGGGAGTAAAGTTTACCATTATCACCGACCATGCATCACTTAAATACTTGTTTAACATGAAAAGCGCAACAAGAAGATTGGCTCGTTGGAGCGTTAGGCTAAGTCCGTTTGATTTTGAGATTGCCTATAGGCAAGGGATACTTAACGTAGTCCCAGATGCACGAGGGGTCCTATCAATCAGGAGATTGAAGAACCAATAACCGATGAAAAAATTTGTGTTATAAATTCAGATGAAGGCAGTAAGGCAAATTCACTGAATATCGATTCAACCAATTTGGACTCTTTTTATGTCAAAATGAGGTCGATTTGTCATACTCATACTGGAACACCCTGGCAAGTACCCTCAATGGGCTGTCAAGGACGGTTATGTTTTTGAATAGGTGCCATCTAAAGTTTCATTGCTGACTGGGAATTGTTGGTGCCAAAAGAACAACGTTCATCCATTATATCATCTTGTCAGGTGCACACGCATATCGAAAAACCTATTCTAGAGTCATACTCACATAATATTGGCCTGAAATGCGGCAAAATATTGATCATTATGTAAAATCTTGTGAAATGTGCGCATCACAAAAGTCATCAAACCACGCCAAGTTTGGATTGATGGGTTCACAGCGTAGTTTTAGGTTTCCATGGCAGGTTATTGATATTGGATTTGATGGGTCCACTTCCCCGGAGTTCCAACGGTTACCAATATATTCTTGTCGTTTCTGATTGGTTCACCAAGTATCCTTTGATATGTCCATTAGGTAATGCCACTTCTAGCAGTATCATTAAATTTTTAGAGAATGAAGTATTTTTGGTATATATGACACACCACAACAGATTGTGTGTGATAACGGTAAAGAGCTAATTAGTAAAGCTATTAAAAAACTTGTTCAAGAATATGGGTCAAATTTCAGATATACTCCATACTATCACCCCCAGGCAAAGAATGTAGAACGATCGAATCGTACAATTTGCACGGCTATTAGATGTTATGTTAACGGTAACTATAAATCGTAGGATGAAGAATTACATAAAATTGCATACTCTATGAGGAGCGCTGTTCATGAGGTAACAGGCTATAGCCCTGCATTTCTTGACTTTGGACGTGGAAGTTCCATGCACAGGGAAGAACTATGGGGATGGTAATGTGGACGTTCTTGATTTAGGTGACAGAGAAAGATGGGTTCGAAATTACGTCAATTTATCTGGAATTTTCAACTATGTCCAAACTAAACTAACATCTGCATATCAAAAAGGAATGCAAGGAATTATAATCGACGTAGAAGAGACATAGAATTCTTCGTGGATGATAAAGTATGGAAAAGGAACTACGTTCTTTCGGATGCTGCAAACAATTTTGCTTAAAAGTTAGCACCGCGGTATGTTCTTTGTACTGTAGCAAAGAGGAAATCGAAACTTGTATATGTACTCAAGAATGAGGATGGTACAAATGTAGGAGTATGGCACATACAGGATTTGAAACCTTATGATGGGTCTGAATTTCCTTCGGTCGTTACTGACGTTGAGGTAGAAAAAAATAGTCGAAATGACGTTTGATCCATAGGTTATCTGTTGCCTGAAAGCACCTCTCAGGAGCCCAGACAGCACTGGATATTCCTAGAATATTCTCTAAATATGCTAAAAAGGGGGAGTATATTCCGAATATTCATCGATTATTCCTAGAATATATACATGCCTCTGGAACATCTAGAAGGAATATTCCAAAGTGAATAGTCGGATACGTTCAGGGAATATTCAGGTATGAATTTTCCAGGAATATTCCCAAATGAATATTCTTTCTTGTATATTTATGAAATATTCCCAACTGAATGTTCTGTGGGGTATATTCATGAAATATTCTCAACTGGATATTCTGTGTGGTATATTCATGAAATATTCTCAACTAAATATTCTGTGGTGTATATTCATGAAATATTCCATGAATATTCCTTTGTTTCTCAACACATAAATACCAATCATTATTTCAGAGATGTGAGTATCAAACATCAATTAGAGGTAAGGGGATTTTGAAACAAAAAGTGTTTATGATCCGATTTCGAACAACGCTCTCACAAGAAATTGATATGTACAACATTATTCAATTCGATTACTGGCCTAGTGGTCAAGGCGTTGCTCTGATAGTCTTGAGGTCACGAGATCGATCCCTATTTGGGTAACTTTTTTTATTTTAGAATATGTTTATTGGAATATTCCAGGAACATTCAACATAGAATATTCTCTTGGATATATTCTATGAATATCTGAGGAATTTCCATCCGCATATTTAGAGAATATTCCACAGATATTCCGGAATATTCCAGATTATTTCTAGAATATTCCAATATTCCAAAAGGAATATGATAGGGAGATTCATGGAATATTTGGTGCTGTCTAAGAGGTTTTGCAAATAGTAGGGTAGGAGTAATTATAGGTTCTGATCATCAGGAATAGTATTAGGTGATATATTCTACGAAGGCGTAGAAGGGCCAACAACTTTATTTTTATGGAATTGCCACTTCGAAGTGGCAATTGTCACCTTGAACTGACAATTGTCACTTTGAAGTGGCAATGGAAAGAAAGGGGTTTGTGTATGAAATTTGGATTACGTAACTTGTTCACTACAAAAAAGATGCTCTTGATAAAATTCGAATACTGTCATAGTTTCGACAACATTTAAATTTTAGTAATTCAAAACATCAGTCAACACCTAAACGATTAACAATATTTCATAAAAAGTGTTCGAAATGTTAATAATTTTTCGAAAAAAATGGATACAAGCACACTCACCCCAGTACAAAGTGTTTCAGTCTGGGCGCCAGACGGCTCTGGCTTACTGAGTTCAAGAAAAAAACAACAAAAAATAGCTGATAGCACATTTCAATCTATTTCGTCGTATACGTACGTATTTCAACCGTATACGTGGAAATGATGACAATTTCGAACAATTTTTATGATATATCTGTTGAAAGTTGTGGTGCTTTGAATAACAAAAATTTGAATTTTGTCGAAATCATGAGAGTAACCGAATTTCATCAAGAATAAATTTTTTGTAGTGAAAAAGTTTTGGAATCCAAATTGCATACACAAACTTCTTTCCATTGGCGTAGAAGTTTCAGATGTTTTTTACGAAAAAAATAAGTTCTACGCCTATGGAATGATATTTATCATAATCATGATATGGGTTTTATTTCCCAAGGAAGCGATGCCAACGTATCAAATTTGAGTAGAATCTCATGAGCCGATTCGAAGTTATGAAGCAAAAACGATTTGAGAATTTTAACTTCAGAGCCGTCTAGTGCCCAAACTAAGCAACTTTGTACTGAGGTAAGTTTGCTTGTATCGAATTGTTATGGTCTGAGGAATATGTGGTAACTTTTTGTGAAGACCTTTTGAGGACACCCTGTATATACCTATATTGTATATCATGGAAGCAAATGTTTATTTCTTCCACGTGGGAGAAAATGGATACCATTGCTCCCTCGATATTATATAAATTATTTAAACTATGGGTTTATAGGTTTGCCGTATGTATAGTTTGTACGTAGTTTGTACATCACAGAATTTGTTGATATTCTTGGGATGATTTGAGGAGACTACAGATTTGAATTCACCGCCATACACAACATCTGATTGGTCTGAAAGTGCGTCAACTATGGTATCGATACCATAGACACAGATTAACAAATTAATAGTATATTATGTAACAAGTGTTATAAACGTCCTTTTAGTAACGAGTATTTTAAGCACGAGCGGAGCAGAGCGGAGCGAGTGTTTAACAAACGAGTGTCTAGAAGAGTTTATAAACGCGTTACATACTATACTTTTTCTACGAACACATATATTGAAACAGCATATGATAATATTTTTTATTTTTAATATGAACTTAACACTGAATAATAATCAGAATTTCTATTTGGGCAGATAAACATTAACGGTTATATTAGATACATTCTGGCAGTTACTGAATGATATCAACCTCTTCTCCCCAAAGTGAGTTTTTTCCAGATTTCCACCACTGGCTTCATACATAATATTGTTCATATTGATGTTAGTATCACTTCCATTTCGTGAGTTTATCTCTCTTATTTCATCGTTGATGTCAAAATTTGTGGTTACGGTTGCAGAGCTGATGCCTTGAACTGCATCACCAATTTTTTTAGCTGTTTCTATTTTATTATTTATGGAAGTATCTATATAACCTTCTGCAACAGTAGTGGATCGCCTCCCCCCATGGCGCTTCAGAGCAGTTATATCCGCACCGGAATCTACCAAAATTGTTGCTGATGATCGTCTCATACAGTGCCCCATATGTGAAGTCGGATTTAAAAATGTTGCTCTCTGACTTAGGATATTGCCAAATTTATTTATCCCAATTGCTTGCTTTGTACATTTTCCTCGCTGGTAGTTCAAGAAAAATCGATTATTTCCTACATTTGGTGGGCGGAGTTCCATATATTTCTTACATATCTTATAGAAACTATCACCAATAACGAATTGACGCTCAGTTTTAGTTTTTGTGTCAGGAATATGCACCAGAAGTGCAGTATCCATGTCCTGAACATGAGTTGTTTCAATTTTCCATAATTCCTCTCTCCGACAAGCTCCCATTATTCCAAATATTAGCCCAACCTGCAAAAAAATCAATAAGACCATAATACATGATAACATGCGACAAATTTCACGCTACCAACAAAACACGAACGTAATATTGGTTGTAAATGGTCCAGTTCACTGGAAAATAGCTTGCTCACCTTTGTAAATAAGAAATTCTCATCTGGCGCAGAAGATAAGAACTCTTTGATTTGTTGAGGGGTCAAAGTTTTTGATTTCTTAGGTTTGTATCCATCTGATGTGCGTTTCAGGAATGCACACAACTCTGCATATTTGCTTACATTAATATTGTGTTTCACATTAATCGTCATCCTCAACATAGAATAAATTGCCCATAAAGATGAGGGCTTCATTTTTGCAGAGAGTTCTTGGAAATATGCTAGTAAAACATTCTCTGAGAATGAAATTGTTTGTTTCTTTCTCCGCCAGTCCATAAAAAGATTGTATGAGCGTTCGTATTGACTCCGAGATTTTTGTGGTAGCAATTTGATGCTGTGGCTGCTGCAAGTAATATTTCTGGTGGTGTACCAATTGGAACATTTCCGATTTCACTGTCACTTTCGTCTGCAACTGCATACATTTTCGATGAGAAAACTGATGAGAACAGAAATTGTATGAAAAAGTCTGATTATCACAAAATTCGAAAATAAAATTTGACAGCTCTTACAATTGACAGGCCAGGCAGGCAACAATCAACACAACTGAAGGTGTGTTTAATGAACTGTGTTGCCATGGTAATGTGTTTAAGAAATCGTGTTGCCATGGTAACGTGTTTAATATTTTGAATAAATCACAAATCGTCAATCCGTTATTAATCGATCATTTAGCGTGGTACATATCCGTACGCTAAACGCCATTTTAGTTATGTGAGTAGAAAAATTTATTAATCTGTGCCATAGAACTCATAACGTCAATACACGTCAATAGTTAATACCGGAAGTTTCTAATATGAATACAATGAATTCTTGCATTTCGCTTTTGAGATTCGAAATTCGACTGATTCGAGCTTTGAGGTTATAATTATGTGTCCCCTAGTTTGTGTTTGTATCTCTTTCTCTCTTTTTGATATTATTATTGTTTTATACCTATGGCGAGTCTAGGTATATAGTTCTTGATAATGTACCCAATTGGAATAAAATGAATTGAGATAGTGTTAAATAGAATTTCACCTTGAACTTTACACATGGTAATATTAAACTGAAACATGGGATCACTCAGATCACTGGCTATATTTTTCTGTGTAAGTACTTGGTAAGTACCTACCTAGATTATATTCAACTTATTTTACCTATTCACTATTGTATTTCAGTCTCAACTCAAGAATGAGGGCTGATTGGTTGAATTCAGATTCATATACAATTGTGATTTCACCAACCACATTCTCTATGAATTCATCATTCAACAGCTTGAAAAAAAAGTTTTAAATGAAAATCTTATGTGAACCGATGAGGAAACAACTCTTTGAATAGGTGTACACCATGATTGTACTTCAGTATTCAAGTACCTGTTAACAGTACCTTACGTACCAGTTTTAAGTATTTTAGGTACTTTTTAATTGCAATATATTTTGGGTAGTTGTTTCTGAGATGTTGTTTCCCCCTCGATGTGAAAATATAATATATGCCTGGGAGCTTTGTTTCCCATATACAGGGTTTCAAAGTTTAATGAATGTTTTTTATTACATTATGCCACTGAGTAATTAACAAATCTTATGAAAGCTTTTGATCAGGTGTTCTAGTCATGTCAAATGAGTGTGTTTGAGAAACATTGTTTTATTACAAGTATATCATTTTTAGCAATTATCTTGAAATCCATACAGTATTCGAAAAAGGAGGGCAGAGAATATCCAAATCAAAGAGATAATGTTTTATTGAAAGCAGAGGCGGTACGCAAAAAAGTTCAAGAGGATTAACTCTGCTACAACATTCCCCAAAAGTATCATCCTGGAGGTATTCAAAAACGCTCCAAATCCCGAGCCATATCCCCAAATATTGTGTTTCCAAATTGTACTGGGTGTATCAAATCTGAATTCATAATTTTGCAAATTGTAGGAATAAACACAAAAAATATATAAAACTTTGAAACCAGTATATCAGGAACGAAGCTCCTATGCATATATTTTTACCTAGTACAAAAAACTGACTCACCCAGCTTATGATCGTTAAGATCTCTGGTACTTACCACCTTAGGAGGAGTAGGGAAAATTAAAGACTAGTGACAATAATTATTATACTAGTGTACCCTCCTCGTTTGCCCCATGTTTTTATAATATAAAAATGAAACTCCACATTGTTACAGAGAAATGAAAAGTCACATTTGGAAGAAAAAGAAATGAGAAGTCGCATTGGGAAATTAAATAATTTTCTCGGATCTCCTGTTTAATTTCCAATACAGTGTAACATCCACTTTAAGTCAATGTTACTTTTTCTACGAAATATTGATAGTACCAAGTATTCAACTGACCTTTTCAGAGTAATTGATTCAACTCTGGTTTTCACTGAATTGTATATTGAGAATTTGCATTCCCTTTTGGAGGATATTTTGAGCTTTTCTGTTACAGATTTCATGGAGCTACGAGTCACTGGCATTCATCGGAGATCATCCTGTTTATTCTTTGCATAATCTGGATTTCAATTGCATGTTATGTTTTGTTGACTTGATGAAAGTTCATTATTCCAGTTTGTTATAAATATATTCAAGTGAAATGTCATACAAGTTGTTGAGGTTCAAAATTGTGATTTTAATTGTTCTTTTTCTTTTGTTCCTTTGTCCCATGTAGCATTAACCAGTAGTTCAGCGTTCAGACCTTCAACGAGCAGGATCGCGACAGTAACATATCAAGGTTGATAAACTTCTCTAAATCCTTAACATAATGTCTAAGTAGTAGGCCGTCAGCGTTTTCTTATTGTTATTGATCTGTATTAATTTGTATTGATTATTCATTTGAACCTGGTATCGGTTATTGCAACGGTTGAATCGAATCTGGCTATTTGGTTACTATGATTTTTTGACTTTTATGACATGGTCATTTGAATTTCCGACTAGAAAAGAGAAAAAAAAATGAAAATCGTTCTTTTCTGCATCTGGCCACCATCGAATGAACTCGTATGTGGATGTCCGCTAAATTTCATTTCCGATCATCCACAATAATTCGTGAATAACATCTAATTAGAGGTAACTATTCAATTATTAGGAATATTTTTGATTTATTGAAATAATTATTTTTATGGAATTTGGTCCGTTTTCAAGGAAATTAAATTGTGAACTTTCATCATCTTGAGGTTACGTTATTATAACATGTTTTCTATTTTTCCTATGTTATAGTTCTGCCAGACTGTTACTTTTACTTTGCTAACTGTTACATTTTACTTTTGCTTTCACTTTTATCTTCACTTTTTGGATTCGGAAGATCATGTAACTATTTTGCTGATAAATGCTTTTTTATGGACTCGAAAGAGTGAGCATTTCTGATGATTATATGAAACAATCTTCATGGAAAGATTGTCCTGATGGCCATTAGAGCCGATTAACTGTTCCTGGAAAGTTATTGATGTAAATTTCCAGAAGATAGAGCTAATTTTCAACTTGATGGCATAAATTCAACGTACTAGCTGGACTAACCATACTTATAGGTCACCTGACGTCTTACCAGACTCCTGGAGCGCAAAATGATAATAAAATTGACCATGATGTAATTTGGAAGCTGGAAATATCAATAAGCTCTGGTCAAACAACATTTTCTGGCTTATTCACAGTCTTGCTGACATAAGGTATTCTCTGCATATTATAAGGTATCCACTGATCGTTGAAACATTTATTATCAAATCTGTTATAATCTGAAATCAAGTACAATTTGGAATCTAGTACAATTTCAAATCATCATTCGATATTCCTATATCTGTGAAGGTGTAATGCATTATATCTGGGGAATATTCAATTGATTTCATTGATTAGATTTATTCAAAGCCGATGATCATTGTGTCAAGTTTCACTGATAGGATAACGTTTATCCAACACCCCGTATAATAAATATGCACACCTAGTTGCATTTCAGTTGCAGTCAAAATTATTTGTGGCACATATTATAAATGTTTGTGATGCAGATCGACTACTCCGTCGAATATCCTTTTTAGTCAGTAAATGAACCTACATTTTATTTGTTTGATTTGTTTTCCTATCCTTCAGCACAGACAATTTCTTTCTACAGGGATTGGCTTGAGAAAGAGGTTTGTTGAACTTTATTTTCTGTAGATGGCGTCCAAATAAAATCTTATCTTGTTCGCACAGTGTAACCTGAAATTTCTGAATTTTTCACGTTTAGGGGTTATAACAGGGTGATTCATTGAAAAAGGGCATCTCTGAACTACAGATAGTAAACACCAAAATATGAAGAAATAGCATATCATGCCTGATAAGAATGTTGCTGGTTGAGGATATACAGGGTGTTCAAAGTCAAAAGGAAGGTTTACAGCATGAACAGGAAATTTAGTAATTTCTGGTTTTCTGACATGCAAAATACGAATTTGTAATTCATTTTGTGATTGGTCATAGAGGGCACTCTGTTACTTTGGTAAATTACATCATATCTCCTTTGTTCATCGAAAAATGATTGAGATAAGTAAAAAATTTGAAAGCCCGTTCAATTTTACATAAAAAGTGTAGTCACTTTCAAATTGTCTAGCTCTAATGGTTTTTGCGTTATTCGCTCTTGGAGAGATATGTGTATGTCTCACTTATAACATTTTCATTATTTTGAACCATATAGTTAGCAAAGTGAGTAAAGTGACAGTGGAAAAAAAGACAGTAATCAATAATAAAAATCATTAATAACGCCAACAACAAACAGAATTTCAAACTAAATGTTAGACCAAAGCTATAGAGGAATTTGAAATAAAATGTTTCCCTTGAACATCTGCAACATTTTTATAGGGAATGTTGGGCTAATTCTTCATGTTTTGGTGTTTATTATCAATGAATCAGCCTGTATATCTTTTCACCTATATTATGGCATATTTAGAATCCCGGAAGTTAGTTTTTCTGCTGACAATAGATTTTGGGTTCGAGGAGGTCTTGAAAAGTTGTGTTTAACTTTTCCAGGATTTTGAAAATGCATCGATATACAGGTTGTTCAATAAGAAATCAAGACTTGGTGCCATTTTTGTTGAAGGCAAAGATTGTTGAAATTCATTAATATATCAACTATGTCGAATCTCATGGTGATATCTTGAAAAATATGGGCCGAAAGGGATGCAGTTATGCGAAATATGAATAGGCCATCTCAAGTTAGAACAGTAACGTGAAAACTGCAATGCTCTATCTTCAATAATTATCGAGAAACTAGGCATTCTCAACAGAAATAATGGGATGCACTGTACATTGAATATGATATTACATCGCATTCTTTGATAATAAGTACCCATATTACTAACCTTACAATTTTATTTCAAGATTTTATTTGTCATTCAAGATCAGAAGTTTCTTATATGAATTAGAATGAAATCATTCAAATTGAAGGCCAGGGCCCCTTATAGGTATTGTCTGTGAGTGGACCTCTTCATGTGAGCTTCCCTACTATTTTAGACATGGAGGAGGAACTGGAAAAACACTTAAGGGAAAGAAATATATCTGATGATGTCATATCCAAAATGAAACTGGAGAAGGTGAGTAAGGTTTGTTTCCATTTTGCACAGATTTATGACTGACAAATTTTTAATTTTAATTTTACGTCTGTCCACATAAATTGTTGTTGCATTCTATGAGAGAAAGCATATATGGTGGGCTCACAGTTCAATGGTTTTGCCAGAACAGTAAACTCATATATCATAAAACTTGAAGAATATGAAATACAGAAAATATATTTCGAATCTTGGGTATAAAAATTCTGAGAAATTATCAACTTCAAACTTTAGAATGAAATCTTTTTGATTATTTTTACCAAATATACTAATGAATGCAATTTATATCTTTCAACTGGGCAATCATCCCATTTCAGATTGATATGGATGCCATTAGAGCTATGGATGACCAAGCCGTGAAAAACTATTTGGTTCATGAAGGGGATGTGTATACTGTAAAACATTTTTGTGCAAAAATCGAAAAGGATATTCGAAAGAAACATTTGCCATAAAATTAAAACAGAAGTTACATGGATTCGCAGGAGAAACTAGCTTGAGTTCAACTTCCAATAAAGGGTCGGATGCCAGAAAAAAAACTCACTAGGAGAATATCCATTGTTCGATACATAACAAAGAACAGTTGAGATCCAATAATGGAGGTGGTGTGAGGGAACTGGACGTTCCGAAGACGTATAAAAAAGTCGATTTACTGAAAACAGCATCAGAGCTTTTTTTTCCTAATAGAGAATCTTTAAAGGGAAAACTCACAGATTTTTTATTTGACCTTTTCGATTTTTAAAATAACTCATTCGATGGAGATATTACAGTTGAACAAATTTTCGGCATAACGAAGTTGTCAAGAGTAAGATTTTTTCGACCACAGATTCCAAAGAATCAGGTAAAATTCAAATTGATGAAAATATATAAAATAAATCCTAGGAAGAAAACAAAGAATACAATTCTCCAGACCATCGAGTGTCGGTCTGATTCAGATTTTGATTTTGATGAATAGTATAATAATAATAATATTTAATTGCGTATAGAAAACATATTGTTTACAGCAATGAATTCGAGTGAGAGTTAAGAGGTAACAAAAAAGAATCACAGACAGATACAAATTAATGATAATAATGTGCATTACATAATAGTAATAAACATAACAATTTATATATATTATGTTATTCGGTAAGGATGAATGAACGAAGCTTAAGAATATTCCAAATATAAGTAGCAATAGTTCTAGCTTGAGTTATAGTGATATTTTTAAGTGCAACAATCAATGAATCAACACTCTGAAGGCAGGGAATATTCTGATTCATAACAGTATATATTGGGCAATCGAAGAGCATGTGTATGAGTGTCTCATTTTGGTTTCTGTTACATACAGGACAAGTTAGGTTTGGATTAATTTTATAAATAATCCCATTTAAGGTGAACTTAATCATAAAATCATTTGACATGCGTAACTGAGCAAGAGTGCGAGTGACCTGAATTGGTAATTTCAAAAGTAGATATGTACTTGGATTATACGAAATGTCAAATAGATTATATATACACAGAAATTGGTAGCGGGAGGCTATAGACGCATCTAACCCATGTAAATAAGCATAATATTTTGTTAGTAGCTGTTTCTTACAAGTCCCATTTATACCACTCAAATTATTCCAGGTTTCAAGGCAACCTATATCTGCAAAGAATTTTTTCACCTGTAGTAACCAATTATATTTGTCATCAGCTGCATTGATCAAACGGAGTTGTTGTAATAAGCAAAGTTTGGGGTATCGTTTATTTTCCATTGAATGAATTTTTTGAATCCAGTTAAGGGTCATTTTGAATACGTTGTATGCAAATTTGACTCTCCCAGTCTCAAGGCGAACAATGGCATCTGGGGTATTCGAAGGTACTAAGAGAACTCTTTTAAAAAAATTTAGTTGAACTCGTTCTAAAACGTCCAAATACCTTAAGCTCCATACCGGAATGGAGTTAGATAAAACGCTGAGAGCCATTGACTCAAACAATTTAATTCTAGGCTGCCAAGTATCAATTTTTGCTTTAGCCATGATCGGTAGAATTGATCCCACAGCTTGTTCTGATTTGTTAGATGTAACAGTAGCCATTTCGTGGAAGAGGCCAGAAGAGGTGAAAGTTACTCCTAAGTGAACATATTTATTGGTTACAGAAAGGGTTTGTTTATTGAAATGGAAATTAAATTCAGGTTTCTGGACACCACCTTTCGAGAACTGCATCACTTTGGTCTTCTGCAAGTTCACCATCAGATTAATAGAAGTGCAGTATTTTTCCAAAGTTTTCAATTTTTTGAGAGTGCCAGAATGACGAGATCATCAGCATATAGTAATGTTAAAATGTCATTTCTGTCGTCAATATTCACACCCAGAGCACCATTATCATAAAAAAAGTTTCAATGTCAGCAATGAACAAAGCAAATAATAGTGGGCTCAACGGTTCACCCTGCAACACACCGGTTGTTACATTATAGGGCTTAGAAAGTTCATCGGAACCCTTGACTTGTACAGTTGCCTGTGAATAAAGTGTTTTCAGTACACGTAGAATTTTGGAAGATACACCTAAATTGAACAATTTCGACCACAACATGCAATGCTTCACCGAATCAAAGGCTCTCTTAAAGTCTACAAAAATGGCAAAAAGTTTACGTTGTTTAATCCTGATATGTATATAGATGATAGAGCTCAAAGTGTAGGCATTGTCTAGACAACCACGTCCAGTACGAAATCTTGCCTGGGACTCCGGTAAAACCTGGCAAACGTCTGCCCATGAGGATAACCTGTTGAGTAAGAGACTTGTGAATAATTTGGCACAACAGTTAAATAATGCCAATCCTCTAAAATTTTCGGGATTGTCCCCCACTCCACCTTTGTGCAGCATAGTGAGTACGATGTTGGACCATGTATTCGGGATAATAGCTGTGTCAAAAATATAATTGAATAAAGACGTTAAATATAATATCCAGTTATTGGGGAGGTTTTCATAGAATTCGTAAGGTATACCATCTAATCCGGGAGACTTATCTGTTTTACATTTGTCAAGTACATTATAAAGTTCATCAGGTGTGAATGGAGTATCGAGAAAGGGGTGAGTGACATCATAAAAATTATGAGTAGGAATTTGTCTGCAAGGATAAATATTATCATAAAAAGTTTCCCAAACCTCTACAGGTAGTCCTTTAGGTCTAAAATTATTTCTGAATTGTTTGACAGCTAACCAAAATTCTCTGGGATTACGCAAATTAGAAAACTTCTGGATTATTTGAGTTTCATAATATTTTCTCTTCATTTTTATGAGTTCTTTATATTCAGATTTGAGATCCAAGTATATTTTTTTCTCGTTTTCCGGAAATCGCTGATTTTTACAGACTTTAAGCGAATCTAGCATCCGTTTTTTAGCATTGGTGCAAACAGTGTCAAACCATGGCTTATTATGATAATTGTTTGAACTAGAACTAGGAGATTTACTGAATCGAATCAATTCTAATTCAGTGGATACTTCAGTTATAGCTGCGCAGAGATTATTGAATGAATCAACCTGATTAGGGATATAACATGCCCTATTTGATCGACACATACTTTGTTTATAGTTCGATGACAGGTCAGCATTCCATTTGAAATGTTGACTTCCGAGATACTTATGTTCCACAGAGTTCAATGTGGGTATATGACAATCAATTATGAGATTCACAGGAAAATGATCAGACATGAAATCGTTGCCTTCGACATAAAAGTCAATTACTTCAGAAAGAAATACATTATTCACCCAGATCAAGTCTATAACACTCTTACCCAGTTTGCTAACGTAAGTAAATTCACCTGGCCTGTCTGAGAGCGATCTGCCATTTAACACCGAAAATGAGTTGTTATCCATGAAATCAATTAACTGTCTTCCTCTAGAATTAAGTGTACTATCTAGGCTCAGCCTCTTTTCGGACAAATTTGAATGTTCTAATAATTCAGTAGGTAAATATATGTTCTGTCTGAGATCCTACAGTTGAAATCACCACCCAAAACAATCATAAGATCAACGTATCTCTCAGACAGGTCAGACAATAGTACTTGTAATACATCCAGCGCATGTCCCACATCAGAAGTTGGTTTGAAGTGAACACTACATAGTATAAATTTGTATTCACCTGAAGTCACCAAGCAGCAAATGATAAAATCAGATTTATATAAAATGTTAATAGATAAATTGCTTTTATATATGATACATAGGCCACCACTGGGTCTACCTAACGACTTCTCCTTAATGGCTAGTGAAGATAGACAGTTGAATTCAGTTAAACACGGAAGCGTTAAAGAGATGTCGCTAGTGTGCCAAGTTTCACTAAGACAAAGAATATCAAAATTATGTGTTTCTTCGACCAGATTACCAACGTTCTTGAAACCGTGGCAATTTCAAAACGATACTTTCAGTTTTTTGAGTGTGACGAAGCAGCTCTGTTCACTTTGGTTGGGTTCATATTAGGGGATTGTTCTTCTTCACGCGTTCTCTTCTGGGAAGCTGGTATAGGGACTATAGTGGGCATACCAAATGCAAATTTCAGCTTCACATTTTCACCATTTGCTTTACGACGGTTGAGTTCTTGGTAGATTTTGGTAAGTTCTTCCCTTTGACTAGGGGTGTAGTCTTTCTTTATTTGTACATTAGGGTGTGATTTCAAAGACGACTTATTTTTATTCCTCAAAACTGAGATAGCATCCTGGCGAGAGGCGAATTCTACTTTCAAGGGAGAGATTTTCCCTGCATTTGGTTTTCCAAGTCGCCTAAGTTTAGTAAACTGTGTGAAGATGGGTCCAATTCAGCTAAAATCTCGTTTACCACTTTGTTCTCGTCAGCAGTTTCAACTATCCCATAAAGGATTAGATAGATAGAATATTTGTTATTGGAGAAAAAAGTCAAGACAAACTCTTCTGATAATTTACCAACGAAAAACTTGGATAATGTATTGAAACAAAAACGAGAGGACCCTACCATTTCTACGATAGACCTAAACTTTCTTGAAGATATTCCTCTATACACTGATTCTTCCCAAACTTTATTAGAAGATATTCCAGAAAATTTCATAATGCCAAAGCAATTTGATATCTGAACTGAAATTGATTCAAGACGTGTTTCAGTAGCTGGTTGATGTTGCAGCCAACCCAACCGAACCCAATTTCCTTTTCCTTCCACGCCAACCTCCCTTCTCTATACAGAATAAGCGATGATGAGTTCTCCTCAAGTAAAATTATCCGGAAGTAAAATACCTCTCCATTCGGATTTTCGGGCGAGAGGTGCTAGAGGGGGTTCACCATCGACTGAAAAAATCCTCAAGATAGACCTATGTAACATCCGAGGTCTGAGTGAGAACATCAACGATGACCATCGACACCTTCAAATTGAAAAGCCAGACATATTGGCTCTTACTGAGACACAGGTCAATTCATCCACCAATGCGACCTATCTGCTCTGTCCTGGGTACGAACTCCACACACGTTTCAGATTCAAGGGAGGTCTCTGCCTCTACTCTAAAACAGATTTCTCATGTCAACGCGAAACAATTTTGGAACCAAATAAGTTTGATGTCATGTGGTTCAAACTCGATAGCCAGAAACAGACCAAATACCTTTCTTGTCTCTACTTATCACCAAATGATCCATCCTATGAAGAGCTCTTCGAATTCTTGTCTCTGAAGCTTGACAAAATTCAAGAGAACCATCCAGCAGCAGAAATCATCATCATGGGCGATTTCAATGTACACAACACTGCTTGGCTCGTACACAGAACGGATGAAGCTGGGCGACAAGCTGAAGCTTTCGCCATCACTCACGGCTGAGACGGGATGAGACGAATTTGAGCGATTGATTGATTGATTAATAGCAGAATGATCAGTCAGGGTTCGAAGCCCAGAACACTGCAGCCTTTGGGCCTATTGTATTCCTGATCATGCTGTTGACTTAGGTGAACAGGTTCACTATCTTGACAAGGTTTAGCAGCCTCTTCACCAAATCATTCTCTGGAAAGGCCTCTGGAGAGTTTACTGCTCCCAGAAGGTTGTATCTCCAAGGCGCTAGTGCTTCGCACTCTAATATTACATGGGTGGCAGTTTCCTCCTCCTCATTGCATAGTCTGCATATGGGTTAGTCTGTGTAGATGCCCATTTGATGCATATGTTTCCTCATGGGGCAGTGACCGGTTATAAGTCCCGTCACTTGTCTGATCTGACTTCTGTTCAGGCTCAGAATGTCGTTAGTCACTTTTTTGGACAGTGTTCCAACCATCAGTTTACTGTGTCTTTGTCCTGGGACATTGTTTCAGTACGCCTGATGTCTTTCTTGCATCCACCTTGCCAGCCAGCCGTGTATTGAGATTTTGGGGATACCGAACACAGGTTCCGGTCCCATAAACAACGCCGCAGACCCTTGCCTGGCAAGAGCGTCAGCTGCTTCATTGCCTTCATTTTCCTCATGCCCTGGCACCCATTGAAGAGTTACTTTGTTGTGGTTAGCCAGGGTTAGCAGGCTTTGAATGCAATCCCAGACCAGTTTTGATCTGATTTCATCGCATGTTAAAGATTGAATGGCCGCCTGACTATCTGAGCATATGAGGATTTGTTTACCTCTGTATCCTCTTACAATATTCTCTCTCAGGCATACCAGGCAGAATACTGAAGCATACCTCCCCAAGGAAGCACACATCTTGGCTCTGGGTCTATCTCCATATATTCCGGCTTCCTTGCCCTCATCAGTCTTAGAACCGTCAGTGTACCACACTAACGTGCCTTCCTGACAGTTAGTCAAGATCATTACATCCCAGTAGAGCTGAGTGTTGAAGGGTCTGTAATAGTTATTTCTAGGCAGCATTTTGTCACTTCCCATTTCCATAAGTGGGCTTGAAACTAGGCTGATTATTTTTGTGTGTTCCAGGGAGTCACCCCGAGCATGCCAGTTACCACTACATTCCAGTTTGTGTGCCCTTATCCTCGCTTCCGCCTTGATAAAGGTTTCAAGAGGTGTAATTTTGAGTATGGTTTCCATAGTAGCGGTAGGAGTGCTGCGCATTGCACCTGTGATGCAGAGACAAGCTAATCTCTGGAGTTTCGATCCCGGGAAGAAGAAAGTGTTAGTGAAGAAAGGATCGAAATACCCAGAACTGATCCGGAATGCAAGGCAAGTGAATTACTCCCCCCTCACGTGGTGTGTCGAGCCAACAAGATGTGGACGACGTGGACAGAAAATGGTCCCAAGGAATGTCGGTATAACTCCAGTAGTTCAGGATGGTTTGATGCGTTAATTTCAGCTACTGGCTGAAATGCCAGATGATTCCACGTCTGAAAAAATCGGAAGGCAAAAAAGTTGTATTATGTCACGATTTGTTCTGTCACGTAACCGTGTATTCATTGGATTTATGCCGCCAGAACCAAATAACATCAATTTGTTTACCACCAAATAGCACATATTTGACGCAACCCTTGGATGTGGCATTTTTTCGGCCACTGAAAATAGCATGGAGGAGAGTACTCTCGGACTGGAAGGAAATTGCCGAGGGTATTCGTGATACAAAGATCCAGAAGCACAGCTTTCCACCACTTCTGTCAAAAATGATGGACATCATCAAGCCAAATGTGGAAGATAACTTGAAAACGGGTTTTCGAAAATGTGGAATAGTCCACTTATACATTGAAGAATTTCTAAACTGCATTCCAAGATCGTCTTGTAATCCATATGATATTCAAGGCGCGTTTCTACACAGAATTCAAAGTCAACGAATGGAATTGACAACAAACATTTAAAGCCGTACCAAGAGAAAAATGGATAATCCTCCCGAAAATGAACAGAGTGATGAAGATATGTCTGACAATAAGATGATAGCGAACGAGCAAATGCCCACAACTTCATCTGGAAGTGGAAACATCGAAATTATATTAAACGATAATTCTTCAGACGACGTCAATTTTGATGAACTGGTGGCAGAGCAACAAAAAGAACATACCTTCTCAGACTATGTAGAGAGAAAGTCAACTGACGTTAGTATCGTTAAATTTAAAAATATAGTTAGGGAAATGGAAAGTTTTGTTTACAGATGGAGCCACATTGAAAACTGACCGCTGTTTGTTTTTCTACGCAAGTAATGTTCTTTACTGTTTGAGTTTGGATGAAACACAAGTTGAAATTGCACTCACCTTGGTTCTTGAAGTGGATGCTACTGCAGCTGCAGCTTCCAACTTGTAGCGGCGGCAAAAGTGGACTGTATTTTACTGCGTTATCGAAGAATCATGCACTAGGAGCGTATATAGAAGCGATAGCATAAAGGCATGCGGATATAAGAGAATTTATATTCTTTGCTGTGTGTCACCTTTAACTGCTGAGGACACACTGCTCGTTCCTCTGGTACTCCAGTCTTCTACGCATGCGCGGCGCCAAAACGTGCGAATTTCAACTTGGATACTAAATTTTAATGGAATATCAAGATGAACTGAACAAAGCATTAATCAATAAGAATATCTCAATATTTACCTGAAACTATATTAATAATTTATATTAAAGACTTACTACTAAATTAATCACTAAATACTATAAATGTGAAGAATGCACACGGAATGAACATTCTCCCCCCCTAAATTAGGAAATAATTTTATGATGCGTTTTCTGATGGCATTGGTAAAGGACACAGCTTTACCAAGGTCCTTTTCAAAATACTTTGTCTGGTACGAACGTCGGCCACTCTAGCTATACCGTCTTCACCAAAATATAATTATACAATTCGCCCAAGAGGCCATTTCAATGGGGGTAATGACTCGTCTTTGATAAGAACCATCGTTCCAATTGACGGAGGAGAAGTCGGGTCTAACCACTCACCACGTTGCTGAAGCGTATGAAGATATTCATTACGCCATCTTTGCCAGAAACTTTGGTGAAGACGCTGAAGGAGTTGCCAACGGTTTAATCGATTAATCTTCAGGTGACTCAAATCTGGATCAGGCAGTGAAGACAAAGGTTCTAACGTCAAAAAATGTCCTGGCGTTAAAGCTGAAATATCGCTCGGATCTGTACTTAACGGACACAGAGGTCGAGAATTCAACAGCGCTTCTATTTGCGTTAAAAGGGTATAGAACTCTTCGTAAGTCATAATTTGATCTCCTATCACTCTACGGATATGAGTTTTCACTGACTTGACACCTGCCTCTGCAAGCCCGGAAAAATGAGGAGAGCCACTTGGATGAAAGTTAAATTCTATGTTCTCCGATTCCGCTGCAAGTTTGATGATATTAGAAATTTGATTACTGGCTCCAAGAAAATTTGATCCACAATCTGAATAAAGCTTTGAAACACGACCTCTTCGCGCTATAAACCGACGAAGAGCGGCAATGAAGGCTTCACTTGTCAAATCGGAGGCTAACTGAAGATGAATGCATTTTGTAGCGAAACATACAAACAAGCATATATATGCCTTGTATGTCTTAGCCCCTCGTAACCTTCCCATAGTTACGTTAAATGGGCCTGCATAGTCAATGCCGACACATGAGAATGTCTTAATTTCAGATACCCTTAAAGTCGGTAAGTTTCCCATTTTGGGTTGATACGGCTTTGGAGTTAATCGCCAACATTTTTGACATTTTGAAATTACATGTCTCATAGCTCGTTTAGGCGATAAAATCCAAAATTGTTGAATTAACAGATGATGCAAAGATTGCGTACCAGGATGTAAAAACGTTTTATGAAATTCTTCAATTATCAATTCAGTAATTCGAGAGTTCCTAGGAAGAATTGCAGGGTGCTTTTGATTATAAGGTAGTGACGAGTTTGTTATCCTACCCCCCACTCTCAAAACACCGTCAGATGGATCTATAAATGCATTCAGTTTTCTAAGAAATTTTGATGCCGGTTTATTATTTCTCATATTTGAGATATCAATTTCAAAATTTGTATTTTGAATATATTTTATAATTAATGTAGAAGCTTCATTGAGTTCCAAAATTTTACAATTGCCTATCCGTTTGTTATCATGATTCCGGCAGTTATGCAAGAAGCGAAGAATATATGCAATTATTCGTTTGATTTTTGAAAAAGATGAAAATTTATTGATAGCTGAGCCAATTAGATCAGGGCAATCGAAAGCGGCGAAATTGAGATTTTTATCTTCTATACTGTAATCCGAACAATTATTATGCAGATTAAAATCTGGATTTGTGATTGGCCAGAATTCTTCGGCAAGATGTAACCAAGGAGGACCTGAAAGCCATTCTTTATATTTAATAAACTCTGAAGGTAGTAACCCTCTTGAAGCGCAATCTGCAATATTATTTTCTGAAGAAATGTGATGCCATAGCGAGGGAGCAATTCTTTTTTGAATATGCGTTACCCGATTACTAACGAAGGCCTTCCTTCTATGAGGTGAGGATTGTACCCAATCCAAAACAATTGAGCTATCAGTATTTGCGAAAATTTGTGAAAACTTCAGATTAACAGCTTTCAAAATAGCTGAAAGCAAATTCGAAAGCAAAACAGCTGCACACAACTCCAGCCGTGGAATTGATACTGTTTTTAACGGTGCCACTTTTGATTTAGCACAGACTAGATATGTTTCAAAATGATTAGAATCTGATGATTGGACGCGAAAATAAATAACACTGGCGTACGCCTTTTCGGACGCATCACAAAATGCGTGAATTTCAATTGAATGGTGATAATCTAATAATATTCTACGCGGAATATCGAGAGTATTCAGTAGGCTAAGTTCTGATTTATATTGTTGCCATTTCTCACATATGTCAATGGGTGGTTTTTGATCCCATCGTATTCCTAGACACCAGAGGCGTTGCATCAGTATTTTGGCGTATGTCGTTAAGGGCGTTAAGAACCCCATAGGATCAAAAATACGCGCGATATCCGACAATATTGCTCGTTCCGTACATTCGCGAATTGAACTTTCAATATTATAATTGAAAATATCTGTGGAAGGTTGCCATTGAAGGCCCAGAATTTTGATAGTCGATTTTGATTCCGAGTCAAAAGAGAATGACTGTAGGTAAAGATGCGAGTCGGGAAGATCTTTCATTAACACTTGAGAATTTGATGATCATTTACGTAATTCAAAATTGCCCTTTTCTAATATACCGATAATTTGGTCACGTAATTCTTGAGCATCTTCTAATGAATCACACCCTGTAAGTATGTCGTCGACATAAATGTCATTCTCTAAAATATTCGCTGCTAATGGAAAATTATCCTTTTCATCATGAGCTAGTTGCAAAATAGTTTTGTTCGCTAAATAAGGCGAAACCGACATTCCAAACGTCACACGAGTTAGGCGAAAATCTCTGATATTTTCATTTGGTGAAAACCTCCATAAAATTCTTTGGTAATCACGGTGTTTTGGAGTGACCAGAATTTGTAAGAACATTTTCTGTATATCTGCGGTAAATACTATGGCGTGAAGGCGAAAATTAAGTAGGATCGTAAAAATATCCTTTTGTAGTTTTGGACCAATGCAGAGAGTGTCATTGAGCGAAATACCTTGAGGAGTTTTAGCTGAAGCGTCAAAGACTACTCTAAGCTTGGTCGATATACTATCCTTCAGTATATAATGATGTGGTAGATAAAATACATTATTGATTTCTTGAAGGTTTTTTATTTCTTCCAGATAGCCTAAATCAATATATTCTTTTAGAAAATCAGAGTATTGTCTGTAAATATCTGGTTTACAAAGCAATCTTTTTTCGAGCGCGATGAATCTACGTAGAGCTATGTCGCGGATATCTTTGAAAGAAAATATTGGATCATCATTTTTGAATGGTAAAGTTACGATATATCGACCTGATTCGACTCTACGACAAGTATTACGAAATATTTTTTCACAAAGCGTATCTTCAGGTGATAATGTTATCACATTTGGAACTTCCTCAAGTTCCCAAAATCTCTTTATTGAATTATCAAGTACAAAACTATCAAATTCAGTTAAACAAGAAAGCGAGACGGCATTATTTGGTAAATGACAGTTATCACTGGCTACAGAGCCCATTAGTATGTAACCAAAAATCGTATTTATAGCGACCGGGGTATCAGCCTTCCCTGTGATACGCCCTTGTTTCAAAATGTGCGGGAAAAGTTCGGCTCCTACAAGCATGTCTATAGAAGCTGGTAAATAGAATTTCTCATCTGCGAGTGCGATATCCTGTATATGAGACCAATCTGAATAATCAATGATCGTGTTTGGAAGGTCATTACATAATTTTGGTAAAATGATTGCGTCGATTGTGATAACTGGTGCATTTTTCTCTACAGGCTTAAGCTTACACGTTACTGCGCCACTGGATGTAACTTCAGTCATCGAACCTAAACCACGAATTGAAAGAGAATAATTATAACGAGGAAGGCCTAGTCTGTTGACAGATTTCTGTGAAATGTAATTAGTTTGGGAGCCGCTGTCTAACAAGATTCGGACTTTATGAAAATAATTGCGAACGTCCTGCACATCAACTATGGCAGTCGCGAGTAATACAGTATTTGAAGTTGAGACCATTCCGTTGAATGAAATATTTGATTGTGCATTGATGGATGTACTTGGATTTTCGAATGAATCTCCCTGTGGAATTAATGCTTTCTGATTTGAAGTAGGGGTGACAGTGTTTTTATTATTCACATGAAGAGAACTGTGGTGTTTTCCAGAGCAAAATCGACATGTTAAAATTGATTTGCAATTGTGCAACGTATGTTGAGTACTCAAACAATTGTTGCATAGTTTATTTTGTCGGACAAAATTCAATCTGTCTTGCGGAGTCTTGTTAAAATATTCAGAGCATCGATAAATGGAATGGTCTTTTTTACAAAAGGCGCAAGAATAGGATTTTTTTATAGAATTGGAGAAATAGGTTGATGAATTTTCTTTAGGTTTTGAAAGATTGGTATTCTGAACATATTTTGTTTTGCATGAAACAGACTGTGACCTAGTGGCTGAAAATTCGATTGCGTCCAAGGCATTGCACCTTTTAAGTACGAAATTCCTCAATGATTCGAAAGTAGGTATGCCATTATTGATGATCGGCTCCTCTAACTCGAAACGCGTTATAGTTTCCTGATCCAAATGTTTTGAAAAAATGTAATATAAGAGAAAGTCCCATTCCTTCACGGGAAAACTCATATTATTCAATGCTGCGAGATTTTCGGTGAATGTATCTAAGAGTGATCTTAAACTTCGAGTATTTTTCGAATTTGTAATAATTGGCGCATTGTCAATTTCTTGTAGATGAGCGAATGCAATTAATCTTTTATTATCATAGCGTTGTAAAAGTGCATGATACGCCGTATCATAATTGCCATCACACATTGGCGTAGTTTGTACCAGTGTAAGAGGTGGACCCCTTAGCGAAGAAATCAAATAATTGAATTTTTCTATGTTTGTTAATTCTATATTTGAATGAATTAAACTATTGTACATGTCCAAAAATGGTTTGAAAGTTTTCACATCACCAGAAAATTTTGGAATTTCTACTTTTGGCAATCTAACATTATTATTTGTTCGCGAAATTATAGCATTAGCGATGGGAGGGTTATTTTGGCTTTCAAATAAAGTATGATAAATTGCTTCAACATATGAAAGACCGAATTCAAACTGTTTTCGCACGCTTTCATCTTGTGTTAAATCCTCCTCAGAGACGGCTGCTAATGCTATCAAGTTTTGATGATTGTCTTTGAATTCCTCTCGAATTTCTTGCAGTTGGGAACAGCGAATTTTGAATTGTATCTGACAGGTACTGTCATTGACAGCCCTATCAGCTAGTTCTTTGACGTCTTTTATCTGATTCGCACATACTAGGCGAAGAGCTCGGTATTGTTTGATTTTATTGGCGTTGGCGGTCATAATGCCTATTGATTATCATGAACTGAAAGTTTTATTGAACCAGATATTTATTGCAAGATAAATATACAACGTTTTATGCCTTCAGGCACGTCACTGAAGATGAATCGATATCAATAGTACCAGAAAAATTATATGATTTCCAATTAGCAAGTTTTTGTTTTCGATTTGAGGGAATTCCTTTAGTTCAACAAAAAATAGGATACCTAACCAGCTGAGAAGAGCGTATCGAGTGGCCTTGAATTTATTTCAACGAACAACAACTTTTTTATGGAGACTATCGATAAATGAGATAGATTTCAGGAATATTGGAGAAATTGATAGAAATTTTTATTATCGAACAAATGAAACTTGAATTTGAAATATTTGAAAAGCTAATTTCAGTAATCCTTGGCTCGAATGGACCAAATGTTCTTTACTGTTTGAGTTTGGATGAAACACAAGTTGAAATTGCACTCACCTTGGTTCTTGAAGTGGATGCTACTGCAGCTGCAGCTTCCAACTTGTAGCGGCGGCAAAAGTGGACTGTATTTTACTGCGTTATCGAAGAATCATGCACTAGGAGCGTATATAGAAGCGATAGCATAAAGGCATGCGGATATAAGAGAATTTATATTCTTTGCTGTGTGTCACCTTTAACTGCTGAGGACACACTGCTCGTTCCTCTGGTACTCCAGTCTTCTACGCATGCGCGGCGCCAAAACGTGCGAATTTCAACTTGGATACTGAATTTTAATGGAATATCAAGATGAACTGAACAAAGCATTAATCAATAAGAATATCTCAATATTTACCTGAAACTATATTAATAATTTATATTAAAGACTCACTACTAAATTAATCACTAAATTCTATAGATGCAAAGAATGCACACGGAATGAACAAGTAATATTTTTGAAATATGGCATATTGATTGACTGAATGAGTTTAGGAGTTAGAGGGCGAGAGAGATATGTGACGATCGTTCTTCTCAAAATTCTGTTAAAACGAGTATTTACGCTCGCAAAAACGCAGTTTCGATGTGCCCGTTTCATCAAAACCCTCTATAGAAAGTAGGTGCAAATTAACACACGAGAATTCCAAACCATGATGAATATATGAGGTTATATTTTCTGCAAAAAAAAATGCCTAATATGATTTCATGAGAAATCAACCCCTTTTTATTTCAATAAAAACGCACGGAACTGTACAACTGTAAACAGTGAAACTGATCATATTGATGGTTATTCATACCACATCAAATTTGGTTGGAATCGCATGACTAATAACTGTGATATAGAGGAGGGGGGGCGGGCGTTCAAAGTGAGACACGGTGCATATACAGGGTGTTCCAGAACAACGAACCATAAATTTTACAGGGTGAACTAGAGATCAAAATAGGCCGATTGAGATCAACTTACCTCTATACGAAAACGCACCGTTGTGCTATGAGAGGGCGATGAGCAAACATTTTATTTTCAGATTTTCGAGAATATCTGAAAATCCTCGAGAGATACTGCTTTGAAAATTAGAGGGCAATTTACTTCCGTGGATATGAATCGAAAACATGTTATGCCAATTTGATCAATATACAGGGAGATCGATATTTCGCATTGACTTTATTATTATTATTAATTACCTAACTTCCTTCAGACTGCAGTTTTTTTTTGAATTCTTCTTGGTTTTCGTGATATCTAACAAAGTACATTTTGGTGCTTCTCCATACTATTTATTCATGATGTCAAGATTATCATGTATTTCATGTTTTTATGTCATGCATTTTGATTTATTGATCAAAATAATAATATCCATCAGTTTAAATTTAAATTTTGTTTTCTCATGAAAAAAGTCTATTCGAATGAAACGGAGATTACAATAAATCTAAAAAGACAGTGAATATCGGGAACAGAGAATAATTGAAAAATGCCTTCCATCTCTCTTCAAGCATAATCGGGCCCTCTTTACGCAGTTGAATCGTATCCTCTGGAATATTCTTTCGAAACCTCGCAGCTGCTGTGGAAATTCTTGCACGCAACTGTTTCACTGTGTCAATAGCAATTGAATATACTTCATTTTCGATGAATCCCCAGAAACAAAAATCGAATGGCGTCAGATCTGGAGAACGTGAGGGCCATTTCACTTGTGCAATCTGGCCTCTGCCAATCCATCGGTCATTAAATCTCTGTCATAACCACGTTCTCACCTCGTGACTATAATGCGGTGGTGCGCCATCCTGTTGAAACCACATTTCATTCCTTATTCCTGAACAAACGTCGTCCAAGATATCCGTCAAATCATAGTGCAAAAAATTCGAATACTCTTGTCCGGTCAAGCGGTTTGATAGAAATGATGATCCAATCAGATAATTATCAACAACTCCGGTACAAACGTTCACTTTCAAACTCCATTGGTAGTGAAATTGCGTAATTGTAGAGTAGTCGTCGTAATAATGGTTGAATCTGTTGATAAAGGGTGACTCACTTCTAAGTGAATAGATCTAACAGACAAGCACGTGAAAATTACCCCCCACCGTTTCTTCTTTCTCTTTCCTATCGAAACGTACATAGGACCAAAATAGTCAAGTTCCTTATATGTGAAAGGAGTGTCATTAGGGGTCAGTCTTGAAGTAGGTAATTATCCCATTATCGGAATAATAGGTTGTGCCCTCCGTTTCCTACATTTCGAGAAAGTTGTTCTTACCGCTGATCTTGCATCAATGACCCAAAATCGTTGTCTCAGCTCACTCAGGACTAGTTCGATATCTTGATGTCCATACTTCTCATGATAATGTTGGAGTAATAATTTCGTGAAGATATTCTTCGGGTCCAAAATGTAAGGTCGCTTCGTTGATATATCTAGATCTTCTGCTAAATCCAGTCTCCCCCTGAGAACCAATAAACCTTCGTCATTAATTTCGGGACATAATTTCCTCAATCTGCTTCTATTGTCCACGTTTTCGTACTCTTCAGCATATTCATGTCTCCGAAAAAACTATCATACTGGATTTTTGCGATCCATTTTAGCTCAGTATTTCTCATCTTATCTGCAGTCAAATACTCAGGAAAGTCAATGTTTTCTTTTCTGAGTTTTCTAATCCAAATTTTGCTTATCTCAAAATCCAAACTGTTGTCCTAATTAGCCTATACCATTTCGAAAATCTTTTTATGTCAGGTAGAAAATGAAATTTAGTTATTTCTGATGCCAAATTAACGGAAACAATATCTATAATTTCTTCATCATCTTCGACAAATGATCTTTTTGGCCAATTTGCAGGGTCTAAATCTTTGAGAAATTCAGGTTCACTAAACCATTTGTCGAAATTGATCTGTCGAGAATTTATCGAATAGGTACGTGTAGCTTCATCTGCTATGTAGGATCTAGTGGAAATCCAAAATTCTAAAATTTCTCCGACTCTGTGTGATTTCTCAATTCGATTTGCAAAAGTTTGAAATAGATCTACAAAGACTGAATTGGCAGTATATCTTGTCTTCTACTGACATTAATGATAAAATCAAAACTTTCAACTATTTCTTGCTGTCAACTTTTGATAAACATGCACCCTACAAAGCGACTATTTTCAGGAAACCTTCTTGTCCCTGAATCACAGATAATATTAGGTTAATGATATCTTCGAGGAAAAGGGCTCTAATCAAATTCGAATCAACAAAGAAATTGGGTCACTGGAACTGTTATAAAGATCTAAGAAATCTCACCACGAATGCCATAAAGGCAGAAAAAAAAGCTTTTGTTCAGCATCAGCTCAATAAGGCCAAAAATAATGAACAAAAATGGGCACTATTGAGACGTCTACAATTTATCAGAAGTACGGATTCACTGTCGGAATTTGAAAGTTCATCAGATGAAAGAAACGAATTCTTCCTGAGAACCACTGGACAGCTGAGTAGCCCATCGGAGGACTTACTAACTTATTACAATGAAAATATAAAAATTAATTTTCCAGGTCTGTTCAAATTTGTCCCTGTCACTGAGGAAGAAGTTACACAAATACTATTGACTATCAAGACAAAAGCCAAAGGTGCTGATGAAATTGATATCACTCTTATCAGATTATGTTGTCCATTTATTTTGCCATATGTCACACATATCGTGAACTTTTGTATCATAAATTCGGTGTTTCCAGATGTATGGAAAAAAGGATGTGTCATTCCAATTCCTAATGTCAACTGTGCTACCAACCTTACAGATCTTCGTACAATTACCATTTTACCAACATTATCCAAAGTTGTGGAGCGTATCATTGATACTCAACTTAGAACACATCTAAAAACTTACAATATTCTACCAGAACAACAATCTGGGTTCAGGGCTGGCTTTAGCTGCGGTACTGCTCTTCTCAATATTACCGACGATATAGTGAAGGAGCTTGATATCAAGAATGTAGGTGCTTTGATACTGTTAGATTACAGCAAAGCATTCGACACAATCAACTATAAAATTTTGTTCTCAATTTTACACTTCATTGGTTTGGATAACTCTGCGATCCAATTCTCCAAAAATTACTTTCATAATACTTCATCAAATTCAGGATGTATAAAAAGAGGTGTAGCCCAAGGGTCCATCTTAGGACCTTTGCTCTTTCTTCACTATATAAACCAGTAACTTTCCTACGGGTCTGAAATTTTCCAAAATTCACATGTATGCGGATGACACGCAGCTTTATTATTTTTTCCCAAAAAGTGCAATCCCACTTGCGGAAGAGAGAATCAATGAAGACCTGGATTACCTGATAAACATATCAAGAGAACATGATCTAATTCTGAATCCTACCAAATCGTCTTTAATTCTATTCGGGAATATTAATCACAATGATATATCTATTACAATAGACAATCATCTGCTTCCATCAGTTGAGAAAGCAAAGAACCTAGGTGTTGTCATCGACCAGCAACTCAAATTCTCTGATCACGTTTCTTCTGTGTTGAAGAAAGGATATGGGAATCTGAAAGCACTCTTTTCAAGTAGACACTTACTGTCACGTGCTACTAAAGGAACTTTATGTGAAGCTCTCGTTCTTTCACAAACTAACCATTGTGATTATGTTTATGGTCCATTTCTGTCGAAACGCGATTCAACAAGACTACAGAGACTGCAAAACTCTTGTCTTCGGCTTATCTATGGAATTCGCAAGTACGACAGAAACCATCGGGTGGCTCAATATGCAAAACCGGAGGAAACTTCACGCCTTCACCCTCTACCATAAAATTATTTTACATAAGAATCCTCCATATCTGCATAGGAAAATCAAGTTCAGGACTGACGTACATAATGTTAAATTCCTAAACAAAAAAACTGCACTATTTCAACGATCTTTTTCATATTCAATTGCGGCTGCCTACAATGATCTGAGCTCTGATTTGAAACATAAACCCATAAACAGCTTCAAAAAAGAAATTTTCAACAATATTTTCAACGAGCAATGTGCACGGCTATGAGCTGATTTACTTTTGTTGTGTAATGTAATAGTAGATCATTATTAGTATTATAAATATGATATTTTTGTTTTCATCACCTTATTTTCTCAATTGATAATTATTTTTATTATTTAGTATCAATTTTTCTCAGTTTGGTACTTAGGGAAGAACAGTTTTTAACTGACTAAGCGCCATTTAACCAGTGCATATACTTATACTTATATATCATGTATTATTGCTTGGCTGGTTAATAAAGGAGATTATTATTATTATTATTATTATTTTTTTTTTTTTTTTTTTTTTTAGTTTTGAAGAGCTTCAACTGCTATGGTCATTTCGCTCTTTATAGCAAGAGTACTGGTCACAGCTTTTGGAGGAGTTCCGAGTCATTCAAATAGATGAGTAAGTTATTTATATTTTCTCCTTCATTTCCTAATGCTATTTCTATTTCAGGTCTAAGTGAGGTGTTATTTCTCTGAGGTTGAAAGTTACGGCAACTTAAAATATGTTGGACAGTGAGGCGTGTTCGGCAAGTTTCACATCTTGGTCGTGCTGATCCTGCTAGCAGGTACAGGTGTGTGAGGTTTGTATGACCAATTCTCATCCGACATAATATTACTTGTTCTCTTCTTGTAAGTTGTTTCGGATACTTCCATTTCTTGATGTTGGGTTTAACTATTCTCAGTTGACCTTCATATGAGTTCCATTGGTCTTGCCAAATTTCATTGAATTTATTTTTGATCGCTAATTTTATGTCGGGGAGAGTGGTTGGTATTCCTTCATCAATGATCCTACTTGTTGCATTCCTAGCTTCCGAGTCAGCCGTTTCATTTCCCATGATGTTACAATGACCAGGTATCCACATAATCGTGACAAATTTCTCTTGCGATCGGACATGGGTTATCAGTTCCAGGATTCTATTTACCCAGACATCAACTGAAAAAAGGTCTCCTAGAGATTTCACGGCGCTAAGGGAATCTGTGCAGATTAGGCAATGTTTTTTTCCACTAAATGAGAAAAACAGAAGGGCTTGCCATATTGCATATAATTCTGCGTTGAATATACTACTTTCAGCAGGTAAGGTCCATGAGAATGAATTGGAGTTAGCAACGATGGCGGCGCCAGTTCCTTCATCAGTTTTTGAGCCGTCAGTATAAATTATCATATGCTGATCATATTGTGCTAACTGTTCAATGAAGAGGGAACGGTATACTGAAGGTGGGGTGTTTTCCTTCTTGAATTCGCTCAGTGCGATATTAAAGTGGGGAGATGTTCTCTTCCATGGAGGAAGGTCGAATCTCGCTACAGCAATATTCGTTTCAGTAGGAAAGGAGTAATATTCTGCTAACCTGAAAAATCGGATGTTTGCTGGTCTCGTTGTTGTGGGACGTTGAGCGTAAAGGTTTTCTTGCTCTCGGAACATTTTGTTATTTAAGTTCGATGGGTGGGCCTGAGTTTTTGTTGCGTACATCATGGTGTGCATTTCTCTGCGAAGTTTTAGAGGTAAGCAGGAAGATTCGCAGAGTATTGCTTCTACTGGACTCGTTCTGAAGGCACCTGTTGCAAGGCGAATAGCTGCAGTCTGTATCCTCTCAAGAGGTTTCAGATTTGAGGGGCGAGCAGATCCATATATTATACTACCATAGTCCATTTTTGCTTCGATGAGGGAGTGATACATTTTCAATAGGATTTCCCTATCCGAACCCCATCTTATACTTGCCATACATTTTATTATGTTCAATACTTTCCGGCATTTTGCGGCTAGATATTCGATATGGGGTTTCCAGTATAGTTTCCTATCGAAAATGACACCCAAGAGCTTTGTTTCTTCTCGAACTTCAATTTCTTGGTTCCGTAAGAATAGTTGAGGATGTGGGTGGTGAGATCTCAATCTGCAAAAATGGACGGTGTGAGATTTAGAAGGAGAAAAATTGTGAAGCCATTCTGTTTGGTTATTTCCTCCAGTCTCACTAATTGCTGTTGCATGGTATTTTGTAGCTGGTCTATGAAAGGGCCATGACCGTAGATCGTGAGATCATCAACATAGAGGACGGCATCAATGCATTCGGGGGTGTTTTCTACGAGGCAATTGATGGCAATGGAGAAGAGGGTAACGCTCAGGACAGATCCCTGCGGAATTCCATTTTCCAATAATCGTCTTGTGGACTTCTGGATTCCTACTGTCACGAAAAAATATCTGTTTTGGAGAAAACTATTGAGAATCGCAGGTAAAGCACCTCGGAGACCCCAAGAATGAAGTTGTTTCATGATCGCATATCTCCATGTCATATCATATGCCTTCTCTAGGTCTAACATGACTGCAACAAGGTGCTCACGCTTGAGGAATGCGTCTTGAATTTTTGATTCAAGAGCGACCAAAGCATCGATGGTTGAGTGATTTTTACGGCATCCCACCTGTAGTTTGGAAAGACGAGATTCAGTTTCCAAAACCCAAGTGAGGCGCATATTTACCATTTTTTCAAAGACTTTCCCTAAACATGAGGTGAGCGAAATAGGTCGATATTGCTTTGGATCAGTAGTAAAATCATTGCTTTTAGGAACTGGAATGATAGAGGCAATTTTCCAGTTACTTGGGTAATTACCAGAGAGCCAAATTCTGTTGTAAAGTTCCAAGAGGTGGTTTATACTGTCCTTTGGTAAGTGTCTAATCATTCCATACATGATGTTATCATGACCAGCAGCACTTTCCGAACAGGAGCTCAAAACATATTCGAGTTCTTCACAAGTGAAGGGGTCGTTATATGTTAAGTTTCGGTCCGTTTGGAAGTCAAGGAGAATACTTTCTTCTCTGGCTTTTATTGTTTGAAATTCATCCTCATAATTCAGGGAACTGCTAACAGATTCGAAGTGGTTGGCAAAAACTTCACAAATATCACGAGTATTTGTCACGAGAATGTTGTTAACATTTAAGGCTTGTGGGATCCTATATTGATTTTTTCCTGCTATGGTTTTGATTTTCTTCCATATTTCAGATGTATTTGTGTCTGCTGATAATGTGGAGACATATTCTTCCCATGATCGTTTCTTGGCTTCATTAATCATTCTTCGTGCACAAGCCCTTCGTTGTTTGAACTGGATCAGGTTCATTTCAGTCGGGTGTCTTTGAAATATCCTTAGGGCTCTTTTCCTATCGGATATAGCTTGGCGAATATCTTCATTCCACCAGGGTACCCCTCTAGAAGATCTATTGGTCTTAGATTTTGGGATGGATTCTTGGGCAGCTAGTACTATAGATTCTGTGATAGCATGGACAGCATCATCTATCTCATTGTAAAGACTAGGGTTAGGAATTGTGGCAAGGTTAGAGAATCTTTCCCAATTCGCTTTACTGATGAGCCATCTTTCTTGTACATTACATTCTTGGAAAGGGGCGCTTACGCTAAGCTGTATTGGAAAGTGGTCACTTGAGTGAAGATCCTCCAGAGGATTCCAGGAGAATTGAGGTGCAATATTTGGTGAACAAAGGGACAAATCTATGTTTGAGAATGAATTTGATCCTGCATTGAAGTGCGTGGCTTGTCCAGTGTTCAGCAAACATACATTCTTTTCTTCCAGGACCGTTTCGATGCGTCTTCCTCTAGTGTCTGTTATACGAGAGCCCCATAGCTGCGAATGAGCATTGAAATCACCCAAGATGAGAAAGGGTTCGGGTAACTGGGTGATCAGATCGCAGATTTCCTGAACATTCCAAAAATGATCTGGGAGATACACGTTACAGATCGACATCCTGATTGGTGTTTCAATCTGTATAGCTACAGCTTGTAAGCGGGTGTTCAAGTTGATTTGTTTTCCAGGAATTGTGTCCTTGAGGAATACTGCTACACCTCCTCTTGACCTGACGTCTGGTATAACATCTTTGCGAAAGAGATGGAAACCTCGCAATCGAAAACTTTCGTCTGGAAGAAAATGTGTTTCTTGGAGAGCGATAAGGAAAGGGTCTACATTGCATTTGATCATTTGTAATTCAGCAAGGTGAATTCTTAGTCCATTACATTTCCATTGGATGATTTTGTGATCCATTGTTGGTCTGTTGCTTTGATTGGAAAGAGTATAAATAAATATGTATAAATAAAATATGTGAGTAAAGATAAAAATGAGTAAACATGTATATGTAAAATGAATATATATAAATATATGTGGACGTAAAATTTTTTCGTAAGAAAATTTTAATCAATTTCCGCTATTTCACTTGAAGAACCCGGGGGTTCTTCTGGGTTTTTTCGTGGTTTGCCTTTTGGCCAACCAACTTTTTTTTTTTTACTTTTTTTGTCAGAGCTTCCGGCTGTTTCAGAAATTGAATCTGATTCTGATCCTTCGATACTGGGTGATCGTTGGCTCAGGTTACGTTTGTTAACAGTTGGTGTGTTGCTTATCTTAGCAGGACGAAGGGGTACTTGAAAACTTGGGGTGTGGTGTGTTGGAAGCATGCTAGAGTTGGTGCTTATAGCGTCAGAAACAGCTTTAATTAGATGTGGAACAAGTTCTTTCACGAGGGTTGCCATGTCATAATTACTACTTTTTTCCTTGCTTCTGGGTAGGAGATATTCTCCTTAACTCTTATTTCCTGAATTGAAGCTTCTTGTTTATATATCGGGCATATTTTAGATCGTGCAGAGTGGTTTCCTTTGCAATTCAAACAAGTAATTGGTTCGTCACATGGATTACCCACATGTAGTGGTTTTCCACATACAGAAACCTGTATTTCTTGACATCGCTGAGACGTATGACCAAATTTTTGACACCGGAAACATCTCATAGGAGGGGGAACATACATTCTAACGGGTAGAGAATAAAAAGCAGCATGAATAGTTTTTGGTAAGACTGTTTTATTGAAGGTCAAAACATGGTTGGGTGTATCAATGAGGTGTCCATCTCTTCTTGTTTGTATTCTATACACTTTCGTCACTCCTTGATTCTTTAATTCTTCTTCAATTTCTTCAATAGAACAGTTGAGTAAGTCAGGGCAGTATATAACACCTTTGGACTCATTCAAAGATTTGTGGGGAAAAACTTCGACATCCATATCATGCAGTTTGGTCATTTTCAGTAATTTATCACTTTGTTGCGCAGATACAGTCTCTAGAAGTAAAGTATCTTTGTTTTTTATAACCTTTTTCAGGGATCCACAAATGCCAAACAGTGCTTTCTGAATTAAAAAGGGATTAATCTTAGAAAAATCTCCTTCTTTTCTTTTGACGACCAGGAACCGGGGGGTTACCGCCTTTTCCTGGCTCGTATTGGGGTTGCTACTGTTTTGAGAGGGTTGCACCTCTTTTTGGGTTTTCAGGTCAAAATTAGCCATTCAGTTCCCACGAGAAGGGTAGAAAAAAGGTCAACTATGGCAGTGCTCCCTTACCACAGCAAGGCAAATCATTACAAGTGAGTTCTGCCATGTTCTCACAGGGAATCGTTAGCGACTAACTACGTATAGCCATTCATCTCTCGGCACGGTTTCTTCCACCTTAGATTCCGGATTTTTGCAGGTTTACTCCTGTTGAGCTGTCCTTAGCTTCACTACTCATCTTCGACCTCACCGGCATGGGTGGCCCTACCAGGAGTATACTACTCCCGCCGGCATCGCTCTCAGAATCATCGTAGCTACTGAGCCCCTCCACCACGACAAGGTCCCACAGCTCCACGGAGAGGTATTATTATTATTATTATTATTTGAGTTTATATGATTCCAGTCACGACTCTGCGGCCTCCGACGTCACGCAGAGTCGTGCTGGATAAAATCCAGTGACTACTCCTCACTGCCTGTGGGGTGAATAATCAATGGAACCAATTACCGTGTGCCCTGAGAAGACGCAATGATCCAAGTATGACGGCCTTCTGCATACCACCAGCCAGGATGTGTGCCTTATCACGGCACGCTGGGATTTTCTGGATCTCCGAGAGTAGCGTGTGTCGTGTGCCTCCTAGGGAGCCGATAATCAGGATGACCAATTCCACAGAATGGTCTGGATAGAGCCGGCGGAGTTCGAAGAGAAGATCTCGATATTTAGTCCGTTTCTCCTCCTCCTTCGAAACGATGTTCGATTCGGCTGGCGCCGAAAACTCGATCACGAACATCGCTTTGGTTTGATGGTCGAGGAGGACTACATCAGGCTTGTTAGCTTGTATTTGCCTGAGGGTGGGGAATGAGAAGTTCCAATAAATTCGGCACCTCTCATTCTCCACAACGGACTCAATATCCCCCGGAGCATAGGGCAGCACTGGGGTCTCGTCTATTCCGTACGAGTGCCTCAAGTGATAATAGAGCACTCGCAATGCCGCATTGTGTCTATGGATATAGGCCGAGACTGCATACACCGTGCAAGAAGACAGCAGGTGCATAATTGTCTCGGGCGCCCTGCGGTAGGCCCTGCAATTTGTGTCAGGGACCTCCATACCCATTACACGGCTACGGTAGACGAGAGTGTTGAAAACCCCATCCTGGCATGCCATGATGAACCCCTCTGTTTCCGATTTGAGCCCGCCTGACTTCGATTGATCATTATTATTATTATTATTATTATTATTATTATTATTATTATTATTATTATTATTATTATTATTATTATTATTATTATTATTATTATTATTATTATTATTATTATTATTATTATTATTATTATTATTATTATTATTATTATTATTATTATTATTTCAGTTTATATGATTCCAGTCACGACCCTGCGGCCTCCGACGTCACGCAGAGTTGTGCTGGACAAAATCCAGTGACTACTCCTCACAGCCTGTGAGGTGAGTAATCACTGGGACCAAGTACCGTGTGCCCTGAGTAGACGCAATGATCCTAGTATGACGGCCTTCTGCATTCCACCAGCCAGGATGTGTGCCTTATCACGGCACGCTGGGATTTTCTGGATCTCCGAGAGCAGCGTGTGTCGTGTGCCTCCTAGGGAGCCGATAATCAGGATGACCAATTCCACAGAATGGTCTGGATAGAGCCGGCGGAGTTCGAAGAGAAGATCTCGATATTTAGTCCGTTTTTCCTCCTCCTTCAAAACGATGTTCGTTTCGGCTGGCGCCGAAAACTCGATCACGAACATCGCTTTGGTTTGATGGTCGAGGAGGACTACATCAGGCTTGTTAGCTTGTATCTGCCTGAGGGTGGGGAATGAGAAGTTCCAATAAATTCGGCACCTCTCATTCTCCACAACGGACTCAATATCTCCCGGAGCATAGGGCAGCACTGGGGTCTCGTCTATTCCGTACGAGTGCCTCAAATAGTAGTAGAGCACTCGCAATGCCGCATTGTGTCTATGGATATAGGCCGAGACTGCATACACCGTGCAAGAAGACAGCAGGTGCATAATTGTCTCGGGCGCCCTGCGGCAGGCCCTGCAACTTGTGTCAGGGACCTCCATACCCATGACACGGCTACGGTAGACGAGAGTGTTAAAAACCCCATCCTGGCATGCCATGATGAACCCCTCTGTTTCCGATCTGAGCCCGCCTGACTTCAGAAAAGCAAAAGTCAGTTCTTTGGATAAGCCCCGGTCTTCAATGGTCTTGAAGTAGACCGAATGCATGGGCTTATCCATGTGAAGCTGCAGGAGCTTTTTCACTTCTGCAGCTTTGATGCGGGCTTTTCTCCGAGCGGGTTCTAGCTCAGTAACTGAGTCCTGAGCCTCGCGCTCGGAGTCGAAAATCAGAGACAATTCATCGGCTGCTCGACGTGCTGCCCTGAAAAGAAAAGCTCCTACTCCTGCCTCTTCATGGGTTTTAACCATTTGCAGAAGGGGATCCGAACTCCTGATGACTTTGCAGGCGCCATCCAGAACCATTCTGTTATGGAGATACTCCAAGCTCAAGAGTCCACGGCCACCCTGGTCTCTAGGTATGTATAACCGTGGAACGGACGAATTTGGATGCAGACTCCTATGGAGATGCATCATCTTGCGAGTACTTACGTCAAGTTGTCGCAGCTCGACTTGAGTCCACTTTATCACTCCAAATGAGTAAAGTAGGATCGGAACAGCAAGCATGTTAGTCGCAGCGACTTTGTTCTTCCCCGACAGTTCTGACGACCAGATCTGTCGGAGCCGCTGTCGATACTTGCTGCGGAGAGCGTCTTTCACCCGTTGTGCCTCCTGGATGTGAGTTTCCTCTACACCCAGGTAGGTGTACGTCTCTCCGGCATCCAGGTGGTGTAGGATGCTTCCGTCCACGAGCTGCGCGTCCTTGTCGTAGTTCACGCATCGTCCTCTCTTGAGATGAACCAGTGCACATTTGTCCATCCCGAATTCCATTCCAATTGCCTGCGTGTACTCCTGCACCACCCTGAGGGATTGGTCCATATCCCTCTCACCAGAGGCATAAAGTTTGAGGTCATCCACATAGAATAAGTGGGTGACTTTATGCCTCCGGTAACTGGGTGGGCCGCAGTTGTATCCTCTGGTTTTGCGGAGCTCAACGGATAGTGGCAGAAGTGAGATGCAGAATAGGAGAGGGCTAAGGGAGTCTTCTTGAAATACTCCTCTCCTTATGATAACTGGCTCTGTCTGAACTCTCGCATTACCTGATGTTATAGTAAAGCGGGTCTTCCAGACCAGCATCAGTTGTTCTATGCATCTCACTATAGAATCGGGTACCGAAAGACATTTGAGCAAGTACACGAGTAACTCATGTGACGTTGTGTCAAATGCTTTTCGGTAATCGATCCAGGCCACAGAAAGATTCCGCTTGTACTGCACAGAGTCCTGTGTAATAGATCTATCTATCAACAGGTTCTCCTTGCAGCCAGCGACACCTCTCTTCGACCCACGCTGCTCAGAAATCCGTTGGTAAACCGGATCAACTACTAGGAGTACTCGCATGTACAAGATGCGTGTAAACAACTTGTAACATGCATTCAGGCAGGTAATTGGTCTGTAATTCTTCGGATTGGACAAATCTCCAGTCTTAGGGAGAAGCACGGTTCGCCCCTCGATAAACCACTCAGGGATTTGCTGCTCCCCATTCAGCCAGCTATTGAATATCCTGGCTAAATGGTGGTGGGTAGAGGGAAACTTTTTCCACCAGAAGTTATTGATCCCGTCGGGACCAGGAGCAGCAAAGTTCTTGGAGCCTTTCAGGGCTTCTCGAACCTCCTCAGTGGTTATCGGTTGGCGCAGTAATTCGGGCTCAGGCTCTCGGTATCTTCCGCAGAAGGTACCGAACTGCGCCAGGGCTGGAGTATCTCTGTTGAATGGATGCCTCACTTCGTAAATACTCTTCCAGAAGGTTTCCACCTGATCAGCAGTCGGCGGATTGTCAACCACACTTGGAGGCGGTTGAAATAAGCGAGAGGGCTTTTCGCGGAATTGTTTATTTTCCGCCAGCCCTCTCGCTCGCCTCTTTAGTGACTGTTTAGCAGCCACTAACATCCGTATCCTTTCGAGGCAGTGCTGTTTGATGGTGGATAGCACTGCCTCATTTAGTGTGTGATGGGTGCGACGTAATTTAGTGGCCATGCGTCGCACCTTCGATGTGAATGGCCTGTTGGCACTCACATAATCCATCACACACTGGATACGGGAAGTGTGTTGTCTCGCCGACTGGATCTTGGCTTCCATCTTTTGTACACGCCGATCGGCCCTCTCAATCGGTGAGACCGTTTGTATAGGTCTCTCTGGCAGAGAGGACCGAACCACGTCATACACGGCACAATTGATGTGCCAGATGTCAGCCCCTTCCGGAAGTGTTTCTTGAAGCGATTCATCCATCCTTGCAAGGTCTCGGGTCCGCAGGGCCTTAATGTTGAGTAGGCTCCTGCGGTTCCTGATTTCGCTCACCTCAGGAAGCACACGGTCCCCTCTCTCGTTGTCGAGCAGGATGGGTGGAGCGTTATTATTATTATTATTATTATTATAAATTCATATAATTCCAGTCACGACCCTGCGGCCTCCGACGTCACGCAGAGTCGTGCTGGATAAAATCCAGTGACTACTCCTCACAGCCTGTGAGGTGAGTAATCACTGGGACCAAGTACCGTGTGCCCTGAGTAGACGCAATGATCCAAGTATGACGGCCTTCTGCATACCACCAGCCAGGATGTGTGCCTTATCACGGCACGCTGGGATTTTCTGGATCTCCGAGAGTAGCGTGTGTCGTGTGCCTCCTAGGGAGCCGATAATCAGGATGACCAATTCCACAGAATGGTCTGGATAGAGCCGGCGGAGTTCGAAGAGAAGATCTCGATATTTAGTCCGTTTCTCCTCCTCCTTCAAAACGATGTTCGGTTCGGCTGGCGCCGAAAACTCGATCACGAACATCGCTTTGGTCTGATGGTCGAGGAGGACTACATCAGGCTTGTTAGCTTGTATTTGCCTGAGGGTGGGGAATGAGAAGTTCCAATAAATTCGGCACCTCTCATTCTCCACAACGGACTCAATATCCCCCGGAGCATAGGGCAGCACTGGGGTCTCGTCTATTCCGTACGAGTGCCTCAGGTGATAATAGAGCACTCGCAATGCCGCATTGTGTCTATGGATATAGGCCGAGACTGCATACACCGTGCAAGAAGACAGCAGGTGCATAATTGTCTCGGGCGCCCTGCGGCAGGCCCTGCAATTTGTGTCAGGGACCTCCATACCCATGACACGGCTACGGTAGACGAGAGTGTTGAAAACCCCATCCTGGCATGCCATGATGAACCCCTCTGTTTCCGATTTAAGCCCGCCTGACTTGAGAAAAGCGAAAGTCAGTTCTTTGGATAAGCCCCGGTCTTCAATGGTCTTGAAGTAGACCGAATGCATGGGCTTATCCATGTGAAGCTGCAGGAGCTTTTTCACTTCTGCAGCTTTGATGCGGGCTTTTCTCCGAGCGGGTTCTTGCTCAGTAACTGAGTCCTGAGCCTCGCGCTCGGAGTCGAAAATCAGAGACAATTCATCGGCTGCTCGACGTGCTGCCCTAAAAAGAAATGCTCCTACTCCTGCATCTTCATGGGTTTTAACCATTTGCAGAAGGGGGTCCGAACTCCTGATGACTTTGCAGGCGCCATCCAGAACCATTCTGTTATGGAGATACTCCAAGCTCAAGAGTCCACGGCCACCCTGGTCTCTAGGTATGTATAACCGTGGAACGGACGAATTTGGATGCAGACTCCTATGGAGATGCATCATCTTGCGAGTACTTACGTCAAGTTGTCGCAGCTCGACTTGAGTCCACTTTATCACTCCAAATGAGTAAAGTAGGATCGGAACAGCAAGCATGTTAGTCGCAGCGACTTTGTTCTTCCCCGACAGTTCTGACGACCAGATCTGTCGGAGCCGCTGCCGATACTTGCTGCGGAGAGCGTCTTTCACCCGTTGTGCCTCCTGGATGTGAGTTTCCTCTACACCCAGGTAGGTGTACGTCTCTCCGGCATCCAGGTGGCGTAGGATGCTTCCGTCCACGAGCTGCGCGTCCTTGTCGTAGTTCTCGCATCGTCCTCTCTTGAGATGAACCAGTGCACATTTGTCCATCCCGAATTCCATTCCAATTGCCTGCGTGTACTCCTGCACCACCCTGAGGGATTGGTCCATATCCCTCTCACCAGAGGCATAAAGTTTGAGGTCATCCACATAGAATAAGTGGGTGACCTTATGCCTCCGGTAACTGGGTGGGCCGCAGTTGTATCCCCTGGTTTTCCTGAGCTCAACGGATAGTGGCAGAAGTGAGATGCAGAATAGGAGAGGGCTGAGGGAGTCCCCTTGAAATACTCCTCTCCTTATGATGACTGGCTCTGTTTGGACTCTCGCTTCACCTGATGTTATGGTAAAGCGGGTCTTCCAGACCAGCATCAGTTGTTCTATGCATCTCACTATAGAATCGGGTACCGAAAGACACTTGAGCAAGTACACGAGTAACTCATGTGACGTTGTGTCAAATGCCTTTCGGTAATCGATCCAGGCCACAGAAAGATTCCGCTTGTACTGCACGGAGTCCTGTGTGATAGCTCTATCTATCAACAGGTTCTCCTTGCAGCCAGCGACACCTCTCTTCGACCCACGCTGCTCAAAAATCCGCTGGTAAACCGGGTCAACTACTAGGAGTACTCGCATGTACAAGATGCGTGTGAACAACTTGTAACATGCATTCAGGCAGGTAATTGGCCTGTAATTCTTCGGATTGGACAAATCTCCAGTTTTAGGGAGAAGCACGGTTCGCCCCTCGATAAACCACTCAGGGATTTGCTGCTCCCCATTTAGCCAGCTATTGAATATACTGGCTAAATGGTGGTGGGTAGAGGGGAACTTTTTCCACCAGAAGTTATTGATCCCGTCGGGACCAGGAGCAGCAAAGTTCTTGGAGCCTTTGAGGGCTTCTCGAACCTCCTCAGTGGTTATCGGTTGGCGCAGTAATTCGGGCTCGGGCTCTCGGTATCTTTCGCAGAAGGTACCGAACTGCGCCAGGGCTGGAGTATCTCTGTCGAATGGATGTCTCACCTCATAGATACTCTTCCAAAAGGTTTCCACCTGATCAGCAGTCGGCGGATTGTTCACCACACTTGGAGGCGGTTGAAATAAGCGAGAGGGCTTTTCACGGAATTGTTTATTTTCCGCCAGCCCTCTCGCTCGCCTCTTTAGTGACTGTTTTGCAGCCACTCAATGTTGATGTTATTATTATTATTATTATTATTATTATTATTATTATTATTATTATTATTATTATTATTATTATTATTATTATTATTATTATTATTATTATTATTATTATTATTATTATTATTATTATTATTATTATTATTATTATTATTATTTTTTTTTTTTTTTTTTTTTGTCAAAGAGCTTCAACTGCAATGGTTATTTCGCTCTTCATAGATAGGATACTGATCACAGCTTTTGGAAAACTTCTGAGTCTTTCAAGTAGGTGAGTAACTTTTTAATATTGTCTTCCTTATTTCCTAATGCTACTTCTATTTCAGGTCGGAGTGAGCAGTTATTTCTGTGAGGTTGGAAGTTCCGGCAGCTCAAGAGGTGTTGGGCCGAGAGGTACGTTCTGCAAGTTTCACATCTTGGACGTACTGATCCTGCCAGGAGATACAAGTGAGTGATATTCGTGTGGCCTATTCTCATTCGGCATAGTGCCACTTGTTCTCTTCTATTGAGGAATTTTGGGTAACACCACTTTTTGATATCGGGTTTTATTGTCTTGAGTTGCCCCTCATAGGAATTCCATTGATTTTGCCATATTTCATAAAATCGATTTTTGACTGATGCCTTTATATCATCGAATGTGGTTGGAATTCCTTCATCTACCGCTACGCTAGTGGCGTTCTTAGCTTCGGTGTCAGCCCTTTCATTTCCATTGATATTGCAATGTCCTGGGATCCATAAAACTGACATATGTTTTCCTTGATGTTGGAGGTGGGAGGTCAATTCTAGGATTCTCACTACCCAAAAATTAGTTGAGAAAATGTCTTGGAGAGATGTCACGGCACTGAGGGAGTCCGAGCAGATTACACATTGTTCCTCTTCACTGAAGGAAAAGAACAGGAGCGCTTGCCATATAGCGTATAATTCTGCATTGAAAATGGAGCTGTCAGGGGGCAAGGACCACGAGAAAGTGTTGGAGTTTACCGCGATGGCTGCGCCAGTTCCTTCGTTGGTTTTAGAGCCGTCTGTGTAGATTACAAGGTGCTGTTCGTAGTAGCATAATTTTTCGGCAAAAAGAGAGCGGTAGACTGAGGAAGGCGTGTTTTCCTTCTTGAAATCACTCAGAGCAATATCGACCCGAGGTGGTCTCCTTTTCCAAGGGGCAAGGTCATGGTCGGCTACTGCGACGTTTGTTTCCATGGGAAAAGAGTGACATTCTGCGAGCTTTATATATCGAATGTTTGCTGGTCTGGTTATCGTGGGACGGTGGGCGTAGGGGTTTTCCTGATCTTGAAACATGGCATGATTCAAATTGCGCGGTAGGGACTGGATCTTTGTAGCGTACGTGATTGTTTGCATATCCCTTCGTAGTCTCAAAGGTAAACAGTTCGATTCGCAGAGAAGAGCTTCAATTGGGCTCGTTCTGAAAGCACCTGTTGCAAGGCGAATGGCTTCAGATTGAATCCTGTCAAGGCGTTTGAGGTTCGATGGACGGGCTGATCCGTAGACAATGCTTCCATAATCTATTTTTGTCTCGATTAAGGAATGGTACATCCTCAAGAGGACTTCTCTGTCTGAGCCCCATCTTATGCTTGCCATACATTTCATTATGTTGAGTATTTTCCGACATTTTGTTGACAGATACTCAATGTGAGCTTTCCATTGTAATTTTCTGTCAAAAATTACTCCTAGAAGTTTGGATTCTTCTCTCACTGTGATTTCCTGATTCTGCAAGTATAACTTGGGGTGCGGGTGTTGAGATCTCAGCCTACAGAAGTGGACAGAGTGGGATTTAGAAGGGGAAAATTTGAAACCACGTTGTTTGGAGATATCTCCCAATCTATCTAGTTGCGCTTGCATAGTATTTTGGAGTTGGATTATGTGCGGGCTGTGACCATAGATAGTGAGGTCGTCTACATAGAGGACAGCATCGATAGATTCGGGAATATTATCTACTAGGCAATTTATAGCAATGGAGAAAAGAGTAACGCTAAGGATAGATCCCTGCGGTATTCCATTTTCCAATAATCGTCTCGAGGATTTTTGATTTCCCACAGTCACATAGAAATATCTGTTCAGTAGGAAGCTATTGAGAATGGTCGGTAAGATTCCTCGGAAACCCCAGGCATGAAGTTGTCTCATAATAGCGTATTTCCATGTCATATCGTAAGCCTTTTCTAGGTCTAACATGACTGCTACTAGATGTTCACGTTGGAGAAAAGCATGTTGAATTTTTGACTCGAAGGCAACTAAAGCATCAATGGTAGAATGATTTTTGCGGCATCCCACTTGCAGTTTCGATAGGAGCGATTGAGATTCCAAAACCCAGGTGAGTCGAATGTTAATCATTTTTTCAAAGATTTTTCCCAAACATGAGGTCAAGGAGATTGGTCGGTACTGCTTTGGATCAGTAGTTAACACGTTATTTTTGGGGATTGGAATGATACATGCGATTTTCCAGTTGCTTGGGTAGTGGCCTGAACGCCAAATTTTATTATAGAGATCCAAAATATGGTTTTTGCTTCCTATTGGTAAATGTCGAATCATCCCATACATGATGGTGTCATGGCCCGCGGCGCTTTCCGAACAGGAGCTAAGAACATATTCCAGTTCCTCTAAAGAAAAAATGTCATTATATGCTAACGAACTATTTGTGTCGAAGTCAAGAGGAAGGCTTTCATCTCGCGTTTTCATTGTCTGGAAATCGATACTATAATTCTGAGAACTGCTAACAGACTCAAAGTGGCTGGCGAAGGCTGCGCAGATATCCTGTGGCTCTGTTACTAGGGTATCGTCGATCTTCAGAGCTTGCGGGACCAGACATTGATTCCTTCCCGCTATGGACCTGATTTTTTTCCATATTTCCGATATATTGGTATCTGCTGATATTGTAGAAATGTACTCTTCCCATGATCGTTTTTTTGCTTCATTGATCATTTTCCGTGCACGTGCTCTCAGTTTTTTGAATTGTATCAGATTCATTTCTGTTGGGGCTCTTTGGAAAAGTCTGAAAGCTCTTTTTCTCTCTGATATAGCATGACGAATATCTTCATTCCACCAAGGTACCGCTCTAGGAAAACGTCTGGTTCCGGATTTTGGAATACACTCTTGAGCAGCAAGTAAAATGGATCTGGTGACAGCATCTACAGCATCGTCATTGTTATCGTACAGGTCGGGATTAGGTATGCTGACCAGGTTAGAGAAAGTTTCCCAGTTCGCTTTCCTGATGAGCCATCTTTCAGTTGAGAGGTACTCTTGGGAAGGAGAATTCACGCATATCTGTATTGGTAAATGGTCACTAGAGTGCAGATCATCCAATACATTCCAGTCGAGTTGGGGAACAATATTTGGAGAGCAAAAGGATAGGTCAATCGCAGAAAAGGAATTGGATCTTGCGTTGAAATGAGTCGGTTGGCCTGTATTCAGCAAACGAATATTATTCTCCTCCAGGATACTTCCAATACGTCTACCCGCGGTGTCTGTTACTCGGGAACCCCATAAGGGTGACTGAGCATTGAAGTCACCTACCATGAGAAAGGGCTCTGGTAGCTGAGATATCAAATCACGTAAATCGAAAACATTCCAAATATGGTCTGGGAGGTAAACATTACAGATTGTCAGCTTGATCGGGGCCTCCAACTGTATGGCAATAGCTTGTAGTCTGGTAGTCAAATTGATTTCTCTTGCAGGGCAGGTTTCCTTGAGAAAAAAAGCTACGCCACCTCTTGCGCGTACGTTTGGGATGACATCTTTGCGGTAAATATGGAATCCACGCAAATTAAAGCGATCTTCTGGTCGAAAGTGGGTTTCTTGGATGGCGAAAAGAAAGGGGGAGAGTTCGTTCCTGATGACTTGGAGTTCAGCAAGGTGGGTTCGGATCCCGTTACAATTCCATTGGATTATATTGTTGTAAGTATCCATAGGAGTAAGTATGCGGTTGTAAAATTGAAAGTAAATAAAAATATCACAGAGTTATCACAGGGGTTATCACAGAGATTATCACGGGATTTATCACAGAGTTCAACACAGGATTATCGCTAAGGACTAATCGTTCTCACGATGGTCCCATTCTAGGCTTGCCTTTAGGCCAGCCTTTTTTCTTTTTCGTGACCTTCTGAGGAAACTTTGCGTCCTCATGAGCGGACCACGTTTCATCTTCGGATGAAGATGTTACTTTCTTCCTCTTTTCGGATTCAGAAGTTGTCTCAGTTCCTCTTGAAGCTTTCTGTCGTGACGGTATAGATTGAGTTGAAGGTTTTTCAGTAGGGTCTGGAGTTGGAGGAAGGGAAGGTAATCGAAATATGGGATTATGTTCAGCCGTAGAGGCTGAAAGAGTAGTAGGGCTAAGAGCTTCCATAACGGCTTTGACGAGAAGGGGAGTTATTTCTTTGACGATGGTATTAGTGTCGACAATTGGATTTCTAGATGCTTGAGCATAAGAAACTCCAGCAGTTGGCGTAGGTATTGAAACTCTCTTCTTGGCTTCTGAGTAGGAAATGTTTTCCTTAGCTTTAATTTCTTGGATAACCATTTCATGCTTGTAAACAGGACATACTTTGGATCTGGCTGAGTGATTTCCCTTACAGTTTATACAAACGACAGGTTCTTCACACCGGTTGCCCTCATGAAGGGGCTTTCCACAAACGCAGACCTGATTGTCTTGACATCTCATAGATGTATGTCCGAATTTCTGGCATCGAAAGCATCTCATGGGGGATGGAACATAAATTCTCACTGCAAGTGAATAAAATGCAATTTTAATGGTTTTGGGAAGAACAGGAGAGTTGAATGTGAGAACGTGATTTGGCGAGTCTCGTAGTTCACCGTCACGTCTGGTTTTCATTCTGTAAACGTTCACAACACCTTGACTTGATAGTTCTTCCAATATTTCATCAGTACTACAGTTGAGTAAGTCTGGACAATATACGATACCCTTGGACATGTTGAGAGATTTGTGAGGTTCGACACTGATATCCATGTCATGTAATCTCGTGGTGTTCAGTAGTTTTCTGCTTTGTCCAGGTGATACGGTTTCTAATATCAAATCTTCTTTAGTTTTTTTTATCATCTTCAAAGATCCACAAATTCCATTCAGTGCTTTCTCAATAATAAAAGGGCTAACTGTAGAGAAGTTGCCCTCTTTTCTTTTTACGACCAGGAACCGGGGAGTTACCGCCTTTTCCTGGCTCGTATTGGGGTTGCTACTGTTTTGAGAGGGTGGCACCTCTTTTTGGGTTTTTTGGTCAGAATTAGCCATTCAGTTCCCACGAGAAGGGTAGAAAAAAAGGTCAACTATGGCAGTGCTCCCTTACCACAGCAAGGCAAATCATTACAAGTGAGTTCTGCCATGTTCTCACAGGGAATCGTTAGCGACTAACTACGTATAGCCATCCACCTATTAGCACGATATCTTCCACCTTAGTTTACGGATTTTTACAGGTTTACTCCTGCTGAGCTGTCCTTAGCTTCACTACTCATCTTCGACCTTACCGGCATGGGTGGCCCTACCAGGAGTATGAAATTCCCGCCGGCATCGCTCTCAGAATCATCGTAGCTACTGAGCCCCTCCACCACGACAAGGTCCCACAGCTCTACTGAGGGGTATTATTATTATTATTATTATTATTATTATTATTATTATTATTATTATTATTATTATTATTATTATTATTATTATTATTATTATTATTATTATTATTATTATTATTTTTTTTTTTTTTTTTTTTTTTTCCTCGATTAAGGTGCATCGATTTCAGAGATCATTAGCACCATACTTTAGAGAAAAAAACGGAGATTTATGTACAAAAAAATATATTCATCGTATATTCAAATTCGTTTAAAGAGGTCAGTTGCTCTTAGGAATTTAAGGAGGTTTCTAATCATGGTGGCGTTTCTGAAATTCATTGCGAAATTATTCTCTATATGATAGAGTTGCCTCATATTCGCGTATCCCGTACACATGCATATGATATGTGATACTGTTGCTGGTTCACCACATCGATCGCATATTGGAGGATCTTGTCCATCAAGGAGAAAAGCATGTGTTAATGCAGTGTGTCCAAACCTCAGTCTGTGTATTTTAACTTTATCAAATCTAGGCAGGTTTTCAGGAGGTCTCCACGGCTGAATAGTCGGTTTCATCCATCTCAAGTTATTGTTCACTCGATTCCAATCTTCTTGCCAGATCCTCTTTAGTTCAGATTTGTATCGCCCTTTAATATCATCTACTCTAACGATCCTAGCTTCGACTATTTCGGTCTCGGCTGCGTTGCGGGCAGCTCTGTCAGCGATCTCGTTGCCTATTATTCCGACATGACTTGGTGCCCAGATGAATTTAACATTCTTGCCTGTATTATGCAGATGGTGGATTGAAAATAATATTATTTTCACGAGTGGGTCTTCAGAAAATGGGTTCGAAATTGACTCGAGAACGCTAAGAGAGTCACAGACAACTACAAATTCCTCATTGTTTCGAGCCATATCGCAAAATTGCAGAGCCTGCCAGATCGCATAGAGCTCAGCTGTATATATAGATACGTACGAGTAAAGAGACCAGGAATGTGCAATATTGTCCACAGACAAAGCGCAGCCGGCTCCAGTCGATGTTTTAGATCCATCTGTATAAATGATTGTACAATTTGTGTGTTCGTGAAGAATCTCTGAGAACCGTTGGCGATAGACCACTGGAGCCGTATTGTTTTTCTGGAGGACAGTCAGATCTAGTCGTATGCAAACTTTAGGAATTAGCCATGGAGGTACTTCATAGTTGGTCACCGCAAGAACGTCCAAATGATGCCATTCTAGTGCTGGTAGAGATTCGCGTGCTCTAACTCCAACTGGTCTCGTGATAGTAGGTCTATTGACATATTCGTGATGGTTTTCGAATACAATTGGAAAATTCCGGTGATTTGGTTGAGCTCTTACACTAGATATATAGTTTGCTATTAGCTTGGGACGATGCAATCTCAATGGTGGAAAACCTGTTTCACTGCAAATACTGACGATAGGAGTTGTTCGAAATGCACCTATCGAATACCTCATACCAGCATGATGTATTGGATCGAGTAGCTTCAAGATAGATCTCCGCGCAGACGAGTAGACTATGGAACCATAATCGATCTTTGCAAGTACTAGAGAGCGATACACATTCAATAAAGTGTCTGCATCGGCCCCCCATCTTGTGCTGGCAAGGCATTTTATAATATTTAGTGACCGCTTACATCGAACTACCAAATTTTCGATATGGTTGCGCCAAGTGAGTTTCGAATCGAATGTAAGTCCAAGAAATTTTATAGTTTCTTTACATGCGATTGGCGTATTATCAATATATAATGTAGGATCGTAATGAGGCCTACGCAGCCTGCAAAAGTGGACACAATTTGTTTTTTCCCTGGAAAACTTGTAGCCAACTTTTTTTGCGTTCAGAACAATCTGATCTATTGATCGTTGTAGTTTACGAGAAGCTGATCCGACTGTAGTCGCCGAAGCAACTATCGTGAGATCGTCCACATACAAACATATCCCAACTGTTGGTTCGACTGAAGATGCTATATCATTCACCGCTATAGCGAATAGAGTTACACTCAAAGTTGAACCTTGAGGAATACCATTTTCTATGGATTTGAGCGAGGATAATGTGTCACCCACTCTCACCCGGAAGGTTCGATCAGAAAGAAAGGAATCGATAAATAAAGGTAAATTTCCACGGAAACCCCAGTCATGGAGTTTCTTCAGAATTCCGTACCTCCACGTCATGTCATAAGCTCTTTCGAGATCAAAAAATACTGCAATAGTATGTTCTCGTTTCCTGAAAGATTCCTGTATGACATGTTCGAGATAGACGAGTTGGTCTGTCGTAGAGCGATGTTTCCTAAAACCTGCTTGGTGATCCACTAAAAATCCCTTTGATTCTAGCAGCCAAACCAGCCTGTTGCTAACCATTTTTTCTAGAATTTTGCCCATGCAGCAAGTTAGACTGATTGGTCTGTAGCTAGAAGATAGGAGAGGGTCCTTACCTTCTTTCAATATAGGGACAATTATGGCTTCTTTCCACTGAGATGGGTAGGTGTTCGATTGCCATATTTTATTAAATAAGGAGAGTAATGTTGTTTTGAATTCAGGAGTGAGATGTTTGATTATTTCATATCCTAAGGAATCGGGTCCTGGAGATGACGGCTTCGCACATGATAAGGCATATTCGAATTCAATGGATGTAAAAGGTGAATTATAATGTAGATTTTCTTGTGGAGAAAAATCGAGAAGGACCTCTCGTTGGGCTTTAAGTTGTAGGAATTCTTCCTCGTAATTCTGATTACTACTTGCAGCACAGTAATGGTTTGCCATACATTCAGCGATGATTTGCGGAGAATCAGAAATTTCGCCATCTATTGTGCGCAAATAATTGAGTGGTGGTGTGATGTTACTTCCACCAACCGCTTTCACTTTACGCCAAACCTCTGATATAGGCGTATTTGGGGACATTTGTGACACATAAGTACTCCAAGATGATCTTTTACTCTGTAAAATCATGTGGCGAGCAGCAGCTCTAGATTTTTTGAAGGATATCAAATTTTCTAAGGAAGAATATCTTTTGAATTTATTGAAAGCTTTCTTTTTAGTTTTGATAGCTTCCCTCACTTGGGCATTCCACCAAGGCACTACGCGCTTTTCAGGAAGTTGGGTTCTAATTGGTATTGCTTTCTCAGCTGCTAACTCAATGCTTTCAGTGAGTTTGTCTATTTCCTGATGCATGTTATTGGAGTCATCAGGAAGCTTGAGATGCTGTTCAAAAATCGGCCATTCAGCTTTATCAACGAGCCATTTTGGGGGTAAAGACACTCGGGTTCTAGGGATATCGGTGGATATAATTATCGGGAAATGATCGCTATTATGTAGATCATCATGAACTCTCCAGGACAAACGAGAAGCAAGTCCGGGAGATGCAAACGATAAATCTATCGCACTGAAGTTCCTTGACCTCGCATTGAAATATGTCATGGCACCAGAGTTCAAAAGAGATAGGTCATCCCTCTCTAGTAGTTGTTCGATAATCATTCCACGAGCATCACGTCGGTTGGACCCCCAGAGTGGGTTGTGAGAGTTCATATCTCCCACCATCAGAAACGGTACTGGGAGTTGTGATAATAGATCTTCCAAATCTACTTTTCGCCAGTTCGCATCAGGTAAATAAATACTACATATAGTCAGGGTGATAGGAGCGATGATTTGAACAGCAACCGCCTGAAGCGCAGTATTCAAATGTAGTGGGGAGTGATGTACATCTTTCCTGATCAGGAGAGCAACACCACCTTTAGCTCGAATGACAGGATCTATGTCCTTTCGAAATATTTCATATCCACGAATGGAATATGGTTGAGTCGGTTTGAAGTGTGTCTCCTGGAGACACAGACAAACAGGATCTAACTCGGATAGAAGTAGTTTCATTTCACAGTAGTGAAGAATGCAACCGTTACAATTCCATTGAATTATAGAGTTCATCAATGATGAAGATTCGTGAGATGAATAAGTCAAGTGAAAAGAAAGTGATTAATGAAATGCATGAAATGAAAACAAATAACAAATGGATTGAATGAACGGAATGAATAAAATTAATAATATAACTGAAAAGATAAAATGAATAAACCTATTAGCAAACTAAGAGTATAAAAATATATCACAAGAATATCACAGTAATCGATCAAAAGCCATCAGGTAGAACATTTTCGAGGTTTTCCTTTTGGCCATCCTTTGGTTTTTTTCAAATCTTGAGTGGAAGGACCTACTGGTTCTTCCTCTGATGTGGATATTCCCCGGTCTCTATCCCTTTTTCGTTTTTCAGATCCTGCATCCGAAGCCGGGAGATGACTAGTATCTGATTCATTATTTGGTCTGGGATTAGGAGGTGGAGGACGAGTGAAAGATTGTGTTCCTGGTTTCCTTGCAGCTCCTTTAGCTACAAATACATCTTTCAATGCGACAACTAGTGAGGGTATCAACTCTTTGACAAGCGTTGAAACATCCGTTTTTGAAGAAGTCGAGACAGCCTTAGCATACGAAACACCAGGCAAAGGTGTCTGAATGTCTACCTTTTTCTTCGCTTCAAAGTACGAGATGTTTTCTTTTGCTTTGAGTTCCTATTATTATTATTATTATTATTATTATTATTATTATTATTATTATTATTATTATTATTATTATTATTATTATTATTATTATTATTATTATTATTATTATTATTATTATTATTATTATTATTATTATTATTATTATTATTATTATTATTATTATTATTATTATTATTATTATTATTATTATTATTATTATTATTATTCGAACTGTCCAAGCTTTCTACCATTTCCCTTAATCCAATGTAATATAGTGGAAGAGTCTGTCCAAAAGTGATTTTTCTGAATATTTATCTCTAGTTCTTCTTTGATGCAATTCGGTAGGCGGCTCCCCATCAGAGCTTCTTGTAATTCTAATCTGGGAGTTGACAGAGCTTTATTGGGAGCCACACGAGCTCTAGCCATTACCAGTGCTATTTTCTACTTCCTTCCCTGATATGACTCGTAGATAAGCAAGTGATGCAAATACTTTTCAACTTGCGTCGCAGAAAACATGTAATTCAATTTTGTCGGATTTCGGGATCGTCAGTGAATAGAATCGAGGAATTCGTAGAAGTGGTATAGTCTTAACTAAGTCTTTCGTCCAAAGTAACCATATTGCCAAATTCTCCTCGTCAATAAAGTCATCCCATCCTATACCTGACCTCCAAATATCCTGAATCAATATCCGTCCACGAATTGTGAAATTAACATCCAAACCTAAAGGGTCAAAAACAGACATTACTGTTTTTAGAACTTGTCTTTTTGTGGATTTCTGTTTCCTAGAAATGTTATAGTCATCATAAGTCGAATTGAATTTGTATTGAAAGAAGTCGTCTTTAGCATTTCACCATAACCCAAGAATACGTTGTAAATTTTCATCGTCATTGAGATTCATGTCTCTTACTATATTATCGTATGCTCCAAGTCTATGCATAACTTCTTTCGAATTTGAAATCAAATTTAACTGAAATCCTCATTGTTGTTGAACTTGTTGAACCTCAAGAATGGTTTTCAGAGCTTCTTCATTGTTGTATTCACTATCTAAATAATCGTCAACATAGTGCTTTTTCAAAATTGCATTCAATATATCAGTTTGTTCTTTAGCATTGAAATTTTTCACGAATTGTGCACATGCTGGAGAACAAGTTGCACCAAACGTCATTACCTGTATTTGATATACCTTATATTCTTTTGTGGGATCACCATTTCTCCAGAAAAATCTTTGAGCACATTGATCTCCTGGTCTTATTCTCACCTGGTGAAACATTTCTTTGATGTCGGAACAAAAGTCCACCCTGTATTGTAGAAATCTTATCAAAACTGCTACTAAAGGAGTAAGTAGGTCTGGTCCTGCGAGAATTTTTTTTTTTTTTTTTTTTTAAAAGATGATCATTTAAGCTTTCACCGTGTGATCGGGCCGCTGCTTCAAAAACCAATCGAAATTTGTTTGGTTTATTTGGGTTTTGTACCCCGAAATGCGGTAAATACACAACACAACAGCGGGGACCTTCAATGTTGGCTTCTTCCGAAGACAATACTCTGGCATAGTTTTTGTCAACATAGTTTTGGATTTTCTCAGAATACTGTTTTCGAAAGTTTTCATCCTTTGCCATTTTCTTTTCAACACAATGAAGCCGTTTTATCGTCATCATTCTACTGTCAGGTAATACGATGTCATCATCTTTCCATGAAAAATCCACCCAAGATGTGTTTTTGTTGCGATAGGCGCGTTTTCAGGACCTTGACAAACTTTACGAGCTACAGTGAGATTGATATTGTCTTGTCCCAGAAGAATCATTGGTCTACTGGTGATATTTTGGAAGGGTAATCCTTGTAAATAGTCATATTTGAACCAATCCCTCTTTGTGATAGTCTGGGATGGAAGAGATAAGTCTTTGATGGAGCGAACATTTTTTAGTGTGAATATTTTGACGTCTCTGTAACATCCAGAAATTTTAATGTCAAATTTGAGGGATGTGTCATGTTGATTGACAATGCTATTTATCCATTGTATACATAATAGTTGCGTTTTATTTATCCGATTCCGCCACCGGAATCAGTTTGATGTGTCGTTTTATTTGCAACTTTTCCGATTCCGGTTGCTACTTTCCATTCCGTCTCACTACAAGGAATGATGTGGAATGACTGTTGACAGGTGTCAAAAAACCAAATTAGATGGACGAAAAACGAACCTTTTTGAAAGTAAAAGACATTTAGAAGACATTTTCAGCGTGAGTTTCACTAGTTCATGATTCTTTCAAGTAAGACAGGTTTCATATGTTCATTCCCAGATAAAATAAACTCTGTCGATCTCAGAGAAGTTTCTTCAATCACCACAATCACTGCTCCAAATATTAGTTGATTAATTTTTCCGATTCTTAAATCTAGTATTACGCTTTTGGAATTATTTGCTCGTTTTATTTGTAAACGTCATTCTGTTTCCTCCACCGCTACCAGAATGGAACAAATAAAACGCAACTAATGGCTGTTGTTGACCTTCTATCCTGAGTTTTTCGACAATGGATTCATCAGCGAGTGTAACTGTTGATGCCTCATCTAAAAGTGCAACTGTGTCAATAAAACCACTTTGTCCATACAGTCTCACGTTCACCATCCTGAGTAACACCTTCGTCGTCATGTCGTGTCTAATAGTTGTTACTCTCTCGGCGTTTTTGTCAGACGAGACTTTTGTCGTAGAAGGTAAATTTTTTATATTTCTAGTATCATTGTCATTTTTATCATTAGTAGTGGATATTTCAAAAGAGTCTTTATTCAACAACTTATGATGAGGACGTCGACACCCATTTTGACCACATGGTTTCCTATTTTCACATCGAAATGTTTGATGATTATTGTTTAGACATGAAAAACATAATTTTCTCTTTGTTACAACTGACCATCTAGTTTCAACGTCATTTTCATTAAGTTTGGGACACGAATGGGTCTTATGTCCTCTCAAATCGCAGTAATGACAAATATTAGGATTCCTTTGTTCTTTTGTTGACAAAGCAACTCCGTGTCTAGGTTTAGATTGAAAACGAGAATTGCATTGGAAGTTATCAAACATTTTATATTTACATGAGGGTGTGCTAACGTAACAGGCTGTTTTAGCTCTAGTATTTAACCATTCAGCAAAAATATTGAGGTCAGCTTCCCCATCGCAGTTATAGATGATATCTCCCCATTGCAATTTGAGCATGTCAGGAATTTTTCCAAGTAACTCTTTGAGAAGTTGAGGATTCTTCAAATGTCCTGTACATCTCAATGATTTTATAGTTTCAACCAGATTTCTCACGTGGTTTGAAAAATGTATCAATTTCTCAAGGTTCTGATCTCTCATTGGTTGGATAGCTCTTACCTGGGTGATGAGTGTCTCAATTATTTGATCGGGACGTCCAAATCGCATTTCTAAAGTGTTTACTACCAAATTTATGTTTGAAGGACACATCATCATTCCCGCAACGGCAGACTAAGCTTCTCTCGTAAACATTTTTGCAGTTTCAACATTTTCTTCATGGAGGAGATGAGGTGAAATTGGAACAAAAACATTGGCCATTCAGCAGGATTACCGTCGAAAATAGGGAAGTCCTTTTCCATGAGACGATACATTCTTGAATTATTCTCTTCTGGTGTTCTGCTTGCCTTTTGGATTGTTTCAGAGAGTGTTTTACACAGCAATTGAATGTCTGACATTTCTCCTGGCGCACTTTGTTGGTCTTTCTTGCTTGGTTCTTCTTGTTGTGGTTGAATTTCTATTTTATTAATCCACTCCTGAATACCTGTCGACTTTGGAGAGGGTGGTTGAGAAATCGGTGTCATAACTCTTACGGCTGGATAAAGGCTTTCCACAGATTTCACACTTTTACATTCTGAAGATTCAGCAATTTCTTGCTGGTTGAAGTCGTGTTCTATTTGAAGTATTACATCATTCATGTCAATTTGTCTTTGGAATGGTATATTGTCCTGGATGCATGGTTCTGATATTGATGAAACTTGATTTGGTCTATCATCAGAAGGGTTGTCTACCCCATAATTTGTTGGCCGTACGAAATCTCTATCCAAATGTTGGTTGTTACCTACACCTGGTCGTCTCAGGTTGTATCTCCTTGAACTCATTTGGGTCTTGATTCCAAAGTCTGGTTCTGTGTTATCCCGAAGGACCAAATGTAGTGTAGTCGTCGGCAAAAGGTCAGGAAGTCAGCTCAAAAGACTTTTAAACGTGGTTTTTTATTGAAAATATTTAAACTCGCAAATAATTGACACTGAGTGACAAATCAAAAAAAATTGTTATCCTTTTGTTCGAAAAATAATCCAGCCTACTCAAATGGAATATACAGTCTTCAACGATGTCGAATCTTCTACATTCTTCCGCTTGATGTTGAATCTGCTACAATAATACCTCTTGGATTCTCATCTTTCTACTCATGAGCATTATGTTAATCAGTTATTCCAGTTCGAGTGAACGTGGCTTCATCGGTGAACATGATTTTCTCTACGAACGAAGCGTCTTCATTCTGTTGTTCCGAAAACCAATGACAATAATCGATTCTCACTCGGAACTCACCTATAGATTCATGAAAAACCAAGTATAGTCAATAGCTACTGGTTCGGAGTCATCTCAAATATTTGACAGTCAGTATCGTTAAATTTAAAAATATAGTTAGGGAAATAGGAAATTTTGTTTACAGATGGAGCCACATTGGAAAGTGACCGCTGTTTGTTGTTTCATACAAATAATAATTTCGAAATATAACAGATTGATTGACTGAATGAGTTAAGGAGTTAGAGGGCGGACTATATGTATGTTCTTCTCAAAATTCTGTTGACACGAGTATTCACGCTCGCAAAAATGCAGTTTTGATGTTGCCCGTTTTTTCAAAACCCTCTATAGAAAGTAGGTGAAAGTTTACATATGCGAATTTTAAACCCTAAAGAATAATAATATGAGGTTATATGTCCTGCAAAAAAATGCCTAATATGATTTGATGAGAAATCAACCCCTTTTTATTTCGATAAAAACGCACGGCACTGTCCAAAATGATATTCATCTCTGTAAAACTGATCATATTGATGGTTATTCATACCACATCAAATTTGGTTGGAATCGCATGACTTATTACTGAGATATAGAGGGAGGGGCGTTTAAAGTGATACACGCTGTATATACAATATATATATATATAAAATAAGCGACGCTCCCTGCGAGATGTACAGAGGGTGAAAGACTAGAAGAGATATATTTATTTGGACGTTAAATCAACTTTTGAACATCACATTGAGCATATTGTCCAGAAAACTTATAGAAACCTATGATTCATAATCCGTACAACGAGAAATTTCACTGATATTATTACTGTGAAAACTATACTTTTCACTGGTTCGGATTCATCTCGAATATTTGACAGTTATTCTGAACCCATATTACCTAAAGTACGTTCTGAGGATAGAAAGAGTACAGAAGAGGTTCATAAATTTTTTGATATTCAAATTCAACAGAGAACGGTTTGGGAATACCTACCAGAATGATTTCAACTTTTTTCAAATAGATTTTCTTGAAAATCGTAGGGAACTGGCTTATGTGGTGTTCCTACATAAGTTATGGAATAATAGAATATATAGTTCCTATGTACTTCAGTAGATGTCTATGAGAATTCCTCATTAGGCCTACAGAAATTCAATTTTTTTCCATCTTGAGATTCGTTCCACTAACCATAGTTATAATGCACCAGTGATTGTTGACACATGATGAATATTTTAGTAATGTTGATACATTTCATGAACCCATGTCTGCAATTGGAAGGCTTGTTCAGATACTCTCAGAACTACAACATGAAAAAATATGTGTTTTCCTTATACGGACATAATTTCGAATTTTCAAACGATAAACTTCTTTTATATACTCCTATTGAATTATATATCAATGATTCAACTGCCTTTGTACAATTAATAGTATCTGTAAACAAATAGTGAGTTATAATAACAAAATGAGTGAATAAATCTAAAATTTGTATTAAATATATTAAGATTTGTCAATGTGAAGTTCTTTCTCTGTACTTGTAATTTAGTATTTATTGTAATAGTCGTAGTCAAAGTATGATATTCATCTTGCGGTAATGGTCATAGTTCACTTGATGAATTACAGCACTCGCCTGCGGCTCGTGCTGCAAACTTCATCTGAGTGAGTTATGACCTACATTACCGCTCGTTGAATAATATACTATTTTTTTCCTATTCTAATTGGGAATATTTCATCATTTCTATAGATAGACATATACTGAGACATAGACTGACATTTTTGTGAATTATATCGAAATATTTAATTTTGGATACTGTGCTGTCCTTCAATCTGAGAATTATTTATTTCTGTTTGGGCTGCCAAAATCGTAATTAAATACAAAAATGAATAGCATTTTCACGTAACGGCGTGTAGTGGATGATGATTTGAATGTATAACAAAATAAATTATTAAACAATAAAGTAGAACCTTCAGAATCATCAACACAACTTCCCAAGGTGATTATTGTTATTAGATCTTATTTTATAATATTAGCAATGTAAACATATTAATTAGGACACATAGGTAGGCAGAGTAAAGATCAATCTTTTAGAAGCATATACTAATAAGACATGAATGAGAACACTGCTATGTATTGCATGAATGATGTGAATTAAAGAGTTCTTATTTGGCTAATATAATACTTACTGGATGATACATTGTTGGGAGATCCTGAGTTATCACATGGCGACCTTGCCAGTGCCAGTATAGCTTCACAGACATATTGAGAAGAAATCCAAAGAAGAAACCACATCAAAGCAGACTGAATTTCACAAATAAGTCGAGAAATGGGAAGTACGACATCCAAAGAAGAGGTGATAGTCAGTCAAGCAGGAAACAGTGGGGGAATATCGGCACAGGGTGGTATTACCGGCCATGATGTTACACTCGCAGAGGTCATTGGAGTAGTTGCCGTTTGTTTGCTGATTGTTGGAAACGTAGCATATATCTGGTGCAGAGCAAAGAAGATGCTGGAGAAGAAAATTCGTCGGGAAATAACGAGGAGTCACGAACAAGTATAAGGCAGGATACTAGGAGAGCAGATTAGTTCCCGGCAGAAGGAAAATCAAAGACACGAAAGAATGGACAGAATATAAGATAAGATTAAATTTTAGTTAGAATTAAGAAAAAAAAAAGTTAGGAATATTTACAGATGAAAAGGTTAGATGTGTTCAAAGAGTTTATGAGGGCATAAAAGTATTTAAACGTAATATTGATGAAGATAATCAACAAAGACGTCAAAACATAAATGTATCAAAAGGTAAGCTTGCAGAACTTGAAATTATAGTTACAGATTTAGATAATTTGAGGAAAGATTTCAATAAGTTACCAAGTGATCCTGATATAATAAAGCAGGCCAAAATTTTTATTAGAGATAGCGAAATAATTATTGGTGATATTCGAGAAAAACTCTCAGAAAGACTAGTTAGGACCAATTCAGAAAATAGTGATAGGAATGAAAATTCAAATATGGTTGAAAAGTTCGATTTGAAAACGGCAACGTCCTTATTGCCTTGCATGGACGGCACTGAGGAAAAGACAAATCAGTTAATCGATGCTATCGAATTATATAGTGGATTGTTGGATAATAATGATAAAAACCTCTTGATTAATTATGTTTTGAAAATAAAACTCTCCCATAGTGCGAAATTACGGTTAGAGAAGTCATATAACTCAACAGAAAATTTGATTAACGATATGAAAGTTCATCTTATAACGAAGAAATCCGCAACAGCGTTGTCAACTGAGCTACATTCAATTCGACAAAACGATCAGTCAATTGAGGAATACGGGAATACTATTGAGCAACTCATGGTGAATTTAACCTTAGCCCAGGCAGATCATGATGATAATGCAATAGGAACACTCAAAAAAGTTAACGAAAAAATCGCTGTTGATACTTTTGCCAATGGCTTGAGAATTAGTGAAATGCGAACTATAATCAGAGCTCGAAATTATTCAAATTTAAAAGAAGCGATAAATGCAGCGAAGGATGAAGAAAATTCAAAAGCAATTATGTCTCAGCCTCAAATGTTTCACATGAGGGGAAAGAAACAATAATTATTATTCATATTCCGGTAGGGATCATCACCGGGGTAGTAATAGAGGTTTGAACTCGGGTAGTTATAGTTACAATAGGAATGGCAGGCAAACATATAGACAAGATAATAATGCTGTCCGTAATTATTCAAGTATAACGCGGGGTCAAGGTCGTGGAAGTAGTAGACGCTATACTGGTAATAATGATAGGTATAGACATAGGGGACAGAGCTTATTATGCAAATACGGAGGAACAAGATACTAGTACCAGCAAAGCTGCAGGGCCTTCAATAACAAACTATAACTATACCCCAACCTATCTGTAATGGACACCATAATCCAATGGAATTGTAATGGTTGCATCCGTCATTATTGTGAACTCAAGTTATTGTTATCTGAGTTAGATCCAATTTGTCTCTGTCTCCAAGAGACTCATCTCAAACGAAATCAGCCATATTCCATACGAGGATATGAGATACTCCGAAATGATGCTCATCCCGTGATACGAGCTAAGGGTGGTGTCGCTCTCCTAATAAGGAATGACGCACGCTACTCCCCACTTCATCTGAATACTCCCTTACAAGCGGTCGTTGTTCGAATCCTGGCTCCTGTATCGATGATCATATGTAATCTATACCTACCGGATGTGAACTGGCAGAAACAAGATTTGGAAGATCTCATATCACAACTGCCCGTGCCATTTCTACTAGTAGGGGATCTGAATTCCCACAATCCCCTTTGGGGCTCCAACCGACGTGACGCACGTGGACTCATCATAGAACAGCTGTTGGAAAGTGAGGATTTAGTTTTGTTGAACTCAGGATCGATGACGTACTTCAACGCTAGATCCAGAGATTTTTCTGCCATTGATCTTTCACTTGCATCTTCTAGAATCGCACCTCGATTGTCTTGGAAAGTCCTCGAGGATCTTCATAATAGCGACCATTTTCCGATTGTCATATCAACCGATATTCCGAGGACACGAATGCCAATACCTCCGAAATGGCTTGAGGATAAAGCTCAGTGGTCTGTGTTTGAACAGCAACTCGAACTACCCGATGAATCTGAAGACCTGCATCAAGAGATCGACAATATAACAAATAACATCAGAATAGCAGCTGAAAAGGCTATACCTATCAGAACTCAACTTCCGGATAAGCGTGTAGTCCCTTGGTGGAACCCACAAGTGAGGAATGCCATACAAGCTAAGAAAAAAGCTTTCAATAAATTCAAAAAGTCTCCATCCCCTGAGAACCTGATCTGCTTCAAGAAAGCTAGAGCCGTAGCTCGCCGCATGATAATACAGAGTAAGCAATCGTCTTGGCGCGGTTATGTTTCATCGATGACAGCGAATACACCGATCTCAGAGGTCTGGCGCAAAGTTAACGCAGTCTCCGGTAGAAATTTCTCTCCACCACTGAAATATTTACGCTTAGAAGATGGAACCATATCTGACTCTCCCATTCTGATAGCTGAATGTATGGCAAATCATTATTGTTCTACAAGTGATGATGCCAATTATGATGTTGAATTTCTACATTTGAGAGCCATAGAGGAGATTCCTCTAGACTTTTCTACACCTGAGCAACTTCACTATAATCTTCCTTTCACTCTAGTTGAATTAGACAACGCCCTTTCTTGTTCTAAGCCGTCATCTCCAGGCCCAGACTTCATAAGCTATGAAATCATCAAGCATCTTCCTCTTGAATTCAAAACATCACTTCTTACTCTTTTCAATAGAATATGGCATTCAAATACTTACCCTTCTCAGTGGAAAGAGGCTATTATCGTTCCCATACTGAAAGAAGGAAAAGATCCTCTACTCCCTTCTAGCTACAGGCCAATTAGTCTCACCTGTTGTATGGGTAAGATCCTTGAAAAAATGGTCAATAATAGATTAGTTTGGATGTTGGAATCACGGGGATGTCTAGTGGACCACCAAGCAGGTTTCAGAAAACACCGTTCTACGATAGATCAACTTGTCTTTCTTGAACACCTTATACAAGAATCTTTTAAGAAACGAGAACATACCGTAGCAGTGTTTTTTTATATCGAGAAGGCCTATGACATGACATGGCGATATGGAATTCTGAGAAAACTTCGTGACTGGGGTTTCCGTGGTAACTTACCTTCATTTATATTGTCATTTCTTTCCGAAAGAACTTTTAGGGTGAGAGTGGGTGACACACTGTCTACACTCAAGAGCCTCGCAAATGGAGTCCCACAAGGCTCCACGCTGAGTGTAACACTGTTTGCCATAGCTGTAAACGACATAGCACACTCAGTTGACCCAACAGTTGGCATATGCCTGTATGTGGACGATTTGACTATAGTTGCTTCTGCACCCACCATCGGATCTGCAAGCCAGAAGTTACAAAGATCGATCGACTTAATTGTTCAAAATGCCAGTAATGTAGGATTTAAACTTTCCAGAGAAAAAACGAGTTGCGTCCACTTTTGCAGACTACGTAGGCCTCACTATGATCCGCTACTGTATATTGATAACACTCCGATCCAATGCAGAGAATCTGTGAAATTCCTTGGACTGATATTCGACTCGAAACTCACCTGGCACAAACACATAGAGAATCTGGTGGTACGGTGCAAACTGGCACTAAATATCATAAAATGCCTTGCAAGTACAAGCTGGGGTGCCGATGCGGACACACTATTGAAAGTCTATCGGTCTCTGGTACTTTCGAAAATAGATTATGGCTCTATTGTTTACTCATCAGCCCGAAGATCTACATTGAAATTACTCGATCCCGTACATCATGCTGGAATGAGGTATTCGATAGGCGCCTTCCGTACAACACCAATCGTGAGCATTTGCAGTGAGACTGGATTCCCACCTCTACGATTGCACCGTCAAAAAGTAATGGCAAACTACATCTGCAGCATACACGCTCAACCTGAACATCGAAATTTACCCATTCTTGTTGGAGATCATTACGGATATGTTGATAGACCCACTATCACAAGGCCAGCCGGGGTGAGAGCACGCGAATGTTTACCACCACTAGAATGGCATAATGTATTACCAGTGAATAATTTCGAAACCCCTCCCTGGCTTTTTCCGAAGATAACCATCCGTCTAGATTTGACTGCCCTTCCCAAGAACTCTACCGCTCCGATTGTCTATCGTCAGAGGTTCTTAGCAATTCTCAATGAATTTCCCCAATCCAGAGTCATATATACAGATGGTTCTAAAACGGCGACAGGAGTTGGCTGTGCCCTATTCGTGGATGAGGTCTCACATTCGTGGTCGCTCTCCCCATACGCATCCATATACACAGCTGAACTTTATGCCATCTGGCAGGCTTTACAGTTTTGCGGTATGATGAGAGATCAACGAGGAGTCATAATCGTCTGTGACTCTTTGAGTGTTCTGAACTCGATTTCAGATTCATTCTCCGAAGACCCTCTGGTTAAAATCATACTTCTCTCATTAAATTATCTACATAACACCGGGATGACTGTTAAATTTATATGGGCCCCTAGTCATGTTGGAATATCAGGCAACGAAAACGCTGACACAGCAGCGCGTAATGCTGCCGAGAACGAAATAGTAGAAGTCGTGATGCTGAGAGCCGAAGATATGAAAATACAATATAAAGAAGAAATAATGAAGATCTGGCAGGAGGAGTGGAATCAGCTAGACAATAATTTGAAATCTCTGAAACCTACTATACAACCATGGCGACCACCTGGGGCCCTGTCTAGAGCTGACAGTGTAAAAACACATAGATTGAGGTTTGGACATACAGCATTAACCCATGCATTTCTACTAGAGGGAAATGAACCTCCAATATGTGATCGTTGTGGAGAACCAATCACAGTCCAACATATCATATGCCAGTGCCCAGGTTACCAAAACATGCGGCAAGTTTTTCATATATTTGCTGATCTGTCAGAAAACTTCAGGAACACATCCACCATTGAAAATTTGATAAACTTCTTGAAAGCGACTGAACTCTTCAAAAGAATCTGATACCAAACATCAATAGGTATAAGTACTCTGTAACGTATGTAAGTATGTGAAGTTGAGAAATTTGTCTTCTATTTCTTCAAAACCCTGGTGCTAATGATCTCAGCAATCGATGCATCATAAAGGAAAAAAAAAAAAAAAAAAAAAAAAAACAAACGAGCGGTTTTTTCGTTCCCAATCCGAGTGAAAATGAGAAAATCCGAGATGTTGTTGTGTTGAGTATGAGTGGAATGAATTTCATGAGAATGAAATATAGAATGAATGAACTCATTTTTTTATTAGACACTGGGGCATCCATCAGTGTTGTTTTTGAAAAAGTTCTTGATGAGCAGGAAGTCATAGATAATTCGAGGAAAGTAAAAATCAATGGTATATCAGGTTCAACAGTTTCTGAAAGTTGTACAAATATTTCTTTGAAGTTAGATTATGTGGACATAAATCACAACTTTCTAGTTGTTGATGATTTTGGAAGTGGCATGCATGGAGTTATCGGATTTTTTCATCAAATATGCCGCGACTATAGATTATAGCAAATTCACATTTTCGTTCTGGAATAATACTGATAGAATAACATTACCATTAGAATCTGAATTCGATAATTATATATCTATCAGCTCGGTGTGAAATAATTAAATATTGTTACGTGGAAAGAATGGATGAGTGTGTTGTTTTACCAGAGGAATTATCAGAAGGAGCGTATGTTGCATGTATTTTAGCGGTACCTCAGAATAATAGGGTGCCTGTACGATTTTTGAATGTAAATGATACGGAAGAATTATAGTCCCAAAGTCGAAAAATGTACGGAATATGATTTTTTTAGTTTTGATGATAAATATGAATCAGTTGAACGTGTTGATAAACTATTAGATTTGGTCAATCTTGATTCCTTGAATACAGAAGAAATTACAGCAATACAAAAAATATGTGCAAAATACGCAGATGTGTTTCATTTGCAAGGTGATCCGTTAACAGTCACTAATGTTTCTAAACAAACAATACGCTTGCAAAAAGATGCAGGTCCTGTGTATGTTAAGCCATATCGGTTGCCACACGCACGAAATCTGAAATTCACAAACAAGTAGATGCAATATTAGGCGATGGAATAATTGAAGAGGCGAAATCAGAGTGGTCATCACCCCTTTCAATTGTACCAAAAAAAGTTGATCATAGTGGTATCAAGAAATGGCGTATAGTAATTGATTATCGACTTTTGAATAAGCTCATACAAGATGAAAAATTTCCATTACCGTGCATTTCCGAGATATTAGATTCATTATCAGGAGCTATTTATTTTTCGCATCTCGATTTATCACAAGGCTACTATCAGGTAGAATTAGATCATTCCAGCCGCCCATATACAGCTTTTACAACGGAACGAGGTCAATTCCAGATGAAAAGATTACCGATGGGGTTGAAAATCAGCCCTAGTGCGTTCTCTCGAGTTATGACAATAGCCATGTCAGGGTTAAATTATGAGTTATGCTTCATTTATTTAGATGATCTAATCATTTTTGGTAAAAGTTTGGCGAATCACAACAGAAATCTGATTAAAGTATTACAAAGGTTGAGGGAAGTTAATCTGAAGTTGAACCCAAGTAAGTGCGAATTCCTCAGAAAAGAAATTTTATATCTGGGTCACGTGATTTCACCGGCCGGAATATCACCAGATCCAGAAAAAATTCGAGTTATTCAAAAATATCCAGCCCCAAAAGATTCTAATGAAACTAAACGATTTGTTGCATTCGCCAACTATTATAGAAAATTTGTCAAGAACTTTGCGGACATTGTAGAGCCACTAAATAAGTTAACAAGGAAACATGCTACATTTCTGTGGGACGAAAATTGTCAAAACTCCTTTGAAACGTTAAAGAATGCGCTCATGAACCCTCCTGTGTTACAATATCCAGATTTTTCAGAAAGTAATAAATTCATTCTTAGAACTGACGCCTCTGGATTTGCAATAGGATCAGTCCTCTCAAATTCGAATGATGAACCCGTCGCATTTGCAGGTCGTAAATTGAATAAATCGGAATTGAACTATGCGACTATCGAAAAGGAACTGTTAGCTATTGTTTTTGCTGTGAAACATTTTAGACCATATTATTTGGAAGAAAATTCCATATTTTAACGGACCACAGACCTTTAATATATCTTTTTGGTATGACAAACCCATCGAGTAGGTTAACAAAATTCAGGCTTATGTTAGAGGAATACTATTTTACGATGACATACGTTAGGGGCTCTGATAACGTAACAGCAGACGCGCTGTCTCGTATTTCAATAGACTCGAGCGAATTAAAAACCATGACTAATGCAGCGACAAATGATAATAATAATATGTATGTAATGACCAAACAAAAAGCGGAAACTGAAAATGATGAACCAACAAATTCCACAGAGAACAGAATTGATCACCCTGGATTCGTGGAATTGTTAAAACGGCCTAGCGGGTCGATAGAATTGCGGACTATTCGTAGTAGTGAATTTGCTATAATGAGTAAAAAGGGTTGTCATAAGAAGAAATTCAAATATTTACTAATTAATGAGAGTACTCGAAGAATATATTTGAAATGTCAGAATTCTCGATCAGCGTCTGCACTCGATGCGTCGCTGAGAGATCTGATAAATGCATGCAGAGAATATAAAATTCCAGAATTGTGTATAGAAAAAACTATTGAATGCGCAGAATTACTTAAACAGATTTCTCTAATGAAAACTAAATTTGCAAATGTCGGCACAAATATTTGTATAATAAAAGGTTTGAGAAATATTGAGAATAATGAAACTAGACAATTAATTTTAAATGATTTCCATATGTTACCAACGAGTGGACATGCGGGAATCAACCGTATGTATAACAACATCAAAAAACAGTACTTTTGGCCAGGACTTAAAAAAGATGTCGAGAATTTAGTCAAAAGATGCGACGATTGTCAGCGATATAAATACTCGAGGCCCAATAAAGAGCCAATGTCTATCACAACTACAGCCACTTCAGCATTTCAAAAAATATTTTTGGATTTGGTAGGTCCTTTGAATCAAACTGAAGATGATAATCGTTACATTTTAACAATACAATGTGAATTGAGTAAGTTTGTAGAAGGTTACCCCATACCAAATAAAGAAGCGGCTACAGTCGCCAAGTCATTTGTCAATAACTTCATCTTGCGGTATGGTATACCTAAAACATTGTAACTGACCAAGGAACGGAATTTTTATCAACTGTTTTCCGTGAATGTTGTAAAGTTTTAGGAGTTAATCAACTAAACTCCAGTGCGTATCATCATGAGACGCTAGGTGCACTTGAAAATTCACATAAGAACCTAGGGGCCTATTTGAGAACACCCGGATTCCTGGAGTTCATGGGTTTCATATTGGTGTTTTGCATTTAACAATACAATCCACACTGAAACGCAATACACCCCATATGAACTCGTGTTTGGAAAACAAAGTCAGTTACCATCAAATTTATTCAATCAAATCGATCCTCTGTATAATTTCGAAGATTATCCTAAAGAGTTGAAGTATCGACTACAGGTAGCATGCGAAGAGGAAAGGAATAATTTAATAATTTCGAAAATTAAAAGGAAGGCATTTCTGGACCAGAAATGCAAAAAATCAATTTCGTATAAAGCAGGAGATAAAGTTTTAGTAAAAAATGAAGTAGGAAACAAATTAGAACAAGTATATAAAGGACCATATACAATATTGGAAGAAAAAGGGATAAATGTTGTTTTAGAAATGGAAAATAGGATTGTAGAAGTACATAAAAATAGGGTTGAGTATTATAACGAATAATAAATTGTATATGTGTAAATAGGTAGGTCTTAGTTATAAGAAAGAAAAATATATACGAAAGAAACAAAAAAACATTTTTTTTAGGAAAATCTCTTTTTTTTCTCATTATCGGGGAAGGTGTAGTGGATGATGATTTGAATGTATAACCAAATAAATTATTAAACAATAAAGAAGAACCTTCAGAATCATCAACACAACTTCCCAAGGTGATTATTGTTATTAGATCTTATTTTATAATATTAGCAATGTAAACATATTAATTAGGTCACATAGGTAGGCAGAGTAAAGATCAATTTTTTAGAAGCATATACTAATAAGACATGAATGAGAACACTGCTATGTATTGCATGAATGATGTGAATTGAAGAGTTCTTATTTGGCTAATATAATACTTACTGGATGATACATTGTTGGGAGAGCCTGAGTTATTACAGGCGGAAGTAACTATGACTCTCTTGATGAACTGAGGAGGGTTCCCGATTTATCGGGGCCTACCTATTATCATTTGTTCACTTTGGAAAGTGTATAATGAACGCGAGACCTCTGCCACAGGATGTTAACCATATGAGCCTGTGGTGGGCCGCACCACTTAGTGCACGGGTGGTGCGAAGATGAGGGTTGTCAGAGCTACTCGGCGGGCTCCATTGTCGTGCTTGACATAGGACCTCGAACTCTGTCTCTATGGTGCGGTGATGCAGTGCGTGCGACGCTACCGGCCTCCACGATGGAAACTGTTCAAAGGCTGCAAAGGCCCAAGAACAGCAACTAACAGGTAGTAGGGAACCAGCTGGCGACCCAAGCGGGCACCAGTGGCGAGAATAGGTTGTGACTCGCTCTTGCTAGCCAGCAACTCGAAAGGAAAAGGTAAGGCGAGCGCTATCTTTAGGGGACCCAGCGACCCCCTTCGCCCTAGCTAACTAAAGCTGAGCCCTCGGTACCAAGTGTAGAAAGTCAGAAAGTCTGTTGTTTTGAATAATTGATTGATTGCACGGAATTCGACTGTTGCGTGTTCGGTCTGGCGCATTAACGCTGGCTGGCCGGTTCATTTCCTCTCCAAATGGGGTTGAGAGTATCGCAAACGAGATCAGACTCGGGGTTCTCGGCCTACCAAGCCGTTTTCCCATTAAAATCTCAGGAAGGTAATGATAATATACAAATGAACAACTACTTGGCCCTTCATCTGAGGGGCCGCCTTCTAGGAAGGCAGTATCGCGAGCATGATGTTGCAGGGACAGGACCTGTAGATAATTATGTTTGTGAACACTGTCAGAGAACCCTCGGGCCAGTATTTATTTGTTGGAATGACACTGTCAGAATCGATTCAAAGCGAAATAAAACGAAATAGCGATTAAAAAGGTAATATATATATAAATATATTTTCCGAAGATAGTGATATATAGTGCCACCTCCACGTGGTCGGGGGCGGAAACCACTCTGTGGCAATTAGTCGGGGTCCTCCCGCAATAAGCTCCACAGTCGGGCGAAGTGCACTTCAAGGTAAAAACTTTTTGTGGGTAGGTACAAGTAGTGGTAATCTCGTTCAGGAAAATGGCGGATAGTATGCGAAGTAGTCAGAGTAGCCAAAGCAGTCGGAGCAGTCAAAGTAGTAATAAGGCTAGATATAGTTCTGTCAGTGAGGCAGACATGTACAATACATTCAAGAATACGCAATCTAGATTTGCGGAGTTGATGAATTTCATGAATAATAAAATAAACAACAGCAAGAGATTAACAAAGGCAGGTAAAGAAGGACTAATAGAGAGAATACAGGAATGGGGACTAGAACAAGCCAACCTAGGAGGCAGAATACAAGCGTTGAAGGAAGAGAATGAAAGACTAAGGTCAGAACTCAAGCACTCTATCAAAACTCCTTCATCCACAAAATGGCTAGGCTCTGGAATTCATTGCCTGAGGAGGTATTCCCAACATTATAAAATCTCCAGAAAATCAAAAAAAATTCCAATACCTACCTCCTGTCCCTATCCTCCCTAGAAACGCACGATGTTCTTTGAACATTATAGGAATTTCCTTTCGTGCGCTCCAAGCGATAAAAAAAAATGCGACAGTTGCTTCAAAACCCGCGAGCAAGCTCTCAGGAAGAGAGAGAATTATAGAGAAAGCAAGAAGAAAACCAGAACACACCTTGATACCTTGTTCGTTACTTCGGACAAGTACAATAATGGAAAAAAGGTACAAGCCGAAGAAACGAAGATCCTTAATCCAAGGACACAGATACTTGAAATAAATAAAATGAGAACAACTGCAAAGGGACTGATTATTGAGGCATCATCGAAAGAGAATATTGAAAAAGTAATGAATCCAAATATGAAAAAGGACTTGTCAACAAATAAATCATAAGAAGAGATCACTGAGGATATTCGCACACAGATCTTTGAAGACATATCAGTGGAAGAGTTTGCAAATGAGTTGCTGATAAGGTTCAAAACCGGACCAAAGGGACAACCAACAGTAAATTTAGTTGCGAAGGTATCTCCACAACTAAGGAAATGAATAAACGGCAAAAAATGTACATTGGTTTAACCAGTGTAAACACCAAAGATTACATCGTAGTCCCTAAATGTACCAAGTGTCAGGATTTAGGACACATTGGGAAATATTACTCAATGACCGAAAACATCTGCAGTCATTGCGGAGAAAGTGGGCATGAAAAAAACTGGTCCAAAGTGGCAGGAACCAGGTACTTGCATACCATGCAAGAACAGAGGCAAAACTTGCAAAAATGGATCAGACTGCCAGACGTAGAAGGTGCTACTGGACAGGATGACCCAAAAGTCTGATTATGGCCAGTAGTCTCCCTTCGGAGATAATGGCCATGAAGAGGAAGATGACAAGAATTCATTGAGGAAAACCCCATCCAAAACCCTGAGGTAAAGACTCAGAATAATATCTTTCAGAAGAAAGAACGGAGATAGTGAACCCAAAGAGATCGGGGAAATTGAAATTGACACAAAGCAAATATATGATAACATCGAAGAAAACATGAAAGACTCCAGATTGGAGGAAGCAAAAATCCTCACAACTGCCCTTAGGCACTATGTGGGAAACAAGCACGAAAAGGGAGATAAAATCACTTTCCCGGTTCCGGGAGCGGTAAATCGAATTCAGCTGAAATGCCAAAATATTCCAACAGATGTCTGGAGAGACTCCTTAAAAATGTCTTTGACAGGAGAAACGAGGTCCTGGACCTCGAATACTATACAGGGACTTTGCAATAACCCATGGCAGAATAGCTTTTGATCACACACACGACATAGCGATCCGAATCGGACATATCAACTGCATGCGCAGTGCAGCAGATGGTCATGAGATAAGGAAAGTTGCAGAGGAAAAGAAAATAGATATGCTCTGCATACTGGCAAAATCCAATAGCAGCGATTGTATTGCTCAACAAGAACCACTGACTGTTTCTACCGAAGCAGTTTAGTGACGAGCACTGCGTCTGTGTGGAATTACAGACAAATTATGGCAAATTCGTCATCGCGAACATATACTGCCAATTCATGGAAGGCATATATATATATAAATAAACTGAGAAGGATTTTCCTGGCTCACAGGGAAATCTCTGTAATAATAACAACATATGCCAGCTCAAAATTACTGTTGTGGCACTCAGGAATAACAGACGCCAAGGGTGAAGAACTAGAAAATCTAATAAATGAACTCAAACTAGAAGTTCACAACGAGGCAGGTAATCCACCAACCTTCCAAAACAGAACTGGTGCAGCGACTAACATAGATACTACGATATCAAATGTGGAGGCGGCATACCAGATCATAGAAAGGAGGGTTGTGGAAAACCTAACAGTGAGTGACCACAATCTGATAAGTTTTGGCATCCAAAAGGGAGAGGCAAGAGATATGGAAGCGATGATGAAAAAATGCAACATGAACAGAGCAAACTGAAAAACTCTGGTAGCTGAGTTCGTGATTCCCAGACTGGCAGGAGAGGAAGGTGATGTACATGAACATGCCAAGTGCATTACCCTTGAAATGAAGAGAGTGGTGGATCTAGCCATTCTCTTTTCATGTAAAATATCGAGTTCAATAAAATTTCCGTTGATTATTGATGACAGTACAGATGTTGCAACTGTTTAAAATTTTGTTATGGTTGGTCGTTATTATGACAAAATCTCCAAGAGAGTATGTGATGAGTTGTTGGCCCTATTAGAAGAGCATGATGCTTCAGCAGCTTCAATTTTCAACTCAATTTTAGATTTTTTCCTTACAAATGACATTCCTAAGTACAATTTGATAGGTTCTGGGGCAGAAAATGTATGAACTATAATAGGGAATGAAAATGGTGTGAGGCAAAGATTGTTGGAATTCAATCCTGATCTATTTTTGCTGGGATGTACATATACACTCTTTAGCATCATGTAGCAATGCAGCCTGTTTTGAAATTCCCAACTCAGTAGAACAGCTGGCAAGAGACATTTATTGCTATTTTACTCATAAAAGTTAACGAGAAGAATATCAAATATTTGCTGAAATTGAGCCATATATAGATTATTGAGGCCAGCACAAATTAGGTGGTTGAGCCTGCAAGCAGTAGTTGATAGGATTATCGAGCAGTAGTCAGCACTCAAACTATTTTTTTCTCATGAATCGCTTGCAGATAATTTAGGAAAAGCTTTTTGTTCTTATCCTACATTCCAGGCGTGGTTAATGAACTAAATATTGAATTTGAAGCAGAAAGCTAAGATATGCACATTTTAATGCCGGAAAAATTTCATGAAACCTGTCGTTGACAGTAGCAGTGACTTTTGGAGAATTTATTTCCATCCAAATAATTATTTAGAACTAGATAAAATGTATTTTGAAGTTCAATGTGAAATGTAGATGTTGAAAAACACTATTTCTGAAAATGATCCTAAAAGTTTCAGATTGAAATGTCTGGATTTTTATTCAAAATCATGTAGAGAATTGAAAAAAAAGTTTGAGGTCAATGACCCCGTCTCAAATTTTTTACGCTTTTTAGACCCGAAAGTTTTCACCATCACCAGAATCAGAATCAATTTATACCTATTTACTTGAGATTTCAGTCAACTTTTGAAAATATTATTGATCCAGAGCAGTTGAGCACTGACTGGAGAAGTCTGTCATCTAACGAGGATTTATTGGCCCACACTGAAAAGCCTATTGAGGAATTCTGGTCCTATCTTCTCGAAATGTAAAATGCTCTCAATGAATTCATGTATACATATTAAAAAATTCTTATTCCCGCACCTTCCTCTGCCGCATTCATCATCTGCTGCTGAAATCATATTTTCCCAAATCAACCTCATCAAAACAAAAAGCAGAAATCGACTACAGACATAAACTTGTAATGCTCTAATGCATACTAAAAATATAATTGGCAATAATATGTGTTATAATTATAAGCCATCATCTCATGTCTTGGCATCACACATAAATCCTGATTGGAATGTTGAATCAAGACATTTTAACTATTACATTACAATGCTCGACTATAATGTTCCCAAGTTACTAAGTAGCACAACTTTTGTTCATTAAAGAATGAATATCATTTGTCCATAGTAGCTGAAAGCTTTGTTAGACTGAGTTTATTTTATATTTATGGATTTTCAGTTTTTATTTCATCACTTTTTATTTATTGTGTAATTAAATCTGTGTTGTATTTTCCTTCCGCTTCATTTACCCTGGACAGTCCAAAATCCGAATCCATGTAATATATAATATGTGAATTCGAATTTACCGCGCATTGTTTCGAATCAATTATCTATTACATTTTGTTACCAAGATTCAGTACAAACTGATCCCAACACTGGCCACTTCCTGCTTTCATTTGCACATACTATAATGGTGTTGTTCGTGTAGTACAATTTTCGCAGATATTTATTTATATATTTTTCATTCATCCCATAAGGGGATATAATCCACAAGTATGAAATTGATATTTTGAAACGTACTGGGTTTGGTCGTTGGCATATTTTGTATACGTTTTCACAATACTACCGTTTCTTTGGATTTCGATACTTGGGAACACAACGCATTGTCAGGTATGTTCCACAGTTGAGGAAATGTCAATTCAATCATATCTCTAGCACAATCATAAGTCGTGTATTTCCATAATCACTTTTTCAGCTGAGCTATCGAGAACGAGCTGAAATATTATGAGGATCTAACATAACCCAACTCTCATACCTCTCAGCTAAAATGAAGGGGACCTGATCTGGTTTATAGAAAAGGTGGGTGACAACACGCCTGAGTCATAATGCCCAATAAGTTCAATGTCGTTTCTGCTCAAAACGCTGAAAAGACTGATAAACAGATACATAAGAGACGAAGTATTACAAACAAACCCTCTTAACGAACGCCAATATGCGTATCAGCCAGGCAAGGCATCTGACTTAGCACTTGATGATTTGGTTAGGCTACTCACGAAGTCGATAGAGGACAAAGAAATAGCTATAATGACATTCGTAGACATAGGGGGTGCTATCAACAACGCATCCACAGATTCTATAATCAACGCTCTAGCGAGGAAAGGAGTACCACTACAACAGTGCCAGTGGATAAATGTCAATTCTAAAAATAGAGTTATCATATCCATAATTGGCAAGACAATATTGACAGCTAGAGCAGATAGGAGATGCCCACAGGAAGGAGTATTATCGCCCCTAATATGGGCCATTCTAATGGACGAACTGATCATGAGGCTATCATCCAAAGGTTATAACTGTTTAGGATACGTCTGTAAAGACCTAGTGTCGTTTTTGATTACCCAGGCTATTTCAGCAGAATATGGTGTGTGGTTCTTTAGACTGCCTTGCCAGTTTCTGATTTCTCTTATTGTGTCAAGCAAGGGGGGTTTGAAATTATTTATGACTGGACGCCAGAATTTTTTGTTTATTGAATGGGGTAAAAATTCAAAGTTCCTATAAGACGAAAAGATAGATTTCCTTCCTACAATGGAGCAATGAAACAACCTTTCGATGTATTTACAATTTACTGAATTATTTGAGCAGTATGCATATTTACAAAAAAAATTTAATATACAAGATTGGAAATGCCACTACTTGTGATAAATGAGTGTTGTCAAGGATTAGTGATAAGCCAAGATAACAATTTAAGTTGAAACAAATTCTAATTTTGTATTTTCTCCTATTACATGAGCAACAACTCATATAGTCGTTGCTGAATCTGTTGGTGTTATGTTTGGAGAATACCTTAGTTGCTGGAGTGTTCTCAACACTAGGAACCTGGATCTACATGGACTCTCTAGGTATAGTATATGATCAGCTGGACATACACCAATCAGACTTCAATATTCGACTTCAGCTCAGGAACGTGTATATTTCAGGATTGCAGTTGTTGTTGTTTATAGCATGAAAAACAATTCAGAATATTAGATTTATGATGAATTTTCGTTTTTATCAAATTACAACTTGGGTTATTTCTCTGACAACTTATAGCATGCTATGCTGATGTTGAGGATGTTGAAGAAAGAAATGAAAAGATATGCTGATATTGTAAACTACTAAAAATCACTCTTCAGCATGCAAGCCGAAATAAATGAGTGGCCCAGTAGATAATTGAATAAACAATTTATAATCAGCTCTAATTTCAATGTAAAGTTATGAATCAACTAACTATAATGATCTTATTTCTAGATGATGTAACAATTCTCAATCAACACGAGTTGAATCAGCTAATTCATTTCTGAATTAAATATAGAAATAATCAAAATGTTGATAAAGAAAATTAGACTCGAAATCTTATTCTGAAATCGAACAGTTATGAGTATCAAATATATTCAAATTTCCAATATTTGAAGTAATTCATATATTTCGAAAGAAAACACTCCTATTGTTGCTAGATAAGATCCCAGAGAGCACTAAAACATCTCAGAGATGTTAAAAGAACGAGATGACGAGACATTGAACCTCGACTGCGATGTTCTGTTCACACTTGAATAAAACTTTCATATAATAGCCGATGTCTACCACAGGTGGCCTTCATAAAGATATCCCTGGGATGTCACAAAAATAGATAATAACTGTTTTTTTCTGATAGCCTTTTCATGCTCACAATATAACATGTCCAAAGCGTTTTGCGCACAATTTAATCGCTGCAAATAATCCATTCCAAAATTTAACAAAGAGCTTTCCCTGCTGGGGAATCGAACCTAGTCTCTCTTGTAAAAACTCCACAAACGATAAGATTTCCACAAAATTCTTATACACACAACATGTTTCGCTAACACAGTAGCTTCGTCAGGTGATATACTATTACAATGAACTAAACAAACGTGCGCTTGCTCAACTTTTATATATCCTACTTTCCCAATTGCTATCATCCCTTTCAAGTTAATCTGGTGTACCGTAATTCAATGTAGATATTGTTCCTAATTTCCGAAAATGGAGGTTTATCGATCCTTCCAGGTAATTAATCCTCCAAGTTGGGAAAGTAGGATATACAGTGTCTTTCAAAAGTACCGGAACGGTCTCATATTTCAGGAACGGCTTGAGAAAAATTCACGAAATTTTCTACAGGGTGATTATTGATGATGTCCAATTCAATGGTGGCATCGGCAATGTTGTCAAGTTTACAGTTTTTCAGATATTAGGAGTAACTTTATTTTTTCCAATGGAATACCCCATTTATTTTTATTGCAATTAATTGAGCGCCTCCTAATTACTTGAGTCCCTGAATATCAGATTCGTAATCAACGTGATTTTCGAAATATGACAACATAGCATTTTCGTTAAAAAGTTCTGGAACGGTCCCATATTTCAGAAACGGCTCAGAGAAAACTTATGAAAACTTCAACAGGATGGTTGTTGATGATGCTCGATTCAATGGTGATATCGGCAATGTCGCCAAATCAACAGTTTTTCAGATATCTGAGGTAACTCAATTTTTTCAAATAGAATACTGTAGCACCCTGTATGTGTATTGCTTCACATGGGAAATAGTCTCTTGAAACTCAATCATTTTCTTATACAGACGACTTGGTGATGGGATTGTTCCGAACAATGGGACCTTATCATATCCATACATGTTATTGTGGCTCGGATCAAGTCGCAAAGAGCGCCGAACTCCTGAGCAAGATTTAGTACCGTGAGATCGAAAATATAAAAGAATGATCATCAGTTAATTTTTTATCATGAGGTGCTGATGCTGAGAAATGATGGGAATAAGATAAAGTTGTAGGTTTTTTCAGGCAGGCTGTTTTTCTGAGACATAAGCAAATTTCATAGCGGCCATAATCATAATGGGCGGCACCTAAGAGGAAAATTTAATCTTGGACGAATGGGAATGAAGATCGCGACTAAAATTGAAGACGAAGACCACCGGATTGGCGAGCATGGAATGGGAATGGGATTTTTTTTGTTTTGGTGGAGACTGAAGAGGGAATGGGATTTTGCGGGACGAGCGAAGAAGAGTCAGCGACAGGTCGCGTTCGAAAAGGGATTCGGGCGAAGAAATCGTGAGGGTAGGCTCGCGACAGGTGGCAGATATTCGGGGAAACTTTAGGTCACGGTCGTACGAGGGAGGACTAGCGAGTCCTAGGGAATTTGTTGTCAGTTTGGGAGGATAAATAGAGTATTCAGAAACGCGCAGTGACCGAATCTTAATATTTTCGTGGACTTTGTAAATACGGGAGTTCGATATGGTGGTTCAAGTGAGAACTTTGAGAATCTTATTGTTCACCCTGAGAGGCGAGAGGTGTTCGCCTGTAGCGGCTCACAACAAATTGGAAAATCAGCTCAAGGAAAGCTCAAAGAGTAAGGAAACCAATTGTTTTTGTTAACGTCACTAACAATACCTTTTTGAGTCTATTTTGGGAGGAGAATGTTGTAAATTAGCTTTGAAGTAGCGTATGATCATACAAGGTACTACATAGCCCCTATTCCCGTTAGATAAGCCCTTCACATATATATTCATCAAACTAGATAGTTGTTCGTTTCTTAATTAGAATGATTTTATCTGACATCCTTACAATTCTCTAGATTAGTTCGATTCTTCAACTTCATTGAATAATTTACATTAATTTGTTTTTAAGAAAATTTCCAAAACAGTTTGTGTCATTTTATTTCATTCATTTTTTTATTTAGATATAGTAAACAGTTTAACTTGTAGCATTTGAATTTGCTACAAGATAATATTAGCTAATTATTTTGATGAAACTTATCAAATCACATTAGAGTAGCACTGTGGTGTGCTAAGATTTGTTTTTATTTTTCTTTGGTGTAATAAACATAGTCTTCAAATTCTTACCTTATGAATTTGAGAAGAAACCATACTCACAGTGAACATTCAGTCTGACATATAGTAAATAATCCTTGAGTAGTAGAACATTTAATGAAACAACCATATCATATCACACACAGTTTTGAATGAGATCTTTTAACAAACAAATTCCAATTGTAGAGTACTCATTTCTTCTGATATTCTATGTGCTAATAGGAGGTGATGATGTAAGCTGCAGGAGTCTTTGATTTCTGGCGTTCTGATCCTAAGGCCCTAGAATCGAAGGAAATATTTAATATTGTAATCCATTCAAAAGTAGACAGACAACTTACCGTTGATGTTCTCCAGGGCGATAAATCCTATTTCGCTGGAATATCTCAGGATTTATGATGTTGTTCATTCTGAATTGGTTTCAATTTGGATAAATTCTTTGTTTATTTTTGGGATAATATTTCAGGTTATATTTTCATGTGTCATCAGGATGTCACTGTCACTGTTGTCATACTGCAGTCATTGTGGACTGTCATTTGTCTTCTGTGAAGGATTTGGAGATTATTCCTATGAAGACAGAAGAAGAAGAACAATTCTTCTTAATAATTAGGGCGTAAGCATTTCTTCGACCAATAGGATTCTTGGATTTCATATTTGGCGCTGATTTGGGATTTTAACAGGAAACTAGGGTTTTTGACTAGTTAAATCGAGGGTAGGAGAATTTCCGGCACGTACCTACCTCACTTTTTCTCGGTTAGCCATGGTGGCGTGCACTTGACCTGTGAAAAGTAATTTTGATATTCTCGGTGAAAACCGTAGAAACCCTTAGGGGTATTTGATTTTGGAAGCCGTTGCTCACCGGTTAGTGGATGGAATCTCCGTCAGGAAGCCAATTGTGGAATTTGTTCCTGGAGACTGCCATGAAGTTTTAGAAGCCATGCAGCCCGGCCTGTTTCAGTCCTTAAAAAGCAAGATCTAAAAAATTCTTCAATCCTACCTCCCTTCTCAGAAGGTAAGTCACAGCCATAGCAGATTCAGCAGTGAAATCTTCGAAAATATATCCTGTTCTTCAGTTTTTTTCTGTTGTCTCCACGTGCTCTGTGTGCCCTCTCAGGAGGCTATATTCAGATTATTTCTTAGGGTGCTAGGGTGCAGCTTAGCTGTGCTTCGGACTCCTGGTAGCGACCGGCCCTCAGGATACTCTACTCTACCCTTGTCAAGATCCCCCAGTGGATCTGAGTAATCCTGCAAGGTCTTCGGATCTTGGCCAGAGTCGACCATGGAGACACTAGATGGAGCCCAGTAGCAGCTGGTAGAGACTGACCCCTGGTTACACTGCATCCTGGAACTCTGCTGACCGTGGAGGTTCAGCATTCCTCGTTGTGTTGTCTTCACCTGCAGTGACCTATGCTGCACATCTACATACATACCACTTGGGACCTTGGATAGGGGTGATCTGGACCATTGCAGAGGACCCTTGGACCACTATCAGGTTTTTTTGTTCCACCTTCAGTGTTTCACATTTTGCTACATATATTATAAATATGAATTTCACATCTGAGACTGGTTGAGTAATCACCTTTTTTTACAGTATTAATTCACAAACTGGTGAAGCTCTTGTGAAGCTCTCCCATAGTATATTATGTGACTGCGGTTGCTTAACAGTTCATTGCGCTATCATTCCTTGACTAGTTATACAGTCCGTTTTATAGTTGATATAGGATTGTTACTATACTTATTTTCACTTATTCTAAAAATATGGTAATTGTCCTGGTATAGGTAGGAAAATTATGATAGAATCACCATGCAATTTACTTGACCTGCACTATTGAAATAATACAGTACTTTAGTGATTATTTTTCATCATGAAACTGCAGGCCTCTACATAGGTCCATATATAACCTTGTCTCTGGTGGTGTGAAATATAATAGGTCTTGAATTTTATGTTGGTTTTCATTCTTCCATATGTCCAGCCCAGCCTTCTAAGAAAATATACCTTGAACAACTTTCAGATTTTTGAAAAACAGATTATTTGGAAAGAAATTTGGTTTTCTCAATTATCCAAATTGTAGGATTTTTATAAATTGAGTGGCGTCCAAGAACTTGAATTTTCTTCACCATCTAGCCTATAATTCGAACCCACTTATCTGTTCTCCGATGTACAGCTGCCGATAGCAAATGTGTTTGACTTTTTAATACCTTCATCCTTTTATATTAAAAGTTGGTCACAAACTCAAAAACAGTTTCTTTAACTTCCATTGTGGAATCTTCAATATACCCTTATCTCATGCTAAAGACCTACCCTCTGGCGTATGCCGAACTTAGGCCCCATTTCGGCATCAGGTCGCCGCCTACAGCATTTCAAGAAATAAAACACACTTAGGGAAATGTTACATTGGTGATAGCGGTGGGATGTAATTCTTCAGAAGGGGTTGAAGAGGGTGGAAAAAAAAAGGGGGGTTGGAAAAAAAAAATGTGTTTCCTGTTTTTGTCGTTCTGTTAGTTTAAATATACTAACTAGGTGATATATTGGGTAAATAAGGGTATATGACCACTAATGGCAAGAAAGTTTTACTAGTATAACAGTAAATTGTTATAGATTGGATAGGTGTAGGTCTAAATAGGGTTTTCAGGAACTTTGAAGGACGTATCCTGGATGATATTCAACGGAGTACGGATTTCAGTAGGTATATTTTATTTTGAGGTAGCCAAAAAAGTGTATGATAACTCAAAATTAGTACTAGGAAATCAAATAAGTTGAAAGTTGGAATAGTTCATTTTTTTGGTATTTGATTCTGATAGGTTGAATCAATTGAAGTGTATGGATGAGTGAGCGAAAGAATTTCTCTTCTTTATTCTGTGTTGTTCCGGAAAGTTGATAAAATAGCGAAGAGAAGGAGTCCGCGCTTCAAGAAGGAATTGACAGACAGAGGGTAGTTTGTCGCTGTTATTTATATTGTCATATAGGTTCTGATGCGGGTTCCAGGGATGATCAAGAAAGGATACACAAATAAGGACTTGTCTTGGATTACTACCCCATTTGTTGTTTGTTTCTGGAAATATTCAATTTCCTTGTTGGGAGCAATTTGATTATTTTTGTTTTTGTGTGTATATATGTATGTGGATTGTCTGACTCTTACAGGGTGAAGCTATCAGAAAAAAAAATCTATTGTCTTACTGTAGTTAACATAATAATAATAATAATAATAATAATAATAGTCAGTTGCATATTAGAACATTGTCAATTCTATTACAGCAAATACATTCCGCTGCTACTAGCAGACTTTTGGATTGCAAGTTTTGTTTTTATAGTGACAGATATTGGAGATTGATTAATTTTTTTTGAATGGTGATTGAAATTGTTGAATGATCGAATGGCTACCTCAAAATCAGGATAGGGTTTTCAGGTTGACGAGAAGAAGAAGCCAAATATTTTGCGGTAGGTGAAAGTTGCTTTTTTGCTTAGAAATAGTTGAAGCATATCTTCTCCTCCCCCTACTAACAACACTTGCATAAACACTCCTGGTGGTGGAGCGCCTAACATGATACCAGCACCACCTGTATTGAGAGTACCGGCCATGTATTCATTAGGGATGGTGGCAACTACCCTAGATAATTTCTCTGGGAAAGATGCGGCGAGATATTTTGAAAAATTAGAATTGCGTGCAAAATTAGATGGTTGGTCGGAGGATGAAACTCTCCAGTTATTCAAATTTAAGCTTATAGGTGAGGCATACAACTACTTCAAATCGAATACAGGGTTGGACTTGGCGAGTTATCTAGGTTTTTGCAGAAATTCACTCCGTTTAGGTTACCTGGAGAGAGTCAATGGAATTTGAGCAGGTGTTTTCAGAGACATGATGAGGATGTGTCGTCATTTTGTACTAGGTTGAGAATTTTAGGTGCCAATTCATTACGGGAGGATTTAGGAGGGGCTACCGTGGATGAAGAGACAGGAATAAGGAAGAAAAATAGGGAATTGCTTTTGAATCAATTCAAGGTGGGGCTGCGTAAGGACCTGATGAAAGAGACGGGTATTCTATTGTTGCGTGAGCCTAATCTAGATCTAGAAAAGGCTGAGGAGCTGGTGAAGCTGCAAGAGACGACTTTCATGATGATACAAAGAAGGAGTGCGAGCATGAGGATTTCTATGGTCGATAATGAAGGTCTTTGTCATTCCTGTGGAAAATCTGGGCATTTCGCTAGAGAGTGTAGGAGTTCCAGAGGAACTAGGGGTTCACTTAATCTCAAGATGGGGAGGGGATGTTACTCGTGTGGGCAAGCAGGACATTTTGCAAGAGAATGTCGGAGAGTGCCACCAGGAAGTCAACATGATTGTTTTTTGTGTCATCAGAGGGGGCATTGGGCAAAGGATTGTCCAAGAAATGATAGGAATAGAGGGCGATTAGGTTTTCGAGAGGTCAATAGGGAGTCTCGAGGTAGTACTGAGACTCAACAACAAGATCGCAATCCAGTAATGAGGGGAGCTGTTGGAAACAGGGGTCATAATTCACAACCTGAGACTCAGAGGGAAGTGAATCAGTCAACAGGTGCTATACCAAAGCAGAGACAACAATCTTCCTCTTTTTCAGGTTCACGCCGAGACGATCAAGGTATTGATAATTTAAACTGTTGAGGCCGAAGCCCTACTGCCAGGATGGAGGCCAGAGGCAAATGAAGAGGCAGAACAATTTTGATAAATATAACGATGCAGTAGGGAAAGTGCGTGTTATGCTAGTTCCTGAGGTAGCCTCAAGAAATATAAAAGACATTCCCCACATCATTCGAGTGCGAGTGAATGGAGTTTTGGGTTATTGTTTAGTTGATATAGGGGCAGCGGTGACACTCATTCAAAGTAAAATGGTTCCTAGGAATCAAATAAACTCTATGGGAGCGAATAAATATCAACTAACTAGCGTTACTGGTCATTACTTACGCACTTGGGGTACTGCTGATATTTTAATAAAACCTGTAGAGAGTAATCAAGGTACGACATGGACTGCTTTTGTATGCGAGGATGAAATATTGGGAACAGTTCAGGTACTATTAGGAAGAGATTTTCTGTACGCTAATCAAGCATTAATAAACTATCAGCAAGTACCATCTATTACTATTTGGGGAAGGTGCATTCCCTTCATATATGAGGAAGAAATTGATGTATATATGTATAACCGATGTCATGAAATAGGACAAATAGGTAATAAAGAGACTGAACCAAAGGAATTGAAGTCGAATTCAGAAGAAGTTTCGTACCACATAGACCAAAAAGGGAGAATATCCCGAAGCGAGTTGATTATCGGAAAGAAGTCAAAAAATCTCAGGAACTCGAAGATTCTGAGGAATCTGAAGAATGGATAGAATGGCTCGAAATCGTGGAAGATTTTTATAAAGGTCGAGTTACTAAAGAGCCTTCAGAAAATTATATAAACGTAGAAAATATTGAAGAAAATGGAAATATATCCGTAAATCAACTAGTATTTATGAAGGAAATTGGGGAAAACACGAACGATACTTCGCAGACAGAAAAAACGACGAAATCAAAGTGCGAAGACATTAGTACCCAAACCGAATTTGACAATCGAATAGACGTATTAGAGCATGAAGCAATAGAAGTAATGACGGCGTTGAATAATATGGAGGATATAAAACAGGAAAATGCCGTTTGTTCGGTTATTTCTACGATTAAAAACCAAATCACTGAGGAAACCATAGTGGAAATTCCTCGACATACTTGGGAAACAGACATAATGTTAGGAAATGATGTCACTATTCCAGCTCGCACAGAAGCGATGGTGTACGCAAAACTTAAGGTCAACTTGAAAGGAAACCTAATAGTATGCGAGCCAATAGAATTAGGGAATGGATATGTTCATACAGCTAGCTGCTTGTTAGAAAATTCCTCGAAAATTTGGGTACGAGTTCTCAATGTATCCTGTAAGGAAATCAGACTTGTGAAAAACCAGAAACTTGCGAAGGCTATTACTTGCGATATAGAAGAGGGAAGAGACGAGAAAACTGAGTATATGATTGGACAATTGAACAGAACAAATATCGAAGGAAACTTAGGAGGATTCAATCTTGAACACCTCGATGAAAAAACACAGGAAAAACTTGGAGGAATACTTTGAAATTATCAGGACTTGTTCATGGAAGAAGAGGATAACTTGACAAGTACTACAAAGGTGAAACATAGTATAACCTTAGAGCCCGGAGCACAACCTATATGTAAAGCACCCTATAGAATTCCGTATCAACAGCGAGAAGTTCTACAAAAAGAAAATCGATAGATTGATGAACGCAGGTGTCATCCGTTCATCATCTAGCCCGTGGTCAGCTCCAGTTGTACTTGTCACAAAAAAACTACCTGATGGAGAGGATAAGGTGAGAATGTGCATCGATTATCGAGCATTGAATACTGTGACTAAAAAGGAATATTATCCCCTGCCTAATATTTCGGATTTAATTCAAGGTTACAGATCAGGAAGTGAAGCATTGTTTTCGGTTATCGATGTTGCAGAAGCGTACCATCAGATAGATATGGAAGATAAGGATATCCCATTAACCGGCTTCAGCACGTTTCAAGGCCACTACGAGTATACTAAAATGCCATTTGGCTTAGTCAATGCACCGTCAACATTCCAGCGATTTATGAACATCACATTAGCCGGGCTCACAGGAGAACTTTGCATGGTTTATCTAGATGATATTATTATTTTCAATTCCGAGGGAAAAGAGGAGCATATTGAGAGGTCAGAAAAAGTTTTCGCGAGGTTGAGGGAAGCAAATGTCAAATCAAAGGCTAAAAAGTGTAGCTTCTTACTCAAGAAAGTAAAATATTTAGGGCATCTGATAACACAAGATGGAGTGCTTCCAGATCCTGATAAAATCGATTCAATACATAAATTTCCTATACCGAAAACCATTCGAGGTGTACGATCGTTCCTGGGATTGGTAAACTGGTATCGAAGATTTATACCGAATGCATCTGAACTTATTACACCACTGACGAATTTGACTCGAAAAGAAACGAAATTCGAAATTACATCTGAAGTACTTGACTCGATAGAAAAGTTGAAGGAAACTTTGAGATCGGATATAATTTTGATTTTTCCTGATTTCAAACAACTATTTATACTAGCTGCAGACGCGTCTGGGTTGGGAGTGGGAGCTGTACTCAGTCAAATCAGAAACGGATATGAACGTCCTGTGGCATGATAATAATAATAATAATAATAATAATAATGTATTTATTCCTTGAATTAATCATACAAAAAATGATATAGGAATCGTCAAAAAAAAGTTGTATAAAATTATTATAAAGAGAATATACAAACACATAAAAGTTAAAATATTGACATAAAGATAAAATGGGTCTAACATTCAAAACATCCAAAAACTATGATTGAAGGTAAACATTTGAAATACAATCACATTAAAAATAAAAATACAAATACAAAAATACAGATACAATCACCTCACTTCAGATTTTTGTCTCCAAAAATTCCTTCACAGAATAAAAACTTCTTTCCAGCAGATAATCCTTTACTTTTTTTTTTTGAATTTCACGAGAGATGATATTTCCTTAATATCTGAGGGCAGGGAATTGAAGAACCGCGGACCAGTTGTGATATGCTAGCCGAAATTTCAAAAAGGCAGAATTAAATTATTCTACTACAGAAAAGGAACTCTTGGGAGTGGTGTTTGGAATTCAGACTTTTAGGTGTTATTTATATGGAAAGAAATTTACTGTGATCTCTGATCACCGGCCATTGAAATGGTTATTGTCATTGAAGGATCCAGGGTCGCGACTGACGAGGTGGGCTCTGACACTGGCGGACTATGATTTTTGAGGTGATTAATAGAAGAGGAAAATTACACGCGAACGCTGACGCGCTTAGTCGCATGTTTTGTAAAGAAGATCACTACATTGATTTGGAATATGAAGATTATTTAGAGTATCAGAAGATTCATCAGATACCTCGAATGAAAAATTTGAAGATGAAACAGGGAGACCTATTTTCAGCGCCAGAGGAGTGGGCACTAGCACATTGTGTGTCACAGGACTTAGCTATGGGTAAAGGTATAGCATTGCAATTCCGAAATATATATGGTAGTGTAGGAAAATTGAGACAACAACAAAAAAATGTTGGAGAAGTTGCGGAATTGAATTTACCCGAAAGAAATATTTATTATTTGGTTACTAAAAGTAAATATAATGAAAAACCTTCATATAGATTATGGAATGCCCTACGTAGCCTCAGAAACTGTTCTGATAGAAACAAGGACCAAGTGATAAGTATGCCGAAAATTGGATGTGGACTAGATGGGCTTGTATGGGAAAAAGTGCGAGAGATGATAGAGTTTATATTTCATAATTCTAACATAGAAATATGTGTTTACGAAGGAACTCTGACAATTGCAGCAGTACATATGCAAGAGAACAGGGAGTTATTGATAGAACCGGAATGGGATCGTTCAGTACTAAAGAGAGCCCAGAATGAGGACTACTTTTGTCAAACATAACAGGAACAAATTGAGGGAAATGAAGATGAACTACTAGGAGCAAAGTATTATTTGTCCAAGGATGGAATAATTTATCGCACAGATGCAGACGGAGATAAATTGATCATTCCTAAAGTTTTTGTAACTAAAGTGATGGAGGACTTCCACGATTCACCTATGGCTGGGCATCAGGATCAATAAAAGACGTTAGCCAGCTTGAAACAAAGATTTTTCTGGCCGAATATGCGAACTGATGTCATTAATTACTGCACAAGTTGCGACGCATGTAATCGAAGAAAAACTTCTCCCCACCAGAAAAAAGCTCCATTACAAAGATTCACTTCTACTACAGAACCGTGGGAATTAACGTCGATGGATATTGTAGGACCTCTAATAACTTCGCTCAATGGAAATCGTTATCTACTCACATTTCAAGGCTACTTCACAAAATATGCTGAGGCAATCCCACTACCTGATCAGAAAGCTGATACTATAGCCCGAGCCTTCGTAGAACAGATTATTATTCGACATGGGTGTCCCAAGAAACTGTTAACGGACCAGGGAGCTAACTTCACTTCAAGTTTATTCAAGTATGTCAGGTATTGAGAATAAAGAAGATACAAACTGCAAGCTATGCTCCCACTTCTAGTGGACAGATTGAAAGAATGCACAGGGTGCTGAAAGATATGTTGTCCCATTATATCAGTGACAATCAGAGAGATTGGGATAACTGGATACCTTTTGTACTGATGGCATATAGGGGGAGTAAACATAGTTCTACGGGATATAGCCCATACTTTTTACTGCACGGAAGAAATCAAGTGCTTCCAATAGATGATTTCATAAGATCGGGGAGAACGAGGTATCATTATGATGAGAATTATGCCTCCGAACTATTGGAAAGATTGAGGAGAGTATACACAGAGGTATTCCAGAATACTGAAAGAAATAGGACCATCAGGGTGGACCAGTATAATAAAAAAACGTCACAGCACCACTTCGAAATAGGAGATAAAGTATATTTGAAAGATATGGGAGCGAAACTAGGATTATCAAAGAAATTGGTGAAGAGTTGGATTGGACCTTATCGCATTATAGAGATCGTTGGTCCTGTAATTTGTAGAATAAGGAAATGTGGAGGGAAAGAAGAACAAGTGGTGCATGTGAATAGGCTGAAAGCGTATATCTCGCGAACACTAAAGGATCCAACTGGCAGAAACGAGTCCCAAGTACATAAAAGTCAGAAAATAGATGATGAATCGGACTCAGACGAAGAGACAGCAAGAGTTGCAAGATTTCATCCACTCATGGTCCCACAGTGGGTGAACCTTGACCCTGAAATGAACAGGGAGAATGAAATGATGAGCGAAGATGATGAATCTAACGACGGACAAACCGAAAGTGAATCTGAAGAAGAGGGGTTGCTGGAAGAACCAATGCCAATGTTGAGAAGGTCACAGAGAAATAGACGACCACCTGACCGGTTGACATATTAACATCAAGATTGGTAACGAAGTAATATACTTCGTTGTTTCTATTCTTTTTTTTTTCTCAGCTCATAATGCAAATTTGGGATTCTTCAGATTGTGATTCCACTTTGTTTTCATAATTCATCAAATTGAGAGTGATGTTCATTTTCGAACTACGTTGTCAAGCACGAGGTGGCCGCTTATATTTTGTCTGTAAGCGAGCACATCGTGATACATAGGTTATAAGTACGACATATATTAATTGATTACTTTCAATTTAGTTGATGTTGTTGACGTTTGTTGATTTTGTTGAATTTGTTGTAGTATTAATTTTTCATTTCACACTTAGGGCGTAACCCACGGACTATCATCACTGAAGCCATGAAGCTGAACAGTCATCGGGCCATCATCTTGGAAATATCCTTCTTACTGTTATTCCGGTTCATGACCCAGGTGAAAGGGACTATCGCTTACGATTGTGAGGACAAAAATATTGAAACCACCGTTGTTTCAATCCGCGAGGTCGCGAAGTGTCCAGAATTAGAATCCGCGTATAAAAGTGAATCGAGCAGAGTCAAGATTCTGCAAAGGGACGAAATAAACCTTCAACAGGTGTGGACTTATTTAATCGATGTTACGCGAATTATAACTCACTGTGGCATGCATAGCCATAGTTCTATTGTGGCCGAACGATATCCAATTTTATATACCGTATAGGTGCTGAAGAATGTCGAACGCTCCATCGCTACAAATTGTTGAAGATATACCAACAGGACATTGGAAGCATTACTATGAATGGGAACACAACTGCGACCCTGACTATAGGAGGTTCAGTAGATTTGGATGGATCTTGTCAGGGATCAACATACCATGAAAATGGACAGACTTGGAAGAATGTGGTTATCATTGCTACAATAAAAATTCAGGTGACTGATTACCTAGCCAGGGTCAAGATGGACGAGAATGAACTGGTTCTATCAGGAGGAGTTATCTGCCCATTCTTGAAAGGATACTGCTTCGACACAACCCTGGGAGAAATCACGTGGGACGTCAACCCTTTACGAACCTGTGAGGAGAAATTCAGCTTACTTTATAATGGACAGGCGGAGAAAGTTGTCAATCAACTAACTACGGAACAAATAATTGTAGTGGAGGACAGCAGCAAAGTATTCGCGGTAACTCTAGTGAAGAAGATAAATATCTGCCAGATGGAAATATGGCAGACTGAGCATCCCAGAATACTGGTTATTGAAGGAAAGCAGCAGGATCTATTCAATCCGAAGATTAACATTTCACCTCATAATGCAGATATAATGGTGTACGTGAATAGTAAATTCTTGTACGTAGAACAAGCGTACATGCGAAAATTGAACCAGTTATATACTGATACTGAGCACCGGTGATGTCTCTTACAAAGAGAGATATTGCAAAATCGCCTTCTGATGGCGCCACTGGTACCCAACCCCCTTAGTCAGCTGGTAAAGGAAAGAGGAGGCTATGTAGGACGTGTACTTGGGGAAGTACTGTATATTATGAAGTGCGTCCCCCGAACCGTAACAATTCGACGAACCGAAAAATGTTACCATGAACTTCCCAATTTAGTAAATAATCTGACCAAATTCATGGCTCCAGTAACAAGAATTATTCAATCCTATGCAGAAGAGGTGGATTGTACTGCATTAACACCACCGTTGTATTTGATAGATGATCAATGGATAGGATTATCTCCCTACCCTACGGTTAAAAAGGCACCAGAAGAGCTTTCACCAGAATCACATTTAACGCTGAGCTTTGCCCCTATCCAGCCAATTGGCACCCTTGGAATATATACTCAGGAGGAAATAACCAATGCCCAGAGGATTTTGACTTTCGGAAACGAAAGAAAAGCTGTGAAAAACATCATAGCTCGTAGGGTAGCGGGATTGGAGACAACCGGGCAAGGTTTCTCTACTTTGAACATTTTCAACCCGGAAGAGATGAAGGAGTTGGCACATAATACTATGCAGCAGATCTGGGGATGGTTCACAGATCTTGGATTATTCATGAGTGGACTCATGGGATTTTATGCAATATTAAAAATGTTGAAATATGCAATAGGAGTGGTTTTAAATGGTTTCCACATTTACCAGACCATGGGCTGTGGAGTTGTTATATTGGCTAGTCTATGGAATACACTTACTATGTGGGTGACTCGTAGCTATCCCTCTAATCTAACCACAGCAGCAACCAACGCGGAAGGAACAAATTTGGAGCGGTTGGAGGAGGTGAGGAACCCATCAATTTATCCTTGCGTCCCAACATCACCCCATTGGACAGAACAACAAAGCAGCCGCGAAACGAGAGAAATGTAAAGAACGAAGTTACCGGGTAACCAAGTTCCTATTACCCGTGCGCGTTCAAAAGAACTGAGTAGAAAAAAACAAGTTATTTTTCTAGACAATGTCGCAAGATAGGATTCATAAGTGTGCGGCGACATAAATATTAGTTAGGTGTGTAGCAGAAGTTCTGGGAATCTCGGATGTGAAGGTTATTTCCTCATCAAGAGGCCCCCAACATTCAACGGCAGCAGTTTTAGGGAAGTAGATTAGTGCCGAAAGAAGGGACGCGAAAAGTTTGTTCGAAACGAGAAAAGTGCGCGAAAGAATAATTGTACTGGGGTAGTTGTAAGATTAGCTTTAGTTTAACATTGGGAACACAAGATGTTCATAAACGAAATTCAATTGTTCGTTTAAGAAGACATTGTATGGTAGTCTTTGTTGTCGACAAGAGATAGCATTTTGATGTTGGTTAGGAGTTAAGAATTCAACTTTTTTGCTTTAGATATAAGCTGAAATATATGTAGAGACTCTGTTTGTCTCCTTGAAGTGATGAAAAATTGTTAGGGATTTCTATGTAGTCATAGGTATGTGGAAAAGTGATGGCATGGTGTGGCCAAAACTTTTTCATTGTGGGAAGTATTGTAGCACCCTGTATGTGAATTGCTTCGCATGGGAATTAGTCTCTTGAAACTCGATCATTTTCTTATACAGACGACTTGGTGATGGGATTGTTCCGAACAATGGCACCTTATCATATCCATACATGTTATTGTGGCTCGGATCAAGTCGCAAAGAGCGCCGAACTCCTGAGCAAGATTTAGTACCGTGAGATCGAAAATATAAAAGAATAATTATCAGTTAATTTTTCATCATGAGGTGCTGATGCTGAGAAATGATGGGAATAAGATAAAGTTGTAGGTTTTCTCAGGCAGGCTGTCTTTCTGAAACATAAGCAAATTTCATAGCGGCCATAATCATAATGGGCGGCACCTAAGAGGAAAATTTTATCTTGGACAAATGGGAATGAAGATCGCGACTAAAATTGAAGACGAAGACCACCGGATTGGCGAGCATAGAATGGGAATGGGATTTTTTTTGTTTTGGTGGAGACTGAAGAGGGAATGGGATTTTGCGGGACGAGCGAAGAAGAGTCAGCGACAGGTCGCGTTCGAAGAAGGATTCGGGCGAAGAAATCGTGAGGGTAGGCTCGCGACAGGTGGCAGATATTCGGGGAAACTTTAGGTCACGGTCGTACGAGGGAGGACTAGCGAGTCCTAGAGAATTTGTTGTCAGTTTGGGAGGATAAATAGAGTATTCAGAAACGCGCAGTGACCGAATCTTAATATTTTTGTGAACTTTGTAAATACGGGAGTTCGATATGGTGGTTTAAGTGAGAACTTTGAGAATCTTATTGTTCACCCTGAGAGGCGAGAGGTGTTCGCCTGCAGCGGCTCACAACAAATTGGAAAAATCAGCTCACGGAAAGCTCAAAGAGTAAGGAAACCAATTGTTTTTGTTAACGTCACTAACAATACCTTTTTGAGTCTATTTTGGGAGGAGAATGTCGTAAATTATTGAAGTAGCGTATGATCATACAAGGTACTACATAGCCCCTATTCCCGTTAAATAAGCCCTTCACATATATATTCATCAAACTAGATAGTTGTTCGTTTCTTTATTAGAATGATTTTATCTGACATCCTTACAATTCTCTAGATTAGTTCGATTCTTCAACTTCATTGAATAATTTACATTAATTTGTTTTTAAGAAAATTTACAAAACAGTTTGTGTCATTTTATTTCATTCATTTTTTTTTTAGATTCAATAAACAGCTCAACTTGAAAACAGTTTCTTTTACTTCCATTGTGGAATCTTCAATATACCCTTATCTCATGCTAAAGACCTACCCTCTGGCGCAGGCCGAACTTAGGCCCCATTTCGGCATCAGGCCGTCGCCTACAGCATTTCAAGAAATAAAACACACTTAGGGAAATGTTACATTGGTGACAGCGGTGGGATGTAATTTTTCAGAAGGGGTTTTCAAATGAGTTACCCTTAATATCTGAAAAACTGTTGATTTGGCAACATTGCCGATATCACCATTGAATCGGGCATCATCAACAACCATCCTGTCGAAGTTCTCATTAATTTTCCTTGAGCCGTTTCTGAAATATGGGACCGTTTCAGAACTTTTTAACGAAAATGCTATGTTGTCATATTTCGAAAATCACGTTAATTACGAATCCGATATTCAGGGACTCAAGTAATTAGAAGGCGCTCAATTAATTGCAATAAAAATAAATGGGGTATTCCATTCGAAAAAATAAAGTTACTCCTAATATCTGAAAAACTGTAAACTTGGCAACATTGCCGATGCCACTATTGAATCGGACATCATCAATAATCACCATGTCGAAAATTTCGTGGATTTTTCTCAAGCCGTTTCATGAAATAATATAATTTTATTTGATTATATTATTGAAAATATAATATTTTTTACTTTTACTTGCATGTACCTTACAAAACTGTTTTAAATGATATTCCCTCCAAAAACAACTTTATTATTGATGACAAGTGTCAATGTCTTATAACGTCTCACGTCAGTGCTCACGTAACTCACCGCTTTCACCACTTTCTTTCCTATGGTTGCCTGGTGACAGATAAGTGACAGTTTTTTTTCATGAACATCATTCCGTGTATATGTACCGTATATCATCTTGGTTAACCTGGAAAGTGAAATTACGTTCCATAAGTAGTGAGTTAAAGCCAATACAAAAACTTGCAATCACGTATGGACGTAAACGTGAATAGAAATACGTACGTATTCAATGACAAGTAGCGTTAAAGCTACCGTATGGTACGTACATGTTTCACGTACATACAAGATACACGACCATACTCATTTTAACCATATTTTTCTTTTCCATTCGATTATTTTGATTTTTTAGTCTTCGCTTGCTTAGATATTGTTCCAGTGTTGTTGCTGCAAACCCTTGGTTGCAAAATGGAAGAGTTTTTGATATTCGAAGCTACAAATGATAGCGATGCTAGTAGTGTCGATGACCTAGATGATATGTTCATCCTTCATGTACTGAATGAGAACGACAATTTAGGTAATCGAAGGGAAATATATAGGGATATCAATTTCAACAATTTATTTGAAATAGAATGTAAAAATCTATTTCGATTTGCGAAAAATGACATTCCAAGATTAGCTAGAGCCCTGGGAATACGAGGAAGCTATAAGTTTTTCAGTAATTTACATCAGGTTCCAACGGCACGTGTCTTTGTAGGGATTATGGCCTACAACTTTCCTTGCTAGATGCGAATCATCTTCCAAAGAAAAGAGAATTCTTTTATTGGCATTGTCCATGATTCCTTCGAAGCACAACACAAGAACAAAGCGCAATAAAAAATAAATGTGATTTTATGTGATAAAAGTGAGGTTAAAGTAAAAACCGAATAGTTATCGTTTGTATTCGCTTAGATAGGTAACGCCTTCCGTTCAATACGATTTGCGTTTAGCGCCAACGTAGCAACACGTAAACATACGTCAGACGTATCTCCTGGCATCCTTCTCCTGGCGTAGGAAATTCGCATACTGCGCATGCTCAGATGTCAAATTCTACGTTTACGCTTACGCATTCTGAATTGCTTTAACTCCCTAATGTCAAATTCACTCAACCAGTAAGTTTACGGAACACTCATGCTGAAATATGGTTGCTGAAATCTGTCACCAGAACGACCGCCGTTTTATATGGGTTATTCTGGGGCGCGTTCCAATACTCCAACTCAGTTAGTGGATAAGTGAAAAATTTGGCATATCCTGTCAATTGTTATTTTGATTCTTTCGGAACGGATTGGTGATATTTGTATTAAAGGCACGAAAATTTGAAATTCCATTAACAATTTTAATTTTACATTTAAACAATGAAAGGAATTGAGGGGAAAATTCTTGCCATTACTGGAGTAATGAAACAATTCTTAGATGTTATTTTTTCGGATAGTGAGTCAGATTCTGACGACAGTGACGACGAGCTTATGGACCAGTTGATACCTTTGAAAGCAAGAGTTGGCAGGGTGTGTGAAGTCCAACACAGAATAAGGAATTATGCTGAAATTACTGTGCCTATGTTCAATGACAATCAATTTCAAATGCATTTTCGTTTGACTAAACAAGCGTTCAACCATCTCTTGCATCGTATTGCACCTACAGTGTCTAATTTGTCTGATAAGGGAGGGAGGCCCACAGTGAACCCTAAAACACAGTTGTTCGCTGTTATTTGGTTACTGGCAAATCCTGAATCATACAGGTAGTGTGGTGTTGTATTGATGAAGGACTGAAAATAATGATTGTTTATGTTTATATTTAGGTCTGTTGGTGATAGATTCAATATGGGTAAATCAACTCTATCACATTGTTTTATTCGCATTATTGATAAAGTGAGTGATATGGCATCAGATATTATAAGGAACTCATAAAGGTAAAATATTCCAGCTAGTGTGTATGCACTGACATGTTTTAGGTGGCCAGCAGCCCCTAGAATGAATATTATTAGAAGAGGATTTTATAGACTGGCCAAGATTCCCAATGTACTGGGAGCAATTGATGGAACTTATGTTAAGATCAAGGCCCCTCAAGAGTTTCCAGAAAATTATATCAATAGAAAATGTTTCCACGGAATAACTCTTCAAGCAATATGTGATCATGAACTCATATTCACAAATTGCTTTGCTGGTTGTCCAAGTGCTACCAGTGATATGAGAATATTTAGAAACTCTGACATATATCATAAGTTTCTGAATAATAAGATGGATTTCTTTCCTAATAGAGAATATATATTAGGAGATAAAGCTTATCCCATTACAGACTGGTGTATTCCCCCATATATTGAAAAAAGAGAGTTGGCAGATTTTGAGGTGCATTTCAATACCCATCATGCAAAAACTCGTCAATGTATTGAAAGAGCATTTGCACTTTATTTTGGACGCTCTAGGAGGCTCAGAGATTTGAATATGAATCGAACTGATTGGATACCAAAAACTATTTTAGCTTGCTGTGTGTTACATAATATGTTTAATTTAATATATTCCTTCAAAATGATACTGATTCTTCAGGTACTTGAATTTATTTTCACATTGAAGTGCATTATGATTTTTTATTATGGATGATATTCTCATCCATACCTTACTGTTCCTCATAGTGGAGCTTGCAAAAAATGGTTCATGATTTTTGTACTCTCTGTGATGAGCGCAAGAGTCTCTTCTTTTGTCCAGGCACGACGTTCATTGTCCTGCGAACAGGGGATGGTTTCAGAAACATCTGAATGAGATAGTGGTAACAAATCATGTCCGAATATTTCTCTGGCATCATCTATTGCCACAGAAAATAAATCACCATCTGCTGTTAAGAAAAAAACTATCAACCCCATTTGCCCCCTTCACATACACTGTATAAACAAACCTGCATTCTGTACTAAAACAGATTGATCATTTTCTCCCCTCACAACATTTCTTTCCTCATCAACTAATAAATAATGGGTTTCAGTTGTGATAATCATGAAGATATGAATTGATATAGATTTATCACTGTGAAGAAAATAAGAAAATTATCACACGTCAATTTCTTAACCTAACAATTCATGTGCATTACAGTTCAATGCGTATGCAGTTGAAATATTTCCACTTCTTCACGGTCTCTCGAGTTCGTGAAAAATTTGTTCATCGGATTAAATTAACTAGAGTATGGAAACGACTTTCACGAGGTAATAAGTGGGAATCAACCAAGTTTATGAACGGTTAGGGTAAAAAGTTGGAGTATTGGAACGCGCCCCTGGTTGAAGAAGACATTCTTGGCAGGTGACAGTTTTCTTTCAATGAAAAATGAGTAGTAATTTTTTTCTTCTCAAGAAGATGAAGGTGAATTACTGTGGAATCAATTGAAAAAATTTCGCTATGGAAAACAATGAGGTATTGTTAATGATGCAATTGTACTATTTGTTATAATTATTATGATTTTCATTTTTCCAGGATATGTTTTCGTGTGGCCATTGCCAGTTTGCACTAGGATCCTTGGTGGAAATCATAGCAAATAGGCTTGCCGAAAAACACTATTGTTTTTATGGATCCTCCAACGTTAATTTGGATCACCCTAGCCATCAAATGTTTAAGGGAGCCCAGAAACAGCAAATGCCAGCACCACCCTTGCCATTAGGACATTCTACCCAACAGAATGTTTGGAAAGAAGATAAGGTTCTACTCTTAATTTGTACGTACAAAAACCACACAAGAAAAATTTAATAGTGGTAATATTAACAAAAAGAATGTTTGGGTCATTATTAGTAATGAAATGAAAACACATGGGGTGAATATTGTGAAATGTGATGAGAAGTGTAAGAACTTGAGAAAGGTATATGACAAAGTGAAAATGGAGAATGAGAAGACAGGAAATGGAAATACAAATTGGAAGTATTTTAAAGACTTCCAGGATATTTATCATAAGGATCCCCGATTTACTCCAGTTTGTACTGCTTCAAGTAGTGGAATGATAAAAAGACCCAGCACTAGCAGAGAAAATATGCTTTTGGGTGTATGATAAATTGACATTCATCATACAGACAAAAATATGTATATGCACACATCATTATCGTGTGTGTTCAATAGATATAATTCAATGTTCGTCGTTACGATCATGAAGCAAATAAAAAGTACTGTACTATTATGACGAGATTGAAAACAAATCATGGATGTTTTCCATATCATCTGAATAAAATAGGGGTGATAGATTCTTCCTTATGTAACATAGATAATGAAATTGCGGATCTAAATCATATAATTTTTAGCTGCAGAAAATTTCCTAGAAATGATCTCTTTGAAGATCTTGTGAAGGTCGGGGCTCAGCTACCGACAACAGTAAACGTATTGCTTACTACAGGGGACAAAAACATTTTTGACATATTGGTCAAATTCATAACAAAAAACAATATTGAAATATAAACGAAAAATTTAAATTGTGTGTGGCTGAAGGACTAATGTCCATGGCCATTAAGGTAGGAAAAAAAAAATGTTCGTCGTGGCATATAGCCAGGAAAGTAGTTGTTTTCTATTGAATCAACTGAGAAAGAGTAAATATTCTCATCACATAGAGAATGCGAATTCTCAATGTATTGCTTTATATAAATATATATCCATTTTTGTATGTTCATAATTTATCTGAGAATATTCCTTTTCAACTCTTTCATACCCAATCAGGGGGTTCAAACTTGAACGATGGAAACTTGTGATTTTTATAGACCTCTAATCGCAGATTCGTGATAGAGTCTCAATTCAGAATTTCTTTCCACGCCCTGTATGATGAATGTCAATTTATCATACACCCAAAAGCAAAAACGTCCAAATGACAGGAATTGAATGTCAACAAATTTCTCAGATGTCATTTCGTTATAGTTTTACTCGGTTTTAGTTGTATTATAGAGAGATGAAAATTGTGTATATCATGAAGAATGGCTGTAAGAATAAGTGGACATCATGGTTACTGATGAGGATTCAGAAATCCGAAATGGTTTCATTGCAATAAAGTCATATAACCTGTGTGTCAGAGATAATATTTCCCATATCACTGATATGAATGATCATTTTTGGAAGTTTTCAAACTCATCAAGATCAGAGTTTATGCCAGTATACTTCTCCTATACATTCCAATTTTCATTTCAATGCTGAATATATTGGTAAGTTATATTTCTATATCATTATACATCATATTATTCATCCGATTCGAAGAAGAATGTCAATTCTCAATTTCGGAGGATTTTATTCTTTATTTTTCATGTTCTCCTTTTGAATGTTCATCAGATATAATTCAATGTTCGACGAGGCAAATAGCCAGGAAAGTAGTTGTTTTCTGTTGAATATTCAGAATGATGTGTGCATATACATATTTTTTTCTGAAGGAGAATGCAAATTCTCAATTTCAGAAGTTTTTATATTTTATTTTCAAACTCTTATCGTGTGTGTTCAATAGATATAATTCAATGTTCGTCGTGGCATATAGCCAGGAAAGTAGTTGTTTTCTATTGAATCAACTGAGAAAGAGTAAATATTCTCATCACATAGAGAATGCGAATTCTCAATGTATTGCTTTATATAAATATATATCCATTTTTGTATGTTCATAATTTATCTGAGAATATTCCTTTTCAAAAGAAAATATGCTAGTGAAAAAAATACCAAAGTCTGTATCTCTCAAGGATTTGCTGGGATCCAGAAGAGGCATGAAGAAAAAATGGATTACAAAAACAAAGTTTAGTGATGAAAAAAAAAATTAATAAACTTTTTTGCTATCATTTGAAAATATCCAGCCATATTTTTGTCTGGTGAATACCAATTATCTCTCCCAAGATATTCAGCTATGTTTGCCATTATGTGATATAGAATGAGACTTTTGTTATGAAGAATGAAGTATTCTTGAGGAGATTGTTTATTTTCAGTAGTTTTTCATATAATGGTAGTTTTTTACAAAGAATTTTGGAATTTTGTTTTATGAGATGATTTTTAACTAGTTAAATAAATATTAGTTCCCTATCAGTTCTGTACTCCTTACTTGTAAATACTTGTATATGGGAATGAGAGGAATATTGAACAAATTTTTGATTGACATTTATTTCCAATAATTATATAACATAAATAATGATTAGGGATTATTTATTTCTTGGCATAATCCATTTCTCTTGACTCTTCCCGAAATTATTTTATGCCTATAAAGCTCAGCATATTGTACTGCATCTTCCTCTACATCAAGAATTTCATCAAATTCTTCCATGTGTATCATGTCATTTTGCATAATACAAATATTATGCAATACACAATTAGCTAAAATATATTTTGGAATCCATATGATCTTTCTCACAGAGACAATCTTTCAGGCTCCTCAATCTTTTTTGCAATAATCCAAATTCCCTCTCTATTGTTACCCTTGTCCTGGACAAAAGAAAATTGGAATTTTTTTGTGCATCACTGAGGTGCCCATTATTTTCATGAGGAGTGATCAGTTCTGGAAGACAAGGATAAGCCGTGTCTCCTAGAAGATGAGTGTCATTTGGAAATTTCATAGCATTGTTTTCATTCATGAAAGTCCATATTTCGCTTCTCCTTAATACAGTGCTCTCATGATTTCCCCCAACCTCACCTGCATAGCAATGGGTGAATTCAAGGGTATGGTCTCAGATACATTGAAAGGAAATATTTGTGATGAGGTTATAGTAGTAGAAAATATAAAATATTTACCTGTAATATTCACAGAAGGAGTATTTTTCGCGAGGCACTAGCTAGAATTTGCTCACAATTCGGCATGCCAAAACCGAATTGCTTCTATATGGAATTTTTTCCGTATAAGGCATTTCTGTTGGTGTATTTCAGTTCGGAATGTTGAAACCAACTGAACTCGGAGTAACACAATTTCTGTATTGAGTTTTATTCTTCAAAATGAACATTTTTTTTACATATCCAGTATACTTATTTGTTGTAGAAAAAATAAATAAGAGTACCAATTATTTCAAAATAAAACTGAGAGATTTTCATTGTTTGATAATACTAATAATATTTTCCAAGAGGTGCCTAACTATAGCCAAATCAGAATCGAGTAGTCAACTAGTAGGAGGTGTATGTACATTCAGAATCAATAAATTCATAAATTACGATGAAAATTATTGGCAATCAATGACAATGCATGTCATGCCAATTTCATGAGTATGGAAATTTTGATTCAAGAGCGACGCAATTTTAGGAAATGAAAAATTAACAATCAACTAGTTACTGAATAATTAAAAAATATACCGACTGTATATAGCTAAATAGTATATTGCACTTAGCAGTACCAAGTCCTATTGAATGACAACTAGAAGTCATAATTAAATTCGGAGATAAAACATATGCAAGTGTAAAAAATATTGGAGAATTTTGTCTCTCTCCAAATATTGAACATATCGCGAATATGGAAATGACACACCCACCCACACTACCACCTAACTATTCCTGTATGCGTACCTATACTTTTTGTCAATATAGTTTGTTTTATGTATATGTATTAGTAGTAATACAAAGCAGATTGATCGCCAGAGCCGCAATAAAATGCCGCTAGTTAGCGTTGGCGCTGGTGTCGCTGGTGTTGCGAAGTTCAAATTTGCAGATGGCGGCGGCGCTGATGGCGGTAAATTTGAAATTGTGAGGTTATGTCATCATCATGATGAATTTTTAAATAAATAAATAAATTAAAAAAAGCTGTTTTGACCGCGCCGGTGGGGGGAAATTGAACCAGGGACCTTTGCATTATGAGGCAGCGTATATACGCACTGTGGTATTCCGACCTCCGTGATATTTCAATTATTTAAATGCTATTCAAACGGGATATCCATTGCTGGCGCGCGCGCGCGCTTATCTTTGCAACGGATCCATCGAGGTAGAGTGAAGCGAGAGATGCATTCCAGAGATAAGAAACTTCGAGTCGAAAATAATATCCATCGCAGGCGCGCGCGCGCTTATCTTTGCAACGGATCTATCGAGGTACAGTGAAGCGAGAGATGCATTCCAGAGATAAGAAACTTCGAGTCGAAAATAATATCCATCGCTGGCGCGCGCGCGCTTATCTTTGCAACGGATCTATCGAGGTAGAGAGTAAGGCGGCTCGAGCGCGCGGTGCTGCAACGTTGTCGGACGTATGTGTTTGGATGTTAATATTGTTACATTATTGTGTGTGGCAACGCTGTCTCGCTTCATGGCGTTCGAAGATCCAGTGAAGCGAGAGATCCCTTAGAATGATAAGCGCGCGCTCGTATTGAAAACGAATACTTGGATTATTTATTTATTTCAAAGTGGGTGACGTCATGCCGTTACCTTCATGGCGTTCGGAGTTCTAGCAAAGCGAGAGATCCCTTAGAATGATAAGCGCGCGCTCGTATACCCATTCCTCAAACTGTGACTTTAATGACAATAACAAGATTGAATTTTCATATACAGGGCGTTTGAGTTGATTGAAAATTGAAAAAAAAAATATATACAGAGTGTCCTACGGTTCGCGGTCCCATGTTTTAGCATGGAAGAAGTGTTTGAGTTGAAAGAAATATATACAGGGTGTTTGAGTTGATGAAGATTGAAAAAAATATATACAGGGCGGTCCATGGGGGTGAAAGAATACGAAAACAAAGATAAATAATCTATTTATTTAAGTAATCCTTTTCTACAAAAATGACATGCCTCTTGAGAAGATGGCGGTCCATCCCAGTGTGTGGTCCAATCGGGACGATTATAATGAACGAAGCATGGCAGTTTGATTTGTAGGTTAAAGTTGCTGCGATATTCTTGAGGAAGTTTGTGCCACACCCTTAATAGCCCATAAGGATCTGCATATTCAATGAGACATTCTACTGGAATGTACTGTAATTCTTGTTCAGTGAATTTCGTCAGAGTCAAAGCGGGAGATTTTATAAACTCCAATAGCACAGCTATTTCAGACTTCATGATTTTTCGAGCAGAGCTAAAATATTTCAGATGCTACTAGTTTCGCGTCAAGTTGTAGACTGATGAAATAAATAAAAAACGAGTCACATATTTCAAAGGTTTTTATTCAAATCAGCCATCAAATCATTTTTACAGTAATATAGATATTCTCTGAGAGCGTTACTAGACATGCTATCGCAAACATCACAAAACCCTAATATAAGCTCTTGTGCACTCAAAACAGTCAGTTTATTTTTTATCCATTCAGCTATTACATTCATAATATTCTGATAAAACATAAAAAAGTCCAAGTCATTGATTAAATTAACTCGATGTGAAACAATGCACATTTCAGCACTCAAAATGTCTGCAACATCTTCTTCCATCAGATCGAATATGACGTGGTATTTGGTGAGTGACAACATTTTGACACCATCGCAAACGAATTTGGTTATGGTGATATAGTCTCCGCAGGTGGTAACGGCAGGATCATATTCATCAATAAAACCAGGTAGGGGTTGTTCAAAAAAGTCTTGTTGTGCCTTATGCAGCAAATCGATGAAGGTGGCCCATTCGTAAGTACTGAATGAAATTTTCGCTAGATGGAAGGGTTTCTTCAGGATGATGCTCGGACTAAACTGTCTAGCTGGACTGAGTCCACACTGGATTGTGTAAGTGGACAACTGGAACGATGTATTCAGCAGGTGGTGTGATTCGGCTTTCGCTGCTTGTTCAATCATGTCCAAATATGTATTGACATCACCATAATAACCCATCATTGATGATGATGATCTAGAACTACCGTCTTCGAAAAGCACTTCACTAGATGAATAACCAGAGTCTTCACTCATTGTTCTCGAACTGATGTGTTGAAAGTTTCAGTCCTCCTTATTTATACCATAACTGTTGGCTGATCATAACATCCGGCAGATTGGAATAACAGGTTATTTGTTAGTGATCGATGAAAGGCCCTCTCATAGCCATTGAATGTGTGCTTCTTTTCCATATGTTTGCATTATAATTTATTGTTGGAATCAATCCAACTATTGTGTGTATCATCGAATCCCAACCATTTGACAAACACCTTTTTGCCTTTTTTTCTTAAAACTTTTTCCACTAGATAGATGTCAGGATTTATAGTTTTTTGCAATTCTTCAGGATAAAAAGCACCTTTGATCGGAGTACCATGCAAATCTTCCAAGATGTATGTAGTAGGTTTCGTAATACGAACTTTTACGATTTTAAATAGTTCAGTAGTCCAATTTGGCGTATAATTCTTTTCGAACACATGTTTGGCTTTGCTGATTCTCACAATGTCACCAACGTTAAATTTTCTAATTCCAGCAATTTTTATGTGATTGTAGACGGATTTGAGAATGTCTTGTTCGTTGGCTTTGGTGACGTCACTGGGCTTGCATCTTATTGTCGTATGTTTCGTGTTATTATAATTTTTCGTGATTTCAGGCAGGACATCTATCCAACGGTATGAGCCATTCAAACTAAAGTACTTGTATAGTTTTTCCTTCAATGTTCGTATAACACGTTCAGCAATAGCCGCCTTCATTATGGTGTACGTATGATAATGGTTGATGGAGAACTTTTTCATCAGACTTTGAAACTTTTCGTTGTAGAATTCGGTACCTTGATCGGTTTGCAAATTCTTGGGAATTCTGTTGTTGGCATGCGATAGAATATCAGCAAATGCACGAGCGATTTCAGCACCAGTTTTTGATTTTAGTGGTCTAGTCCATAGGTACTTGGAAAAACAATCAATCACGACCATTATCAGCTTGTGATCCTTATTAACAGAGGCATAAGGTCGCATTTCGGCTAGATCCATTTGCCATAAGTCATCCAAACCTTTGATGATAATGCGGCGCCTTGGAAATTTTTTCCTAGCAGGTCTATGTAATTCATTGACGAGTTGGATTTTTTCTTTAGAATGTGACATATTGACTTCGTTGGATTAGGAGTTTATATGATGGGTTTCACACAGGAGGCTTCCTTTTTGGTGGCGGTGGTGTTGTCGTAGATTTTGGAGTGATGGCAATCTTGGCCAGATCTTTTTTCATTTGATCAATGACATCAGCAAGCTGGCGTTCTTTATCACGGCTGTGTTGTTGCTCAGCCTTCAAATCGTGCAAACTCTTCACAGTGTTGTCAATCTTATCGACAAGTTCTAGAATATTTTTCACATTCAAGTCGATGTCGCTTTCGAGTTTTGGTAGAGAGTTGTTGCGAAGCTGCTCCACATGTATGTTGATCTTGTGCACTATGCCAGACAACTGAACAAAGTTTGTATTGTACGTTGCCAGTTTGAGATCATGAGAATCCACTCTCTTTCGTACATCGATAATTTCGTTGCTGAAGCCAGCAAGGTAATTTCGGATTTTTTCACCGTAATTATCGAAAGCAATCTTGAAATCTAACTTTATTTGCGATATAACTTCATCCACATATTGTTTGTTTGCAACATCAGCGACATCTGTTGGCAGTTTTACGTTACACATCTTCAAATGACCAACATCAATATCACCGGTTGGAGTATGTGAAAATCCAGATCTGACTGTCACCATTTGAGCTGAGCGTGGAAACGAACCACGTCCGAATTTGTCGAGACTCATTATGCTAATGACTAAAGTATTGTACGTTATCGATAATGGTCGGCACTTTGCCTCGCCAATTATTAGCCCCTTCACTCATAGACATGTCATGAAAGTGTCACGGAACTGTCAAGGAAGTGTCACGGAACTGTCACGGAAGTGTCACGGAACTGTCACGGAAGTGTCAAGGAAGTGTCACGGAACTGTCATGGAAGTGTCAAGGAAGTGTCATGGAACTGTCATGGAAGTTGTCATGGAAGTGTCACGGAAGTATCACAGAAATGTCACACATGTTTTATTATGCCTGCCTCTTCTAATTCGTTCAAGATGGCAACAATCTCGTTATCGTTTGATGTATTTCCGGCTTGCTGTGATGCAATGAGCAACTTCAATCTATCTACCAATTCGTTTGGATCATCCCAATACATGTATTCGATAGGTGCTGTGTTGTATGTCAACTTCAAACCACGACCACTGGAATTGGATCTGAACATTGGACGAATAATTTCTACGTATTTGAGTCTAGAGGAGGACTTCATACGTCCTGCAGAATTCAGATGAGCTTTGGTGAGCAAGAGTATTTGCTTGTATGGGTTCGTATCATCTTTGGCAAAGGATGGATCATTATAGAAGAGTAATTGATAGAGGCCTGGGGTGCCACGGAACCGAAAGCCATCAAGAAGTATATCTCCAGTTCTTCGATGGAAATTCATTTCTTTTCCGTTGAGTGACCATTTCGATGTTACTGGATCATATTTGGGACCATAAACCGTATCGATATTTTCATCATTTGTCCAGTATTCAGTCAGATATTTTTGAGCCATCGCAGGATACTGATCAACGTAATCATGTATTGCAGCCAGTGAGATATTTTCACTATCTACAAAAAGTTCATCATCAGCATCGTCATAACCATCCTCATCATCATCTTCAGTATGCCCAGCATTATCAGCCACATCCATCATAGGTATGAAATTAGTTTGGTTCAAATCCGATTGCTCCCTCTCCACCTCCCCATCCTCTTCCTCCTTCTTCTCCTCCTTCAACCCCAACGATTTTGCTCTGCTTCGCTTGATGTTTGAAAGTGTTCCATCGAGTTTTTCTTCTATGACCTTGGACGCGGAGGCAATCTGTTTCAAAGGTGATGTCAGTGGTTGGAATATTTTCTGTAACGCATCATCATCCTCAGACTTGCCCAATTTTAGTGCCAAATATTTTCTTCTGATTGATTTCGATAGTTCGTTGATTTTTTTCTTGCGCAGCGCATCAGCAACATCATCATGCATCTTGGTTGACGTCATCTTGATGAATGGTCCAGAGATCACAGTCTTATGAACTTATCGAAACCATTTCTATATCTGCCAGCATTCATATCGAAAGTTTTTGCAATCACCATCGCACCATATTGGTTGGAATTCCAACACTCTGAGCACAATGCTTTAAATTGATCGAATGACATGTCTGGTGAGACATGCTCGTCGAACACATGCTTCAAATTCATTTCATCCTGTCGAAATAACACCAACAGGTTACTGTTGTCTCGCACCAGCTGCTTCGGTATCTTAGAAAAAGTCTGGCAAAGGTATGCTACGTCAATATCCTTGTGTCTACACATTGAAAAATATTCTCGAATTTTTTGCTGCTTGTCGCATGATACATCATCAAAAATGAATATCGAATGATTTTTCGCTTCTGATGGACTGATGACATCATCATTTTCTTTAAAGGGAAAATACCCAACACCTTTCACTGAATCCAACACTTGTTGCAGCAATTGATATTTCGGTTGGTACAACGACTTTGAATACACGTAAACGTTCTTGAATTTCGCGCCATTTGGATTGAACAGCAGGGAAAGCATCGCATTGGTCTTCCCACATCCGCTTGGTCCGCAGAAGATTGCTCTGAACGAATGGGGAAGCAGTTTCCCATGTTTACTATTCACTGGGGGTTTGGTTGACAAAATTTCATCCAAATTCACAATGGGTAACATCCGTTCTTGTTGAATGATCTTCATCATGTGATGATATATTTTTCATTTCATTAGGTATATGCAGAGTTGTCGAACTTCCTACACGTCAGTCTTCATGTTGCTCTACCACGGAGAGGGTGTGCTTAATTCTCTGATCGATAAACTTCCCATCGAATTACACATTTCAGGCTACAGATTTTGTGGTCCAGGTACCAAACTCGATAAAAGACTTGCAAGAGGAGACACCGGTATCAATCCGTTGGACGACGCGTGTCGAGAACACGATATCGCCTATTCACAAAATTCCTCAATAGAAGACAGGCACAAAGCTGATTGGATATTGGAAAATAGGGCGTGGGAGAGAGTCAAGTCGAAGAACGCTAAATTCAAAGAGAAGGCTGCTGCTTGGCTTGTCACCACCGGAATGAAGGTCAAACGAAAACTTGGCATGGGTCTTGTATCACAGCAATCCCTATCCAACATTATCAAATTCATAAAAAATGTACTATCAAAGTCAGATGGTGGTGGTGGTAGTACAACATCTGGAAGTGGTCTGAATAAATCTGCATTGAAAGCACTCCATGCAGCCAGAATGGCAGTCAAGAGGGCTGGCGGTAAAAAAAGAATCAGAGTACCAAGAATCATACCTCTTCCACACAGTGGCGGTATACTACCATTGATACCAATCTTTGCCGCCTTGGGAGCCCTAGGATCTCTAGCTGGAGGAGCCGGAGCAGTCGCAAAGACAGTCATTGATGCGAAAAATGCAAAGAAAAAGCTCGAAGAAGATCAAAGACATAATAAAGCAATGGAGGCTATCGGCAAGCAGGGTTCCGGCCTATTTCTACGCAAAACATCGAGAGGATTCGGACTGTACTTGAAGAAACAATCAAAAAACTCAAAAAACTTCTAGACAAGCTACCCAATAAATCAATGTACGATGAAGATGTGATAAAGTATGCCAAACAGCTGAAAATACCATATTTTCGAGGTGTTTTTATGCGGGACACTCTACCTTCCACCGGTCCATGGCATCGCGAGTGTGCTGTATTGAATTTGGATACCTCCAATCATGCGGGCACTCATTGGGTGGCTTACATAAAAAATGATAAAAAAGCCTTATATTTCGATAGTTATGGTAATCTGAAACCGCCCAGAGAATTGGCGCAGTATTTGGGTGCCAGCACGAAAATCTTGTACAATAACAATCAATACCAGAATTTCAATCAAAGTAATTGTGGACGTCTATGTTTAGAATTCCTTTTTAATGAGACCAAGTAACTCGGTCATTGTGCATCAGTCATGTCTCTGATTGTGACGTTGAAAGGTCGTACACCTACGCTCTCCATAGACTTTTTGACACCACTTCAACTCGATCCAGACTCTGATTACGGACTAGCATTGTTGGGATTCCATTCATACAACAGTATACCGAATATCGACAAAGGATCAAAGTTTTATCTGCAAGATAAGACCAAGGCGGGAAAGATCATCGATATTCCCGAAGGTTCATACGACATTGTGGACATTGAGACATTCATACGCAAAGAATTGGGCATCTCAAGTGCAAAGGACGTTGATGATATATTCTCGTTGAAGCCCAACAATAATACACTAAAGTGTGAGATTTCGAGCAAACAGTTTGCCATTGATTTTCGCCCGAAGGATAGCATAGCTCAAGTCTTGGGATTTTCAAATAGATTGTTGAACGCACAACAAGTCCACACTTCCGATTTGCCGGTCAGCATAACCAAAGTGAGAACCATTCACATTGATAGCAACGTTACTGCTGGAGCTCTCTACAACGACAGACCATCACATACGATCTACGAGTTTGCAGTTGCAGTCGATCCTGGTTACGCCATAGACGAGACTCCCAGAAATCTAATCTATCTACCTATAGTCAGCAGGCGGGAATTGCCCAACATTACACTCCAGATTCTAGACCAAGATTTCAGGCAGGTGAATTTTAGAGGTGAAGAAATCATAATAAGATTGGAATTGAAGAAACTCGCAAGATGGTACTAGTGTTTGATTACTCCTATAAATCAGATAATATACCATCATCAGCAACATCATCGGCACCAGTTCTCTCGACACCGTACACCAAAGCAGTCGTGTCTTCGAAGAGCAGCAGCAACAGAAAAACATTGACATTATCCAGTGTCCTGTTTCTGAAATCACTCAAAGACTACAATGTTGTTAGCACCCGTGTTCGACGTTTTCCGCAAACCCAGATTCGACGAAAGCATCACTAAAGTGGAATGGCGTACCTATTATCCATATGTGAAATCATTCGAGAACAATGATGTCATCGATATAACGGTTAATCAAGCAGATTCGTGGTTGGCCATGTTTGAAGGCATCATTACCATCAAGGGTAAATTGAAGGTGACCGGTGGTGGTACTGGTACATTAACCCACAATGCTGGAGCTTATCTCTTTGATTCCTGCACCTATGAATTGTGTAATAAAGAATTGGACACTGTCAGATATCCTGGAATAACGAGTACTGTGCGAGGATACTTGTGTTATACACCTGAAGACTCACGTCATCTAGCCATAGCAGGCTGGAACTATCCCAATGCTCCGATCCTCAACACCGATGGTACGTTTAGCATGAACATTCCACTGAAACATTTGTTTTCCATCTTCAATGATCATCAAGTGGCAACGTGGGGCAAGCAGTCAATCCGTTTAGTGAGAGCTCGCAATGATGCCAACAGTGTGAAGGTTGTCGAGAGAGCGAATACTGCTTTGCCAGGATCTCCTCAGACTCAAAGTATTGCTAAAATAACGATAGAAAGCATCAATTTGAAAGTGCCACATCTCACACCCAACGATGACATAAAGTTGCAGTTGTTGACACGTATCAAAGCAGATGAGTCTATGATGATACCGTTTCGCCGATGGGAATTGCACGAGCTACCAGCACTCACACAAGGATCTACCATAGAAATCTGGTCCGTCAAGACATGTTCTGCATTGGACAGTCCAAGATATGTTATAGTATTTTTCCAAACGAAAAAAGCCGATAATTTGCATGAAGACGTCACCTTGTTCGATAATGCCAACATCAAATCCATACGATTGGCTCTGAATAGCGACTATTATCCGCAAGAACGAATGCTATTGGACTTTTCCCGAGACCAATATGCTGACGCTCACTTCAACTATACAGAGTTCAACAAGAGCTACCATAACTGTCAAGAAAAGCGCTCTCTAGTAAACTTTGCCGAATTCAAATCCCGACCAATGTTTGTTATCGATTGCTCGAGGCGCCATCTGGGTCTAAAGTCGTCTACAGTTGACATAAAGTTGGACATTGAAGCGACTACAGGCTTCCCTCCCGACACCAAAGCCTATTGCATCATCATTCACGATCAAATCATGGAACATCTCCCACTCAGCGAAATTGTTCGAAATATTGCCTAGGTGGGTGTTGCTGCATCAGTCAGACGTCAGTTTGCTTCGAAGAGTCATGGAGATCGCACTGGTTGACATTCAAGGGTTCATGGTTGATGGTGAATTCATTCCAAAGGAAATGACCATTCGCATTGGCAAAAAGACGAGTCATTTTCTATTCAAGCCATCTGTAGAATTTTCCAGTTTGAGCAGAGAAGATAAAAAGATGGCAAATCATGTGGAGCGTTACGTTCATGGTTTAAAATATTCCAGTGGTTATGTGGATTTGAATGAGTTGGATCAAATACTACGAGATAACCTGCAGCAGACAAACATCATCTACGTAAGAGGCCATCAAAAGATTCAGTTCTTGCAGCGAAAATGTGCAGAGTTGGAGATGACCAATCACATTGTGAATTTAGAAGATTTTGACAATTCTTGGTGGCAGCCAATAACGTTTCAACAATCCATTCCACCTTGCATGAATCATTTCCATGGAGGAAGGTTCCAGTGCAGTCTCCACAATGTCGATACTTTATATAATTGGTTATGTAATTTATTGCCAAAATAAAAAACTATATATCGTAATTTCAGAGTTTTTATTCATCACATCCCTTATTTCTCAGTATAATGAAAATAACATGTGAGATTAAAATGAGTGAACATATTAGTGTACAACAAAGTGTCAAAATTGCAATGATATTGACCGAATCTTGATCATCATCTAATTTTGCGGGGGATTTCTTCAATGTAAATGTCTGCCAGTCTCCCATTTCGCCGTCACTGCCATCAGAAAACGATAATTTCAATTTGTAGTCGATGCTGCTTTCATTAACATGTTGTGGCATGTCGATTGAATATACAGGTAGTTTGTTATCATTGACATACATTCTAGTCATCATCTTCCAATCACATTGTTGTGTACGATTCACATCAAAACATACGGCTACATTCCTTGTATTGTACGGTATGTTTGTGTAGAAGACGTTGTTGCTCAGAGCTGTCAATAGGATGAAGCTTGCTTTCAGTATCGCCATCTAGTAGCTGTGTTGGTTGAATTCTTCTCGATGTAGGTGCAACTGAACGTCTCGGTTCTGTGAACACCTTGTCCCAAATACTCAATTGCTCGAAATCTTTGAACAAACAAACTTTCTGCTCATACAATTGGATGTCTGCACTGAGCTTTCTAACTTTCAACCCAAATTCTTCTAGTGCACGTCTGTATTCGTCAGAAGACATGATACAACTGTTTTTTACATCCATACTTTCAACCCACATCTTATTTCCCTCTCTCTCTCTCTCTCTCTCTCTATCTCCCTTTCTCAGTTTCGCTGTATCAAGCTACATTATAGCAGCCCTGCAGGTTGCCGATTGGTATAATTTGCTAACGATTGACCAACGTACATTTCAGGTAAGTGTCTTTCAAGGAATAACTAATGAAAAACCTAAAATTCAAACTCCCACCCTAACGATGTCTATTAGATGAATCATTCTCGATTTTAACCAGTAATAAAACCTACTGATCAACTTATATCTATATCGCGAAAACTAAAATCAAAGATCATTCCTTGATGTAATAGCCTGATGAAGAATCACTCTATTGAAATAGAAACATAGTTTTCTCAAGTTTGCCTGCAAATAACATATTACCTCCAAATGAAGAGAAATCTGTAGCACCAATGTTTCCACGCCATTCTAGACATTTTTCGATTGAGCAGTTGGTACTATTGAAATTATAATAGCGCGCCAATTTAGTGATGTGCGTGACTGTCTTTAACATAGTGTATCAAACATATAGGCAAAGGATATTTCAAGGGCGAGTGAAAATTATTCTTTTTAAATTTATGAATTCATATTGATTTTGTATGTGTGACAAATAGTCTTAATTTGCATTAAGATCATTTGAAACTGATGTTTACTGAAATTTCAAAGTGAAAAGTCGGTGGCCGGTTACTAGATATTTATTTTTATTAAATTCCAGTAGCCGGACAAGTGTCCGACTACTGGCAAAGAAGAACACAACTTGTTGTTTCTTTTTGGCTTATTGATAATATGATCTATTGAGCATTTCTTTCATGCATCACATAATATGATTCTTTTGTAAAACTCAGTCCACTGTCCGACTACTGACTGATTCACCCTATACATTGAGAGGCTTAATATGAAAAATAGTCTTCATGTGTGCATATTATATTCAAGCATTGTTATGCATTTTATCTGCCACTGAATCCGCCGAATATTTCAAAATCTGATACTCTTACAATAGATGAACTATAGACAACAATTAACGAGTTAGTGTAAAGGACATACACGGGTTCTCTTATCGTTTTTTCACGAAATCAACGAACTACCGAAATCAAACAGCTGTTCAAGTTGGAGCGTTCAAACAGGATGCCGTTATCTTGGTTGTTCTATATTTGGCGTATACAGAAAATCATATTCTTTCAAAGCCTAGAAAGATGATTAAATCAGCTGAGTTATAGACTAAAATTAACGGATAATAAAGGAAATAATCCTATTATTATTGATTCTCTTATCGTTCCATATGAGATACAAGGAACTATCGAAATCACACAAAAAACAGCTGTTCAAGCTGAAACAAGAGCTGTTTTTAGTCCTAGACCTAATATTCAATATCCCACACTAAAAAATATTTCTGCTATACAGGGCGGGTCAGCAAGAAATGTCGCTACCTCGTTTTTCATTTTTGTGACTCTTAGAGTGATTATCATCGTAAAAATGTCAGTCGACCAAAGACAGTCAGCAAGTCAACCAAGTTTATGATTTCATCACACTACCTACCAGTCATTATACAGGGTTTTTAAATATATATTTTTGTATGCCAAGTTGAGTAGTCATTGTGAGTCTACTCGCCTAGCAGGTGTTGAATAAAAAACGGATAATTTTGACATCATTTATTTCTTAGATATTATACCAACATTTTCAAGTTCAGTAAGAATAAAGGCGATCTCGTTGTTGTTTTTATCTGATTCCATTAAATATCTCAGTCTATCCACCAAGATATTCGGATCTGTCCATTCATCTAAAATATTGTACTCTTCATTCCCAATACTGGCTTCAGGCTCCACGCTCGACTTTGGACGTTTAGGTTTGGTCTTATTTTTGAAGAGGGGTCTGATAATTTTATCGAATTTCTCCTTATCAGCTTGTCCTCGTAATCGCCCTACTCGATCTCTATGAATAGAGCTGATTTCCAGTATCTGTTTATACATCTGGTGATCCAGAGGCGTGTAATTTCGAGGGTTCTTGGAAAATAATAATTCCAAAAGACCCAGAGTACTTTTAAAATCGACATTATCTACGCCTATGTATTGGTCCTCAAAGCGTAGATTCTTATGTCCAAGTGTCCATCTGCCGTCAACATATTTCGGTCCATAAGCATTATCATAATCTGCACAGTGATATTTATCTAATGCTTGCTCTGATGAATGTGGTTTAGACTCCATGATGTGAACGCTATGGTGTCTGATATACAACTGAAGACTCTTGAATACATCTGAAGACATCTGAAGACTTCTGAAGACATCTGAATACATCTGAATACCTCTGAAGGCGCGATCTGAAGACTTCTGAAGACATCTGAAGACTTCTGAATACCTCTGAAGGCGTGATCTGAAGACTTCTGAAGACATCCGAATACCTCTGAATACTTCTATAGGTGTGATCTGAAGACTTCTGAATCCATTAACTGCCATCCGCTAATCAGCTAGGTTATTCGAATTGGTGGCGTCCACTCTATGGGCATTCCTCATATGGTGGTATAGGTTACTTTTATTCAAGAATTTCCCACATTTCTCACACAATAGCTGATGTCTATTATAGGTGAATTTTCTCTTTTTAAAACTTTCCCAGGTGTAATTGATGTTAAATGGAATCCGCTCTCCACTATTGAGGCATTCTATTATAAAACAATTATTACAAAGTTCTCGTACAGTACACAGCTGATGACAGCGCTCACAAATATTAGCCATGACTACTCTATAAGAGAATATATAGTTGCTTTCGTATCCTTCCACTCCCTACATACATCATATTGCAAACACCATCTGTCATACGTCATATGTCATGTATTACGCGACATCAGATATTTTTTGAAAATCTGACAACACCTTATCGACTTCATAAATAATAATTTCCAACGTCTGGCAACAATGTGACGGTTATCGCAAATATTTCACCATAAATTTATTTCGATGTGATACTTGTGTGTCTTATCTCTAGAACGCATCTCTCGCTTTGCTCTACCTCTACAGATCCGTTGCAAAAATAACCGCGCGCCAGCGATGGATATTATTTTCGACTCGACTGAAATCTCCTGCAATGGCTTTGGTGAAATTCACTGAAGAAGAATTACAGTACATTCCAGTAGAATGTCTCATTGAATATGCAGATCCTTATGGGCTATTAAGGGTGTGGCACAAACTTCCTCAAGAATATCGCAGCAACTTTAACCTACAAATCAAACTGCCATGCTTCGTTCATTATAATCGTCCCGATTGGACCACACACTGGGATGGACCGCCATCTTCTCAAGAGGCATGTCATTTTTGTAGAAAAGGATTACTTAAATAAATAGATTATTTATCTTTGTTTTCGTATTCTTTCACCCCCATGGACCGCCCTGTATATATTTTTTTCAATCTTCATCAACTCAAACACCCTGTATATATTTCTTTCAACTCAAACACTTCTTCCATGCTAAAACATGGGACCGCGAACCGTAGGACACTCTGTATATATTTTTTTTTTCAATTTTCAATCAACTCAAACGCCCTGTATATGAAAATTCAATCTTGTTATTGTCATTAAAGTCACAGTTTGAGGAATGGGTATACGAGCGCGCGCTTATCATTCTAAGGGATCTCTCGCTTTGCTAGAACTCCGAACGCCATGAAGGTAACGGCATGACGTCACCCACTTTGAAATAAATAAATAATCCAAGTATTCGTTTTCAATACGAGCGCGCGCTTATCATTCTAAGGGATCTCTCGCTTCACTGGATCTTCGAACGCCATGAAGCGAGACAGCGTTGCCACACACAATAATGTAACAATATTAACATCCAAACACATACGTCCGACAACGTTGCAGCACCGCGCGCTCGAGCCGCCTTACTCTCTACCTCGATAGATCCGTTGCAAAGATAAGCGCGCGCGCGCCAGCGATGGATATTATTTTCGACTCGAAGTTTCTTATCTCTGGAATGCATCTCTCGCTTCACTGTACCTCGATAGATCCGTTGCAAAGATAAGCGCGCGCGCGCCTGCGATGGATATTATTTTCGACTCGAAGTTTCTTATCTCTGGAATGCATCTCTCGCTTCACTCTACCTCGATGGATCCGTTGCAAAGATAAGCGCGCGCGCGCGCCAGCAATGGATATCCCGTTTGAATAGCATTTAAATAATTGAAATATCACGGAGGTCGGAATACCACAGTGCGTATATACGCTGCCTCATAATGCAAAGGTCCCTGGTTCAATTTCCCCCCACCGGCGCGGTCAAAACAGCTTTTTTTAATTTATTTATTTATTTAAAAATTCATCATGATGATGACATAACCTCACAATTTCAAATTTACCGCCATCAGCGCCGCCGCCATCTGCAAATTTGAACTTCGCAACACCAGCGACACCAGCGCCAACGCTAACTAGCGGCATTTTATTGCGGCTCTGGCGATCAATCTGCTTTGTATTACTACTTGTATTGTTATGTCCATGACAAAATCTCAATTTTTCATGTAAGTGGTTTAATATTCATATGTACTTGGAAATAGAATCTCTGGAAAAATACTGAATATACGAATTACTAGAACATAACAGAAAGTTGTATCTGATGAAGTAAGATTTATTATGGAGAATTATGTTGAAATATGATACGCTTATGACAGATGATAATGCAAGATAAGAGGGACGCCACGAAGATGAATAACAACAATAGTTGCAAATCAGCTGTCAGCCATGGTGTATGAATAAGTATAAAGATGTTATTTTGTTATTGTCACGTAGTAAATGTGATGCGTGAAGAAAGAGAGATATAATGACGTGAAGGCACTCGAAAGTGCAAATTGATGTATTCGTTTCAAAGTGAAACGATAGATGTATGAAATAATATGTTTTTCTCGCGATATTAAGAGAAATAGGGACAAAGCAAATTGTCAGATTAAAAGAAATAATGGCAGATACAAAGTTAATGATATTCAGGATGTACGAGATGAAGTTTCCACAAAATACCTAGATATTCATCATATGTAATTCAATGCTCGTCGTTAGGTATTAGCCAGGAGTGTATTTGTTTTATGATAAATATCATATAGGAAGATTTGTTTTTTTTTTTCGGTGACAAACCATCTATAATATTAAAAAACAAAAATTTGTAACATTGAGATAGCATAGGAATGAGAATTAATTGAAGGAATGAAACATTACAATAAAAATCATCAATACGGGTGTGTCATTCATATTCCAAATCAAGAAATAATCTCTTTTCTATAATTTGAACAGAAATTGTTCGGCAACACAAACAATTTCATACAGAGTGGAAAAGAGATTCTTCAAAAGGGTAGTAGAAGAAGGTATATCTCGATTTTCCTGTACTGGGACCTATCTTTTTGATGAACTCAGGATAAGCAGCAAGAAAATCATGAGAAAATAATTTCGTTTGAACTAATTTGGGAAGTTTTTAGAGATCATTACTCGAGAAAGTTACGTCGATAATATTCAATAACTATATTTTATAACTAGTAAGGTAGTTTTATATGTATTCTTTTGTATGAACTTACTGCCGATATTTTTTCTCTCTTGTTACATGTGAAACGAAGAGCCACACTTGATGGCACCACTCAGATGCAGCCCAAGAAGTCGACCTGAACCACAAACAGTCATAGGTCCATATACTACGTCAAAGGGGTTGGTCCATGAGAAGTTTCATCGTACCTGGAGTTATCGGGTAGATGTAATTCGTACGGTAGAAAGCACTGGAAAAATGGAAAATGCAGTTGTCATGGAAACAATACGCTGAGTAGTCATATTGCAATATAGGACGCGATATGCATGCAGGCAAAACTTACTTTGTATTCCTGATGTGTCTCGAAATGCTACAACCGCCGTTCCCGTGAGTAGCTGCCCAATTTGCACGACGATATGCTCTCCTCCACGCTTCTGGTGCCCAAAAAGCAGCCAAAATCCACGAAACCTAGACGGAATCTCCACGAGGTTATGATGAACAAGTGCACAATAGACAAAACTTACCAGAGCCCCGACTACAGAAACTCAATACAGTAACCAAAGTAATGTCTACACTCCCAAGCAATCAAGTTCGCACTACTACTCACTACACGAAAATCACGCCGATTATAAGTGTAGATAGTACTGAACTACCGAAATCATTTCGAACACAAGGAACACAGAGTTACAAAAGTAACAACGCTCCTGATAAATACCCACTAAGCACATTCCGTTATCTGCATAGAAAGAGACAGAGATAATCTCCTGAATCTCTTCTCGTTTTTTCTCCGGAGATGATAGAGCGCAGCATGCAAAGAACGCAGCAATTGCAGTCTATAAGCTGAACCGTACACTGCCATAGAAAACGTCTCATCAGACCTTCTCACAGATCTCACGTGCATCAATCCTACCATGTTATGATCTTAATGTTATGGATGTATCAAGTTACAAGTGAAACAAAACATCACTGACCTACGACACTAACATATGGAAAATAGAACCGCAACCTCAGATGACTGGACAGAGTTCAGTGTCAACAAACAATTAAAGTGTAGTGCCGGACCAAGTGATTTTCAGTGTGGTCCTCTTCGAAACTCTCACATACGCGGAGAAAATAGACTTATCTAATGGAGAGTTATCACAAGTTCTTTTCATTTGTTCATCTCCTGTTTCAACTAACAATTTTTTTTTTATGAAATGTTTTCATTTATCATTGATGTAGGTATGATTTTTACACAATTTTATATTTTTTATTTCATTCGATCACTTAGGTACTTCATTTGATTGACTCATTATTCGATTTGATTATTGTTTTGTATCATGTATATAGGTAGTTATAGACACTTGAAGCTGTGGGGCCAGCTTCGTCAAACAGGGGAGATGTGTCAAGAAGTAAAAATGTCTATGAAATAACATCACTCAAACTTTCGTTCGTTTCTAGATCTCTATTCATAAATTAACTTTTCCAAATTCAAACATCTTGTACAGCGTTTCGATCAGGTCAAAGCGGAGTTCATAGACTCTAGTTCCGGTAAAATTTGCATGAAACCGCTTAGCTTGCGATGCGGGCTAAGCTATACGCCTGGTATCGAGCATTGCCATTGCGGAAAATTGCAATGTTAGCATCGATTCCAAATATAAATAGATTCCGAATCGATAAGCCATTTATTACTGATTATTACTGATTGTTCATTATTATTGATTTACTCATTACTGGTTAATGATAACTAATTCATTACTATTTGATTATTATATTTGATTATGATGCATTTCGATAACACTTTACTTCACTTCGTAATTGAGTCACTAATTCACGAGTTGCTGCCAAAAAGTGTACCGTCCTCCCGACTTTGATCCTGCTGGTCAACCCCATGTTAGACGTCGTAAAGTAAGTACTGTTTTTCCATGTTCTATTTGAATTGTTGTTTTATGTTGTGTTCCGTTTGGTAATTTACTATGGTTTGTCTCTGCTACTTTGCCATGTGGAAAGCATTTATTCACGACTTTCCCATTAAATCAATAAATGTTAATTTTATACGAAAACTATCTCGACTCTTCATCTGGGGATGAATATGGTTGGGTGGTAAAATGATCAAAATCCTCTCATCAAGCCAAGCGAGTAGCCAAGTTGCGATCCATAGGAGGGCAACATCTGAGTTGCGACATGTGGTGGACACGCCGTTTGCCAAATAATCTACCAAAATCATCTGAGTTGCGACAATATATTAAAAAAGACACTAACTCGATGAACGACAGAACAGATATTAGTAATCTGAGCAGTATCTATCAGACTATTCTATAACCACTAATTCAATTCCAATTTTTCACTACTGCATTCACACCTGCCAAGATTTATAAAACACTGTGTATTGTCAATGTTGAAAGAATAACAAAAAAGAAGAAGAAAACTCTTACCTGACATATGTTTCTATAATTGTTCCATGTCATTCTTGTCATCTTTCATTAATGTCAGTCAAATGTCTTTTGCATAATCATGATGAACAGTTCCAAATTAACCTCAACAAGTTGTAGTTTCCCTCGCTTTTCTATTTCACGGAAAACGATGCAACAAAAATGTTTTAACTCTTTCCAAGAGAAAAAAGAAGGGAAACTAAAAAGTAACAGTATGTTTGAATTAAAACAAAATTTCAACAGAAAAACACAATCGCCGGAATTATGAATTGGTTGAGGTACATATCTCTCTTTTCTTTTGATACAAGTCTCATCACTATCACTCTACAATGTAAACCATTATTTTAAAAAAATCAATAAATTGACAAAGCTCATGGCCATGGGCGAAACGTCTTTTTATATAATCCTTTGAATTATTTATGAAACCGAATCCAAACCCCAAGGAAAAGCTGCAAATCAAAAACATAACATTATTCAAGAAAATCCCTCAACAAACATACTGAATACTGTTTCAGGTCCAGGAAAAACCATAACAAAAAACCTCAAGACTTGAAGAAATAAAAATCGAAGAATGTCTCTAAAGAAGTTAGAAGTTTTTATGATTGATGAGTCGTTATGATTTTTTGTTTACGGATATTTTCTTTCTTTTTCACAATTGCAAACAGCTCAACAGGAAGATAATGAGATGAAGATAACAATCAACATCAAAACTTGATTATGACACTATTTCTAATTTTGATGCTGATGCTGATACACCACAATCACCAATGGAGTTATCAAATAAGCAGGAAGAGGAAGAGTAATTTAGTGATAGCAATAAGGGAGTGAAATGAAAAAGACTGGTGAAACATAATAAATGTCAATCAATATTTGGAATGAATCTGCTGAAATTCAAAGTTGCTGACAAACGTTACGGAATATTATTATTTGACAGTCAATGTCATTATATAAAATTTGAAATAAATAGTATGTTTGTTTCGTTTGCACATACTGAAATGGTGGTGTTCGTATAGTATAATTTCCGCAGATATTTATGAATATTTGGGCGTGTATAATTTGCTGACCAAAATTAGAGTATGCTGACCGAGCATTTTCGTTTCGTTTTTTTTTTTCAGGATTGCATATTTGAATATAATATACAGGGTGATCGACGGTGGATGGCCTATTAGAAGTATCTGGAGAACAAAAAGACAGAACATTCTGAAAATTGGGATACTTTTATGATTGAACATTATTCTCTATCCGTCTAAAATATGTCCATCGATACAGTGTTGCCACTTCTATCAGAAACAACTACCATCTTTGTTATTTAAAATAGAACACCCTGTGTTTTATTGCATTTTTAGATTCTTCCTGAAGAGGGGATTTCATCAATGTATCACACTTGGAGTCTATCAGAAATGATTACAGAGATATAGGGTGTTCAAAATCAAGATTTTCCAATTTTAGGATTTTTTTGTGTCGGCTTACAAGTCCCTATCTTAACTTTTGATTCACTATCTACTGAAACTTGATTGGAAAAAATACAGAGTGCTTCAAGATTTAGAATTCTGATCACCCTGTATCTGCTCCATTTATATGTAAATAGATAGTGAATCGGAAGTAAAGATAGGGACATGTAAGCCGTTTTGATCGATGATGAATAGTTTCGACACAAAAAAATTCTAACATTGAAAAATCTCTATTTTGAACGCCCTATATCTCTGTAATCATTCGTGCTAGACCACAGTTGTTATACATTGAAGAAATCAGCTCTGACTGTAATCATTCCTGCTAGACCCCAATTGTCATACATTGAAGAAATCAGCTCTTCAGAAAGAATCTAAAAATGCAATAAAATACAGGGTGTTCCATTTATAATAGCACAGTTGCTAACTGTTTCTGATAGAAGTAGCAACACTGTATCGATGAAAATATTTTAGACGGATAGAGAATGTTCAATTATCGAAGCATCCCTATTTTCAGAATGTTCTGTCTTTTAGTTCTCCAGAAACTTCCAATAGGCCATCCACCGTGGATCACCCTATATATGGATGTCACCAGTGGAATAATTCCGATCGACCCCTTCAGAGGGGTAGTTTATACTTGCTGTATTTCAAAAATCCTTGCTGACCGAGCATATCTGGTACAAGTTTTTGCTTCAAATTGCATAATAGAATATAATATATAGACATACAGGGTGTCCCTCCGGGAACTGCATCTATCAATATATAGAAAACCATAGGTGGGCCGAATTTGAAAATTTGGGAGTTCACAATTGTTGATAAGTGCTATCCGGCTGAAATATTTTGAAGATTGTGGACCCCAACTTCGTTATTTTGAATGGGACATCCAGGTTTTCGATTTCACGCATGATTCTGAAGTTGTTTCATGTATAATTTCCTATACCCAAATCTAACCGTTTTCGAAATATTTCGAATTTCAAGTTGAAAATTGCGTTTGCAGACCGAAAAATATTTTTTATTTCTGGAAATGATCATTTATTTTCGATAGTGTATCGATTTATTCGTAGGAGAGGACCCAATTTAGTAAAATGTCGATATCAATTCGATTACAATTATACAGGGCGTTCACCAGAAAATGATATATATCCGGTTGTAAATTTCATTGTAAGTCGATTTTTTCAAATGAAAACCTCCCAGTTTTATATTCTCATTCGATTCAGCATCGAAAATGAAGCTAACTTTGAATGAGGTTATCTATACCTACACTCAACAGTTTTCGAAATATTGGCGAATTAACATGTTTCAGTTCAAGAAAATCTTGTATTCTTGAGTTTACTCATTCTTAGGGTGAAGACACACGGAGCGGTTTTGGTCGAGTCGGCAGCAGACTCATCCGCCGACTCGGCCTCTGATCACAGCATTTCAAATGAAACAAAACAGATAGACCATGGGGCGTGATGGAGCAGCGCTGCTGCCGCGCGTACGATGATCTGGATGATGTGCCGAACGCGTTTTTATTGCTTCCCGCGTATGCTCAGACAGTTGTTTCAAGTGAGAGCATACACTCGGCGAGCAGTTTTTCAGCGGCGGAAGATAGGCATTGTTGTCAAATTGCGATGGAAAAAGAAATTGATAGCGAAGATCTCATTCTACAAATTGAGGCAAGACCAGCAATCTGGGACATGCGGAATAAATACTATTCCGATAAAATTAAACGAAGGCGCTGTTGGGAAGAGATAGTGGAATTATATGTTAAGGAGGGTGCGACAAAAGAAGAAAAAAATAACACAGGTAAGCACGCATAGATTTTATATAGTAATATATGTGAGATGTAATTCAAGCATAAGCATCTTGCCAATCCAGTGGTGCAATGTTAACAAAATAATCAGCGAATAGATCTCGAGCATCAATAGCTCTACAGTTTCCTCTACTCGTTCCATCCATATGTAGTTTATTCATGATATTTGATGATGGTATATTTTTTCCGCTAAATCAATGTCAACGTAAATCGGTCTATGAAGAATTCTCCATTTGTTGCTTAAAATACCAGAAGTACACTCTATATATCTTCGGGCTCTTGATAATCGATAATTGAAAATCTTTTTCTGTTGTGTCAAGTTCTTGCCACCATATGGCCTCAATAAATTCTCGCATAGAGGAAATGCCTCGTCACCCACTATGACATAAGGAAATTTAGTTGTTGAATCATCTCCAATTAATAACGGAGAAGGTATTCCAAGTGTACTATCCATCAATTTCTCATAGAGCTGCGAATTTTTAAAAATACCAGAGTCACTAGATTTCCCATATGAACCAACGTCGATGAATGTAAACAAATAATTGCTATCACACATAGCGAATAGCACCATTGAAAAATAATTTTTATAATTATAAAACATTGATCCACTGTTTGGAGGCTGCACCAATCGGATGTGCTTCCCATCTATGGCACCTATACAGTGTGGAAAATTAGCAACATCTTCAAATCCCTGAGCGATTTCTATCCATTCCTCAGTAGATATTTTAGGTATCACTCTAGATGCCACATGATTCCACATTGCTTCACAAACTTCATTGACTATGTTACTGGCAGTTGATCTCCCAATACGAAATGAATAATGCAATTCAGCGAATGAACACCCTGTGGCCAAATACCTGAAATAAACACTAATAATAGTTTTTTTTTACAGGTGCTATCATTCAAAAAAAGATGGAAAAATATGAGAGATCGATATTGCAGGGATTTGAACAAAAGGAAGGGGAAATCTGGGCAGGCAGCGAAGCATACAACACCTTATATGTTCACTCAACAAATGTCATTTTTGAATGACACTTTACAACCTCGACCCACCTCTTCTACTCTGAATGCTCACGAAACAGAGACAGAAACTTCTGAAATATTAGAAAATACGCAGTCTTCGTCACGAGAGAATAGAGCAAGAGAAAACGAATCTGCAATATAAAGACCACAAATTGGAAAAAAAAAGTACCCCTAGTTGAGGCGAAATTGATTGCAGCCCTAGATAGAAGTGCAGCACGCCAGGAGAAAAAAGAACAAATGCCAGATGACGACGATAAACTGTTTCTTCTCTAACTGCTTCCTCACCTCAAGCTGGTTCCTAATTTTCAGAAACTCTCTGTGCGAATGGATATGATACAGGCTATCAACAAATATATAGTTCAACATCCTCTGACTACACCTCTTCAAAATGTTCAATACCAGTACACACCTCAACCCCAGTACACACCTCAACCTCAATTACATCAACATCAGTTATATTCACAACCACACCAATCTTTTACACATCAGTCACAACCACTAAGCGAAATACAGCAATATCAAATTCAATCACAACTGTCATCACCACAACAGTCGCAGGAAACGGTATCATCACCATTACAATGACCAACCAATTCAATACAGTCTTTCGAAGAACTTTTTGCACCAGAGGACTCGCAAGATAGTGATTAGTTAATACGTTGTTATTCATTTTGTAACGTTCATGCTTCATTTGTACTAATATTTTTCTTAATAGCTAATAAAAACCGAAAATGAATTGTGTCTTACCTGAGTATTATCACCAGTTTTTCTTTTGCCGGAATACTTGATCTCACCACCGTATCTTGCTTTGATATATGTATATTCTTCTATTAGATTCAATAGTTCATAAAATGAATCTTGAGACATTCGAACAAAATCAAAAAATTTCTCGTCATCACCTTCGATTTCATTATTGAATAAAGTATAAAACATACTTTTTTCAATTCTATTCTGCACAAGTGGGTGTATCCATATACGCCTGTTTCGTTTTTTTTTTTCAATCGACAATAAATCAGTCCTACTAATGTCAGAAACTCTTCTTCAGAATCAGACTTCATATCTACGCATCAGATATAATTATTGGTATCAACAAACTGACAACATCTCAGCGTTTAGTGTTTCAAATGCCGCCTCAGCGACAGACTCGTGTGTTTTCACTCGACGACTGCCGAGTCCGCTGCCGACTCGGCCAGAACCGCTCCGTGTGTCTTTACCCTTAGTTGGCCATGACGCCCACCGTTGCGTTGGAAACAATTAACTGCCATGGAAATTTCATTGCAATTAATCATACCGGCTCGTTTGAATCATTCGAATGAAGATAACTTGAATGTATTTATTATTTATGGCGAATGTAATATGGTCATGTCAAGAACATGTGATACATTTGCTATTCGGTATCCGCAGAAGCAGAAGCCCTCACAAAATACTGTTGAATGAATTATGTAGATTGTGGATTGGACCCGTCAAAGCATGGGTGCAAAGAAACGAGCCAATTGATTGATGAAGAAAATATTGAATTTGGCATTTTTGGATATTTTGCTGCATATCCAACAATATCTTTGAGACTAGTTGCAAGAGAATAAGAATTGTCGAAAAACTCAGTACATAGAATACTGCACAAACATAAATTTCATCCATATAAGTTCTCCATAGTTCAGCACCTGAAAGAAACAAATTTTCCACGAAGAGTAGGATTTTGTGAATTCGTTTTAACTTGGTCGCAAGGGAACGAATTATTTTTGGATAATATTATATGGACAGACGAAGCTGCATTTACAAAGAATGGTGTGTTCAACCGACATAATTGTCATCATTGGAGTGACCAACATGTATTCAGGGAACTGAATTTTCTTGGCAGTTCAATGTTCATTGTGCGATAAGAAGTGATAGCGTCATGGCACTGCATTTTTACCAAGAAATCTTTACTGGTTAGTAAAAAACAGATGTCAATTTAGAAACAAGAATAGGATGAGATGTATTTTTTCGCAGGTGAAGGATATTTGAATATTTTGCATAATTACCAAAATGAGTACCAATTGCTGACCCTAGAAACATATTGCCGCATAATGGTCACTTAGTCAATACTCATTTACAGGAATTGTTTCATGACCAGTGGATAGCTGACATTGGACCATTTCTTTGATCGCCCCGCTCTCCAGATTTATCAGTGCTCGATTTTTTCATTTGGGGTACAATTAAAAATCATGTCTATGAAATCAATCGATTACCATGGAAGATTGTATGCAACGAGTGAGAAATTCATTCAATAATCTCAAACCCGATTCAAAACGAAAAGCGACACATCAAGAATTATTAGTGAGATGTGAAAAATGTTTGGAAGTTGGAGGGCGCCAATTCGAACATTTACTGACCAAACAATTTTTGTATACCTCTCAATATCGTTGATCGTTCACTTTTATTGAAATTGTTTCAGAATTTCTTCATCTAGATTTTTGTATCGGCAGAGATGAAATGTTTCTGAAATTTTCTATAATTCGTTTAACAGTATTTTGTGAGGGCTTCTGCTTCTGCGGATACCGAATAGCAAAAATATCACATGTTCTTGCGATAACCCTTTTACATTCGTCATAAATAATAAATAGATTTGAGTAGTCTTCATTCGAATAATTCAAATGAGCCGGCATGATTAATTACAATGAAATTTCCGTGACAGTTTCCAACGTAACTGCGGGCGCCATTGCTAACTGAGAATGAGTAAACTCAAGAATACGAGATTTCTTAGAACTGAGACAAAACAGACCTTACAGAGGTGCAAGTTAGAAAAGGCAAATGAAATTAGACAGAGATAGGGAACTATACCAATTCAAATGCTACTCATAGCTGATTTTTGTTTATTCACCAGTCTAGAGGTTGGTCAACTTGGTTTCTCTTGTGGCAGTGCTACCAACTCATTGTACACAAGGCGAGCGCACACGCTTGCCGATTAACATTTTGCGTTGTATGCTGTTCTACATTCAATAGTTCTGATTGGTCGCTGATTTGTTGCAGCCAATCACAAATACACGGGACAAAAGCGACAACGTTATCATATCTGATCATATATGTAATGTATGTGCGCCATGCACTTAATAAAACACGAACTAGGCAAAAGGATTATAATAAAAAGATTAAAGATGAAGTGTATCAGTTTTACAGTGGATGATTTATGGCGGGCTGTCCCAATCTATTATGAACAAAAAGGGGGAGAATGTCCTTGATGTTTATGAGTAAACTCTTCTTCTTCTTATTCTCAAATACATATATTAATAATAGCCTGTGCTATTATAGCAGAGTTACTTACATCACATCCCTCCACGCCTAGTTAACAAATACGAAAACGAACATGATTATAAATTTAGACGATCTGGTGGTTTAATTTGCCTACGAGGTCTATCTCTAATATTAGAAGTAACATTTGTGCTTAAAGGAGTTTCAATTTCATTTGAAACAGTCTCATTAACTAAATTCGAAGAACTGTTTTCCGCACTTGCAATAATTGGTGGATTTTCAGAATTAAACTGTGGTATTCTCACGTTCGGCACTTCATTACCAGGAACATCTGGTACCGATCGCGCACTTACAGTTGGTCCTAATTCTATTGGTATCTCTAGGTTTTGTGGGGAAGATTGCTCGTTATTTTCAAGTTCATAAAATTGACCAACTTTGAGAATTTGATCCAAGTGTCTCTTCCACACAAGATCTTTGTTATCAACTGGTGAACAAAAATAATGTTGTGAACCAATTTTGTCCATAATAACTGCTTTTGTCCATTTTGGTCTGGTTGTACGGTAATCTCTAACATAAACTACCTCTCCCACCTCTAACTGCAAAACACGGGTGCCTCTATGAAATTTTATTTGTCTTTCCCTAGCTTTAAGGGCTTCAGGATTTGTTAGAAAATCAAAACGTGTTTTTATTTTTCTTCCAAACATTAATTTGGAAGGTGTTTGATTGGTATTACAGTGTGGAGTGTTTCTGTATAAGAAAAGATACTTGCTTATAAGTGTGCTCATATTTCTGATTGAATGTTCCTCGCTCAACATTTTTTTTAATGCATACTTAAAAGATTTTACTGAATTTTCGGCTGCACCGTTGGTAGACGGATAGTAAGGAGCGGTGGTAACGTGTGGAATGCCATTATTTTTACAAAATGTTTGAAATTCTTGTGAAACAAATTGCGTACCATTACCCAAGATAATAGTGTTTGGTAAACCATACCTGGCAAAACAGTCTCTGAGTTTGTTAATCGTATGAGTAGAATCTATTTTGGACATTTCGTGAACTTCGTCCGTAATTATTAAGTATGTTTTACCATAAAAAGGACCAAGGAAATCAATATGAATTCTATCGAACACATGACTACCTTCATTGAATTTAATCAAAGACGCCTTCGGGGGATTCACTGAATTCTCTTTGCACGCGTTGCAATTTTTAACAAAATTTTCTATTTCAGAATCTAATCCCGGCCACCAAAGGTATTGTCTTGCTAATGATTTCATGCGGACGACCCCATTGTGAGCTCCATGTAATTCTTGTAACATTTGCTCTCGAAATTTAGGCGGTATAACAACTCTGTAGCCCCACATCAAAATATCATTATCGATGCTAAGTTCCAAAGATCTTCTAGAAAATGGTTTCAATTCATCGGGTATATCTATTGGCCATCCATCTCTGACATATCGATAGACCGTACTAAGAATTATATTTGCACCAATTACTTTTTTTATATCCGAAGAACTAACTGGTATATTGTCCTCAACCAAAAAATTGAAATAGTCTAATTCGTTTTCCGAATTTTCTGTAATTTTCAATGGTATACGCGAAAGACCGTCTGCACCATTATCCGAACCTTCGATATGTTTGAAAGTGTAGTCAAATCCGCTCAAGAATAACGCCCATCTCTGCAATCTTCCTGCGGCCATTTGCGGTATACCTCTATTTTCACCGGAAAGCGCGATAAGAGGTTTATGGTCGGTAAATAATAATAATAATAATAATATAATATATAGTTTATTGAAAAAGTACAATTTTGTATAAAATTCAATATGGATTCAGAAATTGAGTTTCAATAAACCGCAAAACTCACTAAGGCAGATTGCCTGTGCGTGAGTTGTTAAGATTTATATAACATACATTGGTTTGTTGTATATACTAATTCTATAATCTATAATCATATTTCAATTTTAATTTTAATTTTAATAACAATGTATAGATGAAGTGTAGTGAAAATGTATAAATACTGGATTTGTGAATAAAATAATATAAGTAATAACATAATAGGCATAGATAAACATCAGACAGATAAAATAACATATAAAATATTGATAGAGTGTGTATAAGTAATGTGTGAAACTAAAAGGTGTATTGATTGATGAAGGTGTGTAAATAATGTGAGATATAAGTGTCACGAATTTTTATCTTTGCATGTCTATTGTTTTGATGAGTTGATTTCTCGGATACTTTGCAATAAATTCATTCAATTTTTTCTTGAATTGGCGTAGATTATCAAGTTCTGTTAGACCTTTGGGTAGAATCTGGTACATTCTTGGCGCTAAATAAGCGAAATTGCGCTGGCCAACTGTTTTTGTAGAAAATGGAGTTTTGTAACAATTGCTTTGTTGTCTCGTATTATATTCATGGTTTAGAGATTGTAGATTTGATTTATTTCTGAATTGATATAGCACAATGGTACGATAAAACAATTGCTTTATGTCGAAGATCTTCGCTTCTGTATAGAGATTATCTGACGGATAGGTATGAGGTTTTCTTAAGATTATTTTCAATATTTTCTTTTGTATAATACTAATTTTTTCAAGGTGTGTGTTCATTGCACCACCCCATCCTATGATGCCATAGTTTAATCGGGAACCTACTAAAGCATGATAAACCATTTTGAGTTTATTAGTGTCTAGAATTGTTCTGAGAAGTTTAAATTTATAGATTAAACATCTGAGATTTCTGCTGATGTTTTCTATGTGCTTATCCCATCTCAAATGTTTATCTATAATAATGCCTAAATATTTGATATAGTCGGTTCTTTTTATCACATGATTCTCATCAATTTTCAGAGTTTCATAGTCTGGTAAGTTCCTATTTATGCATGTGAATGTGATATATTTAGTTTTGTCGAAGTTGATTGTCAGTAAATTATAATCCATCCAATCTTTGATAGATTTCATGTCATTTTCAGCTTGGTCTTTGAGTTCTTTCCAGCTATCAGCTTGATATAAAATGGCTGTATCGTCTGCGAAACTAATTATCTTTCCACGGCTATCCATTTTGAGAAGATTATTTATATAAATAGTGAATAATATGGGTCCCAGTACGGTTCCTTGTGGGACACCAAACTTAACCTCGAAAGCGTCACTCATACAGTTCCCTATTTTGACGTATTGTTGTCTGTTAGATATATAGCTTTTAATCAGATTGAGCACAATACCCCTTGAACTAATGTCTTCCAAGGACTCCAATAATTGTGGGTGGCTTACCGTATCGAAGGCTTTGGCTAAGTCTAAAAAAACGCACAAAGTTGGCTTACTCCTATCTAATGACTCATAAATGTTTGAAACAAGAAGAGAAATCGCATCATCAGTGGACTTGTTTGGCTGAAATCCAAACTGTCTGTTCGATATAATATTTTTATCTAACACATATTTCTCCAACCTCTGTTTGATAACTTTTTCAAAAATCTTTGCTAAGTTCGAAATTATTGATACGGGTCTGTAGTTCACCATTGTAGTCTTATCTCCGCTTTTGAATAGTGGCTTTATTATGGCTTCTTTGAGACTTTTGGGCCATTCTCCCATTGTGATGGTTTGATTGATGAGATAAGCAAGTGGTTCGGAGATGTATGCAGAGATAATTTTTAAGGTTTCAGCCCTCAACCCGTCCAATCCAGGCGTTTTATTATTTTTTAACGTTTTTATAATTGCCTCTACTTCATGTTTGTTCGTTGGTTCCATGAACATTGTATTTTGATTAATATGCCGTATTGGATGCGTCGAGGGTTTTGTTATTTTGTTAGCGAGTTTCTCTCCTACATTTCCATAATATTTGTTGAATTCATTGCTCATAATGGCGGGATCTGTTACTACCGTATTATCTTCTAATTTTACTTCATTAATTATAGTTTGTTTCTTTTGGTAATTACTTATTTCATTTATTACGTTCCATAGATGTTTTGAATTGCCTTCACACTGTACAACTTTGTTACTGTAGTACTGTTTTTTCGCGATTCTCAGTAGGACTCTCAGTTTGTTTCTGTATGTGACGAATCTGGTTTTCAAGACATCATTTTGCTGCTCTATTTGTGAAAGTGCATACAGCCTTTCTTTTTCTCTTATACTTTTTATCAATGCATTAGAGATCCACATCTGTCTTTTTTTTTCTTTATGACGAATTTTTTTTGTAATAGTACTCTCTTCTATTTCTTTATTCAGTTGATTCACAAACAAATCAACTCCTACACTCACGTTTCGGGCTTCATATATAGGTGCCCAGCACGCATTTTTAAGTTTTTCACATAGTTTTGCATTGTCTGTGTATTTTTTGTTCATATCAGAAGAATCGGGTGTTTCGGGGGAAATTCTCTTAGAGGGTATTTTCAGTATTATTGGAAAGTGATCAGTTATGCAAGTTTTAAGAACTATAGGTAGGCATTCTTCAATATTGTGTTTTGTTTTCAGGAATATATGATCTATGCAAGATTTTGAGTTGTTACATACTCTTGTATATGAGTTAATCATAGATTTGAAATCGAACTCACTCATTAGGTCAAGGTATTCATTGGTTATCTCATTGTCGAGTTTTATATTTATGTTAAAATCTCCTATAAAAAGGTTATAGTCGAAATTTCCTGTTCCATATATGTTCGTATAGTTCCTAAGACCATACAGGAAGTTTATTTTTGATGTAGAGGGAGGCCTGTACAAAGATGTTATCAAGAAGGATTTTTTGTTGGTATATATTTCTGTTTGTATTATTTTGCATTCATCTATGTTTATAACTTTATACTTATGGTTGAGTGAATCTCGAATATATATAACTAAACCATCATTTCGATTTATGGAGCCATAATTATAAACTTTATCAAAACCATCCAAATTATATAACTCAATGTTCCCAATGTTCCATGTTTCCGATAGTATGATACAGTTATACAAATAGAATAAAATGTTTACCCATTAAATACTGGTAACATTTATTCACCCCCCAGTATATGGCTAATGCCTCTTTATGTATAACAGAGTATCGGACTTCATGTTTGTTCAATACTCGCGAAGCAAAACTAATTGGTTTTTCTGTGTCATCTTGATAAACATGAATGAGTACCGCACCTAACCCAACCTGAGAAGCATCACAAACTAGTTTTAAGGTGACTTCAGGATCAAAATGCGCAAGACTAATGTCCGAACAAATGAGTTGTTTTGATTTTGAAAATGCTTCATCACATTCTGAAGACCACTTGAAACCTGTATCATTTCGTAGTAACTTATATAAGGGTTCCATCACTGTTAATAGATTTGGCGCAAAACGACCATAATAGTTTACCAATCCAGTATAGGCCCTTACATCTCAAATATTATTGGGTTTCTGGCATTGCATTGTTGGGGTTTACCAAATTTAGTGTACTTCGGTACCCCAATTTAATAAGAAAAAGTCGAAGTCCTTTCGCAACTCAATATATTCAGATTCAGCAATCGAGTTACAGACAATAAGTACAGCGGTTGAAGTTCTGATGGAGAATTGTCCTCGATTAGAGGGATTCAATGGTTTTTATAAACGACACATCACGTGACTTAGGCAACGACATAAAGTAAGATAGAAATATCAAAAAAATAGGACAACGATAGTTTGTGGAAATGCATACAATACCCAAGGCACATGAGGTGTCAGCATTTTGTAATATGTTTATTATAACACGAGGTAACTAGAACAATGTTTCATGCGATGTGAATAAAATATGATATACAGTGTGATACAATAATATATAACATAAGTAATAGGTAATCATAGTTATAGCACTTTACAACATCCGTCCCCCTCAAGAACGAAATTTGTAACTTGGATTGTTGCAAAGGACCCCGCACTAAACTATAGGGAAAATGGCTCTCGATGAAAATCGCTGAATTTTTGGTATGTTGCAGACTTTTATATACTGAACAGATATCCCAATGAACTGACCTCAAAAAATGGACAGTTTTTCTGATATTGACCTGCAAATGTCATTTTTTCGAGAAAACAAAAGTATCGGAAAATGTTTGGATTTTTGGCATGTTGTAGATAGGAATGAACTCATGAAAAAATCCAATTGACATAACCCCCAAAAATTGACAGTTTTCTCGATATTGACCTCCAAATGTTATTTTTTCGAGAAAAAAAATCTGAAAATGGCTGAATTTCTGGTATGTTGTAGATAGGAATGAACTTATGAAAAAATTCAATCGACCTAACCTCAAACAAAATTGACAGTTTTTCGATATGGACCTCCAAATGTACGTATGGGAAATGAGATGAATGGAACAATAATCAATAGACAAAGTTGCTGTTGAGAGGATGTAATGAAATATATAGTATTTATGTTTATGCCAAATATCTATTTTATTTTCATCATTCCATCTATTGAAAAGTATTAGATACACTGTGTTGTATGAATTTCAATAATTATAAACAATATGTACAGAGATGGAGAAAAAACGGTTTGCGACAGTGAACAAGTTCAAAATTATGGGATAAAATGAAATATTTGCAATGGATTGGGAGTGTCTTATCAATATTTTGGAAAATAATTATTTGTGTCAATATGACAATCTTGTATGGAAACTAGTACAACAGCAAGTGTTTCAAAAATCCCATTTCTATTATTTCATCTCTGGAATCATCAATAATTATATCCAACAACAATCTACAACATACGAAAAATTCAGGAATCTTCAATTACAAGCAGAATGGGTACATTGAAACATTAAAATGATGTGTGTGATGGGCAAAATGACACAGAAAAGACATGAAAAAAAGTTATCAAAATAAAATGAAAACCTGACAAACTTCAAAAATCTACTCACCTATATGAGGATGTTCAGGAAAATGTGTTTGAAAATCGAAGCTGCAACATAACCTAATTGACTCGTTTTGCTAGTAGGTTTACTCATAGATTTCTGAGGATGCCTCATAATGAAATACGAGAAGTCGATGATGATGAAACATTATTTTTCCCTGACTCTCCTGACCTTGGAAATGTACAGAATAATATTCTGAAGGTTAACTTTCATACAGTTGTTTGAATACCATTTAGGGGTCAGTAGCAGTAAAACTGTCAATATTTTGCGTTTAGGTCAATAAGATATTTTCATCAGTTCATTCATATCAACAACAAACCCACTTGATCCAGCCATTTTCATGGATTATTTTCTGAGAAAACTATATTTGGAGGTCAATGTCGAAAAAACTGTCAATTTTGTTTGAGGTTAGGTTGATTGAATTTTTTTCATAAGTTCATTCCTATCTACAACATACCAGAAATTCAGCCATTTTCAGATTTTTTTTCTCGAAAAAATAACATTTGGAGGTCAATATCGAGAAAACTGTCAATTTTTGGGGGTTATGTCAATTGGATTTTTTCATAAGTTCATTCCTATCTACAACATGCCAAAAATTCAAATATTTTCCGATACTTTTGTTTTCTCGAAAAAATTACATTTGGAGGTCAATATCAGAAAAACTGTCCATTTTTTGAGGTTAGTTCATTGGGATATCTGTTCAGTATATAAAAGTCTGCAACATACCAAAAATTCAGCGATTTTCATCGAGAGCCATTTTCCCTATAGTTTAGTGCGGGGTCCTTTCTGTAGATTTATTTTCATTTTGTACATTCAAGGAATTAGAACTTTCATTTCCTATTTCTATTTCGATAGATTCTTCATTCTTATAAGAGTTGCGAGTTGGAGGTTTTTTCAAACAATTGAAATGATTTCTATACCTATACATAATGGAGATAATTCCTAGTATAATGAATAGATATATAAAAACGTAATGATGAATATGATTAAAATTTATATCCTGATTTTCAAACATCTCTTGTTCCTTAAGTTTTAGTGCATTAACGGCATAACTGATTCTTTCGAGTTTGTCAGTATGTTGCGATGATATGAGTAAAGTTTTATTTAATAAAGGAAATGATTTCAAGTTCAAAGAATTATTTAGCATGTTAGTATTTATGTCAAATTTTGGATAATATGAAATATAAGTTGAATCACTGTAAGTTTGTGAATCTAAAGAATTCAATATTATAGAACTAGTAAATGCTGAACAATGAGCGTTCAGTTTCAAAATTCCTGTTTGAAATAAAGAAATTTGTTTTTCGTTTTTTCCACACTTTATTGATAAAAATTCTCTCTTCGGACTGTTAAAAATCCAAGAATTTGATTGATGTAATTGAATAAAAATAGTGCTGTCTATAAAAATTACTCGTTTTTCGTATGTTTCTGGCATAAGATTGAGAGGTAGGAACAATAGAGCTTCACATGCTTTATGCAGTTGTAAAAGGAACAAAGGATATTTTTGTTTACACTGGTACTTATTATCTAAAGCGAGACATTCATTTATATCTTGATGATCAAGTAGAAAATAATGTTGTTTAACACTATCTATAGCTAAAAATGGTTTTTCAGGAATTATGAATGAAAATAAGTTTTTCTCATAATGCATTGGTAAACTAGTCATTTTCAATAAATCATATGAAATGGTACTTACTAAAGGTATATGTAAAATGAAAATCATGAACTTATCTATCAAAATTACATTCGGTGACATAGATTTATATAATTCTACAGAATTTTTCTGCGTCAGTAAAACAGGGAAAGTTAAACCTGAAGGCATATGCATACTGAATTGTAATAGATGATTAATTAATTTTCTTGGGCTGACAATAAGTGGATGAACATTGCCATTTTGGGCTGATATTATGATATTCAATAAATTATTTTGATATAAATCAAATTGATTCGTTAACATGTCAAACATCAATAAATATTGATCGATTTCTTCGATGAATTCGAAGTGTAGTGAGGAATTATTGATAACTTGGGTAAGATTGTTAACATAATTTTGGAGATTAGAAAACTTTTCATCAACATTACGTAGATTTGTCAATGATGAAGAATTCATATATTCAAGAGCATTCTGAAAGACACTAGTCTGTTCTAACAATAATTTTTGCAAATTTGCTTGTTTGTTTTCGATCATTTTTATTGCATTTTTATAATAAATAGCATCATCTTCATCTAAGGTGCCGAAAAGGACCTTAGCTGTACTTCCAACGACATTTAATAGTCCTCTTTTTGATCTAAACTCGTCCACAGGACTATTGGAATGAGTAAGTAAATCGTTAATCAATATATTGGTTTCTTTAGTATTTTGTAAAGTTGAACTCATTACATTTATGAATGACGTGCATTGTTTAAAGTTTGCTTTTACTGCTAGTACTGATTCGCACATATTTTTTTCTCTCTGGAAATTAAACAGTAATAATTTATAGAGATTGAAATAAGAGTTTAAGTCTAGCTTTGTCACCATTTTCCAATAACTATTATATAAGGAAACTGTACTGAATTGTTCATAATAAATTCCTGCACTTGCATTAATCTGGGTCACCGTGTATGTACTCAGATTATTATTTATATGACTATGGTCACCTAAGTTACTACGTACTAATTGAAATAAAAAACATGATAATATGATAGCTACAATTAATTTCATCGCGACAAAGATTCGCGTTCTTAATTGCGCTCGGGTTTAATGCTGAATAAGCTGAAACAGAAAATTATTTATTTTAATTATGATAAAGTTTCAGTCTATTATTATGAACTTTCGTTCGTTTTTTCTTGATTAAGATCGTGGTATTGACATTAGAATTTATCTCCACTACTTTATATGGACCGTTCCAAACAGACAATAGTTTTTTGCTTTTTCCTTTGACACTTGATTCATTTTTGAGTAAAACTAAATCACCAATTTGAAAATTAACAGAATTTACATTATTATCATAATATTCTTTTGATCTTTCTTTGCTTTTTATAAGATTATTGCGAGCGATTTCATGAGAATGCTGAAGTCGAGACTTCAATTCACTATCGTAGTCCTCATAGTTATAAGATAGTTCAGGCGGTTTTTTCAAAGTTGATGGAATTTCTACACAATGCCCATAAAGTAATTCAAAAGGCGTGTAATTAGTGGCACTATTTACTGATGAATTAAAAACAAACTGCGCATAGGGCAACCATGTATCCCAAGAATTTTGTTACAATTCAAATTTAACTTAGTTGAAAACGGCTGTATCACTTACTTGAAACACATCAACAGTCATTTATTCGGATCAGGTCAATAATAACAATTTGTTACTACATTTTGAAAGAGTTCATTCTGTGGGTTCCCAGCATTGCTCTCGGTCTTTTGCTGCGAGTGTTGTCTTCAATTGGTACTGGGTATTTTGTCTCACACTGTCATTCCTCTCGGCTCTGCATTCCACACTTTGTTTACCTTCGATCCTGCTATTAGTAGCTAAAACGAAAATAGCACTCTCAGTCTGATATGGGCATGACAAACCATGATTGTGGTAGAAAGGTACTCACCTCAGGGTTTTGTTCGCTCTCATTTTTCAATGGATTTATATCTGGAAACCAGGTAGTTATTTGGGTATGATTATGCTTCTTGTCTTCTCTCCTGGCTGAAGATAATCCGAAATGATGATATTTTATTATCATTTTAGTACTATGGAACTGCATGTCGTGTCATTTACGTAATGTTCGTTACACCTAAATTGCTTTGAGTCTGGAATACTTACTACTGGTAAGTTGTAATTCAGCCCTGTTCCTAATAGGTCCCTTGGAAATAAGATATTGAGTGATATTATCTAGTGGAGGGTTAATTTCACTGCTTATATAATCTTTGTGTATTGTCAAATCTGTATCAGCTGAGTGTCGACTGTCGACATCGTCACCTGTCACCTGACACCTGACACCTTTGGTCTAATGGCACGAAACACGGAGCACACAGTGGTGTGAATCGACCGTCGACTTATTACCATTTAGTCTCCTCAACTTCGGGTCAATTCGGTGTTACACGGCGGAGTACTTATCGTTGGCTTACAGTATTTTATCAAGGTCGGTGGTTTTGGTCATGACGTCATAGTGAGTTTACTGGCGTGTCCAACATCGAGTTGGTTGTCAGTTATACGGTTGGCCAGCAGTAAGTTGTGAATCGGTTCCTAAAGCCTGATAGTAAAGTTCTGAGACTATTCGTCAAGTGAGTCGACCCTTGGTTGATACCGCGGTGGTACTTCGGTATTCGTCGCTATTATCTTAGGTATCTTCTTTCTCCTTCGACTCCTTGTTTCCTGGACTCGAAGAGACCTCTTCTTTCGCTTTCGACTCTTTGTTTTCTGGACTAGTATTCTGTGTTCTATGTCAATGTGTATGAACGCTACTGCGCAGGCCTGGGTGGTTTTAAGTTCGTAGCCGTTCGTAACGAATATCGGTTTGTAACGCTGTTTCCGATATTTTCCCGGGTTTTCTCAGTGTCATAACGGCGTCTCAAGATGCCTTACATCGTAACAAAGTGATGTAATTTTGCTTGGAAATGGGGAGTTATACCCAATATGTTATTTGGATTTCGTATTTTTTTGTGTACACCGTCACGATGGGAAATGACGTGCTTATGGGGTACAAAAAAATGTGTGAGGAGGACCTACACGTCTCCAGCCTGAAAAGGGCACCATTTTGTAAAGGTGTGTCTGGTTGCATTGGTGCCGAGGAAGAGCTCCATAATTTGTACCGTGTTTGTGAACGGAATCCACGGCTAGTGGGATTATTTGGAGGTCTTCAACTCGCAACATTTCGTTTCCTCTGGTTTGGAAAGAAATACCCTATAAGGGGATTAATAGCATCATTCAACCGGCCTACCCAATAGCCCGCCCACCATCCAAGGTATGTTGTACTACCATGTGCTATGCAGGTTCACTAGGCTTGGAATATAATCCTGTAAGTGATATTTCTTTTGTTTTAGGGCTTCTTCTTTTCCTTTGGTCCTTTTGCTTCTTCTCTTGTCGATGTTCCTGCAAGTTGTCTTCAGTTGTCCCTGTTATCAGACTGCTGTCTGGTGCTGCATTATGCCAAGCATTACACTGACCCAGTAGTTCCTGTCTAAACCACCTGACACCAGTAGCACTGCATTGTCTGGAAGCAGCCCCAGCCTGGGAAATCACTCATTATAGTATCACCAGCTATATGTATGTACTTATGGTGTAGCTGCCAGAAAATACCTGCAATCTGGTAAGACTGCTCCATTTTTATCTCCATTCAAGAATTACCTACCACCAAGGATTTTCAAGTTGAACATTTCTCCTGCGGATCTATGTACTGTATGACCATGTGTTATGTTGACCTCAATAATTAATAAGGGGTATCATATTGTTGAATTTCCACTCACCACTGTAAACCATAGTGATCACATTGGTAAATTATTATTGTTCTGGAAGAAACCAGACTTCAACATAATTGTGTCTAAATTCATGAATAAGGGGGGGTCATTATATTTCATAAGGTATATATGTTGAGGTACCTACATAATATTTTGTTGCTATTTACTTGATGGAAATGTTTTTCTAGTGATATCTACATAGTTAGCAGCTTATGTCATAACTACCATATTTAACCATAGTCAGTAAAGGATACAGTCAAATTTATGGCTATAATTCCACCCTACCAACCTTACTCACCCCAGTGTCCCACTGAGCTAGTCAGTGTTTGATCTCTACTGTTTATAATCAGGCACTTTAAACACTTATTTTTGTAACGAAAAATCTATCTCAATTTGCACATCCTTTAATTGAGGGTGAACAGCCTAAACCAATTTGTTAACAACTCTGGTAACAAAGCAGCTATAAACAATGTAACCCGTTACAATTTTGATCTTTATCTATATATGTTCTTAAATATTCAGTAAGAGTTTTGTGTGACCTCTCTAGTGCTCCATTCGTTTGAGGTCTGAAGGCACATGTTTGAATTTTGTGTATTTTCAAAAGTTTGCACACATTTTTGAAAAGTTCGCTCAAGAAATTTTGACCTTGATCAGTGAGAACTGATTCTGGAATTCCGTGCCGACATACAATGTTCGTAACAAAATGTTCAGCTATAGTATTAGCTTCTTGATTTTCTAAAGGAACTAATTCACAAAATTTCGTCAGTTCATCTTGGAAAGTAAGAATATATTTGTTATGATTATTTGTTACTGGCAATGGACCAACAATATCTAAACTCACCTTTTCGAAGGGTTTTTTCGCTGTAGTAGTAATAGTCATAGGCATTTTCGTGTATTTTGAGGATTTATTTCGTTGACAAAATTCACACTTTATTATATAATCGTGTATGTCCTTATACATTCCGGACCATTCATATTTGCTTCTGATTTTTTTGAAAGATCGATTAACTCCTAAGTGTCCTCCTAGTGGGCTATCATGAAATTCCTTAAGAATTTGTTGTTTTTCCTTTTCAGATGTGATTTTTATAGTGTTACTATGGAAAAGTATTATTTTGATTTCAAGATTTTTGAAAATATATCGCATCATTGTTCTGATATTTTCAATTTTTAAGCTTTTGAAGGGAATGTTCCTTGTGAAATTCATCATTGATAGATTAGAAAAACTATTAAGTATCGCAAATTCCTTCAATAATTGAAGTGCGTTGAAGATATTTTCATAACTGACCTTTTTGTCATGTTCATGAGTAGGTAAAAATAAAATGTTATCTTCCTTGAAGAATTGAATACCGAGTTCAGTTAGAGTTTCAGATTTCAGTTTTTTTATTATAGTCTCTTGAACTGACTCATGGACTGTTGTTATATCGGTGCTAATGAAATGTACATGCAAAGACGCAGGGTCGGATTCGGATATATTTTTATGACTGTCAATTATATTTGGATTCATTATTACATGATTCTCTTTTTCTTTTATGAATTTTTCGTATTCCGAACAAGAATTTATGACATTAATGTGGTTTGTTCTACTCAGAGCGTCTGCATTCGAATTTTGAGTACCTGGCTTGTGTCTTATTTCGAATTGAAATTCCTCTAATTTCAACCGAAATTTCATGAGACGACTACCTGGATCTTTTATTGAAAACATCCACAATAAAGGCTTATGATCGGTACAGATAATGAACTTTCGACCATATAAGTACGGTCTAAAATGTTTACAACTCCATACAATTGCGAGCAATTCCTTCTCGATAGTACTGTAGTTTTTTTCGGCTTTGTTCAAGGTACGAGAAGCGTATGCCACAGGAAGATCCTTACCAATCTCTCCTTGTGACAGAACTGCTCCTAATGCGGTGTTACTCGCATCGGTAGTCAAAATGAATTGATTTGTGAAGATAGGAAATTGTAAAATTGGAGGATTACATAATTTTTCTTTGAGTGTTTCGAATGATTCAATACAGGAAGGTGTAAAATCGAAAGGAGTATCTTTTTTCAGGAGATTATTTAAAGGATTTGTGATTTTCGCAAAATTTTGGATATGGCGTCTATAATATCCGGCCAATCCCAGGAATGATTTGATTTCAGTCACGTTTTTAGGTACAGGAAAATCTTTCACTGCTTTTATTTTCGCAGGATCAGGACTTATACCGTTTTCAGTAATTATATGACCTAAATAACTCAATTCTGGTCTCAAAAATTCGCATTTTTCAGGCTGTAATTTGAGATTATAAGTTTTCAATCGATCGAATATTTCTACCAATTTTTCGTTATGTTCCTTAAGTGTTTTGGCATTTTGGCATAAATGATGACATCATCTAGATAAACGAAACATTTTATGCCTTGTAGTCCAGAAAGAACGTTATTCATCATTTTCATGAATGTACTTGGTGCTCCTTTGAGTCCAAAGGGCAAACGGTTAAATTCATAATGACCATATGGAACACTGAAGGCTGTTTTGTGTTTATCGTCAGGATTCATCAAGACTTGATGATATCCGGATGCCAAATCTAATGAACTAAAGAATTTTGAATTCCCTAATTGATCTAATATTTCGGTAATATTTGGTAAATAATAAACTTCGTCTAATGTTTTTTCGTTGAGCTTCCTGAAATCAACAACGATTCGCCATTTTTTGTTTCCGTTTGAATCAGATTTTTTAGGCACAACCAAAAGAGGAGAATTATAAGGAGATTTCGAATCTGAAATGATTCCATCTTTAAGCATTTGATCAACTTGATTTCGAATTTCTTCATGTTGCTGAAAAGGTAGTCTGTAAGGCTTTATATTTACTGGAATATCATTGACTGTAGGTATAGAATGTTTTATTGCATCTGTATAGGTTAATGATTCACCCTGTAAGTGAAATATATCATGAAAAGATTTACAGATTTCAAGAATGCTTTCTTTTTCGTCTGGTTGCATATGAGACATGCGTAAGGATTCTGTCAATTTTTTTAGACGTTCAAGATTACATATAGGTTTATCAATACTGAGGATTTCATATTCATCTATGTTTTCAAAAGAAAGAGAAGGATTATCTATAATTACATCATTTTCATTTGTGTTTATGAAAGCTATGTTACAATATCCGTTAGTTGGTTTAACTATACAGTTTCCAACAAAAACTCCGTCTAGAATTTCTGATGACATGCATATAGAATCGGTTTCATGAGTTATTTGTATTCTACGTATAACTTCGCTTCTTGCTGGCACTATAATTTTGTTAGGAATTGCATTCTGCTGATGCGTTTTTATGAATTCGAAGGAAAATGTTTTATTTTCATGTATGAAAGATAAGAGTTCATTCTCGTAATCAATTTGCGCTTTATGTTTCATAAGAATATCTTTACCAAGGATTCCATCTTGTGGAATAGGAAAATCGTCATTTACAATATGTACAGGATGTTTGAAAACATATTCACCTAACTGAATTTCGCCGTAGCAAATACCATATGTAGGAATAAGGGAATCAGAAATACCTTTTAAGAAAGATTTATGTTCGGTATAACATATTGCATCACTTTTTGTACAAGATTTTTTCAAAAGACTGATAGAACTTCCAGTGTCTAGTAAAAGATTAGCTACATTATTTTTCGCTAATAGCAAAGGAATGAGTACACTTTCGGCTTCTTCAGTATTACAAGGATCTAAGCAAAATATTTCATTTTCATAAGAATAGGATTCGAGACTTGTAGTAGTAGTAGGAGTAGGAATGTGTAAAGGACTACAAGTATTATTTAAAGGACGGCAGTTCAAAGATCGCTTACCCGACGTGCACTGCCTGTCTCTGCAGTCGGAGTTTGGGAGTTTCCCGAACTCGAATAGGAGTTGTTCGATTGATATTGATCAACCTTTTTCTTCTTGAAGCAATCACGTATATGGTGACCATGCTTTTTGCAATAAGCACATATTATTTTAGTGACATTTACTTCGGATTTTATTTCTCTTTTTGGAAACGATGGAAATGGCTGTGTAGAAGAAGAGGGTTTATTTTTAAAGAAACATTCTGTCTCTGAATGACCATTTCGATGACAAAAGTTGCATTTTTTGAATGATCTAGGTCTAGAAAAATTATATTTCTGTTGTACATCACAGCTTCGTTCTTCCACTACAGCTGCTTCGATTGCTTCCGAAAGTTTATCAAAACGAGATGCTTTTATGATAAGTTTAATATTTGGATGAAGTCCGTCTACGAAAGATTTGAAAGCTGTTCGAGAGTTCAAGTTATTTATTGTATCTGCTGCATCGTTGCCTTCTGCTTGAATGCATGCATCGTTGAGATCACTCAGTAGGTGCTCAACTCTATTACCAAAATTTCGTGCAGATTCACCATGCTTTTGCTTGATACGTAGCATTTCACCTTGTAGTTGTGCGATGCTTCGTGTCTCTAAAAATTGATCTTGAAGATCTACTTTAAGCTCATTCCAATTTTCATAAACTTTATGTTTGACAACATTATAAGCGGCCCCAGTTAATCTGGATTTTATTATATTAACAAGCATACTCGCATCTGCGGGTTGAGATAAATCTGTACTCACTACATCACAACAAGAAATAAAACGATGAAATTCTGTTCTGTCACCTCTAAATTCAGGAATAATTTTCAATGCAGTATCAATGTTTAATTTTGGCATGTTTTCCGTATTTCCGCCTTCTGGGTTAACTTCTGCTGTATTTTGATCAGGCATAGATTTGTTCAAAGTTACTAATAAAATATTTCGTTACATATGAGGAAACATTGAATATTCAGTGCACAAATGAGATGATCAAATCGTAATATGTGTGTAATTGAGATGTTTCGAAAGAAAGAAAAAAAAATGAAAAAAAATGCAAAAGGAAATGAAATTTGGAATTCAAAAGATTATATGCTGCCAATGGTGGACACCACCATCCAGAACGACTTCCACTGTAGAGATGCTGAATAACTTACTTGCTGAATCTTGAATCTTGTTCTCTGCTGCTCACCGGCTTCAGGAATACAGGAATACTTCAGGTTTCTTGTTGACCATGAAATACCTTCGTTGAATTGCTTGAATTGCTCTTGTTCCGGCTGTCCAATGACTTGCGTTGTTTCTGGCCTCTGGCTATCTTGTATGATTCGAAATGGTATGCTAGCATCCAACTGTAGGTATGCAGATGTTGCAAATACCTTCAGCTATAACTTCTTATGCACCACTGGATCACAGGATAACTTTCTGCTTGTCAAAAACAGGAACAAAGATCTTTCAGGAACTGATGGGCTGATTTTTCGACCACTTTCACACCTGACACCAAATTTATGTTGGGGAATACCAAATTTAGTGTACTTCGGTACCCCAATTTAATAAGAAAAAGTCGAAGTCCTTTCGCAACTCAATATATTCAGATTCAGCAATCGAGTTACAGACAATAAGTACAGCGGTTGAAGTTCTGATGGAGAATTGTCCTCGATTAGAGGGATTCAATGGTTTTTATAAACGACACATCACGTGACTTAGGCAACGACATAAAGTAAGATAGAAATATCAAAAAAATAGGACAACAATAGTTTGTGGAAATGCATACAATACCCAAGGCACATGAGGTGTCAGCATTTTGTAATATGTTTATTATAACACGAGGTAACTAGAACAATGTTTCATGCGATGTGAATAAAATATGATATACAGTGTGATACAATAATATATAACATAAGTAATAGGTAATCATAGTTATAGCACTTTACAACAGCATCACAGCTTCAATTTTACTTGGATCTTTGTGCAAACCGTTTTTGTTTATAATATGACCTAGATATTTGATTTCAGTTTGGAAAAACTGACACTTTTTTAGATTCAATTTAAATCCTGCTTTTGATAGTTTATCAAATACTAATTCCAGGTTAGTTGAATGTTCATCCCTATTCCGGCCAGTTACGACAATATCATCCAAGAAGTTTATCGTTCCGGGAATACCTAGCAAAACCTTTTCCACCGTTTTTTGAAAAATACTACATGCTGGTTTAGTACCATATGGTAACCTATTTGGTTTATAGATTCCTCGATGAGTACTCCAACATAGCAAATTCTTTGTATCCTCCGTTAAGTCTAACTGATTGTACGCGTTGGCAAAATCTAATTTTGTAAAATGTTCCCTTCCTTGCAGGGCGGCAAAAAGCTCCTCAATTCTGGGAAGAGGATGTTCGAAATCTTGCATCACTTTATTCACCGTGACTTTGTAGTCTGCACAGACTCTGATCTTACCATTGTCTTTTACCACCGGTACCAACGGAGTAGCCCATTCAGCATTTTCAACAAGCTCGATTACCCCTCTTAACTCTAGGGCATCTAGTTCCTTATTTAAAGCTTCTTTGAAAGAAAACGGCACTGTTCGTGGTTTGCAATAAATAGGTTTACAATTGGGATCAACCTTCAACTCAACTTTCTCCATTTTATAATGACCCAAACTACCATCAAATAAATCTTTATATTTTTCTAGCAAATAATCTAGGTTGCTCACTGAATGAATATTATTTAGGTTTTCAGTCTCACCTCTAATTTTAAATTCAAAAATATTCATCAAATCTGTACCTAATAAGGGTGTAGAACTATTCTTAATTATAATAAGTCTACAGTGTGCAGAAATATCTCCATATTGAGCATTTACCAAAATTTCACCTACTGGCTTAATGATGTTACCATCATATGTTTTTAATCTCACATGAGTATTTTTCAATTTGCAATTTTTAAATTCACTCAAATATATTGCTTCTGGTATGACAGATATTCCTGCCCCTGAGTCTAATTCCATCAGTAAAGGCTTGTTTTCAATTAACATTTTCAGCTTAATAGGTTTAACATACTGATTTGCAGTTACAAAATAAATGTCAATGAAATCTAAATCCTCAGCCTCAACCTTATGGTCATCCTCATCAGAAGGCTCAACAAAATTTGTATCTACACATACCTTTGCTAAGTGTCCAACCTTCTTACACTTTTTACAAGAGTACTTCCTGTACTTGCACGTCCTGAAGTTATGGCCTCCTCTACCACAGCTGTTGCATTTTGCTACAACTCTTGACTCCTTCTCTGACTGCTGACATCGATTTTTCTCCATATCCTGCTTGCTAGGAATACTGCTAGTCACTGGTGCTCTTCTTTCATTTATACTGAGAGCATTAACCGCTGCTACATTTCTTGACTGCATCATTGCAGCCTCTTTCTTAAGGGCAACCTCCACAATTGTCTGTAGGGTAACCGTATGCTCTTTTTCACACACTCGTTCTAGCACTGGGCCCCTCCTCAGACCCGACACAAATCGATCTTTCAAAATGTCATTCAAGCTGTTTCTAAACTTGCATTCAATTGCTTTATTTTCAAGCTTAACATAGAAATCCTTTACCTGTTCATTTTCTGCCTGCCTTAGGTCATAAAATTACACTCTCTCTCTGAAAACTGATACTTTTTTTGTGAATTGCTCCTTCAGTATTTGGCATGTCATCATAAGACTTATCTTTAGGAAGAACAGGATCGCAGAGCCCCTTCAGTACGTCATAAACTTCGTCCCCAATGGCTGTGATTAAAACTGCTACCTTCCTGTTTTCCTCAACGTAGTTAGCCAGAAAATACTGATACATCCTTTCCTGATAGGTGCACCAATCGATGTGTTTTCTGTATTCGGGCAGGGTCCCGATTTGACCTCTAACGATTACCTGTGCTGCTTCAGACATCGTTAATAAAATATAGGTACTCAGGTGTTGATCATCAACACTAGAAAAGCACAATCGCGGGTTGAATTTCACTACTCGTCGCCAATATGTAATATATGTGCGCCATGCACTTAATAAAACACGAACTAGGCAAAAGGATTATAATAAAAAGATTGAAAATAAATGCAAAAAGCTCAAAGTCATATCCACACAGTGTTCATAAACTGAACAACAATGGTAGATTTCGGGAGAAAAACAACTACTTCCCTGGCTAATGCCACGCAGGATATTGAATTACATCCTCCCGAAATCTATGCATCGACTCGTATAAACGAATACTGATACAAGTGATTCTTTCCTGAATGCCTATTGATTTCGATTAAGCAGGCCGCTAGACAACCACAGACCGGTTTCGAGCTCTTTGACTCTCATCAGTGCAGTGTAGTCTCCAGCCAGCAGTCCTAAGACCGCCGACTCAGCGAAGCCTAGCCAAACAAAAATCAGTTTGGCATTTTATCCACCCCGAGGCGTCTTTCATCGACAAAATGAAAGTAACGCCATCTGAGTAGAACAGAGGAAAGAATCACTCGAAAACTGAAATTCCCATACGGGAGTGGCTGGTTGCCCGACTGGCGTAATTTCAACTACGAAATAGCCACAATGCTCAAAGTGGAATGATATGTTAAATAAATGCAAAAAGCTCAAAGTCATATCCACACAGTGTTCATAAACTGAACAACAATGGTAGATTTCGGGAGAAAAACAACTACTTCCCTGGCTAATTCCACGCCGGATATTGAATTACATCCTCCCGAAATCTATGCATCGACTCGTATAAACGAATACTGATACAAGTGATTCTTTCCTGAATGCCTATTGATTTCGATCAAGCCAGGCCGCTTGACAACCACAGACCGGTTTCGAGCTCTTTGACTCTCATCAGTGCAGTGTAGTGTCCAGCCAGCAGTCCTATGACCGCCGACTTAGCGAAGCCTAGCCAAACAAAAATCAAGTTGGCATTTTATCCACCCCGAGGCGTCTTTCATCGACAAAATGAAAGTAACGCCATCTGAGTAGAACAGAGGAAAGAATCACTCCAAAACATCAACTACGAAATAGCCACAATGCTCAAAGTGGAATGATATGTTAAATAAATGCAAAAAGCTCAAAGTCATATCCACACAGTGTTCATAAACTGAACAACAATGGTAGATTTCGGGAGAAAAACAACTACTTCCCTGGCTAATGCCACGCAGGATATTGAATTACATCCTCCCGAAATCTATGCATCGACTCGTATAAACGAATACTGATACAATTACGCCAGTCGGGCAACCAGCCACTCCCGTATGGGAATTTCAGTTTTGGAGTGATTCTTTCCTCTGTTCTACTCAGATGGCGTTACTTTCATTTTGTCGATGAAAGACGCCTCGGGGTGGATAAAATGCCAAATTGATTTTTGTTTGGCTAGGCTTCGCTGAGTCGGCGGTCTTAGGACTGCTGGCTGGAGACTACACTGCACTGATGAGAGTCAAAGAGCTCGAAACCAGTCTGTGGTTGTCTAGCGGCCTGCTTAATCAAAATCAATAGGCATTCAGGAAAGAATCACTTGTATCAGTATTCGTTTATACGAGTCGATGCATAGATTTCGGGAGGATGTAATTCAATATCCTGCGTGGCATTAGCCAGGGAAGTAGTTGTTTTTCTCCCGAAATCTACCATTGTTGTTCAGTTTATGAACACTGTGTGGATATGACTTTGAGCTTTTTGCATTTATTTAACATATCATTCCACTTTGAGCATTGTGGCTATATCGTAGTTGAAAAAGATTAAAGATGAAGTGTATCAGTTTTACAGTGGATGATTTATGGCGGGCTGTCCCATTGTATTATGAACAAAAAGGGGGAGAATGTCCTTGATGTTCATGAGTAAACTCTTCTTCTTCTTATTCTTAAATACATATATTAATAATAGCCTGTGCTATTATAGCAGAGTTACAAACATCACAATATATGAATACAGCTTAATCATAAATCAGTTACTCATGACCTTAAGATTTTATGCCACTGCATGGGAGTTTTCTGATCACCATAGGAGATTTTCTGAATGTCAGCAAGAGTTCAGCTTGCAATGTGATCAAGAAAGTGACAAGAGTATTGTCATCTTTGAATCAAAGGTACATAAAAATGCCAGAGAATGAAGAAGAGATTGGGCAATTGAGATTGGAATTTTATCAAATAGCTTGCATGCCAAGAGTCATAGGATCAATTGATTGCACACATATCGAAATTCAGTCACCAGGTAAAATATTTGAGATCAAAGTTTGAGTATGTTGAGTGTTATACCACAGATCACCTAACATAATGAAATAAATAATAAGGAATTTTTCAAATCAAAAAGAAAATATACTGTTATAGAAACCCCAACACCCAATAAACTGATTGTATTCCAATAATATTGTATGCAAGCAAGCAAATGAAAGAATACATTTTCACTGGGTGTTCAGGTTCCTATGTCACTTAGCATATTTTATGAAAATGTAAGGTTGAAAGAATGCAAATTATAAAATTAATTTTTGAATACCTACTTCAACATTGATTAATCATCACATAAGTTAATCCATAAAACACTTTTCAGGTGGAAAGCATGCAAAATTGTTTAGAAATAGAAAGGAATATTTTTCATTGAATGTGCAAACAATATCATCTGCCAATTTAAAAATAATGGATATAGTAGCACACTGGCCAGGTCCAACCCATGACCAAATCATTTTTGATAATTCTAACATCAATCACAGAATACTTAATAATGATTTTGGAGATAGTTTATTTGTAGCTGATAGTGGTTCCCATATAGCACACGACGTCCAGTGGACGTCCAGTTTAGGTCCAAATAATGTCCAAAGGTCCATGAACCTAACATGGACGTTCAATGGATGTTCAATTAGGGATATATTTTGTAACGTCCAGTACTGTACGCCTTATGGATGTCCATTGGGAGTAAGATATTCGACTTCACCAAAACATCCATAGTCCTAGGTTTCAGAACGTCCAAGAAATGAACGAAATCGGATCTAAATCGTACGTTTACGATTCGAACGTCTATGTACACTGAGAGAAACTGGATATTAAAAATATCTACCAGCTCTGATTGTAATAACCTTTATAAGGAAATCTCCTATTCCTGATCATTTTATTATTACAACAGTATTCTCTCCATTCTGTTATTATAAAAATCGATTTCTTAAATCATTTGTAATACCCTTGAATGGACATTTGCTACCATCATAACGCAGGTGTGTTATGACATTATGAGAATTTTATAAATTCCAGTCTATTCAGATTTTTTATTGACATAGCTCGTTTTGTGAATTATGCTCATTGGCGAATTTAGATAATGTTTGTTCCAATAATCATAGCTGTTTAGGTTTCTAGCATTGTACGTTGACGAATAACTCTAGCAATTCACATGTATGACGGTTATTAGGCAATCATTCGACAATCGTAATTCGGCTCAGTTCGCTCTAGTGTTTCATTAGTATTGTGACTGACAAAGATACAGATCGCGTTCATTTCTCTGTTCTCGGTCATGGGTGTCCGTGTTCAATTATTGTTCAATGGTTTCGATCGTCCGAATCGAAAGAGCCGTGTCTTGTTGGTGAATGTCTGTGATGTAGCAAAGTTTTGTTTTAGTGCTGGCTGTGAACCGATCTGTGGAATACACCGTGCATTGCATTATTGCAATGAAAAAAGTATTCTCCATACCCACTTTTCAAGGCCTAAAATTGGTTTATTTCAAAAACAAAATGATCGATGAGATTCTAAATAAAAAAATCTGGGTTTCTGTAAGGGAAGTTTTATTGACAATTCTCATCATAACTCCGAAGGAAGGGTAAATATAAGTATTCAACTTTTCATTTCTTAATAAATTCGTCAGTAATGCATATAGATGATATTTCTCCGAACAAATCAATGAGTAATGTCAAAAAACTTCCACAGATACCCCAAACGTATTTTTTTGTTATTTTGAAAACGATAACTTTGGATCATGAAAAGTGATAGTGTGGATAGGATATTTATTTTCATTGCAGTAATTCAAAGCACGGTTTCATAATGCATACCATCGAATAATGTTGATAACCTTATTACCACTGTTTGATGAATATACTAGAGTAGAAAAATATTGGGATAACTGCTGAAAATGACCTACATTACAATAGCATGTCGAAATGTCAGGTTTCATGCAGATATCAGATAACTATAATAAAATGAGACGAATTACTGCGTTACCTCAAGATGGCTGTGCCAGTAATAAAAACATGCTGTTTTATGTCGATAGTCTAATAACCACTGTAGAGTGGAGAGTTACTGCAACATTTTATGGGAATAATTCCTATTCGACATTCTGTGTTATCATAGAAATTGGAACAAGTAGTAGTTATTCAGCAGCGGTGTTTTTATACAATCTGCAGCAATAAGCTGCCATAACTACAAGTCACCTGAAAATTCACTTCATCTATGGTAGCACATGAACACATCTGTCCCCTATTTATTGCAGATATCGTAATAACGGTTATCAGATTTCCAATTATGATAACTCAAGTTTTCTCTCAGTGTACGATCAATGAATGTACGCGATCCCGGATATATTTTTTAAGTTCAAAATGGTACGTCTGATGGATGTACATGACTGGATCCGGTTTGTACGTTGACAAAATGGACATGAATGCACGTTCAGTGGATAAACGATCCTGGATCAGTTTCGTGCGTCCAATGATTGTCAAGTGGATGTACAATTTTCGACATTATGAAACATCATCCATATCATGGCAGTTCTGGACCGACCTAGAAGAGTACGGTAGTGATCTAAACTGTATGTTCACAAATTGAACATCTATGTACGTTCAATGAATGTACGATTCTGGATATTCATTGTACGTTCAATGTTGTACGTCTTTTGAATGTCCATTGGAAGTTCAATATTAGATATTGTGAAACTTCTACAGTAAGAAGTTTCAGGACGTCCAAGTGACGTACATTATTGGATCCAGTTTGTACGTTTACAAATGGTACGTTTTTGTACATCCTTTGTATGTTGAAAGCTGGACGCACGGTAGAGGGGATGCGAGATGGCGGTCTGATCGGAACATGAAGTGGGGCAACGGAGGATATCGATCGAGTCCAGCTCCAAAGTGAACATATTATGTAGACGGCAGACAAGGAGGTTACGCGCGCCATTTTGTGTGTTTTATACGTGTTTGTGATGAAATTTAGGATTCAGACTGCTATTTGGAACTGAATCATCCAAAGCATGTATGATGGTACGTAGCATATGTTCCGATATTCCTTTTCATATAACTATTTATTTCACATGATAAATGTGCTCTGATAATAGTTTGGGGCGTTGTAGGTAATGCGGAATAGGTATTTCATGATATTCTGTGGGTAACCTATGAGCTTGTGATTTGTTCGGAAAGGACGACTTGGACTTCATGTGATATCAGAAATAGAGCTTTAAATTAGTATAGCACTAGTTGAAGTTGAGCTGAATTGCTGAATATAGGACTTAGACAGTTGATTTATACGCTAATCCTCGACTACAGAATACTATGAGTAACACTTTGTTTGTCTCTTTTAACAGAAAGAAGAAGCGAGGTGACTGGAGAAAATATAAATCCATAATTTTTATAAAAATATAGTGAGAAAAGCACGATATCATATCTACTATGTTTGAGAAATCAAATCAGGGAAATATCCAGCCTCTGCCTATATTCAGAAGTCATACAATATACAAGAGACTTATAATGGCTGGGTCATCCGGAAGTTCAACGTCCAATCGGGTTACGTCCAATGGATGTCCATGTATGGACTATATGTATTGAATATATTATATTCATGATGTGGTTCTGAAGAGGAGTAATCATTGGGGTTCAGATAGTCACTGTATGGACGTTTATATAGAATTTGAACTGAACTGTGGTGAGTATCCAATTATACAAGTATACAATTTTATTATTCTTCTTGTTGATAATCGGAGTATTTTAGAGAAAAAACGTTTATATAAGAAATATTCTGACAAGTTTTCCAAATTCTATTTATAACAATCTTCTACAATCTGTCATATTCTCACTTGATTTTTCAACAAAATATACAGTATGTATGAATTCCCAACATACTCCCACCTTTTTCAATTGAATTATTTTGACTTGGAATTGAAAAAAATAAATAATATTCAATTTCATGATAACATTCAATATTGGAATCGTTCTAGTGGTTTAACTAATCCCCTCGTTGCTAGTTTGTCCTTCTTCCTCGGTCGGTTCTTCTTTCCGGTATATTCTTTCTTCATGTTCTTCAGCTTTGTTTTTCGAACTCTGTTGTAACCCTGCCAATTCAGGCTCCTGTTGTCTTATCGTATTTCTCACATTAGTTTTCCACTGTGGTGATTCATTCCTTTCATTTGTTGGAATTTCCAGAGGAAATATTCGCTGAAAGGGTCGGATCACTTCAGATTTTTCTAGCTTTATTTTTGCTACTCTTGAGACATTATCACGACCTGGAAATATCTGGCAAATTCTTCCTAATGGCCAGTCAACTTTCTTGGTGCTATCCGAACCTACTAAAACTATATCTCCTATTTGTAGATCCGCAGCTTTCTTTCGACCAGTATTGACCAGTTCTGCTAGATACTCATTTCTAAAACGTTTTCGTAAGCTATCTCTTAATTGCTGTAAATATCTATATCGTTTCACTAAATGTTTCCTATCAATAATATCTAAATCAGAAACATTCGAAAATCCTATATCCTGATGAAGAAACATGGATGGAGTCAAAGGTGTAAGGTCATCTGGATCTTCTGAAATATACGTCAGAGGTCGAGAGTTTATTGTAGCTTCACAATCGCAGAGTAAAGTTGATAATTCTTCATAATGTACTGAAGCTCTTCACAAATTCCTTCTCAACAACTCCTTGACTATTCGGACTATCCGCTTCCACCATCCTCCCCACCAAGCTGCCGTTGGAGGGTTGAAATACCATTTAATCTTCTTCACATTAGATAATACTTCTATCTCGTCCCAGTCAACTTTTTTGAAGAGATTATCTGTACCTATAAAATTAGTTCCATTATCAGAGTACATGATCTTCACTCTACCTCTTCGAGCTATGAATCTCCGTAAACCCATGATGAAACTATCAGTAGATAATGACAATACCAACTCAAAATGAACTGCCCTATATATTGCACATGTAAAAATAATAATCCACGCCTTCTCTTTGCCTTTCAAATAAAGTGGACCAGCTAAATCTACCCCAGTAACTTCAAACACAGCGGCAGTCTTTATTCTATTATTTGGAAGAGGCGCAAAGGGAGTCTCTAAATTCTTTTGCCGATATCTCTTACATTTCACACATTTCGATACTACTTCTCTTACTGTTTTCCTTCCTCTAAGTATCCAGAATCTTCCTCGGAGAATACTTAGTAGCATATTATGTGTTCCAGCATGGCCTGTAAACCTATGCTGTTCTTCGATAAGTTTTCTTACTATTTCATGTTTTGATGGCAATAAAATGGGATATTTAAAATGTTCTGCTTCATCCCCATACACTAATCGTGTTTGTACCCGCATCAAACCATCTTGATCTTCAAAAATTTTAAATCCTCGAATTATTTTTTCATCTGAATTTTTTAAGTTTTGGCGAAAACATTCATGTTGAACTAATTTTAGAAGCAAATTTTCAGCTTCAATTATCTCTTCTGCATTCAATCGACCCTTGCTTGAATTCCTTTTACAAGCATTATTAACAAATCTCATCATCCAACCAATCATTCGAACAATCTTTATATATTTAGAGAAGTAACTATTCAAGTTTATAATGAATACATCATTGTCTTTAACAACCAGAATTGTAGTTGTAGTTCTCTTCAGTTCCATATTTAACTCATCATCAGTACACGCAATTTGAGTTATAGGCCATTTTTCAGGGTTAGTCTTCAACCATGAAGGACTCTCCCACCATCTCGATTCAAACAAGTTTTTTGGACTACATCCCCGAGATGGAAGATCTGCAGGATTCATATCTCCTGGTACATGATTCCATTGACTAGCCAAGCTGTATAAACGTATTTCTTTTACCCTGTTACTAACAAATGTATTTAGGGCAAATTTCTTCTGAATCCATGTTAAAACTACCATAGAATCACTCCAAAAGAATGTTTTCATTTGAGTGAATGGTTCAACTTCTTTAATTGATTTGCACAGTCAATTCCATACGAGGTAGAGTTATCTGTTTTATAGGAGCAATTCTAGATTTAGCTTGAAGAAGTTGAACTGAAATGATATTTTCTATATTAGCTCTCAAGAAAATGCATGCAGCATATGCGGATTTGCTAGCATCACAAAATACGTGAAGACTAAAATCCCCTGTATTTCCTGGATTGAAAACATGACACATTTTTCTAGGAATACAGCACATCTTCAGCCAATGTGTTTGATTTATCCACGTGTTGAACCTTTTCTTAATATCAAGTGGCAATTCTTGATCCCAACCCAATTTGAGCTTCCATGTTTCTTGTAATAGAAGTTTAGGAATCATGGTCGTTGGACTACTGAATCCGATAGGATCAAAAATTTTTTGTGCAGCAGACAGCAAACCTCTTTTTGTATTTTGTTTCTCATCTATTACATAATTATAGTCAATTTTACAAGAAATTGTATCCTCCTTTATATTCCACATCATTCCCAAAATAGGTATCGAATATCCCTCAGAGGCTATATCGTTGTCTTTAAGAATGTCATCATCTTTCAATCCATCAGAATTATATGCCCAACCTCTGAGGTCAAAATTACCTGAAGACATCAATAGTTTTGCCTCTTCAATGAATTTATTAAGTTCTGTGTCATTCTGAACACTCGTTATGCAATTATCGACATAAAATGAATTTCTTAATTTTTCTGCAGTTTCTTTGAATTTTGATGGCGCTCTCTCTAAATGATAATCTATTGTGGCAGCTAATAGAAATGGACTTATTGAAACTCCAAAAACTACTCTACAATGCCTATAGAATTGCTTCGACTTCATCTGATAGTTTTTCCACCATATGAAAGCTAAAAAGTTTCTGTCATCTTCTGCTAAACTTATCTGAAGAAAAGCTTTCTTTATGTCGGCTACAACTCCAATTGCGCCTAATCTGAACCTCAAAATCAAAGACGGGATTAACTCTATCATATTTGGACCCTTATTCAAGCAATCATTCAATGAAAATCCCGTTTTAACTTTAGCAGACGCATCGAATACAGGATGAATCTTGGTAGTCGCACTCGACTCTTTTATTACAGGGTGGTGGGGAAGGTAGTGTTTAATGAGATGTATATCTTCTTCAGAAACTTTTTCGATGATTCCTAAATCTAACCATTCTTGAAAAACTTTTTCATATTCCTCAAATTTGTTTAGTGTAATCAGTTTATTGGAAGTACTTTCTAAACGGTTTTCTGCAATTGCTCTATTTGAGTTTAAATTAGGATGACCATCTACCCATGAAAGACATACTTCATATCTACCTTCTGAATTTCGCGTGATAGATTCCTTGAATTCTTTCAACACATCTGCCTCGATGATTTCTTTAGCCTTTGTTTCAACTGGATCTCGGATACCCAATATATCTAAATTCCATAAATCCGTAAGAGAAGGATTATTCAAACAAATAAGTGAAAACATATTTGATATTTTTGTGTCCTGTTGACCCATAACCACCCATCCTAATAAAGTTTCCAAGACAACTCATCCATTATCCAGTCTTTCTATGTTGCCTGTTATTATTTTCCCGAACATATCAGCACCCAATAATAAAGAAATCTCAGAAGGATACGGTCCAACATCGGAGAGTACAATATTTTTCTGACGGAGGATCTGCATACAAGATAAATCGTTCAACCTTGGAATATTATTACATATCTTAACTTGATCTATTACAGGAATTACACATGAGAAAGTATCATTCATATTCTGCACCGTAATTTCATACATATTATGTTTCAGAGGAGCTAACTGCTGCCCTCCAAAAACATTCTGCACAATTGTTTCTTCACATAATTTAACGAAATTCATCTCATTTGCACAATCAGAGGTAATATAGGATCTTTGTGATCCGGAATCTAGTAATGCTCTGATAATTTTACTCTTATATCCATTGACAATTTTAACATTAAGAGTTTGAAGCAATGTTTCAGTAGACGTATTACTTGTAAGTATATTCTCCGCATTTGTTGCAACTGTACTTTCCTTACTGACTTCTGGTGTATTTTTTGTATGCAAATCAGGACATAAAATAGGATAATGTTTTCTCTTACATATGAGACATTTAACAAATATCTTACAACGTTTCAAAGTGTGGTTAGGCTTCGAACAGGCAAAACAACAGTTATTTTTCTTCAATAATTCTTTCCTGTCTTCTAATGAAAGATCCTGCACCTTGATACAATCCTGACTTGCATGACTCTTAGAACAGAATGAACAAGTGTTGGATTGTATCAAGGTGCAGGATCTTTCATTAGAAGACAGGAAAGAATTATTGAAGAAAAATAACTGTTGTTTTGCCTGTTCGAAGCCTAACCACACTTAGAAACGTTGTAAGATATTTGTTAAATGTCTCATATGTAAGAGAAAACATTATCCTATTTTATGTCCTGATTTGCATACAAAAAATACATCAGAAGTCAGTAAGGAAAGTACAGTTGCAACAAATGCGGAGAATATACTTACAAGTAATACATCTACTGAAACATTGCTTCAAACTCTTAATGTTAAAATTGTCAATGGATATAAGAGTAAAATTATCAGAGCATTACTAGATTCCGGATCACAAAGATCCTATATTACCTCTGATTGTGCAAATGAGATGAATTTCGTTAAATTATGTGAAGAAACAATTGTGCAGAATGTATGTTGGGTTTCTTACTTATTCCTCCAGATGTGTACGATGTAGTAGCAGCATGCATTCCTCCAGATGCATGCAGAGTAGCAGCAGTATATAAATCGTTCTCACCCTGTGTTGTTGATCTCGTAATTCTTGACTTATTGAAATTACTCCTTGACATCCCGGATTCCCTCTCAGGTATGAAGCTGCTCCTCGCAAGATTAATCCTCTCTTCACTCTCGACCTCAGTTCGTAGAAAATCTAATAAGAGTTGGAATTGATTATTAGAATAATGATTGTCAGTGACAGATGCATGACAATCAGTCGACAGTGAAACTTTGTTATGACTTCGATGCCTTTCCCACATCTTGAGAATCTCTTCTGGTAATGCTGACTCTGCTAATGGATACAGCATGGCAGCATATTTATCACGAGTAACTCCTAATGACTCTAATGCGCGTAGTTGCGTTTCTAATTTATCAAATAATGTAGTCAAACTCATACCTGATTTGTTTGTGGCTTGTGTAAGCACTAGATTCAGCAATTCTCTTACGTGAACCTCAATAAGAAACTCGTCACTAGCAAACCCGGCTTTCAATTGATCAAGCGCTTTCTCATAGTTCATTCCAGAAGGGGGAAAGCTTTCAACAAGGTTCCTTGCCGTAGATCCTGGTTCCATTGCTTGAATTAGATACTGCAGTTTGTCTTCCGAATCTATTTCTTCATCTTCGTGGATCTTACGAAATTGACCCCAGAATCCAATCCAATTACGAACGTTACCATCGAATTTCTTGAATTCTAACTTCGGTAAGCGGAACTTTCTCTTAGAATCTGCATTCGAATACCCATCCTCTTCGTGATGTCTCCCCAGCTCATTATCAGGACGAGATAAAAATAAGTCACATCTAGTTTGTAATGAAAGGAATTCTTCCCTGTAGACCTCAACTGCATCAAATTCCTCTGTTAAAGTCTGTTCTTCAATATCCTGAAGTAGAAGTAATTTATTCACTGGTTCATCTATTTCGAATAAACGATTGGCTTTATCTTCAAGTTGCTTAAAACCAGACAATACTTCTTCTCTTCTAGGTTGCTTGCCCTTTAAAATGGTATCTATGTGGCTGGAAGCCTTCATGAACATTCTTCTCAGTTGAGTTCTTTCTCTTCTTAATTGTGTTAAATTCTCCATCGTATGTCCTGTCACGGTCGCCAAATGTTGATAATCGGAGTATTTTAGAGAAAAAACGTTTATATAAGAAATATTCTGACAAGTTTTCCAAATTCTATTTATAACAATCTTCTACAATCTGTCATATTCTCACTTGATTTTTCAACAAGATATACAGTATGTATGAATTCCCAACACCTCTCTTCATATATAGGTAATATTATAGCTCTACTTTTTCAGTTTCATTTTTATCGAATTTTGTCCTCAAAAAATCAGGATAACTATATCTCGTCAGTTTTTTGAATTAATGCTTTTTCAGATAGTATGTTTTGATTACTCGAATCTTTCATGAATGTCGTGAGTCGAAAAATATTTAGCCGCTAAATTATGCTGGAAAACCTATTACAGATTCTGTTCAACTCGACATCATCCTAATTATGATGGCTGAACAAGAGCAGAATGACGAAATTCATGCAATAAATTCCAAGCATATTTTGTATCTATATTGAATGATATTACACTGTACCTTACAGATATTTTTTTAATAAATAATATTTTATATGAGTATGGATTCTTTGTTTGGATATTCATTGACTGCTTTCAGTTCATGTCCATTGAATATCCGTACGTCCATTGGACGTCTCTAATGGACATCCACTGACTGCTTTCAATTTACGTCCATTGGACATCCTGAATGTACGTTCATTGAACATCCTGAATGTACGTCCACTGTACATCCTGAGTGTATGTCCATTAGACATCCTGAATGTACGTCCATTGAACATCCTCAATGTACGTCCATTGAACATCCTGAATGTACGTCCATTAGACATCCTGAATGTACGTCCATCAGACATCCTGAATGTACGTCCATTGGACATTCTGAATGTACGTCCATAAGATGTTAAATCCAGTGAGCTGTGGACGTTTTCTGGACGTTCCAATGTACATGACTGGACGTTCAATGGACGTCCACTATGTCCATGTTGTACATCTGTTGGACATTCATTGGACGTACATGTGCTATATGGGTTATGCTAATACCAACCATGTACTTACAGTAGAGCAGCTATGTATGTACCAGCCCAAGCCAATCAGAGACCAGCATTTGGTTGGAGGCCACGCCCACTAAAAACCAGCGCGAAATTCAAATTATTCATACGTCGTCACGTCGCCATCGTGAATAAATGAATTAAAAAAGCTGTCACCGCTGGGAAATTGAACCAGGGACCTTCGCATTATGAGGCAGCGTATATACGCACTGTGGTATTCCGACCTCCGTGATATTTCAATTATTTTAATGCTATTCAAACGGGATATCCATCGCTGGCGCGCGCTTATCTTTGCAACGGATCTATCGAGGTAGAGTGAAGCGAGAGATGCATTCCAGAGATAAGAAACTTCGAGTCGAAAATAATATCCATCGCTGGCGCGCGCTTATCTTTGGAACGGATCTATCGAGGTAAAGCGAACCGAGAGATGCATTCCAGAGATAAGAAACTTCGAGTTGAAAATAATATCCATCGCTGGCGCGCGCTTATCTTTGCAACGGATCTATCGAGGTAGAGTGAAGCGAGAGATGCATTCCAGAGATAAGAAACTTCGAGTCGAAAATAATATCCATCGCTGGCGCGCGCTTATCTTCGCAACGGATCTGTAGAGGTAGAGCAAAGCGAGAGATGCGTTCTAGAGATAAGACACAAGTATTACATCGAAATGAATTTATGGTGAAATATTTCCATGTTGGTTTCATCGACAATATACACACACAACACCAAATGAAGCTTATGCTGATAAGAGTCGTGTGCAGCGATAACCGTCACATTGTTGTCAGACGTTGGAAATTATAATTTTTGAAGTCGATAAGGTGTTGTCAGATTCTCAAAAAATATCTGATGTCGCGTAATACATGACATATCAGAGACATTTCCAAGCGGGGACGTGTGAGCGTACTCCCGGTTAATCGCGAAAAATACATTTCCTTTACACAACATGATGATGAAACAAGCATAAAATTCCGATTCATCGACTCTTTCCGCTTTTTGGGAACCAGTCTCGATGCTTTAGTGTCAACGCTAAAAGTTAATGATTTGAAAATTCTAAAGAAAGAATTCAGCGACGTGAATGAGCCGAAATTTGCATTGTTGACACGAAAAGGAGTATTCCCATATGATTATGTCGATAGTGTGGAAAGATTGGATGAATCCAAGTTGCCAAGCATTCAAAATTTCTACAACAAATTGAACGATACAAATATTTCGGACGACGATTACGCGCACGCGCAAAAAGTTTGGGAATCTTTCGAGCTGAAATCGCTGGGAGAATATAGCGACCTATATATGCGGACCGATATTCTTCTTCTTGCCGACGTCATGGAAAATTTCCGTGCGTCATCCCTCAAGACCTATGGCCTCGATCCTGCATGGTATTACACAATGCCCGGCTATACTTGGGATTGCATGCTCAAGTATACTGGGTGTAAGCTGCAAATCATCAAAGACATCGACATGGTGTTGTTTGTGGAGCAGGCGATAAGAGGAGGAGTATCGGTTTGTTGCAATAGGTATAGCGAAGCAAACAATAAGTACCAGAAAAATTACGATCCAAAAAAGCCGTCAAAGTACCTTCTTTATCTCGATGTAAATAACCTTTATGGAAAAGCAATGAGTGAACCCCTCCCTTATGGGGGCTTTACATGGGTATGAAATTGGATACATTGATGTAACCCAAATTCCTGACAACAGTCCAGAAGGCTATATTCTCCAAGTTGATTTGGAGTATCCTGAGAGATTGCATGACCTACACAAGGACCTACCATTTTGTCCCGAACACCGCACACCACCAAATTCAAAATTATCCAAACTAATGACCACACTCCACACACTCCACACACTCCAGAACACGGTCTGAAATTGACCAAGATTCATAAAGTATTAAAGTTCAAACAATCCACGTGGCTAAAGCCCTACATCGAGTTGAATACTCGATTGAGGACTCTAGCCACAAACGATTTAAAAAAAGATTTAAGGAAATTGGCCAATAATGCGGTGTTTGGGAAGACGATGGAGAATATTCGTAATCATAGAACAGTAAAGTTAGTCAGAACGTATGAAGGCCGCTATGGCACTAAAAATTTAATTTCAAGTCCTCGGTTTCAACAACGAACAGTTTTCGATGCCAATTTGGTGGCAGTAGAGTTGAAAAAAGCAGAGCTGATTTTCAATAAACCTCTCTACATTGGCATGTGTATCCTTGACTTGTCAAAAATCGTCATGTATGATTTCCACTACAATTTCATGTTACCAATGCTTGGAGCTGACGTAAAACTCATGTATACCGATACGGACAGCTTCATCTACGAAATTGTATGTGACGATGTGTATAGTGAGGTGATTGATGCAAATATCGAGAGATTTTACACGTCTGACTATGCTCCAGACAATATTTATGGTATACCTCTAGTAAATAAAAAAGTCTTGGGCCTATTAAAGGATGAGGCAAACGGTAAGATTATTACGCATTTTGCTGGACTACGATCCAAGATGTACAGTTATAAATTGGATATAACGGATGAGGATATTGAAAAAGAGAGGAAGCGATTGAAAAGAAAGGGATTCAGTAAAGAACGACTAGATAGGGAATTGGAAAATTTCGGTATAACTAAAAAATCCAAGGGTGTCAAGAAATGTGTTGTCAAAAATAAGTTGACTTTTGATGACTATGTGAATTGTCTGACGGCTTGGAAAGAAAAGACCGTAGCCCAGCAAACGATTCGTTCCTACGCTCACGATGTTTTTTCCATCGAACAAACAAAAATTGGTCTGAGTCCCAAAGATGATAAGCGGAAACTGATTCACGATTCGTTTGACACACTTCCGTGGGGTCACTACAGTTTGACGGATTGATTTTCTCCTCAGTATTTTTGCACCAAAATTTTTAAACCAACGCTGTGTTGTATTGATGACTTATTTTCCCATGAAAACAAATTTAACTTCTTTTATTCATCCAATAATTTACCAAATGTTGTATATATGTATATTTCCAATTATTTTAGTATTATCTAATTATTCCTAATATTCATATTTTATTGTATAAACTTTTTTTTTCATTTTTATTATTCCTTTTTACATTTATACTATTATACACTTTTACAATTTAGAATATAGAAACAATTATAAGACTTCTCTGTGTATTCTTTTTCCACACCCTTGTCTGGACGATGTGTACGAGAAAGAGAGAGAGACGAAAAAAGAAGAGAGAGAAAGGGAGAGAGAGAGGGAAAGAGATGTAATAAGATGTGGGTTGAAAGTATGGATGTAAAAAACAGTTGTATCATGTCTTCTGACGAATACAGACGTGCACTAGAAGAATTTGGGTTGAAAGTTAGAAAGCTCAGTGCAGACATCCAATTGTATGAGCAGAAAGTTTGTTTGTTCAAAGATTTCGAGCAATTGAGTATTTGGGACAAGGTGTTCACAGAACCAAGACGTTGAGTTGCAACGTTTCCTACATCGAGAAGAATCCAACCATCACAGCTAGATGGCGATACTGAAAGCAATCTTCATTCTATTGACAGCTCTGAGCAACAACGTCTTCTACACAAACATACCATATGATACGAGGAATGCAATCATATGTTCTGATATGAATCGTACACAACAATGTGATTGGAAGATGATGAAAAGAATGCATGTCAATGATAACAAACTACCTGTATATTCAATCGACATGCCTCGAGTCAATGGGACCACCATCGACTACAAATTGAAATTATCGTTTTCTGATGGCAGTGACGGCGAAACTGGGGACTGGCAGACATTTACATTGAAGAAATCAACCGCAAAATTAGATGATGATCAAGATTCTGTCAATATCATTGCAATTTTGACACTTTGTTGTACACTAATATGTTCACTCATTTTAATCTCACATGTTATTTTCATTATACTGAGAAATAAGGGATGTGATGAATAAAAACTCTGAAATTACGATATATAGTTTTTTATTTAGGTATTAAATTACATAGCCAATCATATAAAGTATCGACATTGTGAAGACTGCACTGGAACCTTCCTCCGCGGAAATGATTCATGCAAGGTGGAATGGATTGTTGAAACGTTATTGGTTGCCACCAAGAATTGTCAAAATCTTTTAAATTCACAATGTGATTGGTCATCTCCAACTCTGCACATTTTCGCTGCAAGAACTGAATCTTTTGGTGTCCTCTAACGTAGATGATATTTGTTTGCTGCAGGTTGTCTTGTAGTATTCCATCACATAGCGTTCCAGGTGATTTGCCATCTTTTTATCATCTCTGCTTAAACTCGAAAATTCTACAGATGGCTTGAATAGAAAATGACTCGTCTTTTTGCCAATGCGAATGGTCATTTCCTTTGGAATGAATTCACCATCAACCATGAACCCTTGAATGTCAACCAGTGCGATCTCCATGACTCTTCGAAGCAAACTGACGTCTGACTGATGCAGCAACACCTTACTAGGCAATATTTCGAACAATTTCGCTGAGTGGGAGATGTTCCATGATTTGATCGTGAATGATGATGCAATAGGCTTTGGTGTCGGGAGGGAAGCCTGTAGTCGCTTCAATTTCCAACGTTATATCAACTGTAGACGACTTTAGACCCAGATAGCGCCTCGAGCAATCGATAACAAACATTGGTCGGGATTTGAATTCGGCAAAGTTTACTAGAGAGCGCTTCTCTTGACAGTTATGGTAGCTCTTGTTGAACTCTGTATAGTTGAAGTGGGCGTCGGCATATTGGTCTCGAGAAAAGTCCAATAGCATTCTTTCTTGCGGATAATAGTCGCTATTCAGAGCCAATCGTATGGATTTGATGTTGGCATTATCGAACAAGGTGACGTCTTCATGCAAATTATCAGCTTTTTTCGTTTGGAAAAATACTATAACATATCTTGGAATGTCCAATGCAGAACATGTCTTTACGGACCAGATTTCTATGGTAGATCCTTGTGTGAGTGCTGGTAGCTCGTGCAATTCCCATCGGCGAAACGGTATCATCATAGACTCATCTGCTTTGATACGTGTCAACAACTGCAACTTTATGTCATCGTTGGGTGTGAGATGTGGCACTTTCGAATTGATGCTTTCTATCGTTATTTTAGCAATACTCTGAGTCTGAGGAGATCCTGGCAAAGCAGTATTCGCTCTCTCGACTACCTTCACACTATTGGCATCATTGCGAGCTCTCACTAAACGGATTGACTGCTTGCCCCACGTTGCCACTTGATGATCGAAAACAAATGTTTCAGTGGAATGTTCATGCTAAACGTACCATCGGTGTTGAGGATCGGAGCATTGGGATAGTTCCAGCCTGCTATGGCTAAATGACGTGAGTCTTCAGGCGTATAACACAAGTATCCTCGCACAGTACTCGTTATTCCAGGATATCTGACAGTGTCCAATTCTTTATTACACAATTCATAGGTGCAGGAATCAAAGAGATGAGCTCCAGCATTGTGGGTTAATGTACCAGTACCACCACCGGTCACCTTCAATTCACCCTTGATGGTAATGATACCTTCAAACATGGCCAACCACGAATCTGCTTGATTAGCCGTTATATCGATGACATCATTGTTCTCGAATGATTTCACATATGGATAATAGGTACGCCATTCCACTTTAGTGATGCTTTCGTCGAGTCTGGGTTTGCGGAAAACGTCGAACACGGGTGCTAACAACATTGTAGTCTTTGAGTGATTTCAGAAACAGGACACTGGATAATGTCAATGTTTTTCTGTTGCTGCTGCTGCTCTTCGAAGACACGACTGCTTTGGTGTACGGTGTCGAGAGAACTGGTGCTGATGATGTTGCTGATGATGGTATATTATCTGATTTATAGGAGTAATCAAACACTAGTACCATCTTGCGAGTTTCTTCAATTCCAATATTATGATGATTACTTCACCTCTAAAATTCACCTGCCTGAAATCTTGGTCTAGAATCTGGAGTGTAATGTTGGGCAATTCCCGCCTGCCGACTATAGGTAGATAGATTAGATTTCTGGGAGTCTCGTTTATGGCGTAACCAGGATCGACTGCAACTGCAAACTCGTAGCTCGTACGTGATGGTCTGTCGTTGTAGACAGCTCCAGCAGTAACGTTGCTATCAATGTGAATGGTTCTCACTTTGGTTATGCTGACCGGCAAATCGGAAGTGTGGACTTGTTGTGCGTTCAACAATCTATTCGAAAATCCCAAGACTTGAGCTATGCTATCCTTCGGGCGAAAATCGATGGCAAACCTTTGGCTCGAAATCTCACACTTTAGTGTATTATTGTTGGGCTTCAACGAGAATATATCATCAACGTCCTTTGCACTTGAGATGCCCAATTCTTTGCGTATGAAGGTCTCAATGTCCACAATGTCGTATGAACCTTCGGGAATATCGATGATCTTTCCTGCCTTGGTCTTATCTTGCAGATTAAACTTTGATCCTTTGTCGATATCTGGTATACTGTTGTATGAATGGAATCCCAATAATGCTAGTCCGTAATCAGAGTCTGGATCGAGTTGAAGTGGTGTCAAAAAGTCTATGGAGAGCGTAGATGTACGACCTTTCAACGTCACAATCAGAGACATGACTGATGCACAATGACCGAATTACTTGGTCTCATTAAAAAGGAATTCTAAACATAGACGTCCACAATTACTTTGATTGAAATTTTGGTATTGATTGTTATTGTAAAAGATTTTCGTGCTGGCACCCAAATATTGCGCCAATTCTCTGGGCGGTTTCAGATTACCATAACTATCGAAATATAAGGCTTTTTTATCATTTTTTATGTAAGCCACCCAATGAGTGCCCGCATGATTGGAGGTATCCAAATTCAATACAGCACACTCGCGATGTCATGGACCGGTGGAAGGTAGAGTGTCCCGCATAAAAACACCTCGAAAATACGGTATTTTCAGCTGTTTGGCATACTTTATCACATCTTTATCGTACATTGTTTTATTGGGTAGCTTGTCTAGAAGATTTTTGAGTTTTTTGATTGTTTCTTCAAGTAGAACCCGAATCCTTTCGATGTTTTGCGTAGAAATAGGCCGGAACCATGTTTTCCGATAGCCTCCATTGCCCTATTATGCCTTTGATCTTCTTCGAGCTTCTTCTTTGCATTTTTTGCATCAATGACTGTCTTTGCGACTGCTCCGGCTCCTCCAGCTAGAGATCCTAGGGCTCCCAAGGCGGCAAAGATTGGTATCAATGGTAGGATACCTCCACTGTGTGGAAGATGTATGATTCTTGGTACTCTGATTCTTTTTTTACCGCCAGCCCTCTTGATTGCCATTCTGGCTGCATGGAGTGCTTCCAATGCAGATTTATTCAGACCACTTCCTGATGTTGTACTACCACCACCACCATCTGACTTTGATAGTACATTTTTTATGAATTTGATAATGTTGGATAGGGATTGCTGTGATACAAGACCCATGCCAAGTTTTCGTTTAACCTTCATTCCGGTGGTGACAAGCCAAGCAGCAGCCTTCTCTTTGAATTTAGCATTCTTCAACTTGACTCTCTCCCACGCTCTATTTTCCAATATCCAATCAGCTTTGTGTCTGTCTTCTATTGAGGAATTTTGTGAATAGGCGATATCGTGTACTTGACACGCGTCGTCCAACGGATTGATACCGGTGTCTCCTCTTGCAAGTCTTTTATCGAGTTTGGTACCTGGACCACAAAATCTGTAGCCTGGAATGTGTAATTCGATGGGAAGTTTATCGATCAGAGAATTAATCACACCCTCCCCGTGGTAGAGCAACATGAAGACTGACGTGTAGGAAGTTCGACAACTCTGCATATACCTGATGAAATGAAAAATATCACATGATGAAGATCATTCAACAAGAACGGATGTTACCCATTGTGAATTTGGATGAAATTTTGTCAACCAAACCACCAGTAAATAGTAAACATGAGAAACTGCTTCCCCATTCGTTCAGAGCAATCTTCTGCGGACCAAGCGGATGTGGAAAGACCAATGCGATGCTTTTCCTGCTGTTCAATCCAAATGGCGCGAAATTCAAGAACGTTTACGTGTATTCAAAGTCGTTGTACCAACCGAAATATCAATTGCTGCAACAAGTGTTGGATTCAGTGAAAGGTGTTGGGTATTTTCCCTTTAAAGAAAATGATGATGTCATCAGTCCATCAGAAGCGAAAAATCATTCGATATTCATTTTTGATGATGTATCATGCCACAAGCAGCAAAAAATCCGAGAATATTTTTAAATGTGTAGACACAAGGATATTGACGTAGCATACCTATGCCAGACTTTTTCTAAGATAACGAAGCAGCTGGTGCGAGACAACAGTAACCTGTTGGTGTTATTTCGACAGGATGAAATGAATTTGAAGCATGTGTTCGACGAGCATGTCTCACCAGACATGTCATTCGATCAATTTGAAGCATTGTGCTCAGAGTGTTGGAATTCCAACCAATATGGTGCGATGGTGATTGCAAAAACTTTCGATATGAATGCTGGCAGATATAGAAATGGTTTCGATAAGTTCATAAGACTGTGATCTCTAGACCATTCATCAAAATGACGTCAACCAAGATGCATGATGATGTTGCTGATGCGCTGCGCAAGAAAAAAATCAACGAACTATCGAAATCAATCAGAAGAAAATATTTAGCACTAAAATTGGGCAAGTCTGAGGATGATGATGCGTTACAGAAAATATTCCAACCACTGACATCACCTTTGAAACAAATTGCCTCCGCGTCCAAGGTCATAGAAGAAAAACTCGATGGAACACTTTCAAACATCAAGCGAAGCAGAGCAAAGTCGTTGGGGTTGAAGAAGGAGAAGAAGAAGGAGAAGAAGGAGGAAGAGGATGGAGAGGTGGAGAGGGAGCAATCGGATTTGAATCAAACTAATTTCATACCTATGATGGATGTGGCTAATAATGCTGGGCATACTGAAGATGATGATGAGGATGGTTATGACGATGCTGATGATGAACTTTTTGTAGATAGTGAAAATATCTCACCGGCTGCAATACATGATTACGTTGATCAGTATCCTGCGATGGCTCAAAAATATCTGACTGAATACTGGACAAATGATGAAAATATCGATACGGTTTATGGTCCCACATATGATCCAGTAAAATCGAAATGGTCTCTCAACGGAAAAGAAATGAATTTCCATCGAAGAACTGGAGATATACTTCTTGATGGCTTTCGGTTCCGTGGCACTCCAGGCCTCTATCAATTACTCTTCTATAATGATCCATCCTTTGCGAAAGATGATACGAACCCATACAAGCAAATACTCCCCAGACAACACAAGTGAATCCATTGGACAACCAATGGATGTCCAGCTATGGATACCCTGGACATCCATTGGATGGACGGCATTGTCCAGTATTTGTCCAATGGACATCCATTGGATAATACATGTCCAACAGTTTGGACATACATTGGAAGTCCATTGGCTTTCCATTAGACATCTGATGGATTTCCATTGGACATCCAATATTTGTCCTTTCCATTGGAAGTCTATTGGATACTCATCAGACATCCAATGGATTCCCAATGAAGATCCATTGTATGTCCATTACATTTGAAATACCATTGTATACACATCAGAACTCTAATGGATGTCTACCAAAAATCCAACTTATGTCCATTCCAATGATGAGTTTATTGGATACTCATCAGGAATACATTGGATTTCCATTGGATATCCAAATTTTGTCCAGCCAGAACGTAGAAATTAAAAAAAAGTTGTCCTTTGAGGGGATTGAACTCCGGACCCCGCTCTCGTGGATCACAACGCTAACCTCTGGACCACTGAGCTGTTATAAATATTATAGCAAGTATTTCGTATTCACGGTATTTCACATCGAGAGAAAATGCAATTTGCTGAAGTTTAGTGCCGCAATAAAGCTTTTACACGGCCCTTATCAAAAGTGTTACAGGGTGATTCATCTTTTTCGAAAGAAACCCGCCGTATAATATTTGCAAATATCGATCTTATTTGCACGGCCTAAATGGTTTAAAATTGAAATTGGATGAAAATCAACTTCAAAATAAGTACCTACCTCTATATAGGTAGGTACGTAACCTACAAAAATGATGAGACGTATAAAATCTTGAAAAATAGTACCGAGTGCGAAGTTGTCCGTGATTAATGTTCATATATATATTATATATTATTGGTAAAAATATATCAATTGAAATAGAAGAGTCATAAATGACACATACATACGTTGCGAAACGATTTCCATTGGATAAGTATGATGGATATCCATTGGCTGTAAAAATTTCGTTGTCCATTGTACAACTACAAAATGGATGTCCATTGTATGTACAAATCTCTATGTCCATTGTACATATACACAATGGATGTCCATTGGACATCCATGGACATCCGGCTACCTAATGGATTCAAAATGGACATCCAATGGATGTATGTGTGTTATCTGGGTCTTGCTCACCAAAGCTCATCTGAATTCTGCAGGACGTATGAAGTCCTCCTCTAGACTCAAATACGTAGAAATTATTCGTCCAATGTTCAGATCCAATTCCAGTGGTCGTGGTTTGAAGTTGACATACAGCACAGCACCTATCGAATACATGTATTGGGATGATCCAAACGAATTGGTAGATAGATTGAAGTTGCTCATTGCATCACAGCAAGCCGGTAATACATCAAACGATAACGAGATTGTTGCCATCTTGAACGAATTAGAAGAGGCAGGCATAATAAAACATATGTGACGATTCGGTGACATTTCCGTGTTCCGTGATACTTCCGTGACACTTCCTTGACACTTCCGTGACACTTCCGTGACACTTCCTTGACACTTCCGTGACAGTTCCGTGACACTGCCTTGACACTTCCATGACAGTTCCGTGACACTTCCATGGCATGTCTATGAGTGAAGGGGCTAATAATTGGCGAGGCAAAGTGCCGACCATTATCGATAACGTACAATACTTTGGTCATTAGCATAATGAGTCTCGACAAATTCGGACGTGGTTCGTTTCCACGCTCAGCCCCAGTAGAATGTCTCATTGAATATGCAGATCCTTATGGGCTATTAAGGGTGTGGCACAAACTTCCTCAAGAATATCGCAGCAACTTCAACCTACAAATCAAACTGCCATGCTTCGTTCATTATAATCGTCCCGATTGGACCACATACTGGGATGGACCGCCATGTTCTCGAGAGGCATGTCATTTTTGTCGAAAAGGATTACTTAAATAAAATAATTCATTATAATATATAGTTGTTTTCGTATCCTTCCACTCCCCACATACATCATATTGCAAACACCATCTGTCATACGTCATATGTCATGTATTACGCGACATCAGATATTTTTTGAAAATCTGACACCTTATCGACTTCATAAATAATAATTTCCAACGTCTGGCAACAATGTGACGGTTATCGCTGCACACGACTCTTATCAGCATAAGCTTCATTTGGTGTTGTGTGTATATTGTCGATAAAACCAACATGGAAATATTTCACCATAAATTTATTTCGATGTAATACTTGTGTGTCTTATCTCTAGAACGCATCTCTCGCTTTGCTCTACCTCTACAGATCCGTTGCAAAGATAAGCGCGCGCCAGCGATGGATATTATTTTCAACTCGAAGTTTCTTATCTCTGGAATGCATCTCTCGCTTCGCTTTACCTCGATAGATCCGTTCCAAAGATAAGCGCGCGCCAGCGATGGATATTATTTTCGACTCGAAGTTTCTTATCTCTGGAATGCATCTCTCGCTTCACTCTACCTCGATAGATCCGTTGCAAAGATAAGCGCGCGCCAGCGATGGATATCCCGTTTGAATAGCATTAAAATAATTGAAATATCACGGAGGTCGGAATACCACAGTGCGTATATACGCTGCCTCATAATGCAAAGGTCCCTGGTTCAATTTCCCAGCGGTGACAGCTTTTTTTAATTTATTTATTCACGATGGCGACGTGACGACGTATGAATAATTTGAATTTCGCGCTGGTTTTTAGTGGGCGTGGCCTCCAACCAAATGCTGGTCTCTGATTGGCTTGGGCTGGTACATACATAGCTGCTCTACTACTTACTCCATTATTGAGTGCTACCACGGATATTCAGCAGTTATATAATGAGTCTCGTAGGTGAATGATATATAGTTGGTATGAAAATTGAGCTAACAGAGTCAATTTCAATATTCATATATATCTTTCAGTTGGGCGTACAAGAAATGCAGTCGAAAGACAGTATGGAGTGATGAAACGGAGGTTCCCTGTATTAGCATTAGGTGTTCGACTGAAAATGGAAACTGTGATGAACGTTATCATTGCATGTGCAGTATTGCTCTTCAACAAAATGAAGAAATGCCACCATATGATCCTGAGATTCTACCACAAAATATTGATTTTGATGAAGACATTGCTGTGGATCAACCTGAACAACAAATCAACTTCAATGCTCGTGATGTCCCATTGAATGATTACTTTCCAAGATTGTATGAAGAACACTCATTGCTTAAGAAATGTGCCCAATCTTGTACTTAGAACTAATAGACATAATATATTTGTTGAAACTGTATTTTCGTTTGAATAAACATTGAATACCTATATAAAGCATGAAAAACCAACAATAAATAAAAATTTCAAATTCTCAATCCATTTGATCCCTAAAATATGAATGCTAATAAAAAAATATCAAAACAGAAATTCAGCACATTTCATCTTCCTGATGAAGATATTTGAATTTTTTTGCACTGATTGTGAATTGTTTATCTGAATTTTCAACAATTCAATCCTCAATTTTTGTTCTTCAACCTGACTTTCCAAAAATTTGATCTTTGAATAATCTTTATTTCAAATAGGAAATTCTAATTTACAAAAAAATAAAAAAATAAATATTTATAAAACGATGTATACAATTAAAAAAATACAATAAACATAAAAAAATTTAATTAAATCACAAATATGTATATTATATATATAAACATGAATATAAAATGTATATCACTATCGAGAACACCATCGGCATATATGACATTGATGACTACTCAGATAAGAAGTTTTTGATTCTTGATTCAAATATGTGTATAGATGGGCTCATCTTGATTTCAATGGGTAGTTCATTATACTGAACTAAACCTTGATGAAATAATGAATCCATCGTTCTCTTCATTGTAGAGCGATTAACATGAAAATCAAACCTACCTCTAGTCTCATAATTATACATTTGATGGTTAAATGTTATGAATTAATTGAAATACGTTGGGAACTCGCAATTAACCAATTTAAAAATGAATATCATAGAGAAGTACCGTAAAACGTGGTTACTTTGCGAGAAATTTCGAATTTTCTGCTAATAACCATCAAACGGTAAATGACGTGTAATTGCCCGAGGAGTATGTCTAAATTTGGGTCTTTCTTGATGCGACTGATACATTCAATCTGGAGTAGATATGAATAGAGTATTTTTTTTGTCAATTCTAAACTTGGCAAAGTATCCACACAAATTGTGGTAACTTTGCCATATTATGTGAAGTATATAAAAAAATTATTTTTATGCAAAGTAGTTTCTTCAAATGGGATACTTTGCCGTCCATTCATTGAAACTCATGAGTATATATCATGGTCATCAAAACCAGGAAGAAATAAACACGAAAATGTGATAAAAATACATTTTATTGTGTCTTAACAGCCTCATATCAGTCTTCATCAATAACAAAACTTCAAAGAATCCAAAATTTAAAAAAAAAAAACGAATTCTCGATATAAAAAAAATAAAATATCAAAACTAAATAAAATCAGGTAACCTGCCCTGCAGGTACAATATATTCAATTGATTTGTTTCAAATACGACTCAGGAATGTCAAAGTCTAATCTCTCTCTCCCCAGTTCTTTAGGAGCAGCCATCGTCACGTCGATTTCTTCCCGGGTGACCCATGAAGAGTCCTGAACTTCCGGAAAGACAAATATATTTCCCCTCCTCGTTATGAATCTGATGTGGTAGAGTTCCCTATCGATTTCCAATATTTTTCCAATATACATCTTCATGGTCTTTTTAGTCGTGAATTTGGCAAGAACATACTTGTCTACTTCCGGTACTAAATTAATATTGACCATCATTTACCGAATTCTCCTCGACCATTGGCTCAGAAACTATATCTTCTTCAACTGTCGACTCATTTTCCGAGCAAGCCTTATTTTCTTTATTGAAATCTTCGTGGCTGACTGACGAACCTGGAGTAATTTTCAACATTTTTTTACTTTGTCGAGGCTGACTCGGGCCAGGTGATCTCAATTCTTTCAAATAATCTAGAAGCAACTCACTTATCGAGCCATCAACATTTTTCACTTTATTGTTGGGCAATCTTTTGAAAACTTTTTGTTTATCCAACGGATAAATTCCTGTGGCTGCAAATCCATTGCAAACTATGGATTGTTCTCGAATTTTCATTTTATTAATTAATAAATTCAATAATTGTGGAAAGCAGTTTTTTTCAAGTTATTATTGCGTAAATTTTTTAGTTTATATTCTGTAAGTATTTCCCTCCAAGACATTTTCAGGGGTCGAAAAAAACTTACATCCAGAGGCTGAGTTAAATGGGTGGAGTTGGGAGGGAGGAATACAAAAACTATATTATTTTGTTGGCAAGTTCTCAAAACGTCTATATTGATGTGGGACGATAAATTGTCACCAATCAGTACTTTTTTGCCTTCTCTTTTTCTTGCCCAAGGGGTTACTACTGTGTGAAACCAATTCTCGAATGTATTCGAGTCAAACCAACCAGATTTGGTACAATTATATCTGGTGTTTGGTGGACCTCCAATACACCACAGATCATATAAACGTTCTGCCTTATATACCACATAGGGTGGCAGAACTTCTCCAACAGCGCTGGCAGCGAACATGATGGATATTGCCGTTTTCGTTGAGTTCAATACCCTCTCTGGATATTTTGTGCCTCTTTTAATAACACATTTCTTCGTTCCAGGATCGTCGCTGAGGTTTGTTACATCGTAATTCAGGATATTAGATGGATCTACACCTTCTAGGCTCCTCTCCAAATTCAAGAAATAATCCTCCATTTCATTTTCATTTTTTTCGGCTCTATTCCTTTTGATGTTCTGGCAATGTCTTTTTGTCAGTCGATGGCTATGCCTTTTCACGAAACTGTGGACCCATTCATCACCAGGCATATTCTCGTGGAACCTTGAGGAAGTGATTCCATTCTTAGTTAGATAATTCTTGACTGATAATCGCAAGTCCATCATAGTGAAAGGGCACCCATATTCGGCACAGGCAATGATAACATCTACTAGCTGCCTCTCATCTATTTCACTCAGCTCAGTTGGTGCACCATATTTTCCAGTATGACGCTGATGAACCTTATTATCTAAGGTTCTGCGTGGTATGTTGAAAATTTTCGAAGCTCTATTACAAGACATGCCTCTTCTTATAGCGTTCATAGCTCGTTCCAATGTTCCGGGAGTGTAATTAACATAATTACGACTCCCCAATACTCTTTTGTGCTCCCTAGGCATGCTAGTGACCTGCAAATTAGAAAAGTAATGTATGGCAAAGTCACCCCGAGATTGAAAAAAAAAATATGTAAAACTTTGCCAACCCCCGAAAATTCCATAATTTATCTTTATATTGTTATGAAAACTCGTGGGATTATCGATAATAGACCAGTTGAGGTCACTACTATGAAGAAATTGTTATCATACATTCTAGGAGATACTTACGGAACCAACTGTCGCACGTACACAAAAACTCCCGCCAAACAGGCACGTGGTTTTCGGGACGTATAGTTCTAAACCGTCGAACTATCGTGTGTCGACTGATTCCAGACAGACAGAGATGCCTTCAAAAACCGTTAGGCGAAGTCACGCCCATTTAGTGTTACCAACTGAGAAATGAAAAATATCTCTAGATTTTTCACAAAGACATGGCAAAGTTACCTGGGGATGCAAAGTAACTCCGTTTTACGGTACGTAATTTGTTTTTTAACTGGCATCCAATCGAGTACAGATAACATTAAGTTAACAGGGGTATATCTGTTACATTGGAGAATAATCCTCATTCCGCGATTTTGTAATTTTTGTAATGAAGACAAACTATTGTCATCTAATAGGGAGAGTAAACTAGGAGAATAATCAAAATGTGGTTGTATAATAGTTCTGTAAACTATCACACTTGATTGGAGGGATAAATGAGTTCTGATTCTAGAGAAGAAATATAGTTTTTTAATAATTTTATTGTATATGTAGTTGAAATGAAGTTTGAAGTTGACTGTGTTATCCACAATGATACCAAAATATTTAATTTCATTTACTATATCTATTTTACTTCCATAAATTTGAATATTCAAATCATGAAAATCAATTTAACCATGTTTGAATTTCGAGATTATAATCAATGCTTTAGTTTTTTGATGGTTTAGTTTAAGTTTATTTATTTTCAGGAACAATGATATCTTCTCCAGATAGCTGTTCATTTTAATTATAGCAACGTTGAGATCTTCATCACTTGCTGCAATGAGCGTATCATCCGCAAGAAGTTTCAAGAATTCAATACCATGAATAAGCTTTATATCATTCAAGTACAATATAAACAACAATGGTCCTAAGACGCAGCCTTGTGTAACACCTGTGCTTATATCCTTACTGGTTGACACGTATCCATTCACTTTCGTTTTTACTGATCTATTTGTAAGATAGCATATGAACCAGTTAATTACATTTCCACCTATGCCATAATATTTCATTTTTTTAATCAAAATGTCGATTTCAATAGTTTCGAATGCACGTTTGAAGTCAAGAAAGATTGCTAATATGTATTTGTTTTCATCCATCATTTGTTTCCACTTGGAAATTGTGAACTGTAATGCAGTTTCACATGAATGGTTGTGTCGAAATCCTGACTGATGTTCCATAATTATTTGATTAGATTCCAGATAATCTTTTATTCGATTGTATGCAGCTATTTCAAGAATTTTCTCCAATGATGGTACAGTATTTATGGGTCGAAAGTTTATTGATTCATTTGTATTGTTCACTTTAGGAATTGGAATCACTGTACTTGTTTTCAATTCATAAGGAAATTGGCCTGTTTCAAGTGAGGTGTTTATAAAATTTAATAATACATTGCCAATGACTCGTACAACACTTTTCAAAACTCAAATAATAATAATAATAAGTTTATTTGCGAGTTAAAAAGAGAAGGATTACAATAAACATATATGGGACTGAATATAAATAATAAAATAAAGTGTCTAACATTATTGATAAATTTCATGTGCTATAGAACTCGAAAGAATATCACAATTTTTATAGAATAATCTAAGCATTTTAGTGAAAAAATAAATGACATATATATGTGCATGAACAGGATATAAACATCAGCAAACAAACGAAAGAATGTCCCACAGGAACTCAGGGTTGTACGTGGGTGATTCTTTCATCTTATTTACTCATGTACCTATACAGTTTCCATAGATTAGTTGTTAATCTATGCAGTTTCACAGTTCCAGTTAGATTTGAAGTACAGTTCACCTTTGGTTAATGACCATATGTATAAAGCTTCTTTCTGTATCTAAAATATATTTTTTCAAATATTTTTTGAATAAAGGTGCGGAATTGATGGTTCTAAATGAGTTATTTTGCTCCTCAGGTAACTGGTTGTAGATTCTTGTAGCAAGATAGTGGTGATTTCGTTGTCCAACATATTTTTTTGATGTTTCCGTTTTTACATATTGTTTCGTTTTTTGTCTTGTTTGATAGTTGTGATCTATCATATGAAGAATGTGCTTGTTTTTGAATAGATGAATTAAAATGTGGTAATAAAATATCTGTTTAATATCGAGTATTCTGGCCTCGCTATAAAGAATGTCCGTTGGATAAGTGCGTTCTTTCCTAAATATAATTTTCAAAAAGTATTTCAGGAGAATTTTCAATTTATTCATATAAATATCCAGAGCTCCCCCCCAAGCTAAAATTCCATATTGAATTCTGGATTCTATTAATGCGTAATATAGGATTTTCATATGATGCGTGTCAACTATATTCTGTATAAATTTGAATCTATATAGCATAGTTCTCAAAGTACTCACAATATTTTGTATGTGTTTGTTCCATCTAAGATGTTGGTCGATAGTTATTCCAAGGTACTTGATTTCACTTGCAGCTGTTATTTTAGTATTTTTTTCATTATAATTTATATTCAGCTCTTGGTAGTTGGGCAGATGATTTTTGTAGGATGTGTAAGGCATAAATTTGGTCTTATCAAAATTTATAGTGAGTAGATGTTTGTTGAGCCAGTCTGACTCTGCTTTTGATTTAAGGTCATCCAAAGAATTGTCTCGGTAGAATATAACAGTATCATCTGCGAAACTGATTATATCTCCGGAGCAGTTTAGATTCAGCAGCCCATTGAGGTATATACTGAAACGGAACTTTCCATTCCCCTTCATATCGTACCTAAAGTGTGTTTGTTATTTTTGACGTTTTGGGTAACTTTCTATCATAATTATTAGCCTTTGTGTTATGTTTGTATGTTTCTTCCATATTACACAGAAACATTATTAGGAATTACAAGTTTTTGGTTACTCTATAAATAATTCGATCATTACCGTTGAAGCATTGTCTTATTATATGTATAGTGGATGAAGTATTCTATAATAATATTCAGTAGGTCCTATAATCTCCAGTTTCCTGTAACGACATTTCTCAGTACCTATACTGTGTTTATTCTGTTGGCTCATAGAGGGCGCGCGCATGTCGAATTTGAATTTTTTACCGTGTTTTGAAGGTAAGGTTTTTTGTAAAGTCCTTGGATAGAACCAGCAAAAAAGCTGATGTTCGATTCGTTGGCAATGCTATCGAATTGACTCTTTTATTTTATTTCCATTCAGAGAGACAGGTGGAAAATATTATAGATCCTAAAGTATATCTAATTATAGAGCCAAAACGGCCTTTTGCTTTCCCCATTGAGTTGGAGCCAGCAGCCTGGTCTAGGTAAGCCCTTTTTCTGTAGAAATCTGGAAATTTATAAATTGTTACTCAAGGTAAAATGATAGATATTGTTAGTAGATATAGTACAAATGTCTTGCTCACGTGTTGGAAATATCCAACGATGATTTTTGATATTTTAGATTAGTATACAGGGTGGGTGTATACATTGAGAAACCGCTTATGTTATTCCTCAACGAAATGAAAGGTTTGTATAGGACCGAACCCATTGCTTGATTTGGTCAGACCCCACAACGACCCTTGTTTCAATACTGAGAAGTATGGGACCCAGCACAGTACCTTGGGGTACGCCATATTCTAACTCTTTCTGTGAGCTATATAAATCTTCGATCTGAACAATTTGTTTTCTATTTCTGAGTTAGCTTTCGAATAGTTTATATGCCGTTCCCCTCATTCCTATGCTCTCCAAAGCTTTTAACAGGAGTTCGTGATTCACCGTATCAAAAGCCTTGGAGAGGTCAAGAAAAATACATAGTGCTGGTTTCCCCACCTCTAAATATTTTTTTTCAAGTAGCTGATGGCATCTTGAGTCGACAAACCCTCCCTAAATCCAAATTTTTTTTCGGATATCAATTTATATTTTTTCAAGTACTTATTTAGTCTGCTTTGTATTATTTTTTCAAACATTTTTGTAATGACAGTGATTATGGAAATAGGTCTGTAATTGATAGGGAGAGTCCGATCTCCTTTTTTATATAGTGGTTTGACAATGGCTAATTTGAATTGAGATGGTACAGTTCCTTTTTCCATTATATTGTTTATGAGGTAGGATAGCGGATAGCGGAAATTTCATACTTTATTCCTTTCAGAATTTCTGCTTTCATTTGATCTTGTCCGGGTGCTTTATTATTCTTTAAGTTATTTATGATATCGATATTCTCGGTAGGGTCCGTAGGTGTGAGGAAAAACGAATGGGTCACAGATCTTTTCAAGGTTGGGGGATTGGCTTCTGTCTCAATTTTTGTTGCTAGGTTTTTTCCGACGCTCACATAATATTCATTGAATTCATTCGCAATTTCTTATTTATCGCTCGTGAATGTGTTGCTTTCCTTTTTAATTTATTTTATATGATTGCTTTCGCGGGAGGTATATATAGTTTTTATTGTTTTCCATAGGTTTTTGGTGTTGGAACTGTCTTGTTGAATTTTATTTTTATAGTAATTGGTTTTTGTGATTTTTATAAGGTTGAACCACCTGTTTTTATAGTCGAGGTATTCATTTTTGTAAAGTTGTGGGTTTTCTTTGAAATTTTTGAGTAAGTCTCCTTTTTTATTTATTGAATTTACAAGACCTTGCGTAATCCAACATTTTCTCCTGATTGTTTTCCTTTTTTGTTTCACCAATGTTGTATTTTTTTTTTACTGTGCTAGTAAAGGAGCTATGCCGATATCAGACCAATTTTCAAAATTCTAAGTCCTTTTTCCCCAGATTCTACGGAAATTCCGCGATGTGCAGCGGAAAGCCCCATAAGAGCCAATGTAAAGCAGACCAGATTTTTCCCTAGATCTACGGACTTTTTCAGCGGATTTTAAGGTCCATTCTGGTCATTTTTTACGCTTTCAAGGTCATCCGGCTCCGACGAGCGACTTATCAGCAAGCTGTTGATAAGAACCGCAATAACACATCGATGCCAATAGCTGGGTCGATATACAGGGTGTTTGAGTTGAATATAAATTGAAAATATATACAGCTGTCCCACTGGTAGACCACCACACTTTAGGTGGGCTGAGCAAACAGATAGCTGACGTATGACGTATGGCAGATGACGTTTGATAGAAGGCCGTTGACAGGATCAATGACACGTGACCAGGCGACTTGCTAGCTGGCTACCCCGCTGATGATTTCATTCAATATGCAGTATGTTCAGATGGACCCGGCAAAACAGATAGGTAAAGTATGACGCACTAGCTGCTGATTCCGTTCAATATACAGGGTGTATACATATAGGGTGACTCGCGGGTAGACCAACCCACTTCTTGTCATGCTCAGAGACTGCTATAACACCCAAAGTACGACAGCGGATAACAACTAACATAACACATTCGATACCACATGACCTTCTGGTGCTCGCTGAACAATCGACAGCCGACAGATGGCTTATGACATTTGATAGGCGGTCGCTACGTAAACCGTTGATTATATTCCCCGATGCTTGCCGAAAGCAAAACCAATCAGGCACCTGGCGGGTAGACTACCCCGCGTATAGATTAAGGGTGCTAGGAGGTTATGAACGCTAGAGGTTAGCCATGTTTAGGTGTGATACTTTGTGTTGAATAACCTGATTTTTATTATCAATTACTGAATACAGTTATTTCAATTAGACAGCTAACGCAAGCTCATGATTTCATTCAATATAAAAGACGGTTGAGTTGAATAGCAATGAAAAATATACAAGGTTAGACCACCACATTTCAGGTGGGCTCGGCAAAGGGATAGCTTACGTATGACAGATGTTTCTTGACAGGGGACGTATGGAGTGGAAGTATTTAAAAACCAGGAAATATGTCGAACTACTCTCTACCCAAAACTCATGATGCGAGTGATCATCTCGAAGTCTACACACTTTCGCTTGAATCTTCTGGTAACGTAGATAATGTTTGCTGCAGTTTAGCTTGTCACAGAAACGCTGCGGCAATGTAACGGGAACGTCAGGAAAATGTTATGTAATCGTTACAGATACGCTGCAAAAATGTCTCGGAAATGTCACAGGAACGTCACGGAAATGTCATCGAAGTGTCATGGAAGTGTCACGGAAGTGTCACGGAAGTGTCAAGGAAGTATCACGGAAGTGTCACGGAAGTGTCATGGAAGTGTCACGGAAATGTCACGGAAACGTCACGAAACACCAGAACGTTACAGAAACATCGCGGAATGTTTACGGAAACGCCACTGAAATGTCAGACATATTTCATTATACCTACCGCTTCTGCTTCATTCAAGATAACAACAATCTCGTTATCGTTCGAGGTGTTTCCGCGACAAATACTCTCTCTACAACTCTCAACTAAAAACATGTAAAACAGCTCTGGGTTACACCAAAGGATTGAAATCAAACACAGTGTTGAAAATGTTTATAATATATTCAATAAATTATACAAATAGCAGCACATTTCCCCACCACCCTCGAGGTAGTGCCTTGTGGCGCGTTGCTTCTTTTTATAGTGGGAAGCTCTCCGGTAGACCTACTTTGACCACTTGCGACGATAAATAATTAGGTTAACAATTTTTCTCAGACAGCACGAAGATTTATTCCTAAATTAATAGAAACACTTCATTAATTCGTCTGATGTATGTTTTCGCAGACAGCACGAAGATTTATTCCTAAATTAATAGAAACACTTCATTGATTCGTCTGATGTATGTTTTCGCAGACAGCACGAAGATTCATTCCTGAATTAATAGAAACACTTCATTAATTCGTCTGATGGTTCTTTTTTGTTCGATTGCTAACCTAATCATTCATCACACATTTTACATAAAATTAATTGATTAATTATCAATTTCCATTGCTTCACCATTGATGGAATGATGGCCCCATGGTAACGCTTCATTGATTCCTGGTATAATGTATCTCTTATCATCATTTGGACTGAGAGCTATCTTGTTCTGCGTGATTGAATGGACCTGGTACTGTTTGGCTCTAATCAAGTTTTGTGATACTGTTTTCTGTTTGGCTGTTTCCAGACATTCAACATAGTCATCGAAAGTTATAGTTGTTTTAACAACAGACTTCTTTACACCTTTCGCCTTCTTCATTACACCCATATTCATGATTATATCATCGATTTCCTCCTGATCATAGTTTTCTGCATGCAATTCTGATCTTTTCTTTTCAATTTCATTTTCAGTTGTCAACACTTTGGTGGCATATAGTTTAGATCTCAAGCCCACATAGTCCGTCATTATTCGACTCTTGTTTTCATCTGACATCATTCCGAGCACTTTTTTATTGACCTGTGGTATTCCGAATTGGTTATTCATAGGATAGTCAGAGGTATCGAATCGTTGATGGCAATCTCGCTTCATGACTTCATATGGATCTCGATTGGTAATCTCATAGATGAGCGAGTCAGTATCAGTGTACAGAACGGAGCAATCATGGAATGTGTGAACCATATAGTCGTAGTGAAAGTCATATAGGGTAGTCTTGGCGAGATCGAGAATGGCTTGACCAACGTATATGGGCTTATTCAGCCAGATTTCCAATTTCCCGAGCTCAACTGCTACCAAGTTCTCATTGAAAATGATACAGTTCTTAAACTCGGGTTTGGAAATATACGACTCGGCGCCATATCTCCCCGCCCACTGCGTTAGGAGCCTAACGTTGACTCTCTTACGAATGTTCTCCATCGTTTTCCCGAAAACAGCGTTGTTCATGAGTTTGAACAGATTTTTCTCGAATTCATTTTTTGCCTGTTTACGGAGGTTGGTGTTGAGGTCAATATAGGATTTAAGCCATGGGGATTGTCGAAACTTGAGTACTCGGTGAATCTTTTTCAACACTAGGCCATGCTTCAGCGCCTGTTTCAAGGTGCGGTAGTGGATGACGTACTTCTCCTTATGATTTAACGTTGCCATCAACTTGGTAGGCTGACATGATCTCGTTGGAGGCTTCATCGTCTTCGGATTGATGTGTTCAGGGCAGAAAGGAATGTCTTTATGTAGATTATGGAGGCGATGTGGATACTCCAAGTCGACTTCCAAAATACATCCCTTATCAGCATCATCAGGAATAGCTGTGACGTCGATATTAGTGTCAGCCCATTCAAAGCCTCCATATGGTAACGACTGAGACATTGCCCAACCATATTGGTTGTTTACATCATAATACATCAAATATGAGTCTGGCTTTGATGAATTATAATTAGGCATGTACTTGTTGTTTGCTTGAGCTCTTCGTTTAGAACAAACTTGGCTCAATCCTCCTCGGATACCTTGCTCAACAAATAGAAACATGTCTACATCGGTAAGCAGTTCCAACTCTTGCTTTGTATGCTTCAGCATGGCGTCCCACGTGAACCCTGGTAGTGTGAAATAATGAGCAGGATCGAGACCATAGGTGTTGTGGCAGCTGGATCGAAACTGCTCAAAAACATCGGCTAACAGCATAATGTCCGTTTTCATGTAGAGGTCAACATATTGACCCAAGTCTTTACAGCCAAATTTCGACCATACCAGCTTGGCGTGAAGGTAGTGTCTACGGGGGCATGGCTTGTCATACAATTTACTGTAAAATGACTCTATTGGAGGAAGCTGAGTTTCATCGAATCTTTCGAATGAGTCGATATAATCGTAGGGCATCACTCCTTTTTTAGTTAACAACTGGAGCTGATCATTGGAAATATTAGAAAATTGTGATTTTAAATTTGGAAATTCCCCCAGTTCCGTCAAGATTGGCTTCAGGATTTTATCGTCGAACCATACATTTAAATCGGTATCCTTGTAGGTTTGTGAGTTTGAGGTAGTAAAGTACTTGTACTCTTTTCCATTATATGGGGGGACCAAGTGGATGGAATGGCGTGCAGGGTATGCAAACATTTTTGCTTTTGCGTGTGCGCATGCAAATCAAGACATAAAAATGGGGTAGTTGGGTGTTTTGCGGCAGTCTTCCAATGTCTGTGGCAGAGTACAAACGTCAGTTGCAGGAATTTCAGAAGAAAATAAAAGAACTAGAAGCTACAATAAAACATTACGAGGATAAGCAGCTGATCATTAGAAATTTTTCGAGAATTACATTATTAGAAGACGCTATCAAAACTCGACGCATACCTACAACGCAGCAAACTACGAAGAAAAAAATATGGCTATTTTGAAAGCAACATACGTATTGCTGTTCGCAATTATGAACAATATATTGTACATGAATGTCCGAACAAAGTTAGCGAAGCGGGAATTTGTTTCAATAATCGATCATGTCAGTGGATTGGTATGAGAAGAGGGTACATCAATGATGGTCGGATGGAAGTATTCTCAATACAAGCGCCGAAAAACGCAACGAAATATAGAATTCGTTTGATTTTCGATGATAGGACCTTTGGGGAGCTAGGACAATGGCAGTTTTTCGAAAACACATCAACAACAATTATTCCGACATCTTCAGCACCAGTGGACCATGAAAAATTCGTCACATCATCGAATATTATATCGATTATCAATTTAGTATTCATAGTCGTGATAATTCTGATAAATATCATTCAGTTATTTTTCATGAAGAAATAAAATCGAATATAATCAACTTGTTGTGCATATTTTCCGTTTAGAATTCACTGATTTGGTCGGTAACTTCCTGCGATAATGATGAAGTCTCATACGATTGCGGTTGCTGTTTTTTTCCAACGATTCAGATTGTAGCGAGAACATCCTGTTTTTGCGGTTGATTGTTATTCCAACAGTTTAAATAAGGTCGAGAATATCCTGTACATGTGGTCATATGTTTTTTCCAACATTTCAGATAAGTTCAGAAAAATCCGGCAAATGTGGGTAGATATTGTGTTCTATTTGGTTTTTACGTGGTGAGTAAAACCGCAGAAAATAACGAATGTTATTCACATATCGCGCGCGTTCAGTATCCCCTTTTCCCCACATATCTTTCTGACTATATAACCAATGTCGCAACGCTCTAACATCCATTCGAATCGCAGCAGCAGCTCATTGAACAACAGTCAGTGCTATATTGTGTGTGCGTGCATCATCAAAAATAGTAAGTACCTTTTTTTATCAAAGTGCTAATTTCTTTTATGAAGCTTTCATAGTTTTCCCATTTCGAGTTTTTCGAACCAACAACAATAGCAATAACTGCCTTTTGTTTCAATTCAAGTGTTCATCCTCAGTCCTGCATATGTTATAGTCCTTTTCCATTATATTCAGAGTTTTTTCGAAAAATAATTCAACCAAGTGTCAACGATTATTCTGAAATTGTAAATGATTCATCCCAGTGCTCGTTGTTTCTACCCTATATAATATTACGGTTTTATTTTGAGTTTTATCGTGGATTATTTCATCCAAGTGCTAATTTGTATACCCTATCCTATATAATCCATCGTTTTTCATTTTATTTTCCCCAAATAATTACTTGAATATATAAAAGATAACGATGCACCGGTGGTTTATTTTACACCAATAGATAATGATTATTTCATCATAAACCTTGGCATAATATGATTAATAAACATTGCTTTGACATACTTCCTGAATATCTCCCTATATATATCCGGCGATATCCATCCATAGATTGCTGTTATCTGTAGTCACATACCGACATTCGTTGGAAATGCGAAAAATTCAGATTGCTGTTATCTGCAGCCATTATAATATGCCAACATTCGCTGGAAATGCAAAAAATTGAATAGCTCGAGAGTATAAAATGTGCTAGACGTATCTAGACGAATCATTCGATACCAACACATCAAGTGTTCGAGTATCTTGAAAAGTGTTCAGCACCAATTGATAATTTAGTGCTTGCGCCTTTTATCTTGAAGAAAAGTAAGTTTTTATATTTCTATAGCGCTTTTCTATTCGTTCTGGTCGCTTTAATGTTTCAATCAGCCATTCCTCTTGAAAATATCAGCCGGGTAGCCGTGCGTATAGAGTGTCAATATTGATAATCAGCATTCGCTTACCGGCCGTGGGTTCGATTCTCAGCGATTACAGAAATTTTTCTGATGGCCAAAGAAAGTGTTTTGGAATCACACGTTAAAAGGTATAAGGTCCCCATCATTCCTTGCTCGCACAAGTCTCTTGAAGACTTCTGAGGGTTGCTCGTTAGGGGGAGTAACCGAATAAAAGATAGAACAATTTTAGAGAAAATTATTTTTTGTTTTTTCAAAACAGAGCATTCATTAGGCCATCGTGAATATTATTTCAAAAAGTTTATGCAACACCCTCTATCGCGAAAACGAATCAAATATCAGTGTTTCATTCCAAAAAATATAGTGAGGAATCACAATATATAGAAACACCCTGTATAGTTTTTTCCTCAAAGTGTTGCCCTCAAATACCTTATGTTGAGTTTAAGACACCTCATATGTTATTTTATATGGACATCATATTGGCTTTCGCAACATTATTAATTTTATTATTTTTACCGAGTGTAACCTGTAGAATATTTCGAAATCAGAACAAATAGAATATAAGCAAGCAATAATATGAGTTGTGGGTATGAACTAGTAATGAGTAGGTATAATCTCAACATACATGAGTGGTCTTAACGTTCCCATCCAACTTCTTATTTATGTTATTCAAACAAAAACAGCTGTTCGGACTCTTATCACGCTGGAAATGAGCCATGCAGATATCATTAACCATAATCTACAACAAGCCTATGTTGCATTCAGATGTTTTTGCATAGATAATCTTCTGTTATTGGTATACCGGGCGGCTCAAAACTATAAATGCCTTTAAATTAGCGTGGTTTCGTTATTCGAATGTTTTTCAGCATAGATAATCTACTTTTAAGTTTCTGTTGATGGTATACAGTGTGGTTCAAAAACTAGAAAGGCTTTTACACTGTTTTTCGTTTTTCTCTTGAGATTAGCCCTATGTATGATATCGCGAAAAGTGAATGGAAATGGAATCACGTGATTAGATCAAGCTATATTACAAAAATAAATAATGTGAAATGTCATTCAATCTACACAATGGAAAAAAATGTATTCTTTCATGGATCGAAAGCTGTAAAGAAAATCGGGCAATGGAAGATGATGACGTCATGACAGATGTATTGATCGATCAGTGGTATCAAGATCAGAACATATCCTGTTATATATTATTTGTGTGGACGGGTTTCCGACATTTTTTGCCCTGATGTCTAGCATGAACTTTGACCCTTTGGGAAAACTCTAAATTTTATCTATACTATGATGGAGTATCGGAGAAGAGGATTTGCATCTAAACTAATACTACACATCAAGAAAACGGATCAATTTTCAGCCTTTCGTTCACACATTGGATCTGAGAAATTATTAGAAAAATGTTTATGTATTAATTATGGTGATATGAATGGTTCTGTGATGTATAGGTATCCATAATGCATATAAAAAAGTTTATTATTTTATTCGAAATCGCAACTAATTCACTATGAGTCGTTATACAGGGTGTTTTTTTAAAATCATATAGTCACATGTTCAATCAACAAATACCTACATAAAGTAAGTGGAGTTGACTAGTCATTGCGTGTTAGTCTCAAATGCTTACAAACACAATAAAAGACGGATAAATTTCAATAATTTATTTTAGATATGCCAACATTTTCAAGTTCGATGAGAATAAAGGCGATCTCGTTGTTGTTCTTATCTGATTCCATTAAATATCTCAGTCTATCCACCAAGATATTCGAATCTGTCCATTCATCTAAAATATTGTACTCCTCATTCCCAATACTGGCTTCAGGCTCCACGCTCGACTTTGGACGTTTAGGTTTGGTCTTATTTTTGAAGAGGGGTCTGATAATTTTATCAAATTTCTCCTTATCAGCTTGTCCTCGTAATCGCCCTAATCGATCTCTATGAATAGAGCTGATTTCTAGCATCTATTTATACATCTGGTGATCCAGAGGCGTATAATTTCGAGGGTTCTTGGAAAATAATAATTCCAAAAGACCCAGAGTACTTTTAAAATCGACATTATCTACGCCTATGTATTGGTCCTCAAAGCGTAGATTCTTATGTCCAAGTGTCCATCTGCCGTCAACATATTTCAGTCCATAAGCATTATCATAATCTGCACAGTGATATTTATCTAATGCTTGCTCTGATGAATGGTGCTCCATGATGTGGACGCTATATGGTGTCTGATATACAGCTGAAGACTCTTGAATACCTCTGAAGACATCTGAATACCTCTGAAGGCGTGATCTGAAGACCTCTGAATACCTCTGAAGACATCTGAAGACATCTGAAGGCGTGATCTGAAGACCTCCGAATACCTTTGAATACTTCTGTACGTGTGATCAGATGATTTATGCGAACGCAATTATCTAATCAGTCTGATTATTCATGAACAGGAGTGATGGACATTCCTCATATGGCGGTACATGTCAGTTCTAGTCAAGAATTTCCCACATTTCTCACACAATAGCTTATTGGGAAATTTTCTCTTTTTAAAACTTTCCCAGGTGTTATTGATGTTGAATGGAATCCGCTCTCCACTATTGAGGCATTCTATTATAAAACAATCATTACAAAGTTCTCGTACAGTACACAGCTGATGACAGCGCTCACAAATATTAGCCATGACTACTCTGCAGTCGAATGTGGAATGATCTACTGGATTGTGAAATAAGTAATAATGATGACAGTGTCGATGATCATGATATTAGCTTCGAGTAGCATTTTTACTATTTTTACTAACGTAGATATTTCCGTATACCTATCTCAGTTATTTTCCCGTTTCGAATTATTATTTCGAACGATTCATGAAACAGATGAGTTAATTGATTAGTGTAGTCGAGTCATTTTTCAAAATATCAAAAATATTATAAGGTCACACTACTTCTCATCCGTCAATTCGCGTCACTGCATGCAGGTGGCGCTGCGGAGACTGCCTACATTTCGCCGCTGAACGTCTGTCGGAATCCTATAAATACTGTGACCATGTGAAACATAAATTAATCTAACTTGGATGAAATCTTATCAGTAAGTAGTTTACTCAACTGGTATTTTATATCAATATAAAATGATGAATGGGTGATAACAACACACTGTTAATTTGAACGATACAGGAGCCACGTAGAGTGATTAATCATTTTTCCGGTGGATCTGACACTGTTTATAGTGTGAAATCTACTCTGTACTATTATATTCCCAACTCTCAACTTTTGTAACCATGTAATATTCGGTTATTGCATTCCACTCTAAAGTGATATTGACACTAGCTTGGGTCTTGAGTAGGATGTTCACTATCGATATTGTTTCTTTCAACTCTTTGTGTTTATTCAATATATTTAGAGAGATAAATAGAGTTAGTTTCAATGTGCTTGATACATTGACACTAATTGAAAAGATCACACTTTAATATACTAGACTATACATTTACTCAAAAGCTTAGTGGTCCTCCTGGGAACGGGTGTTCACTCTATTTTTTTTACTGTGTATCTGTCTACAAATATAAGATCATAGAAATAATCTGCGTATGCGTTTCAATGTGTATGAGTGCGCATGCGTGGACAAGGATAGATCCGGAATAAAAGGGTGATATGCGCATGCGTCTGAGAAGGTTTAATGGTCAAACTTCAAAATCTTTCAATCTATCGCATTCTATCACTGACCCCGCTCGAGTGTAGACGTATTTTTACGTATCAATTAGAGTTGTTATTTTTTCAGTTGTTGAAAATGTCGCTGTTTGCTGATTTGGTGAAGTACATCGCTTCTATATTGGGCTTTGTAACATCAAACAATGATGAGCAAGAGATGAGAAAAGGTCTTCGTGAATGTGGAAAAGGAATAAAACGGCTTAACGATGCAATGAGATATGCGAAGACCCTTGGGGAGAAGCAGCACCTGGAGGCCTGTCTTCGGAATATCAGAAGTTTGCGGAACCAGTTTAAAGCACTTCAGAAGAAGGGGGCTGGCATTATGACAAGAACGGAAACTGCTAAACATCGAGTTCGCTGGGAAGATTCTATGTCAGCTTTCCAGAGTCGAATTCGGACTGGAGTAATCTCGAATTTAAAACATAAGGATCCTGCAGCCTTCTTGACCGATTGCAGAGCGTTGTTCAGCCGGCGCATTCAGAATGCTCTCAAGAAAGATGCTGCAATCAAGGTGAATACTGTTTTCTGCGGGGAGTTTGAGCTTGTGAAGGGAGATAGTGTACTTAGAGAGTACAAGTACTTTACAACATCAAACTCACCCATCTACAAGGATACCGATTTAAATGTATGGTTCGACGAAAAAGTTACCACACCAATTTTGACAGAGTTGGAGGAATTCCAAGAGCGTGACAGCGGATGGGCGCTTAAAAATATCATCAATCTGGGGGTGAACATCAACAAGTTTACACCTCAACTTGGATCTTCATACATCGAGTTGCCTCCTCAGATAAAGCGGAAGCGAGCTTGCGTCAACGTGAAAAACGAAGATGATTTATGCTTTATTTGGGCGATAACTTCTGCATTGTATCCCGTCGATGTACATAGCGATAGAACTTCTTCATACCCCCATCCGTCTACAGTTCTCAACCTCAAGGGCATTCAGTTTCCTATGACGGTCAAACAGATTCCTCGGTTCGAGAAGCAGAATGGGGTATCGGTCAATGTATATATCCTACAAAAGGCATCGAAAAACTTGCAGACTTTGCCCACATACTTGACGAAGGATAAGAAAGACAGACACGTCAATCTCCTACTTGTCCAAGATCAATACTTTGATGAGAAAGATGCTTGCGAAACATCCCCCACCAAGTATCATTATGTGTGGGTGAAGGATCTGTCCAGACTGCTTTCTTCTCAGCTGAGCAAACATGGACATAAGAACTTTATCTGCGACCGCTGTCTTCATTATTTCTATTCTGAAGATAAGCTTGATAAACATGTCGAGAATTGTGTGAAACTGAATGAGACTGCAATCCGAATGCCTGAGGAGGGGAAAAACATTCTGAAATTTAAAAATCATAAAAACAAGGAGAAGACCCCATTCATAGTTTATGCTGATTTGGAGTCTGTTCTGGAGAATACGGGAGATCCGAAGAAGCCTCAGCACCACGTTCCAGCTGCCGTTGGTTACTTCATGAAATGTTCCTACGACGATTCTCTCTCCTTTTATCGTTCGTACCGAGGGCAGGACTGTATGGCGTGGTTCGCTGATGAGCTCAACCAGTTGGCCGAGGATATGTCTACGGTATTTTTATGTCCATATAACATCACTATGTCTACTGAGCAGGAAGTTGAGTTTCAAAGAGCTAAACATTGCCATATTTGCGAACAGCCTTTTGGACCTACCGATAAGAAAGTTCGTGATCATAATCACCTGATTCCCGAAAACAACTATAGAGGCCCTGCGCATGAAAGCTGCAACGTTCGATACCAAGACAGCCATGTGGTGCCAGTTGTGTTTCACAATTTGAGTGGTTATGATGCAAATTTTATTATCGAAGATATAGCATCCAAAATGAAGGGCAAAATCGATTTATTACCAATCACTAAAGAGAAATATATATCCTTTACGAAACATGCTGATGAGACATCAATTCAGTTTCGTTTCATTGACTCATTTCGATTCATGAACTCTTCTCTAGATATGTTGGCATCATATCTGGAGGAATTTCCAAATTTAAAATCACAATTTTCTAATATTTCCAATGATCAGCTCCAGTTGTTAACTAAAAAAGGAGTGATGCCCTACGATTATATCGACTCATTCGAAAGATTCGATGAAACTCAGCTTCCTCCAATAGAGTCATTTTACAGTAAATTGTATGACAAGCCATGCCCCCGTAGACACTACCTTCACGCCAAGCTGGTATGGTCGAAATTTGGCTGTAAAGACTTGGGTCAATATGTTGACCTCTACATGAAAACGGACATTATGCTGTTAGCCGATGTTTTTGAGCAGTTTCGATCCAGCTGCCACAACACCTATGGTCTCGATCCTGCTCATTATTTCACACTACCAGGGTTCACGTGGGACGCCATGCTGAAGCATACAAAGCAAGAGTTGGAACTGCTTACCGATGTAGACATGTTTCTATTTGTTGAGCAAGGTATCCGAGGAGGATTGAGCCAAGTTTGTTCTAAACGAAGAGCTCAAGCAAACAACAAGTACATGCCTAATTATAATTCATCAAAGCCAGACTCATATTTGATGTATTATGATGTAAACAACCAATATGGTTGGGCAATGTCTCAGTCGTTACCATATGGAGGCTTTGAATGGGCTGACACTGATATCGACGTCACAGCTATTCCTGATGATGCTGATAAGGGATGTATTTTGGAAGTCGACTTGGAGTATCCACATCGCCTCCATAATCTACATAAAGACATTCCTTTCTGCCCTGAACACATCAATCCGAAGACGATGAAGCCTCCAACGAGATCATGTCAGCCTACCAAGTTGATGGCAACGTTAAATCATAAGGAGAAGTACGTCATCCACTACCGCACCTTGAAACAGGCGCTGAAGCATGGCCTAGTGTTGAAAAAGATTCACCGAGTACTCAAGTTTCGACAATCCCCATGGCTTAAATCCTATATTGACCTCAACACCAACCTCCGTAAACAGGCAAAAAATGAATTCGAGAAAAATCTGTTCAAACTCATGAACAACGCTGTTTTCGGGAAAACGATGGAGAACATTCGTAAGAGAGTCAACGTTAGGCTCCTAACGCAGTGGGCGGGGAGATATGGCGCCGAGTCGTATATTTCCAAACCCGAGTTTAAGAACTGTATCATTTTCAATGAGAACTTGGTAGCAGTTGAGCTCGGGAAATTGGAAATCTGGCTGAATAAGCCCATATACGTTGGTCAAGCCATTCTCGATCTCGCCAAGACTACCCTATATGACTTTCACTACGACTATATGGTTCACACATTCCATGATTGCTCCGTTCTGTACACTGATACTGACTCGCTCATCTATGAGATTACCAATCGAGATCCATATGAAGTCATGAAGCGAGATTGCCATCAACGATTCGATACCTCTGACTATCCTATGAATAACCAATTCGGAATACCACAGGTCAATAAAAAAGTGCTCGGAATGATGTCAGATGAAAACAAGAGTCGAATAATGACGGACTATGTGGGCTTGAGATCTAAACTATATGCCACCAAAGTGTTGACAACTGAAAATGAAATTGAAAAGAAAAGATCAGAATTGCATGCAGAAAACTATGATCAGGAGGAAATCGATGATATAATCATGAATATGGGTGTAATGAAGAAGGCGAAAGGTGTAAAGAAGTCTGTTGTTAAAACAACTATAACTTTCGATGACTATGTTGAATGTCTGGAAACAGCCAAACAGAAAACAGTATCACAAAACTTGATTAGAGCCAAACAGTACCAGGTCCATTCAATCACGCAGAACAAGATAGCTCTCAGTCCAAATGATGATAAGAGATACATTATACCAGGAATCAATGAAGCGTTACCATGGGGCCATCATTCCATCAATGGTGAAGCAATGGAAATTGATAATTAATCAATTAATTTTATGTAAAATGTGTGATGAATGATTAGGTTAGCAATCGAACAAAAAAGAACCATCAGACGAATTAATGAAGTGTTTCTATTAATTTAGGAATGAATCTTCGTGCTGTCTGCGAAAACATACATCAGACGAATCAATGAAGTGTTTCTATTAATTTAGGAATAAATCTTCGTGCTGTCTGCGAAAACATACATCAGACGAATTAATGGAGTGTTTCTATTAATTTAGGAATAAATCTTCGTGCTGTCTGAGAAAAATTGTTAACCTAATTATTTATCGTCGCAAGTGGTCAAAGTAGGTCTACCGGAGAGCTTCCCACTATAAAAAGAAGCAACGCGCCACAAGGCACTACCTCGAGGGTGGTGGGGAAATGTGCTGCTATTTGTATAATTTATTGAATATATTATAAACATTTTCAACACTGTGTTTGATTTCAATCCTTTGGTGTAACCCAGAGCTGTTTTACATGTTTTTAGTTGAGAGTTGTAGAGAGAGTATTTGTCGCGGAAACACCTCGAACGATAACGAGATTGTTGTTATCTTGAATGAAGCAGAAGCGGTAGGTATAATGAAATATGTCTGACATTTCAGTGGCGTTTCCGTAAACATTCCGCGATGTTTCTGTAACGTTCTGGTGTTTCGTGACGTTTCCGTGACATTTCCGTGACACTTCCATGACACTTCCGTGACACTTCCGTGATACTTCCTTGACACTTCCGTGACACTTCCGTGACACTTCCATGACACTTCGATGACATTTCCGTGACGTTCCTGTGACATTTCCGAGACATTTTTGCAGCGTATCTGTAACGATTACATAACATTTTCCTGACGTTCCCGTTACATTGCCGCAGCGTTTCTGTGACAAGCTAAACTGCAGCAAACATTATCTACGTTACCAGAAGATTCAAGCGAAAGTGTGTAGACTTCGAGATGATCACTCGCATCATGAGTTTTGGGTAGAGAGTAGTTCGACATATTTCCTGGTTTTTAAATACTTCCACTCCATACGTCCCCTGTCAAAAAACATCTGTCATACGTAAGCTATCCCTTTGCCGAGCCCACCTGAAATGTGGTGGTCTAACCTTGTATATTTTTCATTGCTATTCAACTCAACCGTCTTTTATATTGAATGAAATCATGAGCTTGCGTTAGCTGTCTAATTGAAATAACTGTATTCAGTAATTGATAATAAAAATCAGGGTATTCAACACAAAGTATCACACCTAAACATGGCTAACCTCTAGCGTTCATAACCTCCTAGCACCCTTAATCTATACGCGGGGTAGTCTACCCGCCAGGTGCCTGATTGGTTTTGCTTTCGGCAAGCATCGGGGAATATAATCAACGGTTTACGTAGCGACCGCCTATCAAATGTCATAAGCCATCTGTCGGCTGTCGATTGTTCAGCGAGCACCAGAAGGTCATGTGGTATCGAATGTGTTATGTTAGTTGTTATCCGCTGTCGTACTTTGGGTGTTATAGCAGTCTCTGAGCATGACAAGAAGTGGGTTGGTCTACCCGCGAGTCACCCTATATGTATACACCCTGTATATTGAACGGAATCAGCAGCTAGTGCGTCATACTTTACCTATCTGTTTTGCCGGGTCCATCTGAACATACTGCATATTGAATGAAATCATCAGCGGGGTAGCCAGCTAGCAAGTCGCCTGGTCACGTGTCATTGATCCTGTCAACGGCCTTCTATCAAACGTCATCTGCCATACGTCATACGTCAGCTATCTGTTTGCTCAGCCCACCTAAAGTGTGGTGGTCTACCAGTGGGACAGCTGTATATATTTTCAATTTATATTCAACTCAAACACCCTGTATATCGACCCAGCTATTGGCATCGATGTGTTATTGCGGTTCTTATCAACAGCTTGCTGATAAGTCGCTCGTCGGAGCCGGATGACCTTGAAAGCGTAAAAAATGACCAGAATGGACCTTAAAATCCGCTGAAAAAGTCCGTAGATCTAGGGAAAAATTTGGTCTGCTTTACATTGGCTCTTATGGGGCTTTCCGCTGCACATCGCGGAATTTCCGTAGAATCTGGGGAAAAAGGACTTAGAATTTTGAAAATTGGTCTGATATCGGCATAGCTCCTTTACTTGTGCTCTCGATGATATTAAGGAAGAATGTAGTAGCTCTTTGAGCATCATCCAAGTTGTATAAATATTCCCAGTTATGTCGTTTGAGATCTTCCCTAACTTTCTTATGATTTGTATATCTCGAAAATCTACAAGAGATTTTATTGTGATCTTCTTCTTCTTCTTCTTTTCTGCACAGGTGGGCGGGTGCGTAGACCCCTGCACTCAGGCCTCTTCAGTCGGGCCCATTGTGCGCCCACTTGTCCTGTGAATCAGCTGGGAATGCCGATTTCTTTGACGAAATTCAGCAGCTTCCTCAGCTGAGTCACTTTCACATCCTTTGGGTGCAGTACAATGCTCCCAAAGGCAGCTTTCCTCTGATGCACCAGCGCGGGGCATTCAGTGAGTATGTGTGATGATGTTTCATCATCCTCCAAGCACCATCTGCAGATGGGATCATCTTTGATCCCTATGAGTTCTAGGTGCCTGTTGAGGTGGTTGTGCCCAGTTAAGAGCCCAACTACTATCTTGAGATCCCTTCTATTAAGTGACAGGATCTCTCTCGTGAGCCTTTTTGAAGGTTCCTTTATATGGAGCTTTGATTGTCTCATTCCTGGTGTGTCCCACCATGTTTCAAGGAACTGCCTCTGTAGCATTGCCTTCATGAAGGACATAGCCGTACTATTGGGTATTCCCAATATCGGTTCTGGTCCAATGGGTGTCGTTCCTGAACCGATCTTGGCTAATCTGTCTGCCTCCTCGTTCCCCGGGATACCAGAGTGTCCTGGAACCCACATGAGGCTGACTTTCCTAGTTTTTGCCATATTTTCTAAGGCACTTCTACACTCGGACACCAATTTAGTTGTGATCCTATTGGATCTCAATGCCATAATAGCAGCTTTACTGTCCGAGCATATGGTGACTGGTCCACGTCCACTTCTGCCGAAATTTTCTTGGACACACGTCAGAATTGCAAACACTTCGGCCTGGAACACTGAAGCGTATTTGCCAAGAGGTACTGAGATTCCTTTCCCTGTTCCTCCTTCATATACTCCTGCACCAGACCCGCCACCAAACCTTGAGCCATCCGTGAACCAGGTTGATTCGTTGGCAGGAAGCAAGCCTGGTGTATTGCCAGTCCATTCCTCTCTTGTAGGAAAAATGACATGCGGAGCTTTATTGAAATTCAGAACTGGCAGAGTGCTGTCCCTTACCATCAGCAGACTGGGACAGCTCTCTTCGGCCTTGTTCCATATTAGGGAGTGTCCATAGTCTGCCTTTTCGATCCATTGGTTTGCACCTTTGAGTCTGTAGGCAGTGCGCATGGCTTCATGCTCTACAATCAGATGTAAAGGGGGCAGACCTAGTAGGACCTCAAGGGCCCTAGTAGGCGCTGTCCTCATAGCACCTGTCATTCCTAAGCAAGCCAGTCGCTGAACTCTATCCAGTTCATGTCTGGTTTTGCTCTTTTTAGTACTGGTCCACCATACGATGGACCCGTACGTTAGTGTTGGGCGAATAATTGCCGTGTATATCCAGTGAAGGGTCTTAGGTGATAGGCCCCACGTTTTCCCAAAGGCTCTTCTGCATGCCCAGTAGCAGCATATAGCCTTCTTGGTGCGATTACCTATATGCTCATTCCAGGTCAACTTGGAGTCGATTGTGACTCCAAGATATTTGGTTGAGCCTTTGTATTGAAGACACCTTCCTGAGAGAAAAACCTCTGGAAGTGTCCCTATTTTACGTTTCTTGGTGAATAACACCAGATCCGCTTTTTCAGGATTCACTCTAAGCCCACCGGCGGAGCACCACTGTTCCACTTTCCTGAGAGCTCCCATCATGGAGTTCCCTAGGTGATTCACCGGTTGGCCTTGAACCATAATAACTAAGTCATCTGCATATGCTTGCGCATATATCCCTGACTCATTGAGTGTTGTGAGGAGCTCATTGACCACCAGGCACCATAGGAGCGGTGATAACACTCCACCTTGAGGACACCCTCTCGATACTCTGGCGGTCACAGAACTCCCACTTAGTTCTGCTCTTACTACTCGCTGTGACAGCATGGCCCGAATCCACCTAATCAAAGTTGGGTTAGTTCCATGACTCTCCGCAGCGGAGCAGATGGACTCAAATGATGTATTATCAAATGCCCCTTCTATGTCTAAGAAGACCCCCATGGCAGATCGTCCACAAGCTAGCACTCTCTCCACCCTTCGAATTAGATGATGGAGAGCTGCGTCTGTGGACTTTCCAGTTTGGTAGGCAAATTGCTGCTCGTGCAGTGGATTCGTTTGCAACGGCTCTTCTCTGATGTGTCGATCTATCAGCCTTTCCAACGTCTTCATGAGAAAGGACGTCAGACTGATAGGTCGATACGCTTTGGCCTGGGAATAATCTATTTTCCCTGGTTTTGGGATGAAAACGATCCTGACCGATCTCCATTCCACTGGTATGTAGCCCAGAGCCAGACAGGATCGTAGTATCTTCATAAGCAGGTGTATGATGGCATCCAGTCCTTCTTGGAGGAGGGCCGGAAATATACCATCCACACCCGGCGATTTGAATGGTGCGAAAGACTTTATGGCCCATCTTACTTTCTCATATGTAACCACCCTTGAGGCCGTTTTGTAATCCATGTGAGTTCTCCTCACTGGTTTCGTCCTCATAGGTGGTTCATTGGTAAATTCTGAGTCGGGAAAGTGTGTGGATATTAGGTGTTGTAATGTCTCTTCCGCCGATGTAGTTTTACTTCCATTGGGCAAGGACATCACACCTACACCTTCCCCCCTTTCTTTCGATAAAACTTTACAAAGTCTTGCTGCTGAGGGTATTGTATTTATATCCTCGCAGTAGGCACGCCAACTGTCCCTTTGTGATTGTCTGATGACTTTCTTGTACGTTTTTTGGGCCGACTTATATTCTTCCCAATGTTCTGGTACTCCAGTACGCTTCGCCTTGTTCAGAAGCTTTCTTGTAAGCCTACGATGGTTTTCTATTTCTGAATTCCACCATGGCGTTTTCGCATTGTCCGACCTCTCTTTGAGGGGGCAGCTATTTTCATACGATGAAGTGATTGCCTCATTTAGATATGTCACTGCCATATCTATTTCGGCTTCGCTTCCGTACTTTGATGGTAGTCCCACTAGTCTTCCTTTCAGTTCCTCTCGAAAGAGGTCCCATTTGGTAGTCCGTGGGTTCCTATATTTTTTCTTTTCAGGAGGGCTTATCCCACCTAACTTGAACAGAATGTGTCGATGATCCGACAGAGAATCATCTTGTGACACATTCCATGAATGAACTTCGGTCAGCATATCTCGAGTGCATAATATCAAATCTATGCAGGATTGCCGCCTTGGCGTAAAGAACGTTGGTGTTGAACCCTCGTTCACAATTTCCAGATGACTGGTGCTAAGGAATTCGAGAAGAGCGTGATATGTTTTTATTGGTACGTTGACCAACAGTGTGTAATGATCGGTTATAGATGTTTCAATAATAAAAGGTGAATACTCATCATTCATGTCATGAGTTTTGTATAAAAAAAATGATCTATACAGGTAGATGAATTGTTTTGTACTCTTGTTGCTTTGTTTATGAGAGAGGTGAAGTTGTAAATAATCTTTGAGATTAATAATGAAGCTTTCTGGACATGTAGATGGAGATCTATAAATACCCGTTATTTTGAAAATCTTTCCGCAATCAGATAATATTTTTGTTTCTAGAGCTGTAGTTTCACCTATATTAACCATATTATAACTATAATTGTATGAGTTTTTTGTGTACATTATTACCCCATTACATTTATTTTTTGTTCCTTGACTATAAATTATGTTGTATCCAAATCAGTTACTTGCCATGTTTCACTCAATAAAATATAATCAATTGATATCGAAGATTCATTGAGTAATATAGAAAATTCATCAAAGTTCTTCGATAGGCTTCTGATGTTTTGGTGCAATACATTCAGATAATTTTCTTTTTTACCCGTCATAATATGATCTTCATGTTGCTGTAAATTTTTGGTTTCAATAGTATTTACTGGTATGAAATTATATATAGTCTCTTATCAACGGATCCATTTTTATTTGATAATTTCAGAATTCAGAAACTATGGTTTGAAAATGTTTTGATATGATAGAATTCAGAGTGTTGATATGATGAACTTGAAATTAACTTTGTGTTTTCTTTTCTTAGCCTAGATGTACGTTCGTTGTCGAGTTGAATTTTCTTCGTTGATGCAAGGAGATCTTCTTGAGGATTGGCTTTTCTTTTAGTTGTACCAGTAGGGTCTTCTCTCAGTGGGGTTTCGAATTCCGTGTCCGGGTTTTGCTGCAAGTACTCGTATGTGTAGGTTATGCTATCCACAATCAGTATATTTTTCCGAATTGAACCCTTTTTCATGGACGCCTTTGCTTTATTGAGAAAGGTTCTCAATAATTAATTTTTTTCTTGGTCTTCTTTACTCAGATCTTCGTTGATGTAGATATTTTTCCCTTGTAGTTTGTAGGCACTTTTGACAGTTTTTTTCTAAATAAGTAATGAACTCTATCTTCACTGGTAACTTCCTACTCTCTTCGTGTTTTCCGAGTGTGTAAGCGTTGTTAAGATCTTTGATGTCTAACTCGATGTTGAGTACAGTGCTCAGATCATTTATTATTTCTTCTGGAGAGTTCGTGTTTTGTAAGCCGAATATAATTGAGTTATTCTTTCTGCCTCGGTTTTCTAGTTGTTTGCACTGCTCTTCAAGACAATTGTTTTTTTTCTGGAGTTGCTCGATTGTACTTTGGGATGAAGCAATTTTTATTTTCATTTCATCCAGTGTGTCTTGATTTTTTTCCACCTTATTATTCAGTAATGTGAGTTGTTCTAAAATATTGGCTAGTATTGCTTCTGTCATATTTTTCCTTTTTGCTACGATTTTATTTTATCCGAACTATGGATAAATAACTGATCGTGTGTGGAATAGGTGTTCAGCTCGCCGTCTTGGTCAACTTTAACGTTATTATTGATTATATCGGAGATACACTTGCTATCCAAACTTGCTATTCATTTAAGGTAAGTGGTCTGAATTCATTGAATTCACAATTTATAATAGGCAGGCCATTATCTGTCCAAGTAAGAGTTGCCACATTTTTTTCGGATTGTTTATGTTGGAGTCTATTTTATTTTCATAAAATCCACTTTTTTTTATTTTCAAATTATTCACGACTTTGTTTCGTAAGTATTCATATTCTTCCCAGAATGTTGTCTTTTCATTAACTAGATTGCAATTTTTGAAAGATTTGTATGCTTGATCCCTGCTTTTGGCATATTGAAATATATCATGATCATACCAAGGTAATTTATTATTTCAAATAAATGTTTCCAGAGGGGAGATAATTTCATTGTTTGATCGGATGTTTTCAAGAATGTTGGAATGAATTAAGTCAACGTCCATTGAATTCAACTGCCATTCACATGATAAAAGTCTGACATTTAGTTCATCAAGTGTTTTCTTATTTTATTTTTTTTATTATTTTATTTATTTACGGGAAACCCCATTATTGTAATTCATATGAAGTCTAATTTTCTGATGTAGAGAGCTCCTATTCTTGGTCATGGAAATAGTAATAATTGAATGATCACTAATTTTAGGACTATCATGCACTTTACATATTACAAAATATTGATTAGAAAGAACAAAATCTATCATTGTACTTCTGACATTAGTTATTCTCGTGGGCTCATCAACAAGTTGTTCTATATACCAATCATACTTATGATCAATTTGAAATCTCGAACATATCTATTATTATTATCGAGGAGGTTGAGATTGAAATCACCTACCAGAATAGATTTATTATTATCTTTGAAGATTCTTTTACCTTAGTCTTCTAATTCTGCTATGAAACTTCCAATATTTGAGCTAGGTGAGCGATAGAGGCAGCCAATAAACCAGTTTTCACCATGAACTTTTACCTTAATAAATAAACACCAGTACATTTTGTCTATGGTGAACTTCTTGTAAACTTTACAATCATAATCTTCTCTGACAAAAATTAATACTCCTCCCGTATGCCGACTGGAGGAATCGCATCGGAATTGATGACAATTTTCGAGACTAATTTCGAAATCTTCAATGTCTGGAGTTGTTCTAGATTCACTCAGCAATATTAGTGATGGTTTAAAACACAATATATCAGCAATAATGTTATCACGATTTGCTATCAAACTCTGTGTATTATGTCACTTTGGAATGGTTAACTAGGATTCACTATTGGTTTTTTTGGACTGGTTGAATGTCAACAATGGTTGGGACATTATTTATATATCTGATCATTTTATTGACTTGACCATTATCATTCATTTCAGTTAACTTCTTCCTTACTGACAGGTAGTAGTTGTTATATTATTAGGAGGTGAAGGTGAAGTGATACCCAAGACTGCTAGTTGCTAGTTGATGACTGGTTTATTCACTTAGTCATGAAATGATGACAGAGTGTAGTGACAGGTGATTTAGTGTTGAAATTGTGTTTGTACACTAAGGCTAAGAATACGGCAGTTGGCATTTTATTAATAATATATATAAATATGTCACATCTCCCTTTTTAAGTTCTTACTAATATCACAGACATAATAAAACTTTTAATACAATAATAAAGATATATAACGTTACACATTTTTACAATAATACACGAACATCTTGAGTCATCAATTTTACAATCTTGTGATCTTGTTGGTTTATGATTTACAAATATACTATTGGAGTTTTATCAAATTTGTCCTATGTATATCCCTTTCCTTTTCCTACTATTTCCTTTTTACATCGTGTACAAGAAATGTACACTTAATTGTAAAGCAAAAATTCCTGATATTTTTTAGGTTTCTTGATTTGTCTTCCTCTCTTTGTAGTGTTTTCAGACTGATTATCAAAATCTGTGTAATTTTCCCCTGAACTAGAACTAGTAAATTCATCAGTGGTATCGTTAGTTTCTAATTGTGAGTTTACTGTTGGACTTTCAATATCAAGTTCAATTTCTGAATTTTCCTACACATTATATGTATTATGTGCCTCCATTTAGATGTCACTATCAAAACTTTTCTCCCCACTGATAATTTCACTTTGCGTTTCCGCATCATCATAACTTTCACTTATAGGTAGATATACATTGTCATGTGTACAATAATAATTACTTTCTTCATTCTCATTGGAAAGAGGTTCAATTTTTTCGTTTTTCAAAATTTTGATAAACCTTCTATTTCTGATAATGATTGGACCTTTTTCCAATTTTATTATATAACTCCTAATACCAATTTTATCCACAATTATTCCCCGTTCCCATATTTTATTCAAGTGATTTTGTACTAAAACCCTTGTTTTACAGTCTAAATCTGATAGAGTTTTTGTTCCTCTTTTGTCATACCATAGTTTTTGTTTTTCTTTAGATTTTTCAATAAATACATCATGTTGTTTTTTATTGAAAAGTTTTGGTTTAAAAAATGCATTAGGTTTAGGTAGTAAATCTCTCAAATTTCTATTATATAATATGTTTGCTCGTGAATTTCCTTCATTAATAGGCGTATTTCTCAGTGATAGTAGTGCTAGATAAGGATCAGTATTATCTACTTTACATTTTTTCAACATTAGTTTTACAGTTTGAATAGCTCTTTCAGCTGTAACATTAGACTGAGGATACCTAGGTGATGAATTTACATGTTTGAATTCCCATTTTTTTTCAAATGTTTTGAATAGTAGGCTTGAAAATCCAGGCCCTTGGTCAGTGACTAAAATTCTAGGTATTCCTTGTCTGGAAAAAATAGATTTCAGATTGAGTATCACATTTTCGCATGTCATATGTCTTTATGGAGGTTACTTATCTCTATAAATTTAGAGTAATAGTCAACTACAAGTAAATAATCTTGTCCGTCAAAATGAAAAATATCTGCAGCAAGTTTATACCAAGGAAGACTTGGAACCTCGTGAGAAATCATGGGTTCTGGTCTACATGATTTTTGAAATTGTTGGCAACTGCTGCAAGCCAGCACCATATCCTGTATGTGCTTATTCATGAATGGCCAGTAATATGATTGATTTGCTTTATTGATACATTTATGGATTCCTAAATGACCAATATGCAATTTATTCAAAATGTCTTGTCTAAGTTTTCTTGGTACTATTAACTTTGTACCCTTGTACAAAAGTTTGTCTGCCTCTGTTATTTCACCCCTGAATTTATAATAGAACTGAATTTCTTTCGGAACATCTTGAAGTTTATTTGGCCAACCCATTTTCACATGATTTTTCAATGTAGTAAGCTCCTGGTCATTTTCTGTTAATTTTTTAATTTGCTCAATCTTATCTTCAGATGCATTGATGTTTTTGGATATTAAACAAATTTGAGCATCTAATTCCATATCTATATTTTCATCAAATTTGATATCCTCAAAAGCTCTAGATAAAGTGTCTGCTACTATTAACTTTTTCCTCGTTTATAAGCAAGTTGGAAGTCATATTTTCTAAGTTGCATCAACATTCGTTGTAATCTAGCTGGACACGAATTGAGTGGTTTTTTTATGATAGAAAGTAATGGTTTATGATCATTTTCTACGGTGAAATGTCTACCATAAATATATTGATGAAATTTTACACAACCAAACCATATACTTAGCAGCTCTTTCTCTATTTGTGCATAATTTTTCTGTGCTTCCGTGAAGGCACGTGAAGCATGCGCACAGGGCATGTCCTTCTGAAAGAGTGAAGCTCCCATACCATTCTGAGACGCATCTACTGATATTGTTACTGGTTCTCTAGTGTCAAGAAACTTTAAGCATGGTGCTTTGCTTATAATCTCTTTCAAATTATTGAATGTTTTTTCATGATTTTCATTCCAAGTAAAATGTATACATTTTTTTACCAATTCTCCTAATGGTGCTGTTTCTTCTGATAGGTTGTTCACAAATTTTCCTATATAATTTACAAGGCCAAGAAATCTTTGCAAATCAGTAACATTTTCAGGTTTTTTCATATTTTGAATTGCCGTAATTGTACTATTTTCTGGAGTTAAACCTTCCTCTGAAATTTTATGTCCCATATATTTCACTTCACTCACAAAAAATTTACATTTGCTTTTATTGAATCTTAAATTACATTCTTTGGCTCTTTTCAAAACTTTTTCTAACCTATCATTGTGTTCTTTTTGATTTCTACCATAAATTATTATGTCGTCAATGTAAATATTACATCCCTCAATGTCCCCAAAAATTTCATACATTTTCTCCTGAAATACTTCTGGTGAACTAGCTAAACCGTAAGGTAATCTGAGAAACCTATACCTCCCAAAAGGTGTTGCAAAAGTGCAAATTTTTGAGCTTTCATTATCTAATTTGATTTGGAGAAATCCTTGAATAGCATCTAGAGTACTGAACACTTTTGAACCACATAGTTTTACTGTAAGTTCTTCTAAGGTTGGTATCTGAAAGTAATGTCTTTTGACAGCTTCGTTCAAGTAGTTTGGGTCTAAGCATATTCTGATTGAACCATTAGGTTTTCTTACTAGTACTACTGGATGGACCCATTCTGCACTAGAGTCATCTTTGATTATAATTTGATCTTTGACTAATTGATCTAAACTTTCTTTGAATTTGTCTTGAATAGCAAAGGGGATTTTTCTAGGCATATGCACTACCGGTTTAGCATTTTCTTTCAACTCTATATGATAAGTTTTTTTTAGACAACCTATTCCTTCAAATAGTTGGTTATATTTAGTTATCAATTTTTCTATTTTATTTTCATTATTTTCTGTTTGTTCAATCTCCTCAACTTTTTTTATCATACCCAGTTGTACACAAGCTTTCAAGCCTAATATGCTACAGCTGTTCATATCGACTACATAAAATAAAAAATTACCTTCTCTATTTTTATTTCTACAGTGCAAAAGGCGTTCTCCTATTATAGGCAGACAATCTTTTGTAAATGAGGTCAATTTAGTTTTAGTTTGATTCAAATTATTTAATTCAAAATTTATCTTACGTAAAACATCTACAGGAATGACATTGGCTTGGGCTCCACTGTCTAGCTTCATAATGACATTATGTCCTTGAATTTCTATTGGTTCCATCCATGATTCCTCCTCAAGGCCACAAATCCTCCTTGCCTCCATGCTACCTATGAAAAGATAATTATTATCACTTTCATCAGATACATGACTAAACTCATTATTTTCTCTTTCAATATTGTTTTCTACAACATGAACATTAGCCTGGTATTTATTACCTCTTTTATTTGAATTCGTATAACTACTTTTACCCTTACTATAATTTGAGAAGTTACCGACTTTTTCATTTCTGCATACTGATGCAAAGTGGCTGTAGTTTCCACAGTTGTCACATTTCTTACCAAAGGCTGGACATTTACCATACCCATGACATAATCCACATTTCCTACATTTCATCTTCAAGCCTCTATCCATTTTACTTCTGTTGTCTTGATATTTTGCATCTGCTGGATGTGTTCTTTTAACAAAATCTACTTGAGAATGGTCCTTCGAACCTGAAATTTCTTTGTTACACTCCCTGGTCTTCTCCATGTTAATACATATTCGGATAGCATCATCTAGATTTTTGTGATCCTCTTGCAGCAATTTTTCTCTAAGTACCTCTGAATAAAGACCGCAGATAAGTATGTCTTTCACAAGAGATTCTCTCAGGTCACCAAACTCACATGCCAAGGCTAAATTTTTCAATACTGTTATATATTGCTCAACAGACTGACCACTTTTCTGTTTACAGGTGAGAAATTTATGACGTTGATATGTTAGATTACTCTTTGGGCTAAAGTGTTTCTCAAACCTGTCTAATAGCGGCTTGATTTTGTTCTCTTCCTCAGCTGCGAAGGCGAATGTATTATATATCCGTATTCCTTCGTCTCCTATTAAGGTAAGTAATTGTGCACACTGAATTGCCTCTTCTTTCTTCGAAATCTCCGTTGCCTGCAGGTACATCACGAAACGTTGACGCCAGAATTTCCAATTTTCCGATAAGTTGCTTGTCATCCTCATCGGTGGTTTGCCTCGAAATTCCATTTTCTTGCTATTTACCCTTGATGCTCGTAGTATTTACTTATTGAAATCGTTATAATTGAAATTTTATTTCAAATTTTCAAGATAGCGAACTTTTTTATGACTTTCTAACCTCAGTTCGTCACCACGTTTTCCGGTTTCACGACTGCGCCATGTTATATTATTAGGAGGAGGTGAAGGTGAAGTGATACCCAAGACTGCTAGTTGATGACTGGTTTATTCACTTAGTTATGAAATGCTGACAGAGTGTAGTGACATGTGATTTAGTGTTGACATTGTGTTTGTACACTGACAGTGGCAAAGAATACGGCAGTTGGCATTTTATTAATAATATAAATATAAATATGCCACAGTAGTCCCGTTGCATTTTGGTTTGGTCACCATATATATATACACCTCTAAGGTTAATCTTGTTTTTATTCCTCAAGATATTTAGAGCAGCTTCTGCGCTCGATAAGACAATTTTGATTGGCCTGTTTTTGGTGTCACTGAATTTCCCCAAGCGAAATGTTTTTTTGATGTTGACTTCGTCGGAAATATTCTCTAATATTTTGTTAACAGTAGCAGTGTCATCCTCTGCACGTTTAATATGTGTAGTCTGAGCTGATTCTTGTACATTATTCATGATGATATTGAATGCACGATTTTGTCTTTCTTGGATTTCATTTATAATACTGAAATTGTCTGGTTCAGTCAGGGTATTTTGGGATGCTAATTCTTCAATTTTCTTATGTAATTCACTATTCTCATCTGATAATAACTTATTTTTTTCATCAATTCATCAAGGCTTCTAACGATCTTCGGTATTTGTTTGAAGTTGATTCGACATTCTGGACAGAAATAAATCATAATTCTGCTTCTGAGTGCAATTGCTCTTAGTTCCGTACTTGATAGATTAGTACATCCTTTATATAACCATTCAATACAGCAGTCACAAGTCAAACAATCTTTTTCAGTAACTTGAAGACTGCACTTTCCACAACGAATTTTGTCCATTATTCTAATAATTATCGATAAAATCGGGTACGGCACTGATTAAATATTATCAGTTTCATAGATTCACACTTATCAGTTGTAGGTACTTTTTGTGGGTGCACACTTTTTAGCTATGCTTCGCTTCAGTTGAATTTATATATTTGTTTCTAGCAAATTTATAAATAATATACACTTTACAACTTACTAGTTCATTTACTCAATGGATGATTCTGATCAGATCAGATTTTTCATTTCACTGTACTATAAAATTCATGGATAATTTCTGACTTTCAGTAGGTACATTAAGAACTTGAATTTCCTCGGAGCGACCATACAACTCAACCGTACCGTACTTTAATTTTTGTTCTTCATTTTGTTCCTGCAGTAATTTAAGTTTCATTTCTTGCTCAGTTTTGGAATAAGTTTCTCTCTGTTTGGCAATGTTTTTCTCAATTTCAATCAACTGGCATTTTAGTTCAGCTAGGATTTCAAATTTGCCAGCTACAGAAGATACTAATTTTCTTCTGGGAATCACTGGCCTCCTTCTGGTTTGCCATGTGGCTGAAAATTCATTGTATTCTACAATGCCAAGATAAGATCGAAACTCATAGATTGTCCCAATGGCTCCCGTTCGTTTTGGTCCCTTGCTAAAGCGGTCGGAAGAAATTTCACTAATAGTTCATTTCCACCACTGTCCAAATCCGACTGCACACTAGCAACAACATCGCAGGAGAAAGCAAATATCCTTGCAGAGATGTTCGCAGCAAACTCTACTTTAGATTCTCAAGGAAAAGTGCCGCCAGACATTCCAGTGGTTGAGAGTCGAATGCCCGAAATCGTCTTCCGTCAACGCACTATCAGACGAATTTTGCTTGATCTCAAAACGAATAAGGCTAACGGTCCTGATGGAATCCCACCCATTATCCTCAAAAAATGTGCACCAGAACTAACACCGATTCTCTGCAAGTTGTTTACCGTCTCGTACAGGTCGGGTATTTTTCCATCATGCTGGAAGACAGCTAGAGTCCAACCAATCCCCAAAAAAGGAAACAAGAACCTGCCCAACAACTACAGGCCCATTGCCCTGTTATCAGTGATCTCCAAAGTGATGGAGAAAGCCATCAACATTGAGCTCATCAAATATCTGGAGAGCTCAGGAATCATCAATGATAGACAATACGGCTTTCGCCACCGAATATCTACTGGAGATCTACTTGCCTACGTCACCCATTTATGGCAAGCTTCATTAGAAAAACACGGGGAATCTTTAGCTGTCGCGTTGGACATATCGAAAGCATTTGACCGTGTTTGGCACAAAGGACTCCTCCACAAACTACCATCATACGGCTTACCACCTCAGCTATGCCATCTCTTATCGAGTTTTCTTTCAGGCAGATCGCTTCATGTGGTGGTGGACGGTGTATCGTCTGATACCATTGGCATCAATTCCGGCGTTCCACAAGGATCAATTTTGGCACCAACATTATTCCTTCTGCATATCAATGATCTGTTGGGAGTACAAACTTGCCCCATCCACAGCTTCGCAGATGATAGTACCCTCCATACCGCGTTCTCATCCAGAATTCCCATCTCTTCCCAGGAAACTAAGAACTCACGGCGCAGGCAGGTCAATGCTGTCAATGAAATCACAGCCTGGGGAACCAACAACCTAGTCGTATTCAACGCCACCAAAACTCAAGCCTGTATTTTCTCTAGAGAAGGCGGAACTCAGTATGCCCGACATTGTAATGTCTGGCACCACCATCTCCACCAAGCCCACCATATCTATGCTCGGTATTTCTATCAGCAACACTCTTTCATGGGATAATCATGTCAGATCCATCGCAAAAGCTGCCTCACAAAAACTCGGATTCTTGTTCCGTGCGAAAAGCTACTTTACACCTCAACAGCTTCTCATGATCTACAAAGCTCAGATACGGCCTGTTCTAGAATACTGTTCCCACATATGGGGTTCAGCACCAAAACATACGCTGATGCTCTTAGATTCCATCCAGAGAAGAGCCATCCGCCTGGTGGGTGACGCTACACTCACTCAGTCTTTGACATCATTGGAACACCGTAGGAAGGTAGGCGACCTTTCACTTTTCTATCGATACTTCCACGGGAAATGTGCTTCGGAAATCTCTGCTATCATCCCTTCACTAGCAATACCAGTCAGACGAACTAGACAAGCCCAGTCAGCACATCCTTTCGTTGTCAACCTCGAAAGATGTCGAACAGCACTTTATCAAAACTCCTTCATCCATAGAACGGCTAGGCTCTGGAATTCATTGCCTGAGGAAGTATTCCCAGCAACATATAATCTCCAGAAGTTCAAAAAAAATTCCAATACTTACCTCCTATCCTTATCCTCCCTAGGAACGCACGATGTTCTTTGAACATTATAGGGATTCCCTTTCGTGCGATCCAAGCGATAAAAAAAATTATATTGATTGAAAATCAGAGTCAGAGTCATTTATTATGAAAAAATACTCACTCGTTTGGGGTGAGTTGAATTCTTTTTGAGTTGTCAAATCTTCAGAATGTGGGTTTGGTAAATTTTCTGATAGAACTTCTGGATGATTCTCTTCTGTCTCTGGAATTTTATTTCCTTTTTCTATTTTATCATCACTTGAAGTATAAATTTTCAGAAGTGGATGTTTAGGAGTTTGTAGTAACTGAGCATGTGGTTCGTTCCAGTCTGTTTCTATCATATCTACCTCAATATTCTGGGATTGGTCCATTGGAGTGAGTTGAGCAGCAGACATTCCGGAGCACCCTGAAGTTAAAAAAAATACTTCAACATAACAGCTAAGTAGTTGATGCTTACCTGCAAGTGCATTAGAATCAAATTTATTCTGGAGTCCTTTTACTGAAATGGCAATTGTTTCTATCAATAATTTTTCATCTTCGTTTTTTGGGGTTGGTGGTGGAACATATGATCCATCACCATCAGTACCTTTTAAAGAGGAAGCATGTGTACTATATTGTTTTTTGATATTCTTCTCAATCGCCATATATTTATACTTCAATTGAATATCTGAGCAAGGCTGCAACATGAATTATGAATGTCAATAAAAAATCTGAAAGCAGTAGAAGAACAGGACAAATAATTTTTACAATGTAAGAATGTTATTCAAACAATCCTATGTCCATAGTTGATGATATATCTGGTTTCTGGATGGAAAATTACTTACTGGACCTGAGGAATCAGCATAAGACTTGCGATTACGATCGCAAGTCTTAGTCGCAAATCGGAAGTCGTAGGTCGTAAGAAAATTCAATGATCAGATTGGTATCGGAATATTCATGCACAAGTCGTAAGTCATAAGTCGTAGTCTCAAGAATTCAACTATTACGATAAACGTTTACGATTCATCAGACAGCGCAGGCGTGTGATTTTCATTAATGACTTGAAGAGCTGAAAACTCACAAACAAGAAGAAGACTACATCTTGACTCAAGACAGAAGAATTATTCAACTTCATGTTATTCTCCCTCTATTTTATTTCACCTTCACTGTCATTTGGTTGTGTCATTTGTCATTGTGTTTTTTTAATTATCTTCCACGTGCGTCCATTTATATTTTTTCGATTGTGTTTTCCGTTGTTGTTATTAATAAAAGTCTTTAAATTGTTCAAATATGGAGAAAATTTTCAATGATGGCCAGCTCATCGAGTTGAGAAGACAATTTTCTGTATTATATGACCCCAGAAACCGGGAATATAAAAATAGTGAGGTCAAGTCCAATGCTTGGAAAACTACCTATTGGAGAAGTTATGAATGCATCAGGTAACATATTTGTGATTTCTAATTTTTTGTCCAAATAAACATATATGTGATTTTAGTTGCGGAGTGTGAAGCTCGCTGCATCAGCCTGCGGACCATATATTCCAGGGAATCGAAAAAAATCAGAACCACTCCTACAGGATCAGCAGCTATGGAGGTGGTTGGAAGAAATGTCATTTTTGAGTGCTTATATGAGGAGGAGACAGTATGTGATTTCATTGTTGTATTGTTTTATTTTTATTTCTAATGTAATATTTTTAGAACCAGAGGAAATGTGCAAACGGTAGGGCCACCAGAACCAAGTCCAAGTACATCAGAAACAAGTTCTGAGAATCCCTGGGATTCCATATAGGTTATCATGGGGGAGACGGAGAGTCAAGAAGAGGACCCAATTCTTGAGACCTCAAACAGTGAAGCAGATTCTCCTATACCCGAAATTACTAAAACTAGTTCACCATCAATGACAACAATGCGCAATGAAAGAAGTAAGCAGAAGAGAACGACTTCCACAAGTGAACTGATGGAAACGATCAATAAAGCCTGGGGAACATTTGATGCTGCGTTTGAACAAAAAAACAACAATCAGGACAGTGACAATGCAGACACTACATTTGGGAAGATGGTGGGACTTGAATTAGATGAAATTAAGGACGAAAATATAAAATTCAATGCAAAACAACAAAATTTGAAAATTTTACATGAAGCAAGCAATCAAGATGATGAATGATTAGTTGTTCATATACTATATTCCATAATATTAAATATACAAATTAGAACCAAAATTGCATTTTAAATTCTTATCAATGTACTCTCTCCAGGTTATCTTTACAAAAACTCTGTTATTAAGTAAGTATTTATTTTTCATAAGACTTGCACAACAAGTATAGAAATTGCCAGTTCAAGATAAAAACAGTAATAATATTATAACTAGACACTAGCCTCAAGATCTGGGAGAAAAAACAAAACAAACATAGAACTGTTTACAAATAATTATTTATGAAACAAAATTACTGCAGGAGGAATGATAAATTGAAATAAATCATTAAAATATTTGGTGAGAGTGTAGTATCTTTTATTTTTGAGAAATAATTTGCACTGTCTTTTGAATAAAGGATTCTTCAGAACTTTAAGTGAGTCAGGCAAATGTTTATATATTTTGAGAGCTGTTATGACCGGACCTTTTCTAATCTGTGCGAGTGGAGCTGTTGAAATGATCTTGAGCAGATTCCATTTATGTGATTGATATTGAACACCTGTTCTCTAGTTATTTCGATATTTTATTATATTGAACCATTGAAAATCTTACCTTCCAGTCCCTTGAGCTTTTGAGATGGAAAATAAAAACAATTCCAAGTTCTAATGTGCACTCAAAACATTAATTTTGAGATCACTGGAAACCCGTAGAAAGTAATATACAGGGTCATTTCAAAAAACAATACCTCCAACTTCATCACCTTTCATCTCAAAACCTAGCAAATGAGCCTCTGAATTAATTCACAGTGATTTATTTATAAGACAAGGATTTGTCATCAATTCTCTTATTCAAAATAATAACAAAAACAAGTGATTATACATACATTTTTGCAATCGATTTATTCAATTATTGTTGTACTTTTACAGGATAACATAAATATACTTATGATAATCATATACACATGGATTCGCACCTAGCTGAACTAAAATTTATAATTCATCAGGTAAAGATCCCTTCATGATTGACTCTAATTGCCAATTCACAATTCCTTCATTACTATTAAAATAATCACATAACATATCTCTGTTTGCTTTAGCAGATGCTTTCGCATTGTTGGATCCTAATTTACCCACACTTCTCATAGTAGGCTTCTTCCTAGGCTTTTCTTGTCCCTGTGTTCCAGGTAAGTCTTCTGATTCCCCTTCTGTATTGCCAGTTGGACAATAAAATCTCTCTGATATAGGAATGTCCTCCTCTGCCCTTTGTACGAAATTGTGGAGCACAACTGTGGCCAAAGCAATGTTTTCACATGTTTGCACATCTCCAACTATTGGCTTTCGCAAAATTCGCCACCTTTGAGCCAGTATGCCAAAAGTATTTTCAATACATCGCCGTGCTCTGGACAATCTATAATTGAATATCTTTTTTCTTTCATCTAAATTTTCATTTGGATATGGGCGCATGATATTTTCAGTTAGAGGAAATGCAGAATCACCTACAAAAAAATGAGGCAACACTGTGTCAGCAGTATTTGGTAAACAGCGACCTGGAGGTATTTGACACCTATCCTTCACCCAACAAACAATGAACTACCGGGAAGTTATTGGCCCAATGCTTTCTTTGCTGGGGGAATGACTTCAGCGGCAAAAATCTGTTGGCCTTTCACATTCTTGTAGTCACTTTGCCAGTGAAGCAAATGAGTATTGGCCCTTCATCGTTTTATTGACTTTGGTGTTGCCGGGAAATACAGCAACTTCGTTTGCTCAATCTTTAAAAAGGCCAATGCTGGGCATTCAACCTTCATGTTCTAGATAACACTATATACGGTCATTGAGTATTCTCCCAATCATACGAAAGAAAAAACGATGAAAGAATACATTCCTTAAAAACCTGAAATGTATATGTTCCAAGAATTTTTTCATATTTGAGGATCATAATATAAGATCATTTCAATAAAGTCGTGAGTATGATTGATCTACAGAAATTTGTGATTTTTTGACATATGACTCAAAACATTGATGAGCATAGGTATGATATCTGCATTATCGATTTTAGACTTTGAAGAACTTCTATTGAAGGATGCTTTTTTCCTCGCTTTTTTCCTCAAAATTGAATAGTTTGCCATATGAATCGATCAGAAGTTAATGTAAAAAATGATGATACATGATTCTCATCGTGAATATAGATGTTATCAGGTAGTTTTCAATTATAGTCGACTTTTTTATGCGATAATAATTCTCGATATTACCGAAAATAGAAACGGTATATTATTTACATTTGAACAAAATTCATTATTTTCACATACCTCGTATACGACTGACAAAAATCGAAATCTGATGTTTGCATTTTTGGTTTTAGACCTTGCGAAAGTTCCAAATTACCTTTTTTCCAAAAATTAAAAATGAAAAAGTTTTTAATTTATTGACAAGTTTTTCAGGCACACTGTATATTTTCCTAGAAGGATTCAAGATTATTCGAATGGAATGATATCAGGATATCAAAGTGTTAGTTGAAATATTATCATCAAAATATATTAGTTTGAAATATTCTCTTATCCGTTTCGATTCGTTTACATCTCACCGATACTAACTACATGTGTTTAGATACTAATACGAGTAGCTAGTCATATTCTCATAGGGATATTCCAACGATATAGCTGTTGCAAAAATACGACTGAATGGATAGAACACCGGACAATGGACCATCAGCGCACCAAGTCACGAAAATGAATGAGGTCAACCTCCAAAATGAAGATCATATCAGATCGAAATCTTATCATCCAAAGTCGAGACATTTTTTTTACTTCGTTCCTATGCCAGTATGGGGATTTGAAAGCCCATCAATGAAATGAATGCCGGCAGATTGACCGTCGGGAAACCGTCGGCCAGAGTGTCCTTTTCTTGATGGCCCCGTACCAACGCTAGTCATTTTGCCGCAACATCTAGTTATGGGAGCAATCCCAGATAGCACACACTCGCCTAAGGTCATCCTCAATGTGTCGCCAAACGCCTGGAGAGGACGTTCTATTCTCTACAACCTAAGAACATCATCAGGCGTAAATTTAGCGCTGTAATTGTCCTAAATGAGTTCTTTCAGTGACAGCCTGAGGATGTAAAGAATTTCGTGCCTACGGACGTCTTCAGATGACATTCCATCAAATAACGTGTCATCGAAGACAAAAGGAAGAAAAAGAAGAACTAGAATTGAGGTTATGTCTCATGATAGTCATGATTTGTTCAAGATACATCATAATATATATTTTTTTTTTATCGATTGGAGCGCACGAAAGGGAATCCCTATAATGTTCAAAGAACATCGTGCGTTCCTAGGGAGGATAGGGACAGGAGGTAGGTATTGGAATTTTTTTTGAATTTTTGGAGATTATATGTTGTTGGGAATACTTCCACAGGCAATGAATTCCAGAGCCTAGCCGTTCTATGGATGAAGGAGTCTTGATAAAGTGCTGTTCGACATCTTTCGAGGTTGACGACGAAAGGATGTGCTGACTGGGCTTGTCTAGTTCGTCTGATTGGTATTGCTAGTGAAGGGATGATTGCAGAGATTTCCGAAGAACATTTCCCGTGGAAGTATCGATAGAAAAGTGAAAGGTCGCCGACCTTTCTACGGTGTTCCAATGATGTCAAAGAGTGAGTGAGTGTGGCGTCACCCACCAGGCGAATGGCTCTTTTCTGGATGGAATCTAAGAGCTTCAGCGTATGTTTTGGTGCTGAACCCCATATGTGGGAACAGTATTCTAGAACAGGCCGTATCTGCGCTTTGTAGATCATGAGAAGCTGTTGAGGTGTAAAGTAGCTTTTCGCACGAAACAAGAACCCAAGTTTTTGTGAAGCAGCTTTTGCGATCGATCTGACATCATTATCCCATGAAAGAGTGTTGCTGATGGAAATGCCGAGCATAGATATGGTGGGCTTGGTGGGGATGGTGGAGCCAGACATTATAATATCGGGCATACTGAGTTCCGCCTTTCTAGAGAAAATGCAGGCTTGAGTTTTGGTTGCGTTGAATTCAACTAGGTTGTTGGTTCCCCAGGCTGTGATTTCAGCAAGATCTTCATTGACAGCATTGACATGCCTGCGCCGTGAGTTCTTAGTTTCCTGGGAAGAAATGGGAATTCTGGAAGAGAACGCAGTATGGAGGGTACTATCATCTGCAAAGCTGTGGATGGGGCAAGTTGTTACTCCCAACAGATCATTGATATGAAGCAGGAATAATGTTGGTGCCAAAATTGATCCTTGTGGAACGCCGGAATTGATGCCAATGGTATCAGACGATACACCGTCCACCACCACGTGAAGCGATCTGCCTGAAAGAAAACTCGATAAGAGATGGCATAGCTGAGGTGGTAAGCCGTATGATGGTAGTTTGTGGAGGAGTCCTTCGTGCCAAACACGGTCGAATGCTTTCGATATGTCCAACGCGACAGCTAGAGATTCCCCGTGTTTTTCCATTGAAGATTGCCATAAATGGGTGACGTAGGCAAGTAGATCTCCAGTAGATCTTCGGTGGCGAAAGCCGTATTGTCTATCATTGATGATTCCTGAGCTCTCCAGATATTTGATAAGCTCAATATTGATGGCTTTCTCCATCACTTTGGAGATTACTGATAACAGGGCAATGGGCCTGTAGTTGTTGGGCAGGTTCTTGTTCCCTTTTTTGGGGATTGGTTGGACTCTAGCTGTCTTCCAGCATGATGGAAAAATACCCGACCTGTACGAGATGGTAAACAACTTGCAGAGAATCGGTGTCAATTCTGGTGCACATTTTTTTAGGATAATGGGTGGAATTCCATCAGGACCGTTAGCCTTATTCGTTTTGAGACCAAGCAAAATTCGTCTGATAGTGCGTTGACGGAAGACGATTTCGGGCATTCGACTCTCAACGGGTGGAATGTCTGGCGGCAGTTTTCCTTGGGAATCTAAAGTAGAGTTTGCTGCGAACATCTCTGCAAAAATATTTGCTTTCTCCTGCGATGTTGTTGCTAATGTGCCGTCGGATTTGGACAGTGGTGGAAATGAACTATCAGTGAAATTTATTCCGACCGCTTTAGCAAGGGACCAAAACGAACGGGAGCCATTGGGGCAATCTATGAGTTTCGATCTTATCTTGGCATTGTATGTTTTTTTCGAAGCATCTATTGTTTGGCTGCAGTTATTCCTGGCATCAACGTATTCTGCTCTAGTCGCGAGGTTAGGGTTTTTGCGCCAGCGATGGTAGGCTGTTTGTTTCAAGGCAACAGTTCTAGAACAATTTTTGTTGAACCAGGGTTTCGAAGGTGATGATCTTTTCGAAAAATGAGGTATGTATGTGTCCATTCCGAGCATGATAATCTCGGATATTTCTGCAGCACACTGTGAAGGGTCCTCAGAGTCAAAGCATACTCTATGCCAAGGAAACTCGGAGAAAAACATGCGGAGACCGTCCCAATCTCCTGAATTGTGATGCCATATAAGACGTGGGGGTGCCAGAGCAGTTGATGGAATGAAAAATGGGCAGGTTGTGGAGATGAGTGTGTGGTCAGAATTGCCAAGTGGAGCTCGTACATCTATGGTGTAGGGTGCTGAATTATTAGTGAGGAATAAGTCAAGTATGTTAGCTGAATGGTTATTGGCATCGGGAATTCGTGTGTGTTCTTTGATAAGCTGCTCTAAGCCGTGAGTGATGGCGAAAGCTTCGGCTTGTCGCCCAGCTTCATCCGTTCTGTTAGAGTGTACGAGCCAAGCAGTGTTGTGTACATTGAAATCGCCCATGATGATGATTTCTGCTGCTGGATGGTTCTGTTGAATTTGGTCAAGCTTCAGAGACAAGAATTCGAAGAGCTCTTCATAGGATGGATCATTTGGTGATAAGTAGAGACAACAAAGGTATTTGGTCTGTTTCTGGCTATCGAGTTTGAACCACATGACATCAAACTTATTTGGTTCCAAAGTTTTTTCTCGTTGACATGAGAGATTCGTTTTAGAGTAGAGGCAGAGACCTCCCTTGAATCTGAAACGTGTGTGGAGTTCGTACCCAGGACAGAGCAGATAGGTCGTATTGGTGGATGAATTGACCTGTGTCTCAGTAAGAGCTAATATGTCTGGCTTTTCAATTTGAAGGTGTCGATGGACATCGTTGATGTTCTTACTTAGACCTCGGATGTTGCATAGGTCTATCTTGAGGACTTTTTGAGCCGATGGTGAACCCCCTCCAGCACCTCTCGCCCGGAAATCCGAATGGAGAGGTATTTTACTTCCGGATAATTTTACTTGAGGAGAACTCATCATCGCGTATTCTGTATAAAAAAGGGAGGTTGGCGTGGAAGGAAAAGGAAATTGGGTTGGGTTGGGTTGGCCGGAACATCAACCAGCTACTGAAACACGGGTAAGTATACCCATTTCACAGTGCCTATGTTTGATGTGGTGGTATCGCACCGGGCGATGGCGTTAACCATCTTCCACCTATTGGCGTCCTTTTAGTCGCCTTCTACGACAGGCAGGACTTACCGTGGGGTTATTCTAATCCGACCACCACACGGTTTAATGATTATATCAAGATTATTAGAGTATTCATTGAATACCTTCATCAAATTTCTATTTCACAAAATGATTGCGAGAAGAACTTATTGCACAGAATTAAAAGATGACAATAACAAAAGGATGATAATCTCTGTTGATGACATTTCTCTCAGGTAGCAAGAAACAATGGTGAGTAAATACTAAATAGAATCATTGATAGTACCTGACATGAAATATTGATACATTCATATACATTATTTATTGTTTCAGGAGGTTATTGAGAACACAAACTTGATGATATCATCATAGCAGACATGTTTTATTCCAAGATAGCTTTGCTTCTTCGGAATCTATAAAATATTGTATGGAAGCTTGAACTTTCAGTATGAATTCAATAAAGGTAGGTACCTGAATCAAATCATTGATATGATATGAAGTTATTGAGAACACAAGATTGATGATGTCATCATAGCAAAGATGTTTCATTTCAAGATATTTTGGCTTCTTCGAAATCTATGTGAGATTTGTTTTATATATTATGAGGTAAGAGGGGTTGACTGAAACTCAGGACTGACTAGAAGCAACTGGTTTTATTCTGGTGGTTTCCTATGTAGGAGCTGACAGGTTCTGTTCGCACATGCGTCGTGTACACATACACGATTACCAATATAATATATATCAGGGTTACCAACTCTTTAGTTATACATTTATAATTTATATACTTGTGTGGAGTACCTTATTACATCTCTTCTCTCAAGAGCTTTCTTATATAAAATGTTGCTATAATTTCATGTACACATTCTTCTATCAAATTTCAATTCTCTTATTATAATAAGAAGTCATAATTTACAATTTTGTTCACCATTTTACATAAAACCAGTATTGTACAGAAATAGTTTCACCCTAACATTATTTTTGTAAAAATAGACAATTTGTACAACACAAAGTTACATTTATTTGTATAAAACCTACATTTACTTGAAATACACATTAAAACTAACTATTTTGAGAATACTTGTGTTAGGGAATTGTAATGATCTTCTACCTCTTGACTAACTGTGGTTTTCTGAACAATATTTCGACAATATGTATTGCAAAAAGTTATTCTATAGATTAAAACTAGAACTTTGTTTTAATTAATCTCAACTTGTTTCATCTATTGTAGATGTATCATAAATATCAAGTTTTATTGGTTTTTTTCTGACTCTGCCATATCGAGATACAGATATCCCAATTTCAGGTTTAATTGGTTGGTCTTCTAAATCTACATCACTTTCCAGTTTTTCTTCTACTGTTTCAGTACTCGTTTGAAAACTACTATCACTACTATTGCTACTATCGCTACTATCACTACTATTGCTACTATCACTACTTTCTGGTAGATTGTCAAGATTGTCGTCTCTATCACAAGTATTCTCAGTCACCCCTAATACAGTCCCTAGTACAGTCTCATGAGAATTTTCATTTTCCATCTGAAAATTTTCTTCATTATCCTCTGCTTGAGTCGTGTTTTCCGCTGTCATATTTTGAGAAAAAGGTTCTTGTATAATATTCACTTTAGAAGTGCTAGGTATATTATTATTGCTATTTTGAGTTTCCTTATTATTTTTGATTTCTATAACTCTATAGTTTTTCCCCATACAATCATTATTGATAACTGTATGTGGTTCTCTTGTTGCTTGTCTCAACAGAGATTTTTTAATAAAACGCCTATTTCGTACAAAATATGACCCATTGTCTGATAATATTTTATAAGATCTGATACCAACTTTATTTATTATTTTTCCTGAACTCCAAGGTCCATTTGGTCTTATTTGAAACAAAATATTCAAATTATTTTGCAAATCCTCAAGTTCTCTTACACCTCTATTATCATAACTGATTTTTTGCTTTAGTTTTGCATTTCTCAAAGACTCATTATAATCTTTGTTGAATAATCTGGGTTCAAATTGACAATTTGTTTGTGGAATAACCGATCTGAGATTTCTATTCATCAATATATTTGCTGGTGTGTTTTTGTTATCTATTGGTGTGTTTCTATATTCTAACAGGGCCAAATAAGGATCTCTTTTATCTTGGTGACATTTCCTCAATATATTTTTGACAGTTTGGACAGCACGCTCAACCTGACCATTTTATTGTGGGTATCTAGGCGAACTTTTAACATGACTAAATTCCCATCCCTCAGAAAATTTTCTGAATTCCATAGATGAAAATTCTGGTCCATTATCAGTTACCACTTCTTTTGGAATTCCATGTCTAGCAAAAATAGCCTTAAGTTTACTAATAACATTTACACTAGTTAAATTTTTATATAAATTTTCTACTTCAACAAACTTAGAGTAATAGTCAATTGCTAACAAATATGATTCATTGTATAAATGAAAAATGTCACAACCTACTTTATAGAATGGAAAATTAACTATCTCGTGAGATATCATGGGCTCGGATCTTTGAGAATTTGAATTCACTTGACAGATGTGGCATGACAGAATCATGTCCTGAATATGTTTATTCATTCCTGGCCAGTAAAAAGACAAATTAGCCCTATTTATTGTTTTTGTTATGCCCATATGAGAGTAATGTAATTTGGATAAAATTTCTTGTCTGCTTGCTTTTGGAACTATGAATTTCTGTCCCTTATACACCAAACCATCAACCTCACATAACTCATGACGAAATCTATGATAAAATCTCAGATTTTCCTGAATATCTTTCATATTCTTTGGCCATCCATCTCTAAGATACGATTTTAATGTTATTGACTCAGTATCCTGACTGGTTTTTTCTATAAATTCTCTTCTTTTATTTTCAGTCACATTCAAATTCAGTGAGATTAAATTGATTTGGGCATCAATCTCCAAATCTAAATTTTCGTCAAATACTTTATCTTTCTCAAATGCCCTAGACAATGTATCGGCTAGAATTAAATCTTTTCCCGGTTTGTAAATAAGTTTAAAATCGTATTTCCTTAACTGAAGTAAGATACGTTGTAATCTTGGTGGGCAATTATTTAAAGGTTTTTTAACAATTTGTAGTAAAGGTCGGTGATCAGTCTCAATAATAAATGATTTTCCATATACAAATTGGTGATATCTCTGACTTCCAAAAAAACAAGCTAAAAGCTCTTTCTCTATCTGACTGTATCTCTTTTGAGCGTCTGTAAATGCTCTTGATGCATGAGCGCAAGGCATGCCCTCTTGCATCAAAACTGCTGCCATTCCATTTTGGGAGGCATCAACTGAAATGGTGGAGTGCTTATCTATGTTAAAAAATCTCAAACACGGACTTCTAACTACAATTTCTTTCAACTCATTAAATGTTTGTTCTTGTACTTTGTCCCACAAAAATACTACGTCTTTTCTCAAGAGTTGTCTTAATGTTGCAGTTTTTTCTGACAAATTAGGAACAAATTTACCAACATAGTTAACCAAACCTAGAAATCTTTGCAAACCTTTTACATCTTCTGGAGCAGGCATATTTATAATCGCTTCTATTTTTGAATTATCTGGATTTAGACCTGCTTCATTTATGACATGTCCCATGTATCTGACTTCACTGACAAAAAACTTGCACTTATCTTTATTGAAACGTAAGTTATTTTGTTGAGCTAGTTTGAAAACCTGCTCTAATCGAGTATTATGTTCTTCTATTGATTTTCCAGTAACTATTATATCATCAATATATATACTAATTCCCTCAACATTCCCAAAAATATCCATCATAAGTTCTTGAAAAACTTCTGGACTACTGACTAAACCATAAGGTAATCGGAGAAATCGATAACGCCCAAAAGGAGTAGAAAATGTACATAATTGAGAACTTTTTTTATCTAACTTTACTTGTAAAAACCCATTTGTCATATCCAATGTACTGAAATACTTGGATCCTGCTAATTTAGAAGTGATTTCTTCCAAAGTTGGAATTTTAAAATAATGTCTTTTTATTGACCTATTCAAATCTGCTGGGTCTAAACAAATTCTGAGTTTCCCATTAGGCTTTTTAACAATTACTACTGGATTCACCCAATCAGTGCTCTCAACAGACTTCTCAATAATTTGCTGTTTTTCTAATTCATCTAAAGTATTTTTAACTTGGTCCATAATTGCAAAAGGTATTTTCCTGGCAGAATGAACAACAGGTTGTATATTTGCTTTCAAAGTTATTTTAGGAGAATTTTTCAAACATCCTATTCCTTTGAACAAATGTTCATATTTTTTTAATAAGTCAGAAACTTTATTGTTCTGGAGTATTGTTTTACTCGTACTAGAATTTTTTACTATTGCCTCAACTTTTTGTATCAAGTTTAAATCTATACAAGATTTCAAACCCACAATAGGACTACTATCTAAATCCACTACATAAAATTTTATCAATTCATCCCTATTATTGACATGGCATAAGAGCGATGTTTGACCAATGATAGGTAAATGATTCCGTGTATAAGAGCAGGATTTTTCATTAGTTGGCAACATTTTTTCGAAATTAAAATTAATACCTCTCAACACATTTGCAGGAATGATGTTTGCCATTGCCCCAGTGTCCAATTTGAAGTTGACCAGATGACCTTGTATTTCCATCTCCACAGCCCATGATTCTCTGGAGACGTTGTCCACTGCACTCTCAACAGAATCTATAAAAATATAATCTTGTATATCTGATGATTCATTATCGGTTTCTAAAGAAGAAACATCTTTGACACTATTGACAGTATGAATCTTTCTATTGTAATTTTTGTTATGATTATTATTTCTAGAGAAACATTTATCTGAAAATCTTTCCTGTTTTTTAAATCTACACATTAAAGAGAAATGATTTTGTTTACCACAATTGCTACAGACTTTACCAAACGCTGGACACTCTCCTGGCTGATGATGTCGATTACACTTAGGACAGTTTGAGTTACCATGGTGTGTTGTCCTCTGTTTGCTCTGATGATGCGCTGCTCTGCTATTTCCATTATACCTTCCTTGGCTTGAATAATTTTGTCTGCCTTGGACCATATCAACATTACTGTTCGACTGTTCCTTATCCATCCCATTACTTATTTGTCGGTTATGCTCCCTTGTGCTTTCAACGTTCATGCAGACCTGGATCACTTTCTCAAGAGTATCAACATCATCTCCTAGTAATCTACTTCTCAGCATCTCACAGCGTAGACCACAAACCAGAATATCTTTGACCAAACTCTCTCGAAGATCTTGAAATTCACAATTTAGAGACAAGTTTTTCAATTCTATAGCATATTGTTCAACAGATTGACCTTCTTTCTGCTTGCAAGTGAACATCTTATACCGTTCGAAAGTCAGGTTCTTCTTAGGATTAAAATGAGCCTCAAATTTATTGATTATATACTTGAAATTTGTCTTTCTCTTCATCCGTAAATACGAAAGTATTATAAATTCTCATACCTTCATCGCCAATTAGTGTCAAGAGTTGGGCACATTTGGTAGTTTCCTCTTTCTTACTCAATTCCGTTGCCGTGAGGTACATCAAGAATCGTTGCTTCCAAAAACGCCAATTCTCTGATAGATTTCCTGTATAAATCATCGGCGGTACACCTCTGAAATCCATTTTGCTAGTAACCAATTGTTATTAAATAACTCTGGAAGTTATTTTTGAAGGCAAAGGCCTTATAAATTTTCACGAAATTGATTTTTCGCTCTTTTCGCCAATATGGCGACCTCTTATCACCATGTGCTCAAGACTGCGCCATGTTTTATATATTATGAGGTAAGAGGGGTTGACTGAAACTCAGGACTGACTAGAAGCAACTGGTTTTATTCTGGTGGTTTCCTATGTAGGAGCTGACAGGTTCTGTTCGCACATGCGTCGTGTACACATACACGATTACCAATATAATATATATCAGGGTTACCAACTCTTTAGTTATACATTTATAATTTATATACTTGTGTGGAGTACCTTATTACAAGATTGTATGCATGTTTGCACTTTCAGTATATAAAGGTAGGTACCTAAATCAAATCATTGATATAGTAGGTACTGGAACATGAAATATTAATAGGTACATTGTTTGTTTCAGGAGGTTATTGATAACACAAAATGATGATATCATCAGAGTAGAGATAGGTATTTTATTCCAAGATATTTTGGCTTCTTTGGAAATTATGAAAGATTGTACATATGCAGACTTGAACTTTCAGTAGATTCAATAATGGTTGGTACCTATAACTACATAAATCATATCATTGATAGTGAGTACTGGACATGAAATATTAATACATTGTTTGTTTCAGAAGGTTATGCAAAACACAAACCTGATGATATTTTCATTCCAAGATAGTTTTGCTTCTTCAGAATCTATAAAATATTGCATGAAGGCTTCAACTTCCAGTTGATTATTCTGCATCAGGAATGTCCAGAGTTCAGAAATCAAAAACAACATGGAGAAATAAAACTATCAATAGGCAGTAATTTCTAGTAGTGCTCAACAAGAAGCTGAAATACATTTCTTTGAAAAGGAAATTGAGATTTTTCAGAATAAGTTATAAATAATAGAATGTAAGTTTTTCATTTGATTTTTCATTTGAACCTATTATAAATAGATGGAAATTTTGCAAATATCATGAGATCCATATTATTTTGAAGAAATTATCATTTGCATAATACAAGGTGAGTCAATAGTGTGTTATCCTAGTATATTAGCCAAACCATCAGATAAATAGAGAAAATTCAAGTACAATAGTAATAGGGTTTCATGAGAACTTTCACATTAAATTGTTTTCATATATCTGTATGGTGTTCGAATTCCAAGATATATTGACTGATGATTGTTTTTTTCCAAATGGGACACCCTGTATACTATTGCATTTTTAGGTTCTCCCTGAAGAGCTGATTCCATCAATGCATCACACTTGGGGTCTAGCGGGAATGATTACAGAGATATAGGGTGTTCAAAAACAAGATTTTTCAATTCTAGTTTTTTTTTGTGGAAACTATTCAATATTGGTCAAAACGGCTCACATATCCTTATAAACTTTCGATTTACTATCTACTGACATTCAATCGGAACAAATAGAGGGTGGGTTAACATTCAGAATACTGATCAGCTTATTGTATCTGTTCCAAATAAATATCAGTAGATAGCTAATCAAAAGTTATGACAGGAACATGTGAGCCGTTTTGACCATTAATGAATAGTTTCGACACAAAAAATCCTACATTTGAAGAATCTCAATTGTCAACACCCTATATCTCTGTAATAATTCCCACTAGACACCAAGTGTGATGCATTGATGGAATCAACTCTTCAGGGAAAACTCGAAAATGCAATAATATACAAGGTGTTTCATTGAAAAAAACCAATCATCAACCGATATCTTGGAATTCGAACACCCTATAGATATGAAAACAACTTTAGGTGATTGTTCTTATGAAACCCTATTACTGTTGTACTTGAATTTTCATTTCATATATCTGACGGTTTGGCTAATATCGGAGGAGAACACACTATAGTGACTCATTCTGTATAGGAATAATATTCTCCCATAAATCTTGAACCTCCTTGAAACATCATCAAAAACCTCCTCAAGTTGTTACCATGATGTCCTGAGGTTGTCTCAAAATATTTTATAGGGATGTTCTGAGACGTTATTAGTATGTAGAGAATGGTAACAGGAGGACGTCTTGAGAATGTCCTCAGGCTCGCTCTCGACGTCCTGAGGACATGATTGTGAACGCCTCAGAAGGGCCTCATAAGGAATTTGTGCTACCTGGGATGTATTGGGCCTTTAGTTTATCGCAAATGTATGTTCGCTGGGCAACACAGCATGCCCAAAACCAGGCTCCTTAAAAACCGTTGAATCGTGGTTACTACCAGCTGCGCCTATGTCAACTGCAGTAAATCTGTATAAAGCATCGCAGCTAGCCATCAAACCAATGCTGTGGTGTTTTTTATAAAAAAAAAGAGAGCCCCCATGATATGGTGCCTGGATGCTAATATGTTTGCCATCAACGGCTCCTACACAATTTGGCATGTTCCACCTTTTGAAGAATCCCTCTGAAACGTTGTACCATTCTCGTTCTGTTGATGGTGACTTCAAGTAAATTGGTCCTAATACATCCCATATGATTTTGGTAGTTTCATGAATTATCACACATACTGTTGAGTGTCAAACCATATGGCTCAGAGCAAGTTCTTGCATGGAACATCCCTCAGCTAAGTAGCTACAAGAAAATTAAAGTATTAAGATCCTTTGTAAATAGCCATGCTCACATTGGAATGAAATATGATCAATGAAAAAGTAATTTATAAATTATTTGAAAGCAATATATACTCACTGTAATGTTATTACAAGTCGTTGAGCAGGGTGTATTGGACGCTTCGTTTGATCTTTGACCAAGTGAGGTTTTATCATGTTCAGCAGGTGGAAAAAAAGTTTTGGAGTCAGTCTGCAATATTTAAAAAAGCCTTCTTGGTTATGTAGCAACATTGACTGTAAGGTATTATTGAAAATGCCCTTTTCTTTCCCTAATCGATTAATAGGCTTGAAAGCATATCTTCTTGGTTTTCTCTTGTTGACCATCAAATGGATTGTGATAGTTGTTGATAATGTTAACATGAATAGTGCATTCAAGTGGTCTTCCATATCTTCTAGCACTTCCCAGACTCCCAAAATCTGAAATGAAATCATCATTAGGCAATAACTCAAATGATTCATCATGAACTCTATTCCCAAACTCTAAACAATAATTTTGGTAGGTATTTATCAATGAAAAATACCACTTACCAGAATAATCAGCTGCCAATAGGATACAAATAATAAAAATTTCACAATTGCAATAACTCACGCCTTCGATATTCACTCAATACTAATGCAATTCTATTTTGTGTATTCCTTTTATTCAAAACCAGGTACCAAAATCTTAAGTCATTACTCTACCAAAACCAATATAGGTAATTGACAATGAATCAATGGATTACCAGGGCCATTTGAATCAAATAATATGATCATTGGAAAGAGGTAACTAGGTAATCATTAACAAAACCATTAATTGGATTATTACAGGTAAATCCATGGGATATTCATTTTAGGTTATCTATTTGAATTTAAGTATTGTGAAATGCGATTGCGCAAAAACAACCAATGAAATACATTTATTATTACGATTGGGTGTTTCTTAGGATTTCTTAGGATTTATGCATGAATCAAATGTTCAATTTCTTAAGACTACGACTTACGATTTGCGACTAAGACTTGCGATTACGAATATTACGATCGCTGCATAAATCCACCATAAATTTTTCAGCGATTTTTTTCCAAGTTACTTCCTTCTGCTTCCATTTTTGTAACTATTAACTACTCTCAACAACTGCACTCACTTTCTGTAAAACTTGCTCCTCTTTTATTATTAGCAGAGTTATTAGTGTTGTTTTGATCCATTTTGTGGCATTTTAATATTTTATTTAATAAAGAGATCACAGATTTTTTAAGGTTACCTTTCAATTTTGATTTGACTTTGATACCTTATTCTGTAAACATCATGTTCTCGACCAATCAAATCAATTTATTTGTAAATCACGGCTACCAACATTCTCATAACTGGAAGCTACTAAGCTATAAGATAGATATGCAGCAATGAACAGCAAGTGATTTAACAAATACTAAGACCAGTAGGTAGAATTAGCTGTTAGTTAGCTAGCACGAAGTTTTAGCTCTCGATTGATAATCCGGCCCTAATTGACGTCATTTTGAGGTGTCCCAAAGACATATTTGATAGACGTCATTTGACGTGATTTAGACGTGACTTCTGGGTACTGAAATGGTTCCTCCTCAAGGAACTGATAATGTAGGTAGGTTCTCAATGTAAGAAACACTCTGGCTAGTATACAATACTTATTCATTTTATTGGTAGAAATAGAACACAAATCGCCTACTCGCAGGTAGAGCACAAATTATTTGTTATTATGACAGAACGTAGATATCAGTTATAAATTGGCGGTTGTTTTTGTATTCCGATAACAACCGATACGAGCAGTCTCGCGCTGGCTCCTCGACTGCCTGCCTTCTCTCCTCACCCCTCGCGTTACCCCACTTCACTCAAGCTGTTGCCAGCTCAACACATTTTGTTCGAAACCGTATCACTACCCCTCACTTAAAGCTAGGTTAACAATAATTCTGGTTTTAAGTACTTCCAAGGATATCCAATGAGAACACCAATAAGTTTCCAATCCTAACATTATAAAAAGGTAAATACACAGTAAATAACAGTGAAAAAAAAACTCGCATCAATATTCCTAGGCTAAAACTTCGGGCATCTCCTTATGAGGCCGTAGGTTTACTATATTTTGCCTTGAGAGCTCCGTGCCCTCTGCATCCTCAATTACATAGGAGTTAGGGCCCGCCAGTCGTGCTACCAAATAAGGTCCGTCAAACAACATAAAGAACTTTTTGATAAGGCCGTCCTCAGCTGACGATTGGGCGTGTTTACGAACCAAAACTTTGTCTCCTTCCTGAAAGCTGGTAGCCTTTACCTCCTTTTAAAATTATTCGGCCCGACGCAGTGCCTTAGATTTTAACCGATCATGCGTTAGAACTAATAGCGACCTAGGGTCTAAATCAGTATGCTCATTCTCGGGGAAATTCATAAATGTCTCCATTGGGCTAGGTATTCTTTTCCCAAACTGCACTATTTATGCATGATTTTACAAAAGGCAAGACACAAGCCCAACGGGTATGTCTATCGCTACAATACGTTCTTATTAATCGCCCGATCTCTCGGTTATATATTTCCGTGAGGTTACCTTCCGGAAAATATACTGAAGTGAATTCAGCATGAATGCCTTCACTAGCTAACGTATCTTTCCAGCGCTTGCTAGAAAACTGAGTGCCGTTATCGCTCAGTCTCGATTCAGGTTTTTGGATATGAAGAATGTAATCGATTGAGTATAGAAACGGTGATGGCTCTTTTCATAGCATATTGTTGTTGTTCTAAAATTGTTCTATCCGTCATTCGGTTGCCCCCTTACGAGCAACCCTCAGAAGTCTCCGAGAGTCTTGTGCGAGCAAGGAATGACGGGGGCCTTACCTTTTAACGTGTGATCCCAACACTTTCTTGGGCCATCAGAAAAATTTCTGCAGTCGACGGAAATCGAACACACGACCGGCAAGCGAATGCGGATTAGAATATGGACACTCTGTCCGCACGGCTACCTGGCCCCCTGGATTTAACATATTTGGAGAATGCGTCTACAAACACTAAAACCTGTGTCGCACCATCTCTTGAGGGGGGGAGTGGACCTACCAGGTCCGTACACACTAAATCTCCCGGTTATTTTGGTAAAACGACGTTCAATTCGCCATGACATTTTTTCCTACATTTAGAACGCTGACAAATATCGCAGGCAGTGACAATTTGTCCAATGTGTTTTTGCATTTTTGGCCAGAAAAATCTCTGAGGCATTTGAGAATAAACCTTGGATTTGACAAAATAACTAAAATCACAATGATGTGCCCACACCAAGCATTTGACTTGAGATAACGGCACACAAATTTTAAAATCAGGGTTAAGGGCATTCCACGCTTAAAAGGCAATCCCTCATAAAGTATATACCATAGAGATATTTTCAGTTGTTTTTGCGTTAAAACCAGTACACTAACATATAGAGATTCTAAAAACGAAATTTTGTCGCGAGTCCATTTATCTTCCAGCTGATCTTGCTGCATTACGTCGAAATTTCCCCTCAATTTGGTATATTCATCAGACATTTATGTCGGCTGAATTTTCCGGAATTACATCCAGATTCTTACATGGTGGATTGCGCGACAATATATCAGCCACCACATTTTTCGATACCTCACAATGGATTATTCTGAAATCAAACTCTTGCACGTACAAAATCCATCTACTCAACCTCCCACATCGCATGTCAAAAAGAAACTCAAAGCCTTATGGTCAGATAATATGACCACATCACTACCTAGAACTACAGTACGCCACTGCTTGAGACAGTGTACAACTGCCCACATTTCTTTTTCGGTCGTAGCATAATTCAATTGACAACCTTTCAGCGTGGTGCTGGTATACGCAATAACTTGCCTTTCATCGTTGTCACTCAACTGAAATAAACAACCTGCGACATCAAAATCAGAACTATCGCACTGAATATAAAAGGTTTTTTCGAAATCTGGGTGCGAGACCATGGTAGTATTAAGATAAGCCTCCTTGACTCGCTTAAAAGCATCCTTTTCTTCTCGACCCCAGACCCAGGATTGATTCTTATGCAAAAGTTCCAATAGTGGTACCGTCAGATCCAAATAGTGGTCACAAAATCTCTGCTCATAATTTACGAGTCCTAAAAACCCACGAAGCTCTCTCCCATTTCGAGGCGAAGGGAATTCCGTAATTGCCGAAACTTTTCTATGATCTACATGTACCCCATCACTACTGACTACGTGGCCTAAAAATTCGACTTGACTTCTCAAAAACTGACATTTTCGAAGTTTCAAAGTCATTCCCTCCGTGGAGATTATACGAAATAATATTTCCAGATGGTGCAACACTATTCGAAAATATTAATATATCGTCAACATATATAAATGCAAAATGATCACATTTACCATTAAATACCCTCTTCAGGCATCTTATGAGACTTGCCATAGATGTGGCCAGCCCAAAGGGTAGCCTGGCAAAAACATAGGTCTCTCCCTCATATATAAATCCTATATATTGTGCATCTCTTTTCTCTATCGCAATTTGCCAATAAAAGGATTTTAAGTCTATAGTACTTAGCACTACACCCTTCTGGAAATTAAACAATATTGCTGACGCATTAGGTGGTCCAACAAAATCTGGATTTATTTTTGAATTCAACTTTCGCGCGTCCAAACATATTCGGGCGCTCCCATCTTTTTTTCGAACGACCACTAATGGTGAAATATAATTAGCATCGGCCTTCTTTATCACCTCCCCTTTCAGCATTCCTTTAATTTGGTCATCGACCTCCTTCTTATACTTGAAGGGTATAGGGTAATTTGGGCAATGAAACTGACCCGTATCTTCCATTTCAATTTCATGCTTACACGATCTCACCCGTCCCGGACATTCAGAGAAAATATTACTGTACGACGAGATGAGTCTAAATAATTCATCTTTCTCTGACTCGTCTGCACAAGCTTTCTCTGCAGATATTCGAAAATCAACATCCGAATATTGATGTAACACCACCATCTCACTTTCTTTTGGAGTTTCCTCAGTAGCATAAGAGTTTATACATAACTTTATACTCAATTGTTCTACGTCCGGCAATTCTGAATTAAATGGAACGTTACAAACATTTCCTTCCACGTCGAAAGTAAAAGTAGAATCGCTAAAGTTTACATTCGCCTTATACATAGCTAACCAGTCACAACCAAATAACATATCACAATTCAGCCCCGGCACAATCAAACATTTAACATCTAGTTCTAATTTCTCAAGTATGAAAAATTCAATCGGCAACAAGGCTTGATATTCGAAACATTGCTTCTTCACGCCTACGGCCATTGACATTGATACGTTGGAAACCGACAACACAGGTATTTTTACCATCTTCTTAATTACGTTATAAAGTATTTCCGATATGGCCGTAATTTCGCTGCCACTATTAATGATGATACTTGCCAACTTATCCCCTATCCTTGCCTTCAAAATTGGCGACTTATGGATAACCTTATCCTCTCTTTCATTTTCTTCAGCGTCCGAATCGCTGGTAACTAGGAATTCGGGATCATCGTAAAACATTGCTACGTGACGTACATTGTTGCCGCTACTTCCCATATCGCGTTGCCGCTCTACACCATTACCCGCCGACGATGGGCTTGCCCGCCAACTATTATTATTATCATTTTGGCCCCTGGGTGGCTCATTATTGAGTACTCCCCGATCAGACCTACGATTCGGATACCGCATATTTTCACGAGAATGTTCACTCGGTGGATCGTCACTTCCTATATTTATTTCATGAAGATTGCGAAGATATTGATCAACCTCATCATATGTTTTCAACCCCAACGTTACTATACCCCTCTGAATCTCGGCCGGAAAATGTTTGCTGACCATTTTGATTAGTTTATCTTCCGGTATTGATTCCGTTAGATAGCCTGCCTGATTTACTAAATTCAAGAAATAGTCGGCACGACTACCCCTTCCGTTACGCCCGTAATTGAGGTTCAAAAACAAATCCCTTTGTTTTTCTACCCCCCAGAATCTGGCCATAAAAGCATTTTCAAACTTTTCAAATGAATCCAAACTATCTTCTTTTATCGACGCCCAATCGCTAGCTGTACCTCTTAGGCAAGAAATCGACAATCTAACCGAATTTTTTCTGGCACTCCTGCTTCATCAAATAAAATTTTTATTTTCTTCAAGAATGCCTTAGGATGAGTCTTGCTCTCCGTTTTAGCACTAGGATCAAATATCAAATTATTTCCCCCTAACTCTCTCCAATTTGTCAAAAACGATTTTTCACAAGTACTAGTTTTGACCTCTACCACTTGAGGTTCGACCTTTTTTTGAACTGTTTGAAGTGTGAGAGTGTCTACAGACTTAAGTGAATCATTCCATTTACCAATTGTTTCAGAATCCCATCAAGCTCTACGTCGATTACTTCATTAACCGAGTCATTCACAGAGTCAGCAACATTCCCTCCAGATGAAATTTCTTCATCCTTCGAAGCACCCCTCATCCTTTTTCTTTTTAATATTTGTCATTTTTCTTTGTTTCCGATACAATCAAATCAACAATCAGCCATCCCTTAATATACTAACAAATGCTTGATAAACAATACTTGGCTGAATCTGTTTTTTCCAAATCTCGTTGAATACAAAAAAAATGTTGCCCAAACAAAGTCCAATCACTATCCTATCATCATCAAATTGGTAGAATGTCTTAGAGAAATCATCAATTGAGTTGAAATACAATAACTGCATGCGTACAAACTGGAAACGCCTCACCAGGTTTGTATTTATTCCAACTGCTGCCCCTTTATAGACGAGCAGGCAACGCCGCTTGTTTACTTCTGCCTGGTCGGCCTACGTGACTATTCGCATGTCGCAATAGCCGCAACGCAATCGCAACGGCTAGCGGCCTGAATGAAGTAGGTATCGCCGGCTAATATTACCCCTAACACCTCTGCTTCTCTGCAAGACTACGCTCCAACAGGTTACCGTATCCTTGTGTACACTTTCCCGATGAATTCCCCAGTAAAGACACTTTTAGCACGTTAACTATCCTTGAGCTTTTTCACTGTACCTATACCAACTACCAAATGTCTTAACATTGGCCACGGGTTGGTACACAATACTTATTTATATTTATTTTATAGGTAGCAATAGAACACAAATCGCCTACTCGTAGGTAGAGCACAACTTGTTTGTTATTATGACAGAACGTAGATATCAGTCATAAATTGGCGGTAGTTTTGTATTCCGATAACAACCGATACGAGCAGTCTCGCGCTGGCTCCTCGACTGCCTGCCTTCTGCTCTCCTCACCCTTCGCGTTACCCCACTCCACTTAAGCTGTTGCCAGCTCAACACATTTTGTTCAAAACCGTATCAGTACCAAATATTGTTGTTTGATTTCGAAGAAATTACCCTAAATACTTTCCATCCAGGACTCATGATTCAACACTATAACAATGAGATTCTTAGGTAGGGAGGACGGGGTTGAATGTTCCTGGGGTAGGTTGTTCCGAAGGCAATAGTCACGAGAAGAAAAGATATAACGATACGTGCGAAGTGCGACGTAAATTGTCATGTGATCGCGTACTCGCGGCAGCCATAACAGTTGCGCTTGAGACGACAGTGAGGTGGGTGTACGAACGGCGGTACTCGACTGTGATGTAAGTAAATATTTTCGTGCCCAACCATTCTGGTCCATTTCGATGAATAATGCACCTTTTGATTTGCCACTTATACAGAGCTGTTGTATAATGTTCCAGGAATCATAATTCAATATCAATATATTCCATTATTTCATGTCTTGGATAAAATTTTTAGTCAGCTTTGTGAAATGGATTTTGGGGTTCAAAAGTTCCCTTGCTTTGGGGCTGGTTGTTCCGTGGAACAACTTACCCCGATAGATGTATTTTCAATATGAACTTCTCATATTTCAGGATGCGAACCTACAAACGGAAAACCGAACAAGAAAGAACTTCCGGAGAACTCTTGCGCAGAGCAGCTGATGCGGTGATAAAAGATGGTAAAAGATTTAAAACCGTTGCAAGAGAACTCGAAATTTGCCACATGACTTCATTTCGATTTATCAAGAAATTGAAAGCTGCTGAAGTACCTACAGTGGTTATAAACCGAGACTAGTGTTTACTCGAGAGCATGAACAAATAATGAGAGATTATCTCCTGAAATGTGCCTCAATTTACTTTGGTCTTCTTCCAGACAAAGTAAGGAAATTGGCGTACTATTGTGCAGTGAATTTCAACATGCCGCATGTTACAGCTTCATGGCACCAAAATCATAAGGCAGGATCAGACTGGTTCACTGGATTCATGAAGAGGAATGCATCACTGGCCATAAGAACTCCTGAAGCAACAAGTGCAGGTCGTGCTTCTTCGTTCAACAAACACGATGTGAATGAGTTCATCACCAAACTCCGTGGAATCTTTGTTAAATATAGCTTGCCCCCTTCTAGAATCTGGAATTTAGATGAGACAGGCGTGACAACAGTTTTGAAACCAAAGAAAATTGTAGTTCCGACAGGTGTCAAGCAGGTCGGAGTTTTAGTTTCTGCAGAGCGTGGAACATTGGTGACCGTCGAACTCGCAGTCAATGCAGCTGGAAATTCAATACCGCCGATGTTTGTCTTTCCGCGTTTGAAGTACAAGGACATATTTCTTCGTGATGGCCCTCCCGAGTCAATTGGAGCAGGCAACAGCTCAGGATGGATGACGGCAAGTGAATTCCTGATTTTTATGGACCTCTTTATCAAATACAATAAACCAACTCCAGAAGAATCCGTGTTGCTGCTACTTGATAATCACTCTTCTCATATCGATATTGGTGTAGTGGAAAAAGCGAATTGCACACATCGGCTGCAACCCCTTGATATTGGTGTGAACAGGCCGTTAAAGACATACTGTGCCAAAGCACAGGATAACTGGCTCCGTAACAATCCAGGAAAGACCATGTCCAGTTACGAATTACCAGAAGTAGTGAAATATGCTTGGCCTTCAGCAGCAACCAACCAACATTATGAACTCTTTCGACCCCAATATATTCACGGACGTAGACTTTGCACCATCTTTTGTGACTGACCGTCCAATACCTGATTCTGATCAGCCTCGGGGAACAGAGCATAATGACGAAACCCAACCAGGGCCCTCTAAGAATGTCAATACACAAGATAATATTCAACAGTGCGTATTGAATGCAGAACCTTCAAATTCCAGTAATTTGATCGCAGCAGATCCACAGAAGATAACATCAACATTGGATCATACAAAATTTGCTTCCGAAGCTATTAAACCTTTTCCTAAAGCACCACCAAGACTGGCTATGTCTAGGCAACGCATTAGAAAATCGTCAGTTTTGACAGACACGCCAGAAAAAAACACATTGGCGAATGGCTAATAAAAAAAATAGAACAACGGTGATGAAAATAAAGAGAACAGAGGAAGAGGAAAAGGAAAGGGTAAGAAAAAAGTCAAAAGGGACAGGCAGAGTTGATTAAGTGAAACGGCAAGTTTTTCAAGGAAATAATGATAGTGAGAGTGAAAATGATGATCTGGAATGGTATTATACAATTTGCTGTGATTCTTATTCAAATTTGTGACCCAGAGAAAACTGGATTGAATGCATTATGTGCAAGAATTGGGCGTATTTGAACTGCCTCAACGATGGAACAACCAGCTCCACGATGGGGTAAGTTGTTCCGTTGCGACTTTTCTTGAAAAAAAGTGTGTATTCAGAATCCTATCAATTATAGACTGAAACTGATCGTACCATCTGAAACTAAAATATACTCTGTTGCAACAAGCCAGAAGTTCTATAGATCGGACACTCCACACTCTGAATTCAGAATTTGGAAAATTTTGTATCAAAAATATGAAATTTATACTTATACCTTTGGGCTGCTCAGATTGATACGGTAGGGTGTGAGTTCAAAAGTTACAATTTTACTATTAAGGTGGTAATCAAGTAATGAATTCTAAGGTTGATTTCAATGTGATCAATTTGAGTGTTCGATATTTTTGGGCGCCAGGCTTACAAAAGACAAAAGCCAATCAGATACTTCCCAAAAACCTTGCTAGGATGAGAAGACAAAACAAATATACGACCCACTGAGCAAGGAACATCCCGGGGAGGTTTGGTAACGTTAATTTCTTGTACCTTTGGTGACCTTTTTGAGATTACATCTTTTATAAGTGATAATAACATATTTCTGGGACGTTTTAATTCGTCTCTTATTTGGGCTGACTCTGCTACATCCCCAGATACACATCGCTGTTTCGTAACAGTAAACTGACCTATGCACGTCTATGTGATCTTATTTGAGTCAATATTCCAACGCCTTCTCCAAAGTATTCTTATTTCATCCACATAACATTTTATGTGACGTACTTTTATCATTTTCCGTGGGACTATTTTCACGAACTTGATTCGAATCAGACACGTATCTTTCTCACTTTGTGCTATTTTGCTAATATTCGCCATTTTAAGAGATGATGCTGTCGTGGTTATGACGGACGGCGTGGTTTGTGTTGTGTTTGATGTGTCTCACAATAAAGTGTGAATTTTGACTTTTGAGGTAGACTAATAGTCAAGAAAATCAAGTGGAAGTGCGTTTTTTGGAAAACATGGTGAGATAGGTGAGTTGAATTACCAAAATCATAATTTTCTGTTTATGTATCAGCACACAGTTGTCTGATTCATAATGGCTTCAGTCATAATTTATTGTCGGGTATCTTCCTCAGTGAATATATAATTATGTGATAAATATAACTACAAGCACACAAGTCCTCTATTATTGTTCCTCTCTTTGTTTCAAATGAACTCAGTAATATTATTAGATTTTTGGGGTTAGGTCATACGCAATATAAAAAAATGTATCACCAAATAGCTATATAGGTATATCAGTGACCAACAGGCTCCCTCAAAATAGTTTGATTCATGTCATTCACGAAAGCTTTCATTGGAATATATCAATGTCTTCAAGTACTACATTGTTTACAGGTCAGTACTTATGAAGTTTCCTCGGAACCTGATGGATACCTACATTACTAGAACATGCGTGAGCTCTGGACAAACCTACCCTGCTCTGACCTACTTTAGTAGAAATGATGGAATACACATCTGCTGTTTGCCTGGGAAGTTCAGGTATGAAAAAGTGAAATGCATATAGTAGGTAATGTAAATTTATTACTCAGGTATGGTATATATTTCAGAATCCAAGTATCTGGGATTTCATTCAATCAAAAATAGAGGAATTTGGGGGACACAAGAATTAGTAAGTCCTTTATTCTTGAAAGGCGTATGAAAAAATGATGACAACATGAAAATCAACTCTTACATTGGGCTAGAACACTCTGAATTCCACCCACTGCCACAGAGGAGGGTGAAAGTTTCGAGAATCAAGAACACACCATAAGAAAGGGAACTAATCGAGGCAGAATCAAGGTAGGATGATATGAATATTTGATGCTGATATTGTGTATAACAATTGTTTGGTGTTTCAGGTGCATTTCATGAAATCCTCAGCCTTGAAATAGATTCGCCCATAGAATCATAAAACTGAACTAACTGAAGTGACATACGTGGAAGGATATAATTATAGTCAATCAAATATCCATTTATTTCCAATTGTACTTTTACCTTACATACATTGATTGAATACATTTCTGAATTTATTTTTCTCCTCTGATAAGTGGGTATTCAGCAATGGAGCTGACTATAGTAAATATCAGGGTGATCCAACATAAATGTTTCCTCTTGTAAATTTAGTCATTTCTGGACCGATCGCAGAATTCGAAAACTATTTGGTATATTTTTTAGCCAGAAAATGTATACTGGGTGTTTCAAAATATATGGGACGCACATCAAGATGTGATAGGGCAGCTCAAAACAATAATAAATGATCCTTCAAAGAATTGACCAGAACTCTTTTGTTTTCAAGTTGTTAAAAATACCTACCATTTTTCATTCCTTCCGATACATTTGAGATGATTGAACCAAGTTTGCTTCATTATACCTATTTATCGTTCTCTGTAGTGGGAGAAATGAGAGGACGCGTCCCACATATTATGAAAAACCCAGTGTGATAAAATCTAGCTATGTGATTATACCAGTATTAGTTTTCAGAATTCACGAATATTGGTCTAGAAATAACCAAGTTACAAGGGTGAACATTTTTGGAGTATCACCCTGTATATTTCGAAAGATCCTAGTAATGTTACAAGAGAGTCAACAATAATGAAACAGGTATGTTATGAAATCGTCCAGGGATATGTACTTTTTACATTCCGAAATGAAGACATGGTACGTAAATGCGTTATCGCAAATACTATTTGAGAATGTACTTTCACTGTAACAAAGCTGTTTCATGAAACGTATCAGTTTCGACTCTCACTCAACGTTTTTGCGACGTCCTGCGATATTGTACTGTTGGTGGACATATAACGACTCTAAGATAATCTTTAAGATGTCAATAGCACCAAATTCACAACGTAACAACGTATCTTGGTTACAATGAAATAACGTTAATAGTATGAGTTTTTGCACAGTGGGGAGAGAATCAATTCGAAAATGTATTTCCTTGATACAATTACAATGGGGCTGAAGGCCAGAAGAATTTAAGATTACAACAAGTTGTTAGAAGTGGCTGAAGGCCCTGAAATAGTATTGAAGATTATGTGAGAGTGAAGTGGCTGAAGGCCCAAAAATAAGATTGAGAATTATGTGAAAATACTGGAAAATATCTGAAGAGCAAGAGAAAAGGAGCACAATGAATTCAGAACATTCAACAAAAAGCTATTGATCCGATCTGATTCCAATTGAATGTCTTGGTACTTGGATGGATTATACCTGGGTGGCCGGAGCTACCAAGTATTGTGGTGGGTACTTCTTATGATGGAAGTAGTAGGGTATGGCCTCCTTCAGTTCTGACTGCTCAGTAGGGAACCTCCGAGTGTTACCGTCCTTTACAACCCTCTTTGGTTAACCAGGGTCCTCGAAGCAGGTATAAGCGTAGAGTAGTGCATGCGGAAATATACGAGGAATCAGAAAGTCGTCGACAATGTGATGAAAGGATATCCGTTGAACCGCTTAGTGAGTTTTATGTTCTGAATGTAAGGATTTTGAAAAGTAACAGATTGAAATGTGAAACTTTAGGAACTTAGAAATATTAGGAAGGTATGTATATATGCAATTCAAATAAAACACTTGACACTTCAAGAGTTAGTCTTTTTAAAAGTAATAGAGGGAATTGACTCAAATTAAAACCGGAAATAACTGAGAATCAAATCATTAATTTGTTTTTGGGTGTATGATAAATTGACATTCATCATACAGGGCGTGGAAAAAATTCTGAATTTAGACTCTATCACGAATCTGCGATTAGAGGTCTATAAAAAACTAAGTTTCCATCGTTCAAGTTTGAACCCCCTGATTGGGTATGAAAGTGTGGAAAAGGAATATTCTCAGATAAATTATGAACATACAAAAATGGATATATATTTATATAAAGTGATACATTGAGAATTCGCATTCTCTATGTGATGAGAATATTTACTCTTCTTCAGTTGATTCAATAGAAAACAACTACATATTTTGTCTGAAGGAGAATGCAAATTCTCAATTTCAGAAGTTTTTTTTTTTCATATTTCATTTGCAAACTCTTATCGTGTGTGTTCAATAGATATAATTCAATGTTCGTCGTGGCATATAGCCAGGAAAGCAGTTGTTTTCTATTGAATCAACTGAAAAAGAGTGAATATTCTCATCACATAGAGAATGCGAATTCTCAATGTATCACTTCATATAAATATACAGTATGATGCAAATGTATGAAATAAATTCATTTCAAAACAAGACGACTTTCGAAAAAATAACAAAAACTAGAGTTAAGAATTTTTTGTTCGATGTATTTTTTTAACTAGACGACCCTTCGATGTTCAATTCCAGTAGCAGACCTCTGCAAGATTCAGTTAATCACATGATAATCCATTTCAATTTCAATCTTCTTATGCAACATTTTGACTGTTGAATAGACGATCAGTAGACCTTTCAATCCAGGTATTTGAAAAAATCGTCCATTACACCTTTACTCCAACACCGGTGACGTAACATCTCTCATATGAATATCATGAGATGAGGCTTCAGAAATTGAAACTCACGTGTTTTTGGAATTTTTTCAAATGTCGCCCATTTCTGAAATGATGAATTTATTCCATATATTTGCATCATACTGTATATCCATTTTTGTATGTTCATGATTTATCTGAGAATATTCCTTTTCAACATTAATTTCTTATTCAACTCAGAGAGAAATTATTTGAATACATCAGAATAATGAGATATCCTCGTATCCTGATATTACGAAATTGGAATATTAAATGAGGGTGGCAAATCCTTCAACTAGAATGCCAAGAAAACTACCTTCTAGTGAAAAAAAAAGTAATATCTAACTTAAATAACTTTTTGGTCAAAGTTACTTTTTAAAAAAGATTTTATTTTATGTCATACAAAAGCAACTGAACAATTCGGATTCTAATTCTAGACTGAGGAAAAAATGTGAGAAATACAGTGTCACGGGCTCTAACTGATTCTAGGAAATACGTTGATCTTGCATTATCAGGCGTCCGATTTCGGTGATGTGTGTGGTTTCCGTAGTCGGCTATGATTCTCACGGGAATATAACTCCTCCCCCATTAGAATGAAGCTTCCTCCGGAAGATTTACTTTTCGTTCTTGGAAGTTGACCTCTTGGAGTTGATTTGCGTTTCCAAGTTGATTCGTGATTTTCTTCCATTTGTGCCAAATAAGGATGATACCTATAACAGCGACGCTAATATACAGGATGATGGTCCAGAGGCTTGGTCTATGGTAGCCGAAATCTTGATTTATAGTTGGGACGATTCTATTCGTCGGAATTTCTGAAATTTTCAGCGTTTTCAGTTGGATCTTGAAGTCGGTGAAATTTTCCTTCTTCAAGTCAAATATCAATTTGTTCGCTATCAGTGGCGTGCCATAAGTTTTGTCTTGAAAACCCATTTCCTGGTCGTGGAAGAATATCTTGCACTTTGAATTTTTCAAAAGATATATTCCTGATACGGTCTTAGTTTGTATTTCGTCTTCGCACTGGAATTGCAGGTTTTCTTCTAGTGGAAATACACCTAGATATTGATCGATCTCTGGGATTCTTTCCATATGACTATCTGAGATTTCTATACGGCTGTATTGACAGTTGCTGGTATTTTCTTCCAGAATGATGTGTTCTTCGCAAGTTGTCTTCGTATTTCTCAGGAGGTGGCTTGGACAGTGGAATATTTTGCCTTGGGTACATTTGTCACTTAGAGATTTCATCGTGTTGTCTTTTGATTTCAATAGGTAATTTGAATTTGGAATAATTGTCAAAAATTCTGACTCGTGCTTCGTGGGTATAGGAAGCAAATAATAAAGTTCAAAAATGGATTCAAAATCGATAGGAATCGATAGGAAATAATAAATTCTGTCTTTTTCTATTCTACATTTCACATCTAAGATTGACTCGAAGTCTAAGATGTTCTCGTATTTTAATTCAAAAGGAAGTTGATTTTTATAATGCAGTGAAATTCTTTCTAGTTCGAGAAACAAGTCTTTTGGTTTAATGATGCTAGGATGCATAGTTCTTAGTTTACAAAATGTCAATGAATTCTCAATATCCTGTAAGACATTGAGTATACCATTGAAAAGGATAACCATCTGATTGAAAATATCCTTGGCGTATAAAATATGTTGATTTTGAATTTCGTGCTTTAGAATGTTTTTCAGCTGTAAGATCCTTGATGTAAGTTCAAGTTCATTATGTTGGATGTCTCGTATTGTATCATTGAATTTTTGGACAATTTGATTATTCAAACTATATTGCATTTTTAATTGCTCTTGGAGGTTGATTTGATTTGATTTCAAATGATCTAAAATATTATTGATTCTCTCGCCATCTTCGGCGTCGAGATTTCCAGATATACTTTTGACAATTGATCCTAAACCATTTATTAATCCACGTTTATTCCTGATGGGTTTTGGTGATTGAATTTGAATATTATCGAATTTTTCGTCTATACGTGCTCGTATATAACTCAGAATGGTGACGTAGTTTTCAACAGATCGGGTGTAAATTGTGTTATCCTTGAGGTTAGGGCTGATATTGATATACTGAATGTTCAACTTATTGTATTCTTCGATAAGAGGCTTGAGATCATAAAAATGAGTGAAAGTGTGTTCTGTTCTTTGAAGTTTTGCTGGACCTAACTTGATTGGAAGGATTCCTAAGTTGTGTGTGATGTTTTCTATTTCTGTTGCGTGCCCGAAGTAGAAGCAGGAGTACCTGAAATAGTTTTCAGTTTAGTTTTCTGTCTGGGTCTTTTGATATTAGAAAGATGGATTTTATCTACAGTGTTTTTATGTGTTGGTTCTATTTTTGCGGTTTTCAGTTCAGCGTCAATACTTTTGATTTTCTCGCGTTTGAATTTATTCAAGGTTTTTCTCTGCTTTTGCTTATTTTTCACAAATACTACTTCTGGAATTTCTGGTATTGGTTCTTTATTTTCGTTAGCTTTCTGAATAACAGTTTCTTTACCCTTTTGCAAGTCATTATTCAATTTTTGGTACAACAATTTCACCTTGTCTTTATGATTGGTGATATAATTATTGACTAATTGTTTTTCGATATCGATATTGAAAGGACAATCAGTTTCTAAATGACCAGTGACTATTTCGTAAGGCTTCAAATTTGTTGCTGAATGAACTGTGTTATTATATGCCAGAAGGGCGTAATTTACTTTTGATTCGATTGAGTCATCTTTGTATTCATTCTGATTATTGAGTAATCGAATGTGCTCTACAAGGGTAGAGTGGAATCTTTCTATAAGTCCATTTGATTCAGGATGCTGTGAACTTATGAAATGAATATTAACTTTATGAATCTCGAGTAGTTCTTTCACTAGTGAATTTTTGAATTCTAGGCCGTTGTCTGAAACTATTTGGTGTGGAATTTTGTGATGAGTGAAGTATCTTATCAATTTATTAACCACTTCGAGTCCTTGAGCAGAATCTAATTTGTAAGCTTGGGCGTATTTGGAAAATGAGTCGATGATTGTTAAGAATTTTACGTTTTCTAAAGTTATGCTATCAATATGTAATATTTCAAATGGTTTCACTGGTGTGGGTGTTATATTGAGTTCTAATTTCAATGGTTTTCTGTCGTATTTTGTGACTAAACAAGTTTCGCATTCGTTAATATAATTTTGAATCGATCTTCTTTGATTTGGCCAATAATAAGTGGATTTAATACGTTTTTCAGTTTCATCTAACCCTCTATGATTCGTTTTGCCTTCGTGATATTTTTGAATTATTTCCTTGATATCGTCGTCAGATGTAACGTCGATTAATTTCTTAGTGCACCTTACTAGGGTTATAAGAGAATTTTTGAAGAATTTCTGAAGGACATTTGAAAATTTCTCGTAAATCGGGTCTTCGAAATAAATATAATATTTTATTTTAGGAACAACAAATTCTTTAATGGCGTTAAAAATATCTTTTTCATAATTGTTTCGTGAAATCTGTATGAGGATTCTTTGTTTCGTTCTATACAGTTTTATAACACTAGGTGTCGCTGGTTCGTAATTCACTTCAGAGATGACTATCTGATTTTTACCGAAATTTACTGGACAATCAATTATTGGGATACCAACAATCGGATTTTCAGAGTTTGAATGAATGGTTTGATCATTATCTTCTTCTGCATTATTTTCTTGGTCCAAATCGTTAGCTTCGGCAATCATCGATTGATTATCGGTTTCAGTATTATTATTTGCCTTTTCAAGATCTTGGTTAAATTTCGTCATGTAGTCAAAAATGTTAGTCGGATTTTCGTCATTCGTCTCGTTCATGTTGAGTTCGATTCTAGAAAGAGCGTCCGCGTTTTTATTCTGAACCCCCTTTTTGTATTCCATTTCATAATCAAATTCCTCTAACTTGAGGCGCCATCTTAGTAATTTGGAATTAGGTTCCTTAAGTGAAAACATCCAAAGCAACGGTTTGTGGTCACAAACGACTTTAAATTTTCTTCCGAATAAGTATGGCCTGAAATACTTGACAGCCCATACTATCGCTAACAATTCTTTTTCTATAGTAGAGTAGTTTTGCTCGGATTCGTTCAGTGTTCTGCTAGCGTATGCTATTGGCAGGTCTGATCCGACTTTACCCTGAGACAAAACTGCTCCTATCGCAACATTACTTGCATCTGTTGTAAGGATAAAATCTTTTGTGAAATCCGGGTATTGAAGAATTGGTTCATTAATAAGCAAGTTTTTACACATTTCAAAACATTTTACGTAGTCTGGATTTTTTATATCAATATGCGCGTCTTTTTTCAAGCATTTTGTCAAAGGTTTCGTTAATTTGGCGAAATCTTTGATGAATTTTCTATAGTAACCTAATAGTCCTAAAAAGCCTTTAATTTGTTTGGTATTTTTCGGTAATGGGTAATTTTTGATAGCTCTGATTTTATCAGGATTTGGTCGAACACCTTCAGGGGTCACAACATGGCCTAGATAAGCCACTTCTTTCCTTAGAAATTCTGACTTATCCAGCTGAATTTTGAAGTTAGAATTTCGTAGTCTCTCGAATACCTCTCGCAAGCGATTGATGTGTTCTTGGAGACTCGTACTGAAAATGATGATATCATCGAGGTACACAAGACATTTTTCGTTTTGTATTCCTCGCAATTATCCATAACTCTCTGGAATGTGGCTGGTGCATTTTTCAAGCCAAATGGCATTCGAAGGAATTCGTAATGACCATTACCAGTGTTGAAGGCGGTTTTTTGGATATCATCTTCAGCCATTTCGATTTGGTGAAACCCTGAAGCCAAATCAAGCGTCGAAAAGTATTGGCATCTGCCAAGTTTATCCAGTAGTTCGGTTATATTCGGCAGTGGATATCGGTCACCAATAGTTTGCGATAATCCACAACGATTCGCCATTTCTTTTTGCCAGAAGCGTCTAACTTTTTTGGCACAACCCAAATAGGGGATGACCATGGAGAGTGAGACGGCCTTATTATATTTTGATCTAACATGTTTTGAATTTGCGTATTAACTTCTTGTTTGTGAATTTCGGGATACCTATAAGTTTTAGTATACACCGGCATTTCATCAGAAGTTTTTATTACGTGTTTAACTCTACTTGTAAATGATAATTGATTTCCTTCAATATGAAATATATCAGAATATTCTTTAATTAGTTTGGTGATCTCTGTTTGTTCTTCCGAATTCATATGTTCGGTTCGAATTTTGGAAATATCAAATTGAAATTTTTCGAAATTGACGTTATTGAAATTTGGACAAGAAGAGGGTTCGTATTCATCGAACAATTCGGCGTCCATTGGTTCAGTCATGTCAATTAATAATTGAGAATTTGATGGATTCAATATTGAGCAAATGGCTTGATTATTTTTGACAATAGTCAAACATTCTGGTATTTCTAATTGTGAAATCTTCATATAGGGTATAACTGCTTGCCCATTGGCAATATTCCTAATATTAACTTTGATTATTTGTTCCGATCTCGGCGGTACTACTATACAATTCGTACAGGGAGATACTTTATGAAAATTAAGTTTTATTTTCGAATTTGGGGTAATCAACACATTTTCATTCAAATCAATAACAGTATTTAACAATTTCAAATTGTCGAGCCCTAGGAGACAGTCAAAATGGTCATGAAACTTAAATAGGTGGAACTTCAGAGGTAAATTAGATTTATTGAGTATTTTAGAACAAGGAATCAATGTACTATATAGTTCGGTTGATGTGCCGTGTGCGGTTGTAATTTGGAAGGGATCTTTTTTTATTGAGGATTTGAAATGAATTTCGGCAATATCAGGTCTTATGAATGATTTTGTACTACCAGTGTCTATCAAAAATTTCAAATTATTTTCTGGAAATACTATGTATGGAAGTTCACTTCTATTATTAGTTAGATTCATTAGTTCAAAATGATTCAGTTTACTATTTCCGAGGCTTCTTCCTCTAAAAAATGTTCATTTTGATCTGCTTCTACTGGGTGTTCGACTATGGGTTGATTATCTATATTAAACAATTCTTCAGCAATGTAGTTTGGTCTGTTTTGTCTGAAATTTTGGTGTTGATTCAATCGATAGTTTTGATTTGAGTTTGGTTGATTAGGTCTATAAGTATTTCTGGTTGAAACACTCATAGGTGTAGGTTTCGGGAGATTTTGAGTTTGATTGGGTCTAAACGCGTTAAAATTCCTATTTTGACTCTGAAATGCATTACTACTATGAGGCTGTTGGGAATTTTGTTGAAAAGAATTATTTGTTCTGTTAGGCATTCGAGTGTTATGTGAAAAATTTGTGATTTGCAATGGTGGAATAATGCGTGGTCTATTCTGAGAGCTTTGGAATGATGGTTTTGACTGGAATTGATTTTTCGGTGGTCTTTGTTGGACCGCGTCTAACTGAAAATCATTTGTGAGCATATTTAAGGCATCATTCAAATCTTTCGGATTTTTAGTACGCATTAAAGAACCAATAGGATCTTTTAATCCTCTCAAAAGTACTCTAAGTGCTAAATTTCTAACATATTTGCCTAATATATCAACTTCCTGTACAGTACCACCAGTAGTCAACTGTGAAATCTGTAAATTCAGAATTTGTTGGATTCTATTGTAGAATTCAAACGGTGATTCATTTGCTTGTTTGAGTTCAGTCATTTCAATATTCAGAGTAAATATATCGCGTTTATCCGCATATGTGTTTAACAAAGCGTTTTTCAAATCTGCCCAATTTCTTATGATACAAGACGATATTTTCAAAGCAGCATCGCCTTTTACTTTTGCTAGGATACTAGACATCAGATATTCATTCTGAAAATCGTTCACATCTACAGCATTATAAAACTTATTTACTAGTTTCTCGGAGATTTCTATAAATCTCGGCAATAATTCCATTTCACCGTGGAAATCGGGAATCATGTTAAAATATTCTTGTTTCAAGACAGCCATTGTATGTTTTTGTGGATCTGCACTCGAAATTAATGAAATATTGGAAATTGATTGGGTCAGTTGAAAATCTCTTATTGAATTTGGTGATCTAGAGCGATATGAGGGGAAATTAGGGATGTTTGAGTCCGAATCAGAATTGTTTGAATGTTCAGAATTTTCAGAATTGTCAGAATTATACTGGTCTTGAAAATCTCTATATGACATCAGTACTTACAGCAAAATCCAAATCCACTCCATCGGTCCAGGGCCAGGCATCGGAAGAGACAGCGATTGTACTTCTCGGTTGCTGCTGATGTTGATGGAAACGAACGGATTCTTCTCGTCAAGCTACTCAGTTCACCTGACTGGATTTTTCTGCCGTACGCGTACCGAATTTTTCGAATAGGTCGATAAATCGTAGAAACGAATCAACTTGTTATATTCACTAACAAATGATCGACCAATCCTACCGACTGCGCCACTTAAATAACTTTTTGGTCAAAGTTACTTTTTAAAAAAGATTTTATTTTATGTCATACAAAAGCAACTGAACAATTCGGATTCTAATTCTAGACTGAGGAAAAAATGTGAGAAATACAGTGTCACGGGCTCTAACTGATTCTAGGAAATACGTTGATCTTGCATTATCAGGCGTCCGATTTCGGTGATGTGTGTGGTTTCCGTAGTCGGCTATGATTCTCACGGGAATATAACTTCTATATACAGGGTGGCAAGTCCAGTTCAAAAGTAAAATGCCTGCTAATAGGCACTATTTCAGTTTGAAGTTGACAGGTAATCTACTTCATACATACAGGGTGGAAAGTCCTGGTTCAAAGGTTGAATGCCAGATGAAAGGTAAGTACTTCAGGTGTGAAGTTGACAGGTCTGGAATTAATATCTGGTATACCTTGTAACAGAATCCTACGAGCTGTAGAATCATATAGGTACTTTGGCTATTTGGGTACTATATGTATACGCGACCTACAGAAACCTACTTCTTTTTATTAATCGCTAATAATCCGTCAATATGAGCAGAACTAGATGGCATGAGCAGTACCATTTCATTCCGAATATTGAACATTATTTACTCGGTTTTTTGTCGAATTTAGAACTACCGACTTTATGCAAATCTAGTTTGTTGTCAGCGAGCTTTCCAAAGATATAGTGGCTTTAAATCAATAACCTTTTGGATTCATCTTGTAAAATTACTGTAGTAATCTTCCCAAGTGTTCCTGGTATTAGTGAAAATAATAAGAACTTCGAATTCAATTATTAGGTTATCTAATCGTTTTGAATGATCTCCAATTACTATAAATTGGTGACATGAAATAAAAATTCGATCAATTGATTTTATTTCATGGGAAAATAAATAGGGGTGCATCTACTTATATTGGAAGCTATGAAATAGACAACAAGAGTTGTTCTTGCTTCAATATTTTCAATATAATTCATGAGGAAAACCCACAAAAACTCATGAAACCATTATGTCATTACAATAAACTAACACAAATCATATTTGGAACATTCGGACAACACAAAATATCATTAATAACATCATTCAACTTACATCTCTCACAGCAGTCATTGGAAGTAATGGACCATCTTCTACGCTTACGCACTCAATGGTTTAGGCATTTTGAATAAATCTAATTTCGCCTATGATCCACAAATAAATCACAAACAATTCCTTGAAAGTACAAATTGTCAGTAATGCATAAATTGTAGAGATCAGCTGATACAACAAATCGCTTCTAGAAATGTCAAATAAATCTGGCATCGGTGTACAGTTTTGCCAACATAAATCGATAAGGCGGTTCGCCCATTTCGAAAGTTACTAGTATTTTTCGATGTGCAGTTTTGGCACGACATTGTTACCAAGTATTGCGCAACTATCAACCCAGCGTGAAAGCCCTTTATTAGTTTTTAGTCTGTGTCCTCCGCAAGCTCTGGCGCCCCCTTCTTGCATGATAAACGGCATTCTACAAAGAAACACTCTTGAAGAACCACATTTATTTACTCATCCCCTGAGAAAAGTCCCCTCCCGGTACAACCTTGAGATAAGGAAATAGACATGCATTGTAATGTGGTTGGTTGAGTTGACCAAGAAGATACTGACAGTAATATAATATAGAGGAAAATATCACTTCCAGAAAACTTGAACTATAGATTGTGCTTTCATCACAAGAAGGCAAAACCTATACAGGAACCAGACAAATGTTGACTGGACAGACTATAGAGAGAAGGAAACCTTCCTCAGGTTGCATTTATTTCTCAGAGAAAATGAAAAAAAAACTGGAAAAAGATTCACAAGTTGATAATAGAAATTAAATGCTCACCTGAAAAAGAATCCTGGAACGGTACAGCCTGGACGTCAAGGTTCAACTTCAAGGCTCTAGGTCCTGTAGGCTCTAGGTTCCTGGACGAGACACAGAGGAAACTTCAGTTCAGGTTTCCTGGATGATAATCTGAGGAAACTGCGATGACGTGTGGAATTCCCAATAAGTACCTGAAATGATTTCAAAAGAGTAGATACTATTTTCAACTTATTGATTGAGGAAAAATTAGCAACGAAGCTGTTGATAGCAACAATTTATAAAAAGCAAATTTAAGCGACAAGGCAGAGAAATCCAGATATAGTACCTACTCAACCTTAAGGTGAAATAAAATATATATGACTTATACATTTGTCAATTTTACGAAAATATTATCACCAAGTGCTGATAAAATATAGGAAGAACTCAAATATCCAATAAATTGATATCGATGACCAATTATTACATGAGAAACAATCAGATATGAATTGTAACTTCAATTCACTCGGATGCAATTATCTCTTACAAAAATGGAATTCGATCAAAAATATATGAATTTATATTTAATTCAATATGTAATAATCAACTCTAACAAACCAAATGTCTGCGATGACAAGTTATTCCACTCAAAAAATGAAGATAGATCCAGACCTACCAGATATCTTCAATTCCCACAACTTATCACTGCAACCTTTCAAGTCGGTAGTTCAGATCAGAAGGACTCTGATATTCCTATTCGTCCTTCGCGGAAGATCATGTCAAATCAATTCCTTCTCCTGATTGGTTATTTAGTCTCCCTTCTTCAATCTTCTGTATCGCTGTCTAGCGGGAAGGATGAGCGGGCAAGACTTGAGAAATTCGATATGGTTATTGAACCAGTGAAGGGCTGATAAGCAGAAGTAGATAGAAGAACGAATGGACGTCAGATAAATAAATGGTTGATAGATTCGTCATGACATTCTTCAAAATGGGAACTTTCAACCTCGTCCTCCCTACCTACTTAGTCAAAGATTCACGCAAATAAATATATGTAGATGATAATCAATATAGATATAGGTATACGTACCTGCTATGGATGAAACTAAGTGGTGAAATAGTTTTTAAACTCAACCAGAAATAAATCGGTTTATTTAATCGATGTTGTCATGTGACATCACAGATGTCTCCGCTGGATGCGATTATGAAACAAATTTAAAAACTCTTTGATGTGTGCTCTTTTGACAATCTAACCTGAAATTTCCGTTCGTACACTGAGCTGCACCGGCACAATTTCCACAATCCTAAAAAATGGACCAAGAAATGAGAGTGATAACCCTTGTTCATGAAGACACTTGCTTGGAAGTAAGATTAGACAACGAAACGTATGATTAAATATGTAATGGTAATTATTCATTTTATACATCTTCATAATATCTTGATTGGAAGTAAAATTGAACTTATGGTTTTTGTTCATCTAGATGAAGATAAGCTGCAAAGATACGCAAAGGAAGTATATAAACTGAATTTCGAGAAAGAAAACCCCAACAGAACAGAAGAGGATGAGACTACATTCAAGCAGAAGAGTTTCAAATGGAGCTATAAATCAACACTCGCACTTATTGAATTCCGTTTACAAAGAGAGAATGCATTCAATAGACCAATATGTAAAAAAAAAAATTTGGGATAACATTGCCTGGGGAATGGAAAAACTTGGGTACAAAGTAACAGGCGATATGTGTGACACAAAATACAGGAATCTCTTAGGCCCGGTTTCACCAATGGATCTAATCTCGGTTTTGGAGTTAACTGACAGATTTAATCGCCATTACTAATTCAAACCGTTTCACCATACCAGAATCACCGATTATCTCGATTAATCGGGATTATTTCTTAGCTGGCCATTTTTCACCAGTTACGGAATATAATCGCGCAATATCTGACATAAGTGTCAAATTTTAAAATGAAAAACAAGGTTATGTAGTTGCAGTTGTAGTTATATGGTTGTGTTGTGGTCTTTTGTGATTGCTTGTGTGTTGAAATTTTTGTTATATATGAGATAATGGCAGCTTTACATCGACTATATGACCTTGCTTTCGAAGACGATGAGGATGATGAATTTTTAGTGCGACGTGCCCGTTGGATACGGGAGAGAGAAGATTACTTCAACAGTTTAGATGATATTAGGCATTCCAGAACCCGTGACCTAAAAATGGCCGCTGTACCTGCCCCGTTTCCGTCCGTACTTCAAACGTCAAAAATGTACTTCCCCTTCCCCTAAATTGCGAGTTTTGAGGTTATGATCGTCACTGATTTTGTTTTGAATTTTTGATATTGTAGTTTTCATCATGAATAAAGTGAATATTTATTGAAATTAGAAATTTCTGGTGGTCATAATATGGAGCGATACAAAGAGAAACTCAAAGTCAGTGATTCTATTGATCCCTTTTCTCTGCAGAATAATGGAAACCCAGGCTCCGAAGTTTCCTGTAGTCACTTCAATAGATATCCTAGTTTTTATACTGCAGAGCAAACGAAAGCTCATGAAAGTTTGAGTGGGTATACATTTTCTGAGGCATGTTTCGTACATACCTATGTGGAGTGAAGAAAATCAGTGGCATATGTTTGTTGTTCTAGGCAGTCATACTATGAGTGGATAATTGGATAGTACCTGTTAAATATTCGATATTTTTGTAGGTGAAACATTTTCAAATGATGATTTTACCCTCACTAGAAGTCTGGGTATTGTGTAAAAGTGATCAAGGAATAAATACAGAGCCATTACACCTGCATGGCTGGGCTGTCAGAAGTTTGTAGTCATGTTGTTGCTTGTCTCTATGGCTTAACATGTATTCCCAACTGCAGAACTGCCAAGTCAAGTACCCATTTTCAGGCAAAATGGATGAAACCTAAACCTTCTAATGTTACTCTTGCCAGTCTTAAAAATCTGAGAGAAAATCACACTAAAGTTAGAACATATTCAACCTATAGAAGGCAACAGCTCTCATAAATATTGGAATCTTCAAGAGAAATTGACCTAGTGAATATCTGATATCCCTGCCATGCATAAGCAATTATTCATATTAATTCCTCAATAATTTTCACACAAAACAGGCATATATTATAGTGTGTAGGTACTTTCCTCCTTTGATACCCTTTTACTTACAAGGACAACACCAATGCATATCACTGATTCCCTCCACTTTACCTATTTGTCCAAATCCTGTTTGAAAAATTTGTATCAGACTCCTGTAAGCTCTGATCTGCAAGGATTTAAACTATCATGATTCAACTTCAAATATCTAAAAATGTATACTGACCATAGTAACTCCAGAAAATATTTTGATGTTAGTCTTGCTCTGCAATATCACAACTGGAAATTTATGTCAAAAATATTCACTTTGTTCCTAACTACTAAATATGAAAATTCACAAATAAGATATTGACACAATTTCCCCAAATATCTACACTATTGATGAAATCAATTATTCTTCAATTAAAAATGAAGCTATATCATAAATAGTTTCTTTAAACCTTATAATTCATCAAAACACTACATATTCATGCTTCATGATTTTATTCATCTTCACTATAGTTTTCTCAAACACATTTCAATGTAATACCTGTAATAATAATTATATAGTCAACAGAATGTGTTTCCAGAAAGTCCACCAAGTCATTTTTGTGAATTATCTTGAACATTTTAATGTCTTGTTAAAGTTTGCTGTATTGACCAACAATTCATTGAAAAACAGATCAACCTTGTTCATCAATCATTCTTCTTGAATTTTCAATTTAGAAATTTTGACAATCATCACAGTTCGAAGTATCTATAGAAATCATCATCACACAAAATACTTATTAATAATTACAAACATTTGCTATCATAATGAGTACCTATCATTCAGACACAAAATATTTATCACATTAACTCAATATAACATAGTCGGTAATTCAGATTTTTTTAAACAATACTCATCAGTCTTATCACAAGGAATATTTTTATCAACAATTTGATTATGAATTAACATATGAATCCATTGTTCATTAATGTTTCATGAAAAGTTCGTGAAAATTGACCAACCAAAAGTGTTGGCACAAAGAAAAATCTCTTACAACAATATAATAAATTTCAATCTTGTTCATTTGTGTTTTTGAAAAAAAAACTGAGTATTTCTTCTCCTGTGTTCCCAAATATCTACTACTTATCATGATTTATTATTTAGGTGAGTTGTGAGTGAGCAAACCAGTTTTGTTCAAAATTCAAAAACAGGCATATCTAAATAGCAATTTTGCAAATGTAATCTTATCATTATTTACTCTCAAATGGTGACTTCAACATAAAATATTGTATCTTATTTTTTAAATCATGATTAGCAGTTCGAATTCACTATTTTCTCCAGGCTGGAAATAAAAAAAAGTAAGCCAATCCTGTCAATTTGAAATGTGGTGATTTTTTGCACAATATAGAGGTTTGGAAGCATGAGGAACAATATGAAGTTAGTTTTTATGCCGAAATATTCCTAATATGATTTCATAAAAATCAAGATATTGAGGGATACCAGTTGAGGGATATAGAGGAAGGGGCTTTCAAAGTGAGATATGCTGTATATATTTGGTTCCTACTTATCAAAGATTTGTCTATATTGCATAACAACTCTATTACTATATCTTCATCAATCAAGAACATAATATATTCAGTCCAATTGAACAATTGGGGGACATATGTTGATATTTGCACAGCAAATTGTAATGATTTTGTTGAGAGTTGGATCATCACCACATTATAAGTGAAATTGCCATGTTGATCAGCTAATACCCTGTATTTCTGTTTCATTGCACCAATAATTCACTCCACATGAATTCTCACATTGGCAGTAGCTCTAGTTCCCACAATCTCAGTAAGATGTAATTGTTTCTTTCCTTTTGTAAAAGCTTGAATCTTCACTTGGGCATTCAAAATTTGTACATAGTCACCAACCAAAAAGCCATGGTCATCTAAAATCAAATCACCTACAAATTGAATTTGTATTAATTGAAAGTTGGATAGATACTGTTTGAAATTCAGAGGAGTTCAGGAAGATTGTTAGAACAGTAGACATACATAAACAGATTGAAAGTCTGTATAGAAACTCACCTGGAGTAATATTATCTATTAATTTTGAATTGATTGTTATGGGATAATCAGATGCTCTTTCTCCACAAGCCTCACTGATCAAACACACTGTTTCTTGTGGGGTGATTCCTATCAAATTATAATTAGATCAGCACTAGGCTGACAGCTGTGATATTTGTTTGTGAATATTTATCACATTCAGCAGGAACTATACAAAGGTTCTCATCTTGAAAATCTGATGATCCTACAGCCTGTTCATTAGATGGCCCTGCAGCCTGTTTGAAATCAGATGGTCCTGCAGCCTCACCTTGGCATTCTGATGTTTCCATATCATTGATAGTTTCCTTAGATTGGTTGTCAGAGGCTAAGCTATCATATCCCAAAAATAAAGTGGGAGCCCAGTTAGGATTATTAACATCTGATAGATATGCAGGTTTCCCTAAAATTTCCATTATACCTATTATATTTAGTACTATTCATTACCTGTTTCAGTGAACTCGAACTCACCAAGTAGGTAGGAAATGTTTGCTGCAAACTCTCAACATTTCGAGTTTCTGCTCCATCAAACCATTTCTATTTATCCACTTGTCTCTTCTTTTGATAGTTCATTGTTCCAATTTATGTCTAAATTTCAAGACACTCAGGATTCGATGAAACTTCATGCTATCACGATATTACCGACTCTTACAATTGATTATTCCACAATAAAACATTGTTATAACACAAACACCAAGCAAAACCTATCCAAATAGTGTCCAGAATACACCAAAGGAATACACATCAACTATTCAATAACTTTCATAAAGATGATGCAATCCTAATAAAACTAAGTATATAAAGTTCAATTATCAACTAAAGAAGCGAAGAAAGCAGCATTTAACACATTTTAAATTCAATTGAAAATATGGTTAAAAAAGTCACGGAATGACAGCTATTTGTTTGGGTACAGCAATCATCTTGAATCTGATTTTGACAGCATTCCGAAATACCTAATAGATTTTGCAGTGAGATTTAGACTCTCAAAGGAAGCGGCTATCCAAGTTTTGGAATCTATAGAGGACCAACTGGAACACCCAAATGACCGGTAAGTATACCTATAATAGGTAAATAATAAATCATGAATTCAGTTTAATTCATCACATGTGTACCTTCCACTTCGTTGTTTCAGGAATAATTCAATCTCACCCATAAATCAGTTGTTGTGTACTTTGCGGTATTATGCTACTGGTTGTCATCAATTGACTGCCGGAGACTTTGGGGGTTTCAGCAAATCTACTGCACACAGAATAATTCACAGAGTCAGTACAGCTATAGCCACATTGCTGCCTCTGCATATCACCTTTCCAGACACCCAAGAGGAAAGGCGCAGGACACAAATAGACTTTTTTAGAATCGCTAGTTTTCCGAGAGTACTAGGTGCCATTGACTGTACTCATATCAAAATCCAAACTCCAGGTATGTGAAATTCACTTCTTCCCAATGTACTTCAAAATAACTATAATATCTTTCTAGGAATTCTGTGTACCTATTGGTCACTTTATTATGTACTGATAAACAGATGGGAAACATTACAAACTGTATACTTTTTCTGTATGTTAATCCTGTATGACTTTAATTCAGGTGGATATTTTTTATAGGTGGACCAAATGCTGAGTTATTCCGCAATAGGAAGGGCTTTTTTTCTTTGAACGTTCAAGGAATATGTAATGCTAAACTAGAGTTCACAGATATTGTTGCAAGGTGGCCTGGAAGTACTCATGATTCCCACATTTTCAATAATTGTTATCGAAAAGTACTCTTTGATGATGGAATATATGGAGATGGTGTTCTTGTGGGGGACAGTGGTTATGCCTGCCAGAGCTACATGATGACTCTTTTTGATCACTGTGAAACTGCAGCTGAACAACTCTTTAATGAGTCTATCATTAGGACCAGAACTCCTGTTGAGAGATTATTTGGTGTTTGGAAAAGGCGTTTTCCTGTCTTGGCTTTGGGAATTAGAGTGAAGCTAGACAAAGTTTTTCCAATAATTGTGGCTACTGCAGTACTCCACAATATTTTGCGGCGCCGAGGGGAAGAAGTACCACCAGATGACCCTGAGTTGGAGCTTCCTGCTCCATGGGATGTGCTTCTAGCCCAAGAGGATATAGAGCATGACCCTATGAGGAAAGGGCCTCCTAGACGGGAAAACCCGAATTTTCGTGAGAGACGTAACATTGTAAATCAGTAGGTACTTTACAAGGTTTGTTCTCTTATTAGTTCAGTGTGCTCCTCTTATAATAGGACTTCCTCTTGTTTTTTTCCTATTCACGGATATGAATACTTTTTTTGCATGGAACAACTTGTATTGAATTTTCATGTTCATCTAAGAACAAAAAAATCAAGAGAGAATTCCAATTCAAGAGGCCCATTTTGTTGACTCACCATTTTGTTTAAAGGGGCTGATTGCTTTGTTTTTTTAAGACTTGTTGCAGTTGAGAGGCAACTGAGGGAGGCTGGAGAAGGAGCTGAATAAAATTCCCAAATGAAAACAAGTGTTGTTACTTACCAGGGCAACAAAAGGGAAAGGTCGAGAATCCACAATTAAAAGTCAAATCGAAATATTTTTGAGCCTCGGCCCTAGGTCATAAACCCTAGTTGGACTATTATTAGGCTGGGAATTTACTTGGTTAGCTCATCACACTTCTTCAATAATATTGACTCTCAATTGTTACTAGAACTACAAGAAAGGTATTTAATGTGCACTAATAATGCCCTGTGACTTAAATAAGTTACTAGCACACAACCAGACTAGCTCCGTGGGTTCTCTGTATGGTAGTTTCCTGGGTTCACCCAATAAAACAACTAAATCGAACAAAAGGTTCTTTAATCCTTAAATAGGAATACTTTAGGTATTCATCCTCATTAATTTCAATCCCTGAGTCAACAACAAAAATGAATTCGTCAATTAAATAATGAACAGGTAAATTCAGAGTAGCAAGTACCGTCGCACAAGGGAGATCTCTCTTGGGGACAACGTATATTATTTTACAATGTGGTAATGTGAGGATTTGCCTATCATAACAGTTGGTATAACAGGAGTGATTCCTAAGTAAGGTCAATAACGTTTCATTCCGCAAAGATCACAAAATAAAGCAAACTATCAGTAATCAGTATAGACAGTACTGACATTTTTGTGCCAAGACACCAAACAAAAAAAAGATATAGAGGCACTTAGCTGGACTCCTTGAGGATAACAAGGAGGACAGGTCCCATGGTGATGGTTGGTGTTGAAGGTGGCAGTCCACCCCTAGACAGGAACTTCCTCCCTATCTGCGGATCCATGATCTTGACCCTGATCTTGACCGAGCTGAGAGACAGGTCGATGCAGGACAACAGGAACAGACTTCGAATTAGAATCACTGTTCTCTAGAGCTCCTAGGGCAGGCCTCATGTGCGAAGGTAGGTGGGAAGACGGAGAAGAACCCCAAAGGAAAAGCCCTAACGAGAACACCATACTAGGATCGATTTACAATTGTACAATAAAACGACTTACGTGGTTGTTGAGTGGCTTGCAAGATTTCTGGTGGCAAAAGGACACCAAAATGGCCGTTCTGCCGTAGTGATCCGCAACAAGCGGTAGTGTGGAAAGTACACAAAAATAACAAATCTCAGACTAACTATTTACTGAACTCATCGAAACTTTCCACACGTCGATACTGACACAGCAATATTTACTCCCCAAATAGGGATTCTCAGAACGAGAATAAAATTTAATAAACTGAAATTGCTCGTGCAATCGGTCAGAAACTTTTTTTTCCCAACTGCCCTCCGTAATCACGTAGTCGTCCGCCCGTAGCAGCACTTGTCAACCAACCCAGAAAATTCTAGGAGCTCCAAAATAGATTCTAATGACATAGGCGTACCAAGCAAAAATATTCCGATATCTATGTTTTCCTGTGGCTAATTCGGATTGGTATCATTACAGTATATCACAAGTTGAGTGAAATTGCAAGTGAATTACCTTTGCGACACTCCTACACTAGGAAAAACGGGAATTCAAGAGGTACACCCCCTACACGACGCCACTGACAATAGTAGTTCAAATGCTCGCCCTGGCACTGGACATCGTTTTCCGTGCATGGTAGACAACTTCACGAGAGTACTCCAACGTCAAATCAGTATGTACCACAGAACTAAATTTATTAGCCAACTCTCATGTGTCTCTGTCACCATGTCACAAACGTCATCAATGGAATGTAAACATTTTATCGTCAAAACAATATGATCGAACTGAAACCCGATTGTTTATTAGGAATACAGCAGCTCCAAAGCATTTCAGGGCCCACAGAAAATGAGACTGTAAGTGTACCCATCTCATTAATAGTCCATAATGAAAGAACTATCATAAATTTTCAGGCTTGATTTCGACCACATATCTTGCCTGAATGGCTCGAGTCAGAACATCATGATCCCTCTGGAACACCTCTTCAGAGAGTATCGCTAAGAAACCGTTCAACTACTGAAGATCTGCAACTTCGGACTTAGGAAACGGTGATAAAAATGATAGGAAATTGATTAGTGAGCTCTCCTACAGTTTTCATTCCTTAGTGAACAGTGCTACAGTGAGTGTATACCATGAATCCTGAATAAAATGTGAGTAACTATCTGTATGTATTACCTATCTCTTGATTTATTTCACTGTGGAAAACCTACTATTTCTGCTTGATAAACCTTGTGTCATTTTGTGAACGTAACAACTCCCCCTCCACTCCCAAGAGGTTTACCTGTAAACCTCTTCTGAGTGAATAGGTTACTATCCTACAACTATCGACAACAGGCCCATTCGGTCGGACTTTTACCGCCAGGAGAGCTCCCCTACAGTGATATTCTTAAGCCGTCAACTGCACAGCTACTGACCAGATCCAAACCGTTATGTCGGTCATTCCCCCCCCCTAGAAACTGTATAATGATCCCTAATAAAATAATAATGATGATAAAAAAAAATATAACAGTAATAACTCCCTGCGCTATAAGCTCCTAACGTACTGGACGGTGATGCTCATAAACTAGTGAATCTGAAATATGTTTAGATTAACCCGCTCAATGCGACCTCATAAACTGTAATAATGGGAACAAAATCCACCGTTAATAATCCACCAAGTGCGTTTTACCCAACAATGAAATGACAGGGAAAATAACTAGAACAGGCCCAACTAACGTATCTCAAATTCAAGGGACGTGCACAAAGGTTCTCCATATGAACTATACAAAACAAAAAAAAAAATTACATTACAACTGCAGGCAGAATATCATATGTGTATCAAATCGTCTCTGATTCTGATTCGGAGTCAGGCGGTTTCGCCTTTAGATCTTGTACGTGCCATATTCCCTTCGGACGGTTGTGCTCATCAGCAAGCTCATACGTGGTGGCGGATAATTTCGTTTTTATTACGAAGGGGCCTACAACTTTACCAGCGAATTTGGCGGTAAAATCCTTAGCTGCATTAGAAAGTACGTGGTTCTTACGGTAGACTTTATCGCCCACGGCATAACTCTCATGACGTCTCCTCAAGTTGTAACGATTTTTTGAAGTGGTATGAGCCTTGCGTATCCGCTCCTGTACGTCCCGATAAACATTTCGAATCTGCTCTGACCTCGTCATGATGTCTTGTGGGGAGAACTCGGCAGAATTCGTAGAGTTGTGCAAGTTACCTGCACCAATATAGTCCCGGGAAAAATTCACGAAATACGGTGTAAGTCCGGTAACTTCATGGACGGACGAACGGATCGCACAACCTACTTTCGGAAGAAGCCGGTCCCAATTTTTATGGTTATCTTCTATGTAACAACTGAGCATTGTCTTCAATACTCCGTTCACGCGTTCGACGGGATTCGCCTGAGGATGATAGGCGGGACTGAACCTTATTTCGACGGCGTAAGAGTTACATAAGGCGGTGAATTGATGGCTACGGAATTGGACACCATTATCGCAGAGGACAAATTGCGGACACCCAAAAACTAGAAAGATCTGCTCTTCGATGACTTTAGTCACAGCGACAGCAGTGGCCGTTCGAAGAGGGTAAAATAATGAGAACTTGCTAAAGGTATCGAGCACAACCAGCACGAAACGGTAGCCTTGGGAGGACCGCGGTAAGGGACCGAATAAATCAATACTAATAGTGGCCCATGGCCGAACTACTTCAGGTGGTTGACCTAACATACCGGCCGGAGGACGTAAAACAGATTTATTTGCGAGGCATAGGTGACAACGCCGTATATAACGGGTAACGTCAGCTCGCATCTTTGGCCAAAAATAACGACTTTTCAGGCGTTCGTATGTTTTGAACACCCCTCCATGTCCCGCAGACATGTCGTCGTGATGCTTTTCGAGGATTTCCCGTCGTTTATTCTTTGGTACTACGATTTTCCAAAATTCCGAATCCTCCCGCAAGCCGGGATAGGAACATTTAACGTACTTGTACAGAACTCCACCCTTATAACGCCACTGAGGGAATCGAAGAGGGTTACTAATTATTTTATCGATCATGGAATCATACCAACCATCGGAAGGCAACTTACTTTGTCTACTATCTGCATTATCGATGACTGACACCTCGGGGACGGATCTACTGAGGATATCGGGCACCACCAAGTCCTTTCCACGACGATGAACCACTTCAAAATTAAATTGCTGTAACCGCAAAACCCAACGAGCCAATCGCCCCGTAGGTTCCTTTAAGTTGTGAAGCCACACCAAACTATGATGATCGGTTATCACCTTGAACGTATAACCCTCCAAATAAGCTCGTAATTTCTCACATGCATAGAGAACCGCAAGGAGTTCACGCTCGGTGGTCGAATAATTCCTTTCCGTTTTCGAAAGGGAACGGGAGATATAACAGATGACATGCTCTCCATCGTCATATTCCTGAGACAATACGGCGCCTATGCCATACGCTGAAGCGTCAGTCTGCACGGTAAATGGTTTTGTGAAGTCCGGGCAAACTAACACGGGAGCTGACGCCAACGAATTTTTGATTTCTTGGAATGACTTAGCACAGTCCTCTGTCCATGCCCATTTCTTGTGCTTACGTAGCAATGCCGTAAGAGGAGCGATAGTGGTTGAAAAGTGCGGCAAGAAACGACGGTACCACGAGGCCATCCCAATGACCCGTCGTACTTCAGTGGTATTAGTTGGTGGTTGAATATTCAAAATTGCACTGACCTTTTCCGGGTCCACATGCAAGCCATACTGATCCACCACATAACCAAGATACTTCAGTTCACTCCTACAGAATTGACATTTACGGGGTGACAAAGTAAGTCCAGCCGATAATAAACGAGTGAAGATCTTCTCCAAAACCTCGACATGCTTTTCGAAAGTCTCTGTAACTACAATAATATCGTCCAAGTAAACAAATGAATGGGGCTCCATCTCAGCACCAAGTAACCGGTCGACCAACCGTTGCCAAGTTGCAGGTGCATTGGTCAAACCAAACGGCATCTTCTTAAATTGGTATAACCCACGTCCCGGAACTGTGAAGGCAGTCTTATCACGGGATTCGGGCGCAACCGGAATTTGCCAATATGCAGATCTAATATCGAGAGAACTCAGATACTTAGCATTGCGCAGCTTATCGAGAATAGTCGCGATGAAGGGAATGGGATAGGCATCTTTTTTGGTCACACGGTTGAGAGCACGGTAGTCCACACAGAAGCGCCATTTGTCCTCGCCCTTAGGAACCAACAACACCGGCGAAGACCAAGGTGAGTCAGAAGGTTCAATTATGTCTTCCCTAAGCATCATCTCAATCTCATCATCAATGCGTTGTTGCACGACAGGAGAATAACGATAGGGTCTTAACCGGATTGGTTCTCCTTCAGTGACAATTTTATGGTTCACCAAATTAGTGCAGCCAATTTTGTCCCCCATGAAGGCAAAATATTTACTTGTCTGCTCGTCCAAGCTTTTCCGTTGACTAGCGGTTAAGATATCACGAGACACGAGAGCATCCATAGCAGAAATGTTAGGACAAGAATTCTGAAAGGACCAACAACTCTTCCTTAAATCGGGAATAAGGCCCATCCTGACCCAAAAGTCGACACCTAATACTAAAAAGTGAGATAAAGTGGGTACTATCAAGATATCCAGCGTACACACCTTACCCTGTAAATTGATTGGCACACAGACAGAACCAGAAATAGAACACATCTGATTATTTGCTACCGTACACCTAGTTACTGTACTTGGTAATAATTTTAATCCTAAACCTTTTAAAATTTCCCAACCCTGAATATTCATAAAAGTAAAATTAGCTCCGGAATCTAAAAGACCCATAAACTCAATACCAAAAATAGTTACATTTAAATAGGGACGGTTATCACCTTCACATTGCGCAAAAATATATGATAATACCGGTTCAATTTTTGAAGAAAACTGATCGGTCGAGGAAAATTCCGAACCCACCTTTCGACCATTTAGTGAGTCGGATGGAAGTTTTCCGAACGGTTACAATGGGAACACGATCGCGTGGTCTCGTTTTCTTTACCACAACGGAAACAGTGTTTCGAAAATGGCTGCGTACACTCTTTCTTTAAATGCCCAGATACCCGACAATTCCAGCAAACTATCGCTGATCGAGGAGAAGTCATGGAAATATTGGGGGTCTCAGTCGCTCCGACAGCACTAATTTGTGCTCTCCGAGATCTCTGGTACATAAGCTCTGGCTCCGCCACTAAATTTGGATTCGTGGGAGGAGGACGCATGCGCTGCGTACGAGATTGCACTTCCTCAATTGCTTGCGCAGCCCGTTCAAGTTCGGCGATGGAGTTCACCGATTGCAACGCTAACTGTTGTTGGATGACAGGCAATAGGTTTCGGCGTATAATCCTCAATTGAGTGGCTTCACTAGGTGGATCACTGAGTTTCCTGAAGAGATTTCTCAGGTGAGAGCAGAAAATAATGGTCTTTTCATCTACCCCTTGCGTCCGATTTCGAATATCGCCCCAGATATCCTCCTCGTACTCAGAAGGTAAGTATGTGGACCGGAGTTTTGTCTTAAGTTCATCCCAACTACCGATAGTGTCGCGTATCGCTCGATACCACGATAAAGCGATTCCTGTGAATAATATGACCGCACTCTGCAATAATTGTTCCTCCGTAATGCCACATGCGTAGCGGAGTTCTTCGACCCGTTCCAAAAAACTCGTGACACTAGTTTGCCCGTTGAACTGAAGGTTCCATTTGGAAATAGTGACGAAACCACGGGAATGATCGCTCGCGAAGTTGTCGCTACGCGCGGTCACTACTTGCCGTGTCGGTAAAGATGGATCAGAAGGGTCACCTAATCTTAATTGGCGAAGTTGGGGGTCAACTGCGAGAGTGGAGTGCAAATCCTCACTCATAGCTCGCGTTACAGGTTGCGAATCGGTGTGAAACGCGTTAGGATTCACAGGTGGTACCCTGTGGGAGACATTCTGGTGGGTGACAACCGGTATATCACGGGAGACACACGGTATAGTATGGGAGACAGAGGGTACGATGCGCGGGACGTCCGGTATATCCCGATTGTGGTAATAAGGTCCAAGCCTTTGCCCGTCCTGTGATGGGACAACCGGTATAGTACGCGAAACACGCGGTATATCCTGTTCATGGGCCTGGGTTTCGAAACTTGCAAAATATGTAGGAAAATTCTCATGTTGAACACTACCAGCAGTATTTCTATCAAATGGGAACGACCGATTCAGTTGATGCACGGGTTTATCTGTAGCATGACTAGTCGGTACTGGCAGAGATTGATTAACCTTGGCATTTGAGGTACTAGGAAGTGGTGCAGGACCATTCAGTTGGGATATCTCATCTAAATTATTATGATACCGGGCTGCCTCCAAAATTGGATTTGGCAGATCTAACAAGGAAACACTTGGTGGATCATTATCTGTCCTAGTCTCATTTGAACTTGGTTTTTCGGACTCAAGGTCAGGAACTAAGGTGCAATTCTTCAGCAATTGTTCAGAAGTACCCAAAAGATCTGCACAATGAGTGATTAATTGCGTTTTAATGGCCTGATACTCAGCAGAAGTAATTCTGTTCAATCGGCCTATTACATGTAATGAACGAGTTTCAATTTTTTTAAATTCGTTTAGTGCATTATTTTGATCAAAATTATGCAGTAGTTCCTGTATCCCATTGATTTTTGACTCACAAATTCGAATTTCTTTGATCGGATCTATATTCACATCACAATGCATACCCATTTTCTCTAACTTCAAAAATAATCTCAATCTTTTGCGCTTGTCCTCGACAGATCCTTCTGGGAACGCTCCTCTGATAGTCAACTCATAGGAGAGTTCATCAGATAGTAACCTATTAACTTCCATCCTTTCCTCTTAATTTCCTACCCTACTCTAATAATTTATGGAGAAGAAAAAAAAAATTAATAAAAAAAATAATAATCCCTATTTCACTAATAGCAATCAAAATACCCCCCCGGTTCCCCCGGAAAAGAGAAAAAAAAAAAAAAAAAAATAATAATAATTTTCACCAGAAAATATTTCTTTTTCCCCCTTCCCCTCTTTTTCTTTTTTTTTTTTTTTTTTCACATCAAGGAAGAAAAAAAAAAATTAAGAAAAAAAAAAAAAAAAATGGGGATAAGTGGCTCACCACAACACCAGCCACACCACCAAACTACTGCCAAATAGTGTTGGGACACTATCCTTAATTATTATAAATCCCCAAAATTTAACCACTGTAGAAGAACAATTTGCAGACTCCAAAATCACCCAACTTTGTGTTCATCCAGTGAGCTTACCAGGTACAGCGTAAGTAATAGTAAAAAAACTTGCAGATTAATGAATTTAAATTGAGAGAAAGGAAAAAAAATAAAGATGATGATTTTGACAGCTAAATGTTAACAGAAAAACCTTAATTGATCCTATACAACCTTCTCAAGGAACCACTATTGGGAAAAACCAGGAACAGTTACGAAACAACTTCATAATATACAGAAAACCCAAGAACTACCAGGAATTGTTTTTTTTTTTGTTGGGCGCCATCTTGTTACTTACCAGGGCAACAAAAGGGAAAGGTCGAGAATCCACAATTAAAAGTCAAATCGAAATATTTTTGAGCCTCGGCCCTAGGTCATAAACCCTAGTTGGACTATTATTAGGCTGGGAATTTACTTGGTTAGCTCATCACACTTCTTCAATAATATTGACTCTCAATTGTTACTAGAACTACAAGAAAGGTATTTAATGTGCACTAATAATGCCCTGTGACTTAAATAAGTTACTAGCACACAACCAGACTAGCTCCGTGGGTTCTCTGTATGGTAGTTTCCTGGGTTCACCCAATAAAACAACTAAATCGAACAAAAGGTTCTTTAATCCTTAAATAGGAATACTTTAGGTATTCATCCTCATTAATTTCAATCCCTGAGTCAACAACAAAAATGAATTCGTCAATTAAATAATGAACAGGTAAATTCAGAGTAGCAAGTACCGTCGCACAAGGGAGATCTCTCTTGGGGACAACGTATATTATTTTACAATGTGGTAATGTGAGGATTTGCCTATCATAACAGTTGGTATAACAGGAGTGATTCCTAAGTAAGGTCAATAACGTTTCATTCCGCAAAGATCACAAAATAAAGCAAACTATCAGTAATCAGTATAGACAGTACTGAAATTTTTGTGCCAAGACACCAAACAAAAAAAAGATATAGAGGCACTTAGCTGGACTCCTTGAGGATAACAAGGAGGACAGGTCCCATGGTGATGGTTGGTGTTGAAGGTGGCAGTCCACCCCTAGACAGGAACTTCCTCCCTATCTGCGGATCCATGATCTTGACCCTGATCTTGACCGAGCTGAGAGACAGGTCGATGCAGGACAACAGGAACAGACTTCGAATTAGAATCACTGTTCTCTAGAGCTCCTAGGGCAGGCCTCATGTGCGAAGGTAGGTGGGAAGACGGAGAAGAACCCCAAAGGAAAAGCCCTAACGAGAACACCATACTAGGATCGATTTACAATTGTACAATAAAACGACTTACGTGGTTGTTGAGTGGCTTGCAAGATTTCTGGTGGCAAAAGGACACCAAAATGGCCGTTCTGCCGTAGTGATCCGCAACAAGCGGTAGTGTGGAAAGTACACAAAAATAACAAATCTCAGACTAACTATTTACTGAACTCATCGAAACTTTCCACACGTCGATACTGACACAGCAATATTTACTCCCCAAATAGGGATTCTCAGAACGAGAATAAAATTTAATAAACTGAAATTGCTCGTGCAATCGGTCAGAAACTTTTTTTTCCCAACTGCCCTCCGTAATCACGTAGTCGTCCGCCCGTAGCAGCACTTGTCAACCAACCCAGAAAATTCTAGGAGCTCCAAAATAGATTCTAATGACATAGGCGTACCAAGCAAAAATATTCCGATATCTATGTTTTCCTGTGGCTAATTCGGATTGGTATCATTACAGTATATCACAAGTTGAGTGAAATTGCAAGTGAATTACCTTTGCGACACTCCTACACTAGGAAAAACGGGAATTCAAGAGGTACACCCCCTACACGACGCCACTGACAATAGTAGTTCAAATGCTCGCCCTGGCACTGGACATCGTTTTCCGTGCATGGTAGACAACTTCACGAGAGTACTCCAACGTCAAATCAGTATGTACCACAGAACTAAATTTATTAGCCAACTCTCATGTGTCTCTGTCACCATGTCACAAACGTCATCAATGGAATGTAAACATTTTATCGTCAAAACAATATGATCGAACTGAAACCCGATTGTTTATTAGGAATACAGCAGCTCCAAAGCATTTCAGGGCCCACAGAAAATGAGACTGTAAGTGTACCCATCTCATTAATAGTCCATAATGAAAGAACTATCATAAATTTTCAGGCTTGATTTCGACCACATATCTTGCCTGAATGGCTCGAGTCAGAACATCATGATCCCTCTGGAACACCTCTTCAGAGAGTATCGCTAAGAAACCGTTCAACTACTGAAGATCTGCAACTTCGGACTTAGGAAACGGTGATAAAAATGATAGGAAATTGATTAGTGAGCTCTCCTACAGTTTTCATTCCTTAGTGAACAGTGCTACAGTGAGTGTATACCATGAATCCTGAATAAAATGTGAGTAACTATCTGTATGTATTACCTATCTCTTGATTTATTTCACTGTGGAAAACCTACTATTTCTGCTTGATAAACCTTGTGTCATTTTGTGAACGTAACAGTGTCTCCACGACAAAACAAAAAAAAAATACGTGTATAATATTTTAATTGTTGCTATCAATTGTGAAAGTTAGATGAGTTAGACCTGAGACACTGTATAAATTCATTTGGAGCATATTATATAATGTTTATACAAAAATTGTAGAATTAATTATATACATACATTGCGAAAAAGCCTTTTTTGATATTAAAAAAAACTAAGCTTTTGTCACCACAATTCTGAAACACCCTGTATAATATAAGATAAAGAATGCGAAGAGATATATTCAAATATATTTATTGAAGAGCGACAAATATTCCACTTCAAAAACAACTCAACATTGCTGCAAACACCTATAAAGCTAGTAGGAACAACATAATAAGATAATTATTATAATATCACTTATTATGATCTTACACTTTCATTAAGATTCAAAACCTAATGATTGGTAATTCATAATCATATCTTTGGTAGCTTTGATCAAGTTGTATTCTTGTTCCTTTATGGGAAAAAAATAATATATATTCACATATTTGAAATAAATGGAAACAAAACATATTCTTCTCAAATATTCCTAAAAAAATGAAATCGCAACAGAATCTGGTGATCAGGTACAAAACATCATTTGCAAACAAATAAATAGCCCACATACCCAATAATACAAAGTAGTTATTATTAAATCAAAGTTGATGTATTTTCTCAAGAACTATCACCTTCATCAGATCTTGGCAGCACACTATTCTTCCTCTTCAGAGTTTTAAGCTTTTCTTCCATGATCTGTGTTGCCAAACTTTCTTGTTTCATTTTTTCCTTGTATATCTCCATGATAATTCCATGCTGTTCGGCTGCATATTCATTAGCAGCTGAAAGAGCCTTTATTTTTGCATCTGCAAACTCCTTATTTTTTGTTTGAGATATGATTGGTCGTCTCCGACTTGTAGACAGGTGCCTTGTACTTGGGGATTTATCAGTGGACTTAGCAGAGCTTAAAGATTTTAATGAAGGCTTATTAGAGATTTCGAAAGCACTTGATGATTCAGAGGCTACTTTGGTTTTTGGTTTTTTATGGCGAGGGGTGGTGTCTGAAGCAGATGACACAGGCTGTGATGGGATTTCCAGAACATAGGTATTTGGTGATGAATCATCTACATTTGTTTCAATTATGCATATCTGCTCAACATCCTCTTGAGAACATATGAATTGATCAATATCCACATCAGCATGTCCATTATTTACAGGACATATAGGAAACTTCCCTAATATTTTGGTTCGAGGTGTCCTCAACTTGGCAGATGAGTATGATGACCAATCTCCATTGATTGATACCTCCTGAAATGATAGATGGTTTGAAAACAAGCAATATCTAGGAAAAATAGAGTGATTCTCTACTTCTAATTTTACTTACATTTTGATAAATATTTTCATCTTGCACTCAATCAATTGATTCCTCCTGAAATAACATATCCTTTGAAAACAAGCAATATCTAGGAAAATAGAGTGATTTTCTATTTCTCTACTTACATTTTGATAACTATTTTCATCTTGCACTTCATGTCCACCTTCCATATCATACTCACCTGTGATAAAGGAAATGATCATTGTATATCTATAATATTCATAGTACTGAACAAAACATTACTCACCATTTGACATAAGTACATCATTATCAAATTTATTGTGCAGACCAATAGCCACAGGATAAAGGAGGGCCCTAACTTTCTCATAAACAGGTCTCTCTTCAGGGCGGATATTAGTAAAAATTACTGGTGGTCCTCCACCTAGGACAGAATTACATGGGTGAATTCTGATAAGTTGCCCATACAAATTATTTGAATAAAGAACCCCATCAATTGAGCTTACCTGTTCTAACTCTGTTAACGTTTTCTTGTGTGATTAGTTTCTTGATTAATTTCTTCAGGTTCTCCCATGCATTTCTAAGAGTGGACCAAGTTCTAATCACATTTATGTTTTGAGAATTGAAATCCAAAGCAATTTCTTTCCATTCTTTGTTTTTGTGCTTCACACTAATAGCATCGGTTCGCTTGCTTTCGATAATGCTAAAACGAGCCTCAACTAAGTCCACCAGAAGAGATTTTTCTGCAATACTGAAATTGGTCTCTCTCTTTTTCCGCTCGCGCTCTTTCTTCTCAATCGAGAATTTATTTTTCAAATGGTCTTGTTTATCCATTCTTCAACTAATGAAAACACATTAAAAAAAACTAAAAAAGAACGAAAACAAACTTCGTATAATATAAACAAACTTGGGACCTTGGGAGGTTATAATAAGTAATAAGTCGTCAGTTGTCAAGAGGACTCACAGAACTTTAATTTTCCAGAAGATATTACTTATTCATGGTAATTCTACACTGTTGCCTTGTCAATTTTGAGTTTAAGTAAACGTGCCCTTGAAGAGATGATATGTACGTCAAGAAACGGCTATGATGATAATCGAGATTAAATCCTTCGTTTAACTTAAACGTAGCTTACCTGAACTGAGATTATTTCGCCACTGGTGAAACCGGGCCTTAGCCACATACAAAGTGAACAGAAAAAAGAAAGAACAGAGTGGGGAAGATGTCGTAACCTGGGAATATTTTGATAAATTTGAGTCCACTCTTGGATCAAAAGCATCTACTGCTCCACCACCTGAAACAGTTAGAAGTGTGGATAATATGGAAAAAGAAGACATCAATCAAGAGGTTTCGGATGATGAAGCATTATCTCTTAGTTCTGAAGCATCTACCAGTAGCAATATCTGCATGAGTAAGAAGAGAAAAACAAAGGAACTATGTTTCAATGATTATTTAAATAAAAAACTCAAGCGTGATGAAGATAAAGCAAGAAAGAAGAAGGAAAGATGGTCCCAGAAGAAAGAACTGAGAGAACGTGAAATAACTGCTATAGGAGCTCTTGCACGAGCTATAGCCAGTAAATACAAGAAATAAATATAAGGCTTATGTTTTGTTTATTAATGAGAATTTTATTTTCTGTTCGTGAACTTGAATAGTTAGATCCATGTTGGGTTGTTTGAATAATGTAAATGGAATGAAAATTATTTTCATTTTTTTATTAAAATACTACAAGTGGAAAATATGTTTTTTTAGTGACATATATCATTCATTATTGAATTTCTCAATTCTACAGCCAATCTATCAATAATTGCACCACCTTCAATGTCAGCTTCATCATTGTTCTGTTCTGGTTCATTAAACTCCTGGCCCTCAATTTCTGCAGATTCTTCTTTCAAAGAAATATTGTGCAAAATGCAAGTAGTAAATATGATATACTTTGCATATGATAGATTCAGGACATGTTAATATTTGAGCCTTCTAAACATTCCTTTTAGTCTGCCAAAGGCCTGCTCTATGACCACACGCGTGCTACTTAGTAATTTGTTGAACATTTTATGTCTTCGTGTTGGATGTCCATTGTCTCGAAAAGGAGTCATAATGAATGTGCGCAAAGGGTATGCTGAGTCTCCCAACAAGTATGTGTCAGGAGGTAAGATGTTTCCAGTACTGATTTTGTTATAAATTGGGGAATTTTGCCACACCCTTGCGTCATTCACAGATCCAGGCCATCCACAATAAATGTCAATAAATTCCAGCTTCGAATTGCATATTGCTTGTAGCAATATGAGTGGTACCCCTTTCGGTTATAGTAGGAATTGTCCTTAAGAGCTCCTGGTATAGGTATGTGTACCGTCCACACATCCAATAACATTTGGAAAACTTCTATTTCCCCTTAAAACATTGAAATCTCTCACTGTTTTCACTGCATCAGGACCTGTTGGCCATTTGATAAAATCCTCGACTTTCATTGATATGAGTTTGCAGGTTTTGATGAAAATGGTATGAGCGTGCCCTTTACTGAAACCAAATCGATCCCATACAGATCTCAGACTCTCTGTAGTACTCACAAGCCAGATGGTCATCAATAAACAGTCACTCAATAGAACAGGTGGTCGACCAGCAATGTGCAGTTTGTCTTGACGTATATTACTCATAAGGTTCTCAAAATTAGCTCAAGTATGGTACCTATACCTACTTTATACATTCGACTTTATAAATAGGTAATACTTACTTGTATAACGCTTTTACTAAGTCTGAAATGTGATTTGAAGTCACTATCTGAGTATAAATGAACAATTTTTGCTATATAATTCTTGTTTTTTTATGTTTTTCCCTGCGTTTCCTCATATTAAAAATAATATTTCTCCACTGTCTGTGTCTACAGATGATGAACTATCGCTAACTATCATCTTCTGGGCTAGTGAATACTCCATCCTAACCAGAGTACCAGAGCTAAGCTAACATCCAATATCGTTTATTGAATTTTGTGATAAATAGATGAATTATTCGAAGATAAATAGTTAGTTGACACCTGGTTGACACTATTCATTAGTCAACTTTCTTAACCTCACAAAATTGTATAGACAATTCAGCGAATTCATCAGTTCATAAAATCGATGGATCTGATGAAGATAGATTGTTTCCAGCGCTGAAAAAAAAAACTATGAAGTGGACTCTATCAGAATATTGTCCCGAGTAGAACATACGGTATATCATTAATTTCGAACCATGAGGGTTTTATAAACATAAAGTAAATCAAATCATCCGTTGACATTGAATTATAAAAACTGACCAAGGAACTCTCATGAGAAACGTGCATATCTAATAAAATGTTGTATATAAATATTGGATGTGAGGGTTCCGAAGTTAGTCTGGTCTGGGGCTACTCTTGACTTGACAAGAGCTCGTCGTAATGGTCGTTATAATGTAAGTTGTCATTAGGTCTTTATATTCATTGTTGTTTATTCATAATTGTTATCGCTACCCATAATGTTTCATGCTTCAATACATATTGTTATCATTGAATATAGTCTCGTACTTTCAGTTACCCCTAAATTATTAGTGCCTATTTGAATATTACCTCTCGCAAACTATTAAGCCAAGCAAACCCCTTATATATCGACATGAATAGACTAACCATCTATTTGCCATGACATGGTGGAAACACAACTCTTTTGTTGTGACATGGTGGAGGCGCCGGGCATCAATTCATTTTATAGTAAAAAATATCATTTATTTTATCGGAAACAACTCTACCGTTGTGCCATGGTGCCCGGCGCCTCCACCATGTCACAACAAAATGGTTGGCGGAAGTCCATCCATATCTATATATAAGGGGCTACTCTTGACTTGACAAGAGCTCTTCGTAATGGTCGTTATAATGTAAGTTGTTATTAGGTCTTTATATTCATTGTTGTTGATTCATATTTGTCATTGCTACCCATAATGTTTCATGCTGCGATAAATATCGTTATGTTACCCCTAAACTATAAGTGCCTATTTACATATTACCTCTCGCAAACTATCAAGCCAAGCATTACCCCTTATATATAGATATGGATGGACTTCCGCCAACCATTTTGTTGTGACAATATACTGGTGACTTTGAACACGGTTTGCTGAAAGAGTGCTTAATGCGCATTGACGATTGATGAATTTAAAAACTTGCCCATACAAATATTCATAAAAAACACCCTGATAGAGATAACTTGGAAACAGATACGAAAGATTCGAGAATTTATTAAAGAGTACGGTTATGCCTTCATTTTTCATATTAGAGAGTTATTGGAACTCTTATAAGGTCGAGCCTTATTAGTGCTGTCATTATTTTGACATATGAGCATGCGCATTGGTGACCTCTAATAAGGGAAGCATGAATTAGGTTACTGCTTGTCCCTATTTGTGTACGGGTAACGTAGTACCTAGATGGCTTTTTTCTGTACCTTATTTTCATAATTAACCTCACTTTCGATTTGAAAACATGGTAAAGTAGTGAAATAAATAAACTAAAATGAGCAAACTGCCAAGAACTTCTGTTTCGGTAGTTGGTAAATCTACAAGGGTTAGATTTACATACAACGACGACCTCGCATTTTTGAAAGAATTCTTGGCACACAACCCTATGCAGAATGAAAATGGATGGAAAGTAATACAGAGGAATCTGGAACTGATTACAAGTAAAAAATTCGCAATCCGTACCCTGAAACACCATTTTTTGCAGCTTTTAATGGAAATCTGGCTTGAAAAAGATGAAATAGAAAAATTAGGTAAGCATGTGAACATTTATAGCTTGATGATACCAAATGTTGACTAAAAAATATCTGTGAGAAGGATTTGCTACTTCAAGAAACACCTTTTTTATGCTCAGAATATGATTCTATATTAAAACGAAAAAGACCTATTTCAAAAGAGAAGCAAATCTCAGAACTGGGCAAGAAGGCAGGAAACAAACACACCTCTATATTCCTGAACACAAATGGAGAAGAACATGAAAATGAGTCTGAGAATGAAAGTAATCATGAGTCTGCCACTTCCATTTTTGAATTGGAGGACCACAATTACAGTGAGTATGGTGAATCCTGATAAATAATTTTCAATATTTCTAAACATTTAAAATTTTACTTCTAGTGAACTCTCAGGCGATCTCATTAAACATCTTAGAAGAAGTAGAGGTTTCGAATAATGATGATGATGTAGAAATAGTATTATTGGGGGACAAAAATACCAATTCTGGCTCAGGTTCAACCCCAAGCAATAATAAGGCCAAAGGGAACAAAATTTCTTTACCCAAAAGGACTCCACAGAGTGGAAGTAACATTTTAGGTAGGTAAATACCTGTATTTGAACCTTTGAGATTTCTGGATATACAATCATGTTTGATAAAGTCATGATTTTCAAAACAGTTCACAGTCACTTATTCTTTCAGTAGGTATTTTTGGGAGAAAATTAAGTGATCCATTCAATCACTTGGGAAACAAACTCCACCATTCATATTGAATGGGTCACTTTAGTGGTGAAGATAATATGCTATTATATTTCTGTTCAAAGGTACTGCTCGTAAAAGACTGAACAAAAAAGATCCAATCCGGAAAAATGCACCATTATATTTAAGTGGAAAAAGTCAGAAAGAAAATGAATTGAAAAGGAAAGAACTAGAACTAGAAGAGAGAAAACTGGCTATTGAAGAGCGACGATTAGATTTGGCAGATAGAAAATATGAACTGGATAAACAGAGGCTGGAAATAAAATCTAAAGAAAGGCTACAGAAAATTGAATAGGAAAAAGACAAAGCACAAATTGAACTACATGAAAAAAGAATTAGTGTCCAGTTGTTAGAGTCACAACAAAAACTCATTGACATAATTTTGCAGAAAGACAATACCAAGATGCAGATGTGAAAAAATATGTATCATCTTATACTCATTTTCTTTTGTAAAGAAAATATTTTGTATTGTATACTGTTTAGGTTCTTTCTTATAAATTTATGTTGAAGAAACTCTTGTAATTGTTGAATTGAATGTGAGATCCACTACATAGGTTTATTAAAGAATAAAACTGATTAAGTATTGAAATTTTTTTATTTACTAGTCGAAGTATACACAAGACTTTACATTTGAAATCATGAAATACTCAAGAATACACTTATCTAGAAGAAATATATACCTGATAGAATTTATATAAAAGTATAGAGAATTACTGTCCAAAGTATTCTTCCAGTGTGGGTGGAATTGTGTTGAAATAATCTGCTGTTAGGCTGCCATATAAGCAAGTATGGCAGTTTGTTAATAAGACTGCTACCTTAACTATTGAGTCCACATTTTGTGACAATATTTTCTGATATTTCTTAAAATCAATAAAGGCAAAAAGGGAAACAACTTTTTGAAAACCGTATTCAACTGACACCCTCAAGATTTTCATAGAGTGATTGAAATCATTTTGATGTGCAGGCAAATTTTCTGGTCTACCTGGGAATGGAGTAATTGATAATTCCATGAGGCCATATGCTTGGTCTCCAAAGAGAACATATTTTTCATTTTCCCCAAAAACAGCTTTTTGTTCCAATTCATTGTATAGCACGGAATCTCTGAAACAAAGTATATAGTTTTTAACACAATATAGTTACCTACTAAATGATTGCATTATTAGATTTTGTTCTTGTTTTGCCAGTATGAAATTCAGTAGAGTAATTAGTTAAGTATTTCATTGTCTAACCTGAAAATGCCTGCATCATGCCTTCTTCCGATGAATGCACCTTTAAAACTAGCAATTACACCATCTGGGCATAGGACAGACTGAAACTTTATACAGTGCTGCCTTTTGTGTCCTGAATAATATTCCTCCTGTATAACTGATGGTCTGCATATTGGACGAGCTGTTCCATTAATGAACCCCCAGCAGTTATCAACTGCTCCACGTTCAGCTTGAACAGCCTAAAATTGAATCAATAAATTTCACAGTAAATTTTTTCAGTACCAAAAACGAATTTATAAGTATGAGTATCTATAAATAATTAACTCACTTCTGCATAGTATAACATTTTCTCCCTATTCAGCCACTGTAAAACATTCAGGTCATTCAAGTATTGCTCCCTTTCTCGAATAATCAAATCAACAAGAGTGTTTATTATTTGGGACAGCGATTGGGACGATATGCCAAATTATTGACCTAAATCGCGAAGTCTAATTGAATAGGCTTAACGTTTCAAAAGAATACACAATGTTTTCAGTCCTAAAAAAATGGTGTGTGTCCAATGAGGTATGAGCATGATTTTGGTATATTCACCTACCACCCACTCTATTGCCAGTTTCTGTCACAATTTCCTCATCAATCTAGGAAGATCAACTCACGTAAAACGGAAATTTAGTCTAATTTCTTCATCAGTCATGTTGTTCAGGTCGAAATTATCAGGTTGCCTTTCAAAATTATTCCTATTAATAAGGATATTGTCAAGGATCAAATATTCCATGTCCTGGTCGTTGGCATTCTCCAAAATAGCGGCTAGCACCCAGGTAGCAGAGTGACGTCCATTTGACGTCATTTTTTGATCATGAAATGACGAAGTGGACGTCCAAAAATGACGTCTGAGAGACCTTATAATGACGTCAAAATGTCACAGTCATATGACGTCATACTTAGACGTCATAATGACGTCGCCGAATGACCAATAAAGGACGAAATAAAAAAAATTAGGAGGTTTATATATATACGGTATTATTGGTTCATGATAAATACACCACAAACCTTTGATGACATTCATTTTGTAACTATACGTTGTGGTAACTTGGTAGATGGTCCTCCCGGGCAGTCCTGTTGAATCCTAGCGCTATCGCTTCTACCTATGAATCTCTATATGACAATAGCGTTAGCTACTCGTATTTGTACCTAAAATTATGTAGCGAGCGTCGGCGAGATGTAAGCTGGATAAACTTATTTTTAGCTAAACTATCAATTTCTGAGAAATCCTCTGCAACAGGTCAATTTTATTTCCGATTAGCCACATTCGAAAGTGAGAATCACAGGGTGATCCACGTTTAAGTTAAGACGTCCGCGGCAATTTTTTCAATTGGAAACAATAATAACCTATATAAGATACACTCAATTTTTGAAATATTCATGGAAATCTGAATTCAAAAATATATTACACATAGGGTTTGTATACAGTGTGTCCGTTATATTGAGTCATCTCGCGTGAAGTAAATAAAGTAGCCAATCAATGTACTTATAACCATACAATTCCTTGCTGAGGAATGTCCCAAAATAGGTCGATTTTTATTTCAAATTACCATCATTATTAAGAAAAAATTGGATAAACAGGGTGATTCAAGTTTGAGTTACAACGTCCGCGACCATTTTTTCAAAGGAACACCCTATAAATTATTCGATTTTTGGAGTCTCTATAGAAAGCTGGATTCAAAAATATATGGGTTTGTATACAATGCGTTCGTTGAATTGAGTTCTTTTGCGAAGTTGCGAATAAATTTGTTGAAAATTAAAAACAGTTTTTTTTTTCATAGAATAATGCTCGAAGCTGTAAAATTTCATTTTCATTCAAGCTTCATCTCATATTGAATCAATATATACAGAATGATTCGTGTAGGAGAAATTATGTCATCTTTATATTTTAATGGCGATCCAATTTTACGAGAGAACTGAATTTTACGAACGCCCTGTATACAAACCCTTTGTGTGATATACATTTGATCACGAAAATTCAATAATATATATCCGTTTGAAAAATGTGTCGTGTTCGTCATAATACAAACGTGTATCATCCTGTAACCTTCGGAGTTCGGGCAGAACACAAGATGCCCTTTCTCAGGCTCCCAAAAATATCAGTTTATTTTCACAAATAGGGTAAGTTTAGTTTTTATCAATTGTTATTCATTGCCAAGAATAAATGTGTGTGTACGTTTTGTTTTGAAAACCTCCTGAGTATTATTTATCGTTATCATTTTTTGAAGTTCATTCTCTGATGGATCTAGAGCACAACTTAGGGAACCCCCGCCTACAGTTTGTGACATGGTGGAGGCGCCAATGGCTAGTTCTCGAGGTTGGTTCTTCATAACCAACCTCACATTTTGAAATCTCATGTTCTTTTGTTTTGTCAATTATATTATTTTTATTTTTATTTCATTGAATTCAAACAATTATTTTAGTAAGACAGTGTTCATTTTTTATGTGAGAACAGAATGTATGACACTATTCGCAGATGACACATCCATTGCTGAAGAAGCCAATAGCATTCAGGAGCTACAGACCAAACTCAACACGGTTTCCAAAAGATTTACCACGTGGTGTGAATAGAATAATCTTATTGTCAATGCTGATAAAACAGTACTGAATCCTTTCTTTGGGAGGAAGGTAGTTCAGAGATCAATCAATGTTATTGTGAATGATGAAGTCATAGAACCCTCAGAAGATACTAAATTCCTCGGCATATATATATAACAGAAGTTTTTACGCCATTCCTCAACTTGAGAATGTTCTAGATGAGAAGGCACTGTTGGATGTATATTATGCAATAGTTCATTCAGTATTGATGCAGTAGCGCACACAAGGGGGGGGGCACTGGGGCACGTGCCCCCCCCCCCCAAAGAACTGCCCGCGAACACACACAACCATTGCCAAAGCGGAACCTACCAATTTTTCGGTATTCCTATCAACATGAAGATCAGCGTATACCGAAAATTATTCAGTAATTCACCAAATTATAGTAAAATACTTTCGGTTTCTAAGATTTTTTTTCACAATTGTGAAAAAAAATCCGCAAAGCGTGATATATTTTTATATTACTCAAAATATTTTCAACATTGCCAGTATCAACAGCTACAGCAGAAAGAACATTTTCGACTTTACGAAGGCTTAAATCATATTTAAGAAATACTATGGGAGAAAATAGGCTGAATGGCCTTGCCAATTTGAATATCCATAGAGAGGTACATATAGATACGAATGAGGTATTGGATATTTTGACAGAGAGACGACCTAGGAGGCTGGATTTTGTTTTGTAAATTCCCGTTTTATTACCTACCTAGTTTGTATAGTTGAAAAATGAAAAATGTTCGTTAAATTTTCGACAGTTTGCTTATTTACCCCTTTTTTATTAGGGTCAAAATGCAAGTCTTTTAGACACATTGTGCCCCTTTCAGGCCTGAGTCCTGGGTGCGCCAATGTATTGATGTATAATATAGTGTTATGGGGTGGTTGTAGTGATATCTCGAGAGTTTTCATTGCCCAGAAACGAATAATTCGCCTAATATTCAATTTGAAGAGAACAGAGTCTTGTAGGCCATATTTCAAAAATTATAAAATTCTAACAGTTCCTAGTATTTACATTTACAGCCTGTTCTCTTACATAAAGAAAAATGAATCTCTGTTAGAAACCAATGCTCAATCACATAGATATCCTACGAGAAACGGTAATTTACTCAGATTAAGACAACACAATACTAAACTATACGAAAAATTGCCAATTCATATAGGATCTAGCTCTTTAATTGCCTGCCCGTCGGGTTGAAGACAATTTTTGGCCTAAACTCCTTCAAACGGAAAGTGAAATACTTTTTGTGCACTGAAGGATTCTATTCAGTGGAAGAATTTCTCAATCATAGTAAAACTATATTACGCGTGAACCACTGATTTCATTAATATGATTATTGTACGATGTTATTTTCTTATGTATATATAATTATATAACGTCTTTATGTGTGTTAATTATGAGACGCCGTTTGGGTCAAAAGGGTGTATCCAAATATATACTAATTCGTGCCGAAATATTTATTAGTTGCACCAATATATATCAATTTGCTGCCCCATATATTCCACAAAACCCAATATATTTATGTTTCAAGCGTTACCAATATACAGGCTGACTGACAAAAAACGCCCCGATCTGTAGCGCCGCTATATATTATCCGATTTTGAAAAGCAAGAAAGCAAATGAAATGACTCATGAGATACTACAAGGTGGCACAAATATTTTTTTTTTCCAATTTCAACTATAACCACCGATTGTCAACTTTTTTTTTCAAATGTCATTGTATATTTTTGATTTTTTTTTCTGATAGAGATTTTTTTTTCTGAATACAACGATGTACCACACTTGAGGTCTAGCGGGAAAGATTACAGAGATATAGGGTGTTCAAAATCGAGATTTTTCAACTTTAGGATCTTTTGTGTCAAAACTATTCATTATTGGTCAAAACGGCTCACATGTCTCTATCTCAACTTTAAATTAACTATCTACTGACATTAATTGGAACAGATACAGGGTGATCAGAATTTTCTGATTCTTGAACCACCCTGTATTTGTTTCAACTAAATGTCAGTAGATAGTGAATCAGGAGTTGAGATAGGCACATGCAAGCCGTTCTGACCAAAAATGAATAGTTTCGACACAAACAAAATCCTACAGTTGAAAAATCTCGATTTTTAACACCCTATATCTCTGTAATCTTTCCCGCTAGACATCATGTGTGATACATCATTGTATTCAGAAAAATAATCTCTATCAGAAAGAAAATTAGAAAATATACAATGCCATTTGAAAAAAAAGTTGACAATGGGTGTCGTTATAGTTGAAATTTGATGAAGAAATTGTTAGTGCCACCTTGTTGTATCTCATGAGTCATTTCATTTGTTTTTGTTTTTTGAAATCGGATGATAAATAGCGGCGCTACGGATCGGGGCGTTTTTTGTCAGTCAGCCTGTATATAAACCTGTATATGCAGATGCTTATATAAATGTGAGCTTTTTCATCTTTTAAAGAGATGGCGCAACGAACGCACGCGTATTGATTTTATTCGGGATTGAGCACTTGGCATCAGCGCAATTCGAAGTCATTATTACAGGAAGTGAATAATAGATAGCGGTAGCATGCAATGTCAACTACAGAGACTGCATGTCAACTACATGTCATCTATCAACGGTTTTGAATACATTTTATTCTATTCTCGAAGTTATCACAGAAAATATCAAATATCATTGTTGAATCATCATTTCATCGTGTATATGATTGAAATAATAGGGATAGTATTACAACTACGAAGAAGCCTGTCATCAGACCTGTGGCATTCTGTAGGATATTAAAATCACCCAACCATCAAGGAAGCTGATATATTTGCAATGACTATGGACAATCTCAGCACAAAAACTGACCAAAAGCAATGTGCTGATCTGTCTACTGGCACATGTTCACACTTCACTCAGCTCTCTGGATTCAGCTTGTAGTGCCTCAGAGCCATCATACATTGATCCATACCAAAACCAGGAGATATTTTATATTTCATATGACCACAACATGCTTACAGCTGCAGCCCCAAGGAAGCCCTTTTTTAAGCCAATATAAAGAAAGGAACATTTCAACTCACAAAAATTCCAGTTTTGTCATATGTAGAATAATGTTTGCAAATTTGGAATTATCTTTCGAAACAGCTCCTGAGGTTACCATTGATTTAAAGTAGATATCATCAATGGCCCAACCTCAGCAAGATTACTTCTAGCATAGGAGGATTATTTATAGCACCACAGATATATTGAAAACCTGCAAAACTCTCACTAGGTACCTTCTTCATGAATGTTGCTCCACTGCAACTAATTGAATCAACTAATTTTCATCCCAGGAGTCCACAGCCGAGCCATGTCCCAACCTTTTACAGACACCCTGTATATATTGTATATGGAAAGCTCAAAGTCGTTTCCACAAATGTTCATAAATGAATGAAAACGGGTAGATAACGAGAGAAAAACAACTTACTTTTCAGCCTGGATAGTCAAGCGTTCCTGATCAATTTAAGCACAATTCAGCATTTAGGAAGGAAACACTTGCGTTTTTATTCGTCTATACTCTATAGGAATCATTGCATAGATTTCAGAGGATGTAATTCAATGTACTGCCTAGCAGTAGTTGTTTCTCTCTCTTTATCTACCAGTATTCGTTCATTTATGAACATTTGTGGAAATGACTGGGCTTTGAGTATTTATTCGACAATTCATTCCACTTTGATCATTTTGGCTTTTTCTTAGTTGAAAAAAATAAAACTTTGGCACCTTGTACATCGAAAATGAAGCTTCGATGCATATGTGTATATCAGATTTCCTTTAAAAAAATGCCTTCTTTGAGATGATGAGGTCCTGCTAAAAAAAACTATCTCACTGTAGTGTTCAAAACAACATACTGTTGAAGAATGAATATGCAACACAAAACAGATTTTTCTCTTAACAAAATAATCTTGAATTGTTGTTACTGTCCTGATTTATTATTGAAGATGATAATCAAACCTAAATATTCGTATTGTTTTTTTTATATTTCTTATTCTGTCGACAGATGCCACATCAAGAAACAGTGCCACCCGCAGATATTCTAGAACATGATTATGCAGAAGATGCCCCAGAATATATACAGGGTGTTTCATAATTGAATGTCAATATTCGAGGAGGCGATTCTTGGGCTCATTCTAAGAAGAAAGTTTCATATGAACGTATGACCTAAACGTCCCAACTTTGGAGATACAGGGTGGTAAAATTCTCGAAAATTAATATAGCCTACTACAATGAGAAGTTATAATTCGAAAATACCAAATACGAATACAAAGTTCATGAACTATGAATTGTATTTCTGAAATTTGATCTTAAAAATAAAAACTATTTCTCTGCATTGTGATATTATCATATTAACAATATTACTATAATCATGTAGTGAAAAGCTTTTTATTTTTAAGCGAAAACCGTGCATCAGATTGAAAAAATTGTAGTGATCAAATTTGCTTAGAAATGATCGGGAATTTCAGGAATGATTTCAATTTGGAGATTAATCAGTGGCGTACCATCAATGTCTGCCAAAATAGGTATGTGAAATTCCATACGAACGCCACTGGTGGCAACAACAAAAAATGTGGTACGCTAACTGATGCCTCTTGATACATAGTACATGTATGCCAAATTTCATCAGAATATCTGAAGTGGTATTACAGATATTAATAAAAAACTATTAATTTTTGAGAACTTCACCACCCTGTATCTCAAAAGTTAGGATGTTTAGGTCATACGTTCATATGAAACTTTCTTCTTAGAATGGGCCCAAGAATTGCGTCCCCAAATATTGACATTCAATTATGAAACACCCTGTATATGGAGAAGAAGATGTCCCAGAGTATCTATATTCTGAAGAAATATTTGAAGTTAACTTTGAGGATAACTTTGAAGATCCTCTCCAGAATGAAATGCCAGTCATAGTGTAAGATATTGAAACATTGAAAGTACATCGTGGGAGAGTATTCCAGGAATATCTTGAAGCATACAAAGATAATTTTTTTATGTTTATTCGAAATTCAAAATTGTGATGATTCTACCAAATGGAGATTCTGAGTATGGTGAAGATTTTGGTGGTGTATTTAGGGACACACTCTCAGAATTTTGGGGAACTATTTATGATAGGTGCACTGTTGGCACGAATCTTAAAGTGCCCTATATTAGACATGATTTTGGTGAAGTCCAGTGGCAGGGCATTGCATATATTTTCACAAAAGGTTATGAAGTAGAAGGTTATATTCCCATTTAACTCGCTCCGATTTTCGTAGAATGTTGTTTTGGACAAGAACTTGCTGATCATTCATGATTTTTATGAATACATTTGTGAGTCTGAGCGAGATACAATAAAGATGGCCTTAGAAAATTTTGATGAAGTGAATAAGGAAGATGTACTTGATGTAGTGGCAGCATATGATTCGAAATGGATTCCTTCGAAGAATAATATCAAACAGCTAGTAAAGGATATAGCGCATAAGGAACTGATTCAGAAACCGGCATTTGTAGTAAAATGTTTTGCCAGTGAGTTGAAGAAAAAAGGTATAACTTTTCTCGAAATTGAACCTATTTTGAAGAGTTTACAACCAACAGCAAAGAACTGTCTATCAAAAATAGATATAAAATCGGATAACATAAGTGATAACACCGGAGAAAACGAAGGTCTTTGGTTACCTCAAGAAATATTTCAAGGAAGTTGATGAAAAGATGAGATCATCTTTCCTAAGGTTTTGCACAGGATCCGATCTACCATTAGTGAATATTTCTATTTGATTTACAGAAACTTCTGGATTGAACAGATCGCTGGTAGCACATACATGTGTTGGTTTCCTAGAATTGCCATGTACTTATGAAAATTTTCCTACTTTCCGAAGTGAAGTAAATAATTTATTAAGTTCAAATGTCTGGGTAATGGATATATATTATTTGAAAAATAGTTCCTGGAATTATCTTGATTTGAGATAGGTACCAGAATATGATTTCAGTTCTTCTTGATGTGATGGATGTGATATTTTAGTTTAATGAGAACAGTCACCAATTGTTGCAAACAAAATGGTCATAGCCCACTTCGTTTTTGAGATACAGGGTGAATTTGAAAATATTGCATTTTTGGACCCTCCTGTATCCCAGGTATCTTATAACTTATAGGAAAGGTAGAAACTGTCTATTATACATTTTTTACCAATACTCCAGCGGCGTAGTCTGATTTCAAAAATTAACTGTCATTTTTTATATAATAACCCAAAGTTATATATTTTAAAAAAGGACACTTTATATTATTTCAATATTTGTAACATAAATATTTTGCGCTTTCCAAAAATATATTATAGTTATTGAATATACCGTATTAGCTTTGTATTTAGATAATTTTCAGTTTTTATTTAGAGTAGAATAAAAAGTATTATTAAAAACCATTATTTGATATAAGTAGCTAAACTATTGGACAAATCAATAAATTTAAACTTATATGGAAATCTTTATAGATTATCATCCTGTTGAAAATGTTTTTATGTATTATTCAAATTGCTGCCCATTCTGTTGAAGACACAGCCGAATCAACCGCAGTAAAAGCAGAGGTCTTATATGTGAGTATTCGAATGCATCTCTCGTGGCATTCATCAGTGCATCTCGACTTTCGTGCCGTGTGTGGTATATTTTGTTGTTTGTATAGCCGAATGAGACGAGATCGTTTCATATAGTATTGGTTTCATATCAGTTTAATTTTATTGATTTGTCTCATAGTTTAGCTACTTATATTAAATGTACGTAATGACAATGTATGAGTTAGTAGACTACTGCAGAGTGTCCCTTCATCTACTTACTAGTTTTTTGGGATTAAAAAAGGGGGAAAATATCTGTCCTCGCACTACCTACCTATAAAAACTGGGAAGAAAATTATCTAAATACATGGCTAATACTCAAAATATCGTATAAGTGTAATAATTTTCAAAAAGCGCAAAGCATTTATGTTTCAAATATTGAAATATAATATATATAAAGCATAATTTTGGGTTATATCTGAATAATGATAGCTCATTTCAAAAATCTTACTAGGCCACTGGATTCTACGTAAAGAGAAAGAGACAGTATTTACTTTTGCTAACACATATAGCTGAGTTACAGTGGAGGTCCCAAAATGCAATATTTTCAATTTTCCCCTGTATCTCAAAAACGGAGGGGGCTATGAAAAATTTGTTAACAGTATTGTGAGTTTCACGAATAAGTAGCCAACGTTGGTGGAGACCGGAAATAAGCGAGATATCCCATAAGGATATCGAAAATGGGACAGCCTGTAAGTATATGCACTAGCTTTTTACAAAAATGTGATGACTTTTCAGCTTTTCACTATGTAAACTTTTCAAATGTAGACGAGATATTTGACAGTGGTTGATGTAATAGAACATATTTCCAGTTCTTATCATGGACATACAGGGTCATTCACCTAACTCATACATTTGATGTTTATATAGAGAACCAAAAGACACATCAATGTGAAATTTTGGGTACAGCCATTGCGTGATGTGATACATTTTTCTAAATTATTTTCAATTAGCAAACTTACTTTTTATAAATGGAACACCCTGAATACTATCACATTTTTAGATTCTCCCTGAAGAGCTGATTTCATCAATACATATATCACACTTGGGGTCCAGCAGCAATGATTACAGAGATAAAGGGTGTTCAAAATCGAGGTTTTTCTACTATTTGGATTGTTTTGTGTTGAAACCATTCATTATCGGTCAGAACGGCTTTTATGTCTCTATCTTAACTTTTGATTTACTAATTTACTATCTACTGACATTCAATTGGAACGGCGGATACAGTATATGTGTATTTGTTCCAATTAAATGTCAGTGGATAGTAAATTAAAAGTTGAGATAGGGACATGAAAGCCGTTTTGACCGATAATGAATATATAGTTTCGACACAAAAAATTCTGAACATGAAAAATTTCGATTTTAACACCAATCTCTGTCAATCTCTGTAATCATTTCCGCTAGACCCAAGTGTGATGTGTTGATGAAGTCAGCTCTTCAGGAAGAATCTGAAAATGCGATTATATATGGGTGTTCTATTTAAAAAAAAACGAAGTTAATGTCACTTCCGGTTCAACCAGATGTGACAGCTAATTGAAAACATTTTAGAAAAATAGATCACATCGGGCAATGGCTGTACCCAAAATTTCAGATTGATGTCCCTTTTGGTTCTCTATAACATTAAATGAATAAGTTAGGTGAATTTTTTTTTATCGATTGGAGCGCACGAAAGGGAATCCCTATAATGTTCAAAGAACATCGTGCGTTCCTAGGGAGGATAGGGACAGGAGGTAGGTATTGGATTTTTTTTTGAATTTTTGGAGATTATATGTTGTTGGGAATACTTCCACAGGCAATGAATTCCAGAGCCTAGCCGTTCTATAGATGAAGGAGTCTTGATAAAGTGCTGTTCGACATCTTTCGAGGTTGACAACGAAAGGATGTGCTGACTGGGCTTGTCTAGTTCGTCTGATTGGTATTGCTAGTGAAGGGATGATTGCAGAGATTTCCGAAGAACATTTCCCGTGGAAGTATCGATAGAAAAGTGAAAGGTCGCCGACCTTTCTACGGTGTTCCAATGATGTCAAAGAGTGAGTGAGTGTGGCGTCACCCACCAGGCGAATGGCTCTTCTCTGGATGGAATCTAAGAGCATCAGCGTATGTTTTGGTGCTGAACCCCATATGTGGGAACAGTATTCTAGAACAGGCCGTATCTGCGCTTTGTAGATCATGAGAAGCTGTTGAGGTGTAAAGTAGCTTTTCGCACGGAACAAGAATCCGAGTTTTTGTGAAGCAGCTTTTGCGATGGATCTGACATGATTATCCCATGAAAGAGTGTTGCTGATGGAAATACCGAGCATAGATATGGTGGGCTTGGTGGGGATGGTGGAGCCAGATATCACAATATCGGGCATACTGAGTTCCGCCTTTCTAGAGAAAATGCAGGCTTGAATTTTGGTGGCGTTGAATTCAACTAGGTTGTTCGTTCCCCAGGCTGTGATTTCAGCAAGATCTTCATTGACAGCATTGACCTGCCTGCGCCGTGAGTTCATAGTTTCCTGGGAAGAAATGGGAATTCTGGAAGAGAACTTACTATGGAGGGTACTATCATCTGCAAAGCTGTGGATGGGGCAAGTTGTTACTCCCAACAGATCATTGATATGAAGCAGGAATAATGTTGGTGCCAAAATTGATCCTTGTGGAACGCCGGAATTGATGCCAATGGTATCAGACGATACACCGTCCACCACCACGTGAAGCGATCTGCCTGAAAGAAAACTCGATAAGAGATGGCATAGCTGAGGTGGTAAGCCGTATGATGGTAGTTTGTGGAGGAGTCCTTCGTGCCAAACACGGTCGAATGCTTTCGATATGTCCAACGCGACAGCTAGAGATTCCCCGTGTTTTTCTATTGAAGATTGCCATAAATGGGTGACGTAGGCAAGTAGATCTCCAGTAGATCTTCGGTGGCGAAAGCCGTATTGTCTATCATTGATGAGTCCTGAGCTCTCCAGATATTTGATAAGCTCAATATTGATGGCTTTCTCCATCACTTTGGAGATTACTGATAACAGGGCAATGGGTCTGTAGTTGTTGGGCAGGTTCTTGTTCCCTTTTTTGGGGATTGGTTGGACTCTAGCTGTCTTTCAGCATGATGGAAAAATACCCGACCTGTACGAGATGGTAAACAACTTGCAGAGAATCGGTGTTAATTCTGGTGCACATTTTCTGAGAATAATGGGTGGAAATCCATCAGGATCGTTAGCCTTATTCGTTTTGAGACCAAGCAAAATTCGTCTGATAGTGCGTTGACGGAAGACGATGTCTCACGGATGGAATGTCTGGCGGCAATTTTTCTTGGGAATCTAAAGTAGAGTTTGCTGCGAACATCTCTGCAAAAATATTCGCTTTCTCCTGCGATGTTGTTGCTAATGTGCCGTCGGATTTGGACAGTGGTGGAAATGAACTATTAGTGAAATTTCTTCCGACCGCTTTAGCAAGGGACCAAAACGAACGGGAGCCATTGGGGCAATCTATGAGTTTCGATCTTATCTTGGCATTGTATGTTTCTCTCGAAGCATCTATTGTTTGGCTGCAGTTATTCCTGGCATCAACGTATTCTGCTCTAGTCGCGAGGTTAGGGTTTTTGCGCCAGCGATGGTAGGCTGTTTGTTTCAAGGCAACAGTTCTAGAACAGTTTTTGTTGAACCAGGGTTTCGAAGGTGATGATCTTTTCGAAAAATGAGGTATGTATGTGTCCATTCCGAGCATGATGATCTCGGATATTTCCGCAGCACACTGTGCATAAAAGGTCCTCAGAGTCAAAGCATACTCTATGCCAAGGAAACTCGGAGAAAAACATGCGGAGACCGTCCCAGTCTCCTGAATTGTAATGCCATATAAGACGTGGGGGTGCCGGAGCAGTTGATGGAATGAAAAATGGGCAGGTTGTGGAGATGAGTGTGTGGTCAGAATTGCCAAGTGGAGCTCGTACATCTATGGTGTAGGGTGCTGAATTATTAGTGAGGAATAAGTCAAGTATGTTAGCTGAATGGTTATTGGCATCGGGAATTCGTGTGGGTTCTTTGATAAGCTGCTCTAAGCCGTGAGTGAAGGCGAAAGCTTCGGCTTGTCGCCCAGCTTCATCCGTTTTGTTAGAGTGTACGAGCCAAGCAGTGTTGTGTACATTGAAATCGCCCATGATGATGATTTCTGCTGCTGGATGGTTCTGTTGAATTTGATCAAGCTTCAGAGACAAGAATTCGAAGAGCTCTTCATAGGATGGATCATTTGGTGATAAGTAGAGACAACAAAGGTATTTGGTCTGTTTCTGGCTATCGAGTTTGAACCACATGACATCAAACTTATTTGGTTCCAAAGTTTTTTCTCGTTGACATGAGAGATAAGTTTTAGAGTAGAGGCAGAGACCTCCCTTGAATCTGAAACGTGTGTGGAGTTAGTACCCAGGACAGAGCAGATAGGTCGTATTGGTGGATGAATTGACCTGTGTCTCAGTAAGAGCCAATATGTCTGGCTTTTCAATTTGAAGGTGTCGATGGACATCGTTGATGTTCTTACTTAGACCTCGGATGTTGCATAGGTCTATCTTGAGGACTTTTTGAGCCGATGGTGAACCCCCTCTAGCACCTCTCGCCCGGAAATCCGAATGGAGAGGTATTTTACTTCCGGAAATTTCACTTGAGGAGAACTCATCATCGCGTATTCTGTATAAAGAAGGGAGGTTGGCGTGGAAGGAAAAGGAAATTGGGTTGGGTTGGCCGGACCATCAACCAGCTACTGAAATACGGGTAAGTATACCTATTTCACAGTGCCTATGGTTGATGTGATGGTATCGCACCGGGCGATAGCGTTAACCATCTTCCACCTATTGGCGTCCATTTAGTCGCCTTCTACGACAGGCAGGACTTACCGTGGGGTTATTCTAATCCGACCACCACACGGATAAGATGACCCTGTATAATTGTGTTTTTTTGTTTATAGATCCATGGCTCTTATTTTATGTGATGAATTCAAACTTCACGAAAAGAGTCAATTATTGCACCTGCTGGTTTAGGTACAAAAATATGTTTATTTTTAATTTTTTGAGTTGACTTATATATACCAAACAGCTTATTACGAAAATGTGATAACTGCTTATGTACCTACCATATTTTTAGTATAAAAAATATTAGCTGTACCAGACTACCAGAATATATTTTTTTTAGTTCTTATTTATGTGATGTAAGAAAGTGAACAATAAGTTGTGCCTGCTAATGTACATGAATATGTTGATTTTATAACTTCCATATATAATTCTATATATCAATAAATATTTTCAAAATCCTATCGGATTCTTCAATGGGAGATCTGAATATAAGATTCCTCATTGGTTCACCCATAAATATCCTGGTTATGGTATGACCTCATATATTGTCGGGGAAAAAATTAAATAATTATACAGATTGATCAAGGATCCATTTTAATTGAATGAGCATACAATTCTTTGCTATAATTAAAACAGTTCCATTAATAATCTTCTCAAATTTATATACAATTGTACTGTAGCATAAGGATCACATGCATCATGAGAAAGGCCATTTTCATCCATCAATGTGTTGCATAAATCAAAAAAGTCTTCATGACATGGAGTTGACTTGAACGTACAATCTTGAAATAATGCGTCCAGGGCATTATCAGGAATTTCAATGAGATAATTCTGTGCATTGTACAAGGAAGGCATTTCGTACATAATAGCTGGTCTTCCTGAATGGCGAATGCTGTTTCTTGATTGGCTAATTTTGTGCACATTCCATTCGAGAACAATATGGTCCAGTTCTTTCTGTAAAGGAATTGATCATACATTTGGATCGTCAAATCTCAAAATTATTTTTGAATTATGAAATTAAAACTGGAAATTCAAGATGATTATTTCATTTGCATTTACTCGAAAAATTCAATACAAAAAATAGGTTTAGTGAAATTTTCTTCGAAATGTGAAGGGTTGATCATATGTTCCTTTCAATAAGTTCAAGAGTAAAAAAAGTGAATAGTCAGGGGCGGACTGGCCCGGGCTGGAGGGCGAAGCATAGCATGAGGATGTGTAAAATCATATAAATAGTATACTAATCTATGGTGGAACCAAAATCCCATAGTGTAGTGTTTAACGAGAATTTCCCACGAGAATGAACAAATTTGCAGCATGAGTGCCGTAGTATTTGACTTCTTCGGCTTGTAGCCATATATTTTCTTTACTATATTATTGTCATCTATTTGACAGAGCTGTCATTGCTTGAAATTGACATTTCATGGGAGATGAGATCTTGTGAAATAATAATAACACAATGAAGTCAATGTGATATCAGATACGGAAATATAATTGATGACATACAAAGTACCTCATTAATGTATCAAACACGAAAGTAATAAAACAAGAGTAATTTTGTGTTATAGTCCTAGAAAAAGATTTTAAGAAATTATTGATTTACAGCATGTTTGCACGCAGTATTACCTGAATGAGTTTTATAAAACAGAATTGTATCAAGGATTTATCTAAGGACCCATTAAATAAATTATCGTCTTCAATTGTCTAAATGAATCTATCCAAAATTGGCTATTATGTTTGCGCAGAATTGACCACCAGGCTTCAATCCTCTGGTTATGAGTACTTTTTCCATATATAAATGGTGGCCTATTGGATACAGTCTCATTGAACAATTCATTCAGTGTTTGTTGTAACTGTTCAACACATTTGTTTTCGGTATCATGTCAGCTCTCATAGTTTTGGGACAACCTCCAACCATTCTCACTGCATTCAAGAAATATCCAGCAATCACCTGAAAAAATCCAAATTAACTCTCAAATTCTGATAACTTCATAACAAATCAGGTTTGAAATGTATATAGCAGATTATATATTATGAATAATAATAGATATTTCAGATCAAAAGTCTCTTCATCTACATACCTTCGGATCACTGGAAGTTTGACCAGCATGGAGCCAAATTATGTGCCTTGAAAACCCATCTATGCAACCATTTATACATATTCCATATGGTTTCAATTTGTCATAGGAGTCCATATGCCAGAGATAGTTAGGCCCTTAGTTGTTATATTGTCTGCGTCTGAGTCTTTTCCTTTTTCGTGTTTGCATTCCCTCAGGATCCAATAACCATAATAATGTCCTAACTACTTCCTGAGTCACTACCAAATTATTTTGTATGCATTTTAAGTGCATCCATCTATATCCATGCAACTGTCCCGACATTTGTATTTGGTGTTCAATGAATTCCACAACGTTCTCGATTCTAGAGTAATTTTTTCGTCTGAATAACTTTTGTTCAGAGAGAATTCGTCTCAAAGTTCGAGAAGATATATTCTGGGAATGTAATACATTCAAGAATGCTATGATTTCCTTCTGCTGGAATCCAAAGGAATGATATGTTCTGACCAAACGGACAGTTGTTTCAGCCTGAAAATCAAAGCATTATATTGAATATTATATAATATACAGAGATATCCAAATAGTGCCGTGGTCTTCGTTAACTCCTATATATTTAGGTAAACGAGATGAGATATCGAAATGCGGTTTTCACTGGGAAATAAATTATAGAATTACTTATTTTGATTTATATATAGGGTGTTTACATAGATTGCCACACCAAATACCAACATCAAACATCTATATACAATATACGAATGCCCGACGGCGCTTTTCTGCAAGAGGCTTTCCTGATGGAAGTGGCCTTCTTAAAACGGCCTTAACGCCCTCCGACGTCAGGAACTTATATATAGCTTCCAGGAAACTGATAAATTTCACACGAAGTCTCGGAATCCCGTGACTCGGAATAGGTAGGTAATACACCAAAAGATGTCATAGGTCGAGGTGCTTATATGAGAGGCTGCATAGTGCATAGCCTACACGACCCCGTCTACAATCTATCGAAGACCCTCGCACTATGATTGCTGATGGACATCTTATTATAGGTATTATACATACTTCTGAAACAGAATCTCCCCGTTGAGAGTCGAATGCCCGAAATCGTCTTCCGTTAACGCACTATCAGACGAATTTTGCTTGGTCTCAAAACGAATAAGGCTAACGGTCCTGATGGAATTCCACCCATTATCCTCAAAAAATGTGCACCAGAATTAACACCGATTCTCTGCAAGTTGTTTACCATCTCGTACAGGTCGGGTATTTTTCCATCATGCTGGAAGACAGCTAGAGTCCAACCAATCCCCAAAAAAGGGAACAAGAACCTATTAATCAGGAATTAAAAGACATGCGTTCGTGTACACTGTTCAGTCTCGACTGACTTTTATTGACACAAAGTATAAAACATACAGAACATAAATAAAAGTGACAGGAACAAAATAGACAGGTTGATATATACTACCAACATAACTGATGTGGCAATGTTGCCATATTAAATATAACACAACTCTAGTTTTGGTGTCATAAAATAACACCCCCACTACATCGAAACTTACAACTTTCACATAAACCAATGCCATTTATAAATTTATTGTGTTTACATACCTTCAGACTTTTAGTCATTATATCAGCAATCATTTCATCAGTTGGCATATAACTCAGTGTAACATTTTTATTAGATATTGCCTCTCTGATAAAATGATGCCTTATATCAATGTGCTTTGAAAGCTTGTGATACATTGGATTTACAGCAAGTTTTTGAGCACTCAAATTATCATTGAATAGTCTTATACAAATTGCATCACCTGTCAATTCACACCAAAGATTCTTGAGGTATATGGCCTCTTTTGCTGCTTCTGAGACTGCCATATACTCAGCCTCTGTACTTGATAAGGCTACACTTTTTTGTTTTCGGCTCTCCCAAGATATGGCACTTTCAGACAGCTTAAAAATGAATCCTGTGTAGGATTTTCTATCTTGCCTATTACTTGCCCAATCGGCACCTACAAAACCTTCAATAATAAAATTATTTGATTTTTTAAAAACTAAGCCTAAGTCCTTAGTCCCCTGCAAATATTTAAAAATTCTTTTTACACCTTTCCAATGAGATTCAGTACATACATTATTAAATTGGCTCATAAAGCTCACTGAAAAAGCAATATCAGGGCGAGTGAGCACTGCCAGATACATGAGGCTGCCAGTCGCTTGCTGATAGGGAATATTTTCATTGGAAATTTTAACCTGATCACTGAAATCCAAATTTGTTTCTAAAGGAGTAGACATAGCTTTACAATTTGACATATTAAATCTTTTTAATATTTTATTTACATAATTCCTTTGATTCAAAATTATGGTACCCTTCTTTTCATCCCTAATAATTTCCATCCCTGAACATTCTCGGGCTTCACCCAAATATTTCAATTTGAATTTACTGTTTAGTGTAGATTTTAATGAGTCAGTTTCACCAGAGTTGTTTGAGAATACAAAAAAATCATCAACATATAAGGCTACAATAGTTAAACAATTTTTGTTCTGTTTGATGTAGATACAATGTTCTAACTCAGATCTTTTATAATTTAATTCTGTGAGAACCTTATCTACATTCTCATACCACACTCGTGAAGACTGTTTGAGCCCATAGATAGCTTTTTTTAATTTGCATACTTTGTCTTTACAATCAGATATTTCAAAAGCTTCTGGCTGTCTCATATACACATTTTCAGTTAAAACACCATTTAAAAAAGCTGTCATAATGTCATAATGACTAATGGTCAAATCTAATTGTACTGATAAAGCAATTAATAATCTTAATGTGCTGTGCCTTACTACTGGCGAGAAAGTTTCATCATAGTCAATACCAAACCTTTGTGAATAGCCTTTGGCTACTAGTCTTGCACGATAACGTACACTGCCATCAATGCTTTTCTTCTTCTTATAGACCCACTTGCAGTCTATAATATTTGCACCATCAGGAACTTTTATGATTTCCCATGCTTCATTGTCAATGAATGATTGGTATTCGTCTTTCATCGCCTGTCGCCACTGTTCTTTTTCAGATCCTGACAAAGCCTCCTTCACATTAATTGGTTCCATGTCCATGTCACCTGACATACATACATAAGAAACAAAATCATCAAAATTTTTAGGTTTTGGTACTCTGTTGGAACTTCTGACTGCCCCTGGTGTTTCATCCATAGTCTGACTTTCAATGATTTCTGAAATTTCCTCTTCATCCACATCTGAACTGTACTCTGAATTGTTGCTGCTATCAGTACTTTCTGAGATGATTATTTCAGTAGTAGCAGGATCCCCCACTGGTTCAGAGTTTACTATAATGGGAACTTCTCCTGACTTTTTCATTTTCACAACATCTCTGCTTGTAGAAATAGAACCAACTTCTGGATCATAGACTCGGTATCCTTTGACATTCTCACCAAAACCGATTAAAATCATTTTTCTTGATTTCTTCTGCCACTTTGTTCTATTTGCTTTGGGCACATGGACCATTGCAATACTGCCAAAAATTCTGATATTTGCAATGTCAGGTTTTTTACCATTCCAAAGTTCATATAGAGTTTTATCACCACCTAATCCAGCAGCTACTGACCTATTTTTCAAATAGATTGCGGTATTTACAGCCTCTGCCCAGAACTTCATTTCTAATTCAGCATCAAACAGTAAACATTTAGCTTTTTCTACTACAGAGCGGTTCATTCTTTCTAGAACTCCATTCTGCTCTGGGGTGTGAGGGTTCGTCTTCTGATGTACAATACCATTTTTAATTAGAAACTGCTCCATTTCCTTACTACAAAATTCGCCGCCATTGTCGGACCTTAGAATTTTCATTTTGTGTCCCTTCTGGTTTTGAACCATGGCATAAAATTCCTTGAATTTCTCAAAAACTTCAGACTTATATTTTGAGAAATAAACAAAAGTCATTTTACTAAAGTCATCCTCAAATAGTAAGAAATATTTGGAGCCTCCAATTGATGTATTTTCCATTGGGCCGCAAACATCTGTGTGCACAAGTTCTAGCAAAGAACTTGCTCTTGTACCCTGATGCTTGAATGGATGTCGTGATTGTTTCCCTTGGCAACAGACGATGCACCTGTTTGAAATGTCAGTTTTTGTCTTGAAGATCATACCTTCAACAGCACCTGATTGCATTTTACATAAATCCTTGTGATTTACATGCCCTAATCTGCGATGCCATATTTCACTATTGGCACTTGCTGCTGTTGATGATGATAACAAACACTGGTGCTCCTTTTTAACTCGTAACTTGTAAACATTGTTAACCAAGTCTGCAATAGCCACTAACACATTGTCTATGTTGTAGATTTTACAGCAATTCTCTTCAAAATCACCTTTATTCCCATTATTGATTAACTGGCTTACTGAGAGAAGATTAGTCATCAACTCTGGAACATACATAACATTTGTTATTGTTATGTTATGGCTATTTTGATTAACAAAAGTCACAATGTCTATATCGCCCACGCACGAAACACGAAGACTCTGATTGTTGGCTGTTACAATATCTTGTAACTCAACATTTTTTGAAACACCCTTCAACCAATCAAGGTTAACGGTAAGATGTCCGCTCGCCCCAGAATCCACAAACCATTCAGTCTTATTGAACTGCCCACTTAAAAATACGGCACTGAATGCATTTGGAGTCCTGTTTCCCACATGTTTGGCGGGATTTGGACATTTCGTTCTATAATGTCCGGTTTGTTTGCATCTGAAACACTTCACATTTTTTAGGTTATTGTCTTTGACATTTCCTTGCACTTGCACAGAACCCTGCATATTTGAACTGCCTGCAGTGTTGCCGCTGCTGCTATATCTATTGTTCTGGTGCCTATGGTTTCCGATGATAAAAGCGCCACCTGTATTTTTGTCCGCCGGTTCCATGTCTAACAGCTTGGTCTTGATGCTGTCTATTGTCAACTCGATCCCGGAATGTTCTATGGCCATTATCATCGGAGCGAACTTGTCTGGCAAACCAGCTAACAAAAGTGAACCAACCCATTTATCGTCAATCTCAAAACCTGTACCTTTCAACTTCTGAGCAGTCTCTATGAGCTGAGTGACGTAGGACTCCATAGTATCACAACTCTCAAGTCTAGTTGAAATTAGCACTCGCAACAGGCTGATTTTTCGACAAAATCCTTCATCATCAAATAACTTTTCCAGCTTGGTCCATAAGTCTTTTGTAGATGTTGCGTCTTTGAGATGAACAAACAATGATGGATCGATTGTTAAAATCAACTTGGCCTTGGCTTTTCCGTCTTTCACTGTGTCTTCTTCACTGCCGTCTAAACAGCCTTCCAGGTCATCCAACACTAGCATATTGTCGCAACTCAGATGGTTTTGGTAGATTATTTGGCAAACGGCGTGTCCACCACATGTCGCAACTCAGATGTTGCCCTCCTATGGATCGTAACTTGGCTACTCGCTTGGCTTGATGAGAGGATTTTGATCATTTCACCACCCAACCATATTCATCCCCAAATGAAGAGTCAAGATAGTTTTCGTATACGATTAACATTTATTGATTTAATGGGAAAGTCGTGAATAAATGCTTGCCACATGGCAAAGTAGCAGAGACAAACCATAGTAATTTACCAACCGGAACACAACACAGAAAAAACAAATCAGATAGAACATAGAAAACAGTACTTACATGATGGGGTTGACCAGCAGGGTCAAAGTCGGGAAGACGGTACACATTTTGGCAGCAACTCGTGAATAAGTAACTCAATTACGGAATCAAGTAAAGTGTTATCGAAATGCATTATAATTAGTAATGAATAATCAATAATAGTGAATGATCAGTAATTGAGAAATGGATGATCAATAATAATCAAAAATCAGTAATGATCAGTAATGAATGGCTTATTGATTCGGAATCTATTTATATTTGGAATCGATGCTAACATTGCAATTTTCCGCAATGGCAATGCTCGATACCGGGCGTATAGCTTGGCCCGCATCGCAAGCTAAGCGGTTTCATGCAAATTTTACCGGAACTAGAGTCTATGAACTCCGCTTTGACCTGATCGAAACGTTGTACAAGATGTTTTAATTTGGAAAAGTTAATTCATGAATGAAGATCTAGAAATGAACGAAAGTTATTTCATAGGCATTTGTACTTCTTGACAATATTCTGCACTGCGAATGACCAGTCACTGTAGTTTTCTCGGCCTCTGAGCTTCGGAACACTTGATAAGAAATTCATCGCCATTTTCAGTCCTGAGATACCTTGAACTTTTTAATTCACACATTGAAGCACGTGTCAGAGTGTCTGAGCCCATAACCTATTAACCAGGAATTAAAAGACATGCGTTCGTGTACACTGTTCAGTCTCGACTGACTTCTATTGACACAAAGTAAAAAACATACAGAACATAAATAAAAGTGACAGGAACAAAATAGACAGGTTGATATATACTACCAACATAACTGATGTGGCAATGTTGCCATATTGAATATAACACAACTCTAGTTTTGGTGTCATAAAATAACAGAACCTGCCCAACAACTACAGGCCCATTGCCCTGTTATCAGTAATCTCCAAAGTGATGGAGAAAGCCATCAATATTGAGCCTATCAAATATCTGGAGAGCTCAGGAATCATCAATGATAGACAATACGACTTTCGCCACCGAAGATCTACTGGAGATCTACTTGCCTACGTCACCCATTTATGGCAATCTTCAATAGAAAAACACGGGGAATCTCTAGCTGTCGCGTTGGACATATCGAAAGCATTCGACCGTGTTTGGCACGAAGGACTCCTCCACAAACTACCATCATACGGCTTACCACCTCAGCTATGCCATCTCTTATCTAGTTTTCTTCCAGGCAGATCGCTTCACGTGGTGGTGGACGGTGTATCGTCTGATACCATTGGCATCAATTTCGGCGTTCCACAAGGATCAATTTTGGCACCAACATTATTCCTGCTTCATATCAATGATCTGTTGGGAGTAACAACTTGCCCCATCCACAGCTTTGCAGATGATAGTACCCTCCATACTGCGTTCTCTTCCGGAATTCCCATTTCTTCCCAGGAAACTAAGAACTTACGGCGCAGGCAGGTCAATGCTGTCAATGAAGATCTTGCTGAAATCACAGCCTGGGGAACAAACAACCTAGTTGAATTCAACGCCACCAAAACTCAAGCCTGCATTTTCTCTAGAAAGGCGGAACTCAGTATGCCCGATATTGCGATGTCTGGCTCCACCATCCCCACCAAGCCCACCATATCTATGCTCGGTATTTCCATCAGCAACACTCTTTCATGGGATAATCATGTCAGATTCATCGCAAAAGCTGCTTCACAAAAACTCGGATTCTTGTTCCGTGCGAAAAGCTACTTCACACCTCAACAGCTTCTCATGATCTACAAAGCGCAGATACGGCCTGTTCTAGAATACTGTTCCCACATATGGGGTTCAGCACCAAACCATACGCTGATGCTCTTGGATTCCATCCAGAGGAGAGTCATTCGCCTGGTTGGTGACGCCACACTCACTCACTCTTTGACATCATTGGAACATCGTAGAAAAGTCGGCGACCTTTCACTTCTCTATCGATACTTCGACGGGAAATGTTCTTCGGAAATCTCTGCTATCATCCCTTCACTAGCAATACCAATCAGACGAACTAGACAAGCCCAGTCAGCACATCCTTTCGTTGTCAACCTCGAAAGATGTCGAACAGCACTTTATCAAGACTCCTTCATCCATAGAACGGCTAGGCTCTGGAATTCATTGCCTGTGGAAGTATTCCCAACAAATTCCAATACCTACCTCCTGTCCCTATCCTCCCTAGGAACGCACGATGTTCTTTGAACATAATAGGGATTCCCTTTCGTGCGCTTCAAGCTATAAAAAAAATTAACACTCTTTTTCAACGCCACACGCCACTTTTATTATTTTTCATGCATTTTTGTAATTCTGGCTTCTATCTGGTGGATAATTCGGACTTTTATCTCCGAATTATAATAATTCTTAGTTTTATCTCCGAATTATGATAATTCTGACTTTTTTCTCAGAATTATGATAATTCTGACTTTTATGTCCGAATTATAGAATAATTTTGAGTTTTTTCTCCGAATTATGATAATTCTGACTTTTTTGTCCGAATTATAGAATGATTCTGACTTTTTTCTCCGAATTATGATAATTCTGACTTTCATCTCAGAATTATAGAAATATTTCTAGTAGTGGCCGCTCTACGCTTTCGTAGCCAAGAGATATAAAGTTTTTTGAAATATTTCTGGAGTTTACTAAAGATAAAGTGTTTTGCTCTGTGTTTCGTTCAGTTTTTTCTAGAAGTGTATGTGATAGTCGATGGATACTGTTCATGTTGGGTAGAAATGTAAGTTATTTTCATGAGCATACAAATTGATCGAATAATACACTGAGAGAAAACTTGAGTTATCATAATTGGAAATCTGATAACCGTTATTACGATATCTGCAATAAATAGGGGACGGATGTGTTCATTTGCTACCATAGATGAAGTGAATTTTCAGGTGACTTGTAGTCATGGCAGCTTATTCAATTTGCAAACTTGTATAAAAACACCGCTGCTGAATAACTACTACTTTTTCTAGTTTCTATGATAATACAGAATGTCGAATAGGAATTATTCCCATGAAATGTTGCAGTAACTCTCCAATCTACAGTGGTTATTAGACTATCGACATAAAACAGCATGTTTTTATTACTGGCACAACCATCTTGAGGTAACGCAGTAATACGTCTCATTTTATTATAGTTATCTGATATCTGCATGAAACCTGACATTTTGACATGCTATAGTAATATAGCTCATTTTCAACAGCTATCCCAATATTTTTCTGCTCTGGTATATTCATCAAACAGTTGTAATAAGGTTATCTAATCAACATTATTCGATGGAATGCATTATGAAACAGTGATTTGAATTACTGCAATGAAAATAAATATCCTATCCACACTCACTTTTCATGATCCAAAGTTATTGTTTTCAAAAAAAACAAAAAAATACGTTTGGTCTCTGAATTGAAATATTTGGGTATCTGTGGAAGTTTTTTGACATTACTCATTGATTTTTTCGGAGAAATATCATCTATATGCATACTGACGAATTTATTAAGAAATGAGAAGTTGAATACTCATATTTATACCCTTCCTTCGGAGTTATGATGAGAATTGTCAATAGAACTTTCCTCACAGAAACCCAGATATTTTCATTCAGAATCTCATCGATCATTTTGTTTTCGAAATAAACCAATTTTAGGCCGTGGAAAGTGGGTATAGAGAATACTTTTTTCATTGCAATAATGCAATGCACGGTGTATTCCATAGATCGGTTCACAGCCAGCACTAAAACAAAACTTTGCTACATCACAGACATTCACCAACAAGACACGGCTCTATCGATTCGGACGATCGAAACCATTAAACAATAATTGAACACGGGCACCTATGACCGAGATCAGCAGTGAAATGAACGCGATCTGTATCTTTGTCAGCCCCAATACTAATGAAACACTAGAGCGAAATGAGCCGAATTACGATTGTCGAATGATTGCCTAATAACCGTCATACATGTGAATTGCTAGAGTTATTCGTCAACGTACAATGCTAGAAACCCAAACAGCTATGATTATTGGGACAAACATTATCTGAATTCACCAATGAGCATAATTCACAAAACGAGCTATGTCAATAAAAAATCTAAATAGACTGGAATTTATAAAATTGTCATAATGTCATAACACACCTGCGTTATGATGGTAGCAAATGGACATAGCTCGTTTTGTGAATTATGCTCATTGGTGAATTCAAGTCTCAACTCAAGTTTTCTCTCAGTGTACATATTTGGTAATGATTTTGAGAAGTGAGTAATAATTGGTGACGGTGTGACTCGTTTCGTGGCTCAACACGTTTTCGTTTTGTCTCACTTTAAATCCTCTAAAAAGTGGTTCATATATGTTTATTTCTGACAAATTTAATATCTTTTTTGTCGTGACACTGTGCTCTAAGTGATTTTCGTAAAGTCAAGTCGCGATAATCAAGAACTGCAGTTCAATTCCTAGTAATTGATAATATCAATTCATACTCGTTAGAGTGGCAAAAACTGGCACCAGTTTTTTCAACCATAATGCCGATGTGTAAAATTTGTTCGCAAACGATAAGTAGCCGGAATAGCCCAGGTCTTCAGTGCCAAGGTCGTTGCCAATTGTTTTTCCATTACAAGTGTGTTAAACTGCCCGCCACAATAACTGATGACTTATCGGCTGACTCTGGTTTTTTCTGGAAGTGCGCCGATTGCAGAGACAGCAAAGCAACCGAAGGTCCAGATGCCATGAAAGTTCTACTAACGAAAATTTATTCGATGTTCAAAGCTATCGTAGATGTTAAAGCAAGTCAAACTGAATTTGCCCAATCACTTCAATTTTATGGCAACAAAATAGACGATTTCAATGCCCAGATGGAAACTGTGAAAAAAGTTATCAACACTGTTGACACCATGAAGCAAGAAATCCAGCATTTAAACTCGGAAGTTTCCAATCTGAAGTACGATGTTGAGTGGTTAAATCAACAAGGGCGTTTAAATAACATTGAGATCTTGGGAATTCCAGAAACAACTGGGGAAAATCTTTACAATATTTTGGATAATATTGCTGGAATACTTGAAGTTCCAATCACTAAATCGGATGTAACAGAGATTCATAGAGTCCAGTTGAACTCAGAAGCAGCTAAAAAATTTCCTAAGCCTGTCATAGTCAAACTGAACTCGCAAACTATTAAGAATACGGTTATGCAGGCAGCTCGAACGCACAGAAGAAATCTTACACTGAAGAATTTGAATTTCAGATCGGAAGATCCTGTATATATTAATGAGCATTTGTCCCCATTTTTCAAAACACTCCTCAAGAAATCTCGTATATTCTGCAAGGACAATGGTTTCAAATTTTGCTGGGTGAGGGATGTGAAAATTTTCGTAAAGAAAAATGAAAGCAGTAGAGTTATTCATGTTAGAGGTGAGAATACACTCTCGAAACTCATATCCTCACAGTAATAGTTGATTTTCTATTGGTAAACTTTTGTAGTATAAATTCCATCTTCGATAGAATAAAACTTTATTATCAAAATACGCGAGGAAGGCAACTAGTGTATCAACGTATGACGTCGTGTGTATTTCAGAAACATGGCTGAAAGGAGAAATATATAATTCTGAACTTTTTTCGGCTTCTTATAATGTCTACAGGAGAGACAGGGATCCAAATATCAGTGGCAAGAAGGATGGCGGAGGAGTCATGATTAGTGTTCGGAGTGAGTTTGTGTCGAGCAGTGTATTTCCATTGCCTTTTTGTGGTATTATAGAAGATCTGTGGGTATCTATCGCATTGAATGGAGGAAAGAAAGTTTATATCGGATGCATTTACATACCACCGAGAGTAAGTTTGAATGACTTAATAATATTCTTTGAAAAACTGAGAACAATTATGAACAAAGTGGAACACAAAATTATTATCGTTGGAGATTTCAACATCCCTAATTTGAAATGGGAATTCGACCCCTCATTGCAATCTTTCTGCCCGACCAACGCAGTAGATATATATTGAGAGAATCATTACCGGCATCACGGCATCAGGCAACCAATCACAGCGCTCGATATATATTGAGAGAATCATTACCGGCATCACGGCATCAGGCAGCCAATCACAGCATCTCATTCAATTAATCATTAAGTACGTGAAAATACGAGAATGAGTTATATAATTCATTTAAGACTAATCACTCTTCAATATTCCGCGGGATATCTGTGCTATATCATTTCATCACTATCAATAACAGCCAGGACCGACAAACCCAGTCAGCGCATCCTTTCATTCAAATATGTCGAACAACACTCTACTCTAGGCAATAATTTGCCAAGAACTTCCAAAAGCTAAAAAATCACAATACCTACCTTCTTTCCCTAGCACGATGTTCTTCGAATATTATAGGGATTACTTTTGTACGCCCCAAGAAAAAAATCTTCAATATTGCATCTACCTATTCAACTTTTCATAAGAAAGCAGAAATATTTATTCTTTCCACAAATAACTAACGCGAAGGCTTTTCATGAGACGTTCATGACGTTCATTGAAATAATTATTTTTCAACAGATGGCTTAAAGTGGGTTAATATTTTCAAATAGGATTTAATTCGCAAATTATTCAGCAAGTGATGGTGATTCTTATTAGCGAGAGTATAACGAATAGGTAAATTGAAACGAGTTTCGCAAATATGAGACAATTGTGCCATGTGGAATAATCATCTTTAATATACCAGCAGATGGTTAATTAGTCCAATTCAGTTTCAGTTAGGATAGGTCATGTCTTAACTGATGTTCAACATATGTAGGTGAAAAAAATTAATCGCGCTGATATCAAAATGGGGTGAAATAAATTTGCAAGATGCGAGTTTGGTGAATTGGTAGTAATGAATGTTTTATTCATGGTTAATTAGACCCATTTAGTTTCAGTTAAGATAGGTCATGTATTCCTTTTTATCTCATTACAGTTGATTTAATTTTTGAAGCGAAAAATTAATCGTACTGATAGGAAAATTGAAACAATGAATATGTAATTGTACCCATATGGTGCAGTAAATTTGCAAGATGCGAGTTGTTTGGTAGATGTTTTGATCTTGATGGGGGATTAGCCCTGAACAAATAAATAGTACTCGCACAAGCAGTCAAAGTCATTCTAGTACCGTTCAGAGATCGCATACCAAGAAAACTAAAGTTTCAACAAATTTAAAAAAAACTCAGATACTGAAAAAATGAAGACAAAAGTTTTGACCGTACCAATTCAGAGGAAAAAAATTGATATTTTACAGTATCTCAAACGTGACAAAAACTCAGATACGTTTCGAAATATTTCACCACAATTAAACCAGAGTGTCGAATTCGTAAGCGGCTCATTTAGTGATCACAAAGCAATGCCGTTTCGGCCATTAGCAGAATCAACCCCTCGACGTGGAAAAGTGTTAGTGCAGCCAGAATTTGAAGACATCTCAGATGTTTCGTCGGATGACGAAGAAGTTCAAGATGACGGAGGAGATGAAGAAACGGATGCAAATTTCATTAAAAAGGAAGGTGATGACCGTGAAACGAAAAAAGCAGAAAGTGGAAATTCAATAATTGAAGAACGAGATGAAGAAAAGTCTGAAGCGGAAAATGAAACAGATAACGAAGATTCAGAATATACTATACAAGATGGAGATCTCAATACTACCGCGGATTTCCTTGCTGATATACGAAAAGAAAATCAGAGGGATATGGATGAATTAGTGAAAAGGAAACTAGAAATAAGGAAAAAGCTTGAGAAGAAGAAGAAGAAATATCAAAAAAAACTTAGAAAGATTTGTGAAGTTATAAAAGATTTAGATGAAGTTGTAATTGTTTCTACAAAACTCAGAAAAGTAATGTAATTAGTTTGTTGATATTATAAGGGAAATTTTAACTAAAACATGTAATTTGTATTTTTCAAATGTTTTATGATTGATACTTTCTGAATTTGTTGAAACTTTAGTTTTTTTGGTATGCGATCTCTGAACGGTACTAGAATGACTCGTATTTTCACCAAATAAAATTATAATACAAATGACTTTGCATTACTGGAATTATTTTGAATCAAAGTGTTTGAGATTGAAAATCATTACTTAACTAGTAGAATTTGGTAAATGAACGTTTCGAAGAAATAAACTGTGTGATGTATGAACATATTCAAATACTCACTTTTCTATCACTTTCGATAGGTACATCCTTTCAAATCCATCTTGATACAAAGAACTATTACACTTTTTTTCATTCACATAAGAAATACAAAACATCACTTTTCTCTCACATTTCGATATACTGAAATAATTCTTTCATGGAAACAATACGAAAAAAACATGATTTCATGTTACGATCGCCGACCGGAAAACTGACTGAATTAACTGACCCAGAGATGCATGGCCAGATGTCTCCAATTAATAGTTAATTATTCATGATCTCTGTAACAAAGTTGGGAGCGGCTTTTTGTTTGGTTCAATTCGAGTGTTTCTATAACAGAGGGAGTGAGTTGTACAATTTTGTAGGCTTGGTTATTTTCAAAAGAGGTGACACCAGCTACTATACAGGGTGTACCTAAATAACACCGGAAAAATTCAAGGGGTGATTCCTCGTGATATTTCAGGAAATAAAGTTCATATAAACATGTGTCTTAAGTGGCTTCGTTTTCTAGATACAGGGTATTGATATTTTCATGAAAAATCTTTTTTCTATTCATTTCTCAATTGTCTTATCATCAATTTCAATAAAAAGTTGTGGTTTTGTTAATAGTAATATGGAGCTTCTTCTAATGCAATTGGATTCGAAATAATTTTGCCAGTGGCGTGACACAGGTTAAATTTATCGATATTCATGGTGAATGTCATTGTACGCCACCGGTTTTTGTGAGTTTCATATTTTTATCAGATTGAACTATCGAAATAACAACTTTTTCATTCTCTGTGTGATTTTTGTATCTAGCTTGGTTTTTGAGGAAACAATAAGAATTCGTTGTCACTCCAAATTTAAATGTAGGTGTTTTCGAGACTTCCATTGAGATTACTCAATAATCCCATTTAGAATCATTTTGAAATTTTGGGACTTTTTCTGTCCCCATCTATACTGAATTTTGGCACCATGAAAGCTTATACAGGGGGGTTATAAATAAAAACAATTAATACTTCCAACTTCAACATCCTATATCTCAAAAACGTAGAAAGTTGGGACACATGTTTATATAAACTTTATTTGCTAGAATGTCACAAGGAAACCTATCTCGAATTTTTCCGGTGTTATTTAGGTACACCCTGTATATTGATTATTCAGTAAGACAAACGATAATTGTGATATTTACACCATACAAAATATACTGTATGTTGGAGACTATAATGAATGGAAAAATATGACTGAGAATAAATTTTATTGGAATTTCGAGTATTAAAAATAACAATTCAATTGTATTATTCTCTCTTAGACACAGATGGAACATAAAAATGGTATCAAATGAAAATATATCTTATTGGAAATCAATCTTTCAGCTATTGCACAATAGACAAAATCTAGTTAAACAATATATATATATCGGAACACTACAAATGTAGCAAGTATCCCTATATGCTACCAGGTGTACTGGAAAATTTGTTATATGTAAAGACTCTTGTTTACTGTCAATATTGGTTTCTGGGTATTCTGCCACTGTGTCGAAGTAACAGCTCGTACAAAATTTTTCTTCTTCCAACATGGTTATTCGATAATAATGTTGAATAAGGCAGACATAGTCTTGTGACCACCCGTTGAGAAACTGCAAACTGTCGACACTATATTGGATTCGGATCACTTGTTCTCCATCCAACTCGATCTCATCTGATTCCGAGAATTCATCGTCAACATTCAATGCATCGTCCACATTCATTTCGAACACATATATGGAATATAAACTGAGAATGAATTTATATATATAGGGAATACCCCCACGGGAATATGATTATAATTGTATCCATTGAAACAAAAAGTGGACATACGAATTGTAGATTAACAAAACAATGCATCAATTAATTCATCATTTGGTCAATCAACATGGGAAAGTGTAGAATAATCAATAAATCAACTCATTCATCAAAACAATCAAGTACATTGGTCCATAATGATTCATCAGATCAATTGATATTAATCAACGAACTCATTGATTTTGATGACTGAGCAATTATGAACATGTGGAACATGATTCATCAGACTAATTTATATTAATCAACGAACTCATTAATTTCGATGATTGAGCAATTGGGAACATGTGTGCAACATGATTCATAATGATCAATGTGATGATTCGTTAATCATACCCCCACTTCTCAAATTCAAAGGTATATAACTTATCACAATGAGATCCTTCACTCAGTTTTCGAATTCTAGTTGTGAAACACATATTATTCTGAAATGGACTTGTCGAAATCAACTGTGAATTCAAGTGGGCAGGGCTACTATACATCAAGTGTTCTTACCAGTGACTCGGGAGTTAGATATAATCTGAAAGAACATCATGAGAATAAACATAAATCAATATTGTTGGGAGAGAAGAGATTGCCTTTGAATAAATCAAGAAGCAAGTACGTTTCCATAGGATTATGCTATGAATTTGGCTTTAGGCCTTGCATCCAGATATCAGGACTCAAGAATGATGCAATCACTTTCAATGATCGTGAGTGGATGGATTTTCTCAAATATCAAGAAATCATTACAAATTATTTCTATCCTAGTGACCATCCAAAATCGTTAGATGGTGAATCCTTCCAGATATACTTCATGAAAATTTCGGAAACGAGTGTTGTTAAGATTCAGAAAAATAACTTTTATATTTTCTTGGGTTATGAATCCCTTTGCAAGTTGTGGACTCTATTGCCACTCATCAAATATCAAATGGAAATGATGGGGAGACTGCAGTTTACGAATTACCTCACAGTTTTGCAGAGAGCTCTTCAAAATCAAGATGGAGATGTAGTGAGCAATGCACTTAATCTTGTCAGGCCACAGGAGAACCCAAGTAGTGAAAATATCAGTTTAGTATTAGAATTCATCCACATATACCCTGACGTTTTTTCTGAAGACCTGAATAATGTACAATAGAAATTATCATACGAATAGTTGTACCCACTAGGAATTACGTAATAAAAAAATTAAAATCATCTGAATAATTGTTTTATTCCAAAAAATATAAATGTATTTCACAAAAGTTCCTTTTTATCAATCCATGAATCATGAGAATCATCTAAGCCTAGCCACTTGACACGAATTTTGTTTCCACGTCGCTGTAAAACTTTTTCAACCAAGTAGATGTTGGGATATTTCACTTTCTGAAGCTCTTCGCTGTAGAAACCTCCCCGAATTTCTTCTTGATTCTGATCTTCTAGCAAGTAAGTAGTTGGGTTTGACAATTTGACTTGTCGAATTCTGAAGACTTCATTTGACCAAGAAGGCTGATACGATTTTGAAAATGCTTCTCTGAACTTGCTTATTCTCACAAAGTCACCTACTTTGAATTTATTCTTTCTAGGATCAATTGTTTTCAAATGACTATATACAGTTTTCAGTAATGTATTTTCATTCCCAGAATTCACATCTTTAGGTTTCATTCCAATTGTGCTGTGTTTTGTGTTATTATATACATCTTCTATTTCCTTCAGGATATTCAACCACTTATAAGTACCCTGCAAACTAAATTTCTTCCACATTGAATTCTTCAAAGTGCGATTCACCCGCTCAACCACACTAGCTTTCAAATTTGAAAATGTACTATAGTGATTTATGTTGAGAGATTCCATCAACGATCTGAAATCTTTGTTGTAGAATTCTTTCCCCATATCTGTTTGAATATTTTTAGGTTTAATTTCAACATTATCAAGGATATCTCTCATTGCTTCTGTGACATCTTTTGCGTTTTTACGTTTTACCGGTCTTAACCATACCAATTTACTAAAAACATTGATTACAACCAATATGTAGCGGTATCCTTTATTAATTTTTGCGTAGGGTATCATTTCAACTAGATCAGCCTGATACAAGTCATTCAAACCTTTCACTATCACTCGACGTCTTCTAAATGTTTTCCTAGCAGGCTTATGTAATTCGTTTACGACTGATTCTTTGACACTACTCATTTTCAGTTAATGGGCACTGGAGCACTATTTGAGCATACAATAAACCCAATCGATCTCTTTTGATAGAGGCAAATGAGATCGTGTCACCTTTATTTATCTCTTTTTCTATCAATTCTTTCACCTGTATGTTATTATCCCCCAACATAATTGTTGTATCCTTTGGTAAAACATCAATTTTCTCAATCTTTCCAGATACCGGAAAGACATATGATCCACTGTTGTTTTCTTGTAAGAAGACCCAGTTTTTTTTCACCATTCCTGGAACTTGTTGACCTGAACCCGATCCACGAATAGTAATTATACATTTACTATGGTAAGATATTGGTTGACAGATATAGAAAGGTGATTGTAACTGTATAGGCTGCGTTGATGCCAATAATGGTTCTTCTGGAGATGTGCTAGGATTTCGGTTTTTGTTGAAAAGATGTCTTCCAAACTTATCGATCGGCATCGTTACAGTGCTATAATCAGAATGACTCAAAATAATAACTTTCAATCTATTTTATGATCTTGCCTTCCCTCAGCTCTTCAATAATAGAAATAATCTCATTATTGTGACCAGTATCACCAGCCGATTCAGAAGCAATTAGAAGCCTTAGTCTATCTACTAATTCATTAAAGTCGTTAAAATATTTATATTCCGCAGGTTTTTTGTTCAGTTGCATCAAGGTCAATTTTCCTCCCTGTTTTGTTCGGCTTCTTGTCGTTATGATTGAAGGAGTGGAACCACTTCTTGGTCTCGTTGGTTGCCCTCGAACAACTGAAGGTATTGATGTGGGCTTAGGGGTCTTGTTTTTTACAGTTTTCTCCAAATTCATGGAATGTAGCGTAGTGATTCTTGGTTTGATAATGTCAATGAATTTTTGCGAATTTGATGTAGATAGCCCTTTCACAGGATTATAGCCTAAATAATGTGTGTTAGTTCTTCGAACTATATCAATATACTGATCTATATCACTGTTTTTCATACCAGTAGGATATTTTTTAAACATGAGCTCATATAATCCAGGAGTACCCTTATATTTCAAAGTACCATTTATAATGAAATCAGGACCGTCAAAATCTATTGTAGAATCACCAATAGCATATTTCTTTGTGAACGGATCGAAATAAACACCAAAAGTATCATCAAAAGCATTTTCAGTATCCAGTATTTTATCGTCAATATATGCCCTAGGTAGTGGAGAATTGAATTGTTCTAAATATCTCTCATGTTGCGCCATTGAATCCAATCCAGGTGGTATTGTTTCCTCAAAGAAACTTTCCCCATATTCTGGTCTTACTAATGAGGGGTCGTGTAGAAATGTTTCTTCATCTTCCAAATCCATAGTTGGTGTCGTATGGTAATACTCTTCTTTAAATTCACGTTTCGGCTCATGTTTTACAAACGTTCCTTGATCAGATTTGCCAATGGTTGCGAGTAATTCTTTGAGAGGTTGCGTAATAGGCTGATAGGTTTTCTCTAAATCAGATTGAGATTTCACAATATCGCCTTTCAAGGTTCTATATTTTTTTTTCAAAGCCTTCCGTGTTTTCAATAGCTCCGCTACCGTGCGGTTATTCATCATGAATAAACATGATTTGAAAATGATTCCATTTATATATGAATGAACTCATCGAACCCTTTGCGGTATCTACCTGAGCTCAATGGAGAATCTTTATCGATAACAAGAAATCCGAATTTTTCGCCCCAGCAGAGTGCGCAAAGCTCTTTAAATTGTTGAAAGGACATATCAATATTCACATGGTCATCATAAATGTGTTTCAAATTGGTCATGTCTTGTTGAAAGACAATAATCAAGTTCGAATTATCTCGGATAAATTGTTTGCAAACGGCAGAATAAGTTTGACACAAATAGAAACAATCTGTGTTTCTATGTCGTCCAAAGCAAAAGTAACTTTTCATCAAATCTTGGTCACAGCTAGGAACATCGTCAAATATTATAATGGAATTATCTCGAATATTCTCTGGTGCAATTATATCATCTTTGTCACTATATTCCATGTAGCCTATTTCTTTCAACGGTGTCAATAATGTCCTCAGATATGAATATTTTGGCTGATGGAGTGATTTAGAATACAAATAAATATTTTCGAAACGGAGACCATTTGGATGTTCAATTAAGGATATCATTACATTCGTTTTCCCCGATCCGCTAGATCCTACTAGTAAACCTCTTTTTGACTGGCCACCGAACAAAATTCCGTGTTTCCTAAATTTACTCTCGTGAGCGATTTCATCATGATTTGTGATTGGTAGAGAGAATGTCTGCTTTTGAATCTTCATTATACAGGCACATCCATGGAACTGACACTACCGAACATGTTTTAGTTCTATATATAAAGGAATTCATATAGCAAATCAGTTATTATTCAACCGACAGTGTTCTGAACATTATAAAATGAAACGAAGGAATAACTCAGTCAGTCGTTGTCGAAGCGTAAAACGGAAAGGTCGAGGACTCCTCAATACTCTAATTAATAAGCTTCCAATAGAACTTCATGTGCCAGGATATAATTATTGTGGACCTGGGACTAAACTTGAAAAAAGACTACTAAGAGGCGATAAAGGTGTTAACGAACTAGATGAGGCTTGCAAACAACACGATATAGCTTATTCGAATTTCAAAGACATACAAACTAGAAATATTGCTGATAGGCGTCTGGCCGAAGTAGCTGCACAGCGTTTCAAGGCATCTGATGCTGGTGTGGGTGAGAAAATCGCAGCATTAGGGGTTACGGGAGCTATGAAATTAAAGAGCAAGATGGGTATGGGGCTGAAACGGAAAAAGAAGGTATCACGGAAGAAAAAAGGTGGTGCTTTGAATCTATTGGCCAAGCGACCTACGAAGAAAACTAAAAGACAAAGAATCATTCCAGCGCCTAAAATTGGAGGATTTCTACCATTTTTACTCCCACTTCTAGGAGCACTTGGAGCAGTAGGTGGAGGTGCCGCGGGTATCGCCAAAGCGGTTAATGATGCGAAAGCTGATCGGGAACGACTAGCTGAAGAACAGCGACATAATCGAGAAATGGAGAAGGCAGCTACTGGAAAAGGGCTATATTTGAGACCATATAAGGGCTATGGCATGTATTTGAAGCCATACGCAAAAAACTCCCGATAAAGCTACCTCGCCGACCACTGACTAATATTGACTTGCGCAAATATGTGAAAATTCTCAAAATACCATACTTTAGGGGAATTTTCATGAGAGATACCCTTCCTGAAAAAATAAGAAAGAACGAGTCTGGAATCTTGAATCTAGATTCGAATGTAGGTGAAGGAACACATTGGACTGCTTATATCAAGCGCGATAATGAAATAGTTTATTTCAATAGTTATGGAGATTTATCTCCACCTTTAGAACTGATTCAATATTTTTCAAGCGACGGTGGCAACAATTATATTATGTATAATTATGATTCAGTACAATCATTCAATTCATATCAATGTGGGCAACATTGTTTACTTTTTTTATATAACCAGAATTTGTAAAATGGAGCGTCATTTGAAATTAAACTTTCAGTGAAACAATATGTCTTTGACTTTTACTTTAAGTGGCTGTTCATCGATTCTTACTTACGATTTCAATCCTCCAATATATTTGAATGATGAAAACGAATATGAAATTGGGTTAGCTAATTTTGACAGTTTCAACTCAATACCAAATATTGATAATACCAATAATATCTTCGTTTGGGGTGAGAACGATAGATATAGATTTGAAATTCCTACTGGATCATATGAAATTGATGATCTAGCAAACGTTATTCAAAATGCTATGAATGATAAAGATAACCAAGCAGTTCTTCGAATTACACCTGATTTGAATACTTCCAAGGTGACTATAAAAACTAATCGTCGAATCAATTTTGGAGTGGACAACACAATTGGATCACTACTAGGATTCAGAAAACGAATGTTGAATGCGGATGAAAAAAGTGTTTCGGACCACCAGGTCAAGATTCTTAACGTCAATACCATCTGTGTAGATTGTAACTTGGCCATCGGAAGCTATTTAAATGGTGAACCAGTTCATTTAATTCATCAGTTCAATGCCAAAGTCCCCACCGGATACAAGATCATCGAATCACCTGTTACGATCCTGTATTATCCAGTTTCCGTGAAGACTATCAACAATATAACTGTGAAAATTATTGATCAATCAGGAAATATTATAGATTTCCGTGAAGAAGAAATCACCGTTCGACTTCACCTTCGAAAGAAGGATCTTTGATCATGGTGTGGAGATTCATCCATCCAACACCGTTTTACTCCCCTGAACAATACTATAAAAGACATGACAATGAAAAGAAACGTGCTAGTATGAAGAAGACCTCCGGAATATTAACATCAGAAAATCGTCAGTTTTTGATATCTCTTGGATTTGAAGTTTTGAAATAATGGAATTATTGAATATCACTGGTCAACCTTTCAGCGACACTACAATTGAAGACTATCAGTTTCATACATATCAGCCTTACATCGCTGGAAACCTCAATTATAACGACGAGATAAGAGTGCCAATTGCTGACCTTGAATCATTCACTTTGCCTTGTAACAGTTATTTATACATAGAAGGTACTCTCCTAGATGAAAAAAATGCCGTTCCAACCAAACTGAAATTCATTAATAATGCAATAGCATTCCTTTTCCGAGAACTTCGATATGAATTGAACGGTATTGTGATTGATTCAGTGAGAAATTTGGGATTGACATCAACATTGAAAAATTATTTATCGTTAAATGAAAACGAAAGCGTCTCTATGCAAAATGCTGGGTGGTTCCCAAAAATATCGAACCAAGAAAAAATTCTAATTGGTACTAACGGTCAATTCAACGTGTGTGTTCCTTTAAAAATGTTTGCTGGGTTTTTTGAAGACTTTAGGAGAATAATAGTTAATATGAGGCAAGAATTAGTCTTAATAAGATCTAGTAATGATTTAGATGCAGTAACTAGCATAGATGATTCAGAAAAACCCAAAGTGGAGCTTACAAAAGTATTTTGGAGAGTTCCTCACATAACCCCAAGCATTCAAGAACAACTTCGAATCACGAAAATTACTAATAAAAGTATAGAACTTCCAATTAGGTTCAGGAGCTGGGAGTTGATTGAGTATCCATCTTTGAGTGAATCAAATAGACATACGTGGCCAGTGAAGGCCACTACCAAGGTCGAAACGCCTAGACATGTAATTATAGCATTTCAGACTAGTAGAAAAGGGAAAATAACGAGTGATATGAGTAAGTTTGATCATATCGACCTCACCAATATCAGAGTGTTCCTTAATTCTGAAAGATATCCATACAATGATTTACATCTAGATTTCAAAAACAACAAGTATGCTACACTGTATGAGATGTACTCAAACTTTCAAGAAAACTACTATCATCTGAAAAATAACGAGCCAATATTGACCCCGAAAGAGTTCAAAGATAAAGCACCAATTGTTCACATTGATTGTTCACGACAGAAAGAAGTCATCCAAACAGGATCAATAGTTATGCGGATTGAATTCGAAACTGGTAGTAATACTCAAAAAGAAACCACTGCTTTTTGTCTCATTCTACATGAAAAAGAATATTCCTATAACCCTCTAACGAAAATCGTAAAGCAGCTTTGATGCGCATGATCAGAATTTGTCATATATTGGGGTACCCATTATTTTTTATTCAGTAGATATAATGTTATCCAGCTATAAATTACGCCTGAGAAAACATCAAGAAAACATTAAGATCCTAAAAAGGGTGATAGAATTGTACTCTACCAAGCAATCAGTTTTCAAAAATTTCTCAAATATCACAATATGAGTATAATCATGGATATGCAAGGATTCAAGATAGAAAACAACAAATTTATTGTCAAAGAGTTTGCAGCCTTCGATGGGGTGAAAATTTGCCATTATATTTTCAAACCACCATTTCCACTCAATTTTCTACCTCCGAATCTACAAAAGCAGGCTAATTGGCTGGTTCGTAATTTTCACTGCCTGGAATGGAAGGATGGATTTACACCATTGCATCAGTTCGGAAATATCTTGAAAAGTCTGAGTGATGGAGTCGATCTAATACATATCAAAGGAAAGGAGAAAGCTGAATATATTCGACGGTTCACTTCTGTTCCAGTAGTGGAATTCGATGAGCAACCTATTTTACAACAGTCTGAACCAAAATGTTTTTATCATATAAATTCAAATTGTATGTGTGCATTAACAAATGTTTTTTATTTGTATGAAAAATTTTTTATGCAATAAAGTATAATATCAAAATGAATTTGTTTTGTTACATTAATTGTATAATAAATTGTCTGAACATCTGGTCTTCAATGCAGCCGTGACGCATTTGCAAATGCGGGTACCAGATGTTTGTTTTCGCAAACATCTGGGTGGCAGATGTTCAATTACTATAAATGCAGGCATGATGCAATCGCGACAGATGTTTGTTTTTAATGAACGAGGTAATTGCGCAAAAGAATGTGAGCATCCCACCAAACATTATTTATAAATTGAGAGCAATACAATTGACTCTGTTATTTCTGTTTTCACCACGTTTCAACACACATTGTGATAATGAAGTGCGGGTATTGTGGCAATGAATTTTCTTCAACGAGCTCTTTATTTCGGCATGTACGCAAGAATTGCAGGAATAATAGAGATGTGAATGGACCACCGGTCAAAAAGATGAAGTATAATAGTGCGGAGAATCAGCAAGCATCTACTTCGACCAACACATTGTTCAACTATTTTCCTATACATGAGCATAATACTCAGGGTGCTGAAAAACGAAAGAGAGTAGATCGACCTGTTGAAAATAATTTGGGGAATGGGATAGTGAAACTCCGTTGTGCTCTCATGAACAGGATAGCCACCTATCGATTTTCCAGTGATAAAACCCACACCGATCTTCTCGAATTCTTGCAAGAAGTGGAACCAAAAGTTCTGGCAGTCCTGACTGAATATTTGGGGACTCATCACAGCTTGAAGATGAATCTCGAACTTTTTGGGTTGTATGTCATACCAGAAAAAGAACTATCTGATATAAAGTCATTCAACACCAGAAATAAAACTTTAACAAAATCATCGAACATTGACCACGATTATGATGACTTCAAGGAAGAAATGATTGTGAAGGCGTCAGAATTTCAAGAACGTGATTCTGGGTGGATATTAAAACATGCAATGTTTTTGGATGTGAACATTAATAAATTCTCATCGATTTCGGCCTCCTCATACATCAAGCTGCCCAAAGCCATTGAATCGAGACTAGCTGTTCTGAATATTAAAAACAAGGATAGAGCCTGCTTTGCATGGTCCATCATTGCTGCGATCTTTCCTGCAGACGGTAATCCAATTAGAACGTCATCATATCCACATTACAATACCCTGTTGAATTTTCAAGGGCTTGTCTTTCCCATGAAATTGAAGGCTATCCCAAAGTTCGAGCGACTCAACAATATCTCAGTTAATGTGTTCGGTCTTGAATCGTCTTTCAATGATGGAAAGATGATAAGTGAAATAATTGGACCTCTACATTTTACATCGTGTCGTCAAGCAACACATGTGAATTTGCTACTTGTGGCCGATAAGGTTGGCAACACACATTATTGCCTAATAAAAGACCTAGGCAAATTAGTTGGGAAACAAAAATCGAATCACAATGGTAAAATATATATTTGCGATGGATGCCTACAATCGTTCGCAACACTGGCGCAGTTGGGAAGTCATGAGGAAAATGACTGTAATCATACGAGCACAAAGATACCCACCACCAATTTGAAAATCAATAAATATGGTGAATCAGTGCCTGAAAACATCCTCAAATTCACTAACTTTGAAAAACAACTGTCACCACCGTTTGTGATTTATGCTGACTTTGAAAGTTTACTCAAACCAATACAACACAATGAACCCTGTGACGATAAATCATTTTCAGTTAAAGTATGTGAACATGAACCATATTCGTTCGCGTTTTATGTAAAATGTAGTTTTGATGACCGTTACTCAAGGTATGTACTTTATCGCGGTGCAGATGCTGCTGACGTTTTTGTGAGAAAGTTGGATGAAACCGTTCAAGATTTATACATGAATCACATGAAGGATGTTCGTGAAATGCATCCACTTACTGAGATAGAGAAGCAAGGTTTCCAAAATAGTACTACGTGCCATATTTGTGGAAAGCCATTCAAGCCAACAGATATCAAAGTTCGTGATCACTGCCACCACACTGGAAAATTTCGTGCAGCTGCCCATAGTGTTTGTAATTTGAACTACAAGAACTCAAAGACTATTCCAGTATTCTTCCACAACCTCACAAATTATGATTCTCATCTTTTCATCAAGAAATTAGCAACGAAAGGAGAAAGAATATCAGTGATAGCCCAAACTAAAGAAAAGTATATTTCGTTCTCCAAGTCAGTATTGGTTAATAAATCTGAAGTGTCAAGAGTATTTGATGAATATATTCAGTTGAGATTTGTAGACTCCTTTCGATTTTTACCAAAATCTCTCGACAAACTCAGCAAAAATTTAGAGGTGCAGCAGTGTAACGAGGTTCGGAAATACTTTCAAGATAACAAACAATTTGATCTAATAAGACAAAAAGGAGTTTTTCCTTACAACTATGTGGACTGCTTGGAAAAATTGAAAGAAACTCAACTACCGCCGAAAGAAAAGTTCTATAATGAATTAACCGGCGAATCACTTTCAGACATGGATTATAATAGAGCTATAGATGTGTGGAATACCTTCGAATGTAAAACATTGGGAGATTACGCCGATGTTTATTTGAAATCCGATTGTCTGCTGCTAGCGGACGTTTTTGAGAATTTCAGAAAATGCTGCATGCAACAATACAAGCTAGATCCTGCCCACTATCTGACAGCACCTGCACTGAGCTGGGATGCTATGTTACGTTATACACAAATTGAACTTCAGCTCTTGACTGATATAGATATGATACATTTTTTCAAGAAGGGTATTCGAGGAGGGGTGGCACAATGTAGCAAAAGAAGAGCTGTCGCAAATAACAAATTCCTACCAAACTTTGATTCTCAGAAACCAACATCATACATCATGTATTTGGATGCAACAAATTTATATGGAGCAAGTATGGCAAGTCATCTTCCAACAGGTGATTTTAAGTGGGTCGAGTCTGAGGATATCGAAAACTTTGACTGTCACGCGATCGAGGACGACTCATCAAAAGGATACGTTTTAGAAGTGGACTTGGAATATCCAGCCAACCTACACCATGATCACAACGATTTACCATTTTGCCCAGAACAAATGATCCCGCCAAAGAGTAAGAGTGCCAAACTGATCCCCAATTTACGAAACAAATGCAAATACATTATACATTACCGAAATTTGAAGCAGTGTTTGATATATGGTTTGAAACTAGAGAAAATCCATAGAATCTTAGAATTCTCCCAATCGGCGTGGTTGAGGCCATATATTGACCTGAACACGCACCTCCGGAATTCCGCAGTAAACGAATTTGAACGAGAACTCTTCAAATTATTGATAAATTCAATATTTGGAAAAACCATGGAAAATGTCGACAAAAGAATTGACTTGCAACTTTGCTCACGCTGGGAAAATAAGACAAATTCTCTGGGGGCAAGGGCTTTGATAGCCAAACCACATTTCAAATGCAGTACAGAATTCAGTGAGAACTTGGTTGCAATTCAGTTGGAAAAGACTAGTGTATGTTATGATAAACCGATGTATGTTGGATTTTCGGTATTGGATATTTCGAAAACTGTCATTTACGATTTTTTCTATGGATATATCAAAGCAAAATATGGTGATAAAGCAACATTATGCTACACCGATACGGATTCATTAATTCTAGAAATATTCACAGAAAATTTCTATAATGATATGAAAGAAAATATCCAATTTTTCGATACGTCAAATTATCCCATAGACAATATACACCAAATCCCCAAATCGAAATCTGTTATAGGACGCATGAAAGATGAATATGCCGCAAGACCTATTGAATCTTTCTATGGTACTGGTGCGAAAGCATACTGTGTAAAAGCAGGTGATGTGATGAAAAAAGCCAAAGGTGTCTCAAAAAACGTGGTCAAAAACCAAATTCAGTTTTCAGACTATGTGAATATTGTAGAAAATGGTGGAACAATATTACGTAAGATGTATATGTTCACTTCTTCTCTCCACACCATTCATACGGAATTAAGAAATAAAGTCGCTTTGTCATCTGCTGATGATAAGCGTTATAAAATTCCTTCTGATGTGAAAACTTTGGCTTGGGGTCATTTCCTTATAACACCAGGAGCTATCACTGGAACTTTAGATGAGTTTTTGGAAATAGCTCAAGATTTGATTGACGAGGAAGACTCTGACCAATAGTTTTGATGTGATTTTCATTTGTATATTGTAATTATGGATTATAATATGTAGTATTTGTGACATATGAAATAAAAATCATTATCGAGTGAATTTGTTTTATTACATTTATTCAATACAAAATATTAATATTATCCACATCGCTCGAGGCCCCATCTACAAACATGACAGCTTGATTGTGCTTGAGGAAGGCCGTCTACATGATCTCTCCATTCAGGGCGATTGAAGTGGACAAAGCATGGTAGCTGGATACGAAGTTCAAAATTCTCTGTATATTTTGATGGCAGTTTGTCCCATGCATAGAGAAGTTCCATCGGACCTACATTTTTAATAAGATAATGTAGTGGAAAATTCTGGAGCTCTTCTTCGGTAAAATCGTACAATTTTTTATTTCGGTTTCGGTGTTTATTCACGAGTTCGGTCAATAAACAGTTAGGGCAATCTTTAGACATGTTGTAACAATGAGGTTGAACAGCAACAATGATGCACACACTGCTGTGTAGTACGTAACCCAATCGACTATTCTGAATTCCGCATCATCCTTCATTATAGTTGTATCATGGTGTAGTGGGGGGGAGGGATTTAGTTCACACCAGTCAGAATCAATGGTGGAGCCACTGCCCTTTCGCAATCGCAACTTGTACATAGTGCTATTGCTGGGTATGAGTGATTTGAGAGTTGAAACATTATTTATTGTAGTTGATTCCATTCTTGCCCATTTAGAAGGCCAACTTTCATTTCGTGTACCATCACTATCGAAACATATGAATACTTCTCTTATATTATAAGGTTTTGCGATATAGAGAAAGCCTTGAAGAATCACTTGTAAAACTAAACATTGTGGTGTGATCATGGTCACAACTTCTGATAAACTGAAATCATCATCTACTTTCAAGTCATATTTATTGAAACTGGTAAGATACAGGATATTCATTTCATTTATCAAAGTCTCATTTTCCCGTTACATTAGAAAATCTATGCTGATTCTGAAATACTTTTTCATCCCAGACTTGCTGTTCTTCTAGGGTCAGCATATTTTTAATTTGACTATGCCGTATTCTCTCATCCATTCGGAATTTCCGTTTTTCCCTTCTGCTCTTGCCAGGTGGTGGACATCTGATAATGTCTTTGTCCTCGACATTCGGTACATAAGTGGAATAATCATCATTATCCCAGTTCTCTTCAATTTTCTCCGTTTTTTCAGAAATGTTCATGGTTGGGGGACAGCAGTACTAATGAAGGATCCTTCGCGTAAGATCTGACGACTTTTATTGGCCTCGTTTGCTTGCAAAGACGTTTGCACAATTCAATTGTCAATTTTGGTCTGCTCAACCAACAACCACTTGATAGATATGTTCGATTGATAATTTTTTTGCAAACACAACACTGTTTTGTTTCGACCACACGATAATCACCACTTTGTATAAATATATCCAATAAGTCTCTATCTTGCATGTTCACTAATGAAATCAAGACTACACCAGAGTATTTATAGCCAAACTAGAAGGGAGTGTTCAATTTGAAAATTATCACACAATTGAAGATAATTAGTCTGATGAATCCATTGATTAATTCATCTGATGGAGCATTTCGTTAATCAATATAAATTAGTCTGATGACCTTTGCCCGGTCATCAATTAACATTAATAAATATCAATTGAAGCTGTAATGATTCTCTCAATATATATCGAGCGCTGTGATTGGTTGCCTGATGCCGTGATGCCGGTAATGATTCTCTCAATATATATCTACTCAACGCTATAGATGCCATCAGTGAAATCTTTGTTGATAATATATCACTTCTTGAACTAAAACAGTATAGTAATATCTGCAATTCTTATGATAAATGTCTTGATTTAATTTTTACTAATTCATTAAAAACTGATGTAACAAGATGTAGCGACTCCTTTGTACCGGAGGACGCACACCATCCTGCACTTGATATTACCTGTGAAGTATCGGAGATCAGGCTGATGATAAGTAACTCTTATGAAAAACTCAAGTTTCGAGATGCCGACTTTGATAGTATTAACAGTGAACTTCAGAAAATTAACTGGCCACTTCTATTTGATCATAGAGATGCTGAGGAATGTGTTGATATATTTTACAAGAAAATTGATCATCTAATCAACATTTTCGTTCCTAAAGTTATAGTTAGAAAGTCTGAATTTCCGATATGGTTTTCAAAAGGCACCGTGCAACTTTTGAAGAAAAAACAAAAATTGCATAATAAATGGAAAAACTATAAGAATCCTGATGACTATCAAAGTTTCTCTAACTTACGCCGAATCACTAAGGACAGAATGAAAAATGATTATACAAAATATATAAGAAAAACTGAAGATAACATGAAATCAGACTCTAAAGTATTCTGGTCTTTTCTGTCGAATAAAAGTACTAATAAATCATTGCCCGCTTCAGTGAAACTTGAAAATGAAGCTGCATCTGATAATGAATCAATTTGCGATCTTTTCTCAAGGTATTTTAGTAGTGTTTATGAACCCAATTTCACCGAGCCAGATATTACACCTGTCCCAAACTGCTCCAATAACTTCTCAATAAATTTTATATCAAGGGAACAGATCTTGAATGCTATCGATCGGTTAGACAGAAACAAGGGTCCTGGACCTGATAAAATTCCCGCACTTTTTCTTAAATCCTGTAGGAATGCCATTTCAACTCCTCTTCAACTGATTTTCAATAATTGCTTGAAACAAAGTACTTTCCCAAAAAAATGGAAAATCGCTCAAATTGTACCTGTGCATAAGGCTGGTTGTAAAAATGACGTGAAAAATTACAGACTCATCTCTTTGTTATGTCACTTTGGTAAAATATTTGAATCTGTATTGACTAAGGAATTATTTTTCCTAGTTAAATGTAGTCTCAATGCACATCAGCATGGATTTTATGGCAATAGATCAGTGCTAACTAACCTTTTGCCTTATGTACAAGAGATCTACAATGGAATGAGCGAAAGAGTTTCAACCTGTTCAGTGTACACTGATTTTTCTAAGGCTTTTGACAAAGTTCATCATCCAACTCTTGTCATAAAGCTTGAAAACTTTGGTGTGCATGGAAGCATGTTGGGACTCCTGACCTCATACCTGAAAGATCGTTGTCAGTTTGTGGTCGTCAATGGAGTTCAATCATCCATTGAACTAGTTTCTTCTGGGGTACCTCAAGGGTCACACTTGGGACCTCTACTTTTTAATATATTCCTCAACGATATTGATGCATGTTTTCAACACACTAATATTCTATTGTACGCCGATGATATGAAAATCTTTAAGAAAATAAAAAATGCCCGTGACTACAATGATTTTCAAATCGATCTTGATAATTTCACGGACTACTGCAGAAAAAACAAACTCTTCTTGAACCTCGAAAAATGTGAACAAATATTATTCACGAGAGCACGCGACCCTATCCTCAGAAATCTTTCGTTATCAGGGCAAAATCTCAATGTCGTAAACAAAATCAAAGACCTTGGAATCATTTTAGACTATAAGCTTCACTTCGATGTGCATATTGAAAATGCTATACAAAGAGCACAACGAAACTTGGGTTTCATTCTGAGGGCCACACAATCTTTTGAAAAATCAGAATCGATAATAATTTTATACAACTCGATAGTTAAATCAATTTTGGAATATGCCTCGACAATTTGGAACCCAATTTATGGTACTTATGTTGACAGGATCGAAAATATTCAACGGAAATTGATCAACAAACTAAACTACAAGTTCAATAGAAATCGGCACAACTTTTCGTATGAAAGCAATTTAAAATTTTATAAACTTCAACATTTACGTCAGAGAAGAGAGTTTTCCGATGTTTGTCTGATATACAAACTATACAATAACCTTATCGATTCCAGATACTGTCTTCACTATGTATCCATAAATTGTTCTCCTTATTCCAAATTCTCCTATATTTGTTCAGCACATTTTTTCATGTCATATCAATGAAATGAATTCTTATTCAATAGGCAGTTCTGAATTATTATTATCATGTACTTCAGCCTACCTAATTTCAAATTCTCGTATATTTGAAGTAAAACAAACGTGTTCGAAATATTATTTTTTATTTGATTCTTATATTCAATAGACAGTGCCAAAGAGTATCAACATGAAAACTAAAGTCTTGACAGTGAGAAAAAATACAATATCAATCAGAATACTCTTCATTGACAGTGAAATATACCTTCTCGAGCAGAAAGCATATAATATAAAATAATCACTATTCAATAACGTTTAAAATTCAGAAAATTCCTTCAAATAGTACTACACTTTCACATATAATGCCTGCTAGATATTTTGTGATGGAAACTGTCAATATTCCTGTCGTAATCTGCGACAATGTTGAAATAGCAGCTCGTGCAGAACTGTTTGTTTTCCAACATGTTGATGTGATAATAATGCTGAACTAGCTCCTTCAAATAGTAATACACTTTCACATATAAAGCCTCCTAGATATTTTGTGATGTGTAAGGACTCCTGGAAACTGTCAATATTCCTGTCGTAATCTGCAACAATGTTGAAATAGCAGCTCGTGCAGAACTGTTTGTTCTCCAACATGGTGATGTAATAATAATGTTGCACCATGCAGACAAACTGCTGTGGACAGTCATTTATGAACTGAACAATATTGACACTATACTGGTTTCAAATCAATAATTTTTCATTGTTTCCTTTATTCTGGTAGAAGCAATAATGCCTTTTTCAATGATATTTATGACCTTACGACAATTCTTCATTTTCTTCTCATACTTTCGAGTTCCATTTTCTTCTCAATTTTATTTTCCAAAAATGAGTTGTTTTTGTCCATGAACTCTTTTCGCTCTCTCGCAAACTCGTTCGTAGACTTCGCTTCATTTAGTGCAATATCTTTGTAATTTGTAGTATTGAAATCATCCACGACATCTTCTTGGGAAACTGAATTGTCATCCTCTTCACTGGCTCCATAGTCTTCAATTTCCTTCACTTCGTCGGACGAAACATTTCCTGATATGTCCTCGAACTGATTTTTTTCTTCAATAATTTTCTAAAGTACCTACTAACAAGATATATTAGTCTCAATTAAAATCAATTCGCATAATGCAAGATGTAATATAAAGAATTCACTCCTGATGAACCAAGTAATTAAAATCGTCTTGCTTTCATATACCTGACACCACATATGCTGGCTGATAAGAAATTATTAAATTGGCTTAATGAACCATTTTATACAGCATCTGCATTTATTGTCGAATTCCATAATTTCCCTTTTAAGATGTTACTCTATTTGACCAATTGAATACAATTTTTAATTACCCTGTATGCACATTCATTCTTATAATAGGTATGTTGATATGTCTGATGATTATGCACCTGCTCTCAGTTTGCCCGGTCATCAATTAACTTTAATTATTATCAATTGAAGCTGTAATATATCTCCCAATATATATCTACTGCTCAATTCAACATTTAGGTACGTACTTATCTATTCTGATGTGTAATGAGATTGATTTTCAATAAAATCGAGTTGCCTTGTAAAACCTTTGATTGATCTAATTGACAGAGATTCGAAACCGATTAGTCCTCTCATTGAATACATTCATCAATCTAGATGTGATTTCACTTGAGACATCAACAATAAATGTGAATGTAGCATTTCTGGGACGCACAATATGATTCTTCCAGGGACGCTACGATACCAGTATAATAATCGAAAAGAACCTCACATTCAGAAATGGTCGATGGTCTTCTGAATCTCACATTCTGATTATAATGTAACCTTAATGTGAGTCTAATTTCAACGTGAAATCTGGAGTCACATTCAGCTAAATTTTGAGTCCCATTCAGCATCTGAATGTGAAGCGAAAAATGACCAAAAGGGTCCGAAATAGAGGATCTGGAGATGTCAGTGTGATTCAAAAATCGAATCACGGGTGTGATGAATGTGAAGTGTACTGACATCTCTGAGATCAATTTGTGTTAACTGGGATGTAACATATCTTTGAATCGCCTACAAAGAAGTATGGCTTTTCAATAGTTATTCCTAATTCTTTAACTAATTTAAAATAATTCGACCCCTGATCAGAAATCACCCCCATTACATTCAATCCAATATTTTTTAGCTCTGTGATAGATTTATGTAGGATTTCTTTCGAATCTGGATCTGGGGCTGTTGAATGTAAAAAAAATATGCAATAGGCTGCTTCCAATTCGAATTAATTCCTTTTGCCATCAACACCAAAGCATGAGTAGCAACTTTTGCAAGTTTTTGATTGAGAACTCCATGGAATCCAATAATCTCATCTCTCCCGATATCATAAAATAAATGAGATTTTATAGACATTTCATCTATGCAGATCATATACAGTCTCTATCTTTTTCGTTCAATAAATCTACTTTGAGTTTTATTGCATTGAATACAAAAGTATTGAAACCAGTATATACAGGGCAGTCTCTAGTAATTCTAGTCAAAGTAGATTTTGAGGGAAGACGAAAAGTTTTTGATAGAAATTCATACACTTTTGGTCCTAGAAAATAAATAGAGAGTGCAAACTGCTTGTATTCATTCGAATATCGACTTCCTTTTGGTGATTTCCCTAGCAAAGACAACTAGGTTTTAATGAAGTTGGCAAAATGTTCAGAGAAATTCTCTGTCATGAACTGACTTACATCTTCTATTGAAATATTGGGCTTTTCAACTTCTTTTTCCTGATGGGCTCTAGTTAAATGCCTCGGTTTCCTTCTCAAATTCATCTTCCTAGGGATGTTTGCAGAAAGAGAAGAACTTGTCTGTACTTCAACAGATTTTGAAAATACTTCGTCTGTCGAACTGCTAGCTGTACTTTGCATCATTTGATGTTCACGTTCATCTTCGACCAAGTTTTCGATACGATATCATTTCAGTTTGTACCTCGATTTGAACATTGCTTGTATGTTGACCTTCATCATCATCACGTTGAATAGGTTGATCAGCTGTTATAAAAAAACAACATATTATTCACAAAGTACATAATCATAGATAAATACTGTCTGTAGGTTAATCAAGGAGGTAGTATATTCATTTTTCTAGATTATTAGGGATTTACAAGAAGAATAATTTTGCGATTTTCATGTTGAAAACGGGAGCAGATTCGTTTCCGAAACGTCCAAAGTTAAGTAAAAATTCGATATTTTGTCAATACATATATTTTTTTTTTCTTTGAGACAGAGTTTCACTGAAAAATTATTAGATTTTTCTATTAAGCCCCCTGATAGAGAATTTTTTCAGCGTAGTGACATTTTTGGGAAAATCATCTGATTTGTCCTACTACACCTATATTGAAATGATACCCATATTTTAATTCTAGAGAAACGAGGAGAGAAAATTCCAAATAATATAAAAAATACCTATAGGTAGATAACTTCTAGGAAACTAATCATTCAAGGTAATCGTAGGGAAAGAATCATTCTTCAGACGATTTTTCTGCAAACTTGAAAATTGTTTGTCTTCAAAATGTAGACTGCATAGCCTCAGTCTGCTGAAACATTCAGCCGAAGAAAACTTGCTATACTGATGATCTTCAACAAACTTGCAGTACTCTTTCCATTTGGCACACCTTGAACACAAAAAAATGTCTCATTGCATCATCAAATATTCAACCAATTTCATATACACAATTAATCAGGTTTTATTATTCATTCATGTCTAATAGATGAGCATTTCTTAAGGAAAAATCTGATGGCTATAAAACGAATGAATAAAAAATTTCGCAGTTATCTGTTGCGGCCGTAGAAAAAGTATAGTGTACAACTCGTACGGAATGCTGAATGAATTGACTATCATTCCGTTCTCGTGAAACAATTACACTATTTCGCTTAGTTGACTGTCATTATCATTATACATTATCAACCATAGACATTACCTATTCAAAAATTGAGGCAGCAAAACAAACATGGCGGAATTTCAAAATCAGATGCTTACCTTTCTTTCTCTTTGGGAAATCGAAATAAACTTATTTCAGGATCTCCACTAACACTTTCGCAACCGGGAGCATGACAATGGTATGACATAGTTGAAATAAACAATAATTGCACTAATCACAGATCAAACTAATACGGCACTAATACAATTCCAACAACAATAGAATGAAATTCACAACTGCAATAACTTTATCACACCTTCAATACTAATGCAATTCTATATCGTGTATTCCTTTTATTCAAAATCAGGTACCTACAATATAATCGACAATGGATCAATGGATTACCAGAAACAGGCCATTTGAATCAAATTATCATATGATCATTGGAAATAGGTGACTAGGTATAACCATAACGAAAACCCCAAATGGATTATTGGGTTTTGAAAAACAGGTAAATTCATGTTGAATGCTTATTTCCATATTAATTTTTCAAGTTCTGTATCTTTATTATTATTTGATTATATATGATCAATTTGTGATTACAAACACAGAATATCTATTTTATTAGGAGCGATTAGGACTTTCTTAGGATTCATGCATGAATCAATGTTTCATTTCTTAAGATCACGATTCACGACTCACGATATTTTTGGGACACAATGTAAACATGGTGCTGAGCCTCTCTGTACATTCGTCTGGCTCGACTGAGCCAAGGATTATAAACTCTAGAAGGATTGCCAGATTCCGGAAAATCTTCTGCCGTGGTCACGTGAAAGGGTATCAGAACTACATCATCACTTTCAACGCAATATGGCCGTCAAATTGGAGAATTATTTTTTCTACATTCATGCAAAAAGCAGAACTTTATTGAACTATATTTAGTGGAAAAAGGAGTTCTTTATTGCACTTGGTGCAATAAAGTTTTCATTGCACTCATCTGTCATTCTACTTCAACGTGCTGTCATCATGACAAACATTTTTTATATTGCAACTGTGGTTATAGAAACGTCATATATTCATATTGAAAATTGCACCAATTGTTCATTCACTTTCAACATTGAGGATAAAAATAAAGTTTGAGTTAAATTATTCGTAACGTATTAGTTCCTGTTTCAATGCAAATCGATATTAATAATAAAGTATTTAAGTTGCGTTTTTCATTTTCCTACACCTCTAGAGCCGCACCTCAATAAATCATTTTTTGCTTTTTGCATGAACGTAGAAAAAATGACGGCCTCGTCGGACAATTTCACGTCGAATGCAATAAACATTCACTTTTTCCACTTGTTGCATAAATAACTATTTATTTATTGTATTTATAAAATATCTCAAATAATGAAATTGAGGGACATGAACTAGAATAATCAACTCTGGGCGTAATTGGAAGGTTTTCGTTGAATGGTCTTTAATAAGGCTCACAGGTTAGTGATTCAATAATTATTATGTAATGTAATATTTGTTGCACAAATTACGAAAATGCATTAATTCATTGAAGTTTTTGGTTGTTTTAGATACTCTCAATAATAATGGGAAACCGAAGAATATTACATGGAAAAAATATGATCCATTTCATCAACTGATGATATCAGTAGACTTGGGATCATTGAGAATGCTAAGCAGGTATGTTAAACAAATATTTCTCTTCATAGTATAATTTTATCTTTGCTCTTATGTTTCAGTGAACTAGAAATAGATCTTTGAAAGAGGAAGATGTATTTAAAGCTGATGGTCATTAAATATAGGTAGGTATATAAAACTTATGTTTGCAAACATTAGCTCTTATTGGACAGCCTACACATTCGAAAGCATAAAGGGACTTGGCAAGCAGGGATGTCTCAGGGTTTTTCAAACATATCTTCCCTATAAACAGGTTAGTGTTATTTTTGTTGTATTACTGATTCATCACAGCTCTGAAATGATCTTTTGAAATTTCAGAAATGAAGACTAAATGGGAGCTGTACAGATCTGAAGTAGAAAATATAAAAGAAAAAAGAGGGTTAAGAGATAATGTCTAATATTCTGAGTGGATACATTTAAATCTCCATTAATTGTTAATTGAAACCATGTTGCAAGGCTATATTAGCATATCTTATGGAAAATATGCATTAAAGGTTGCTATTGAATATCCACAGTGATTGGCGATATGGAGAAAAGGAGATAAATGAAAATAACTGGTAATTGAATTTTTGACATGATCATCATCTGATACTCACTTTGAATTATTTAAGGTTTACTTTCACATGATAGGAAGAATACTTGGAAAATGAACTGTTTTTTTAATTATGCAATCAAGAAAGCTACAACTTTCCCTACCTGTTAGTTGAATATGATTGTAGTACATACGTATTTTAACATATGAAATTGTAGATTCCTCTAGCTGAAGTTGGAAACATATCACATTTTAACCTTTTAATAATTATCAAAATCTGGAGAAAACTTTGAGGATTCCTACTTTCCTTTAAAAGTTAATAAATTTGTCTCACAATATTCCTCCAGATGGAGATATTTTTGAAGATGAAATGATTGTGAAAAAAAATCAAAATTCAGCTCAATTATTTTAAAATAATTAAATTTTCAGGTTAAATAAATTATTCAGAAAAATTTGTGGAACTGTGTAATTACTCAATACATGAATAATGATACAAAATGAAAAACATACACATTTTGTGGAGGAGGACCTTAGTAAAATTGGAAGCCAATTTTTTCAGTGTATTATTTTCCTAAAAGTTGTATAAAGCTAGTAGTACAATAGTAAAATTCAAAGAAATATATTATGGATGATGATTTCTAAAGAACGTTTCAAGAATATATGTTACATTATCATTTCACTAATTGTAATGAGTAGTGTGATTAAATTTGAAAATTATTAATTTGATTTTCTGAAAAAACTTCAATTTCCTTATTGGTCTATAGGGGAATAACAACAAGACTTGAAATCAATTCATTTTATTCAATGGGAACAGTAATAGTGGTGCATTTGCTTGTATTGGAAATAAATGAGAAGGTAACAACTTCTGTAAATATTTCAAAGTATCTGTTTTTGTATATTATCTGATCCAAATAATATTCCCAATATATGTCATGAGGAAAGCCCACAAAAACTGATGACCCCCCTAAGTTATGAGAAATCAATTCTCACATGGTTCAGTAACAAATCAAATAGGAACAATTGCAATTTCAGTTGGAGGTAGTTGATTTTGTAGGACACATTTCAAAGAATTATTTGATTATACCAATATAAATATTCCACAGATTCTTCCAATACAATCCAATTTGAAACCGATAAGCTCTATGGCTAATCTGAAACAAAGTTATAATGTTTTAATAAAATAGGGCCAACTTTCCTATCAATAACAATTTTCTTGAGTAGGTATGAACATTGTAGGATACATTTCAAGCAATTTGATCATAAAAATAATTATCTGCCAGATTTTAATCAATAGCTGCATTGCTAATCTGAAACTAAGTAATGTTTTGACTTGTGAAAAATAAAAATACTAATTTTTCATATAGAGTAACTTTTCTTTTTACAAATTTTCAACTGCTGACTTATGTCAAGAGCTTCATTAAAGATGTATCTTTCTATTTGTATCTTCTGGCATTGAATCATTGTTTCCATATTCTTGTACTTTTCCCCAAATTGTCTATAAACCTAGATAGTATAAAGTTGATGAAATTCTGTTCACATTTGTTGATGATTGGACTTAAATGGACTTGTATTTGTTCTTGGCCAGTATCATTTCAGACTACTTCCAATAATTTTTCTGAATGGTTTTGTGTCTGCCCTGCATCATAATTTTCTTGAATTTCTGCCAGTTCCAGTGTGGGAATGGCAGTTTTTTTCAAGATCCTCTTCAAGGGTAAACAAAATGCATGATAGATACAAATGTTATCTGTAAGTCAAGCATATAGTTTTGTGAGAAATGCTATCTTCACCTAATAATTCATTCTTCAAGTCTCTTTCATAATCTTTTATTGTGAAATGACAAGGACGCTTTTGTTTCAGAAATTTTACTCGACCTCTCGAGAGCAGCGATAGCAATGGTTCCGTTGATTTTCTAATAGATGGCGACATTGCACAATTATGACTACAGAGACTGCATTTAACACAGTGACGACAATGGCATGTCATCTTTTCTATTGATCGATATAAATCCGCCATGTTCAGGCAAAATCCGCGGCAAATTTGAATGAGTCGAACTTTGTGTTGAAAATATTAGTGTTTTTCTGTGGTTTTCCTGTTTTTTCTCATGCAGTATTATTTTCCATTGAATCAAATATTTCTACAGAACATAATATGGGCGAATTGAAAAATATTTCAAATGATCATAATAATAATGATTTATGTAATAATCAAGAAATCCGCTGTCCGCCATGTTTAGGCAAATTCCGAGGCGCTAAATGATTTGAATTTTGTGTCAGCAATATGTCAGTGTTTATGTTTTCTGTGGTTTTGTTGTTTTCCTCATGCAGTATTATTTTCTATTCGATCAAGATCAAGGGGTCTATTCTGTAATTTATCGTTAGAATACGATATCGTTAAGGCAACGACATTTTGACTAATGACAAAGTATTCCAGCTTATTCAGTATTTATATCGTTAGAACAAAATCTAGTGACATGATGTCGGATAAGATTTACGAAGGTTGGTAACATTAATTCAATGTTCTGTGGCCGAAAAGGTGCAAAAACGTTTGTCTTTGCTCAATATTTTCTTTTTTTCTAGGATCTAGGATTCATTTGAATGTAAGTTCTTGATAATGTGTGATACTAATTATTTTATTATCATTTCATAATATGTGGTTTTAACATTTTTAGAATATACAATGTCATCAAGGAATCAAAGAGGTTTCAAGACCACTAGGAGTCAATTTGAAGCTTACCTAAATGAACTAATGGTAAATAAACCATTTAGGGAAAATAAATTTGATGGGTCGGATCCAGACGTTTTGAAGAGGACATGGGATCAATTATCAGATAAATTAAATGCACTTGGTGGACCCTGCAGAGATGTGAATGGATGGAAGCGGGTATGCAACTGATATTTGATTCTGCAGTTCCCTTGGTGATCATTACTATTTTATTAGGTATTTTGTGAGTGGAAAAGTCAAACAAGAGGAAAAGCACGAAAGTTGAGGCTGGCTAATTTCCAGACTGGGAATGTTGGAGCCCCACCTAAACCACTGAGTGAGCTTTGCAATTATTTACTATTCTCATCAGATGATCCGATAATACCGATTACATCTATTGCTGGAGGTATTGAAAATGAAAGCATTGTGGGTAACCAAGATGTAGAAATGAAAAATACAGATGATGGTGAAGTCAATACTCCATCTACATCCAGAATGAATAAAAAAAAAGCAAGGAGTCCTAAGAAGAAAACTAGTCTCGTTGGTTTCCTTCAGGATATGGCAAATAGAACAAATATAAATGATAAATCTGTGGAAGTTTTATTGCCAAATAACTTCAGTTGAGAAGTAAAGTTGAGGAAAGGAAATTGCAGCTTGAATTACTGAAACTGAAATACCCAGACCACGATTTTATATTTGAGGATTCTGATTCAGAATAGATAATTATTATTGTAACAGGGTTATGAAGTATAGGAAGTATGTTTCATATTTAGAACCTTATATTTCCATTATTGGAAATTAGTTTTTGATGGTTCAGAAATTGTTTTTGTTTTTTTTTATTCTTTATATTTTTGTTTTTTTATATAGTTTCAATTCATTACCTAATGAAAAATAACTGATCTTGCAGAGGAAATTTTTGTTTTAATTTCTTTCTCTAGTCTATTTTTGGAAGACTGGTATTTGTTTTGTTATAGTGTATATATTTAATTAGGTACCTAATGAAGAAAAAAAAACAAACTGAATATTTATACAATATATTTCAATAAAATATGTAAGTGTTTTATATGTTCTTTTTCTATAGCTCAGTCCATATTAGAATACGGTATAGTTGCATGGGGTGCAGCATATTCAACACATTTGGAATATATAAATACAACGCAAAGATATATCCTCAAAATTATAATGAAAAAAGAACGACTATATCCAACATCTTCATTGTACGCAGAAGCAAAGGTATTTACAATTAAGCAATTATTTCATAAGAATGCATTGTTAATGATTTACAAACATCCCAAATATTATACGGAATATGAGCACAGCTACTCAACAAGGAGTCAAACAGAAAACCAGCTACAAATTCCGAAGGTACAGAAAAATACTACCCAAAAACATGCATACTATATTGGCGTACGCTTATACAACAATCTACCTGATGCAATAAAGAGAATAAATAGTTTCAAACATTTCAAAAACAAAATTAAACACCATATCCTGAATTGTTCAAACTTTTGAATACTGGAAACCATAAAAACTCATTCATCTCTGTCAAGGAAACAGAAGTAAATATTCTGAAAATTATATAGTAGTAATTTGTTACGAACATTTTCAATTCTTATTTGTATCGTTTTGTCAACTTATTTCAACTATATCAGCCTTCGTCTGTCAGGCACAAACCATTTTGGTTTATCTGACAGTGTTTAAAAAATGTGAAATTGTTATGTTATTTTGATAATGAATAAAGAATTTGAATACAACGGGGAAATATGCCATAACAATCCGATTTCTAATTATATTTCCCCAATTGAGCAAAGGTGCATCATAATCCAAATCACGAGGTTGTCCATCATCTACATCTGGATATTCTTCCACTATGAGATTGAAATCCACTGAAAACACCCAAATTGTCTATAGGTTGTTAAAAACTTGAAAATTCAGCCAAGAAAGTATTTAAAGCACAACTGAAGAAAAATAAAGCCATTTTTTTTTCATAATAAGGGAGTTAAGGGTGCATATCACAACATCCTTGAAACGTGTTGTACAGCTCTAATCCTGTAGGACCGATAACATGAAGAAGTGTAGCTCTTTGTTGGGATATTGTTTTTGTTCCGAGTTCGGCTACTTCCATGAAGATCTCGAAGGATTGACGCCATTTCTCCCATTCTGCGGCTGGATTGTCTCTAATTGTGAAGTGTTTCGGTGGTTTGAAGGCCATTTTAGTTTTAGTATTGCTTGGGGAAGAAGTACTTTGTTATTCCTAACCTCACTTTCTTTTCCCTCCTATCGATACTTTATTGACTTGATTTCTGGCTCGTTCAACGACTTTGTTTTGTCGTGCCACTAACCGCTGCCACCATGTTACATACTTTCTATTTGAAGTTATAATAATAATTAAATTTGTTTGGTTTTAATTGGCTTTTATTAAACACCTCGTGCTTTCTTATCATATGTTTTTTACATATCTGGCGGTATATTTGACACATGACATGAGACACTATTGAGTGATATTGACATGAACTAGCTAAAGCCTAAGTTACACTAATACGGTGAAGCCTATGTTACATCCCTATAGACATTTATAAATACCTAGATATTTGATCTGTTGGTTGTAGAAGATTGTTTGAATCAAGGTAAAATGCTTCTATTTCTGCTCATCTAGGAAAGTACAAGCAATCTGAATTGGCTATCAATACTATAGAAATAATACTACAAAAATAGGAATCTATGAAATCCTATGCAGGATATCATGAACTGATAAACATCTCATCATGAACATTATCTAAATATGATTCAGAGAAGGCAAGCATTTCATATGGAACCATGAAATGCTGACCTGCAATCTCAAATTCTCAGCTATGATTTTCCAGCAGGGTTGCGATCACGTTGCGATACGATGAGATGAGGAATACAATAAAATGTACTAAATTGTGACGTGAAATTGTAATAGTTAACAGTAAATAGTAATAGATTGAAAAATGAGGAAATTGAAAAAATCTCAGACGAATAGAAGCATGGAATAGACCCGTATTATCTATCCTTTTTCTGAAGCCAACATACCTGTCAAGACCCCTCATTAACAAGATAAGAACCGACTGGTTCGTGTATCGTCGGATGCATTGAGTTCGGGCTCGTTCGGGCGTGGTCATTTCAGTGTAACCTTATTTTTCCTTTTAATTTGAGGTTACTATTGCCCTAGTGCTCATTGTCTGGTGGCAGGGTCGTAGGTAAGGATTAACAAGTTTTATTAAATTTTCTTCCAACACAGTATGTACCGTCTTTTTATAGGCGCCACTCAGTTTGATGCTGTTGAACTGAGAAATAAAAAAATAAAATCTGCAATCACTTGAGGTTTCAACCGAAGTATATTGTGCTCCATATAATGATTTATCAGACTTCAATCAACCTGCAGTAACGATACCTTAGGCGCACATAAATATATATAAATTACAAAAATTAATGAATTTGAAGAGTATGAGATAAAACAAGGTTTATCTTCCAAAAAAACAAAGAAGCTTATGGGTGGCCACTTGACGTTGACAACCACAGACAACCAACCGACTTGCATAACCTTCAGACGCTCATGAAATGGGAAATTAGATGGATCTGACCTGACTTTCCGTTGGTGTTCTCTCGTGAGTTCCTTCCTACAGGAACTATCGTGGTGAGCAGCTAGACTCTAGAGACGTCGGGGATTGACACCTCCCAAAGGGTTCATTTACAGTAGGTATCAGATGAGTTCTCTGAGTATTTCTAAGTTGACTCTCGAAAAACTACCGATATTGTTAGGGTTTCAGCTTCCACATGGCAGATTTGAGGGGGTGAATATAATGATTGCTTTATAGTCTGCTCTCCAAAATGGCTGTTATCACACAGCGAACGGCCGGCAAATCTTCAAATGTCTGAATAGCCTTTTCACTTGGTAAATTACAGCGATTTTTGAGCGTACATGCTGGTCTTTTCGAAAACTTTTCATCACCTCTCTTTTCACATCAACTCGATCTTCATTCACGAATTTCCCACCGAGAAATCAGTATACCGTGGTTGTCACATTTATCCCATTTCAGCATGTCTGCTGACCACTGTGATTAGCATATCGGTTATTATCAGTTTTACGTGGCTTAACGCGAAAAGCCGTGAAACACGGCAACAGGTGTTGGTCAGTACAAATTAATTTTTGTCGCGATCTACAGGTGCCTAGCGCCGACCCGTTGTCAATAGATAACGAGAGGTAAATAGTTCACTGTAAACCCATATCGACATTCTTGCAAATTTCCTGATAATGGATAGGAGGAATCTGTTTGGAATTCTGTAGCAGCAATTATTGTTTCGTTGATGATTAGAAATTATTTCTGGAGATCGCGCAATATGTCTGACAGTATTATAAATTCCGCTAGTCTAGAAATCACGTTAATATCTCTTTTTCACTAATACAGAGTGAACAAAAAGATTAGGTCAGATTTATCGTTACATCAGTCATTGTTTTGATTTCTGATAGTATCGAGGTTAGCATTGTTGTCTATCGTAGTTCAGATGAATTGTATTTTTCCGTGTGGAAGACGATTCATAGTGAAAACGGGTAAATCTTGCATGATTTGTGGCCTGAAGAAAGTTCCTGGGGATGAGATATCAGTTCATCGGTAAGTACTATATACGTAGGTAAGGGGTTCAGTTCTGATGAGTACCTATGTTATATGTTAGATGTAAGATATTAGATGTAATAAATGTATGCTTAGACCTTATTTCTGCTTAAATGAATAAAAAAATGCTGTATGAAATGAAATATAGAGAGTTTGAAAATTACAGATTTCCTTCAGATGAGAAAATGAAGAAGCTATGGTGTGATGTCCTAAAATTGGAAGTGGGTGATTTGAAAGACCAAGTACTTCCACAAAAAAAGACATACAATGGCCCAGTAGAACATTCATCAAGAAGGCCACAATTCCATGTCTCATAGATATTCATCCAGAATCAACTGCTGGTTCTAGTGACCTCCATGACACCATGGTTATTGAATCAGAATCAATGTGAGTACTTGCTTAGTTGGAATAAAAGTGTGTTAAGTGAAAAATAAGTGAAAATAGTATAACTCTTGTTTCAGTGAGGATAGATAGACCACTGTTGGGTTGATTTTATTTTATCTTTGAATTCAGAACTTTTTCTCTGAATTCGGACTTTTTTGTCTCAATTCAAACTTCTTGTCATATGTGAATGTGTAAAACAGGGTGTTCCAAAAATAAACCCAAAAAAAAAAATTGAATTCAGACAACAAAGTCTGAATTCAGAGAAGAAAGTCTGAATTCAGACGAAAAAGTATGAATTAAAAGAAAAAAGTCTGAATAAAGAAATAAAATGAAATACACACAACAGTGGCCTTTCTATGCTTTAGTAGGAATAAACATGGTATTCCTATGAACTTTATTATTGTTTTCAACACCATCGTAATTTTGAACTTTTTTCAGATCAACTCAACCAATGCAGTGCAATGCATCTTCTTCCCACTCAGAGAGCCTGGATGAAAAGCAGAACATCATGATTATGTAAATTCATCAAATGTTTGCAACCTGACTTTGTATAATGAAGATATAATAGCTTATACTGCAGGCTCTGTAGTGAGAAAAATAAAACCAAACATACATTGTAATTCATGTCTGATTATGTTAGAAATTGATGAGAATATTTCAGCACTACAGTTGAGAAAAACATATGGACGATTGATTTTGTTAAAAATATTTGCAAAGAAGGCGAAAAGTGCTTAAGGTCATTTTATACGAAGAATACTTTATTCAAGAATCAATAAGCTTCAGCAATTTTATGGTTTTTTTTGTGTTACCTTTTTGTATGAAGTATATTACGAGTTTTGATCATCAAAAAATTATTAGCACCTCATTTTTATTTACCATTTTCAAAGAAAATTGAGTATCAAATTCGATTATGAGCCAATAAAAGTTAGCCTCAGATTAATTTCTGTGTAGGTACACATTTGCCGTGGTAGACACTTCATTTTCCAGTCTCCAGACATACTTCCTTTCATTTTCAACTACAAATACTTACCTACTTTCGATTCCATATAATTTGATATTTGCTTTTATTTTCTTGGAGAATAAGATTTCTGCAATTATAATAGTTTTTCTTCGAATAATTCAATTAGGTTAGGTTAGGTTCCATGTGAGTGGGGCGAACACCTCCCCTCCACTGCGACCCCAGATGGGTCTATTGTGGCTCACCCCTAGAGGTTACAGTTCACCGTACAATCCACATCTTTTTACAAAGTTCATGGTTGAATTGGGTGAGATTTGTCTGAAATCGATAGGTTCTAGGTTGGTAAAGCCAAATGTGTCGAACCTTAGTCTTTCTAAGCTAGAGCATGAGCATAATATGTGTTCAGCCGTTTCGTCTTCCACACAACAGAACCGACAGTCCGTTTGTTGGTTCAGACCCATCCTTCCCAGGTGGTATCTTAGACGACAGTGTCCCGTAAGCAGTCCAGTCAGAATTCGCAGGTTACCCCTGCTCCATTCTAGGATCTGCCTGGTTATTTTTTCCGATGGTTTAGGCAGGAACGCCTTCGAATGGGTTAATCCTGGTAATTCGGACCAGTACGTGAGTGTTTTTCCCTCCGCCCAGCCCGAGATAGTTGTTTTCGCCGCACTTGCGGTGACCCCAAAATATGGTTCTGGTCCTATGAACACAGATTCGGTTCCCTGTTTGGCGAGGATGTCGGCTTTCTCGTTACCCTCCACCCCCTGGTGTCCAGGCACCCACAGCAAAGTGACTCTGTTGTTAGCACCCAGGCTTTCTAGGGATTCAATGCAGCTCCATACAAGCTTGGAATTTATCTTGCTGGAGCTCAGTGCTTTAAGAGCAGCCTGACTGTCTGATACAATACTGATATTTTTGTTTACTAGAGGTTTATTCGACAACTCTCTAGCACACAATTCAATTGCGAATACCTCCGCCTGAAAGATTGTAGCATATTTGCCGAGATTGACGGAAATTTCCGTCTTCGGTTTTCTGCTGAACACACCGGCTCCCACTCCACGAGGGGTTTTCGAACCATCTGTGTACATTACGTGTTCGGTCTCTGGGAATCGGACTGATCCGCTTGCCCATTCGTCTCTCTTCGGGAAGAGGACTTTGAAAGACTTTTTCACGTGTGTCTGAGTGGCCAACATGTCGGAAACCATTCCTAGAGTTTGGTGATTTTTTGTTTCACACAGTATCCCGGAGTGGTCCAGCAGTCGCCCCCCTCTGATTTGATTTTCCAATGACAGGAATCTGTAGGAAACCATCCTGGCTTCCCTCTCCAAGACAATGTGGAGGGGAGTGAGGTTCAGGAGGTTTTCCATCGCTGCCGTTGGAGTAGAGGACATCGCCCCTGTAATGGCCAGGCACGCCAGCCGCTGGAGACCAGCAAGCTTTGCCCTGGCTGTTCCCTGCAGACCTTTGGTCCACCAGACTACCGAGCCATACGTGACCATTGGTTTTACCATTGTTTGGTAAATCCAGTAAATCTGTTTGGGGTTCATTCCCCATGATTTGCCGCATACCCTTCTGAGGTTCCAGAGGGAAAATCTGGCTTTGTTAATAGTTTTTGCCATATGGGCGTTCCAGGTGAGTCTTTTATCTAGGGTGACCCCTAGATATTTCACCTCCGTCGCAAACGGAATGCTCTCTCCATATAGGACAGGCTGACGAAGCTTATCTAGCTTTTGCCTTTTGGTAAAAGGGATAATTACAGTTTTCCGGGGGTTCACAGACATCTGCTCCCTCTCGCACCACCTGTACACAGTATTGAGGGTTTCTTGTAGGCCGTTTGAGATCGTCGCTTCAAATTTCCCTCTTACTATTAGGACGAGATCATCTGCATAGCATTGGAAATCCACCCCCTGCATGGAGAGATCGCTCAGCAGAGAGTCAACCAAAAATGACCACATAAGGGGGGAAAGTACCCCGCCCTGTGGACAACCTTTTGCCGCTCTAAACCTGATCGACCCTCCATGCAGTGATGATATGACGTACCGATTTCCAATCATGGTTTTGATCCAGTTGTATATTTGCCTGCTGATTCCTCTACCTTGCATTGCCATGTAGAGTGATTGTGGTAGGGCGTTATTGAACGCTCCTCCTATGTCTAGGAAGGCTGCCAGCGCAATTTCCTTATGATCTAAGGAATGGCTGATCTTTCCTACAAGATTGTTCAGTGCTAAATCCGTTGATTTGCCTGTTTGGTAGGCATATTGATGGGGATTTAGGGGATGCTCCCTTAGACTCCCCTCTCTAATATGCCTGTCTAGAATTCTTTCTAGAGTTTTTAATAGGAACGAGGTAAGGCTGATCGGTCGGAAGGATTTGGGTAGGGAATGATTCGCCGTACCCGATTTGTGTATATACACAACCCTCGCTGTTGACCAGCCTAACGGAATGTAGCTCCACGCCAAACTCGCTCTATATAATTTAACCAGGAGAGGTAGTAAAACTTCTCTGCCCTTTTGTAAGAGGGCAGGAAAAACTCCGTCCTCTCCCGGAGACTTGAATGGGGAGAAACAATTCACCGCCCATTCCACTGACTCTGGGGTGACCACCATTGAGGCATTCTTCCAGTCCTCCTTTTTTGGTCGTATTATCGATCCCATTGAAAGTGGAATCTGCTGACGGTCCTCCAGGAGCAGGCTGCCGGGAAAGTGAGTCTGTAGAAGAACCTCTAACGTTTGCCTACCAGAGTCCGTAAAAGAGCCATCCGGTCGTTTTATCGAGCCGATCTCTTGGGTCGGATCTCTGGCGAGAGCCTTGTGAATTCTCATGCTGGCAGGTACATCTGATATACTCTGACAGAATCTCCTCCAAGAGTCTCTTTTGGCTTTCCTTATTTCTTTGTTATAAGCCGTTAGAGATGTGCGGTAAGTGTCCCAGCACCCTGCATCTTTAGCTCGATTGAAGAGACGTCGAACTTCTTGCCTTTTTTTGTCCAGGCTCTTGCTCCACCAGGGTGTACCTCTGTGGTCTTTCTTCTCCTTTAGTGGGCAGTTGTCCTGATAGGCCGTTAGAATTGCGGTTGCTATACGCTCATTCGCCACTTCGATTTCGGCACTATTTTTGATAGTACTGATTCTGGGATCAAGGTGCTTCTGGAGAGATTCACAGTACCCATTCCAGTCTGTGCACTTAGGATCACGAAATTGTACTATTGGTCGGTGTCCTGTTCTCACATCAAATCGTATATGTCTATGATCTGAACATGAGGGCTCCGTAGATACTTGCCAATTAACGATCTTCGTACTCATAAATATAATATAATAATTCAATTAACCATTTTTCAAAAAATAATATGCGTAATTGAACCATAGAAATTTAATTTGTCCGCCTATGACTGAGCGGTCTGAGTAAACAGAGATGGATATAGGTCGCACTCTTCTAGCCTCAGCAGAGATAGCCATATCTCTGTTACAAACAATATAGTGCATTGATTGGCGGGTCTATTTCTTAAAAAAATATGAATTTATGCGCATGTGCTCAGAACATCTCATCTCCACTATTTTCAGTAGCAAAGTGGTTAATGATCACGTATTGGGTTGAATTTCCATGAATCCACTAAAACCACCGACAAAAATCACTAACTAGATCGCTAATGCCATAAGATCAAAGCTCATTCCCTCATTCATTCATGAGATCGACCTTGGTTCCATATGGAGCGTGCGCATTATGGACCTGTCATTATATCCTACTCACTCTTACTTATGTTTGCGAATACCATACCAAACACCAAGAGACATGACGCGCATGACTCGATATGTCATAAACGACAGTTTGGGAATTCCTGCGCATTGAGCAGAAACGTTTCTAGGCGAGGAATTTGAACAAGATTTTCGGTTTGCTGGGATATGACAATGATGGAAGTAAGATATGGTGCGCGCATTCGGCCATTATTACGTATGGAAAAATTTCAGAAAAATCACTCGGCCGGTCGATTTCTCTACGTCACAACGAGCGAGACGTTGATTCTACATTTTCCCGCTAGATGGTGATGAAGCTATTGCTGCTGTGACGAGTGGAAATAAAATGGCAAATGCCATTTTAGGTAGGTACGCGGAACATATGTAAAGGGCGCCGTACATTATGCTATTTCTCGGCAAGTTTGAGGCAATGCAATTTTCTCGCAATGTTCTCAATTTATTGCGAGTCGCCGTACAATATGAAATTTCTGTCACATTTTCAAGCAATAAATACTTTCTACACAGCATTACCAACTTCAATGTTATTATAGTAGGGTATTCATTTCTGTTTACTGTTCTTAATTAAAATTATACAATGCCTAGGTCTAGGATTGCAGCTGCAGTAGTTGTAACCAATGCATTACTCAGTGCTATTTTACTATATCGACGAAAAAGCAGAAGGAAACCAAGGAGATGGTGGGTTAAGCCATGGATGAGAACTGTGCATGGTAATCTTTCTTTACCTGGAGAATTCCTCAGTGCAAATGATTCACAGTGTTACAGGAATTATTTGAGAATGGATGATAGTACGTTTCTATTATTAATAAATGAAAACAAATACAAAATTGACAAAAAGGATACAAGTTTTCGACAATGTATTCGAGCTGAAGATAAATTGATGATAACTTAAAGGTACCTGGCCACAGGTGAATCATTCAGGTCTTTGATGATAAATTATAGAGTATCAGAGACTGCCATATCACTATTTGTGCGAGACGTTTGTTTAGCCATTTATGATCAATTGAAAACAGACTATTTGAAAGTGAGTAGTAGGTATTCACAACATTTTTCAAACCTTTTATTGGGAGTGGAACATCTGCAATTTCATTCTAGAATTATATTTGTAGGTACCACAGACAGCAGCAGAATGGCTGAATATTTCAAAAGAATTTGAAGATTTATGGAATTTGCCAAATGTAATTGGGGCCATGGATGGAAAGCACATAACCATTTGTGCTCCAACAGATGAAGGGTCTGCCTATTTTAATTACAAAAAACAACATAGTATTGTTCTACTAGCTATGGTTGATGCAAAATACAACTTTACATATATAAATGTTGGCATGAATGGCAGAATATCAGATGGCGGTGTTTTCAGAGAAAGTGACCTTTATAAAGCTATTGCAAAAAATACATTGAACATTCCAGAGGATGCAACCCTTCCTCACAGATCCCCTTATCAAAACATATATTGAAAACCTTTTCCATTCAAAAACATGAGTAAGGAAAGGCGAATTTTCAATTACAGGCTCAGCAGAGCTCGTCGGGTGGTGGAGATCGAATGAGTTTGGCATACTATCCACTAGATTTAGAGTACTTCTGAATATAAACTCCCTGGCTCCTGACAGAGTAAAACTTATCACTCAAGCATGTTGTGCACTACATAACTTTTTAGGCAAAGAACTGAGAACCCAATATACAGGTGTGCATCCAGAAAGTTCCACTAATTCTGCTATTGCAACAAGACAGGAGTTCATGGAGTATGTAAATGGTGTTGGAAAAGTTTCTTGGCAGGATGACAAGATTTGAAAATTATTTGCATTATTAAAAACTTTAATTTTTTTCTGTCAATTAGTTGAATATTAAATAATTTCTTTATGAATAATTGTTTTATTTATCACATATCTAGGTACAAATAAAATTTAACTCAACCTAAATAAACAAAATTTAACTCAACATAAATTTACAAGTAGTGGAAAACTATTTTTTCTTATATTTTTGTCTCATGGCTTTTTTTTGCCTGAAAAAGTTCTGAAAGCACATTTTCCTTGAATGCATCTAATACTGATTCATCTTCTATTTTTTCCATTTCAAATGCTAAGTAGCTGAAATCCAACAAGAAACAATTACAAAATTATTCACATGATTTCCATCAAAGGAAACTCTTGGGGGTCAATCAACATGAATTGAATAAAAATTGGCAAACAGAAAAAAACATCCCATGCCAATAGTATGTAAAACTCACTCTGTGAATGAATTTCCATTTGAAATTTCTTGCAATATTTCTCTTTGAGGATTTTCATCTTTTTTTGCACATAATGAAGTCAGTGCATCTGCACTTTTGTTAATGATATCCAAGATATATGCTTTTTTTTTGGAGCTGAGGTAGGATTACAAACTTCATTTTTTTTCTTTTATGTTTATTATTATTTGAACTTTGAGAAGTTGGTGCTTTCTTTGGTGTTATTATTGGTGCTGCTTTCCCTATCTCTGAATGATTTGAACATTTGTGATCTGATATATCATTCTCATGAACTATTTCTATGTATTCTCCGTCAGTTACATCTGTGGGTTCTTCTGGAATTTCTTGCCAACTTTCTTGTGTATCTTCTTCAACTTCATATCTAGTCTCCAGTGTATTTTCATCTAGTGAAAGTGAAGATTCTTGTGAAGATGCTTGCTTAGCCTCTTTCTGATCATTGTGTTTCTCAATCTGAAAAAAAAATGCTGTACTCTCATGAACAGTCAAATTTGTATGTTCTCAAATTTGGAATTTATTACTAGGTACTATGTATACTCACCTGTAAATTAGAGTCTCTTTGTATAATTATTGAGTAAGTGTGCAAAAAACTGAGCATGTCGAAGCACCAAAGAGTTGGTTCATAAATGTGATCTGTAGAAGTTCCGGATGCTTCTGATTTTTTTATTTTATTCAACTCATTTGTGAATTGTGCACGTAATCCATAAATTTTTTTTGAACTTGGTCCATGGTGAACTCCTTATTAGGAAAGAGCTCAAACAAACTTCTCTGAATTGAGTTGAGGGCAGCAGTTCTTTTCATTTTATTGTGGTACCTAGTCTTTGGAACTCACATCATATAGGCAGGGCCAGTTTTCATATGGCAAAATCAATTGCTCTGTTTCATTGGCATTCCAGAATTGTCTGTTATGACTGAAAATTCAAATAATAATAATAATAATAATAATAAACCGGCTTTATTAACAGAGTGGATACAAATTCTTAGTGTGCAACACTAATTTTGGCGAAGTCTAGCTGATAGCTACTCATACTCAACCAAATCAGGTCACAGGATATACTCAATATACATATACACATGTTACAATACAATGAGAAATCGTGAAACAAAACCAAAAAAAATCAATCTGAATTGCAGAAATACTTCTTAAGCTGGGCTGTTCCTCCAGGGGCGTGGGTGAATATGTGTTCATTGATTAGTAAAAAGAAACTGTTTGTATTTGTATTTGAATTTATTTATATTTAGAAGTTCAAACTCTTCAGGTGAAAGGTTATAAAGATGAATCGAATTGAATACAAATGATCTCTGAAACATGGAAGTGCGATGATGAGGCATAGTTTATTTGTTTATTTTTCTGATGTTCCTTGAGTGTACTCTGATACGTAGAATTAACTTGCTTTTTAAGAGGGATGATTGTGGCATATTCATCAGTTTTAAAACAAAGGTAGCTAGGTGATGATTTCTTCGATTAGTCATATTCAACCATTTGGTTTCCTTGAATTTTCGAGAAATAGATTCATATTTCCTGATGCCATAGATCAAACGACAGCATGAGTTTTGGACATTTTGTATACGATTTTTATCGAATGAGAGTAGACATGGGCCGTACATAAAATCACAATAATTGAAGTGACTTAATACCAGTGAATCACATAACATTTTCTTCAATTTTACACTTATGATATGACGGTTACAGTATAAAAATTTCAGTGATAAATAAGCTTTCTTCATCAAATTCTTGACATGTTCTGAGAATCTGAGCTCTGCATCGAGCTGGATGCCTAAATTTCTCGTTGACTCTACAATGTTCAAAATATAACCTCCAATATTAACATGCAAGTTTTCACTGATCGTATTTCTTTTGGCATGTGTGCCAAAAGACATCAGAGTTGTTTTCTCAGAATTGAGTTGTAGATCATGTTTTTTCGACAGATTCTTGATTGTTTCAAGATCCCGATTAATGAGAATTTGCACATTCATATAATCATCGATATCGAAGTGCGTATAAAGTTGTATATCATCGGCATAGGCTTGTACTTTGCAAAACTCAACAGAAGTAAGTATATCAGCAGTATAGATGATGAAGATGAGCGGTCCAAGAATAGACCCTTCGGGAACCCCTGAGAAGATATCCAAGGATGAAGAATACTCATTATTTATAGAAACTCGTTGTGACCTGCCTAACAAATAAGACCATATAAGAAATGCCGCATCATCATCAAAACCATAATAGCGCAGTTTAGCACAAATTAGTGCATCTGATTGATTATTAATCTATGGTAAAAGTCCATGGTACCTCAAAAAGTGGAGTGAATAGATTCATAAACAAGACACACCAAGTCATCTCCACAAATTTATTGACTGAATAATCAGTATCTGTACATGTTTCGGACTATCAATAGTCCATCATCAGCAGCATATTTTAATTCACAATTTTCTACAAAGAAAGGTTTTTTATATAGTTAAAAATGTTATGTTTAGGATATGTATACTCACGTGGAAATAAAAAAAGGAGAAGTTAATAAAATTATTGCATGATACAATTTAAATTATGATAATGATAATAATAAAAATGAAGGGCAAATGGCCCAAGGCCCAAAGGGGGCTTTATGGGGGATCCCAACACTTGTTCATCAAAGTGATAAGAGATGAAATGGGGCCCATCATGAGAATAATGGTTACCGTGATCAGTTTTGCTTGTTGTTTCTGAAACAATTTTGAAAGAAATTTTGTTATTCATTGACATGTGACTCATTACGGCTCTGCTTCTTCTCGCATCTTGCCTTACATTCTTTGTTTATGCCACAGGACAGTTTTGTGTCACTTGTCATTGGATACATACTTCACGTTTTCTATGTCAAGCTAACCCACCCCCCCCCTTCACCGCTCTACCACGTCACGGTAACCATTATTCTCATGATGGGCCCCATTTCATCTCTTATCACTTTGATGAACAAGTGTTTTGGGATCCCCCATAAAGCCCCCTGTGGGCCTTGGGCCATTTGCCCTTCATTTTTATTATTATCATTATCATAATTTAAATTATATCATGCAATAATTTTATTAACTTCTCCTTTTTTCATTTCTACGTGAGTAAACATAACCTAAACATAAAATTTGTAACTATATAAAAAACCTTTCTTTGTAGAAAATTGTCAATTAAAATATGCTGCTGATGATGGACTATTGATAGTCCGAAACATGTACAGATACTGATTATTCAGTCAATAAATTTGTGGAGATGACTTTGTGTGTCTTGTTTATGATTGATTATTGCATTTCTTGACAGTGTATAATTTGATTATCAGATATAGGTAGGTATACCTAGTCTGGAAATCTGTAGAATAATATGAATTCTATTGACTACTTCATTTAATTATAAATGAAAAAATAATACAACTTACGTTTCGGATTTTTGTTTTTTCTTGTTCATATTTATTTATCAGATTTCTTGATATTATGATTTTTTGAGCATTTATTTCAAGGTTATTTGGTGTCGAGCGAGGTTATGGGGAAAATTTGCTTTTTTAGTAAGTTGGTATGATGAATATTACTGAAAATGTAACTAATATTGCCTGGAAATTTCATGAAAAATAGGACTGCTTCTAATTCGAAACTTGCATGAATCTTGCAGTGAAATATCATAGACGCATGCGCATTGTTCGCTTCAAAATTGCATTGCATCGAACTTGCTTGTAAATAGCAGCATAATGTACGGCGCCCTTAACAGTGGGATTAAACAGGGCCTACTCTATCTCACCGGGCCGTAGTCTATCCCCTCTCTCTCTCGACGCTGAAGTCACACTAGTAGGTTGAGATTTCACATCAGTCCGTACTGATGCGTTCGTAATTGATAGGCTATAGCTCATTTACTATGAATTTTAGATGCACACTCAATCGAGACGAAATGATCCCCAATAAATTCCTCAACTTTTGGTGAAAAAATGAATCCAATAGGATGAATCAATACCGAGTTATGGCGTTGCAACGAAATTCCATTTTATTGAAAATCAGGACGTTGTACTACAGAATACTATTTTTTGCAAATTTGGAATTGGAATAAGATGAAACTAACTCAATCTATCAAACTAAGATAATGAATCAATTATCAATTGAATAGTGAAAAAATTGTAGAATTACCTACAATGAGTCCGAAAGAAAATAAATATAAAGAGCGCGTACAAAATGGGCCCAAAATTTCGCTGTATTACGATTTCGCGGTAATTCCTTAGACTGGTAAAGGGCGATATACTTTTTATTACTCATTTATTTTTAAATGGCGTATGATTCAGACCAACTAATATTGGTGTCTGAAAAATTCGAAACAATATTTCTACAATGTAAGTCACAACTTAAAATTTTTAAGAATTTAGCAGAAATTAAAATCAATTCTTTTCTCAATTATTCCGAGAATCAATGTTGCAGTTGTGGGTCTTTTGATTTAATCAGCAGAATATTCTCTAAAACCATTTAAAATATTCTGTTGAATAATTATTGCGAAATAAAAAAAAATAAAAAAGAAAAATCACTAAACCTTCAGGATGGGATATGGTTCAGATTTCAATTTCTAGTTTGTGATTAAGATGATGTATATATATTTTTTGTTATTAGTATATTTCATTTTGTGATATCTATCAATTTTTTTTTTTGTTATGTTGATCATTTTTACAGTTTATTTTGTTTGGTTTTGTTTGTGTATAAGAATTCAACGTTTTTTTTTTTCATTTTTTCCTTATTCACATATATATCGTTGTTCTGAGTATTTTGTTATTCAGTTCGTTATATTCATTTTTATATCTCTCATTGTTGAGATACATAATTTTTCAATTATTTTTGTTAGGTTGTGTTCATATGAACTCCACATATTTTGTTCTTTTTATTTTTGAGAGTTTGCAAATATATTCAAATCAAATTTTTTTCATGAATTTAACGTTATCATTCAAATATATACTCTTCAGCAGAAAATAATTGATACCGAATAGGCGTTTTTGTGTAATAACACACTCGAGTGATAGGATTTCTAACGTCATCAAAGTGCGTCCTGATCTTTAGAGATAAACGCTGCCAAAACCCTTCGAGATGAAGTGGATGTGTATTATACCGATTTGTAGGCAATCAAATTTCCTACAAAAAAGTCAGTGACAGCATATATCCATAGTTGATAGGATTAGCATGGGAGGCGTCCGAACTTTTTGAACTATTCTGTAATGAACACCTGAATCATCGTTCTACTTGAATTGAAATAACGGTTCGTTGTTGGCCCTTGGGAATTTAAAAAAAAACTCAGAAAATCTATATACTATGCAAAATATTATCATGGTTTAATCATTTCTGTGAATTGAATATTGGAATTTTGGTAGCTGTTTGAAAAAGGACAATTCTGAATGGCGTCAATTAATTTTGATATGCCATATTTCTGAAATAAATGATCGTAAATCAGTGAAATTTGATTCATCTTCTGGAAAATTCTTTTCTGCACATATTTGACCTTCTGATATTTTTCGAGGTAAATCAATGAAACGGGAGAGACAATTTCCACTGCGTTGATTTTGTCCCTACTAGTGTGACGTCACGAAAGCGATGCTCCGGCCCGGTGAGATAGAGTAGGCCCTGGATTAAACAACTCTGAATTCGAAAAATCTGCGACAATTTCAAAACTGACAGAAGCCATAATTAGAGTGACTGCATTTAACACAGTAACGACAACGGGCTGGCATTCGCCATGTTTAGGCTAATAGCTAATGTCAAATGCTCTGTCTTTGTCTAATCAGTTGGTTATGTTTTTTGTTTCGGATATTTTGAAAAACATTTTGTTGTTATTTAGAATTGAATAATTATATTTTACTTTATTCAAACAATGTAATGAATATAGACCAGGTTAGGTTATGTAGATGACTTAGTTTCAGAAGAAGAATCAGCCAATAAAGACTCGGAAGCTGGTACTCAAACCCACAGATAGGTACACTGACTTTGCTAAACTCAAACGAATCACAAGTTTTTTATCAGTAGGTAAAAGTTTCAGTTATTGAAAGCAGTCCAATTAGATCTCAAGGAGAATCAAACATATACATGTTTTCAGGAATGACTACTTCCAATAAGTACTTACTTTTTCCAGGAGTGATGATTTCAACTTGAAGGAGAAAGTCTACTTCTTCTTACTACAGATGGCAAAATTTGAATTTTTGTGAGTTGAAATATTTCTTTCTTCATATTGGCTTAAAAAGGGCTTTCCTGGGGCTGCAACTATAAACATGTTGTGGTCATATGAAATATCTCCTGGTCTTGGTATGTAATGTATGATCAATTTGAGGCACAAGCTGAGTCCAGAGCCGAGTGAAGTGTGAACATGCGCCAGTAGACAGATTAGCACATTGCTTTTGGTCAGTTTTTGTGCTGAGATTGTTCATTGCCAAAGCAAATATATCAGCTTCTTTCTAATTCACCGATAGTTGAAATGGTTGGGTGATTTTCCTGATGATCCTACAGAATGTCACAGGTTTGATGAAAGGCTTCTTAGTAGCTGTAATACTATCCCTAAGACAGTATAATTTCAATCACACACACGATGTAATGATGATTCAACAATGATATTTGATATTTTCTGTGATAACTTCGAGAATTAACACAATTGACACGATTGAATAACAGAAATGAAATGTATGCAAAACACACAAATTATGTAAATAAACTGCCCTGATCCTCAGCTCTACCAACCTTGATCAAATTCTATCCATTCCACCATTGGTGGTGGATGCTTGATTATTTCTTTATATGTTTGGTATTCTATAGCTTCCCAATCACATGGGTAATATGGCTCACATGGGGTAGCTGGAGCTATGGACAACATATCATATTTCTGTTATATATGTACATTGTGAGCATAGCTGTAGCATTTGAATGTAAACTTACCTTAAGGTAGTGGCAACGGTGACAACCATGACGTTGTGACGTTGTTGGTGTCCTATGCCACAGGGACAGACGACACACACAGACAAAGGGGGAGGTCAGGAACACACTTGTATCTTGTATCGTTTTACATGGTTTTATTAAATATTATATATTTTATATAAATTAATGAAGAGTATCATTAAACATGGTGTCAGGTGTGAACCACGTAAAAACGAACAAGCAAAATGCCGACGTATAAAACAAGGTACGGATTGTGTCTTTGAAGAATTTCCAAAAATCTAACCTTAAAACTAACATGTGCTCAATAACTTGTTAGGTTGAATTGAACTAAAAAGTCAAAACTATACAAAAAAAAAGAAAATGGATTTCAAACCACCTGCTCCTCTATTCAATGGTAGTGCTCCCGCAGACAATTGGGGGTTGTGGAAGCAAAAGTTCCGGATATTCCTAACAGCGAGTGGAAAACAATCACAGACTGAAGATATTAAAATTGCTAATTTGCTTAGCTGCATTGGTGATGAAGGAATTGATATTTACAATACTTTTACGAAGGACCAAAAATCCACCATAGAAAAGCTCATTAAAGCTTATGATGAGTACCTACTTTATACCAAAGAAAGTTGTCCCAATGGAATCCTTCAAGTTTCACACCATGGTTCAAAGTGAAAGCCAATCCGTTGATCAGTATCTAACTGAATTGAAAAAACAAGCTAAACTGTGTGATTTTGCTTGTCTCAAAGATACCTGCAAAGAATCTTATGAGGAGAGAATGATAAGAGATAGACTGATAGTAGGAATTAATTGCAAGGAAAGCCAACTGAGATTACTGAGAGAATCAGACTTGACAATTAAACAAATTGTAGACTACTGCAAAAGTGTTGAGCTGAGCAAGGAACATATAAGAGTCTTGAGTCGTGAAGAGGAGGTCAACATGGTAAAAAACATGAGAAAGTTCAAATGTAGGAAATGTTTGTATGAACACTATCCAGACAAATGTCCAGCTGTGGGTAAAGAATGCAACATCTGTAAAAGAGTGGGTCATTTTTCGAAAGCATGTTTCTTCAGAAACAAAGGAGATGTACAATATAAACCCAAAGAAGGAATCAATACTAATTAATATGTTGTATCTTTCAATAAATAAACTTCCAGAACTTACTTCTTGAAATGCTTTTATTTATTCCGAAGTTTTATACAACACCTGCTCGATTCCTAGTCCTAGAGAGAGAGCGAAAGAGATAGCTTGATTTTCATATCGGCTATCAAACTATGCTAATACCAACTTATAACAAATAAATACACTAATTATAAATTGATCCTGGATGTGACTAATGTAACGACATGAAGTCAATACACTACATTTCCTCCCTTCTAAGAATAGTTCCTTACCAATATAAACTATCAAATTTTCTTGCTCATTCTAGTTCACAAACAAAATCCTTATATTTACTTGGTCTCGTAACAATCCTGCCTGACTTACTTATTATTGACTCTGGTTCATTACAAGTACTGTTGTCTTCCTGTAAATCACTGCTTCTTTCATAAGACTGATTGCTAGTTGATGGAGTGGACGTCAGTGATTCATAGGATTCACTGGAATTATTTCTACTTGATGATCTATGAGGAGAAGAGGAGGTTGAACTATTATTACTTGTATTTTCATAATCCCTGTTCAATTGCTCTGTTGGGTTATTTTCAGGTATCTGAACTGAGGGAGCTTTTATTTTTTTATCATCACAATACTTATTTGTGTGTACTTCCCCTTCTTCAGGTTCCTTGTCTGAACCTTTTTTAATTTGATCCAGATGGCGTCTCCAACATTGACCATTTGGTAATTTGCAGACATAATTTTTATTACCAACTACTTCTTTGATTACCGCTTTTGTCCACTGACATTTGTTTTTCTCCCTGTAGTCCCTAATCATTACTACCTGTCCCTCTTTAAAATTCTCTCGTCTACCCGCTTGGTGACTAATACTTCCATTATCTACCCTTGGTTTAAGTAATAAGTCAAATACTGTTCTAGCATTCCTACCTATCATAAGCCTGGATGGTGTTTCATTTGTGGCACAATGTATTGAGTTTCTATAGTTTGAAAGATATCTACTAATAATCAAATTAGTTGAACTAAATTTATTTTTAGGATCTATTAATGTTGCTTTCAAAGATTTTTTAAAACTACGCACTGCATTTTCAGCAGCCCCATTAGTGGCTGGATGGTATGGTGCTGATGTGATTTGCCTAATACCATTTTTTGCCAAGAATTGTTTGAACTCTGTTGAGACAAACTGTGTACCGTTGTCTGATACTATAGTTTCAGGGATTCCCCAAGTACAAAATATTTCCCTTAGCTTTTCGATCGTTTCTTCTGAAGTAATTCGATCCATGATTTTTATTTCTGGGTACTTACTGAACGCATCTAAAATCAGAAAATAAACTTTACCTTTAACTGGTCCTAGAAAGTCTACATGGATACGTTGCCACGGTTTAGAAGGCCTATTCCAGGACATTACCTCTGATTTGGCTGGATTGTTTGCAATTGTTTGGCATGGCAGGCATGCTAAGCAATTTGCTTCAATGTCCTTGTCCAAGTTTGGCCAATAGAAGTACGACCTGGCAATGGATTTCATTTTTACTATCCCCAAATGACTACCGTGTAGTTCTTCTAATAAATGTTCTCTAAATTTCTGAGGTATAATAACTCTATATCCCCACATTATACAGCCTTGCTCTAAAGTTAACTCCAATCTTTTTTTAAAGAATGGCATAATCGAAACAATCATATTTAGATATGATGAGTTTATTTCATCATTGGTATCAATATATTGTATGTCCAAAGGATGTCTGCTTAACATGTCTGCCATGTAATTGCTTTCTCCCTTAATGTATTCTAGTTTATATGAGAATCCCGAAAGGAATACTGACCAACGTTGAAGCCTTGAAGCCGCCATTTGGGGAATACCTTTAGTTTCACCCAAGATAGACACTAAAGGACGATGGTCTGTCTGTATTATGAAATTTTATCCCATCAAATACTGATACAACTTTTTGACTGACCAATAAATTGCCAAAGATTCTTTGTCAAGTACCGAGTAATTTTTTTCGGCCGGCATGAGTGACCTTGATATGAATACCACAGGCCTCAATATACCCTTTTGGTCTTTATTAAACAAAGCACCTGCTATACCTTCTTGGCTAGCATCTGTTTGCAAGATTATTGGCAGCTTTGGGTTGAAGTGTGCCAGTATTTGATCTGAACCGATAATATTTTTAATTTCCTGAAAAGCCTGATTACAAGAATTTGACCAAATGAATGTTTTATTTCCTTTCAACAAGTCATAAATAGGTCTCATTAGAATAGCTAATTTGGGTACAAACTTACAATAGTAATTTACCATGCCTATGAAACTTTTCACTTGAGTGACTGTCGTTGGCCTAGGTGCATTAATTATAGCCTTTTGTTTGTCTGCACTTTTCTTTAGACCATTTTTTGAAATTATAAATCCTAAGTAGCAAATTTCATCTTGGAAAAAAGAACATTTAGGTAATGGCCGAGTCAATTCAAAACATCATCTTGGGCTCCCGTTCAGATGGCTATAACCCCACAGGAGGCAATTCCTGGACCAATATTTATATGCACTTTTTTTACTATTTTTGTTTGTAGAATCTGTGGTTAAAATCTTTCTATGTAAGTTCGGGATATACCCTGTATGTGTAGTAAGGACAAATCAGATGATTTACCATATATATTGAAATTATACTCATATTTTCATTTTAAAAGTTGAGCAAATCCCAAAAAATATAGATTGAGCTAATCCCAAAAAATATAGAGAAATGAACATTCCAACTCCTGGATCAACCTATGCAACAGACAGTAGGTATCCAACATGTTACATATTATAATCAGCATAAAAAATTTAGAGGTTATTTAATAATTTTATTAATATTAGGCAAACAAAATGCATATAAAAATCATGAGAAATCACTTGATCATGGTAAACACACAAAATAATCCTTCTGAAATTAAAGTGTTAAAATATAATAAAAACTCTCCAAGTCGTCTCCACAACGTTTAATTCTAGATTTGAGGAGGGGGGCATGTTTCGGGCCCAAAAAGGTATTCATCATCAGCCAGAAAGAAATTATTCTACAAAGAACAACGAAAACTAAGTAGGTATATCAAGTTTTTACAGGATATACCTACTTAGTGTACTGAAACTAGTAGGCAAATAGCTTGAAACAAGACCTCCGTGGAACTCCCTCATCATATTTATGTATCCTATCGAATATTAACATTTGGTTGATTTTTTCTTGCCCTTGGAAACCTATGCAGTTCGATATCATCTCTCGAAATCATTTGGTAATAATTTGTAATTATTTTATTGTTTTCACTTTCATTTTCTGTACTGATACTTACCCGCTCACGCCACCACTTAGCTATGCAAAGAATTATTAACGCACTTGCCTCGACCTCGCTGTATTTTTACAGTAATCTGGCTAATGGGTCAATTCCCAAAATATATACTAGCGCATAACTCCGCAAGGTGTCGCTACTGGTACCGTTTTTCAATTATTTCCACTTGAGTGGGCCTCTGGCCGTTTTTGCGCTGTTTTTTTTGATATTGCTACCAGAATAAAATTCTTTTAATTCTAACTTTCGGCGTATGAACTGGTCTCTGGCAGCCTTTGGCTCGACAATTGTGCAATAATTTAGCTGTTCATACTGATATTGTATCGATTTGGCCTGGTGCTTTAGGTAAGAGTAGAAAAACACTTTGTTTGTGAAATATTTACTCAATTCTGTAAACCTTTTTAGATCACGTATTATACAACGAATAAATGAATCATGTGTTCCATGGGCAAACTTTGAGTTTTTCATCCACAATTCCAACTCGTAAAGAACCCCTATAAAAGAAAAGCAAGCTGGTCAAGTGCTTTTCTCGTTTCAAGCTTCCTATCAATATTTACTGAACTTGAAAGGTGAGCAAATAAGGGTTTGTGAAACAATGTACTCTGATACGTTGGGAGTTTCTATCAGAACCATATCAGCCTGAATAACAAAAGATAAATCTAGCCGTATGAGAGATGATACTGGCAATATTGTTGAGGATAATAATAGAAGAAAATGTTCAAGGTTTGAGAATCAAAAGCTGGACTTGAAAAGTTTCTTTAATAGTTTGCCCAAGTTGGAATCTCATTGTAGGAAATCAACGAAAAAAATGCTGTGGTTAAAGTTCCGCACCTTGCGGAACTATAATACAATTTACTTATGGTCCGCGCCTGCGGACCTATAATTATCCCACTAAAGGTCCGCACTCATAAAATTTAGCCACATTCTGTTGATAATATTTGTATGTCAGTATACCCTCCTTGTTCGGTGGTTCTTTGATCAACTTTGGTATTTGTGGTATATTTTTATTATTATTATTTACAAGCATGCGCATCAACCAAAGTGGTTATTAGCGCAGGACAAAATAACAGGTACAGCATCATCAGATTACACCAATCACTAATAATATTTTCTCAAATCTTATCAGCTATGTCGATGTTCGATAAAAAATTCGTCAGGTTCACTTCACTGAAATCGTTTCCGAGGATTTTACGAATGTCTGTGGATATATTGAATATGTCTCGATTACGGTACTTCGGGCACTCTATTAGTATATGTTTCACCGAGAGATTCGTTTGGCAATGGTCACAGATTGTAACTTCAGTATAAAGATGGAGGTGTTCATGGGTGATTCTGGTATGGCCGATCGGCAATCTAGATAGGCTAGTTTGACATTTTCGGTTTTCCGGTAGCCGTTTCCATGGGTATATGGATGATTTAGTTTCAGCTAATTTAGATGTGGATTGTTGCCATTGGTTTTGCCATTCACATAATATTTTATGATTTGCAAAAGTTTTAAGGTCAGTTGCTACTACTCTTGAGACGATTCTTGATGCTAGGTTCGTTATAGCTTGTCGTGCAGCGGTATCTGCTTTCTCGTTTCCCGGAATACCATTGTGTGTGAGGGGACCCACATGAAGTGGACAGATTTGTGATATTCCTGGATAGTGAAGAGTTCCTTTTTTATGAGTAAGAGAATAGGATTTTGGTAAGGATATTTGTTTGGGTTTGGATATATATGATTGCTTATCTTCTGAATCCACTGCAATTGCAATTGTGGTTTAAGGTGGTGTTCTTGTTATGCCTTCATTAAGAGACTATCAGGTTAGTTGAAATTCAATTCAAGTCTTGTTCAAGTACCTACAATGATAATTTCATTTGTTCCAGTGGTGGATGGACATTTATTGCAATTTACAGTTACAATTTCCAAAATCAATCCATATAACATGACAGAATTGGTTGGAAGAACGTTCCAGTCACTTAAGGAAGCTCAAAAAGTCATACAAGAATATGAAAAAAAAAAATTCATAAAGGACTGTAGCGGTTCCATTATATGACCACCCTGTTAATTTTTTGTCCGCCCGCTTATCGGCGAGAATGTTTTTGAGTGAACGAGACCGGAGCGCGAATGAATGATTTGAAGCGCCTGAGAGTTTTTCGATTCTGGTCTCTGAGTTTACCATCTACGAGATATAGCTACTAACTGAATGTTAGGTAGAGAAAAGTGATTTTTCTGAATGTGATGAAAGCCTAAGAATACCTAGGGTAAGTTCAGAGCGATTGATCGATGAAAAGTGGATTTCATTAGATATGTTTTTACAGGCTTTTTGAGTATGATCGAAAGTTCGAATGATAAGGCGAAACGATTGTAATTAGCACGAATTTTGTGGTACCACCTTCACTCACCACGCCATATTGAGTGACGATAACGATGCTGATTTCTGAGAGGTGACAACTCTATAATATCTGATATTGTTTGCTGTAATGTAATAACTGTGATGACCAAATGGAATCCGGAGAGATCTATTGAAGTTCCACCCTGGTAGAGGACGAGAGTAATGAAATATAATTCTGAATGATCAGAGCCTGGAAACGATATAAGTATACCGTTGTTACTGCTAAATATGGTATCTACAGTACTGTAAGTACATTTCTTCATTTTTCTCGTGGTCTCGGCTGGTGTTTGTGAATAAAGAACAATTTAGTATTTTATTTAGTATTTAGGTGTATAACTATATCTATTATGCTTTATGAAGTCTTGATTTACATTCCCTGATTTTTTTGTGCACTTAACGACTCAACAGCTGTTGACGTGAGTAATACTTTCGTTATTTCGATAGTCACAAGGTTTAAGCATTTTTATCTGTGTATCTAAATCATTTGTAAGCATTTCTATAGGTGTTTTTAAAGGAATAAGTGACTGGCATAAAATACCATCATAAGAGTTTGTGAAAAGTCAAGAAGGTGATTTATACTTACTTCGTAAGATCTGATAACTTATGTATCAGTTTTCAATCATTAAAATACACCAATCTCAATGCAAAAGTTAACAGGATAGGAAACATAACAAGGACTCACTCTATACACCTGTCTAATAAGAATAATCTTATAATAACTTCATAGTAACCTTAGTATACCTAGAATATTCACTTAGAATATATTGTTAGTGTAATTCAATAATTTTCGTGGTGTCTAGACCCATATAATTATTTAGATATTGTTGAATAAACCGTATATTATGTTTGTTGAAACTGGCTCAAAAAAAAAATTCATTTAATCTTGCCTACTCCTACCTGTCAATTTATTGACTGGCGCCTGAAGTCTGCCAGATTATTAAAAGAACTATAAAATATTTTTTATAAGATTTCTGAAAAATATATAAAAAATATATATCGAGGTAAGTTTGGTCAAGATAACCTGTCAGAGAGCTGTCAGAGAGCTGAACCCTGAATTGCTGAGCTAGTGGGGTTACAAATTTGGCGCCTCAACTCAAGGGGCCCGAGTTATCTTGTTTTTAGCAATATTTATCGAGATATTATTTTTTTCACTTTGCTGGGCATTGGTAGACGATATCCCCTCTTCCCTAATTCCTTTTGGCAAGGTTGAATGAATTTATTCTACTTCATACTCATCAGTGAAATATTTGATTAGTGAATAATAGCAAATTTTTGAACAGTAACTCATGAAGAGTGTTTATGATTGATAATAAGTACAGGGTGGACCTAGGTAAGTCTCAGATATTTGTGAGGACGGAAAAAAAATATTTTCAATAAATATATTTCAATTTTTTTGGATATTATAGGTTGTCGATTATCCCTTTGTTTTCTGGTTACGGCGGTGAATTACAGAGTGGACCACAAAAAGAAAGTGTGTATTCGTGTATGTGTATTGCTTGTTTCTTTGGATGTTAGTTATATAAGTGATTTTTGTATGTTATAATCAGCACTAAGAAATCTGTATACAGGGTGACATAATTTCTCTTTTTCTAAGGGAGCTCAAGCAGGGGTAGAAGTTGAAAGTAATTTGTTTTGAATTCTTGGGAGTGTCGGTAGTATTTTTCTGATTTGACGTTTGAAATCGAGTCAGAATCGGGCAAATATGGATTCTAATCTGTATGACATTGAGCCCATCCATCTCAGAACTCATGAGTTGAACTATGAACTTCGTATACGATTGGTCAACACAGACAGGGCAGATGCTACAACAAAACGAAAGTTTCTCAAGCGTGAGTTAAGAAAAGACATGGCTCATCCTCAGGTTCATCAGTATATTACTCCCAATTTCGATTTTGAACTGGAGAGGAAGGAAATCAGTGAGAGTGTGAATTCGGTGAGAGAAGTAGTTGACGATTTTGATGGCTTGAATTCTGAAATAGCTCGAAGGATTCGCAGTCGAATAAATCACATCTTGGGTAGGTTGAAAAGAATTCCCGACGGCGTGTCTGAAGTAGCAACTAATTTCAGAGGTGATAATATTGTATATATTTGTGCTCTTGAGGAGGAGTTGGAGAAAGTGATCGAGAGGGTTGCGAGAGGAGAGATGGTAAATCGTCCAACTGGTCCAGCGCGTGCGCCGATAGAATCTTCTACCTCAGTTCCAGTTTATAAGTGGCCAGTGAAGTACAATGGTAAAAATGATAAAGTTTCCTTGAATTCTTTCTTACAGAGGGTAGATGAACTTAGAGCAGCTCGGAAGTGTACTGAGGAAGGGGTTTTTCAAGCTGCTTCGGATCTTTTTGAAGGCTGTGCTCTAGAATGGTATCGTGCACAGCTTCGGCGTAATAGGTTCGATTCTTGGACGACACTTGTACAGGCTCTCAGGCAAGACTTCTTACCTAGTCAGTATGATGATGAATTGTGGCTACAGATAGAGAAGCGGACTCAGGACATTGATGAACCGGTTGTTATCTACATTTCTATCATGGAAAATTTGTTTGAATGTCTCTCGGAGAAACCAAGTGAGGAAAAAAAGTTGAGAATTTTAAAAGCTAGGATCTTGCCCCAATATCATCCTCACCTAGCATTGAAGGACATTCCAGATATTACTTCTTTAGTTGAGCTATGTAGAAAATTAGAAGAGACTGAAAAAGCGAGTAAAGTATTCCGTCCCCCCAGGAGAAATATTTCAAGTTTGGAGCCAGGCCTAACTTATGTCAGTGAGTCAGGTGTTGAGAAAGTTCATAATTGCTGTCAGTGTAAAGATCATGCACCAAATAGTGATTTGGTGAGTGGTCGGCGTCATTCAGGTGGTTCAAGGCCAGTCGAGCGGAGGCAGATGACGGATGTAGTTTGCTGGGGCTGCAGAGAACAGGGACATGTCAAGAGAGATTGTAAAAAACAACGTGGACCGACTTGTTATGGGTGTGGCAGGAGGGGAGTAATCCGTCCCAATTGCCCAAGTTGTTCAAAAAACGGACGACGGACAAACGACTAGCAGGCAATCGTTTCGTCCGGGGTTCAAAGCGAGCCTGCACGTTCTTTGTGAGAGAGGATTGGAATGAATGGCTCTGTCAGGTGGAAGCTTTTTATCGTGGAACGGAAATTAGCACTCGTTCGAAAGACAAATTAGTAAAAGAAGCCAATATAATACTAGTAAAGAAAGAGAATGATAATAGGCCGTATGTTTCAGTACATATTTTTGGCAGGACTGTTATCTCTCTTCTAGATAGTGGTGCCAGTCACTCTGTTATTGGCAAAGATGGTATGTTTTTGCTGGATATTTTTGAACTAAAAGTCCAAGATTGTGGGGATTCCCACATCAGCACGGCTGATGGATCCCCTCAAAAAATTTCTGGACAAGTCACGTTACCTATACAGCTGGGTGACTGTGTCAAGCTCGTCAATTTTTTTATTGTTCCTTCCTTGGCTCATAATATTATATTAGGGTCAGATGTGTGTCGCGTTTTTGGAATCACGTTGCACTTTGGAAGTAATACTTACTTCATTGGTGACTCCCAAGTCGAATATAGTTCTGCGGAATGCCTGTCGGTTTGTGAAATAAATAGGATTTTTCCGAGTTCCGAGTTATCCGATGATCAGAAATGTGTGCTCGAATCAATAATCGAGGAGTTTAAGACCTTGTCATCTGTGGGATTGGGTCGGACCAACAAAATGGTTTATAGGATAGACACTGGAGATCATGAGCCAATAAAGCAACGGCACCACGTTATATCGCCATACAAACTCGATATTCTCAATAAGGAATTGGATCGTATGTTACAGCTGGGTGTAGTTCGTCCGTCTACCAGTCCATGGGCGAGTCCAGTACTGATCGTGGAAAAAGCTAATGGGGATCCACGATTTTGTTTTGATGGGCGTAAGCTCAATACGGTGACCAAGAAGTGCGCATATCCCCTACCGATTGTTGACCATATATTATCCAAGCTGTCAGGTGCCCGGTATTTATCTAGTATAGACCTCAAATCTGCTTTTTGGCAAATTCCGTTGGATTCGCAGTCACGTGAAAAAACAGCATTCGTTGTCCCAGGGAGAGGATTGTTCGAGTTTGAAGTGATGCCGTTTGGCCTGTGTAATGCTGCACAAGTTTTGCAGAAGCTCATGGATTCGGTCTTAGGGGCAGACCTAGATCCATTTGTATTCGTTTATTTGGACGATGTTATTGTAGCCACGCCCACTTTTGAAAGTCACGCAGATGTCTTGCGTACTGTTTGTTCTAGGTTGAGAGACGCAAACTTGACAATCAATATAGAAAAATGTTCTTTTTGCCGATCTAGTCTGCGTTACTTAGGTTTTGTAGTCGATCAAGATGGATTGCGGACCGACCCCGCCAAGGTGACAGCTATGTTGGAGTACCCGCAACCACACACAGCTACGGAGGTGAAAAGGTTCATTGGAATGTGTAGCTGGTACCGTAGGTTTGTGAAAAACTACTCTACTTTGACGGCTCCCATTACATCCCTATTAAAAGGCCGCAGGAAGTCTCAGAAAGTCAACTGGAACGACGAGGCCGAGGATGCTTTCCGCAATATCAAACAGGCGTTGGTATCTGCACCAGTTTTAGCCGCACCAGATTTCTCAAAACCGTTTTATATTCTTTGTGACGCGTCCAATGTAGGTCTTGGTGCTGTGTTGACGCAACGTGACGGCGAGGCGGAGTGGGTTATTGCTTTTGCATCTCGGATGTTGACAGAACAAGAGCAACGCTATACTACCACCGAAAAAGAGTGTGCTGCAGTACTATTTGGAGTAGATAAATTTAGGCCGTATATAGACGGGGTCCATTTTACGGTGGAGACTGATCATGCTTCGCTCATGTGGTTACGTAATCTTAAAAACGCCACTGGAAGATTGGCTAGGTGGTCGATGAGGCTCAGTCAATATGACATGGACATCGTTTATAGAAGAGGAATTCTCAATATCGTGCCAGATGCGTTGAGCCGCGCTCCAGTGGAGGTTTGTCTAATTTCGGTTGAGCAATCTAGTATAGAGCAGGACTCTTGGTACCAGGGTATGTTGAACAAAGTCGAGGAACATCCTGATGATTATTCAGATTGGCGTATCGACCAAGGAAGGCTTTATAAACATGTACCATTTGAGTTCGGTATTAGAACTAATCTATGCGATTGGAAGCTGGTGATTCCGAGAGGGGATCGGTCGGCTGTCATGAAGAAAAATCATGATGACCCACAAGCGGCCCACTTGGGGGTTTATAAAACGGTCCGTAGGATCCGAGAGCTATATTATTGGCCTAGATTACTACAGGATGTCCGTAGGTACGTGAAACGATGTAAGCAGTGTGCAGAACAGAAGGTTGGTAATTGCGCTCGGCCTGGTTATATGGGCGAGCCAAAAAGGGTTCAGTTTCCATGGCAATGCATCTCAATTGACTTATTGGGACCACTGCCACGGTCAAAGTGGGGTAACAACTATATATTCCTGGTGTCAGATTATTTCTCTAAGTTTTGCCTCCTACATCCTTTGAAAGATGCAAAAGCGGCTCACATCATCAAGTTCTTAGAAGAACAGGTGTTCCTGGTTTATGGGTCTCCACAAGTTGTCTGTTGCGATAATGGAGTGCAGTTTACCTGTAAAGACTTTAAGAAACTAACAGAAAAATATGGAGTCAGGATTTTCTATAACGCGAATTTCCATGCCCAAGTAAATGCAGTCGAAAGGGTGAATCGAGTTGTGGAGGCTTCCATTCGATCGTATCTTGATGGTAAAGACCATCGCGAATGGGACCGAGAAATTCACAAGATTGGGTTCGCGTTGAGAACGGCAGTGAATGAGGCGACAGGGTATACCCCTACATTCTTAAATTTTGGTAGGTACGTTCCGGCGAATGGAGCTTACTACGGTAAGGTCGAGACACTAGCTGATTTTGATGTAGGTTCTGTGAACAGAAAAGAATATGGTCAGGAGATCGATAAAATCCCGAATGTCTACTTGGAAGTCAGGAGACACCTGGCTGAAGCATACCGTAAGAATGCTAAGCAATATAATCTCCGGAAGCGACCTGCCGATGTTTTCCATATCGGTGACAAAGTCTGGAAAAGGAATTTTGTACTGTCTAATAAAGCAGAAAACTTTGCAGCTAAGTTAGCCCCAAAGTTTGTGCTCTGTCAGGTGAAAAGGGTTGTTTCCAAATTAGTATATGACTTAGTGGATATGAATGGAAAAAAAAAATTGGAAAATATCATGTCAAGGATTTGAAGCCATATACAGGATCAGAGTCTGGATTATCCGAGGAATGAATGCTAGGAAAGGATGAATGTGGCAGTGCATAGGTGAATGAATTTGTGTGTGATGGTGCCCTCGGTTTTCGAGCAGGCTGACTGTTATGGGCTTATTGTACAATTTCTGTGATTTTTCAGTTTAGGATAGTAACTCCAAGAAGATCTTTTGATTAATAGGATTATGCGAGAATGATATAATCACCCGGGTGTTGTGGTGTAAGTGTTTGTAATGTATTATGCTTTTTGTTGTGTGTCCTACGTATGATGTACATTATGATTGAGGTTTAGGGTAGGAAAAACGTAGCAATGTAAGATTCCTATTTTTTTTTGGAAAAATATTTTCGAACCTTCAAATATTTTTTTTCTTAGGAAAGGGGGGTGTCTAGCGGTTCCATTATATGACCACCCTGTTAATTTTTTGTCCGCCCGCTTATCGGCGAGAATGTTTTTGAGTGAACGAGACCGGAGCGCGAATGAATGATTTGAAGCGCCTGAGAGTTTTTCGATTCTGGTCTCTGAGTTTACCATCTACGAGATATAGCTACTAACTGAATGTTAGGTAGAGAAAAGTGATTTTTCTGAATGTGATGAAAGCCTAAGAATACCTAGGGTAAGTTCAGAGCGATTGATCGATGAAAAGTGGATTTCATTAGATATGTTTTTACAGGCTTTTTGAGTATGATCGAAAGTTCGAATGATAAGGCGAAACGATTGTAATTAGCACGAATTTTGTGGTACCACCTTCACTCACCACGCCATATTGAGTGACGATAACGAAGCTGATTTCTGAGAGGTGACAACTCTATAATATCTGATATTGTTTGCTGTAATGTAATAACTGTGATGACCAAATGGAATCCGGAGAGATCTATTGAAGTTCCACCCTGGTAGAGGACGAGAGTAATGAAATATAATTCTGAATGATCAGAGCCTGGAAACGATATAAGTATACCGTTGTTACTGCTAAATATGGTATCTACAGTACTGTAAGTACATTTCTTCATTTTTCTCGTGGTCTCGGCTGGTGTTTGTGAATAAAGAACAATTTAGTATTTTATTTAGTATTTAGGTGTATAACTATATCTATTATGCTTTATGAAGTCTTGATTTACATTCCCTGATTTTTTTGTGCACTTAACGACTCAACAGCTGTTGACGTGAGTAATACTTTCGTTATTTCGATAGTCACAAGGTTTAAGCATTTTTATCTGTGTATCTAAATCATTTGTAAGCATTTCTATAGGTGTTTTTAAAGGAATAAGTGACTGGCATAAAATACCATCATAAGAGTTTGTGAAAAGTCAAGAAGGTGATTTATACTTACTTCGTAAGATCTGATAACTTATGTATCAGTTTTCAATCATTAAAATACACCAATCTCAATGCAAAAGTTAACAGGATAGGAAACATAACAAGGACTCACTCTATACACCTGTCTAATAAGAATAATCTTATAATAACTTCATAGTAACCTTAGTATACCTAGAATATTCACTTAGAATATATTGTTAGTGTAATTCAATAATTTTCGTGGTGTCTAGACCCATATAATTATTTAGATATTGTTGAATAAACCGTATATGTTTGTTGAAACTGGCTCAAAAAAAAAATTCATTTAATCTTGCCTACTCCTACCTGTCAATTTATTGACTGGCGCCTGAAGTCTGCCAGATTATTAAAAGAACTATAAAATATTTTTTATAAGATTTCTGAAAAATATATAAAAAATATATATCGAGGTAAGTTTGGTCAAGATAACCTGTCAGAGAGCTGTCAGAGAGCTGAACCCTGAATTGCTGAGCTAGTGGGGTTACAGGACCCCGCACTTTTTCTATATAAAAATGGCGTTCCGTCGAATCTCCCCAATTTTTGGTAAATGATAGTACTCGACATACTGATTGAATATGCCAAGTCCCAACTCAATCCTATGACTAGTTTACGAGATACAGGGTGTTGAAGTTGAAGAATCCCTGCCAAAAATACCTTATGAAGTCTCATGAAGAAATATAGATAAAATATGAGTATTAATAAGGATATATAACCGAGTTCTGTAGTGTATGAGTACATTATCTCTGGCACATGAACTTTCTAAAAGGTTTAATGATATTTCATGAGTATATGTGATTTATAAGCGTATACAAATATGGAGTATGAGAGTTTTTATCAGGCACAAGTGGTTTGAGGAGCCTATGACCACCAATAAGATATACCACTTCCAATTGGAAAAGTATTCTATGCACATTCATGCGCCTTAGTATATATGAGAAATGTGTAGGAATTTACAAATAGAATTCTATTGGGTATCGTCAGGAAAAAAATATATCAGGATTTTAGAGTTTCACTAAGGAATTCCTTATCTAATTTAATGCGATTTCTATTAGCATTCATGTGACTCAGAATAACTGAGAATTTACGAGTTTCAATTAGACAATGAATGCCTAATCTGAAATGTGTCCAATGAGTGTTTATAAGTCAACTAGTTTCTAGGTTTATGAGCTCAAATATGAAAACACGGTTCTAAAATTATAGGTTTCTTATCAGCTTGAATCCGGTAAATAATTATTGAGTAATCATAAGTTTTTAAAAGACAATATAGATATAATCTTTAACGTATTTCATGGGTTTTTGTGAGGGTGAAAAGTGTTCGATAAATTATGATATTCAATAGGGAACTGCTGCCATGATTCTATCGGTTGCTGATGAGCTTGTATGTGGTATATGTGGTTTCAAGTATTCGAGATTTCTTGTAAGCAATTACTGATCTATAATGAAACGTATCTTATTAGTCAAGCTGAGGTAAGATGTGTTCCAGAATTCATAAGTGTTGATAAGGATTTACCGTTATAACTGTATTCGTATGTTATGATGTTTCATGCGTTATTTCTGTCTAAGAATTCTGGACAATACATGCCTAATCTGAATGGTATCTAATAAGTTTGTATGAGATGTGTTAGTTCTGAGGATTTTTGGGGTTTGAAAAGACATTACTGATTTGAAACGGAATGTATCCTATGGGTCATGCTGAGGCTTGATGTGTATCAGAACTGATGGGTGTTGATAAGGGTATACCATTATGACTCCAATGGTATTTTGAGAGGTTTCATGCGGGATTGCTGCATAAGGATTCAAGATTTTAGATTAGACAATACATGTCTGATTCGAAATGTATCTGATTATTTTTCATGAGATATGTATCTCATGAGGAAATGTTTGTTTAAGGATTCATGAGAGTTGATAGAGATTCACCGTAATGACTGTATCCATACGTTGAAATGAATGATGCGTTATTGGGACTCACGAGTTTTGATAAGACAATACATGTCTAATCTGTATGGTAACTAATTAGTTTGTATGAGATGTGTATGTTCTGAAGATTTTTGAAGTTTGAAAAGACAATACTGATTTGAAATGAAACGAATCCTATGGGTCAAGCTGGGGCTGTATGTGTTCCAGAATTCATGAGTGTTGATAAGGATATACAGTTATGACTTCAATGGTATGTTGAGAGGTTTCATGCAGAATTTTTGTATAAGGATCCACAAGTTTAGATAGGACAATACATGCCTAATCTAAATGGTATCTAATGAGTTTGAATGAGATGTGTATGTTTTCGAGGTTTGTGAAGACAATGCTGAAGCTAAGGATATAATGTGTTATAGACTTCTTGAGGGTTGATGAGGATATATAGTTATGACTTCTAGTATATCGAGAGGCTTTTTCGCAGAGTTTTTTCATGATGATTCATGAGTTTGGATCAGACAGTTCATGTCCAATATAAAATGTTTTCTATAAGTTTGTGTGAGTTTTCAATAGTACAATATTTTCAAATTCAAAATATATATTATTAGATCTTATGAGGATTAATGACAATGATTGACAGTTGTTATATGATGATAATAATAAAACAAGAGGTTTTATGCGGAATCTGTTTACTAGTTTCAATCAGACAATGCATGCTCAATCCAAAATGTATCAAATGAGTTTGTATGAGAAAATCAGTTCAAAGATTTGTAATTTCTAATGAGAACACGCACGGTTCTAATATTATAAGGTTACCAGCAGTTTTTATGAGAAATATAATTTTTGATAGCTCATAACTTCTATTCTGCAAGACACCATTGCGTAGGTACAATTTTTGTGTTCATATAATATATCAGAGTCAGTGCTTGAACGCACGTCATTGTTGAAGGTGAACATTATACAGGGCTCGGCTATGGACTCCTGGGATGAAAACAAGTTGATTTAGGCCAACTTACCTATATCCAAAATCGTCTCGTTAAATTGGTACAAGGCGTTGAAGTTTTTTCGGAAAAAATAATTTTGCTCATAAAAGGCTGAGATTGATTTTCATAATTTTTGGCATGGCATGTTCTGTGACTGTGAGTCACGTTTTGAGATGTTTTTGATCATCATCAGTGACCTGCAAGTATTTCGAACAAATATGTTGCCGTTCAAATTTGGTGACATCTTTTCAGAGGTCGGACTGGAAACTTCCAGTTTCTTTTCCAGAAAGATATTCCCTTCAGAAATATTTTTTGTATCTTGTTATTTTTTCAGGATTATTTGCGAATGAATAATTTCTGATCTGAGGCATCTCATGCATTTTTAAGAAAAATAATCTGGTTGGGACATGGCTCGACTGTAGACTCCTGGGATAAAAATAGGTTGATTTTAGCCAACTCACCTATATCCAAAATCGTTTCGTTTGAGTTGGTACGAGGCGTTAAAGTGCTCACCTTGGGTCCTGTATATAGTTATCGCTAAATTTGAGACTTGAAAGTTCTTGTAATGCCAAAGAGGACCAGCAACCTATCAGTTTATTTACAATAATAAATCATATTGCAGCCATGATCAATAAACAGTCCAACTAATTAGATTAATTTTCAAAAATGCACAGGATGCATCATATCAGAAATTATTTATTTGCAAATGAACCTCGAGACATATCAAAGATAAACACGATACAAAGTTTCCAGTCCGACCTCTGGAAATTTATCACAAAATTTGTACGGCAACATGGTTGTTTGAAACACTTGCAGGTCACTGATGATGATCAAGAACATCTCAAAACGTGACTTACAGTTGAGGAACATGCCATGCCAAAAATTATGGAATTTGATCCCAGCCTTCCCTTTTAATGAGCAAAATTATTTTTTTCCAAAAAAAATTCAACGCCTTGTACCAACTCAACGAGACGATTTTGGATATAGGTAAGTTGGCCTAAATCAACTTGTTTCTATCCCAGGAGTCCACAGCCGAGCTATGTCCGAACTTTTTACAGATACCCTGTATATTTTATTTGAAAATATAACTATATTGATTGTCACTTTCTCCGACCTCTGGAAATTTATCACAAAATTTGTACGGCAACATGGTTGTTTGAAACACTTGCAGGTCACTGATGATGATCAAGAACATCTCAAAACGTGACTTACAGTTGAGGAACATGCCATGCCAAAAATTATGGAATTTGATCCCAGCCTTCCCTTTTAATGAGCAAAATTATTTTTTTCCAAAAAAAATTCAACGCCTTGTACCAACTCAACGAGACGATTTTGGATATAGGTAAGTTGGCCTAAATCAACTTGTTTCTATCCCAGGAGTCCACAGCCGAGCCATGTCCGAACTTTTTACAGATACCCTGTATATTTTATTTGAAAATATAACTATATTGATTGTCACTTTCTCGGAAAAAACTTATTGATTTCCTTTTTTTTTCTATATATTCAACACCCCCTGATTTCGTTACAAATAAGTTTCAGACCATCTTTTATCATCTTTTTTTTTTAATCACACGACCCTTTATATTGCCATATTTTCCGATTTATTGCAAAAACTTCAGCTCATCAAAACAGAATTATTTTTATATTGGTACTGGTATTTCAACTTGAATACGCACACAATTCGAAGAGACGAAGAAACCTGAGGGTTTTTGCCAAATGAATCCTCATTCGATCACATAAAAATCATTCAATATACTTTATATCCTCATACATTCTCATAATTCCTATCAGCATTGCATCAAGAAACTATTATATATTTTCATGCCTACTAGAAACTGATAGATCCACATAAAAACCCGAACAACAACGCCAAATTCATAACATAGGTAACTCATAAATCCACATAGATTCACATTTGAAAATTCACTTGGAGAGTCATTAAGTCTCCACATAGAGGGGAACACAAAATTCAAGTTGGTAACAAAACAGTAACTTTTTTGCGTTGGTACTTCTGAGACTGAGCTAGCCACTAGCCAGCCATATCTGTTTCAGTTTATGTTGCTCGCGAAGGAAGACAGGTATCTCTGTTTTGATTCGAGAGAATACCCATTATTCTGAAATTATTGTTGAGAATTGAGGTGTGAATTGCATATCATATCATGTGTAATGTAGTGGATTCGATAGTGCTCCAATCTGAAATAACTTTTGGATAAATGTGAACATTACTCATGATTACCAACGGGATCTGTTTCTTTGTTCGCACCAAGAGGTTGAACATCCGCCATGATGCATAAACTTGTGAGTATTTTTTATCTCGAATATTGCATCACTTCATCCTCATTGCTAATTTGGATTAATGAGGATTCTTGAGTTTGAAATAGACAATTCATTGCTGATATATATAGGGTTCTATAAGTTCCTGTAAGGTTCATATGTTTCAATGATTGAAGGTTAAAAATGACTGGCACAATTTAACACATAACTTTGTATCTTGTTAGTTGTTTGTATAAGGTTTCCAATCACGATACTCAATTATATTTCATTGCTCATTCACGAGCCTGAGAAGGTATGATATATGTGTAGAAATCAACGAATATAATCGTATATGATATCGTGTGGAAAGACAGGGAACAGTGAGAGCAGCATTTATCAGCTGTAATAAGGAATCCCGCATCTGATTCAATGCGTTTTTTATGAGCATTAATATGATTCAAAACGACTCCAAATTTACAAGTGTCAATGGTGTAATTCAGTGTTGATTACAATCGTATCTTACAGGTTGTTATAAGCAAAATATCTTCCAAGAATTCATACCGTCTAATGAGGAACCACAGATCCGATTACATTGAATCCTCATTGAATGTATGTGGAATGAAATATTTGAAAACCAATGAGATTGTATAAGACATCACTATCCCAATATGCAATGAATTTCATGAGTTTTCATAAGACGATTGATTTTCGAGAATTCACGGAACCAAATGGCATTGGTTTCTTGTGAGTTATTTTTTATTTTGAATTATTGAGGAATCAGAACTTCGATCAATACTGAGCTATCCTGGAAGATGTCATGAATGTTCTTATTTCAGTATATTTCAGGATTTTGATAGGTTCATATAATCGATGAGTCTTTGTATCCGTAATCAAATTAGGAACGCACGATGTTCTTTGAACATAATAGGGATTCCCTTTCGTGCGCTCCAAGCGATAATATATATATATATATATATAGTAGAAGGCATGAATTTGAAAAATGTCTAGTTTTTCAGTAGATTTTTCATGGATGGGCCTTGTGAATATGTGGCACCATACATTGTCCATATCACAAATTTTCATATTGACCTTACTGCCGACACAATGTTTTCTCATGCACTAGTTTCAATTCCACCAACATTAAAGATCTACCAATATTCAGCAATATTTATTGTCTCTAAAAGATGTGGACCTCATTAGTAGCTGGCTATGAAAACAGAGCGAGTGTAGAATGTTTTTAAATCCTTGCCACCTCCCTGTCGAATTCACAAATTTTTCATACGATAGCGAATACTAATCCAGGATACGAAAATTAGAAATGGTTGTGATATAAAATGAGTTGGTTTCAAATTTTTGTAATTCTGATATCCTGGATTATTATTCGCCGCTGTATGAAAAAATTGTAAATTCTACAGAGGTATGTGACAAATATTATAAAACATTCTGCACTCGCTTTTTTTCATAGCCACCTACTCGTTAGGTCCACAGCTTTTATATTCAATAAATACTGCTGAATATTGGTGAATGTTTATTGTTGGTAAAAATTGAATCTAGTGTGTGACGAAACACTGTATCAGCAACAAGGCAAATATGAAGTTTTATGATATGGACAATGTTGCCAGATATTTACAAGTTCAATCGATGAAAAGTCTACTGAGGAACTAGAATTTATCAGAATGTTGGGCTAAGACTAGAAATATCTCATAAGTTGTATATTTTTGAAAAGCGAAAAGCATCAATGTTTCAAATGAGGAAAAATATGCGTGATGTTCCATTTGAAAAAACATAACTTTGGATTGATTATATCTGGATAATAGCAGCTTATTCTGAAATTCTGATTACGCCACTGGATTCTACGTGAGAAAATGTATGACAAACACTTTCGACTTTTTCGATGAATTGGGAGATGGTTGAGATACAAGAAGGGTCCCGAAATGCAGCATTTTCAATTTCGCCCTGTATCTCAAAAAGGCAGCGGGCTACAAAAACTTGGTTAAGGGTATCGTGAGTTTCACTAAAAAGAAGCCCACGTTTGCGAAAATGGAAAATCTCTATTTTAGAAAATAAATGAGATACCTATCCCGTTATGACATCGAAAATGAGACAGCCTGTACAGGGTATTCACGAATATTTAGAACCCCTACTCATCTTTTTTATGTATTGTCAATTTTATTTATCCAAGAAACTTTCTTCAATACTCTTCCTTTAAATTTTCAAATTTTATATATGCCAATGAAAAAACTGACTATTTTTTCAAAAGTTCAACTGTTTTTCTGTTGGTTTATACAGAAAAAATATGAGAGATCGTTCTTGGAAACAAAATCGAATGATACATGAAAAAATAAGCAGGGGTTCAGTACAAAATACTGAAGAACTGTCAATAGTAACTCTTCTTTATGAATAGATATGTTGTACTCATTTCAAACTAATCAATGCCACGCTGTTTCAATTAAGACTTCCAATTAGGAACTGATGATAAGTGTATATGCACAACAGAGTTATACATCAGGAATTGATCATGAATATACCTGCAGAACGCATTTCAAACCCATAAATGCCACTGTAGTACAATGAGAAACTCTGATCATGAACTGATTATGAATGTATCTGCAGAACACAGTTCATACTAATAGAGTTAATATGGAATTTCTATGAGGAACTGATTATGAAAGTATCTGCAATAAACATTTCAAACTCATAAATGCCACTGCATTTCGATAAGGAGTTCTGATCAGGAACTGATTATAAATCTATCTGCAAATCAGAGTTCATATGGAATTGCTATGATGAACCCATTATGAATGCATGTATCTACAATACACATTTTGAACTCATAAATACCACGGTATTTTAGTGATAAATTCCGATTAGTGACTGATTATGAAATGTATCTGCAAAACAGAATTCATACTCGTAGATCTCATATGACTGTGCTATAATAAGCTATCTATGAATGTATCTGCAATACACACTTTGAACTCATAAATGCCAAGGTATTTGAATAAAATCCCGAATAGGGACTAATTATAATTAATGTATCTGCAAAACAGCGTTTATTGTCATACACTTCGAAAGAAATTGCTATTAGGTACTGATTATAAATGTATCTGTGAAACACAGATTATACTCATAGAGTACGTGAAAAACTGCCAATAGAAACTCATAATGATCGTTCCTGTGAAACACATTTCAAACTGATAAATGCCACGGTAATTCAATGAGGAATTCCAATTAGGAACTGATGATAAGTGTATCTGCAAAACAGAGTTATACTCTAAGTGTTCCTGAGGAATTGCTATTAGGTATTGATTATGAATGTACCAGCAGGAGACTTTTCAAACTCATAAATGCCACTGTGCTCCAATAAGGAATTCCGATTAGGAATTGATCATGGATGTTTCTGCAAGACATAGTTTATACTAATAGAGTTCATACGGAATTGATATAAGAAACTCATTCTGAATGTATCTGCAACACACATTTCAAACTCATAAATGCCACGGTATTTCAATAAGAAATTATAATAAGGAACTGATTGTGAATGTATCTGCAGAACAGTTTATACTAAAAAATTCCCATTATAAATGTATCTGCAATACACATTTTCAACTCATGAATGCCACGGTATTTCAATGAGAAATTCCGATCAGGAACTGATTATACATGTATCAGCAGAACAGAGTGCATACTCAAAGACTTCGAAAAGAATTGCTATTAAGAACTGATTATAAATGTATCTGTGAAACACAGCTGATACTCATTGAGTACATGAAGAACTGTCAATAGAAACCCATCATGAATGTACCTGTCAAACACATTTCGAACTGATAAATGCTACGGTGTTCCAATGGGGAATTCCAATTAGGAACTGATGATGATTGCTATAAGGGACTCATTATGAATGTATCTGCAATACACATTTCAAACTCATGAATGCCACGTTAATTCAATGAGAAATTGCAATTAGGGACTGATTTCAAATGTATCTGCAAAACAGAGTTCATACTCATAGAGTTGCTATTAGAAACTCATCATGAATGAATATGCAGAACACATTCCATTCTCATGAATGCCACAGTGTTTCAATGAGAAATTGCTATCAAAATCTGATTATAAATGTATCTGTAAAACATAGTTCATACTCAAAGACTTCGTTGGAAATTGCTATTAGGAACCGGTCATGAATGAACATGCAGAACACATTTCAAAATCATGAATTACGATGTTTTAATAAGGAATTGCCATTTAGAACCGATTATGAATGTATCTGTGAATTACAGTTCAAACTCATCGACTCCATTGAGGATTGCCATCAGGAACTGATTATAAATGTAACTGCAGAATACATTTCGAGCTTATAAATTACTGTTTCACTATCCAACTTGACTCTGATATATTCTCATATGTAAATAACCAGGAATTACTAGTAGGAACTGATTATGAATATATCTGCGAAAAACAGTTCATACTTTCAAGAAGAAGGGAGAGAATCGCCATTAGAAATTGATTATATATGGATCTGCAAAATACATAGGATTATACGGAATTACTGTTTCACTATCCAACTTCATTCTCATTAATTCTCATATATATTTTTTTATAAGTTTCTATGAGACATTTTTGGCAGGGATACCTAATTTTTCTCGGCCTATATCTCTAAGATAGGACAAATGAATTCCAATTTTTCGGGAGCACGTAATAGTTATGCCCTTAGGCGCAAGAACTATATAGGTATTCGACCAAAACTGATTTTTATTACAGGGTGATTCTCATTTCAAATAATGTGTTTTTTTGAATATCTGAATATCAATGCTACAAATTGATAACAATTACAAAATGAGATTTATAGCCAAGTATGCTCTTCTTACATCAATTGAATTCGTAAAATATAATAATTATACATGGTGTTTCATTAATGCTGTTGATTGCATAATTGGTCTATCCTAAAGTTCATTGGGCCACCTCGTATTATCGGGTTGATTCCAGACATTCAAAATATTTTTGAAGGATGTATCCCAATGAGTTCCATGATATACAGAGTGATTCATCGATTGAAAAAATTGACAACCACGAAAAAATATTCAAAAACCACTATTTTTTTCATCACCCTCTAATTCGAAATTATTACCGTCGATGTAAGATTTTTTTCCACCAATATACTCAGTATGGATATTTCAATCAAATTGGGAATTTTCAGACCCATGCTATGACTAGTTTTTTTTATACATCGAATAATGTGAAAATAATTATGGAAAAGTAATTACATAATAACACGAAAAATTGCTCCGAATCGCAAAACTAGTAGTCACTAGTCAACTATGTCAAAAAATGTGATTTGTTCGTAAACAAAATCTAGTGGTCTTATTATAGGTCCGCTAGCAAAACATCTCGAAAATGTTTTTCAGAAAACATCAAACAAATCACAATATGCCCCCGAAAAAATCTCATCAACGACACAACTATTCTACGCACCCCTTTCATCAACTTTCAACTCATCAACGATCCCACTCATAAACGTGCTAAAACTCATGAGCGTTCGAAGTCGACAGCGGTTTTTCCCAACTCAATCCTATGACTACTTTTCGAAAAAAGTATGAAACTAAACTTCCGCAAACGCCTAGTAAGAGGTGCGCGTTAATATATTTTGCAACTCTCCTATATCCAACCAACTTCCAATCTTTTGACCATACTGTATATTGTTAGAATCGAAGTTAGTATATGCACATCGCAAAGACACTAAAGTTGGAGTTTTGGTTATGTAGATATTCGTTACCGGGTTCAGTATAGGCCTGAAAGAAAAATGTCAATTAAGAATTTCAATCACAGATTTTGAAAAAATAGACAAACCAACTCGTTTCCCCACCACCTGAGAGGTAGAGTTTCAGGCGCGTTTTTTTTATTGTGGTATCCCCTGTAGGCCTAGTCCACGTTAGAAAGTGAAAGTTCCAATACCTATAATATGATTGTGTGTAGGCAGGATTGGCGCAGTGGACGAGCACCCGAGTCAGGACTGCGCGGTCGTGGGTTCGATTCCCAGACAGCGCAAGGAATTTTTCGAATATTAATATACGAATTAAATATTGTGAAGTTTCGGAGCATCGGCTGGGGATAGTCCTGCACGATTCACTGTTGCGTGCCTACATACAATATAGATACATGTTCAGAACACTATGGGCTAAAGGACCTCATTAGGGATCGATGGTTGGTTGGTATGTACATACCTACCAACGAAGGACATATACTACTACTACTATAATTATGTTTCACAAGGAACACAGAAATCAACTAATCGCCAGATTCAAATCAGTTCCGGACCGATGTTCATATTTTCAGGATTCAATCGATTTGCAGCATCGTCGATACAATTCAAAAGGCGATCAGATGGAAAGGTAATATTTCCTTGGTTTCTTGCGTATCCAAGGAACCATACCACACTGGCTACGTGTGCACACGTCCCTAATGTTCTAGCACCGGACCTACAAGTACAGTAGTACCCTAAAATGGGCGGATCTTGTAAATTATTATCATCGATTTCTCTGAATACTAACCACAGCATATGTTTAGTGGCATTTCTGAACCGAGAAAATACTCGAAATCTTAAAAAATTGGGTTCCTCAATGAGTTCGTCAATATCGAGTGTATTTTGTTCCCCTCCATCTCTTTGTATCGTGTCTTGTATGTAGGAGGCAGCTAAGTGAATGTGATATGACCCTGTGAGTGTTTTCAAATATTCTAAGTCAAGTCGAGGAAACGTCGGTACATGTCTATGGTTCAAACGAAACCATCGACCATTTCTTGTACGGAGGTTTTCAGCCTCAACTCGGGCCTGAACAATGTTGACTTCTTCGATATCATGCAACATTTGTGTAGCTAATTCCAATGTGCCCGGCATCCTTATTGGAGGATGGTATTTGTTTATTAGGGCGCCAGCAATCAAATAGAATTCGCGTAATTTTGCAACATGTGTTATTGATATCGCTCCTCGGAAAAATTTGAAAATCGATTTGAAATGCCCATTTCTAGCCTCTACAATCCATCTGGTGCTAGTAATTAAGCGTGCCCTATTAGTTTCGATTGTTGTGAGTTGTCTTTGGTTTGGTGGTAGAAATGGTGGCATATGGTAATGGAGACCAAGATCCTGTAAAAGACCAATAGAGTCCCTATAACCCCTATCGACTATCACTACATCGCCTTCTTGAAACCATGTCCTCATTCTATTTATATCATTCTGTAGCTCATGCTACAGAATGGTGGCATCATTATTTCTAGCATCAGAAAAGTATGGACCATTAATTGCCAAGATGTAGCCATCAGGAGCGACCATAATTTCAGGCTTAACCAGGTGCTCATTTTTATGGAAGCAGTAGGATTGTCTCAATATCCGGAAATTACTACTTTTTTCTATTTTGTTATATGTACAGTCTATATACACAATTGCTTTTGGGATATTGGGAGAAGGGTTGTATAGCTGATTGGTGTATACAGACACGTGTCTATTAATATAATCGTCTCTTGTAATAGAGTCGAAACCAATATTATTAGTTACAAATCTTTGCATTAGAGATATCCTCACATTCGATATTATCAAGCTAGTTGTTTGTCTTGAAGAAAAATGAAACAAGATTTTCAAAAACTCATCTGAAACTCCATGTTTCATTTTGATTAGAAATGTCAGTAAATGTTTCTTTTTGATATGCCTTCTATTTCCCCCTTGCTCGATTGTATCACAAAATCCATAAAGTTCTTGAAAATCTTTTTTTGAAATCGACGTCAGAGCTTTGAACTCTTCTTCTGTAAAACTATCAATATCATCCCAGTTTCTAATACGTCTATTTTCATTGGCAACTGTTCTCATACACTGTAGAAATTGAAGCATATTTGATATCAAATAGGGTTTGTTGATAAAATTCAAACCTCCATGCAAATTATTCAAGAGAAATCCATGAGGGTCAAGATGATGACCACAAATTCTCAGAAAGTCCGGAACATAAATATTCGTTACAACAAAAATGTTCACCCTACATGCAAGAGTTATTCTCTGAACATGTTGACGAGCATTACAGATTATGCAGGCACGGCTCATTACTGGACTCAATACATTTAGGCGAAGACAGTTTGGGTTATTTTCCATCTCATTGATATCAATTATTACACTGTTATGACAATTGAAACAAACTCTGGTATCATCAAAAATGTCAATTGGAGGATTTCCAGCAGCTTGTCTTCTAAATGTTGCAATTTGCAGAAAATCAACATTATCTTCACGATTTATACGAATTGTGAGTCTAGGAATGAAATTCCCTTCGCATACATAACATCTTACCCTATTTGCAAATGCCATAATGCGCACTAAATTCACTAAACAATTACTGAAAACGACTTAAAAAACACTCAGAATAAAGATATACGCTGATATGATATTTTAAGATACTGACAACCCGAAAGTTGCTGGATGACAGACACATTTATTGATATCATGATTTTGTTTTCTAAGCCTACTGAAAAATATTCTATCTGGTTGCGATAATCCAAATTCGACTTCTACGAAGTAAAACATACTTATTAATTCGTGACAACCCAAGTTTCTAGACTAATTCGACCCCGCCGATTCCGAAAATATCAGTTGTCAACTTGAATTGGGACTAGAACTTACCCTAAAATATAATTTTATAGTTATTTGAGGATGTCTATCGATCTATTACGGTATGTATATCTTACGATATACATTACCTAATGCCACTATTTCTTCCAACAAATAGATGTTGTTGGAAAACGAGTTGGTTCATGTATTTTTTCAAAATCTATGATTGCAATTCTGAATTGATATTGAGTGGAAGAAAGAGGCTTCGAGATTGTTTCATTATTATTTTACTATATTTTTGATGTGTTGGATAAATGATGATTCCTCGGTACCTACTGATGTTCCTGTATTCCATTTTTCTTTCAAGTCTATACTGAACCCGGTAACGAATATCTACATAACCAAAACTCCAACTTTAGTGTCTTTCCGATGTGCATATACTAACTTCGATTCTAACAATATACAGTATGATCAAAAGATTGGAAGTTGGTTGGATAAAGGAGAGTTGCAAAATATATTAACGCGCACCTCTCACTAGGCGTTTGCGGAAGTTTAGTTTCATATTTTTTTCGAAAAGTATAGTCATAGGATTGAGTTGGGAAAAACCGCTGTCGACTTGGAACGCTCATGAGTTTTAGCACGTTTATATGAGTGGGATCGTTGATGAGTTGTGTCGTTGATGAGATTTTTTCGGGGGCATATTGTGATTTGTTTGATGTTTTCTGAAAAACATTTTCGAGATGTTTTGCTAGCGGACCTATAATAAGACCACTAGATTTTGTTTACGAACAAATCACATTTTTTGACATAGTTGACTAGTGACTACTAGTTTTGCGATTCGGAGCAATTTTTCGTGTTATTATGTAATTACTTTTCCATAATTATTTTCACATTATTCGATGTATAAAAAAAACTAGTCATAGCATGGGTCTGAAAATTCCCAATTTGATTGAAATATCCATACTGAGTATATTGGTGAAAAAAAATCTTACATCGACGGTAATAATTTCGAATTAGAGGGTGATGAAAAAAATAGTGGTTTTTGAATATTTTTTCGTGGTTGTCAATTTTTTCAATCGATGAATCACTCTGTATATCATGGAACTCATTGGGATACATCCTTCAAAAATATTTTGAATGTCTGGAATCAACCCGATAATACGAGGTGGCCCAATGAACTTTAGGATAGACCAATTATGCAATCAACAGCATTAATGAAACACCATGTATAATTATTATATTTTTCGAATTCAATTGATGTAAGAAGAGCATACTTGGCTATAAATCTCATTTTGTAATTGTTATCAATTTGTAGCATTGATATTCAGATATTCAAAAAAACACATTATTTGAAATGAGAATCACCCTGTAATAAAAATCAGTTTTGGTCGAATACCTATATAGTTCTTGCGCCTAAGGGCATAACTATTACGTGCTCCCGAAAAATTGGAATTCATTTGTCCTATCTTAGAGATATAGGCCGAGAAAAATTAGGTATTCTTCAACTTCAACACCCTGTATCTCGTAAACTAGTCATAGGATTGAGTTGGGACTTGGCATATTCAATCAGTATGTCGAGTACTATCATTTACCAAAAATTGGGGAAATTCGACGGAACGCCATTTTTATATAGAAAAAGTGCGGGGTCCTTTGTATGTGAGGGACTCCAAAAAAAATAAAAGAATCAAAGAAGCTAAATGTTCTTTGAAGAAGCCAATCCTGCACTTGTATACAGTGTGTCCATAAAGTAACGCATAAATTCATTATTAGCTAAATGAACAATAAAATTAGAAATTCCCGAAACAGGTCGATTTTTTATTTCAATTTACTATTGTTTCAAATCATAATCTAATATACAGGGTGGTAAAGGGGGCGAAAAGCATTAAAATCAAGAAGCAAAGGGAAACGATCAAGCAGGTATGAAATGTGTCCTCAAACATCATTTTAACAAATAAATTCCATGCATTCTACCATGCCACCTTATATACAACATAAAGGTATATATATTACAGTGTGTCCTAAGCAACACCACCTTTGTATTTTCTTATTTGATGACTCGATTTGAAACAAAAAATTTTAAACATTACCAAAAGACAATTTGTTACTTAAGAATGTATTGAGTACTACATATGTTAAAAGAATATGTTTGGAATCAGTCATCAGGTGCTGCTCAAAATGAGATACACTGTATACATCCACACGTACTCTAACTTTTGTACTTATGATTTGTTTTAGTACTTCTACTCAAGGAAGATTGTGGGATGATAATTAAGTTGAATTCATCTGAAGATGGTCAACTATTAGCTATCACTAGTATTGACGAACAGCATAACCACAATATCAATGAAAATGAGTTCCTCTTCCTTCCAAGGCAAAGGAGGTCAGATGCAGAATCCATGGAAGAAGTAGCAAAATTGAATGCAAATGCAATAAAGTTTTGCTTAAGGATTATATCCAACAAATAACTGGGAAACAAGTTTTACTCAGAGATACTTCAGATATCAAAACTAATAATCATAAGTCATCAGTTGATCTTGAAAAGTTGACTATGTTTCTACCAAGAGAAAAAAATTATCAGTCAACTTAATGGTTGATGAAGAAGATACTCTTTCTGGGATACATTATCAAAATAATGAAATGAAAAAAATGTTTTCACATTATCCAGAAATATTGCTTCTATACCTTTTCAACTTCAATTTCGGAATCGGTAAGTTATATTTCGGAAAAAGTAATCTCGATTTCAGAATTGGTTAGTTCGATTTCAGAAATGGTAAACTCAATTTCAGAATCGGTTAGATGAATTTCAGAAAATGTCCATTCAATTTCAGAAATGGTAAGTTGTATTTCAGAATTGCTAGGTTTAATTTCAGATAATAAATCCTTATCTCTGTTCGAAATGTTTTTGGTAGTTCTGGATAATGCACCTGCACATTCATCAAGAATATATAGGAGAGATATGCATGGAGGAAGAATTCCAAGATGTTATATTTCGCAGATTGGCACCTTACAGCCCTATGTTGAACCCGATTGAAGATACATTGGTATGCCTTCCAAGTCAGAAGTGAAGAGCTTTTTGCCAGATAAAATTCAGACTGCGATGTCTTGAGGAATGTGCAGATCATTCAATGCGAATGATGACACCTCAAATGTGTGCATTCTTATAACCATGTGCAACGCCACTATCCTTCTGCGATTCGGATAGAAGACATGTCTGTGGATTAAATTGAGATTATAATAATATTATTAAATTGTTTTTGAAAAGTTAAATATTGTGAATATACTTTGTTTATTTCACATGCAATTCAAAACATTTCAAACAAATATAGAGATTTGTTTTCTAAAATTGAACCAACCAATTCTGAAATACAACTTACCATTTTTGAAATTGAATGGACTTTTTCTGAAATTCATCTCACCGATTCTGAAATTGAGTTCACCATTTCTGAAATCGAACTAACCAATTCTGAAATCGAGATTACTTTTTCCGAAATATAACTTACCGATTCCGAAGTTGAAGTTGAAAAGGTATAGATGCTACATACAAATTAAATAATCTGGGAATGCCCCTTCATATTGTATTGTATCATTCTAATTAAAATTTTTACCTATATACTTTGCCTTGTCTTGAGTTTCCACAAATGAATTTAATTTTGTAACGTGGATGAATAAATGAATAAATGTAATGAGTATAAATGGAAATAATGAAGGTGATATCATTGCCCTCTTTCTTCTTGAACAAAAAACATCTGAGAGCATTTCCCACATGTTCGAATATATTCAAAATAATAACCCATCCTGGCAGCAAACACAAGTTATATTAACTGATAAAGATGTTTCCAGAGATAAAACTTTTATTGTGACTCTTTCACACATTGAAATCATTTCGTACTAATATCACAACACAAAAAATGACCATTAAATCTGATCAGAGATACAATGTTCTTGCAGTACTTCAGAATATAACTTATGCCAAATCAGAAGAAGACTATGACAAACATTTGGACATACTTAGGAAATTCAACTTTCCACTTGTTATGAAATATTTCTTAGAAAATTGGCATCCAATCCGTTTTGAGTGGGTACAGTGCTATAAAAAAGAAACTGAAACATTCCATGTATATACAACAAATCATCTTGAATCGGTTTATAATAAGAAGAAGAAGAACTTTATTTCCAAATAGGCAAGCCTAATATAAACATGATTAACATATTCTATTTACACATACTTAATACATAAAAATCAAGATATTTGTCTATTTCAACAAAATAACAATAAATAACGGAGAACTATATCACATAAATTCTATAAAGTAATCTATTTTATCTATTTATTCTAACAAAGTCGTAGTTAATAATATATTTTGAATATAAGTTAGCTTCAATTCAATTTGTTGTTATGAATGTTATCAACTCCCTCTTGAATAAACGGATGGAAGATGAATTTTTTATATTACTTGGCAGTTTATTAAAATCATCCAAACCCTTGAAAAATAATGAGTTCATACTGCTTCGTGAATTTGTCCTTGGGATGTAGAAATTGGTATTCGATCTGGTATTATGATGATGTACTTCATTATTCGTGATTAGAAGGTTTTCTAAATATGTTGGTTGCAATTTATTTATTATTTTAAATATAAATATCATAGTTAGATAGTAAAGTCGTTGAGAAACTGTAAGCCATCTTAATCTACAAAGCATATCTTGTATAGGTGTCATTCTATTGCAGCGTAGTATCATTCGCATTCCACGATTCTGCAATTTTTGTAATTGGTTTAATTTGTTCTGATTAATAAGATATAAGAGAGTATACCGCAGAAATCATAATGAGGTTTTATTATGCAATTATAGCATGTTATTTTGGCATACATTGATAGTGAAGATGACACTCTTGAGAAAAAATACAGTTTTTTTGATATTTTACTTATTACATAGTCAGCATGATCATTCAATGAAATTGTGTTATCTACAATAAATCCTAGATACTTAAACTTACTCACAATTTCTACATCATTATCATTCATTTAAATTTTGACTTGATTCCTCTCAATGTTATGTTGTTTATATTTTGTAGTAATGATCATCGCCTTAGTTTTATTGATATTTAGTTTTAGTTTATTTGTTCCAAGGTACAACTCAATATTTTTCAATAAATTATTCATCTTTTCAACAGCGACTTGCAAGGTTTTATCATAGGTATATATCAACGTGTCATCTGCAAAAAGGTTAATTACGTGATCTCCATGTACGTAATTGATATTATTTATATAAATTAAAAATAGTAAGGGCCCTAATACACTGCCTTGTGGTACTCCAAGATCATTTTTCATATTTCGCGAGTAGCACCCATTAATTTTTGTTATTTGACTCCTAAAACTGAGATAACTTTTCAACCACTTCAAAACTATATCACCAATACCATAATATTCGAGCTTTTGGATTAATATATTTCTGTCTATTGTTTCGAATGCCCTTTTTAAATCCAAGAATGTAGTAACAACGTAATTATCTTTATCAATTTTTTCTTTCCAATTTGATATTGTATACTGTAAGGCAGACTCACACGAATGTTTTTTTCTGAAGCCTGACTGACAACCTGAGAATAACCCGTTTTCATCAAAATATTTGACGAGTACCTCATACACTGCTAATTCCAGAACTTTTTCAAGGGTTGGAATGATGAATATTTTCGGTTGTATACGGAAAATAAAGCAGCTATAATTTGATTGTACTCTTTTACTTTCTTAATATTCTCTAAAATCTCTATCACACGATATCGACATCTTATGACAGTTGTCAGGTTGTCTCTCCCCACTTCCCTTTTATTAGTTTCATTTCACAAAACACAAAACCATAAAACAGCACAGACTGATTATATTCCAGTCAAGTATCATAAAACATAATTAGCAGAAACAGAAATGTTTGTTGTCATGTTGTCAACATTTTAACATTCCCCCTCAACAAATATTTCTGTATTAACTTATCTAAAAATTCCAGAGCTCATTTTCCTTTTTTAACATTGAATCTCTGAATTTTTGAAAGAGTATTTTTCCCAATGGTTTTGTAAATATATCAGCAATATTTCAGACGTTGGGATATATTCAAGTTGGACATTTCCATTATTAACATTGTCTAATATGTAGTGGTACCGAGTATCAACATGCTTCAAACGCTTATTATTTTCATTATTTTCCGAAATCTTTATAACTGATTGATTGTCCTCAAAAAGTACTATAGGTTTTGACAGTGTGAACATGAAATCTGCAATCAATTTTTTTATGTACAAAGATTCTGTTATTGCAATACTTAATGCAATGTACTCTGCCTCTGATGAAGACAGAGCAACTGTCATTTGTTTTTTTGAAAACCAACTTATTAAACAATCATGCAGTGTTAAAATAAAACCTGATGTTGATTTTTGGTCCCTTACGTCACCCGCCCAATCAGCATCAACATGTCCTTTCAATTCACAATCCAAATTACATGTATAAACAAGAGACAAATTCAAAGTACTTTTGACATACCTTAAAATTCTTTTCAGAGTTTTAAATAACATATTACTAGCACAATGTTGATACCTACTAAGAAATATAACAGATACACATAGATCAGGACGAGTTCCTGACACAGCATAAAGCAAGCTACCAATTAATTGTCTGCATTGTTTTTCTATGAATTCACTTTCTGACTTTTCTCTTTGTAGAGTTTTAAAATCAAAATTTTGATCTATAGGTGTCTCTGCACCTTTGCAATCTGACATACTAAACTTTTCTAGAACTTTTTCTAGATATTTTCGTTGATTTATTATTGTGATCCCTTTGTTTATATCTTGATTTATGCTTATGCCCAAATAATTACTAGCTAGACCTAAATATTTTGTTTTGAAATTACTATTCAGTAGGACTTTGAAATTTTCAATTTCATTTTCATCATTGCCAAATATGAGCATATCATCCACATATATCAGTAAAAAAAGTGAATTGTCACCATGACATCTACTATATAAACATTAATCATTTTTTGACCTTATAAAATTTTCATTACTCATGAAGGCATCAAATTTTTGATTCCAATATTTAGGTGACTTTTTGAGTCCATAAATTGAATGATTTAATTTACAATAAGTACCATCTGGTAATTTCATATATACCGTTTCATTGATGTCCCCATAGAGAAAGGCTCCTGTAACATCTAGCTGATGTATTGGTAGCTTCATTTTATTTGCAATTACCATAAACAGTCTGAATGTTGTTAATCTTGCAACTGGTGCATATATTTCTGGATCACAATCTGTTTGTTCAAAACCTCTAGCTACCAGACGTGCCTTGTATTGTTTTCCTCCTTCAAGGTCGTCCTTTATTTTGAATACCCACTTGCTACTTATTACTTGAACATCTCTTGGACATTCTTCAACATCTGTCCAGGTATTATTTTCCTTGAGTGTTTCAATTTCCTTCTCTATGGCTTTCAACCATTTTTCCTTATCATTTCTTTGTAATACTTCTTTATATGAATTTGGTTCATTATTTATTGATATTAAACTGATTTCTGAATCACTACCATCATCAAAGTCAGTTGTGTAATCATTCAGCCATAATGGACATCTTCTTGTTCTTGCTGAGCGTTCATGATTCTCAATTTGTATGTTTTTTTCACCTTGTCTCAGATTCATGTTTCCAATATTTTCCTCCATGTTTATTTCTTCTTCTTCACCTTGTATCAAATTCTCATTTTCAGGATGTCCTCTCAAGTCAATTTCTTCTTCAACTTGTTGTAGATTCATGTTTTCAAGGGGTTCTTCTATATTAATTTCTTCAGGAAAGTTTTCATCAACAAGTTGGTCAGGTAAAATATTATGTAATATTTCATCATTTTTCTGGATAGGATTTTCATCAATTTGTGTATTTTTGATGAATATGACATCTCTTTTGATTTCCACCAAGTTTTTCTTAGGGAAATAAATTCTGAAACCTTTAGTGTCTTCACCATAACCCAAAAATACTCCTATTTCAGATTTAGGGTCCCATTTTCTCCTTTTTTGATCTGGTACATGAACTGCTACTGGTGTACCAAATTTTTGTAGGTTATGGATATCAAACATGCCTTTATTGAACCATAGTTCAAAGGGTGTCTTCTTTTTTTCCTGACTTTGTCCTGTTCTGTTGAGTACAAAGACAGCAGTATTAACTGCCTCTGCCCATAAATTTTTATTGAAATTATTCTCCAAAATCATGGTCCTTGCAGCTTCAACAATTGTTCGCATCTCCCTCTCAGCACAGCCATTCTGCTGTGGAGTGTAAACTACACTTGTCTGATGTTGGATACCATTATTTATCATTATTTGTTTCACATCATAGTTTATAAACTCTGATCCATTGTCAGTCCTTGCTGTCTGTATTACATGTCCTGTATTGGTTTTAGTTCTCATTATGAATTCATGAATTTTATCCTTTCTTTCACTTTTATATTTCAAGAAATATACTGTTCTGAATCGGGAGTAATCATCTTTTATTAGGAGGAAATATTTTGCCCCACCCAAAGAATTGGTCTCCATAGGGCCACATAAATCCATATGAATCAACTGACCTGGTTTTTCTGTTTTTGTCTCACTCAAATTGAAGGTTAGTTTGTGTTGTTTACCTTTCACACATGGAATGCAAATAGTGTCTAACCCATCATCATACTGTATGTTATTCCTATTTAAAATATGTTTCACTTGTTGGATATTTTGGTGTGCCATTTTTGTATGCCATTCAATTAGATTTTCAGTTACTATGCCAGTGTTTGCACAAGAAACTGCCTCAATGTTTTTGAAGCACATTTTATATATTTTCTTGTCTCTTTCACCTACTGCACCCACTGTGCCATTTTTCATGAACAGACACTGATCATAGGACATTTCAACTGTATATCCTCTTGTGATCCCAGATAGCACAAATTCCTTTTGAGGCCCTTCTGAGGCGTTCACAATAATGTCCTCAGGACGTCGAGAGCGAGCCAGAGGACATTCTTAAGACGTCCTCCTGTTACCATTCTCTACATACTAATAACGTCTCAGAACATCCCTATAAAATCTTTTGAGACAACCTCAGGACATCATAGTAACAACTTGAGGCGGTTTTTGATGATGTTTCAAGGAGGTTCAAGATTTATGGGAGAATCTTATTCATATACAGAATGAGTCACTAGTGTGTTCTCCTCCGATATTAGCCAAACCGTCAGATATATAAAATGAAAATTCAAGTACAACAGTAATAGGGTTTCATAAGAACAATCACCTAAAGTTGTTTTCATATCTATAGGGTGTTCGAATTCCAAGATATCGGTTGATGATTGGTTTTTTTCAATGGAACACCTTGTATATTATTACATTTTTGAGTTTTCCTTGAAGAGTTGATTTCATCAATGCATTACACTTGGTGGGAATAATTACAGAGATATAGGGTGTTGACAATCGAGATTCTTCAAATGTAGGATTTTTTGTGTCGAAACTATTCATTAATGGTCAAAACGGCTCACATGCCCCTGTCTTAACTTTTGATTAGCTATCTACTGATATTTATTTGGATCAGATACAATAAGCTGATCAGTATTCTGAATGTTGAACCACCCTCTATTTGTTCCGATTGAATGTCATTAGATAGTAAATCAAAAGTTCATAAGGAAATGTGAGCCGTTTTGACCAATATTGAATAGTTTCCACAAAAAAAAATCCTAAAATTGAAAAATCTTGTTTTTGAACACCCTATATCTCTGTAATCATTCCCGCTAGACCCCAAGTGTGATGCATTGATGAAATCAGCTCTTCAGGGAGAACCTAAAAATGCAATAGTATACAGGGTGACCCATTTGAAAAAAAAAACAATCATCAGTCAATATATCTTGGAATTCAAACACCCTATACAGATATGAAAACAATTTAATGTGAAAGTTCTCATGAAACCCTATTACTGTTGTACTTGAATTTTCTCTATTTATCCGATGGTTTGGCTAATATACAAGGATAACACACTATTGACTCACCTTGTATTATGCAAATGATAATTTCTTCAAAATAATATGGATCTCATGATATTTGCAAAATTTCCCTCTATTTATAATAGGTTCAAATGAAAAACCAAATGAAAAACTTACATTCTAATATTTATAACTTATTCTGAACAATTTCAATTTCCTTTTTGAAGAAATGTATTTCAGCTTCTTGTTGAGCACTACTAGAAGTTATTGCCTATTGGTAGTTATATTTCTCCATGTTGTTTTTGATTTCTGAACACTGAACATTCCTGATGCAGAATCAACTGGAAGTTGAAGCCTTCATGCATGCAATATTTTATAGATTCTGAAGAGGCAAAACTATCTGAAACAAACAATGTATTAATATTTCATGTCCAGTACTTACTATCAATGATATGATTTATGTAGTAAGGTACCAACCATTATTGAATCTACTGAAAGTTCAAGTCTGCATTATGTACAATAATCTTTCATAATTTCCGAAGAAGCCAAAATATCTCTGCTCTGATGATATCATCATTTTTGGTGAATTCATGCACGACCTAACTTAACCCTAACTTAACATAACCCTAACCTTAAGAAGTTGAATACCCAATTTTGTATGATGATGTTCATGCACAGACTTAAGGATTCAAGCTTAATTTAAGAAAGTCATAAGTTGGCCAACATTTAACTTAATCCACTTCTTAATGCAAACATGTACTCTGCGCATGCCTAAAATCTGCATTGATGCCAATACAATTATCATGAAAATAAATCATAACCTAAAATATTTGATTTTGAATTCGAATTTTCTACGATAGCGCTCCACATTTTTCTGGCAATATGTTCGACGACTCAGAATTAATACATTTAGTGGAACAATTTTCATTCATTTATAATAAGGCTGATCCGAAATTCAAAAATAAACTTGCTAGAGAGAATGCCTGGACCACAATTTCGTCAACGTTGGGCGATTCTCGTAAGTACCTATTCTGCTGGAATATGAAAGACTGTTCTTTGGATTTTCAATATTACCTTCCATCTCTGAGTTTTCTATCATTTTAGCTGAAAATGTCGAGTCCAGGTGGACAGTGCTTCGGAATCGTTATACCAAAGAAAAGAAAAAAATCAAAACCGTTCCAACTGGATCGCAGGGTACAGGGCCCGAAATATCTACATGGCCCCAATTCAAAGAAATGGGGTTTTTAGATAAATTTATCATAACCAGACGGTTTGATATACATAGGCAATTCAACTGATAGAGATTTTCATCTAGTTTCTTTATTGTAGAACCACTGGCAATATAAATAATGCAAAATGTTCCTCTACCGCCTCTACTAATGCATGGGATACATTTTCTCAATTAACCAGTGCGAATGATGTAGGAGAAGTTTCTGATACACAGGAACTACAGGAAAATGATAAGGAAAATGATGATACTCAAATATCAACTGTAATTAACGAAACTGAGAATGCACCAGGGAATGAAGAAAATAATATAGATGATGATAGATCCATCAGAAGAAGTGAAACAGGCAGCCTTAGAAATGAAATGAAAAGACAAAAAATTGCCTCTAAAAACTCAAGATCAGAAATGCAAAGTAGCATTGCCAGTGCGTTGACCCACATCACATCATATCTCAAAGCTGATAATGAACCTGCAGTTAATGCAGAGGATGAGCTGTTTGCCAAATCTTTGGCGTGCTCTCTTTCACAAATTAAAAATCGAAAGAGAAAAAGTACCTGTAAAATAAAATTATTGGAAGTGCTGGATGAGTTTGAGGAAGATTGAAATTTCCATATTGAGATTATGATGTGAATTTTGATCTATTATTATTTAGTCTAGGGCGGTTAAAAAGCTATCAAATATTACAAATTTGAACATATCTTTTCAAATAGTTGTATGCACATTGGTAGGTATTAGCCATTGTTTTTGTGTTTCTTTTTTCATGGTACTTTTCTCAATAATTGTAGTTTCAAGTTATAATGAAAAATAAGAGAACCATAATATTAAATTTATTTTGAATATTAAACAATTACAGAATATCCAAAGTGAAACAATACAAAATTTTGAATCTAATGAGAGGAAAACAAATTGAAAAGTTCATAATGGTAAAATTTCTCAGAACTGATTTGGTACTGAGCCTTGTGTTACATGATTCCATTGCCAAGGAACGCAACCTTCATCAGTTAAAAAATAATCAGCTAGAGCTTCTCTGCAATTTTGGGCTGTTCTGCTAGCATTATTACTACCAAGTCGTCCCACAGATCGAAGCCTTATATTTTCTTCCCTCCATAGACCAATATGAAAATCCCCATTATTATCAACATAATCAACAAAACCAGTCGGACAATAATTTCTTTCCTCAATAGGAATGTCTTGCTCACTGCGTTGAAGAAAATTGTGAAGGACAACTGTAGCTCGGGTCACCTCTTCACATGTTGAAATATCAGCTACAATTGGCCTTCGTAAAATTCTCCAACGTTGAGCAAGTATTCCAAAAGTATTTTCAATTGTCCTTCTGGCTCTAGATAAGCGATAATTGAAAATATTTTTTCTCTCTCCCAGGCGTTCCCCTGGGAAAGGGCGCATTATATTTTCATGTAGTGGAAATGCTTGATCGGCAACAAGAAAGTGTGACAATGTGATAGCAGTATTTGGCAGATTTGTTGGTGGTGGAATTTTTAATTTTTTCGTGATCAATGCATGCCCTAGCCCAGAATTTTTGAAAACTGTGCTATCATGATTTGATCCTGCAGCTCCTATGTCCACCATTGTGAACTTGTAAAAAGCATCACATGTTGCCATTAGCACCAGGCTGAATGACTTTTTGTAACTGAAGTAATCAGTTCCGGAATATTTTGGTGCCTGAATAACTATATGTTTCCCGTCCACAGCCCCAAAACAATTTGGCATGTTCCATCTGAGAAAATAACCCTTTGAAATATCCTTCCATTCCTCAGCTGTCGGTTCATGGAGATAAATAGGTTGCAAATTATTCCATAGTGCTCTACACGTTTCTTTTATTACATAATGAGCTGTTGATTTTCCTATATAGTAGTCCCAGGATATTTGTTGCATGGAACATCCTTCTGCAAGGTAACTGTGAAAGTAATTGATGTTCAATTAATGAAAATCATACGAAAATCTTTTGAATACTCACTGCAAAGTTAATGTTAGTCTTTCAGCTGGTGAAAGGGCATTCCTATAAGGATATTTTTTCAGGTCATGTTCGATTAGTTCCAGGAGATTTTTAAAAAGAACAGGAGACATTCGAGTATACCTAAAATAATCTTGATGATCCCTTTCCTCTATAAACTTCACAAGAGTAGAGAAGTGCCCAAGTCTTTTACGATCTCTCAATAAAGGTCTAACTGAGAATTTTCTTTCATAGGTGGTAACCAAATATGCTGAAATAGCTAACAAAGAAGCTGCTAAGGCAACAGCAACATGTTTTTTTTTTTGAAACTTTCATTATTAAAGAAATTCGCCAAATATTCAAAACTGAATGATGAATTAAAACCACTCTTTGAAAATTTGATTATTTCTATAGGTTGGTACAATTGGGAATTGTCGTTCTGCGCTTGCGTACATTTTTATGTTAAGTTGTGCATGAATACCTAACAGAAATGTTTGAGGCAATCTTACGTTAAGTCTTAAGTTAAGACTAAGTTACGTCGTGCATGAATTCACCATTTGTGTTATCAATAACCTCCTGAAACAAATAATGTACCTATTAATATTTCATGTTCCAGTACCTACTATATCAATGATTTGATTTAGGTACCTACCTTTATTGAATATACTGAAAGTGCAAACATGCATTCAATCTCACATAGATTTCGAAGAAGCCAAAATATCATGGAATGAAACATCTTTGCTCTGATGACATCATCAATCTTGTGTTCTCAATAACTTCATCTGAAACAAATAATTGACCTATTAACATTTCATGTCCAGTACCTACTATATCAATGATTTGATTCAGGTACCTACCTTTATTGAATTCATACTGAATGTTCAAGCTTCCATACAATATTTTATAGATTCTGAAGAAGCAAAGATATCTTGGAATAAAACATGTTTGCTATGATGATATCATCAAGTTTGTGTTCTCAATAACCTCCTGAGACAATAAATAATGTATATGAATGTATCAATAATATTTCATGTCCGGTACTATCAATGATTCTATTAAGTATTTACTCACCTTTGTTTCTTGTTACCTGAGAGAAATGCCATCAACAGAGATTATCATCCTTTTGTTATTGTTATCTTTCAATTCTGTGCAATAAGTTCTTCTCGCAATCATTTTGTGAAATAGAAATTTGATGAATGCATGATGGAGGTATTCAATGAATACTCTAATAATTTTGATATAATCATTAATATTATGATGTATCTTGAACAAATCATGACTATCATGAGACATAACCTCAATTCTTGTTCTTCTTTTTCTTCCTTGTGTCTTCGATGACACGTTATTTCATGGAATGTCATCTGAAGACGTCCGTAGGCACGAAATTCTTTACATCCTCAGGCTGTCACTGAAAGAACTCATTTAGGACAATTACAGCGCTAAATTTACGCCTGATGATGTTCTTAGGTTGTAGAAAATAGAACGTCCTCTCCAGGCGTTTGGCGACACATTGAGGATGACCTTAGGCGAGTGTGTGCTATCTGGGATAGCAGCACCAACAGAAAATAGATTAGCAGTCATTTTTGGTACATGTAAAACATTATTCAAAGTAGTTTCAATCCAGCATTTCCCATTGAATGCTTCCAATTTTATTTGACCAACACCTTCAGCTTGAATCATGGTGCCATCACCGATAATTATGTTTTTGGTTTGAGAAAGTCTTTCATATGCACAGAACAGGTGTTTATTGTGACACATATGTTCTGATGCCCCACTATCAACTATCCAGTCCTGTATCATCATTTGTCCATGAAATGCAAAACTAACTGCAGTGAATGCATTTCCTGAAGTTTCATTTTTTAAAAACCAACAGTCAACTTTGTAATGTCCTCTCTTCTTGCAGTTTTCACAAAACTTGTTTGAATTTGATCTACAGTCTTTTTTGAAGTGCCCCACTCTGTTGCATTTAAAACATTTTCTACTTTCACTATTTTGTGTGGCAAGTAGGGCTGTAACTTCTTGTCTATTATTAATTCTCTGTTCTTCAACTAATAATCTAGCAACCAGCTCAGATATTTTTTGGTTTTCTGAGGTAACTGATTCCCAAGCTGACACAAAATGCTTGTAATCATCAGGCAGTGAAGTGAGGATCTTCGTTAACACCATCTTTTCTGCAATTTCACCATTCAATTGTCTAATCTGGTTCACATTTTCTTCGATTTTTGCAATGAACGTTGCCATATCTTCATTTTGGTTAAACTGCATACTAAAAAACTTTTGATGCAAGAGATGCAATGACATTTGAGACGTTTGCTCATATATGGTATGTAGTTTATCCCAGATTTCTTTGGAGGTTTCACAGTTCATCACTTGTAACATTGCTTTCTGAGATAACCTTGTAACTAGCACACTTTGGGCTTTGGCATCCTTTTGTTCCCATATTCTTCTGGCGGCAGCCTCTTGGGGCTTTAATGATGAACCATCTATGACACTGTAAACTTCCAGTGCTTTCAGGATAACTTTAACTTGGAATTTCCATATTGACCAGTTTGATAGTCCTTCCAGTTTTGTAGTAAAACTGCTGTTCTCGCCGGAATTTGTTACGATTCCATCCATTTTCCGTTTTTTTTTTTTTTTATACGCTATACCACGTTTCCTTGGTTTGCTTGACCACGCTTTCGAGTTTTTTTTTTTATTGCTGCTTTACCACAGATATTACATGTTTCACCGCAATAATTTTCCGTATATCACTGGGCCCATAACCTGATGAATATTTTCGGTTGTATACGGAAAATAAAGCAGCTATAATTTGATTGTACTCTTTTACTTTCTTAATATTCTCTAAAATCTCTATCACACGATATCGACATCTTATGACAGTTGTCAGGTTGTCTCTCCCCACTTCCCTTTTATTAGTTTCATTTCACAAAACACAAAACCATAAAACAGCACAGACTGATTATATTCCAGTCAAGTATCATAAAACATAATTAGCAGAAACAGAAATGTTTGTTGTCATGTTGTCAACATTTTAACATGGAAGAGTATTGATAGGACGAAAACTACACGATTCTATAGTATTATTTATTTTCGGTATTGGTATAACAGTGCTTGTTTTGAAGTGTTGGGGAAATTGTCCAGTTTGAAGAGACGTATTTATAAAGTTCAGTATTACATGTCCTAAGGTGTTGAATGTCTCCCTTAGAAATTGACTGTTCATTATCTCAGATCTATTAATCTTATCTATTGAAAATATTATATTTTTCAACTGCGGCAAATCTAGCTGTTGAAATGAATTCAATTCACAATTAACTATATCAAAACTGTTTGAACTCCAGTCTGAATCAGAATTTATATTGTTCACAATTTCTCTGATGCTATTAACAAAATATTCATGATCAAAAGAGTATGTTCGAAATTTAGCAACCTGGAAATGTTTTTTGAGGACTTTCTGATTTTATTCAATTCTATGATTACTGAAAGAAAAGCTACGGTAAACACATTCAATAAAAGGACTGTATGTTCTTTGAATGATTCAGAACTGTTTTATGCAAAAATAGTGACACCTTTTGCTTTCAGACTATTGAAGAAAAACCTACAGCGATCTGAATGTGTTCAGATTGCTGAAGTTATGCCTGAACACTATAGGCGACTGAGATTAAGATCGTAGCGCCAGAACGGTGAATGTCGGTACTACTCTATGGGCCATTGGCGGATTGTTTACATTGTTTGGTAATGGTGTTTATGTTCATTTCGTTTTGAGTTTTCGACCGTTCAGCTTTGTTATTTGTCAATTTTCGAACTTTGTATTTTCCAGCGGTCTATTGTGTTTTGATTGAGCACTATATTATCTCTGTTCAACATTAGATAACGTCCCTACCTCTAGTTGAACTTCATATATACCAACATACATAAGCTGTAAGTTTTTATCATTATTGAACAATAATTCTCATGAAAACCTGTGTGGGATGTTGATTTCCAATTCGAATATATGGCTGGGATATTCCCCTGATAGCATGATATTTTTAAAAGAAAATCCAGCATACTTTTTGAGAATGAAATGTTCTTTTGAAGGTGAATTTAGGTATGCAGTTTCTACTTGACTTTTTACAACATAATCATCAAAACCCTGATTGATAAAATTCTTTACTGTTTAAAAATTCTACTGTTCATGAGTAAAGATATATTCAGTTTAAAATTTGTTTGTTTTTTTACCATCACCCCAAGAAGTAGGTATTATATTCATAATAGACATACATTTGGGAATATATATGAGTACATTTTCAGTGAAGTGTAAAAAACAATCTCTCATTATGTTCAGACACTTTTTCCAATCTTCAAGTTATGAATCCACACCTTTCTCCTACTGATCACTTCCTTATTATTTCCCAAATTATCAGTTTCAAATGCTAATTTAGACTGTCCTGATTATTTAAATGATTGAAAGCTATACTGGGGATTTTTTTGCTCAAGGTGAACAATCAGGTACACAACAATAATGACTCATGTTTTTAAACGTTTATAGAAGTTCTCAAACAAAATAATAGACAATTAAAACACAACTACTTCTTATACAAAATACACGCAAACTAATGTAAACAAAACAATCAATGGCCCATACGTTAGTTATATTAGACAACGGTAGAGGGAGTACTCCTTAGCATGAATCGCCTATACAGTGAAATCTTCATCAAATTTAAGTTTTGAAGTAACTAATGAATCTTGTACCTGCTCATTTTTTGTTAATGTGAAATTGCCATGTCATCATATACTTATTCAAATCAAGAGGTTGTTAAATTCTTAGGCGTATTTCTTGATTAATGTCTTACCTGGAATAAGCACTGTGAATACATTGTGAAAAACATTAATGTTATAAATTTTCAACTCAGAACTCTGAGAAATACCTTGAATTTAAATCAATTGTGCAGTCTCTACTTTGCTCAAGTGGACTCACGTATCCGATATGGTATATGTTTCTGGGGGTCATCTACATCAGCGAAGGATATTTTTCTGGCTCAAAAAAAGGCTTTAAGAAGTATGATGGGCATTCAGAGAATGGATTCCTGCAAGCCTTTTTTCATAAGGTTGAAGATATTAACGCTGCCCTGCCTCCTTAAGGTGCGTATTCACTTGCAACAGAACAGTCCGAACGAACCAAACGCGCCGCGCGCGCTGTAACAAATTTGCCTAGTCAATACGTTGCGCAGAACCGAACCGAACGCGCCAAACATTTTCCGAGGGTTGTCGGTAAACGCGATTTGCACAAAGGGAATCATTCTTTCGCCGGTGTTCAGTGGATACGGATGTTTGGTGCGCTTGCTGTGTTTGTAGCGTTCGTCCCTTGTCTGAAGCAAAGCAAAGAAAATGGACTGGAGCAGGGAAAAATACCTAGAACTGATTGACCAATTTGAACGGCATCCTGTATTATGGGATCCTACAAACGGATGTTATTTTAACAAAATTAAAAAGCATGATGCGTGGGCGGTAATTGCTAAAAATATGGGATGCGCCGTAGATGATATCAAAAAAAAAATGGAAAGTCTTCTTTCAAGTTTTAGAAGGGAAAAAGCCAAGGGAAAAAAATCTGTAGGAACAGGAAGAGGTAAGTTTTTCAGATTGTGCAGTTATTTCAAGTTAAATATAAAAATAATCAGTTACAGTGGGTTTATACAGTAAATAAGATAACATAAGGAATGAGATACGAATCAAGACATAAATAAACTGGTACAGATAAATTAAATTAAATAAGAAATAATAATCAACCAATAAAATCACGGCTTTCTTGACATAAATCGTCATGTCAGCTGTCAGCGCTGTCAAAATTTCATCAGCACATGCGCGTTTGTATTTTCGAACTAAATTAAGATAAGAGTTGAAAGTTGGTCAACTCTTATTGCTTATTTCTTAACATTCCTATTGAATTACGTATGTTCAACTTTCTTATCTTATTTCTTATTTTATCTTATTTGCTGTATAAACCCACTGTTAACAAAAGCTTTCAAACATTTGCCTGTACCTGTCAAAACAAAATTGGAATATTTTATAAAAAATCGAAAAGTTGTACTCGAAAAAGTTGTTTATTTCCTCTACCTTTACGCCAAATTTGAACAAAATCTAACCTAACTTTTTTTTGGTACACTCTAGTTAGACAAAATATAGTATAACGACTATCAAAAATGAAACGCTGCTGTCGGGTCTACGATATATTCTATATTGAAGAAAAACTGAACAGGAGATTTAACTTATTGAGTTCATTTGGCCCTGGCGAAAATTAAACAAACTTCTGCATCTTCAGCAGATATCAGATTTCCTATACGAACTATCGCTATAATGATCTCATTGAAATGAAAGAAAGTGCTCCTAGACCTAAATTAATAATCATCAATATTTAGAATAATATATGAACAATAGAATCGAACACGTGTGCTATATACTGATGGGTCATCACATTCGGCCATCCTTACAGCTCAGACGTCCTCGTCTTCTTTTTCTTCTCCTGGTACGGCTTACGTGTCTGTGTTCTGCAAAAAGAAGGAAACAAAGTAGTTGTAGCTTTAACAATTTCATGCTACCTTTTGGTAGTTCTCATTTGTTTGATTTTTTTTTTATGTTATCTGAGTCACCGACTCTTTTTTTTATATTTTTACTTTATGCTCTTTAGAGCTCAGGAATATTCTTGAATTTTATGCTCACTATATAGAGCTTGAAATACTATTTTCATATACTTTGTGCACTATCATAATATTTTATGCTTTCTAGAGCTGTGTTTTATGCTTACATAGCTTCATTCCACATAGAAGACTTGTTACGAACTAATAAGTAAATCCTAGAAAATGTACAAGAATATCAACCCTCTAATAAATCTAACAGTTCGTCGGTACTATCAATTTCACTGTCAGACTCACTCTCTATCAATACTCCTCCAGTATATTTTTTTAATTGATCTACTGGTACTGTGGCCGTATAGTTTTTATAACCTTTCATTCCCTTCAAGGAAATAATCTCATATCTGTCATTACCCCTAACTTTATTTACTTTATAAGGCCCACCGAATTTAATTCCAGTTTTTCTGGTTACTTCTTTTTTGGACGTACCGCCCCCGCTCCACAATACCAGATCGCCAACCTCAAAGATCTCTGCTGTTTTTCTTTTTACATCAAATATCCGTTTCATTTTATCAGCTTGTTGGTCCATCTTTTGTTTAGCAATTAGTTTAGCATGTTCTCTATCTACCCTTATGTCAATGTTTCTATCTAAATCACTATGCTTGGCTTGGTCAAACCCAAACATTAGTCTATGAGGGGTGAATCCTGTACTTGCGTTGACAGTATTATTGATACCCCATACTACATCCGGAAGCACAGAATACCACTCATCTTCGTCATTTACACTAGCATTGATAGCAGTTTTTAATGTCAAATTATATCGTTCTACTTGGCCATTAGATCTAGGGGATGAAACACTATTGAGAATGTGTTTAAATTGATATTTCATTGTGAACTCTTTGAAAATTCGACTAGTGAATGCTTTACCACGATCAGATATGATTCTTTTGGGTACTGCAAAAATACTGAAAAGATCTTTCAAAATATGCACCTACTGCCTCTTTTGAGTTGGTAGTTTTTGTCGGTCGCGCGAACAAAAACTTTGAGAATGAATCTACTATCATTAATATGTAACAAAATCCACCTCCACTCCTGATATATGGACCTAAATGATCAATGTGCCAAGTGTGCAAGGGCTCAGTTGGCTTATTTATGGGAAATAAAAACCCTGGCTTCTTTCCATACTGATCCCTTTTATAGGCACAGTCTAGACACGCATAAACGTATTTTTTTATAAATCTTGTCATACCTTGAAACCAAAATTTACTTTTTATTAATGATTCGCATTTCTGAAATCCTATGTGGCCAATTTCGTCATGATATTTTTTTAAAATATTGAACCTAGCAGATTTGGGTATAACTAATTTTTCGTTTCCATCAGCTGTTTTTCTATACAACCGATAATTTTTAATTAGGTATGTATTTCTTATTTGTTTGTCACAATCTTTTTGTTTAAGTTTTTCACAAATTGTTCGTAGGGTATCGTCTTGCAGTTGAATGCTTAAGAACCAATCATCTGTGCCAATGATTGCCAATAAATTAGACTCAGGTATGTTCCGACTAAGAGCATCGACATGTTTCATTTTGTCGCCTGGTCTGTGTTTTATGTCAAAATCGAAATCCTGAATCGCAAGCCACCATCGGGCTACTCGAGGCAATAAATCACGTTTCGTAAACGTTGAACGCACAGCGGCGCAATCTGTTACGATAGTAAAATGTATTCCAAATAAATAAACACGGAATCTCTTAATGGATTCTACAATGGCAAGTGTTTCTAACTCGTAAGAATGATAAAATGATTCATCTTTATTTGCCATGCGACTATAGTACATGACAGGTCTGAAATGATCTTTATGTTTTTGTAATAAAATACTAGCAATACCTTTGCTGCTTGCGTCCGTATGCAATTCAGTTTCGAGATTTGGGTCAAAAATGCTGAGTAGGGGTCTAGATGTTAATTGTTGTTTAATGGCATTGAATGAATCTTCCTCTATGGAAGTCCAATTCCATAGAACAGATTTTCTTAAAAGATTAGTTAACGGTGATACTATAATTGCGTGATCCTTTATAAATTTTCGAAAGTAAGAGCTTAGGCCCAGGAATTGTCTTAGTTCATGCAAATTTTTGGGAACGGGAAAACTGGCAACAGCTACTATTTTATATTGTCCTGGACGGATTCCATTTTCGTCTATTTCATATCCAAGATAATCTATGGAAGTGTCAAAAAAGAAACATTTTCCAATATTCAATTTCAAATTTGCAGTTTTCAGCAGTTTTAAGACAGTAGCTAATATTTCGAGGCCTTCTGTAATAGTCTCAGTGGAAATCAGAATATCATCTAAATAAATACTTATGTTTTGTTGACACAAATCAGAAAATAAATCGTTTAAAAATCTTTGAAATGTAGCTGGGGCGTTTGATAACCCGAAAGGCATCCTTAAAAATTCATATTGCCCATCTTGTGTCACGAAAGCTGTTTTATGTACTGAACTAGGCGATATTGGTATTTGATAATATCCTTGGGTCATATCCAAACTAGAAAAATATCTTTTTCCTCTGAGACGACCAATTTGATCTTCAATATGTGGTAATGGATATCTATCCTTGGTAGTGATAGAATTCAACCTTCGGTAATCTACACATAACCTGTGATCGCCATTTTTTTTTCTTACTAAAACCGCTGGGCTGGAGTAGCTAGAATGGGATTTTCTTATTATACCATTTTCTAACATTTCTTTGATCTTGGTTCGAATGATACATTTTTCTTTTTCAGAATATCTATATGGTCTGTAGAAAATTGGTTCATTTTTATCTAAATTTATTTCAAACTCAATCAAATTTGTCGCACCTAGCTCGGAAGTATCTTTAGCAAAACAGTCTTGAAATGTCATCAGCATTTTATAAAACTGTGATAAATAAGGTTCCTTCAATGCCTCTGTGTTTACTTTAACATCAATCAAGTTCAGAGACCACGTGTGTTTTATTAAATTCGGTGAACAGTTCTGGATTTGTGAAAAATCAAATTCCCTAGCTCTGGCAACAATTCGACCCTTATGCCAATGAAGTTTGTTGGAGCCGGTATTAGTAACATTGAGTACGTCTATGGGTTTGGTCAATAAAGAGCCTGGGATTGAATAGTGTTCGTCAAAATCATGGGTTCTTGAACAAATAAACAAACACTTTTCAGTATTAGCCTTGATATTAGTGCTGACAGGTACCATTGTAGTAGATTGCGGGTTTATCGTAATATTTTCCTCTAGCACTATAGGTGAAGAATGTGTCGTGTGGATTATTTTATTTAAAATTACTTGTTGCCCATGAATATTCAGACAAACATCTGCATGATTTATAATTGGTTGACCAATTATGACTTCAATGTCACCCATATCGGCTTCCACAAAATGTATGGCAGATTTTATTGAAAAATCTTTGAACCCAAAATTTACATGACTCATTCCTTTCGGAAAAATTATTTCACCTCCGAATCCCTTGACTACAACATCTGACGGAGTTGATTTGAGTTCAAGTTTTCTCATCACCGAAACGTTGGCGACATTTATTTGACTTCCTGTGTCTAAATATCCATTGCAGATAATATTGTTCAAACTAACATCAATGATATAACAACAATTTACTACTTGCCTTTGCAAAAGTTGTACCTTAGCAGGATTCAAATGCCAACAGTTCTCTCTCGAGTGACCTTTTCTGCTGCAATGGGTACATTCCTTGATTTTGAAATTAATGTCCCCAGAGTTGAATGTTTTGTAGCCTCTTGAATGTCCAGCTTCTATGTTTTTGGAAAGGACTGAAGGAGCAGCATTATTGTTCCGGAAAAAACAGCTTCTAGCGAAATGTCCCCTTTTCTTGCAAATGTGGCACTTTACTTCATCATCCTTGGCAACTTTATCGCGTTTCTGAAGGAGTCCATGACTTGTACTAGGTGTGGCAGTGTCGAGTTTGCACAAAAACCCTTGAAATAGCTCTTCAGGAGTTTTGAAATTCGCTGATTTTGCAGTTCCATGGTATTCAAGAGGTAGTCCATCAATTATACAGGATGTCGCGTTGAAATCCGAGATGTCACATTTCCTGAATAAGACGCACTTCGAATAATAGTAGTGTAGCATGGTTTCATTGTTTCGCTTTTTCCGTTCGAGCATCTGCTTCAAATTGTCCACGAAATTCTCATGCGATGGGAAAGCCCTTAGTAGTACACTTTTCCACTCGTCCCATGATTTATTATATTCTCGAAGACCGTTGTACCATAGTTTCGCGATTCCAGAAAGCTTCGACTGCATGAAGTACGATTTTGTAGAATCGTTCCAATTATGAATTTGTCCAAGTTGTTCAATTTTATTGAGCCAATTCTGAGAATTGATGTCTCCAACCTCAGGATCAAAAATTGGCACAATATCACTTTTAGACAAATTAACAACGCTGGATGTCGGCAGCTCTGATGCCTGATTAAAAGGGGCCTTACTCATGGATGGTTGAAGCTGTCCAATAATTTCACACACCTTTGATGTTATGAGCTCCTCGATTCGTCGTTTTTTGGCTGCCTTACTCTGAGAACGTTCTAATTCATTGTCAGAAGCAGAGGGTGATTCGGGCTCATGTCGCTCCGAATAGGTGGGTAAACTTCGTTCCATGAGATCTTTTGAATGTCTTTGAGATGAAATACTACCCTCGCTTTCACTATCACTGATCATATTGTCACGAACGAAAAAGACAATGAAAAAAAAATCACCACTTCTGAAGTATAACGACTATCAAAAATGAAACGCTGCTGTCGGGTCTACAATATATTCTATATTGAAGAAAAACTGAACAGGAGATTTAACTTATTGAGTTCATTTGGCCCTGGCGAAAATTAAACAAACTTCTGCATCTTCAGCAGATATCAGATTTCCTATACGAACTATCGCTATAATGATCTCATTGAAATGAAAGAAAGTGCTCCTAGACCTAAATTAATAATCATCAATATTTAGAATAATATATGAACAATAGAATCGAACACGTGTGCTATATACTGATGGGTCATCACAATAGATAATACTATTCAAATAAAAATCAAACACGCTTGTTGCAGAACCATTAATATAATTCATTAACTATTCAAATAATTCGCGCTCAAAGTGTAGCACCAGGAGATTATTCGAAGTACCGCGCTTGACACCTGACCAGTGCAAGGTCAACGGTCAGTCCTTCAGCACTCGTAAAACATGACGGCCACCAAAAATTCCGCGTGTTCGCACATCTGCCCGCCGCCTCTTAATTCCTAGTTTCCGGATTGCATTGCAATCAATTACCTGTATTATAGTGTATTGTCACACAAAACCTATTGCATTAAGAGTGAGTGCCGGTACTGACATTTAGAGAAGAGCAGAATTCTCCACAGCAAGTGGCCCTTTGGACTCAGCAGCATCCGACAAATTTCGGTAAGTCTCTGCGTGCTACACCGCCTCTTTTGAGTATTAATTTCAAATTGTCGTTACGCAACATTGGTCCTTCGAGCCGGATTTTGAATCAATTCGCTACTTTCTTCAAATTTTCAGATACAATATTCAATTAGTCAATCGCATATGCATTTTGCTGGAGAAATATCAAAATCGCTGGTCTATAGACCAACAAAAGATCTGTACATAAATAGTTACATAAACCGCAAAAAACCGCATTCAATTCGAGTAATAAACGCATGCTTAGAGGTTCTTTTAATGAAATTATCAATTTTCGGCAAAAAAGTTGTCGAACAGGTATTCGAGCATACGATATTTTACTTTGTCTTCGCTCCTGATACTTTTTATTCATTCTTCACTGTTTACGCTGAACTTTATAGTTTCGATCTTCGTCTTTCACTTCGCAATGGAAAAACTTAAGAAATATAAAACTTATCGCAATACTTGTATAGGGGATATCAACACATTGAGTACACTTGCACTGAAAGCTAAAGCTGATAAATCGGTTCGAATATTATTTAAAGTTCGATGTGGTGATTTGCAAATAATTTATGAGGATTTCATGAAACATCATAACAATGTAGTTACAACTTTGATGACCGACGCCGATGCAGATGTAGACGTCGAAAATATCGTACGGGAAGGGTTTTTAACTGAATTTTATTCGGTCAAAGCTATCTATACCGAGTTATTTGAAAGTGACAGTATACACAATCAGTTGCATAATAGCACTTTGATGACTACTTCAACGAATAATTCTAATATTCGCCTGCCAAAAATAGAACTTATTAAATTTAATGGCGATTATAAGCTCTTTAAATCGTATATTGATCAATTTGATGGAATGGTAAATAATAATAATGCAATAAGTAATGTTGCAAAATTCAATTACTTAATATCCTCCCTGCAAGGTCCGCCATTGTCTCTTGTACGTACTTTGCCGCTTACCTCTGATAATTACGTCATCGCTTATGATACTTTGGTAGATCGATATTCCAATAAGAGATTATGTGCCCAGTCGCATTGGTCCGAGATCGAAAATTCCCAAAAAATAACAAATAGTGAGTCATCTTCGGCTCTTAGAAAACTTTTAGATACTTTTTCAGAAAACCTAGCTGCGTTGAAAATTTTAAAATTCCCTACTGAACATTGGGATTTTATTCTAGTCATGATGCTTTTGAAAAGATTGCATAATGATACGCTCACTCGCTTTGAAATGGACCATCGATCTACTGAAGTGCCAACATACAAACAACTGACTGATTTTCTGTACAATCATTGTATAGTGCTGGAAACGCTAGGCCCCTCTACCTCTGAACCTGGATTCAAACGCAATTCCACCAATAATAAATCTCCCATCAAACATTCAAACATGCCAACTAGAATAACTTCTTTATTTGTGAATAAATCGCCTGCTAATTCATGTGTTTTCTGCAAAGACACAAATCATTCGCTTTATTCATGTCCCGCGTTCACAAATAAAACCTCAAATGAGAGATACAATTTTTGCAAAGGGTTGAGACTTTGTTTCAATTGTTTGAGCAGCTCTCACGATTTGCGTTCGTGCCGGTCGAGCTACGGATGTAAAAAATGCAATTCCAAACTCCATCATACTTTATTACATGACGACAAGAAAACGTATTCTTCTGGACAGGTAGTACCATCGAATTCACATACCTCCGCGCCGCCTGTGAGTAATAATTTGCCAACCGCCCCCTCTTCATCCCAAAATGCAACTTCTAATTATTCAAGTCAGAATAATTCTGCTAATCATGATGGTAATTCGATTTTCGCAGGTGCAGGAGTTGTTTCGCACCAAAATAATGTTTTATTATCGACTGCTTGGATCGACGTTTTTGATGGACATGGGACCTACGCGTCGTTTCGCGCGCTTTTAGATACAGGTAGCCAAATATCCTTCATAACAAAAAGGGCTGTCACTAAATTAGGTCTGCGGAAATCAGCATCAGCTGTTGAAGTCAAAGGAATTGGCTCGATGACTTCCACGATCAATAATGGCTTAGTTAACATTTGCTTCAAACCTTTTGAAAAAGATCCGCCCTTATTTTATTCTGATGCAATTGTTATGGATAAAATCTGCGATAACTTGCCTTCTTACCAATTTACCACTTGCGGATCCGCAGTTCAATAGTCCGGGTGCTGTCGACATATTATTGGGCGCTGACATATTTTCGCGAATCATATTAGATGGTTCGATAGCTGGAAATGCTGATCAACCTGTTGCCATCAATACAGTGTTGGGTTATATTTTGATGGGCAAAATTAGTGCTCCGATTCCAGAAACTATTTCCTCGTTTTTCTGTCATGTACCTGAATCGTCCCTTGAAACTACATTGCAAAGATTTTGGGAAATTGAAAGTGTTCCCAATGTCATTTCCTCGGACCCCGAAGATATTTTATCAGAAAAAATATTTTTGGAAACCGTATCACGTGACTCTGATGGTAAATATATTGTATCTCTGCCTTTTCGTGAAAATTCGCCAACTTTTCCGGGAATGCGCGATCTAGCCCTTGCTCGCTTTTATTCACTTGAACGCCGCCTTTTAAATCAACCTTCGCTGTATTCTCAATACTGCGAGTTCATGCGTGAATATCTTGATCTCAAACATATGGAGCCTATTTCCAGCAAAATAATTCCGATCAATTCATATTATTTAGTACACCACTGTGTACTTAAACCAGAAAGTACCTCTACCAAACTTCGCGTCGTTTTCAACGGCAGTGCCAAAATCCCTCACAAAAAATCATTGAATGAATGTCTCATGATAGGTCCTAAATTACAGCAAGATATCTCCGTTATATTATTGAATTTTCGCTTGAACCCATTTGTTCTGTGTGCTGACATTCAAAAAATGTACCGCATGATTTGGGTAAGCCCTGCACAGTGTGATTTTCAAAGAATTCTCTGGAGATTTTCTCCAAATGATGAAGTTCAGGATTTTCGTCTGAAAACTGTCACTTACGGTTTGAGTCCTGCACCATATCTTGCCCTACGCGTTCTACGCAAATTAGCTGAAGATGAGGGAGCTAATTTTCCGCTCGCTGCAAAAGCAATATTCAATTATTCATATATCGATGATTTTGTGCTCAGTGCCCCGACTATTGAATATGCACGCACTCTTCGGTCCGAGTTGATCGGCCTCATGCAAAGGGGAGGTTTCGAGTTGAGGAAGTGGTCCAGCAATGAGCCGTCTCTTTTGGCTGATTTGCCCGAAACACATCTTTCTACCAAACCGCTTAATTTTGATTGTGAATTTTCGGATTCTTCAATTAAGGTTTTAGGACTTAAGTGGAACCCCGCACAAGACTGTTTCTTTTTCGCTGTCAAAGTTTCAGATGATCGACCTTGTACAAAACGCGTAATGTTGTCCGAATTAGCCCGTGTATATGATCCTCTCCGGTTCGTTTCCCCCATAACATTTTTTTCAAAACATCTTGTAAGGGTATTTACCCTGCAAACAGTTCCTTGGCGCCTCGGATCGGGTTCCACAATTATGTACAATTATTTTATTTCTCGTGCGCCACCTATTTTATAGTGGTAGGTCCACTTGCACCAGGCAACTATCAGCGAAGAAAGTTTATTCCAGGGTTCACAATATTGAGATGTCAAAATGACATGAACGCTTAGATCTACTTCCCTGGATGTCTGGTTGTTCTCATTGGAGAAATAATACTAGCAATTATAATACATCTATTATTTTATTCAATTCTAATTAATAATCATATCCAAAGATAAATTCTCAATCTAAGAACAATAATATCTACATTTGAATAATTTACTATCCCTTAACTAAATTCCCACAATAGCGAGCTAGCACGGAATACCCGGAGGTAAAAGTAAAACTGCCGCCGGAGGCAAAAGTGAAATCAAAGCCGGACTTAAATGTGAAACTGCCAGCGGAGGCAGAAGTAAAATTAAACTTTATTCCTATCTATCTCGCCAATCAATTCCTAATTCGAAATCTATAACTATAATATGTACAAATCAACTATTTACAATTTGCTAATGAATGTCCCATATATAATAGCGGGCCAACATAGATAACTGGAGGTGAAAGTACAGGGAGAGCCGTAGTTGAAAGTGAAATCGCCGCAGGAGGCAAAAGTAAACTAAGCACCAGAGGTAAAAGTGAACTTGCCACCGGAGGCAAAAATAAACCGAAACTTTATATCCAAAACAAATTCTCACTTTAAGAGCTATAATTATACCTATTGCCGCCGGAGGTTAAGATAAGATCAAAGCCGGAGGTAAAAGTGAAACTGCCACCGGAAGCAAAAGTGCAATCAAACTTTATGGTCACTCGTCCGATCTGGAAAGTCCGATTTAATAAGATTCAAGCTCAATATACAAGCGAAAATTAATGGTTAACATGCAAAGGGAGCTACACGATTATTTTCCTAATCAAAGCAAACAGAAGCACGAGCAGCAGGCGTGATACACGAATTCAAGCAAAGTAGCAACAGTATAGCATTTGCAGTATTTCAGACTCAGTCCCTTTCAACAGAACGTTGGCTTTGGAAACCGAGAAACCCCACTTTTCCAAAGCCGTTATTCTCCGAGTTATTGTCCATAAAATTGAGAAAACCCCTCTTTTCCAGGACAGGAACTCGTCTTTCTCTCAGGAACGGTGACAATGTGAACCGAGAAACCCCGCCTTCACAGAGTCAGAATTCCCCGAGTTATTGTCCAGAAAATTGAGAAAACCCCTCTTTTCCAGGACAGGAACTCGTCTTTCTCTCAGGAGCGGTGACAATGTGAACCGAGAAACCCCGCCTTCACAGAGTCAGTATTCCCTGAACTGTTGTCCCGGAAATTGAGAAAGCCCCTCTTTGTCGGGACACCAGTTCGTTCACTTTCAGTCTCTAGTTACTGAGTCCGGCTGAAACAGAAAAACAGGTTGATTAGTATCGTTATAAGTCGGCTCACCTATCGATACAACTGGTTTTTCAGCTCGGCAATAGCTTTCAGGTCAGGTCAGGTTCGGTAGCTGTTGCGGTCTCAACAACTGGCGTTTTCATGCGCTGCTCGCGAGTGTATAGCCAGATCCCCTCTCCTACCAATAGTGGGGTACGCGTTCGGTCGTCGCGTGACCGATTGCCTCAGCGCGGTGCTCTCGCTGTAGTTCGGCCATCACGTTGCAGTTATTATTTAATCGTAGATAAATCAAATTATTAAACAAAAGTCCGGACTCCTGAATAATATCAAAACACGTTCGCGATACTATTTGAAATTTATACGAAAAAGAACGGCGTCGCTAGCTTGCTATTTACCCCAAAATAATTCAGAAACCTTTATACTGAGATATAAACCTGAAATCTAGTAACTTCGTTACAATCTTGTCCAGACTCTCTGGAAAAGTGGGATAGGGTGGGACGACACCCCTTACGATGAAATTGTTGAGATATGGACTAAATATAAATCTGAACTCCCCATGATGGGTGAACTTCGGATCCCGCGCTTGATCATTTCTACCCCTATGTGTGACTTGCACGGTTTTTGCGACTCTAGTGAAAAGGGGTATGCATGCGTCGTCTACCTTCGTACAATCGATTATGATAATGAGATTTCTATACATTTTCTGGGGTCTAAATCAAAAGTTGCTTCCTTGAAAAAAGTCACCATTGCTCGGCTTGAATTGTGCGCTGCAGTGTTACTTTGTAAATTTATGTACTTCCTATCAAATAATTTGAAGGATAAAATTTCAATTCGCAATATTTATGCTTGGTCAGATTCGCAAATTGTTCTTCACTGGATAAATGGTGCATCTCATCGTTGGACAACCTTTGTCGCGAACCAAGTGACATTCATCCAGGAAAAAATGCCGCCATCATCGTGGTTATATATCGATAGCAAAAATATTCCCGCGGATGTTGCATCCAGAGGTGTACTCCCGTCCGCCCTTATGACTCATTCTTTGTGGTTCCAGGGACCATCCTTACTTCGTGAACATGAAATTTCCAAATATTCACCCCCTTCGCCATTTTCTTACCCTATCGAGGAAGAGCGCAAACTAGTGCTTTTCGCTTCACCACAAATAGAAAGTTTTCTGGAACTGTTACTTGAAAAATATTCAAACTTCCCCATGTTGCAACGTGTCACCACTTATGTTTTGAGATTCTTGACTAATTGTAGAAAAATTCAAGCCGAACGTAAATTAGGGATACTCTCAGGGTCAGAGTTAGAAAATGCATTACGCTTGTTAGTGAAATTCACGCAACATAAATATTTTTCCCATGACTTAGAAAATTCTATATTTCCGCGCCCTTTCCGGAAGCTCGGTGCTTTTCTCGATAACGACGGTATTCTAAGAGTGGGAGGCCGTCTCAAACATTCACAGTTACCGCACGATGCTAAGCATCCAATGATTTTACCGCGCCAAGGTCGTTTGACTTGCTTATCAATTATTATCACTTGAAATATTTTCACTCTGGGTGTCGTACAACTCAACATTTACTTTCGCAAAAATTTTGGATCTTGTCATCCAAGACAGCCATCAACTCCGTGGTGTCTAAATGTCTTCGGTGTTGGAAAAATAATCCTAAAAATTATCAACCGCCTATGGCCTCCTTGCCGTCACCAAGAATTTCCGAACTCAAACCGTTCCTCAATTCCGCCGTAGATTTTGGTGGGCCATACTTCATAACTTTCAATCGGCATCGTGGTGTGAAAACTTGCAAGACATACATATGCGTCTTTGTATGTCTATCGACAAAGGCAGTTCACATAGAACTCGCTAGTGACCTTACTTCCGAGGTTTTTTTATCTGCCTTACAGAGGTTTATCTCACGACGAGGTCGTGTGAATACCCTATTTTGTGACAATGCGACCAATTTCACTGCAGCTCGTAAAGAAATCGCTCTTATGAAATCCGCCCCCAGCAGGCCCCCATTTCAACGGTCTTGCTGAGGCCGGTATCAAAGCTGTCAAATGTCATTTATCAAAAGTAATTGGTGACCAAATATTAACGTTTGAAGAGTTTTATACCATCCTCACTTTGATTGAGGCCGGTAGCAATTGTTACAACGTTTACATAACGACTTCTGGCGACGGTGGAACCGAGAATATCTGCACACGCTGCAGCAACGAGGTAAATGGCTCGATGCTGGTAGGGAACCTGTTATAGGAACGTTAGTCCTTGTTAAGGATGAGAATAATCCGCCATGTAAATGGACCCTTGCAAGAATTATACAATTGCATCCCGGCGATGATAAAATTTGCAGAGTTGCAACCATTAAGACAGCTACGGGCACGCTGAAGCGACCTCTCGTTAAGCTTTGTCCCCTACCTGTCAACGAATGACTGTTATGTCAAACTTTTTTTTTTGTCATTTGAGAGTTTTCCTTTTTTTTTCGGGCTCAAATGTTAGTTAGCATAGTATCCATCATAATGGAAATTTATAAAAAATAGTTCCACGAAATGCATATGCGACTGTCGTTTGGAATTACAAACTGATTGTTTGTTGATATAGATATATATTTCTATACACTTCTTATTTTGTTGTATCAATATAATACTAATTTTTTGTTTTGGTTCTTTTTCTCATTAAAAATGCTTGAAGCATTTTGCCGGGGCAGAATGTTGCAGAACCATCAATATAATTCAATAACTATTCAAATAATTCGCTCAAAGTGTAGCACCAGGAGATTATTCGAAGTACCGCGCTTGACACCTGACCAGTGCAAGGTCAACGGTCAGTCCTTCAGCACTCGTAAAACATGACGGCCACCAAAAATTCCGCGTGTTCGCACATCTGCCCGCCGCCTCTTAATTCCTAGTTTCCGGATTGCATTGCAATCAATTACCTGTATTATAGTGTATTGTCACACAAAACCTATTGCATTAAGAGTGAGTGCCGGTACTGACATTTAGAGAAGAGCAGAATTCTCCACAGCAAGTGGCCCTTTGGACTCAGCAGCATCCGACAAATTTCGGTAAGTCTCTGCGTGCTACACCGCCTCTTTTGAGTATTAATTTCAAATTGTCGTTACGCAACAACGCTTTTAGAAATCGTTAAAGTTGATATGGTTATACTGTGTTAGAACACATCAACTACCTATGTTTAGTTTAGATATTTTTGTACCTTACAGGGAGTAACATATTATACATATTATATTATATTAAATATCCTGGTTTGATTTTGTTTTTTTTTTTTAAGGAAGAGAAGACATATACGTGTCAAAATGGTTTGCGTTTCCACGCATGGCTTTTCTGCTAGACAAAGATAAACCAAGACCTACAATAGATTCAATTGAGGTATGTAAACACATAATTGAAAGTAATATTTGAAAATAATACTGCCTTTTGAAAACTAATTGTTTAACATATATTGAGCAAAGTTATTACGGATTTCCTTCGCTATCGTTGCCGACTTGCGTGGTACATTTCTAAAAGGCAAAAATGATGCTTCTGGAGGTTTGTCCTGTCTCCAATTGCCAGGGATGAAATTTCCTTGATCATCTTGTTGGTCAAAACTTCCCGGAGGTGCGTAAATATTTTTGGAGTGGCGGCTTTTCCTAAGATAATTATGTAAACAGCAAGTCGCCATTACAACTATCTGTGCTTTTTCGGGGCTAAGCAATATTGGTTTTCTTAGGACCCTAAATATCGCTGAGACAATCCCAAAAACATTTTCCACTATCCTTCTTGCGTGACTGAGTCGATAGTTAAATATTCTTTCAGGTGTTCCTTTTTCATGTATTCCAGAAAACGGTTTCATTATATGAGCCGTTAAAGCAAATGCCTCGTCTGCGAGAAAAACGTAAGGCATTGGTTCATTTAAATTAGGCAACAAGGAATCTTCAGGTAGACCTAGGTCATTATTTTCTAATTTTCTGTAAAGCGTTGTATTTTTGAATACTCCTCCATCTGATATCCTGCCTTGGCACCCAACATCAACAAATAAGAAATTGTAGTCGGCATCAACTAGGGCAAGTAAAACTATACTGAAATATGATTTATAATTATAGAAATCACTTCCACTGTTAAATGGGGCCTGTATTGTAACATGTTTTCCATCCATACACCCGACACAATGAGGAAATTGCAATCTTTCTTCAAATTGTCGACTAATGCATAACCATTCTTCCGGGGTGGTCGGCATCTAAAAATAATAAACCTATAATTAAAGCGTTATAGTAAACAAGGTTTTAATAATAGGATGTCATAGTTCAGCATGTCTAGATAAACATTTTAAACTTTCATATCTTAAAAAAACAGGGATGGGCAAACGTTCCGGAACGGCTTAAATACAAGCGAACGGAACGGAGTCCGGTTTTGAGGCAGTCGCGAGAACTAAAGTTGCTTCAACAGCTAGTGTGCTTAGCAATTCTGTTGATTCATATTTCGGTGTTTTTTTCTACTTTTTCATTATATTCAACTTAGTTGAACCTTATTTAATTCCATATTTTATGTTCCAGGAAAATGATAACGCCGAACCGGATTCTGAAGATGACATACCGGAAAACGTAACGACCGAACCAGAAGCAACTAATTCACAAGGCATTGAAAACGAAGAACCAGACGCACAAGGGCTTGCTGGCAACAATACATTGCCTTCGAAACCAAGTACGTCTGCCACTCCTCGAAAACAATTTAATAAACGAAGGAAGCTGAATGAATCAGTAGAAGTTTCTAAGGTAGACCAAGCTCTGGGATTTCTCAAAAATGCAGCCTCAAATAGTGACCTTAAAGGCGACGAATGTGGAGTGTATGGACAACATGTGGCTCACAAGCTTAGAAGCTACAGCAAAGACAAGAGCTGTAGTACAACAACATTATCTTTAGTGCCGATATGGGACAGTACGACATCGGGAAGCAAGAGGCGCGTATCACGCATTTAATACACCTGCTTTAGGGTTATCGCAATACTCATATCAGTCTTCGCACAATCAAATTCCTGTACCAAGCCCTTCCTCACACTCGCAACTTTCCTATTCTCACCAATCCTCTTCTCATATAATTCCTGTACCAAGCCCTTCCCCACACTCGCAACTTTCCTACTCCCAACAACTATCCCCTAATGCAATTTCTGTATCAAGCCCCTCTCCACACTCGCACTTTTCCTATTCACACCAACCCTCCCCTAATCAAACTGTTGTACCAAATTCTGCACAACACTCTCAAAATAAAACGACTTCTTCGGAGCTCTTTCAATCATTATAAATGAATTTCAAGAATTTTTTTTTAATTGATACCGTCGATGTTAAATGTTTCAATAAACTAGATAAAAAATATGAACTTACCTTTATTTTATCTTTAAGTCCTTGAATAAGTGCACTGCAAGTTTCTATAATTATAAAGCCAATTCGTTGTTTTGAAATTTTAAATAAATATTGCAAACTGCTATACGAGTCCCCTGTGGCTAAAAAGCGCAGTGTAAGTGCCAGACGGTCTTTAACAGGAATTGCCTTTCGAAATGAAGTGTCTTTCTTGGCTATTCTAGGACCTACTAGACATATTAGATTCTCAAAATCTTCTGCAGCCATCCTCGTAAAATTTTTGATATGCATATAATCCAGGTCACTGAGAATGGCCATATGTTTTCGTCGCAAAAAGAGGCGTCTTGCCCACATTTTTCTTTTTTTTTCTCCTTTTATTAACGCTTGTTAGTGCATCTATAATTAAAAAAGCACCAGCGGCTACTATCACATCGTCTGCATCCATGTCGACGAACACACTAAACAACACTGAAACGGGGTGGGAACGCAGCGAATACCGCAAACTCTCCAAACAGCCCGAACTTTTGCGCAAAATATTTTGTTGCAATCGGTTCAGCGCGCGCGGCGCGTTTGGTTCGTTCGGACTGTTCTGTTGCAAGTGAATACGCACCTCTATATTTGAATTATGTATCTATGTATTTGTTAACAAGCAACTGTTTGCTCGCAACAGTGATAAACATGATGTGAATACTCGCTCGAGGTACGAATTCTATATTCAACCAAGCAGAACAAATATTTTGAGTAATACACCAAATATCCTAGGTCCTAGAATATTCAATAACTTACCTGAATATTTGAAAAACGCAAGAAAAGTATCTTCTTTCAAAAAATGCTTGAAATCATTTCTCATAGAAAAGTGTTTCTACTCGCTTAACGAATATTTTCATAAATGACCATGTTTCTCTCTTTTATATAATGTTCGTCTATCATATTATGTAATCTGTCATTTATCTAGTTTTAGATTTATATACTTGTAACAACCTGACTATCCCTATACTTTTTTAGAAAGTCTAAAGGAAAATAAAGATATTTATTTTATTTATTTATTTATTCAAGATTAGGAAACAAAATAAAGTACCCCTTTCATGTGATAATTTAATCCCAGATAGGTTCAAAAGTTCCCATTATTCCACTTGATTCACTGCTATCATTTCAGAATCCTCTGAAATTGCTGGGAATAGTACAGTTATTGAAAGCACAGAAATATCAGATTCTAATATTGATGTATGTGTTGATCAAGAGAATGAAACACGGGCATTTTCAAGTAATCATGAGAAATTCAAAAGGTCTATGTTAAAATGTAATAAATTAAGTTCTGCAATGTCAGAGTTGGGAACAAAAGATTTTTATGTTTGTATGCAGCATCTAGATAATTTTATAGATGACCTTATAAGTTAACTGAATTCTAATGAGGTAATTGATAGGGATAGGCAAATCAATACTTCTCCTAAAAAGAAAGAAATTGATAGTACAAAATATGATGATAATTTTAAAAATACTAGTATAGAGACTGATATAGGTCTAGGGAACGGGAAACTTCGGAAAACTTGATATGTTGATACAGGAGAAAAAAAAAACAATGATTTTAAGGAAAAGGAAACTGAAAATTCCAAATGTGACAACAATAATGAAGAATCTAGGGAATGGGAAACAGAAAAGTTAATATGTGAATTATATTATGATACAGTAGAAGAAAATAATAATGTTCAGAAAGAAACTGAAGTTACTGTTAGGGAATTGGATAACAGTACCTTAGAAAACTTGAGTGGTAATAAAGAGATAATGGGCTTATATCACAAAAAAAATTTATTTCATAATTCGAAGGAACTCACCCAAACTAGCTCACCACCGCAAACCGTTTCTTGCTGTGAGCTCCCTACGTTTTAAAAAAATATATTGAAATCCCCGATTTTTCAGACCTCTGAAAACGAGGCGATGATATGACGTCAAAACCCTGATACTGATACAAGACTATTCCAGACAGAGATGAATGATACATGATTTCTGACAGAGTGAATTAGCGCGAGATCACAGTTGAAAGAATTAATATATCAGTTGCCTCAGTCTCCTTCGGGCTTGGTATTTTCTTTTAGCTATGGCGACATGAGGTTCCTACGTCATAAGGGCAGGGTCCGTTTTCAGGAGGTACTATTATTTACATTATTTATGTCCAGAAATAAAACATTCTAATTAATTTTTCGATCGAATTATGTCGTCAATCATTATTTATGTATAAAAGGATCATTATAAACATGGTTTGAGTTAAAAGTTCTACTAAGGTGTACACGCCCATTCGAGAAATCAAGCTACCCAAACCAATCAGTAGGAGAGGCAGGCAGCAACGTTTTGCTAATACTGTTATAGGGTTCAAGAAAAGAAAAAATGCACAGAGTTTGCTAATTCACCTGTATTAGAGAAACATTATTTCTTGTCAATGGCTTTATTCAATGATATTGAACACGTTAACAAAGTTTTGTTTTCAAATTATATAATTCAGGTAGAAGATCTACCGGTATATAATGTGATAAGTCCACAAATTCTGGAAGAAGAAATCATTTTGAAAGACATTCAGATCTTTTTTTCTAAAAATGCTTCTAAGTGTCTCCAAAATTGGTTGATGAAAAAAAAAAGAATTGATATATTTTTGTGGATGTTGTAAAACTATAATAACAGAAAATGATAGTAGTATTAGATGTGATCATTGTTTGAATTGGTATCATAAGACTTGTTCAACTTTATCTAAATTCCGAAGGAAATCCCAATTATGGTTCTGCAATAACTGCAATGAATTGAAATAACTCGACAGTGTTCTTGCCTATATGATGAAAGTTGAAAATATCTACAGGGTGTTAATTCATTGAGTACCGATAATACAAGGTGTGAATCCTCAAGCGATTTTAAGGGGAAGAGTTTATATAAACATGTTCAGGGAGAGAGAGTGGACTGTCTGGGGTTTGAGAGGGCTTGGCTGGTATATGGCAATATCAGGAAACAGATTTGGTTTCACGTACAATGTTTATTCAGAATACTTCCTTCTTTTTTGATTGACAATTCTAAAATTAATTGACCTCCAATTCTGTTAAAAAAAACAATAACCTATCGTTATGGAAACTCATCCAGATAAGCACATATCATAAAATATACCATATGTTGATAAATAATTTGAGATGGAATTCTCAACATCCTGCCCCACCCTCAAGAATGTAAAAATCAATCTCTTGGAAGCGGACAAAGTTTAGAAATTGGTCTTACAAAAATTCCATTCTTGGTTAATATTTTGACAACTCGAACTTTTTTATCCGAACTCGAAATGATTTCAATAATGCGTGCCAAATTCCATTGAAGCGGTGGTAAGTTATCTTCCTTGACAAGTACTAACATATTTGGACATAAATTATCTGAAACTTTCATCCACTTTGGACGCGATTGTAATTTATTCAAATATTCAACAGACCATCGCTTCCAAAAGTGCTGCATAATTTTTGAACAATGATGCCAGTGAGATAATCTATTTCCATTTATTTCCATCAAATTTCTCTCAGGTAAACATGTGAGTGGCTCCCCTATCAAAAAGTGGCCAGGAGTAAGACATGTCAAATCTGATGGATCCGTAGATAATGAACAAAGCGGGCGAGAATTCAAAACTGCTTCTATTTGTGATAAAACCGTTGTCATCTGTTCAAAAGATAGAACCGCCTTCCCTATTACTCTACAAATATGATATTTTATCGACTTTATTCCAGCCTCCCAGAGACCACCCCAATGTGGACTATTAGGAGGTAAAAACTTCCATTTAGTTTCTAAAGTTGTCATATAGTTTGTTATTTCAGTTAAGTTATCTACCGATTTGAAAAACTTATAAATTTCATGTAGCTGATTCCTGGCACCTTGGAAAGTAGTTCCATTATCACTGAAGATGGTGTGTGGTATTCCACGTCTAGATATGAGTCTTTTGAACGTCATCAAGAATGCATCCGTAGTCAAACTCGAAACCAACTCAATATGCACAGCCTTTGTGCTCATACATATGAACAACGCAATATAAGATTTACTTACAATTGATTTTCGTAATCTGGACTCTTTAATTTGGAAAGGTCCAGCATAATCCACCCCCATATGATAGAATGCTCTAATTGCTGTTACTCGTTCCAAAGGTAAATTTCCCATTAATTGCTCTGCTGCAACAGCTTTGAATCGGTGACATATAACACAACTTTTCAATACCTTTTTTACTTGACGCAACCCATTCAATATCCAATACCTAAGTCGTATATGGTTGAGTACATTTTGGGGTCCAGCATGAAATAGTTTTTTATGTTCATGTTCGATTAATAATTTCACAAATATATTATTAGAGGGCAATAAAAAAGGGAATTTTTGATCATCTGGTATATTAGCATTAGCTAACCTGCCACCGACCCGTAAAATACCATCCTGATCTATGAAAGGATTTAAACATCTAATAGAACTTTCTTTAAGAAAGCCTCCCATTTTTAAAATACTGATTTCAAGTGAAAAAAATTGTAACTGAATTCTCTTAACTAGAATTAGTAAGGCATTCTTCAGTTCAGAAACCGTCAGTGATGCATCTACACACTTGCTGTTTCTGTTTTTGCAGTTATGAATGAAACGTAAACAATAAGCGATAGATCGCTGTAAACGATTAAAATTCGAAAATCTCGATAAAAATGACTGAAAATCTATGTTATTTTCGAATTGATACATAACAGTTTTCTTCAGTTCTGGAATATCAACAATTATTTCAGTAGATTGCATCATTTCGAAATTATCCCCGAATTCTGACAAAAACTTAGGCCCATTCCACCAATGAGTACAATTTACTATTGAAGATGGTTCCATGCCTCTCGAAATATAATCAGCAGGATTATCTGAGGTAGGAATATGTCTCCAGTGAGAAATATTTGTAAGTTCTTGAATCTCAGAAACTCTATTTGCAACAAAAGTATTCAAACAAGATGGCGATTTATTCAACCAATGCAAAACGATTTGAGAATCTGTCCAACAACATATCTTACTAAATTTCAGTGATATTAGAGAAATAACCTTGTGAAGCAATCTAGCTAATAACAAAGCTCCACAAAGCTCAAGTCGAGGAAGTGAAATGGTTTTCAATGGAGCTATCCTTGACTTTGAACAAATCAGATTACACGAAACTGATTTGTTGATATAAAAAACTCTCAAATAAAGGCAGGCTCCATATGCTGAAAGGGAAGCATCTGAGAATCCATGTATTTGGATTTCAGTGAACTTATCAGAGATGAAAAGTTTTCGGGGGATGTTTATATTAGATAAAAGAGTTATATTTTCAGAAAATCGTGTCCAACTGTCACATAAGTCTGGATTTAGTTTTTCATCCCAATCCACCTTATTTAACCAAATTTTCTGCATGAAAATTTTTGCTGTGGTCACCACAGGACCTATAAATCCCAGAGGATCGAACATTTGTGCTATACATGACAGTACGAATCTTTTTGTCAAAGGATTTCCATCATTCGAAAATGGAATACTAACTTTGAATTCATCAGAGAGAGGACACCAATATAAACCTAAAATTTTATGATAGTTGGAATTTGGAAGGATGTTCACTCCATCTGAATTATAATCAGTCATCTTCTCATTAAATATTGAATAATCATTCGTACACCATTTATGCAGCTTGAATCCTCCAGACTGAAGCATAGCAGAAAGCTCGGATTGTAGTTTCTGCAATTCGATTTTTGTGTCTGCACCACCTAGTATATCGTCCATGTAGCACTGATTAAGAACGGCTGTTGACGCAAGTGGATAATTTGTGCTTTCATCAGTAGCTAACTGCATTAAACATCTAGTGGCTAAATATGGAGCAGAATTTGTTCCATATGTAACGGTTTGCAATTCGATACATTTCAAATCTTCATTCAAGTTCTCACGCCATAATATATTTTGTAGAAAACGTTGAGAAGGATTTATGCGCACTTGTCTATACATTTTTTCAATATCACAAGTCAAAACATACATGAAAGTTCTGAATCTACAGATAATATCGAAAAGTTCGGGCTGTACTGTAGTACCTTTCAGCATAATGTCGTTGAGAGAATAACCACTAGTGGTTTTCATCGAGGCATCGAACACAACCCTCAATTTTGTAGTGATACTATCTTCTCTTATTATGCAGTGATGTGGTATAAAGTATTTCTTATCAAATGGAGTGAATGGAACATATTTTCCATGATTCAGATCGACGTATTCATCGATGAAATTTTTATATTTAATGAATAAGCCTTCATTTTTACCTAATCTTTTTTCCAGAGAATAAAATCTCCTGGCAGCTAGATTATAAGAAAAACCCAATTTGAGAATATCATCGTTATGTCTGAATGGCAACATAACTTCGAATGCTCCATTTTCCAAACGTTTTGTGGAAGAAGCAAATATGTTTTCACATAATTTATCATCATGAGAGAGGAATTTTTTAGAAGTGACTTCTTCTAATTGCCAAAACTTTGGAATCAATTCATCAAGATGAATAGTATTTGTGAAAAATGAGAATCTGATATTGAATGAACAATGGCGATTCGGAATTGGACCACCGATTATCCAACCTAAATGACTATTTTGTAAAGTAGGTAGATCTGAACCTAACTTTATCAACCCACAATCTATTATTTCAAAAAATAGATCAGCTCCTATGAGCATATCTATTTTACCAGGTGCATAAAATTGCGGATCGGCTAATTTCAAATCCTTGGGAATATTTAGCTTTGCTTTATCAATTAAGAGTTGTGGAAGTGAACAAGTTATTCGTTTCAATATAGCACACGAAACACGAGATTGGAAACTTTGTGTTTGAGATTCAATCATCAAATTAGTCATTCTACTTATTCTAGTAACACCACTATTTATTCCAGAAACTTCAATTGTATGCTCATAAGTACTAGTGCCCAAGGCTTCGACTAAGTGAGATGTTACAAAAGTTGTTTGAGATGCAGAATCTAATAGGGCCCTAGCCTCAATTCTATTTCCATTATCTGCAATCAAAGTCACCTTTGCTGTAGCCAAAAGAACTTGAGACTGCTCTCTATGGGCAATCATACAGGTACTGTTGTCTGAATGAACAGTTTCTGATGTGGTTTGGCAAATTGACATTTCTTTCATTGGTTCATTTTGTATTGTATGCACAGCATAACTAGAATGAGGTTCATTTTGTGTTGTATGCCCAGCATAACTAGAATGAGGTTCATTTTGTGCGTTTTGTATTGGGTGTGAAGAATTGTGAGAATTAGTATTTTCATTTTTTGGGTGAAGTAGAGAATGATGCTTCTGACCACATAATCTGCAAACTCTGGAGCTGCATTCATCTATAGAGTGTTTACTCCCAAAGCAATTCAGACATAAATTTGAATTTATAATGAATTGCTTCCTTTCGGGAACTGCAAGTTTCATGAACCGAAGGCACTTGTATAGAGTATGATTAGTCATTTTACAAAAAGCACATTTGCGATCAGAAGTATATTCTTGACTAGTATGATGAGTAACCTTTGTATATTTCTGTCTATTGTCTACTGAGGCTTCAAAGGCTGAGCATCGTTTTTCGAGAAATTCTAGAAATTCATTCAGGGTATATCTTTTTTCTCTAACTCAAAAGCTGACCGTGTATAAAAGTCTAATTTCTTGCAATACATGAATATGAGAATCAAATCCCATTGTTCCACCGGAACATTGAGTGATTTAAGGGCATTAATATTTTGTTTTATCTGAGTAATAAATTGTCTCATGAGATCAGAGTTCATTTTTGTGATAATGGAAACTTCCAAAAGAGCGTTAATATGAGTATTTATGATAGCTAATTTGTTTTCATATCTTTTCTTCAAAATGTCCCAGGCAATATTGTAATTATCGTTAGTCAATTGAAGATTATTTATAAGGGAGAGTGGTTCATGTCTAAGACTAGATTTCAAATAGAAGAATTTTTGAACATTACTTATTTCGCCATTTTCATGAATCAGTGATACAAATAAATCCTCGAAAGATTTCCACTCATCATATTTACCTGAGAAAATAGGAATGGTTATGTTGGGAAGTTTAACATTTTTTCTGAGAGAATTCTGAGGGGTAAGGAATGAAGTTTGTGAGTTTGAGATTTCATTAGAAATGGCAGTATCTGAATGAGTTTGTAATCGTTGAGACTTTTGTACAATCGTCTTGATCTTGGCAACTAAAGAACAGTAACGTCGTTCGACATCGAATCTATCAATTTCTTGATTTTGATCTCTATCTTCTATGACATCTTGAACCTCGCAATAATCATTGAAAGCCTTTTTCAATAACGATTCTCTAATTGCAAATTCATTTATATCCACTTCGGTATCCTTTTCAAATTGGAGTACAAATTCTTCAATCCTTGTGATTGCTGATTTAGCTTTCTCTCGTTTTTTGAGTTGTTTCTCCATTGTAATTGGTATGAGATGAACAATTTACAGGAGTGTATAAGTAATAGGAATGATCTGACCTTGTACGTCGAAACTTGCCAGCACACCAATATCCGTGGGTTGAAGGACCAATGTTCAGGGAGAGAGAGTGGACTGTCTGGGGTTTGAGAGGGCTTGGCTGGTATATGGCAATATCAGGGAACAGATTTGGTTTCACGTACAATGTTTATTCAGAATACTTCCTTCTTTTTTGATTGACAATTCTAAAATTAATTGACCTCCAATTCTGTTAAAAAAAACAATAACCTATCGTTATGGAAACTCATCCAGATAAGCACATATCATAAAATATACCATATGTTGATAAATAATTTGAGATGGAATTCTCAACAAAACATATGTATTACACCTCTTAGTTTTGAGCTACAGGGTGTTGAAATCAGAGGCGTACATTTTTTTTAAGTCAAAGCACTCAATATCAGGCCTACGTGAACATCACTGTTAAAAGTAAAAAACGATTTTTTTTAAACAAAATGTGTTTCCACTCCCTACTAAATTTTAACAAAATGCCAAAAACAATGTTATATAATAAATGATATGGTTTTATTTCTATACGCGAAAACGGTACGTCATATGAAAGTAAGTCTTGGCATTAAATATGCTCCAAAATGAATGGAAAATTCAAAAGTAATTTTGGTTTCCAGAAGAATTAGTGACATCCATTTTTGTCTATAAAAATTGTCAGTCCAACCCCGTACGGAAGTCACTGGTGAAAATTATTTTAAAATATCTTCATGGAGATATCTAAGAGTGATAAAAAATGATGATAAAAAACTCAATTTTTTCTCAAAAGGTTAACACCTTGTATCTCAAAAACACACTTTGTATTATCGGCACTCAAATAATTAGCACCCTGTATACTATCGTTTCGAAATTGAATAAATTAATAATTTATAACGCTGATAGTGAGTGCATATCGTTTTATTTTTCAAATATACCTAAATAGTGTTTCAAATTTCAATTCTGTGAATTTAATAGGCAATATTCCTAGCACTGGCAAAAATAAAGAAAGGGTTCATATGAACTTCAGCCGGTATCCTGAAAAAGTAGTTTCAAAACATAAGGACAAATTTATAATTTGAACTTTTCTCTTATGAGTTCTATCGCCTGTAAAATTTGTCACATCAAAATCTGCAGCATACCATGTTTATTCAAGTGGTTGCACTACAGCAACTGAACTGAAATGGTATCATATGCAAAGATCATAATATGCTTTTTTGAAGAACGCCTCAGCATGTTCTAATCCAACTTTCAATAACGCGCGTTTTTCAATAAAGTTAGGCAACATTAACCAAGAAACATGAAGTCTGAATGTCAACGTTTCAATTAATCAAACAAGAGTACCTATTTTATGTCTGTGCTTCCGCTTGACCCATATGAGATTACCTTTCATTCTTCTTACGTTCAGAGTGCCCCGTTTTCCCCCAAATCCCCCTTTCTTCCTTTTACCCTGTTGTTGTTTAGCCTCGTCACGGGGCAACGCTTAGCTGTATCTGTGCCGACCAGTGCGAAGCTTTATTCAGTACGCTTTTATTCGTCGAAGCTGTCAGAGTGTCCCGTCAAAAGTTCAGCTAAAATTTTGTCTGAGTGCGTGAAAAGTGTTATTTATATTGTTTTGTGGTTCCGGACGAATGGATCTACCAATGGTATTTTATATATTTTTCAGGCACTGAACGGAATCATAACGGCAAACGTCATCTGATCACCTGCTCCTTATAAGTATTTGCAGCCTTTCAGCTCAAATACAAAACCTCATTATGAGTTTTGGCGCCCTTGGTCCAAAATAGGAAGGTTTGGGCTGGATATAAGAGAAATCTGACAGATGTTCCGTTTTGTCAACTGCAAGGCTCAAATTTCCAGCCCTACGGCCTAAATTTGTAGTCAGACGGCTCGTCTATTCAGCCGTACTTCCCAAATTTTCAGTCGTACCTCCCAAATTTTCAGCCGTATCTTCCAAATTTTCAGCCGTACCTCCCAAATTTTCAGCCGTACGGCTCGTTTTCTGGTCTATCGTCTATCGTCTTCCCTAGCTGAGGAATAAACTGAGAACAGTCTTTCGCTTTTCTTTCGGATGGCGTTGAACACGGATCTTATCAGCATGGGAGAGTTATTCATACAAAATGTGGAGGACGATGAGGATGATATTTTGGAAAGGCTCAAGAAACTAGCTAATGAACATCTACCTGATGGATGGAAAAACTGGACAGTATGCAAGTCACCGTGTAGCTTAGACGGTGACGTTGATCCGCAACTGTTGAACAAAATTCGATTTGCTTTGCCAACAGTAGGAATCGCAAAAGCCTTCAATCTAGAGGCAGTCAGTCTAATGGAGAAGCCATATAGAGAGATGAAGATCAAGATGCTGAAATGGAGTTTTTGTAGAGGTTTAATTTATAGTATATATACAATATCAATTCAGATAAGAGGTTCTTCTTATGTACAACATCAACTAGTTCCTCAATCTATTGATGCTATTAAACATTTGCTAGTAACACGGCGGGAGGCATGCGATCAACTGGCTGTTGCTGACTCTGATTTGGAGGAGGAAGAAGAACAAAGGGACCTTCCCACGGTAATTTCCAAAAAGCAATCGGTGTCATCTCGTATGGAATTGTTAGAACAGAAATTCGAGGATACTCAAACGTTCTACAGGCAATTTTAGAGAGAGTTTCTAACAATTCAAGACATGAAGATTCAGAGCAGCGCTCTGATGGGTCTGGAGATGAGAACTGGAATGATGAGCCCATAGAAGACGAAAGCGTTGGTTCTAGTTGGCAGGCACCTTCTTTAATTCCTAGTGCGAATAAAGAAAATGTTCTATTCGATTTCTCCCCTGCCACAAAAGAGCAGGAGCCGGCCATACCAGAACCAGATCCAGAATTAAAAAGGCAAGGAATTGAATGTCAACGATTTGGTAAGCCTTCTTGGGACAAAATAAGGTATGCTGATGTCCAGAAAAAATATCATGCGTCGCCTGTATTTTCCCATCTCCATGTGAACCATGGGCTTAACTTCGTGAGTAATAATTATAGTGATTTCTTGGCGAAAACCGATTCTTCCTATGGAACTCTTTGTCACGCAATCTTGAAACAACGCAAATGTTTCCAGGAGGGTCTCTCTGAGTTCATTACAAAGCACCCCGAGCACACAAATGAACTCGTTTCTATTTTTGGGAAACCACAGTCGGACTTTAGGGTCATATCAGACGATTTGTTACAGTATGTTTGTGGGAAACGTGCTGAGGTTCTGGATTTGCGCCGCAAATATCATAGTGGATCTAACCCTGCAATGACACATTTATTGCAAAAAATCCCTCCATCAAATTCTCACCTCTTTGATGAAGAACAATTTGATCACTTCAAAAAAGAACATGGTTTCAAACCCAATCAAGTTCTGAAAAGACGGTTGCCTCAAAATAATCTTCAATATTCTAATGATTCTCGTCCAAAGAAAATTCAGAGATTGTCTTATTCTCGTACTCGTCAGAACTCTGATAATAAGTTGAGCTCAAATTCGAAGGGAAAGGTCCAAGAAAAAGATAGATTTCGCTTTCAAAACAAAAAGTCATTGCCCTTCAACAGAGACAGAAAAAACCATAAATGACTATATTCTACCAATTCAAAAATTTTTTACGCAGGCCATCTAAAAAATTTCAAAGATCGGTGGGAGTCGTTGGGTGCTCATCCAACAATATTAAAAATCATATCCGCCTATTCAATTCCCTTTGTTCGTCGCCCCCCTCTGATTCCTCTTCTAGAAAATGTTTGCAGTCGTTTCGAAACAAGAACCTCCAAAAAGATGGATTCCGAAATAGAGTCGATGCTAAAAACAGGAGTTCTCAGAAAACTTCATCTGAAAACAGGGTTCCTCTCAAGCATATTTTTGGTTCCGAAACCAGACGGTTCATATCGTCCAATATTCAACCTGAAGCGACTCAACGAATATATCTCTCCTCGTCCCTTCCGTTTGATAAGTCAACACAAAATCCCCGAGTTCCTTCAAAGAGACGATTATTTAGTGAAACTCGATTTGTCTCAAGCGTATTTCCACGTACCGATAAAAGAGTCTCATCAGAGGTTCATGGCCCTTTATTACAGGAACAATCTTTTTTGCATGACATGCCTTCCGTTCGGACTGTCTTCAGCACCGGAAACTTTTTCAAAATTGACGAACTGGGTAGCAAGCTATCTCAGAGATCTAGGGTTAAGGGTAATTGTTTACCTAGACGATTTTCTAATTGCAAATCAGGATTTCAATATTCTGGAAGCACATGTTCTGAAAACAATAGAAGTTCTCACCTTCCTGGGTTGGACGATAAATTTCAAAAAATCAATAGTTCATCCAGTGAAAGAATTAGAGTATTTAGGAATAATATGGAACCCCACAAAAAATATAAAAAAGATTTCTCCCTCAAAACAAACTGTTCTAAGAATTCTCTTGAAGAGAGAAATCTGGTCTTGGAGGGAAGCCAAGTCGATTTTGGGCAGTCTGAATTTTGCCGCTTTCGTTATTCCCCTAGGTCGATTGTATTCCAGACAGATGCAAAGGCTTTGTTCTCGTCTTCCGGAAAGGAACCCAGATCGACTCTATCACATAGATCCTGCTTCTCTGGTAGACATACGCGTTGGTGGCTCCGATCTCTGCACATGAGTTCACCAATTTCCCACAAAAACATAGATTTTCATCTAGCAACGGATGCCTCAGATTCAGGATGGGGAGCACAGTTAGGGGACGTGCTGTTATCGGGAGAATGGACGAATTGTCAAAAAAGCTGGCATATAAACCAAAAAGAATTATTTGCGGTTTTCGAAACTATAAAGAGAAATATTTGGCTCTTACAAAACAAGACAATTCTTCTATTGTCGGACAACAGGACGGTAATTTCATACATAAGAAGCGAAGGGGAAACAAAATCATTGAATCTGTTAATTCAAGTGAAGTCACTACTGAATTTAACAAACCAGCACAATATTCATCTGACAGCACAGTTCATTCCGGGCGTCTACAACTCGATCCCGGATTGCCTGTCGAGACAAATGCAAATGCCGGATTGGCATCTTACACAAGCGGTCACGAAAGAGATTTTTCAGGCTTGGGGTCGTCCTCAGATAGACTTGTTTGCAACCAATCAGTCAGCAGTTGTCGCAGAATATGTGACACAATCGATTCACGATGCACATGCGGTATTTGTGAACGCTTTCAGTCAAGATTGGAATTATCGTCTGGCTTGTGTATTTCCCCCTCCCATATTGATTCCACGGGTGCTTCAACATTTGAATCGAGCAAAAGGTGTTTATATAGTGATTGCTCCAAATTGGGAGAAGGTATTTTGGAGATCGGACCTTCAAACCCGAGCATTACTTCCCCCAATGAAAATACCCAATCTTCATTGCAATCTGGTCATTTTACAAACGGGAAAACCCCTTCCGAAGGCTCAACTTTTATGTTTGGAGGCCTGGAAAGTTCGGGGTGGAGCAACATAGTGCTTGGCTGGAATCAGGCAGATAAAGAATTGTTACAATCTTCATGGAGAGTATCGACTTTGAAAACCTACAATCGTCCTTGGAAAAATTGGTGTACTTGGGCAAATTCTAGAAATATTTCTATCAATAATACGTCCCCTCAAGATTTAGCCTTGTATCTGAGTTTTCTGTACACCTCTAAAAAATTGGCTTTCAGAAGCATTTTGGTAAACAAATCAGTAGTATGCACTTTTGCTAATCCAGAAAGAGGAGTATTTTTGTCTTCACACCCTGCTGTAAAACAAATACTAAAAGCTATCAGCTTAAAAACTCCTGTCAGGTGTAATACTAATATTTGGGATGTTAATATTATCATAGATTGGATAAGATCACATCCGCCAAAATCTGATAGCTTTTTTCAGATTTCAAGACACTTGGCAATCCTTCTTCTATTAATTTCTGGTAGGAGAATTCACGATTTAACCCTCTTGAATATTGATAGAGAAAACTACCAGGTTTTTTCTGATCATATAATTTTTTGGCCTGTTTTCGGCTCTAAAACAGATAAGGCGTCCAGTAGGCAATCTGGATGGAAAATTTTAAACAATAAGGATTTGAATCTTGACATAAGTTTCTGGACAAAGAAGTTGATAGATCTCTCACAATCAAAAAGACAGTCTCAGAAGCTATCTTCTTTGTTCATCACTACAAGAGGTAAAGTTTGTGCGGCATCAAGAACCGTTATTGCAGGGTGGATCCGTACAGTCTTTAAAGAGGTGGGAATAAAGGCTTCACCTGGAAGTTTTCGATCTGCGGTTGGCTCTAAAAGAATTGCTTTCAACACTCCGATCGATGAAGTTCTGGCCTGTGGTAATTGGAGAAATGAACAAAATTTTTTGAAGTTCTATTTTAAAAATATTCAAGAACCAAAAGTTTCTGTTTCGGGTTCACGTCTATTCGATCACCCATTGAATCGGTTTGTGACTGTTTAAGGGGCATCATCAGATATACCTTATTCTAGTTCCTGAAAAAGGCTGATTGAAAATATGATATAGCTATTGAGTATTTTGTGTTAATAAGCCTAGTAGTGTTATAAATATGTTACCATTTGATTGAGTAAAATCATCAACGTTCCTATCTAGTGCTTTTAATTGTTCACAGTACGCTTGATGTGCCGACAGAAAACAAACACATCTCATATGGGTCAAGCGGAAGCACAGACATAAAATATGAACGTTTTTCCCTTGAAGAGAAAAAAACGCTTATTTTGAGTCTTGCTGAAGCTTGACCTATACTTTTTAGGCCTTGTCGGCAAATAATCTAGGTACTGAATAAAGCTTCGCACTGGTCGGCACAGATACAGCTAAGCGTTGCCCCCGTAAAAATATCTATATGGTAAAGACTTTAATACACTATTTTCCATGACCAATCAATAATATAGATGTCTGTACTTTTGACTCAAGCACAGTGAGATAGAAATGCAAAACCTCTTGATTATTCCCAAATACATGTTCCTATAGTTTGTTTTGTTCATAGACCTATTATCCCAGGTTTTGTTCCTTTTCTAATGAAAAGTACCTATGTCCATCTATGTCTTCATTGGTCAAAATCTGTAGGTATCATAGTGAAAATCGATGTTGAAATGAATCTATAGCAGATATTCAATTTGCTTATTATTATAGGGCAGTAGAAAAATATCAGAGGTCAATACAAAATAATAAAATTGGGGGGGGGGACCTTCAGTAATTCAGATTAAAGTTCCACAGGTGCAGACATTTAGAAAATTGTATTATAGCTCTGCAAGGAGCTGAACTTTAACCAGGGCCACAAAAAAAGGTATCTATAGAACCATGATTCAAATGGAAAGCTGAACTATTTTCACTTTACAGAGATGATTGGTGTAGAGACCATGAAACTGAACCATTGAGTATTGTCAAACATGTTTGAAGATTTGAACTTAGCACTGTTTTCACCCAAAATAGATGAATGGGACATTTGTGTCAGCTACAAAACTAAGAATATAGTAGATGATATATAAAGAGCCAATATTGTAAAGAAAGATGAGGCACTCAATGAAAAAATGATTCACAAAAATTCCAATAATAGAGTTTCCACAATGGATCTTCAGTCTGTTCTCTTGTGTTCAAAATCAAATGTATCAGCTCTATATTATAGAACTAAACTCATTGTCCACAATATAATAAATAAATTTCTTTGTACTAAAATTATTCCCAATCTGAAAACCTTACAAAAAATATTACTATACAGTGATGGGTATAGTGCTCAGAATTGTAACTGTATTCTCTCTAAGTCTTTTGAACCTAGGACCTAGCAGTTGGAAAAGATATTTGTATAACACTAAAATATCTGGAGAAGGGTCACACTCAGATAGTGTGACTCTATGCACTCAACCATTGAGCAAAGAGTGAAGGGCAGAACAATCAAACCATTATGTAAATCTGCTCAAACAATCCAAAGCCATATGAAGTATTTCATCTGAGTTATAATTATTCCAATGACTAGTCAAAATTGGAAATAATGAAGTCAATATGACCAGCCTTCAAAACTGGTGATCCTACTATAAGTGATAGGGCATTAAAGTACAATGAAAATGGTACCATAGACTACAAAACTAAACATTCCAAAGAATTCAGAATCTTACTGAACAGAATGAGAAAGAACCCCTCAGTATACCCCAGAAGAATCATTGAAGTGGTATAGGTACTTCCATTCTAAGGATTTTTGTGAATTTCACATACCTCTGCATGTAATTTGAAATTGAAAATGATTTCCCCATAACTCTTTCATTTTCTATTTTTGGGGTGATTCCAATGGACAAACTATAGCACAAAGTCAATTCATAGTTGAACACTTTCCTGAAATACCTATCAACCTTTAAAAATTTTATTTCTTGCAGTGAATCAGTTTCTCCTTCTGTAAAATTTCAATTTTTGGACTAATGCACTTTTCACATTAGGTTGGTGTGAAGTTATCCACGATTTTCCAGCCACGCTTTATGACGTGTAGACTGTCGATATTGGGATGGAGGATATTTCGCATGCAACGTTGCCAAACTTCCCAGGCACGCTTTTCACTTTTCAGCCATGCATTTCCCAACCACAGTTATTTAAATTTATTTTTCAGCAGTATTTTCCCTGTTACGTTTCCCCGATAGACTATGAAATGCTACAACCATTCTAAGAGCAGGGGGAAATTGATCACTTCAGTTATAGGTCTTTATTTTTTATTATTTATTCGAAATACCTATTTCACTATAATTTCCAGAATTACTCTTTTTCCCAATAACTTTGTTAATGATCGATGTGTTTCCATGAATCTTTCGCCAAAATCTCCAGAATAACTCAATATACGTATCTAGAAACAGAAATGAAGTTGAGGTGCCATAGGAGAATAAATAAAAAATAAAATCTGTCATTTTTTATACTTTTTCCGGAATAACTTTGTCAATAATCGATGTGCGTTCATGAATATTTCGCTAAAATATCTAGAATAACTCAATATACGTATCTAAAAACTAAAATGAATTCGAGGTGCCGTAGGAGAATTTATAAAAAATAAAATCTGTCATTTTTGATACTTTTTTCGGAATAACTTTGTTAATAATCGATGTGCGTTCTTGAATACTTCCGCCAAAATATCTAGAATAACTCAATATGAGTATCTAGGAACTGGAATGCATTCAAGGTGCCGTAGGAGAATTTATAAAAAATAAAATCTGTCATTTTTGATACTTTTTTCCCAATAACTCTGTTAATAATCGATGTGCGTTCATGAATCTTTCGCCAAAATATCTAGAATGACTCAATTCACGTATCTAGAAACTGAAATGGATTTGAGCTGCCGTAGGAGAATTTATAAAAAATTAGATCTGTCATTTTTGATACTTTTTTCGGAATAACTTTGTTAATAATCGATGTGCGTTCATGAATCTTCCGACAAAATATCTAGAATAACTCAATATACGTATCTGAAAACTCAAATGAATTTTAGGTGCCGTAGGAGAATTTATAAAAAATAAAATCTGTCATTTTTGATACTTTTTTCGGAATAACTTTGTTAATAATCGATGTGCGTTCTTGAATCTTTCGCCAAAATATCTAGAATAATTCATTATACGTATCTAGGAACTAAAATGAATATGAGGTGCCGTAGGAGAATTTATAAAAAATAAAATCTGTCATTTTTGATACTATTTTCGGAATAACTTTGTTGATAATCGATGTGCGTTCTTGAATCTTCCGCCAAAATATCTGGAATAACTCAATATACGTATCTGAAAACTCAAATGAATTCTAGGTGCCGTAGGAGAATTTATAAAAAATAAAATCTGTCATTTTTGATATTTTTTTTTTAACTTTGTTAATAATCGATGTGCGTTTATGAATTTCTTTCCAAAATCTTCAGATTAACTAAATATGCATATCTAGAAACTGGAATGAATTCGTGGTGCCGTAGTAGAATTTATCAGAAATATGTAACCTGTCATTTCTGATACTTTTTTTGGAATAACTTTGTTAATAATTCTTGTGCGTTCATGAATCTTCCGCCAAAATCTATAGAATATCTCAATATACGTATTTTGGAAACTGAAATGAATTTGTGGTACCGTCGGAGAATTCATTAGGAATATATTTCGTCATTTTTATACTTTATTCGGAATTACTTTGTTGATAATTCTTGTGCGTTCATGAATCTTCTGCCAAAATGTCTAGAATAACTCAATATACGTATCTAGTAACTGAATTGACCTCTCATTTTTGTAACTTTTTTCAAAATAACTTTGTTTTCGCTTGCTTTTGCCAAAATCTCAATAACTCAATATTCTTATCTAGGAACTGAAATGGATTTGTAGTGCCGTAGGAGAATTAATAAAATATATAATCTGTCATTTTTGATACTTTCTTTGGAATAACTGTTAATAATCGATGTGCGGTCATTAATTTCCGCAAATATCTCTAGAATAACTCGATATACGTATCTGGGAACTGGAATGAATTTTGTGGTGACGTAGGAGAATTTATATAAAAAATATAATCTGTCGTTTTTGATACTTTTTTCGGAATAATTTTTTTAATAATCCTTGTGCGTTTATGAATCTCTCCCTTAAAAATCTAGAATAACGGAATATACGTACCTACAAACTGAAATGAATTTGTGGTGCCGTAGGAGAATTCATAAAAAATATGATCTGTCATTTTGATAGTTTTTTCGAATAACTTTGTTAATAATCGATGTGCGTTCATGAATTTTCCGCCAAAATCTCTAGAATAACTCAATATACGTATCTGAAAACTGAAATGAATTTCTCACCTAATAGAGTCGCAGAAATGCAAAAAGCTGTCATATTAATCTGTAACAAGCATGAGGGAAACATAACTTGTTAGAGTGAAGCCAACTACAACATACATAACGTCGATTATGTTGGAAGCCAGAATGATGGATGCAGTGTACCCAACTCTCGAGAGGCGCTCTTTTATTGTCTCAATCAGCAGAAATGCAAAAAGTTGTCTTATATTCGTCTGTGATAAGCATAACGAAATAGCAAAATAATAGCATCTCTGAGAATTCATGTTGAAAGAGTTATTAGAAGAGTACATGCAAAAATGAACTATTGTTTTTTTTTATATGTCCATGGGTATAAGTGTTCTAGTGCTTATGAATATTTGTGACAGTGATAAAGTGAAATCAAATGGTTGCATTTTTAATGTGTATATATTATAATATCTACCTATTTATAATATATCAATCTACCATTGTTCATTTTTGTTTAAATCAGATCACTGAATACCTATAATGTTCTATGAAGATTTTTTCATGACTTATGTAGATCTCTTGTAATATACATTACCAACTTTGGAATAATACTGTATTTTTCATTTATTGAATATTACAATTTTGATATAAGTACTTACTATACAGGCTGATTTCAAAATGAGTGCATATATTCAAGACATATATATGAGAGAGTCTAACAAAAATTACTAAAATATTTGATTTTTCCTTCACATTAACGAGAAATTTCATTTTGAAAATTGAACATAAAATGCTTCGAAATTCTAGAACGCCACTGGGAAGCAAGTGAAATCTGCGGAATCCCAGGGAATCTCCAATTCGTCATTCACTAACGTCAAAACAAGACAGTGATGCCAGATTGTTTCAGAGACGAATATCCTGATTAAAATTTGTCACAGAATGAATATGAATTGGAATAGGTTATGGAAACTAATAGAGGTGAATGTAATATGTACAGGAGCCTTATTTTTTGAAGTTTACTGAGAGAACTGTGGGGTGGTTATCTCACGATCACGATAGACGGAGAGAAACATGAGGGAAATGATAGAACGTCCCCCTTCCTTCAATTCGAAAATAAGGCCCCAGCGGGTAGATACAAAATTAGCAGACAATAAATAGGTACACAACATACACAAAGTTGAAAATCGACTCACCTATAGTCTGTTCGTTTAAAAGGCGAAGTAATGGAATGTGGCAATGGAATGTTGTCGCAAATTTTCAAAGAGAAATCTTCCAGTGTAACCACTAGAGCGGCGTTGATATTTCATGAATTATACGTATAACCTTTTTCTGGGTACAGTCGATTTTGCCGCTTTAATACAACAAAGTACGGACTACGAGGAGCTCCGAATTTCCGACAAACGCGCGGCTGGGGCAGGCCTTTCGCCGACAAACGCGCCGCTTCGCCGGCCTAATTAAGTTCAAAGGAAATAATAGGCACTCCGAGTTTTCATGGGCGTAGGGAAGATAACATAGCATGGGATCAACGTTAGTTGTGAAGATTGGTATTTTTAATGCATTTTTCATTGACTTGTGATTCGTGACACATGTAAGTACGCTTTCCGACCTGCCTTGTGTTGAGCAAGATGGACACGTTTTTATAATATTTCGAGTTATCGCTGATGTGTGCCTGACAGTTCTCAAAGCTGGTTTTCGCCTTGATATTGTTGAGGTTTGGGGATAAAATGGAAACTATCACCATTTTCAATTTCATTAGGTAATATCTATAGCAACTTGTTATCATTCTCATGTGGGTATATTATCATCAATCCATGTGTTTCATGTACTCATTTACTTTACTTCCAAGTAATTATGGGACTATAATCATAAGATGTATGGCTGATGATAGTCATATATATTTCCGAAACATGTAGCCCTGTTGATTGATCTGCTACTCACATAGGAGGTAATTATTTAGTATAGTTTTGATTTCACTCCACTTTGATAAACCAGAGACTTCTACCAAAGATACTGAAATAAGCAAAAAAAAATGAAAATTGTCGGTCACCCACACACCATAATTATCATCTTATTGAGAAAGGGCCATTACGTACCAAATAGTTAGTAAATTAAATAAGGCCCCAAAAGAACTGTTTCTTTTCCTTTGAAGTCTGATTTTGTTTTTCCATTATTTTTACTGCATTGGAAGGTATAATCATATAATGATGTTGTACACTCTAGTCGACTTTTCGTCACATACCTATTTATTTTATATCGATAGTTCCGTGTATTGATAGTATTTCATAAGGACTTTCATTATATTCACAATAATCACATATAGGTACTTGTTTTTCAAAACGACGAAAACCATTTGTATCAAATTCATCAGGCTTTATTTCCCTCATTTCAATAATTATGCTTTAACGGAGCCTAAATATTTCTATTAGTTTTATTTCCTCTCAATATTTTCTATACCGTTGTGTTACTCACGCCTGTCATATTGGAATATACAGAGAAGTGCGCAAAAAACGGCCACTGCTGTATCTTCTGATTGATTCTAGATCGGATTTCTAGAATTGGTGGCAGCAAGTATACCAAATTGCTCATCCACTGACAAAACAATATCTGCATGGTCCATTATTTTCTGTTCCACTAGAAACGACCGCAACTTTTGATTTCTAGATGGGACACCCTGCATTTTATTCCATGAATTGTTAGGGCTTATCATAACGGATTCGAGGATACCGCGTTCGATGGGGTTATTTCAAACGATTACGAAGGCTCAATGAGTGTGACATAGAAATGAGTTTTGAGGGTGCTAAGTAACATCAATTGACATATGGAAATTTCGAAAGCAAATATCTTCGTGATCATCTGAAATAACCCTATCGAACCTGGTATCGTTGATTCCGTCATAATAATCCCTTATCGATTATGGGATACAATACAGGGTGTCCCATTTGAATATCGAAAGTTGGGGTCATTTCCGTTGAAATCGGAAGTGATAGAATAAAAATAGTTTCGTTAATGAATGAGCAATTTGGTATACTTGCTATCCACATTTTGGAAATCTGATCTAGAATGATTAGGAAGATACAGCACTGGCCGTTTATTGTGCACTTCTCTGTATAATGTTAAAATTATTCACTAATACCTTCAACGTTACGTCTTCTTTTCGCATACGATTATACAGTTAGGACGATTGTTTTCTAACAATCAAGGCAAGACATTTCTGGTGTTTCAACAACACCGAAACAACCATGAATTGCTTTCATAGTTGACAGCAATATTATTCCAAAGACACTTCGAATATGCAACTGAAAATGATATGATATGAGCGAGCTGAATTCATCGCTCTGAATTACAAATGTTTTCCGATTTATCGTTGGTCAAGCCCAAAAGCAGAAATCAATGGTACGCCCATGGTTGGTTTGGCACATTCCATTACTTCGCCTTCCAAACGAACAGACATTAGTAGATTTTCTCATACCTGCTCGAACAGCAAAACTCCCGAGAGCAAACAAAATACTAATATCGAGTCCATTCCAGACTAATATCGTCCTGTGTTCTTGTTGGTTCATATTCGCACTTAAACCGTCGAAAATGATTCGACGACGACATATCCTTCACGACACAAGACACAACATCCAATTATTTTATTTTTCATTTCACGTTTACAATTATTTTACAAACCAGTAACCACACAAACAAAACTATTATCATATGATCTGTCAACATCATTTCTCAGAACAGTAGTATCTGTGACCATAGATTTCCTCTTTGCTGTGACCTTTGACAGTACTAACTAGGATTGTTTGCGTTCTATTACTATTTCACGAAGATTGTTACGATATTACGATTTGTCATGAATCTATTACTATTTGCTATTAGCACCAAAATATGTTCCAATACTAAAAAATCTATTTCTGTGCTCAGCGGATAATTATGTTCCGTTCGATGTTCTATATTTATGTCAAAACTGTGATTAGTGCGATAGGGTTTGACAAGAATGACATTCCGAATGTCAAATGTCAGATTTTTCGAGTCTATTACCTTTTGATACAAATCTGATACCTTTTTCCAAGGAAATCTATTACGAAAAAATCAGACACAGGAACAACACTGACTAGTAAATGTAAAGACTAGCGTCTGCGGACAGGCGCAAGTAATAACTCCGTGGTAGGGGAACGTTAGTTAACTTGTGTCGAGTCTAATATACAGAAGGAATTTTTTTTCAACAATCAATCGACCTAGATGAACCTTTTTTCTTGAAGAAGGAGAATTTTTCTTGAGGAAGGAAAATATTGTTTCTGCATAAAAAATGAGAAAACCTAACCTATCTATTTTATGAGTATATCTGTACTTGTTTCGTTGACCTGTGTAAAACTTGATGTTTATTAACACCAAATAAAATATTCTATTCTATTCTAACCTAACCTAACCGAACCTCACCTCTGGCCTAAACATAGAAAACCCCTAAATGAACCTATTTCCCATAGAGAATATTTTTTAGAAATCACTTGAGAACAAGAAAAAAATAAAAAAAAGATGAGCCTCGCACGGATTCGAACCCCGGACCACCGGCTTGGCATGCCGATGCTCTGCTTACTGAGCCAACCAGTTGCTTACGAGACGAAGTATGATGAAGTCATTCAGTCGGCGCCGCATAACGCCAGTCGCATCTACTGCCCACTATAAGGTTCTCCCACCACGGAGTTATTACTTGCGCAGACGCTAATAATGTAAAGTTTTGTTGCTGACAATTTGCTTGGAATGTGACGAATTGACGATGCAGTTCTCAAACATTGAGCTGAATGATATGGTTCTTATGTCGGGTCGTTATTGTGCGGGGCCCATGAGACTCCTTTAAGGACACGAAATTGTAGCGATGCAAGGAGGTGGAAGGAAGGGTCTAAAGGATTTTTCAGTAAAAGAACTTCCAACCGTGAGGTGTTAATAAGCTATACGCTATTCGAGCTTATGTGTACAAATCTTGGGTGAGTCCATTTTGAAGTTTTTGTATTATCTTTCTGAAATTCAAGACCAGGGTTAACTTCTTCCCCATGTACATTTTCACGATTATACATTTTATTTAATATCTCCTAATTTTCATGTAGAGTGGCAACGTCGCTTCGTTCATCATGGTCGACTGCGGATCGCAAACGATAGTTGTGACAGAAGTAGAAATCTGGGCGGAAAAAGGGTATTTTGCCCCAAATCTATTTTGATCCTAATAATATTTTTAATAGTGCTATTCGGTTGTATACCTCAAGCTTTCTTAGTGTTTAAAATATATGCACTTATTTTAAAATCAGCCTGTATATTAAAAAAATTAAGTATTTTTTTTAATAGTGAATCACCAATAAACGAAAATTTTATTGAATAATAGAGACATTTTTAACCAAAATTAACAATATTTTTACCCTCATAAAAAATAAAACTTCAATTTATAATCAATAAAAATAAATCACAACAAACTATAATTTGTAAAAGTATAATATATGGAATCTATTGTAGATTTTCACCTCATTTTCACTAATTATCTCTACTATATGTCTTCATCTCCCAGACACTTTCTTCATTACACTAAAATGAATATAAAAACATATTAATATACCTAGTTTACTAATAAAGCAAGGCTTCATGATTAAAGTGAAGTAGGTAGGATGTTTTCTTGGAAACATACCAGGTCTCTTGGCTCTGATGCTTTATTGGATTTCTGATTTAAACCTTTTCTCTGCTCTCAGTTTTTGTTCCACATCAGTCTTGTGTTTTGAATGGGCTAGAGATTGATGATCCATATCATACTGCCCAAGCTGGATGATTTTCATCTTTCAGGCACTAGGTTCTCCTACAAGGTAAATAAATTATGTGTGTATTGAAAACAGGAGTGAAAACATGATGTTTCCAAACCATGTAGGGCCATCAAAGGTAATGAGTATTGGCTTCTTTCATCAAAATGAAAAATGATATATGTTTTCAATAGCATGAAATACTAAATTCATCAGTTCTAGAGTAGGTATAGATACATATGGATAATATTAAAATCCTTTTTCTCAAGTACCTGTTATGAAAATAGTGTCTGCTACATATCCACTGGTTTATTATGAATGTTTCTGTTGTTGATTCTTTTCTTGATGGCTGCTATCCACATTTTCCTTATTTTTCTTGATAGATCCTTCATCTGTGGGTAATGCACAGAGTTTTTCACAGTATCACAGTAGGAAAGGGAATAAACATCAAATGGTCATACCACAATACATGTTACTGGTATTTTCTCTCCAAAATCATACTGAGTTTTCATTATTCATAATTAATCTAAACAAACCTTAATCTGACTCAATAAAATAATACTCTAAAAGGCTTCCAAAACCCACAAAGTTCTCAAGTAAACAAACGTGTCTTTGATTTGTTTTTGTTTATCAACCAGACGGCCTACGAAGCAAAGAATATAGGTTAGTCATTGATGATATTGAATCTCATAAGGTAATTACTGGCTATAAATTTGGCAACGATGGCTATTCTCCGTGCCAGCAGGTTGATGACGTCACGAAACCTGGCGTTTTTCGAAGGTTCTGTACACATGCAGTGGGACTCTGTAACTTGTGTCGCATAGCGAAAGCGAAACGAAGCGAAGTATACGACTTCGCTTTCCGGTACTCTATATGTAATTCGTTATGCTTTCGCTATCGTCATACGATTTCGTACGAAATAGAACGAAGTTGGTGGAGTTAAATTTGGCAACAGTGTTGCGGATCCCATTTATTCAAAGGAAACATCCCATTGGATCAAAAAAGCGGCATTTACGAATTATTGTATCGTCAATTTTTGGTTTCAATCAGAAATAAAGCACTTGCAGCTCATTGGAAAATATGTACCTTACTTTATAAAAAATTGGTATTTATATTCTCACTAGGTATATCTCAGGTATAGCTTTCTATTTATATGCAACTAGTAAAGGCAAATGATCTGAGAATAACAATAATATTGTAAGATATGTAACTGCTTATATTTATAATGGACATATCATTCTATAATCTAACACTCAGTATATTATTATTCACATACTATAATGTAATACCTATCAGAACTTGCTTCTCTATGTCGCAAATTAAACAAGATGATAAGCACATATAATTCCTTGAATTGCCTTCTGCAAGGCAGCTATATGTTGACAGTGCATTTATACAGATGCACTTTTTCTTACAGTTCACTTTAGAATCTTGGATGGAATTATTAATGTAGTGAAAGTAGAATCCGTTCTTGTTCTTGTTCAACATAGTAAATAATGTTCAGTTAATCCTGTTTCATGGAATTTACTCTTGATTCTCCCTTATTGGTACACAGTAATATTACACAGTTCTTCTTGGGTGTCTCCAAGGTTTTTGCTATCCAAATTATTTTTCCTTCCAATGCACTTATTATGCAAATTTTTCAAATTTGAACGTTCCAGGCTTTCTGTTATGTTTCACTGTTGTAGGTATCGGCATATTATATTAGTAGGATTCTTCAATTACCTATTATTGTCTTCTTCAATGGACTCACACCAAAGACATATTTTTCTTAACAAGGATTAAGTGAGACAACATTCAGTAATGGCACATTTCATTTTTTGGAGAAGCTACTTATATCTGCCTGTTTTGATGTATCAGGAATCTAAAAGAGAAGGATAATTCGAATGAATATGAATTATTCCAGACCCTATTCAACAGCACTAATGACAGTTTTCAGTTTATTTTTCAACTACCAAATGAACTGTATGTTTTCATCACACTGTCTATCATATTTTTTATCTCACGTCTCACGTTCTTTCATCCCCTACCTTAATCCTACCAAAGGGAACTTTCATCTCTCTGGAATATCTTTAGGACTTTGTTCGTAAAACTGAGGAATCTGTCCCACTGACTGAAGTTCTGTTTTTGCTCGCTTTGTTATCCATGTTTTTGGGTTCATTCGTCATTTATCAATCTATTATTTTTCTCAAATCAACACAAAGTTTGAACTAGGAACAACAACAAAAACCAATACCTATAACCTCAATCGTTGAGAATCGCAGAAAGCGGCAACCAAAATCCTTCGCTTGCTTCGCTTACGAACTCACGTTCGGCGTCTCCGACCTCATCCGAATATTGATACAGAGTACCGAAACGGCAAAAGCAGTCGATTACGCATGCTTTCGCTTTCGCTTTGAGTTACAGAGTCCCACTGATGGACTGATCAATATAAAATAGGTAAGTGGCGTGAATTCGATTAGAGTGTACATTGTACAACCCCATTCTCGAACATGAGACTCCTCCACAGTGTTTTGAGACGATTTAAAAATGAGGTGTGAGAAATACCTATCAATTTCTGTATCAAGTTTCACTAACACAATATAAATTTCAATCGGTAATGAAATGAAAAACAATGTGAACAAATCCCATGTTTTCGTGTTTTATTATTATTATTTTTTGTTTTTTTCGGGAAAGACAAAACAATATAAGTAGACCAATTCAACAATGATATTTTAATTTCAATCAGGTAATGAAAAATTATCCCATAATGAGATTTTTATTTTCACCTAGTGAAAATCCCCACAAAATGTGGAAACTGGCAAAAATATTTTCGAATAATCTGTTTTTGTGAAGTCTACCATACGATTTCGCAAGGAATTATTTTCAGATAGCATGATTCTCCACATGATAACCTATCTTCCTGACCCGAAAGCAGCTGAGCAGTTTTTTGCAAAAGTATCGAAAAAAAATATTTTCGAAAAATCTGTTTTTTTCGTGTGGAGTCTACCATACGATTTCGCAAGGAATTATTTTCTGATAGCATGATTCTACACCATGATTACCTATCTTCCTGACCCAAAAGCAGCTGAGAAGTTTTTTGACAAAGTATCGAAAATAGAATATTTTTTAAATTTTATGTCTTTCATGTCTATGATTTGGTGAAGAATGATTATTCTATAGACTCAATAGAGAATGATTCGACATTCAAAAGCAACTGTGCAGTGCTTTATACATCGCATATCGCAAACAAAAGCAGTTGATTCGATATTCCCTACCCTAAAAGGGGGGAAACGTGTGCCACTGGTCGATCGGGAAAGTTCGGAAATTCTGGCAGCCAGCTTTGGCAGCCCACTTCGGTGATATGAGTTCTGTGAGGACGCAGGACACTCAGGACAGAGACACTAGAGACAGAACGGGCGGTGTTTATTTTGTTAGGTTAGAATTGGGTGGGTTGAGATACTTGTGCGGTATCGTAAAGTATTTTATTCAATCAGTTACGTGAAATGGCATTCAATATTTTGAAAAAACTCGTGAGTATTTATCCTTAAGAAAATTTGTCAAGGATTACATTTTTTGATTTGATCGAATTATTGACTAACAAATCATGGATATCATGTTATCCTTATGACTACTCAATAGAAAAATGTCTAGAGTCTTGAAAATATTCCAGTCCAAATCATTGAAAAGTCTCTTATCGACAATTTTGGATTCATTTGTTGATCCCAAACATGCAAATCCAGAAATTTTAAAAGTCGTAAGTTGTTATGTAACACATTAATTGTAACCTTAGAACTTTTTATTTAGATGGTTAGATGTCACATGCAATTCTATTCTATCCTTTCAGGCTACACCAAACAGCTTAGGAAATAGGCTTTATAGCAATGAATTGAAAAAGTGTACACTCATTCCTGGAGATGGAATTGGTCCTGAAATATCAGCAGCAGTGCAACAAATATTTGGAGCTGCTAATGTTCCTATTGAGTGGGAGGCTGTTGATGTTACTCCAGTAAAGGTATTGCATTTAAAACTCATTAGGCTACAATACATTTCCCTATACCTTTCACCATTAAGCCTGCTGGATGCTTGGTTGGATGAAATGTTCTAAAAATGTGGAAATTTATTTAATACTCATAATATCTAATGTATTATATCATATTTATATTGATCTCCTGGTTGATTACATTTCCTATTATGTAGAGGTGTCCTGGGCTGGGACCCAGGCTAATTTGATTCTTAATCAATGTTTCAAATGTTCTTTCCATAATAATGTCATTTTCCAAATTAGCAACAACAAACTGTCTATCTTTCATCATCATCATTACAGTTTACCTACAAGGGTCCCATGAAAATGAGGATACACACATTATGAATTAATTACCAGGAAACTTTACTCAACAAAATATTTAGTTCATTCAACAATAAATAATAATCATTCTTTAATAAATTGAATACACATGATCACAGTATTACTCTAGGGGTATTACTCTATTCTCACACTAATAAAATGAATTATTGATCCTACTAGATTTCATGAAAAATAATCATTGTCAATTGTGAAAAAAAAGATAAGTATGTTTAGTTCATTCCAAAAAATATTTTCATGAGCAGATCTTTTGAGTGTTTGTGTGTGGTCTGTACTTTGTTTCTTCAGATGCCGGATTCTAGTAGTCTTCAAATTCTTATGTTATTGACAGAGTCTAATTCATTGAAGCATTTCTCTAATGGGTTTTATGCCAGTCATTTCATAGAGCAGTTGGTTAGGTGGATTATGAATATGGTTGTTGATGTGTTGAATTTTTGTGACAATTCCACTCATGTATAATAATTCCCAAAAATGCAAGTGGTAAATTACATTACCAGAGCAATGCATCAGTTTGACAATTATCATAAATGTCAGAAACATGATTTAACAGCAAATAATATCCCAGGAAGTAGGTATGTGGAAATTTGGAAATATCTTCCAGGCAGAAATAGTAAGGGGGATTGAAAAATCAACTTCAGAAAATGCAGAAAAAGTAATTCCTTCATATTATATTATGGAACCAATTTAACAAATTTTGCAAACAACAAAACATCAATTTGAAGACCAAAGAGTCAGTGGAAAATGTGACAGGAATAAGATGGATTGGGGCTTTAGTATGAAGAAACAGAATGGGGGAGATATAAAAGAATATGTGGTGAAAATGATGTGGAACAAAACAGCAAAACTGTTGCAAAGCATGTATTAAAAAAAATATGTTACTTTCAACCCATTCACTGACTTGGCATTCAAGAAATCCTATCATGCACATAATTATAAATGAAACAACAGAAGATGAGGACAGAATAGTGGATCAGGACACAGGGTATTCCTCAAATCCTATCATGCACATAATTATAAATGAAACAACAGAAGATGAGGACAGAATAGTGGATCAGGACACAGGGTATTCCTTGTGGAGTAAATTAGGACCAGAGATTATGGAGTAAACAGTGAACAGAGCGAGTTGACTAATTAAACAACCATCAGGTACAAAAACTGTCAGAAGTGACAAGAGTCTCAAGACATTTAGATAACATGACAATATATTTTATAGTAACATGTCAGTTTTTCTGGAGGTTCTACTCAGAAATGAAACATGTTCAAAAAAATTATGAAGTTTGAAAACATCATAATTTTGACTCACATTCTGCCTCCACTCACATTTTGTCAATATTGAAAAAAAAAAAAACAGAAACTTGTGCTGTCCTGCCATTTTGTCCTTATGCCTGTCATTAGCATTGGAGGATTCATCAGTTGAGTCATCTGCATTTGAATTTGTTTCTAATTGTAGAGGTTTTTCATTTAAATTAATTGAAAGGTCTTTGCTTCTGCTGTATGTAGCAGGTGGAATTATTTCTGTTTTTTTTGACAATCACAAATGAACTCCCATTCAATATATCCAAATGTATTGTCTTATCTTGTAGCCAAAAATTATCTATAATATTATAGGATTACTTGATGAATGTCATCCAGTTATCCAGAGTTGGGACTGTTGAAGATTTGGGTATATATTATAACTCTGCATTCCTATAAACCACATTTGGATTATATTGCATCACAGGCACTACGGACTATGGGCTTTTTAATGGGACAAAGTGCACAATTCAATGACACCAAAGCAATAACTGCACTAATACACTAGTAAGACCTAAACTTGTTTATGCATCTGGCATCTCTCTCAGCTAATTAACAAAAATTGGTTGAAAAAAATTCAAAACAAATTTCTGAAATATCTGTATTATAAAAAATAAGAAGTATACCTGGACTGTGTGATACACTAGTGAGACCTTAACTTGAATATGGCGCTGCAATCTGGCATCCCTCTCAGCTAATTAACAAAAATAGGTTGGAAAAAATTCAAAACAGACTTCTGAGATATCTGTATTATAAAAAATATAAAGCATACCCCCACTATAATATAGTCAGAACAGTAGCAGTTAGAAGTGAATTTGAAATACCCAGTGAAAAAGAGTCAGTGGAAAATGTGACAGGAATAAGATGGATTGGGGCTTTAGTATGAAGAAATAGAATGGGGGAGATATAAAAGAATATGTGGTGAAAATAGGACAGGAGAAATTCATACAGTCTACTCTACCAAAACGATACTTTAATGTAATATCAATTCAAAGGGGGGACATGTTTCGAAGCTTCAAAGCTTCATCATCAGCTTTAATAGTTACATAGGAGCACTGTTGTGGAGGAAAAAAGTTGTGTTTACATATTAATTATAACCAAAAAAGTAGTGAAGAATAAATTACTGTTACATGGAAAAAAGTTTTTTAGGGCCGCAAACTGCGGAACACCTTTGTTAAGGTACGGTGAAGTGAAACATCGTTGTAGTAAGGTTAACAATCCAAAAACTCTAAATTAAGTAATCACCTAAACATGCCGAAGGTTGTGCATTTTGTCCTTATGCCTGTCATTAGCATTGGAGGATTCATCAGTTGAGTCATCTGCATTTGAATTTGTTTCTAATTGTAGAGGTTTTTCATTTAAATTAATTGAAAGGTCTTTGCTTCTGCTGTATGTAGCAGGTGGAATTATTTCTGGTTTGTTTGACAATCACAAATGAACTCCCATTTAATATATCCAAATGTATTGTCTTATCTTGTAGCCAAAAATTATCTATAATATTATACGATTACTTGATGAATGTCATCCAGTTATCCAGAGTTGGGACTGTTGAAGATTTGGGTATATATTATAACTCTGCATTCCTATAAACCACATTTGGATTATATTGCATCACAGGCACTACGGACTATGGGCTTTTTAATGGGACAAAGTGCACAATTCAATGACACCAAAGCAATAACTGCACTAATACACTAGTAAGACCTAAACTTGTTTATGCATCTGGTATCCCTCTCAGCTAATTAACAAAAATTGGTTGAAAAAAATTCAAAACAAATTTCTGAAATATCTGTATTATAAAAAATAAGAAGTATACCTGGACTGTGTGATACACTAGTGAGACCTTAACTTGAATATGGCGCTGCAATCTGGCATCCCTCTCAGCTAATTAACAAAAATAGGTTGGAAAAAATTCAAAACAGACTTCTGAGATATCTGTATTATAAAAAATATAAAGCATACCCCCACTATAATATAGTCAGAACAGTAGCAGTTAGAAGTGAATTTGAAATACCCAGTCTAGAAAGTAGAAGGCAAGCAAATATAGTCACAATGTGTTATAAAATCTACAAAAAATATTATAACTGCCCCTATCTCCCATCAGTATTGAAAAGAAAATCTCCCAATCCATTAACACGGCTTGTACAATTCTTTGATGTTCCATATGTATCAACTAATAACTGTTCACCCATTATAACAATGATGAAATTAACAAATTTCCTACTATTGTCAGAAGTCAGCTTTGTTCTCCCTCCATCACAATTTTATCATGGTATGAAAACATATTTTTCTAATTTAGAATAGACAGTTTTTATAGTGTATTCACCCATCAGTGATTTGAAATGATCATTTGGATTATTGTAGTTTGTAGAATATTTGTAATGATATAATCTAAGACTGTAATCATAGGTACTGTTGTTATACAGGGTGATTCAGGTTTTAAGGCACAAACTGAAATAGGAGATACATCTCAACATTTTGATCAAAAAAGTATGGTATCTTGAAAAGTAAGCAAGATATTTCAACTAATAGAAGGAAATAATTCAGCTTTGACCCCCTGTATCTCCGCTACTGAACGGGATCGGACTAATGTTTATATAAAGTTTTCTGATTAAAATGATGAGATCTATTGTCCATTTCAGTTTGTGCCTTAAAACCTGTATCACCCTGTATATTACATTATGATTCTCATGTAAAAAGGTTTTCTACCTGTTTGGGAATAAATAAATCAATAAATGAAAAAATGAATTATTGCATGCTCCAGGCATATGAACCTTTCCTTCTGGGTTTTCCGTGAGGGCCAATGTCCAAAACTATTGTATCTGATGTTTTCAGTTGGGTGTGGTTCAAAACATCTTTTTGGTGTGGAGGGTTTGGTGAATGGGTGGGTGTACTCGTACATGGTCGTCCTCTTTTCTTTTCGTTTGTTTTACCCAGTAAACCTAAATCTCAATAATAATAATAATAATAATAATAATAATAATAATAATAATAATACTTTATTTCCACTTCGACAAATAAAATTGTATGGGAATTGTCAGTATGATATGCATCAGTAGTAGAAAATGATAAAAGAGTTAGATAGAGATGAGAAAATAGTGATAGAATAGAATCGGTAATACCTAAAACTAATCTTATTCTAAAAATTCTGAAATTGTATAAAAAACATGCTTCCAATAAATAGTCTTTCAACATCTTTTCGAGCATAATGATGTGTTTCAAATACATCAAATCTTCAGGAAGTTTATTGAATATTTTAGGTCCAATGCAGTTCAGGGCAGATGAACTCACTTTACACCTCGCTAACGACAATTGAAAGTGATTCTTAATTCTTGTGTTATGGTTATGTAGATTCTGATTCATTGTAAAAGTTAATCTATTTTTGAAAACATATACACAAGGCGGCTCGGTGGTCGATAGGCGGAGAGCGTTAAGGCGCTGAGTTCGTATGGGGACTCCCACTAAGACCTAGGTTCGAATCCTAGTTAGGCCATGGATGTTTGTGTTTGTATGTATACCTAACCCCGCACAAGTTTCGACTTATGGGGCGTTTGGTCCCAGTGCTGGGACTAACGAGGTATGCAATTGCGAAATTCAGAGATATAAAGAGATGTCAATGTCAAAACTTTATATTCCTTGAAGAGACTCCTACATGATTCTCTAGATGAAACATTTGCTATGCACCTTATTATTCGCTTCCGGGCAATGAACACTTCCATTGTAGCAGTTGATCCACCCCAGAAACTGACACCATACCTCAATCTAGATTCTTCTTGGGCAAAATATATGTTGAGTAATTGATCCTTACTGAAAACTGATCGAAGATTGATGAAAAAGAACTTCAGAGAGTTGAGCTTAGAACTTAATTGCTGACAATGATCCTTCCAGTTAAGGAACTCATCCAGAAAAATACACAAGAATCTCACACTCTGATTAGTGTTCCTTAATGTCATGCTATCAACAGTGAAACTAATACCTTCTATTTTGTTTTGAATATTTTGAATACGAGCAATCTCTGTCTTGTCGACATAAAAAAATAAATCATGGTTGTTGAGGAAATCTGATACATGACTTACTGAGCCAGCACATTTATTTTCTAATATTTTGGAAGCACGCGCAGAGATCACAAATGAAAAATCATCGGCGTATGCATCATAATGTCTTTCTGTTATAACACTGTCTATACTATTAACATATAAAATGAACAGAACGGGACCCAATACAGAGCCCTGTGGTACTCCCATGTTTATGCTCAACGGCTCAGAATTAACTCTACACGTTTCATGTTCTTTATTCACTTGTGAGGAAACAAATTGTTCTCGATTGTGAAGAAATGACGACACCCAACTAAGACATACGCCTCTTATTCCATACATTTCTCGAGTACAACAATTGCACGGCCAATGTCGCTCATTAGTGTTGTGATTTCACTGCTTCACACAGCAGAAATGGCGCGCTCCTAAACTATATGCGGAAATATTTAAAGTGTAGTGCCCAGTTTCCCTACTGTCCAAGGGTCCCCACTCTCCTCTTTTCATTTAGGAGCGGATTTATTCAACTCAAAGAAACACTTATTTATTACAAACTTATAAGGGTGGTTGCCTAAAAATTATATTCCTAAAGTGAATGTGGATAATATAAAATAATGAACCATGGACGTATAAAAAAGGACACAGCAACTCTATAGTTTCCGCATATGTTTTGAAGTCTTATAGTATGTAGGCAAGCGGGTTAAGGGGATGGGAAACGGTAACGATAGACAGTGCTATTTCCTCAAACGACAGCGGCGTGCGAAAATGAATTATCGCGATAGTAAGTTTCGAAATGTAAAATGCAATGAGCGACTGACAACTGAATACCACTGACATGACCGTTTATCAATCCGGGTCGCTATGGGTGATACCAAGTGAACATAACAAATACAGTTTTGTGTTTTGACAAAACTTTTCATCTATTGGAAAATTATAAATTGAGTTGGCAAAAATACTCTCTTTGATACCTACCTACCTACAGAAACGTATTTTTCCGATTTCAGGTTTCCACATATTGAATCACGGATTTTATGTAACTTTGGTGTGGTGAACTGGCACGCAAAATGAATTATTAAAACAATGAAATTCCGGTACTATATAAGGAATCATTGAAAATTCTATATCTTTTTCCATATGGTACACTAACAAACCAACTATAAAGGGTGTCCCAAAATTGCTGGGATACAGAACTACCACGTGTAATAAGGTCAACATAAATTTATATGCACAACGTTATCTATTACTTTCACTTCCTCATCAAACACTTTTTTGACCCCCGAAAAAAATAATATATGAAAAACTAGATATATAACAATCTTTGTACACATACACACTCGATGCAAATGAAATGCATAAATGCTCTAGGCATTTTGGTCTGAACTACTACCTATTGTTTTTGAAATAGGAAAGTTTTGGTCAGGACACTTCGTATTCTTACTGTTGATGAATCTAATTTATTCATTGTTTCATGATGGATTCTTATTTTGAAATATTTATGAATAATTAGCATAAAAAATTGCACAGGGTGTCTATCAATAGTATCTCCATCATAAATATGGTCACCAAAATGTTTATATCATCCTTTATGAATATTTTGTAATATTCATAAGGTTAGAGATGTTTTTATTGAATATATTTGTTGTTTTATTGAAAAATCTAAAATATTTCTCAGCCTCTCTACATGTGCTGATAACTAGTTGAGATGCTTTTGAAAGATTTTAATACTCTCTCCTTTTTTGTAGTTTGGAAAAAGTTTTATCAGTGTGAAACCAGCCACGAGTTCCAGCCACGACTTCGCCTAATATTCAAGGCGCGCGCCATACCACCAATGGTCGTTCATTATCAATTTATATTCATGGCTGGCCATGAAATTACTTAAACCTCCAAAATATGTCCATGGATGAAACTATTTTACATCAATGATTTTCTCTGAGGGTCTATGATAATCTGTATATCTCACAATATTTTGTCGGGCAAGAATTAACCCCACAGGCCCCCTTTTTCGGAATTTCTAAAAAAATTCATAACTTTTTCAAAATACACGTGGATGGGAGTTTTTTTCTATGAATGTGTTCCTCTGATGGTACTCAATAATATGTATATCTCACAATATTTTGTCGGGCAAAAATTAACCCCATAGGCCCCCTTTTTCGGAAATTCGAAAAAATTCATAACTTTTTCAAAATACACGTGGATGGGAGTTTTTTTCTATGAATGTGTTCCTCTGATGGTACTCAATAATATGTATATCTCACAATATTTTGTCGGGCAAGAATTAACCCCATAGGCCCCCTTTTTCGGAAATTCGAAAAAAATTCATAACTTTTTCAAAATACACGTGGATGGGAGTTTTTTTCTATGAATGTGTTCCTCTGATGGTACTCAATAATATATATATCTCACAATATTTTGTCGGGCAAGAATTAACCCCATAGGCCCCCTTTTTCGGAAATTCGAAAAAAATTTATAACTTTTTCAAAATACACGTGGATGGGAGTTTTTTTCTATGAATGTGTTCCTCTGATGGTACTCAATAATATGTATATCTCACAATATTTTGTCGGGCAAGAATTAACCCCATAGGCCCCCTTTTTCGGGAATTCGAAAAAAATTCATAACTTTTTCAAAATACACGTGGATGGGAGTTTTTTTCTATGAATACATGCCTCTGATGGTACTCAATAATATGTATATCTCACAATATTTTGTCGGGCAAGAATTAACCCCACAGGCCCCCTTTTTCGGAATTTCGAAAAAAATTCATAACTTTTTCAAAATACACGTGGATGGGAGTTTTTTTCTATGAATGTGTTCCTCTGATGGTACTCAATAATATGTATATCTCACAATATTTTGTCGGGCAAGAATTAACCCCATAGGCCCCCTTTTTCGGAATTTCGAAAAAAATTCATAACTTTTTCAAAATACACGTGGATGGGAGTTTTTTTCTATGAATGTGTTCCTCTGATGGTACTCAATAATATGTATATCTCACAATATTTTGTCGGGCAAGAATTAACCCCATAGGCCCCGTTTTTCGGAAATTCGGAAAAAATTCATAACTTTTTCAAAATACACGTGGATGGGAGTTTTTTTTATGAATGTGTTCCTCTGATGGTACTCAATAATATGTATATCTCACAATATTTTGTCGGGCAAAAATTAACCCCATAGGCCCCCTTTTTCGGAAATTCGAAAAAAATTCATAACTTTTTCAAAATACACGTGGATGGGAGTTTTTTTCTATGAATGTGTTCCTCTGATGGTACTCAATAATATGTATATCTCACAATATTTTGTCGGGCAAGAATTAACCCCATAGGCCCCCTTTTTCGGGAATTCGAAAAAAATTCATAACTTTTTCAAAATACACGTGGATGGGAGTTTTTTTCTATGAATACATGCCTCTGATGGTACTCAATAATATGTATATCTCACAATATTTTGTCGGGCAAGAATTAACCCCACAGGCTCCCTTTTTCGGAATTTCGAAAAAAATTCATAACTTTTTCAAAATACACGTGGATGGGAGTTTTTTTCTATGAATGCATGCCTCTGATGGTACTCAATGATATGTATATCTCACAATATTTTGTCGGGCAAGAATTAACCCCACAGGCCCTCTTTTTCGGAAATTCGAAAAAAATTCATAACTTTTTCAAAATACACGTGGATGGGAGTTTCTTTCTATGAATGTGTTCCTCTGATGGTACTCAATAATATGTATATCTAACAATATTTTGTCGGGCAAGAATTAACCCCATAGGCCCCCTTTTTCGGAAATTCGAAAAAAATTTATAACTTTTTCAAAATACACGTGGATGGGAGTTTTTCTCTATGAATGTGTTCCTCTGATGGTACTCAATAATATGTATATCTCACAATATTTTGTCGGGCAAGAATTAACCCCATAGGCCCCCTTTTTCGGAAATTCGGAAAAAATTCATAACTTTTTCAAAATACACGTGGATGGGAGTTTTTTTTTATGAATATGTTCCTCTGATGGTACTCAATAATATGTATATCTCACAATATTTTGTCGGGCAAAAATTAACCCCATAGGCCCCCTTTTTCGGAAATTCGAAAAAAATTCATAACTTTTTCAAAATACACGTGGATGGGAGTTTTTTTCTATGAATGTGTTCCTCTGATGGTACTCAATAATATGTATATCTCACAATATTTTGTCGGGCAAGAATTAACCCCATAGGCCCCCTTTTTCGGGAATTCGAAAAAAATTCATAACTTTTTCAAAATACACGTGGATGGGAGTTTTTTTCTATGAATACATGCCTCTGATGGTACTCAATAATATGTATATCTCACAATATTTTGTCGGGCAAGAATTAACCCCACAGGCCCCCTTTTTCGGAATTTCGAAAAAAATTCATAACTTTTTCAAAATACACGTGGATGGGAGTTTTTTTCTATGAATGCATGCCTCTTAACGGTAATTGTTATAACCAGAAGTGCAGTCGAGTTGTTAGAGTTTTGCGAAAGAAAGTAATTTCACTTCATAAAGAAATCATGTTAGATATTCCTAGACAAGCATGTACCTCGAGAGGCAGAGTAAAGATAAGCACACCTAGCATGCAGGTGATGAATATGCACGATGAATATTCGCAGACTGAGCAATGGCAAAAGAAACATATACAGAGAGACACAAATTTTTTGGGATCTAATTTGAAAAGAATTTTGAATGATTTGAATCAGAAGAAGAACGATAATACAAGATCATTATTACAGTTGAAACAAATTGACGAGGAATTGACAGATGACGATGATTTTCCTTCAATACTATCAAAATATACATATTATTGAGTACCATCAGAGGAACACATTCATAGAAAAAAACTCCTATCCACGTGTATTTTGAAAAAGTTATGAATTTTTTTCGAATTTCCGAAAAAGGGGGCCTATGGGGTTACTTTTTGCCCGACAAAATATTGTGAGATATACATATTATTGAGTACCACCAGAGGAACACATTCATAAAAAAAAACTCCCATCCACGTGTATTTTGAAAAAGTTATGAATTTTTTCCGAATTTCTGAAAAAGGGGGCCTATGGGGTTAATTCTTGCCCGACAAAATATTGTGAGATATACATATTATCGAGTACCATCAGAGGAACACATTCATAGAAAAAAACTCCCATCCACGTGTATTTTGAAAAAGTTATGAATTTTTTTCGAATTTCCGAAAAAGGGGGCCTATGGGGTTAATTCTTGCCCGACAAAATATTGTGAGATATACATATTATTGAGTACCATCAGAGGAACACATTCATAGAAAAAAACTCCCATCCACGTGTATTTTGAAAAAGTTATGAATTTTTTTCGAAATTCCGAAAAAGGGGGCCTGTGGGGTTAATTCTTGCCCGACAAAATATTGTGAGATATACATATCATTGAGTACCATCAGAGGCATGCATTCATAGAAAAAAACTCCCATCCACGTGTATTTTGAAAAAGTTATGAATTTTTTTCGAAATTCCGAAAAAGGGGGCCTATGGGGTTAATTCTTGCCCGACAAAATATTGTGAGATATACATATTATTGAGTACCATCAGAGGAACACATTCATAGAAAAAAACTCCCATCCACGTGTATTTTGAAAAAGTTATGAATTTTTTTCGAATTTCCGAAAAAGGGGGCCTATGGGGTTAATTCTTGCCCGACAAAATATTGTGAGATATACATATTATTGAGTACCATCAGAGGAACACATTCATAGAGAAAAACTCCCATCCACGTGTATTTTGAAAAAGTTATGAATTTTTTTCGAATTTCCGAAAAAGGGGGCCTATGGGGTTAATTCTTGCCCGACAAAATATTGTGAGATATACATATTATTGAGTACCATCAGAGGAACGAATATTCATCGTGCATATTCATCACCTGCATGCTAGGTGTGCTTATCTTTACTCTGCCTCTCGAGGTACATGCTTGTCTAGGAATATCTAACATGATTTCTTTATGAAGTGAAATTACTTTCTTTCGCAAAACTCTAACAACTCGACTGCACTTCTGGTTATAACAATTACCGTTAAGAGGCATGCATTCATAGAAAAAAACTCCCATCCACGTGTATTTTGAAAAAGTTATGAATTTTTTTCGAATTTCCGAAAAAGGGGGCCTATGGGGTTAATTCTTGCCCGACAAAATATTGTGAGATATACATATTATTGAGTACCATCAGAGGAACACATTCATAGAAAAAAACTCCCATCCACGTGTATTTTGAAAAAGTTATGCATTTTTTTCGAAATTCCGAAAAAGGGGGCCTGTGGGGTTAATTCTTGCCCGACAAAATATTGTGAGATATACATATCATTGAGTACCATCAGAGGCATGCATTCATAGAAAAAAACTCCCATCCACGTGTATTTTGAAAAAGTTATGAATTTTTTTCGAAATTCCGAAAAAGGGGGCCTATGGGGTTAATTCTTGCCCGACAAAATATTGTGAGATATACATATTATTGAGTACCATCAGAGGAACACATTCATAGAAAAAAACTCCCATCCACGTGTATTTTGAAAAAGTTATGAATTTTTTTCGAATTTCCGAAAAAGGGGGCGTATGGGGTTAATTCTTGCCCGACAAAATATTGTGAGATATACATATTATTGAGTACCATCAGAGGAACACATTCATAGAGAAAAACTCCCATCCACGTGTATTTTGAAAAAGTTATGAATTTTTTCGAATTTCCGAAAAAGGGGGCCTATGGGGTTAATTTTTGCCCGACAAAATATTGTGAGATATACATATTATTGAGTACCATCAGAGGAACACATTCATAGAAAAAAACTCCCATCCACGTGTATTTTGAAAAAGTTATGAATTTTTTTAGAAATTCCGAAAAAGGGGGCCTGTGGGGTTAATTCTTGCCCGACAAAATATTGTGAGATATACATATTATCGAGTACCATCAGAGGAACACATTCATAGAAAAAAACTCCCATCCACGTGTATTTTGAAAAAGTTATGAATTTTTTTCGAAATTCCGAAAAAGGGGGCCTGTGGGGTTAATTCTTGCCCGACAAAATATTGTGAGATATACATATTATTGAGTACCATCAGAGGAACACATTCATAAAAAAAAACTCCCATTCACGTGTATTTTGATAAAGTTATGAATTTTTGTCGAATTTCCGAAAAAGGGGGCCTATGGGGTTAATTCTTGCCCGACAAAATATTGTGAGATATACATATTATTGAGTACCATCAGAGGAACACATTCATAGAAAAAAACTCCCATCCACGTGTATCTTGCAAAAGTTATGAATTTTTTTCGAATTTCCGAAAAAGGGGGCCTATGGGGTTAATTTTTGCCCGACAAAATATTGTGAGATATACATATTATTGAGTACCATCAGAGGAACACATTCATAGAAAAAAACTCCCATCCACGTATATTTTGAAAAAGTTATGAATTTTTTCCGAATTTCCGAAAAAGGGGGCCTGTGGGGTTAATTCTTGCCCGACAAAATATTGTGAGATATACATATTATTGAGTACCATCAGAGGAACACATTCATAAAATAAAACTCCCATCCACGTATATTTTGAAAAAGTTATGAATTTTTTCCGAATTTCCGAAAAAGGGGGCCTATGGGGTTAATTCTTGCCCGACAAAATATTGTGAGATAAACATATTATTGAGTACCATCAGAGGAACACAATCATAGAAAAAAACTCCCATCCACGTGTATTTTGAAAAAGTTATGAATTTTTTTCGAATTTCCGAAAAAGGGGGCCTATGGGGTTAATTTTTGCCCGACAAAATATTGTGAGATATACATATTATTGAGTACCATCAGAGGAACACATTCATAGAAAAAAACTCCCATCCACGTGTATTTTGAAAAAGTTATAAATTTTTTTCGAATTTCCGAAAAAGGGGGCCTATGGGGTTAATTCTTGCCCGACAAAATATTGTGAGATATACATATTATTGAGTACCATCAGAGGAACACATTCATAGAAAAAAACTCCCATCCACGTATATTTTGAAAAAGTTATGAATTTTTTTCGAATTTCCGAAAAAGGGGGCCTATGGGGTTAATTCTTGCCCGACAAATTTTGTGAGATATACATATTATTGAGTACCATCAGAGGAACACATTCATAGAAAAAAACTCCCATCCACGTGTATTTTGAACAAGTTATGAATTTTTTCGAATTTCCGAAAAAGGGGGCCTATGGGGTTAATTTTTGCCCGACAAAATATTGTGAGATATACATATTATTGAGTACCATCAGAGGAACACATTCATAGAAAAAAACTCCCATCCACGTGTATTTTGAAAAAGTTATGAATTTTTTTAGAAATTCCGAAAAAGGGGGCCTGTGGGGTTAATTCTTGCCCGACAAAATATTGTGAGATATACAGATTATCATAGACCCTCAGAGAAAATCATTGATGTAAAATAGTTTCATCCATGGACATATTTTGGAGGTTTAAGTAATTTCATGGCCAGCCATGAATATAAATTGATAATGAACGACCATTGGTGGTATGGCGCGCGCCTCGAATATTAGGCGAAGTCGTGGCTGGAACTCGTGGCTGGTTTCACACTGATAAAAGTTTTCTCGTTCTCGTCTTTCAACAATTGCTTGCATCTGGAGCAAGTGATAACAGCATTCAAACTCCTTGATATGAAACCTGCTATATAAGAAACAATGTCATTTACATAATCGGTTAAACACCAAGCAGGAGAATTGAAAAAATTCCCATTCTTAATATCTTCTTCCAGTTTTTCTTCTGAAGCAATCTGTTCAGCCGTCTGAGATGAAATATCTACATATTCATTTGCAGTAACTGTACCACTGCTGCAATATAATATTGAGGTTGCATCAAGGTTTATAGCGTTTTCAGTATTCCCAGCTTTTATTTCTGAATGCACTATCAATCTTTTATATGCTGTCTCAAATTGTCTTGCAGTAGGGTTATTGTTGAATCCCCCACGACTTCTAATGGAACCAAAAAAATAATTCCAGGTGACCCTGAGAAATTTTATATTTGAGAATATATTTCAGATTTTTATTTTTGGTGACATAGATTCCAAAACGTTAATTCCCCCAATAGTTTGATGTAATATATAATTCTTAATTGAATTCATATATTCGAAAAACTGATTTATAGTTTGAGGTGGCCATGGCTTTTTATAAAAATATTTAGCGAATCTATTTTTTGAATTGAACATATCAAACAAATCATTGAAGTACTGGATGAATTATGCAGTGCTTCAGCTCCCTTGAATTCTGATATTTCAAATCGTCACAAAGATATAATGACGAATCTGCTACACTTTTACTGGGTGTTTGAGTGGCAATTTCTAACTTCATTTTTGCCTTTGTCCACATCATGTGACGTTATCTCAGTTATGTCACATCACGCAAACCTTGTTCGTACTGAATATCAACCAACTTGTCAATGTAAGACCAATTAATTCGATTTTTATCCTTATCCTCTGAAATTTTTTCTGATCCTAAACAATTTTGAATTAATTTCATCATATGGCATGGATCCAGGAATATATATATATACATTTTCTTGTGTAACAGTATGGTGAAAATAACTTTCCATTGATTTAATATTCAAATCTGCTCCTAGATCTGATGCCGTTTTCAGATAGACTGGAGCTCCATCAGATCTTGAAGAGGTAACAATCACTCCAGTTTCATGCACCGATTTCAAACATTTTCTGACTAAAGCAGCTTTCTCAGAAGCACGAATTCCATCCAAGAGAAAATATCCCACTTCCTAGAACTAGAGTATTTCCTTTGCTTGAGTAAGTTCATCACTATGTAACTCGGCACCAATATCCACGTATCCACAAAACTTTTTTTCAGTTCATTCGATTTGTTTTCAAATGGACATTTCATCAAAAACTAAATTGCAGACAATGGTTTTATTAGGTTCCTCAGCTTCAGTAGTTTTTGATTTCAATGAATTGAATGCCTCTTGTGTCCATCCAGGAGCGCCATTGATAGATTGGTTCCATTTTGATAGTGTAGTAGGGTGAGGTAATGACTTATTGAATGTTATTCTAACGAAGTTATATGCCCTCATTGAATGAAATTTCAGAGTTAGGGCAAATGATCTAAGTGCTGGTGTATATTTTTGGTTCTTGGGTCCTTTCAGCATTCTCTCAAACAGTAGAGTTACTGGTTCTGGTGAAGAAGTCTGGAACAGAAAAATATGGCTTTGAAATAGGGAAATCAAGAATGAAAAATGCAAGCAAGCTTTCATGATATCTAGGTAGATATATGGATGCATTGGTAACTAATGGTTTGATTGACTTAATATTGTCATAAAACTCACTTTCAATGGAGCTTTACAGTTTTCTTGTAGCAACGATTATTGTTCAAGTATCCTTATTAATGAATTTGAAGACGTCACCCCTGATTTCAATCTTCGGACTGTAATGTCTTTATCTTGGTTTTTTGACATAAAACTGTTTTTTTCATGGCTCTGAAATTCCTTTATGCTTTTTCAGGAGTCGAAAAATCACTGCTACCCACGTCCAGAGCAGATGTTGCTATAAATTTATTGATTTTTGAATAACTGACAATTCAGATTTTTCACTGGATGACATTTGTATTCGAATTTTATATGTACAGGGTTATCCTTCGGAAAGGCCCACTTCTATATTTTCATGTTATTTTTTATCGAGAATAAAGACATACAATATGCGGAAGTTGAATGTCTAACTCACTTCGTCTTCCTTTTAACTTTCTGAGTATCATTATTCTTTCCATCAAATTCTCAAGGGAACTATCAATAGTGTCATCAATCAGTGTTTGAACTAGCTCAGTTTCTGATGCTGACTTGGTACTGAAAGATGATTCTAATATTCCAATATTTTCAGCCATCTCATGTTCAAGATTCAGGTTATCACTGATTCTGTTGGCACTAATCGAGTTTCTGATGCAGTCAAGGTATATGAGCTGTCAGAAAGTGGTTCAAAATCTTTGTTTATCCTACAAACTGTGAATTGATACCATTTTCAAATTTCATTTGATTAATTACAACTGTATAAACAATATTATTAATTGTTATACATTCAGCTCACCTGTTCATTGAAGGACCTGGAGAAACTTTGTTCTCAAATTGGTACATATATCAGTGGATGAGTCACTTGATGTCAATCTTTGATATGTCGTTGTTGTTCTGAAAAAATAAATGAATCAAGTACTTTTCAGTCATTAATCAGCATAAAGTGTTGATAGGTAACACGAAATTTCAATCTGGAATAAAAATATTCAATACTCAACTGGATAATTCAAATTACATAATACAGACAACCATACCTCCAGAGCAACTTACCTTTTAAATGAAGGACCAGGAATATTGTCATCCTCCTCAACATTCAGTTCTGGAGCTGTATATGTGAGTGAGTCTGATGACAGTCTCTTACTTGTAATTTTTGATTTGAAGAAAAAAAAAAAAAATACAGTCCCAGCAAACATGATTTTTGCGGCCCTCTAAAGGTACAATGAAACTTGCCGGCGAGCGGTAACAGCGGTCCTCTATTGTACAACTAAATTGGGCCGGCTAGCCCCTGTCCCGGCGGCCGACAGCCGACCGCCTCTCTAGAGCCATCAGTATGCCGCTTATTACATTATTGCATGGCTTTTGGTGGGCAGAAGCAAGTACTCAAATGTACTTCATTCATGGCATATCTTCGGCCCGATTGAGACTTTTCAGAGACTGCCATTAATTGACCGCTTGAGTATTTTTATTACCCCGATAGAGGAGTTTTTCAGGGCCGTTGGTTAACGGGGTTGAATGAATTCAATATTCATGGTATTCTGTTTTTTGATGTCCCATTTTTCAACTAGGTTTGTCAAAATTATACAGGGTAATGCATATATCTCAGTGAAAATAGTTTCTTTGATAGGTATCCCAGTTTATATCACCACTTGGAAAGCAACGTATCTTATTTTCACTCAGATTTGCCAAGAGCATTCATTTTGTCCAAGTCCGTAAACATTGCACACGCTTGAAATTTGAAGCTCTCTAATTCGTTGACGAATTCATACGGATCCAAATCGGAACTATATTTCAATGCCAAATCCGCAGCTTTCTTCTTCAATTCACCAAATGAAGACTCTTTTATAGATATTTCATTCAGAAAATTGAAGTCTTCAGAAACTTCTGACAGCGCAGTAAATCTTTCTCCAAGTTGCATCTATATGGAGTCCAATACTTGAAGGAGTTCCCTTTTCAAAAGACTTTTCCTATCCATAATCGAAGCCTCATCATTAGCTTCATCTCCTGGCATTTTTTTAATTTTACGTTTCCTCTCCTCCAAAATTCGCTTCAATATTGATTGTTTCAGCGAATGATTTGGAGGATTCCAATAGAGTCTCGAAGAAATCAGAACTATAATTATGAATTTCATCAGATAGCCCTTTTATCATTTTTGCACCATCCCCAACATTTAATCTTTGGTTCTGTAGTGCCAGATTGATTTTATTAATCTTCATAAGAACTTCATCCCAAAACAACAGGAAAACAATAAAAGTAAATTGCTTCATTGGCTTCAGCAAAAGCTTTGCACCTTCTGAAGTATCTCTATTACAATTATTGCCATTGGACATTTCTTCAAGAATATCTATTACACTTTTCAATTGGGTTCGTAGACTATGAACCGAATTATATTTGGTTGACCATCTTGTGTCACTAGATCCCTTGATGCTAATTTTCAATTTATCTCTGAGTGAATCCCATCTCATAGTCGAACTCACAAAGAAGTTGAACACTTGCTGAACTGTTCCAAAAAAAGTCTTAATTTTGGGTGAAACTTGGGCAGCGTGAACTCCAACTAAGTTCAGACTATGTGCTGAGCAGGGAATGAATCTTTCGAATTCGTTGGTCTTTAAAATTCTAGTTTTGACACCTTTATATTTACCTGCCATATTTCCAGCATTATCATAAGATTTGCGTCTAATATTTCCTATATCTAATCCATCCGCTTTCAGTTTTTCCTCGATCAGTTTAGCAAGAGCTTCTCCAGTATGTTCATTAGTTGTTATAAAATCGAGAAAACTTTCTTCAATACTAATAGTACACTTATCAGAATCAATTTCAACATATCTGCATATTTAAGTCATCTGTTCTAGATGTGATACATCGTACAGTCAAATAAAATTGAAAATATGTGGCTTTCTGTATAGTAGCTATGATGTGTTTCCTAATTTTTGTGGAAACCAAATGTATCAACTCATCTTGTATCTTATGAGAGAAATAAGAAATCTGATTCTTATTATGTGTCTCTATGTGATTTTTCATTATAGGGTCATAATGGCTTATAAGCTCAATTGTGCTCAAAAATTTTCCGCAATTCGGGTCTCCTAGTCCAAACATCTTTTTTTCCAGAAAAGAGCAAGCAGGGAAAGCAAAATAAAGCATCCATCCTCTTACAATAAATAAGCCAGTTTCTGTGCAATCTATCTCCATTTGGCAAAATCTTCAAGAACTATTTCTTATCAAAACGTCGATCACCGTCACTTAAAGGATAAAAGTCGAGATCATCGCCTAATTCAGGTCCCCGTTGAACAAATATTTTGATATTATTTTGCGTAATTTGCCATGTTGTAGGGTCTTTGAAATCAACTAGTTCAAGTGGTTGCTTAGTAACTACTGATTCTTCGAAAGAATTGTCTTTGTCTGAATAGTCTGAAATAGAATAGTTCAGTTCTAATTGTTCAGTACTTGAAGAAGTAGAAGGAATACTTTCTGCAACATGGGCGTCATTCGCGGAATCACTTCTTGTCGGGACAATAACCGCTTCACTTTTGAAGTAACTTGAGATATCACTTGTGTTTTTTTAAGTTCTGATAATTTTTGATCTCTTATCTTCCAAAACTGTGATCCTGATAATTTTTTCGGAGGCATTTCATTTGCTTGTAACAAGGTAAAAATAAAAATCCTCATGAATAACATAACTTGGCGCGGAAAATTGGCTCGGACTCATTCAATAAGTCAAACACACCTGATTGAGAACTATTTTCCTTTCCAACACGAGTAATTTCTAGGCCGATGAGGCGGTAAGAGGTAAAATAATAAAGAATAAAGAATTGCACCAAATTACTGACCTGACTATAGTGAAAACACGAGTACGAGGCACGAAGTACGAGTGTGCAGTGTGCACTGTGAACGATACGATAAACGCCACACGCTGAACAAAATTCTGTTTTAGCAATATCACGTGATCAGATCGCCTAGCCGTCCGCCGGCCTAGCAACCGATTAGATGAAATTACCGCAGAAGTGGAAGGAGAGATTTTATGTGCACCTAGTCGTGTTTCGCGCCATGTATCATTTTCTAGGATTTTGTTCCGTTTTGGTAGCGTTCGTTAACTATACGTGTCACTCAACTTTGTAAACTAGTAAATAAGCCACTCTGAAATATAGAGCTTGTAGTTAATCTTTATTCTTTATTTAAAATGGAATATTGGAATATATCATATTTCACATTTTGCGCCCCTAGGTCGCCACGCCCACGGTCCGGCTCTGTATTGATTGTTAATGGTTCACTATAAAAATGGAATAAAATACATCATCTATAATAGGCATAATATACAGAGTGAGTCATAACTATTGGAACATATATAGAATTCATTTATTTATTGGATTACAAGAGTTGAAGCTGCAAGCTTATGAACCATTTTTTACAGTATCTAGTTGAAAAATATTAATTCTTTTTTGGTATATTTGAAGAGATAAAAACAAAATCAACAGAAAACAGCTATATTTCCAGTCTATATGCCACGATATTTAATCATGAAATCGGCGTTGATATTTTGTGATACCAGTAACTTTTTCTGAGTAGAATCGATTTTGCCGCTCCAGAACAACGGAGTACAGATTACGGAATCTCCGCCCTAACAACACAGGGATGTTCTAGGTACGTACCCTTTTTGTCACACGGTACAAAGACATAATTGGGGTATCCAGGGGATGTCCCGCAGTGGTTGTCCAGTGGACATCCGGCCCAGTGCATCCATAGGTTATCCTATTCGTGTCCCTGGAATATCTGATATCTATTCACATCAGAGTCATTGACTTTCATCAAAATATTGAGTTGAATTTTTATGAAAATGTTGGTTTTTTTCCGGTAAATAATTGTAATGAAAATAAAGAAAATTGTCTCAGAACTTCTCAAGAAATGACCATTTTTCGCAAATAGAAATCGTAAATACATAATGCCCCTCATTTATATACATCCACGAATGATCATAATAATTATACCCAAATCCTAACAAAGTTGTAGTTATTCAGGTTTCTGCAGTTTAGTCCTGTTTAAAAATCTATTTATACATAAATCTTCAGAAGGCATATCAGCCAATGGAGTAAGGTGCGTGCCTGATGAGCTAAAGGTCCCGGATTCAAACCCTACTCGACCTACTTTTTTTTCTTTTGTCGAAGGGATGTCCCTGGAATATCCTTGCCACCTCCTAGGGATATCCTTTCTTCGTACTTGGTACATCCCAAGGACGTACCAGACGGAAATCCCTTGGATGCTTTTTTTGTCAGCCAGCTGATGTCCCTGGGACGTCCCTAGTATGTATTCTGTCCCGACAAAGGATATCTCTGGGATGTCCTTGTATAAAATTAGGGACGTCTCTGGGAAGTCCCTAGGATGTAGTTGTGTTGTTAGGGCGACAAACGACGGCTTGGCAGCCCTATCGCCGACAAACGCACCGAGTCGGCCGCCCCACAAAAGTCAATAAAGGAAATTATTGGCACTCCGTTTCGGCAATACATAGGTCGGATCATATACCAGTATAAAATACTTTGGATTGATAGCGGTATAGAATTGTCACGCAATGTTCCGCGTTTTTCATGTGATGAATATCACTAATTTCAATAATAAAAATTTCAAAAATTGTACATAGCTCTGACAAGAAAATGATTTGCGACAGTGAATTATAGTTTGATTTAGTAATTCGACATAATGAAATATGAAATTCCACTCAAACAGACCCATTTAGATTCAGTTCTAGGGTAAAATACACTAAGGTGACAACACTGGTCCGGGTTCGTGAATTTCAATCAAATTTATGAGCAGCTTATATATTGATATCCGCTGACCAGTTTATTCCACAATCGCCAAAAATGGAAGCATTTAGTGTTTAGACATTAAAATTTGTGATTCACTCCAATTCGATTTCTATAAAATTTTTTCATGATCTCTCGTCCGTGATGCGCTCGTTAGAAGCACATCCAGTACAACTATTACTAACAAATTCGAATTTACCGCCATATTAGTTAGAATCGTGCTGATTGATCGTGGATTCGATACAAGCGTTCTGGATTATGGATTGTTTAATTGTTCCAAGTCACACGCCATCTGCATTCCAATAGATTCTCTTCGTAAGTGGCGCACCTGCCAGTCAAATTACGAAGTATTGCTCCGACATCGTTCGACACTATCGCCGCCACTATGTGAGATTTCGAACTATGGTACGCCATCTAGTTGTGAGATTTTTTTCGACCTCGTTTTGCCCCATAAGGTTGGGCATCTTCCCAGCGTAAGCGTAATATATCAATCAACGGTATAACAGAAATGTGGAATTCACTTCTTACCTGAAGTTGTTGAATAATTACATGAAAATCTCTGATATGGCATCCTGATATCACAGCTATTTCCAGGAAACTAGCAGTATAAATACCCCATACAAAAACAAGAACTGAAAATATCCATGTGTGTATATTATTGCCATGATCACAACCAATACATATCACAACTATGGAAACATCAATCAAGTTCTACGTATCACTCTGTATACTCATTATGAAAAGGTACCTACAATTTCCAATAATAGGTATTTGTGTTTCATCATGCAGGATAGATATTTGTTTTTCCACTTGTTTAAAAATTCAGTAATTATATTGATCAAGTTATTGTCAAAAATAGAGTTCCATCCACAAGAAAACAATTTCCAGATATGGAGAATCTTACTCTTTATCATATTGATATGAGTGTTGCCTGGAAGTGAGATATCATATACCATGAAGAAATTCATATCTTAGTCTGGATCATTGTGTGATTTCTTCATTATTATCTGTGATTGATGCGCTCCTGTTTGTTGAGTTTGTAGCTGAAAGATTGAATGATTTCAATCTCTACTAATCCAAAACATGAAACCTTATACATACATACCTACAGTAATTCTTGAAATATAACTGTTTCTTCAAGTAGTTCCTCTTTGATTTTCGTTTCGAAAATAGATTTATGATTCATATGTAATGAAAGCTGATGCATCTTCAAAGTCCTCATATATCATTATATCCGCTGAACATGCCCAAACTATTATTGCATCTGTTTGTCCAATGGTGTTTGTAAAATTATTATCTTAAATAGGAGAATTATTTAGCTGTGCAAGTTTGTATATTATGTTAGTTCCTCACTCACTCTGTATTTATTTCAATTCCCTCCCATTTTGTATAAAAATCCACTAGAAAACCAAACACGAACTGAACACAGTAATAAAATCTCTGTTGAGAGTATTGAAACAACATAAACAAAGAAATTAATATACGCCATACTGAATCATTGTTACCACTGCAAAATGATCACGCGAGCGAGGGATGCCAACGTTGAGTGAGTGATGATCGCACACTCCGTTGAAATTTTGATGGCCCTTGGACTTGGATACATACAGCGGAAGATCGGAAGAATAGCGGCTGGGAAACAGAGGCCTATCATAAGTATGTGTACATTCTGCATTCGTCACATAATCCTTCGAAATTTTATGGAGGGCCTTTCGAGGCATGCCGACATCGACATTTGCCCGCCGTTCTCGAAATGGGCGATTTAAAAAATTTAAAATTGTAGCAGATAATTCTTTCCCTTTGTGACTTACGATAGAAATAACTGTAAGAAAGCATTCTGCTACTTCTCTATTAGACGAAACGTATCTCAGCACTACAGTCAACTGATCGGTGTGAGATGTCTGGTGTCGAATCGAACAATAAATTCCAAAACTCTACTCCCCAATATTTCAATAAGTGTCTCGCAAATTGTTGAAGACAAATATGATTGTCGTCCTTTTCCAATATCATCATATTTCGCCAGATGCGAACTAAGGAACGGATCGTACTCCGCGAGTAATTCTAAAATTCCCAACTAGTTGCCTTTATGTGAGAACCAAGAATTTCATCCACGAAATGCCAATCCTCGGGATGATAAAAATGCAATCACTGAGACCACTCTTTGCAAAACTCCCATTCCATATTCTCTTTCTTTGTTGAATGTGATTTCCAAAGGGGTGTCAATTCGACCATGAATACGCTGTTTATTAATCAGTGTCTGTACAAATTCTCGGTGCGTTGTACTATTCTCATGGGATTGAATTCTAGACGATGCATTTTTCCTATCAGAAAATCCTGCTTGAAATTGCGATTGGCTTTGAACTCCACCAAAAATAGCAAAAGGGAAACAGTATACTTTTCCAGTGGATGGAGAATACATGAGTCGTTTAATTTTACCACCACTTGTATGTATATGTTTACGAAAAAACATTGATTGAGAAAAAAATCTTTTGTTATCCTCGTATTGTCGGCTTGAAGCAGAAAAATCACTCTCAAAGTGTTGACATTCGTTAAGATATCTAGTACACCAAAAATCTTGTATTTCATTGGTAATATTTTGCCATAAGCCAATGTCATTTTTGTATTCTACTCCTAGGTGGACTTCGTTTTGGTGTTGTAATTGGACCTCGGCCTCACGTTCCTCGGCACCGGCAAAAGTAGCTGTTTCTTGATCCTGGTTAGTCTGTTCAGGACACTCGCAAGGAATCTCCAGTGAGTCCGCCGCCCTGGTCGTAGTTTATTGGCTGGCGGACGATGCGGACGTACTGGGAGAAGGTTGATTTTCCGTTGATTGGCGAATTAATCCGAGTTGGAAAAGGTTTTGTGTCATCATCAATAGTTCATCACGCTTGTTCTGTTGGTCCAACCACTTTTTACTTTTTCCGAACCACTTAGGTGTTTTTACAGGTTCGTCCGACATTTTGTTCTCTAAAGGAAAGAAAAAGCGTGAATTGAAACGATGCGAGAGAAATAGTAATAATTTCTATAATATCTACACAAAAAATTATACATATACATACCTATAGGCGTAGTATGTAATAATGATTTTTAAATCTTGCCAGTTGACGTATCATACCATACAATTACGCTACGGAATGCATCCAACGAATCAGGGATTCCCCCAACATGAATAAAGTCTAGAGCCGCTTTCCAATTGAAAATTTGTTACCCCCGAAATGATCCCGTACTAACCTACACTTGAACTGAACCAGGATGTTGTAATTGGAACATAATTTTTATCTGAGTTTTTTCAGTGACATTTTATTGACAGATTTTTCGTCAGATTGGCTCGAAATTTGAATTTGAATTTCTGATTGTAGATTTTTATAATGGAAAAACTTGTCGATTATATGATTTTGGTAGGTGTATAATATTTTATGTCGTAAATTTTATAACAAATAACCCACAGGAAATGATGCTGAAGCAGAATGAAACAGTATCAAGTAGTGAATATTCTGATGATGAGGCTGAAGTGGATATTATGATGAAAAGAAAAAGAATTCGAATCAAAAATTTCATAGAAGATACTGTGAGAAAATATAGTGATGAGGAGTTCATTTCGCATTTCCGGTTAACCAGGAATCTTACATACAATTTAATTTGTATGTATAAGTAAATTTGAAGTTTCTTGAATTAATATATATATACATACCTGAAGAGGTGATATAATATAAGTATTTCTTATTATTTCAGCAGAATTTGAAAGACATCAGTTATGCCCAACTCATACATTTGGAAAGCGGAAAATCACAACAGAAGCATCATATCTCATGGGGCTATGGTATTTAGCCAATACTGAAACATTCAGACAAATTTCTGATAGGTTTGATGTTTCACTCAGCTCAGCCCACAGATGCCTAGTTAGGGTGATAAATTTCATTGTCACTTTGCGAGACCAATATATCAAATGGCCAGATAATTTTCAAAAAATTGAATCTTCAGAGGCGTTTTTTCAAAAACATGGATTTCGAGGTGTGATAGGGGCAATAGATGGCTCTCACATTAAAATCACTAGACCTGAAGAACATGAAGAGGTATATGTGAATAGAAAAGGTTTTCATAGTCTCTTGCTACAGGTAGTGGCTGATCATAGAAAAATGTTCATAGATGTTTACTGTGGAGAGCCAGGGTCAATGCATGATGCAAGAATGTTGAGAAAATCTAATATTTATTCAAAAGCTCAAAATCCACATTTTTTTGAAAATTGGTACCTCCTTGGAGATTCTGCTTATCCTGCTTTACAGTGGATTGTTCCTCCATTCCGTGATACAGGAAACCTGACAGAGAATCAAAAAAATTTCAATTTCCGTTTGTCTTCCACAAGAATGATTGTAGAACATTCATTGGGTTTGCTGAAAGGACGCTTCAGAAGATTGCATTGTTTTGAAAACTTGAATATTCCACTAATCACAAAATAATAATAATAATAATAATAATAATAATATAAATTTATTCAATAAGCTGAAAATACATAGGAAAGAGAAAAGTTAAATATACATGTTATTGTTCAGCTCATCAAAAAAGCTATATTCAGTTCTACACACCTATAGGAAGGCATGAAGACCTGGTTTTCAATACAGCTATACCTAATCATACACCAAACACCATACTAATGTATTATTTTAAATACCTATATATAAATCACACTGTTGAATACATATCTAAATAAACTTATTATTATGTCAATAAATTCACATTAGAATATTCTCAATAAGAGAAATACAAATTAGATTTTGAAATGAGGGACCAGTGATTTATCGAGGAGTAGTTTTTTTATTTGTAATTTTGCTGTCGAAATCGGCATTTTTTTAATTTCAGAGGGGATTAGATTCAGAACTTTGCATATCACGTAAGAAAATGATCTTTGATATAAGTTGGTGTTATGTTGTGGTACCGTTAGACTATCTTTTTTCCTAATATTTATGTTGTGCACATCAGTTCTGAATTTAATTTTCCTATACAAATATGAAGGTAATTTGTTATTTATAATCTTTAAAAACAATGTGCTACCATGCAAGTAGCGTCTGTGTTGTACTGTCAGCCACTTAAGTTCTTTCAATTTGTCTGAAACTCCCCTTTGATATTTTCTGATGTTATAAGTCTAACGCACATATTTTGAATTTTTTGTAGCCTATTATTTTGATATACCGTTAGACAAGGTCCATACAATATGTCGCAATAGGTGATATGTGACAAAACAAGAGATTCACACAGAATAGCTTTGGTTTTCGTGTCTAATATACCTCTATTGTTATATATCAATTTTATATTAGTTAAACATTTTCTAATAACGTGATTGAGATGCTGAACGAAATTCAAATCTGAATCTAAATGAAGTCCTAAGTTTTTTGTGACATTAGTTAATACAAGTGCCTGACTATTAATTTTTATGTCAACAGAGGCAGCGTATCTCTCCCTGGTAACTTTGCGCCCAAATAACATTACTTGAGATTTGGAAGGATTAATCTCCATACAATATTTAACAGCCATTTCTGATAGTGCTCGAAGATCATTGTTGATAATATTATTGCTATTATTAATTTCCATGCAAGGATAAGAATAATATATTTGCAGATCATCAGCATAAAAATGAGATTGACAATTACTTAAACAGTCCTTGAATGAGGATGTGTATATTGAAAATAACAGGGGTCCTAATATGGAACCCTGTGGTACTCCACAAATCAAACTCAGTGGTAACGATTCCTGATTCCCATATTTAACAATCTGACATCGATCAGACAAATAACTCCTCATCAGTTCTATTGATCCTGTATCAAATCCAATATAGTGTAACGTCGCTAGCAGCAGCCCATGATCAACCCTATCGAAAGCCTTCGAGAAATCAATTAGTACCAAAGTTGTTAGTTCATTTTTGTCCGCAGCCAACAGGATGTCATCAACCACTGTTAGTAACGCCGTAGTACAGCTATGGTCCTTACGAAAGCCTGATTGGTTATGAGGAATTACCGAATGAGTATCTAAATATACTTTCATTTGCGTATACATAATCCTTTCAAATACCTTCGATAAGGTTGGAAGTATACTTATGGGTCTCAGTTGCTTGAATTCATTAGGATTTTTCACTTTTGGGAGTGGTAAAATGTATGCATTTTTCCATTGAATTGGAAACTCATTGTGTCCAATACAATGATTGATAATATGTGTCAAATACTTTATTATTGTGGGACAGCAATATAACAACATTTTCAGTCCAAGTTTATCGTTTCCTACAGAATATGATTTAATGGACAATATCGCACTATATACTATTTCTTCGGACACCTGCCGATACTGAAAATTACCTATACCTTCTTTGTGATTACTAATGAGGTGCTGTATTACCTCTTCATCAGCTTCGGTTGGTGCAAGCGAGGACTGAATGAAAAAATCATTAATCTTGTTCACATCTGTCAAATTATCTGGAAGCTCATGATTTTTATTTTTCACATATACGTTCAGTTTATTAAGCTCTTTATACATTTGTTTTGTTGATTTATTTTGACGGAATGTGAAACTCAAATATCCTTTTTTTTCATTGGTGATTGCCTTATTGGTGAAATTTCTAAGTTCCTTGTAGTACTCCCAATGATGTTGCAGTTTCGTTCTTTTGAATCGTTGATGTGCTTTATTTCTGAGTTTAATTAATAAAATTACGTTATCGGTTAACCAGGGTGGTTTTCTTTTCTTGTTAAGTATTAATTCATGTTCAGGTGCATGTTTATCAAAGAGTTTCAATATTAATTCATTCAGCTTCTCCACTTTCTGATCCGCATTACCCAATTCTAAAATTTGATGCAAGGGTAATTGGTTCAAATCAAAATAGAATTGATTGTGATCAATTTTCCTGAAATTTCTAATAGTCAATGTCTTAACATTTTCCTTTGGAACTGATATTGATAATGATAATTCTACTACACAGTGGTCTGTATTGAGATTAGAGTTTTCGGAAACTACACAACTGTTAACAGTTAAATTTTCGGAGCAAAATGCTAGGTCTAGTAGGGTACTTGAATTCTGACTTATTCTAGTCGGATTGTTAACATACTGTGTGATAATAATAATAATAATAATAATAATTTATTTACCAGAATATAATATGGGCAATGTTCAAAAAATTTCCATAGACAAAAATTATCACAAAATTTGATACATAGGTATATTAAGAGAGACGGTAAATAAATTTGGATGCCACTAAAGGTAGACCTTGAAAGTGGTTCTAAATTCATGACGTCTGATACGTGTATGTTTGGGGTTACTTTTAATATATAATTCCCTACCTATATGCCAATACAGTTAACATGGTAACCTAAGACTAATAATTTATATTTTTCATAGTTAAAACAGGTTATATGAAATGAAAGATGAAGTGAAGGAATGATTTAAAGAATGCATACAATTATCATTGATGAAATTTCAAATTCCAAATAAGAGTCAGCCCGCGTAAGAATCATTCTTGATGAGCTGGATTCGAGGCTGGATTGAATCACAGGGTCAGCTTGAGATTATGTGTTTTATTATGCTATGTGTTATGTGTTTTGGTATGTGTTATGATGTATTACTACTGTGGATCAGTTGATGAATTTCTATTCTTGGCTTTTCTTTCATCCACTTTTTTATTCTAATTTTGAATTGTGAATTTGAATGAAGGTTCCTCAGCTGCAATGGCAATTCATTGAATAGTCTGGGACCTAAGTAGAAATAGGACTTTTGTAATATATTTTTTTTTGATCTTGGTACTTTATTGAACCTAGCTTTAGTGCGTGTATCATAGTCATGCGATATAGCTATGAGGTCCGATTTATATTTGTGTTGCCTTACTACTATAGTTAGAAAGTACAACTGTCTCAAGTCCATGAATGCTGTTTCTGAGTACAGCAGATCAGAAGAATAAAGGCGAGGCTTTTTATATATGACTTTTATGATGCAATTTTGTATGACTTCAAGGCTTCTGATATGGACGTTGTTCGTAGCTCCCCATGCGATGATACCATAGCAAAGGTGACTTTCTGCCAGAGCATGATATAGAATTCGTAATTGTTCCATTTTCAATAATTTAGAGAGGCATTTGAATTTATATAGAGTGCACCTTAATTTTTTGGTCACATAATTGATATGAGCATCCCATCTGAGATGACTATCTAAGAAGATGCCTAGATATTTGAGTGAGTTAACTGACCGTATGTTCAATAACGTGTCATTTCTGTGTACAGATAGTGAGTCAAATTCAGGTAAGTTGTTCGAGTAGGATGTGAAAGGGATATAATGAGTTTTGCCGAAGTTGATGGTTAGCAATCGACTGTCAAACCATTCTGTTAATTTTTGGAAGTCCGTTTCTGCCTGATATTTCAAAGTATTCCAATCTTTATTGGTGAACAGGATTGCCGTGTCATCTGCGAAAGTAACTATCTCTCCATTCAGCTCTAATTTGAATAGGTCATTCAAATATATATTGAAAAGCACGGGTCCCAGAACAGTTCCTTGCGGAACACCATATTCGATAGTAGCTGTATTACTTGACGAATTATTGATTTTCACAAGCTGTTTTCTATTCAATAAATAGTTTCTCATTATTTTGTTGGGTATTCCTCTGAAGCCGATACCCTCCAATATATCTAGCAATTGCTCATGGGAAACTGTGTCGAACGCCTTTGCCAAATCGACAAATATGCAAAGTGCGGGTTGTTTTTCATCCATACATTGGCTAATTCTGGTACATAGTTGGTTAATCGCATCTTGTGTCGACATATTTGATCTGAATCCATATTGTTTGTCTGAGAGAATTTTATATTTGTCCAGGTATTTTGTTATACGATCTTTCATAACAGTTTCCATTATTTTGGCTAGACTCGATATCAAGGAAATTGGTCGGTAGTTGGACAATATTGTTTTGTCACCTGATTTGTGAATTGGCTTGATCATCGCTATTTTGAAAGGAGAAGGAAAATCTCCAGTTTCGAAACACCGGTTTATCAGAAATATAAGAGGGTGTACAATGAAATCTACTAACATCTTCAGGATTTCTGAAGTTAGGTTGTCAATCCCTGGTGCTTTTTTATCTTTCAGATTCCTAATGATATCCCTCAGTTCTTGTTCATTTGTTTCGGCGAAAAATATAGAGTTGGGAAGATTTGTCATTGATACTCTTGGGCGATTGTTATTTGGGATGATTTTTTCTGCTAGTTTTTTTCCTACTTGCGAAAAGTATTTATTGAATTCAAATGCGATTTCTTCTTCATTGGTAGCAAGCTCTTGGTTTTCTTTGATGATTTTATCGATGCCAGATTTGGCCCTGTTATTTTTGCAGATTTCATTGACACATTTCCATAGATTACCTGAGTTGTTTATATTTTTCTGGATTTGATTTTGATAATAATTAAATTTAGTTTCTTTTATTAATTCATTCAGTCTATTTCTTTATCTTTTATAATTGTTTGTATTATCCTCAGTTGGGTTCTTTTTCATGGTTTCGAATAGTTCATTCTTTTTATTCACTGAATTCACTAGTCCTCTCGTGATCCATTCTCTCTTTTTATTTTCACATGCCCTTATTCTTATTGTATTTGTACATGAACTTATGTAGTTTTGAATGGTGGTGATGAATACTTTTGTTGCGGATTCAACATTTCTTTCGGAATAAACTGTCAACCAATTTTCATTTTTAATTTGATTGAGTAATTTATTTTTGTCCAAGTAATGCCTGACTTCATTTTTGACTTGAGTTTTCTCATTTTTGGTTATGATGATTTGCGCCAAGGTCGAGAAATGGTCTGTTATATTTGTCTCGAGTAATATTGGTTTAATTTTAATATTATTATCGACTTTGGTTTTGATAAATATATGATCTATACATGTTTTTGAATCCCAAAGGAGTCTGTTGTATTCAGTAACAGAGAAGACATTGAGCTATATTTCAACAAATCGATATTGAAATCACCTAAACATATGATATTATCATATTGTACAGATACTTCTCTAATGGTATTTTCAAATTCATCAATAAATTCTCTAAATGGGTGTCTTGGAGGACGGTAGATCACCCCAAGAGCATATTTTTCTTTATTAACCACGAAAGATATCCAGAGTTGCTCAATATTATCAACTTGAATAACATCATTTATAAGAGTCATATTTAAATAATCTCTAGCATAAATTCCTACCCCTCCTCCTCTGCCGTCTTGCCTATCACGTCTGTGAAATTTATATCCATTCAGTGAAACTGCTTCACTCCTAATATTATCATTCAACCATGTCTCAGTTATACAGAAAATATGGTAGTTTTTAGATAATTCGATAAAGTCTCTGAATTCAGTAATATGAGCTCCAAGGGACCTTATGTTGACACATCCAATTATGAATTCCTCCATTGTAATTCAAGTAAATTGTTAATAATATGTAGAGATGGTTGTTGCAATAATTATATATATATATATCGTCTCAATTATTGAAGATGTTAAGTAATATAATTAAATCATGTAACTAATCAGAGAGAATAGAGCGAACAAATAAATCAGATCATTAACTAAGTATACAAAATTTATTGAACACGCCTCTTCTTCTGTTTTTGTGAAACAGCCACCTTTTCTTTTCTCTTAGGTACGATGTTTGTATCACTACTAATTGCAGCTTCTTCCCCTTCTTCTTCTAGATCAAGTCCCTGGTCTTGATTGTGGGTTGCAATGTATTTAGCAAAGTCAAAGTTGGGATTTTTTATTAGTTCTTCATAGTGAATTGCAACTCCATTAACTATAAGTTCACGATTACCACGGATTGTACTTTTCAGGTTTTTTTGTTTTGCCTGATTGAGATAACCACGTAAATACTTATTGATCACTTGTTCTTGTTTAGTGAAATCGTGAGTTACAGATATTTTTGTACCTTTCAGTTTGAAGCTATTCTTGAGGATTTCTTGTTTCTTCAGTGATCTTACGAATTCCAATTTCAAAGGGCGATTGCTTTCATTTTTGCCAATGTAGTAGACATTACTGATATCGTATTCATTTAATTGGATACCAAGTAAGTTTTGGAACTCGGTCAAATTAACATCAATTGATTTACTACTTGGCAGTCCGAAAATGATGAGATTTTTATCTTTATATTGTTGTTCTACTCTGTTTAGTTTATCCTGTAATACTGATATTTCTTCTTCTAATTTCACTATTTTATTTCCATTTTGATTTAATTCAATCTGAATTGACTCCAGTACATTTTGAGTTTTATCAGCTTTTTGATCAAGTTTAACTAGTTGATCATATAGAGTTTGCAGACTAATGACTTTGTTCTCTTCGCCCATTCTCAATAGCGATCTTTACGTATCAAATGCATGCGAATGAGGTGCAGAGTGATACATATTATACTCGCTGACTAACAATGGTAGACTAAATTGGTTTCGACTATCGATACTATCATAAAATCGGTTTCACACTTCTCACCGATATTCCCACTATCAGTTGTAGCGGTCAAGGACTATCAAGATTTTATTAGTATTAGTATCTTTGTTTCACTTACAGAATAGTTTATGCGGACCTTCTCTGATTCGTTTATGCTTAGCAGGTCGAACAAAATACACTTAGGTCACAAACTTGGGTCTCACTTTTTTGTTATATTCACCACTCATTGCACAATTAGTTGACTAACATAAATTTATACATTTAAACTCATATAGTTGTTGTTGATTTTACGAAATCAATAAATGTGATACGGAGCTATGTCGTGTCGTAGGCGCCTACAAAATGTGTGATGGCTGCTTGTGTTTTGCATAACATATGTATGCTGAACAACTTATCAGATGATGAGGTTTCCCAGAACAATGATGATGAAGTTACCCAGAACAATGTTAATGGGGTAGAGAATAACCTAGGTAATTTGGCTGTATTACCAGATTTCCATAATCAAGGGAGAGGCGTCCGGCGACAACAAATATTCACTGAAATGTTTGGATAATACCTATAAATAAATTTATGTTTATTGAAATACATTATATTACAATTTGAACAGTAATAATAAGAAATTACATTCTTTGTAAGTTCAAAATTCCACAATAATGAAGATAACAGGAACAGTTTTCTAATATAGGCCTACTAAATTCTCTGGATTAGATAACAGATGGATTAACAGGATCAATTAATATAAGGATCTCAGTATATAAGTACTCAAACTTTGGAATCTAAGTACCTTTCTAAAAGTCTGCACTTTCGTTCTTCCATTTCAATTTTTTTTTGTTCAATATCCATTCTTTCTTGGTGTCTCTTTGATTTTTCTAAGTTGATTTCTTTCAAAATACTCTCATTTTTAGCAGTTCTCTTGCGCTTTTTTCCCTTCTCTTTGTTTTCCGCATTGTTTTTTTTCTCGGTATAAATTTCATCATTATTTGCTTTATCCCTATCAGAATCATCTTCCTCTATTACCAAAGTACAATTCACTTCATCTACGTTCACCACACAATTTGCCTCTTCTGTATTATTGTGATTACTCGAAGATGATTAATAATAATAATAATAATAATAATCGCTTTTATTGATAATAAGTATGGAAATGAATACATGGAACATATTTACATAAAAAAAGTTACTTACTATCAAAAGGCAGAGTTAGCGTTTACCCATGTGCGAAACGGGTAAATACTTTCTTACACTCAACCAGTGAAGGAAAAGAAATAATCAGTATTTATACAATATCAAAAATAATATGAGAAAAACAATACTGTCAAAATGAAAAAAAAAAGAAGAAAAAAAATAATTATAATATATAAAAAATAGAACTTTATAATAATGAGTTTGACACACAAGAGAGAAAATAACAAAACACCCCTGTCAAGTAATATAGTATTAGATCACATAGATAGTGGAACTGTACATGGATTATAATAATATTCAAAATTGTGTAGTAAGAAAAAAAAGGAAAGTTTATAAATGTATATCATCCATTAACAGAAGTTTTTTCATTTTGTTCTTGAATAGTGCAATAGAAGTTTTTTTCAGATCATCTGGAACCTTGTTGTATAGCCGTGAGATCATATAGGAAAAGGAGGACTGATAGAGAGTAGTTTTATGCACAGGTGGTGTCAATTTCGACTTGAATCTAATATTAAGGTTGTGAACGTCTGTCCTGAAGGATATTTTTTCAAATAGGTATGGTGGTTTCTTCTCAAGGATGATTTTGTGATATAGCACAGATGAATGCAGAATGATTCGTTTTTGAACATTCAGCCAACCCAGTTCACGCAAAGGGGTTGATATATTATTTCGTTTACTCAAGCCACAGATCAAACGGACACATGAATTCTGTATTAATTGTAGTCTGTTCAGATCAGATTTGAGTAAGGCTGGACCGTAGACAACATCTGCGTGGTTTAAGTGAGACAAAACTAAGGCCTCGCATAAGATGATTTTACTTTTTTTGTCTAGAAAAGTTCTGTTGGAGTAAATGAGTTTCAGATTACAAAATGCTCTTCTGATGACAGCATTCACGTGTTTCGTGTACCGTAGCGTATTGTCCATGAATAATCCTAGGTTTTTAACGGTATCTGTGAAAGGAATGAGTTCGTTATTGACTCGAAGGTTGATATGAGGTAGGCACCTATTTCGGATGTCTTTGTTTCTGCTGAACAAGATGGCATTCGACTTTGATGGGTTGATAGAAAGACATAATTTGCTCGACATATCAACTATAGCGGCTAGATCCTCGTTCATTTGCTGAACTGAAATTGCTAAGTTACTTTCAGTAGAGGAAAGGTATAGTTGAACATCATCTGCATAAAAATGACTACTGGAATAACGGACAATGCTGTGTAAATCAATAGTGTACAAAATGAAGAGTAACGGGCCTAAAATTGATCCTTGCGGTACCCCGTTCATGATGTGTACGAAATCGGACTGTTGGTTGTCAAATTTGACGGCTTGAAAACGATTGTATAGGTAGTTTTTGAAAAACATGACGGAAGAATCACAGAAACCAATATAATGTAGAATGGCCAGTAAGAGGTCATGTTTGATTCTATCAAAAGCTTTAGTATAGTCTAAAAATACAAGTAGCACCAACATTTTATCATCTATATGCTTGAGAATATCATCTGTCACTTTTAGGAGTGCTGTATTACAGCTATAATGAGTCCTGAACCCTGATTGGTGCGGAGGTAGAAGACGATAATCTTCTAAGTAGCTCTTCATTTGTGCATGAATGATCTTCTCAAGTACTTTAGACAAAACACATAGAATACTAATAGGTCTAAGAGATTTGAATTCTGTAGGATTGCTGATTTTTGGCAAAGGGAGAACAACAGCACGTTTCCAAATAGATGGGAAGGTATTTATTTCTATACAGTAGTTAAAAATGTGACAAATATGCTCTAAAATAGAAGGACAAGCGTAGAGTAACATATTAACACTAATGAGGTCAGCACCAATAGCTCGCGATTTGATAGACAGGAGATGTTTATAGATGTCAGCTTCACTAATAGTTGCGAGTCTGAATAATCCTGCACCAGGCAGACGGTTGTTGGAATAATGGTTAACAGTATCAACTTCTAGTTGTAAGTCGCTTTGCGAAGAGGTGGCAAAGTAGTTGTTGATACCTTGAGCATTTTTTAGATGTTCAGGGATAAGTTGTTTTCTGTGTTTAGAATGAATATTCATTTTGTCTAGTTCTTTCCATAGTGACCTACTGTTGTTTCCACAATTTCTTGTTCTAAATTGAATATACGCCTTTTTTTCACGAATTATTGCATATTTGGTTTGGTTTCTGAGATCTCTATAATAATTCCAATCTCGCTCTAGTTTAGTACGCTTAAATTTAATCAAGGCTCTATCTCGAAATGACATCATCAATTTGATAACATCAGTTATCCAGGGCGCCGCTGGTCTAGTTACTTTCACAGTTTTGAAAGGTGCATGATAGTCATATAAGGCTATGAGTATATTGTTGAAGCATTCTACTTTGGAGTCGATATTTTCGAGGTGGTAGATTGGGGAGAAATCAGTGTGCATCAGATCACTTAGGAAAGAGTCGATATTAAAGTTTTTGAAGTCTCGAAAGGTGCGTAGATTAGGTTCTGAGGAGACGTCGCCGGTTCCAATCGAACAGGATACAAGGCAGTGATCAGAAATTTCTGAGGCGTCGCTGACTAGTACGTTATTGACGAGAATAGATTCAGAACATAAAATTAAATCGATTGCTTTGGCGCTGGTTTGACTGAGTCTAGTTGGTTCGAGTATTAGATTCTTGAGATCATAGCTTGAGATGGTGTTGCTCAGGAGTATGGCAGCATTACTTTCTACATCCAACATGTCTATATTCAGATCGCCTGCACATAATAGGTAGTCATATTTGGGGGCAATTATGCTCAGAGTGCTTTCAAAATCATGAATAAATTCGTTTACATGTTGCCTGGGTGGACGATAAAGAACGCCAAGTGCATATTGCTCATTTTTTAAGGAGAACGAAACCCATAACTGTTCGGTGTTACTCGGATCTATTCGTACAGGGTTAACCTTCAAATTAGATTTCAAGTACATTGCCACACCACCACCCCTCCCAATCAGACGATCTTTTCTATATAATCTATACCCATTAAGTTCTATCAGGTCATCTGTTATCTCAGCAGAAAGCCATGATTCAGTGACAAGTATTATATCAAACTTCAAATAGACACGATCTTTAAATTGCTGAAAATGGGCTATTAGGGATCGCGAGTTAATATGGCAAATTTTGATTGTCATGTAAAGCACCCCTTTTCTTGGGTTGGCCTATACAGGGGTCTTCACAAAGTTACTGATTCACTGGGTTCGTGAATACTTAGGCAGCAGTAAGATTGGTGTATATAGACATTAATACGGCAGTTCAAAATACATAAATCTCTATTCAGCAATCATCATAATATAGACAGGCAGAGTTGACATGGAAGTAAAACAGATGTGCTTACATAATATTGGTTGGTTATACATGATGACAGGATGATGTACACTCGCACTATTATACCGGGTCACTTTGAAAAGTTAATACAGGTTATTTATAAAAGTTCAATAATTTTCGATACACCTCTATTGCAGCAACACAATATGTTCACTAGGTACAGACTTTTAAGCAATTTCTAATATCAACTACATATCCCGTATCACTAGACTGTTTAGCAGAGTTACTGGTTCAAGACATGAGACTTCGTATCAAGAGTTCGATCAAGACTGACTTTTATGCCAAAACTCCCTGCTTTTATACTGAGATTTGGTCATAAATTCAATCAGAATTCATTAGATTTTCGTTTAGTTGAATTGACCTCGAATTAAAGTGCAAAAAGAGTGGCTTCGGATGTTTTCAGAAATAGTTTTCTATTTAATGGAATTTTATCATTAATCATTTTGCAAAAATCGATGTCAGTTGACCTTGGGTATTACTTAAAATTAAGTACAGAAAAAGGATTTCAATGTTCATCTGAAAAGATTTTAAACTAATTGATTTTTGTAATAATTCATCTGGCCTCTACCTATCTTTGGCCCGCCCCTCTGCTGTGGCTCAGTTACTTAGGTTATAAATTCCCTGTACACTCTTTTCTAACATTTATTCACATCTTTTTGCTGTTCCTGTTCGATTCCCCAAGTGCCACTATGAACAATGTTACAAAGGTAAAGTACCTAATAATAAACCTATTACATATGTGCATTTCTTGGGATTTGAAACAAATATGCATATTTCCAACAAGAGTTAATTCACGTAATAATATTGCTCTATCAATCTATCCTTCTAATACTTATTGAATGCATTCGAGTTCAGATACCTAAATATTTATTGAACTAATTAAAACGACCTTCTACTTCCTATAAGTGTAAAGTGTCTAGCATTGGTATTCGTTATGATATTTTTGGTCGAGTCTTCGCGTTCATTACATTCATGCTTGAATACATATAATGAAAAATGAGAATAAGATCACAATGATGACACGAGAAACAAAAAAAGATAAGAATAAATATGAAAAGAGAAGTTAGTGTGAATACTGTGAATACAAGTGTGAGAGAAACCTGCAGGTACAAGTTAAGAAGTGCGTAGGGATTGAGATTGAGAACGGAGTCTTGTCCTAGGATTCTCAGGGGAGCTGCTGGCGGGCGAGTTATTTAACTTCCTCTTCCTCTCTTCTGATTTGTCTCCGTAGCTGTCAGCAGAATCGTTCACCTGTCCAAACTTATCTTCTTTGATTAATTGTTCATAGGAATAAGATGAGCCGTTGATGAATAATTTATTGTTGGTAATTTTTGCACTAGCGTCGGTGACTTTAGCCAATTTGAGTTGTTCGTTCATATATTTACGTTTCAAATAATCTTCTTTGGCGTAATCCTGGGAAAACAGTACACCGAGTTTTTTCAAGTTGGCATTTCTATTCCGAGAAGTGGTGAGAATTTGAGTTTTCAAAGTGAAGTTAGATACTTCAGCAATAATTGATCTTGGTTTATCACCATTATTTTTTCCTATTCTGGTAACGAAACGAAAATCGTGATTTTGACATGCGATACTCAGTTCCTTATTGATGAATGTCACCAAATCAGAAGAAGTGTTGTTTTCTTCACCAACTAATCCATGGATAATAATATTGAATTTTTTTGATCTTCTTTCAGTCTCGAGAAGACATTGCTTCAAAGTTTTATTTTCTTCTTCCAAGCATTCAATTTTGGCCTTCAGCGTCGAGACATCAGCGCTAAGAGTTGTTTTCAACTCTGATATCTCGTTTTTTATTTCCTGGTTGCTTCTCACAATTAGTTCGAAAAGGTCATCGATGGTTTTTGACATTTCCTTAGCGTGTAAGACGAGTCAAAATAATTGAGAGCAATGCCACTCTGAATAGAGTACAAAACAATCATGCAATGTATAAGAAATCTGTTTCGTTGTTTGGCTATACACTACCAGAGTTCAAAATTGTTTTTATTGTTTCACAGAAACAATTCGATCAGCTGTATTTGGCGAGTTCGTTCAACCGGAGGACAAAAAAAGATGGAATCTTCTTTGTGGATTTCCCTTATCAGCTGATTCGTTTTAGACAATAATGGGCCTTGGGTACTCACAGATAGAGACTAGAATATGTTTCCATCAATAACTGCACTTGCACTAACTTTCTCTTGAAAAATCACTCGAAATACTATTCACTGATGGATTCACTTGAGAATTGTGCAACTTGAATGAAATTATTCCAGGATTATCCTAGGTGATATATAATCTTTGTGGAGCGTATTAAAATACGTGTGCCGTGTACGAATGATCGAAGGCTATATTCAATTGTATGTTTAGCTTTATTAGTAGGTTTCTCACCCAGCAAATTGTCCAATTCTTCAAAGAACTGAAATCTAGTAGGGCCCCTTCCAGTGCGAGTTTTTTGGTCCTTGGCTATATTGTAACTTCTCACCAAATTCTTCCATTTTGCCTGACACATGGTTTCATCTACAGCAAATCCGCTGCTCAATAAATCATTCACCACATTAGTAAAAACTGATCTGCGCCGTTTAGGGTGAGCTAGATCTTCATAGTGGCACTCCATGGACCTTATAAGAGTGATTACCTCATTGTATTGCCAGATATGTTTGAGAGGAGTTGTTACTTCAATGGATTTCCTTGAACCAACCTTCTTTCTTCAACTAGTGATTTTTGAACAGGCGCTTCATTACTTGTTCCTGGAGTTTGATGTTCATCCTGACTCCTAGCATGACGCAGAAGGCTTTCAGCATATGTGAAGTCTGAAAACATGATTCAGAATCATTTGAACACTCAAAATCAAACCTGAATCATAATTATGATGAAATTACCTTGTTGTGCTTTGAGATAGTCCTCCTGGTCCAAATACATACTGTACTGTACCCCGTTTTCCGGGTCATCTATCTCCCAGAGATACATTCTGCTCATTGTTTCCGTTAATTTTCAATTGTTTTTTTGACCAACATAAAAAATAAAGGATAATTATATTTTTCAACAAAAGCAAAATCTGACGTGTCTGACATACAATTTTTATCTTTGACGTGGCTTTGACATAACTGATTATTTTGAGTTTGATACCCTAATGTAAAACCTGGTGCTCGAGGGGAAGGGGGTAGGTAGCATTGGTCAGTTCGAGTGCTCCAAACTCTTTATAATAGGAACGCTATTGATCAGTTCAAGATCTACTCGGAGTTACTCGGTGCTACTCACTGTGACAATTGGAAAGCGGCTTAGTACTCAGCTGACCGCCCGCCGGCTGCTTTCTGAATTAACGATTACCAATATGGAGAAACAATGGGTGTATTCTGGCAAACGTCTGCTACATAGCTATTATTAGTTCTACTACTCGATACTAGATGGTTCTGTATGTATGAAGTTTCAAGGTTGGTAGAACTGATGATTATTTTGTAGAGGAAGGTTGCCTCGATCGTCCCCCGCGAGTAATTCGTGACGTAATAGGCCCTTTCATTTGCACGAAAAATGTAGCACTTTCGAACTCTTCGTGTATGATATGTATGCCAGCGCATGCATTGAAGTGACAGTTTGTCAGTATTTTTGAATATTTGAATTTAAAAATGTAGAAATGATAATTTGTTCAGTCGCTTCTTGTTCAAATTTGTACGACTGTAATGAGTGAGATGTTTATAATTGTAATGAGACTAGTGAATTTACTTTGAGTTTCCATTCATTTCCAAAAGATGAGTCTATTCGTGAGAAATGGATTCAATTTTGTGGACGTGATTTCATTTCATTTTATACCAAAACTTGACGAACATGTGATTTTGAACGGAATCTACAAGCAGAATTGCTAAATTATAGAAGGAGGTATAGGAATACCATCAATAATATACGAAATACAACAAAAGAAACACCACAAGTATGGAAGTTTGCGATTCTCAATATGACTATTCTCAGGACAAACAGGTCATGGATATGGAAGAATGATCAGAAGTTGCAGTTAGAGACCAGTTGTGAATGTTCAGAGATTCTTGCTGAACGTGTATAATGGACATCAGAAGATATCACAGGCGCTTTCATGTTGAGATATTCGAGCAAGAGGAGCTATGTTTGAGAGATTCCTTGAACTATCCTTCACGGATCCATCCAAAATTGCCTTCTCATTTCCAAGATTGCAGGTATTATACAGAAGTAGAATATAAATATCCATATTTCATAATGGAACTTATAATTATATACAATAAATTAATATAAATATGCTGAGCAGACCAAAAAGTTTGTATGCTTTATTTTATTTGGTAAACAACATTTCATGACATTTCGCTTTGAGGTTGACAACTTGTCATCTTACTGCCTGTGACGTCACGAGTGACCGTTTCCCCCCTTGCCGCACTATCGATCGAGGCAACCTTCCTATACAAATTATAATCAATTCTACCAACCTTGTGAAGTTTCAAGTACAATTTTCATTCGTTGAAAATTTTATTTATTGGTGCGTGCACTGGCCCCTAGTCGATGCGGGGCCCCTAGGCAGTTGCTTACTCTGCCTAATAGTTAATCCGTCACTGGTACCTATCTCTCTGATTTTACTTGAAACGCATGCAAGTACACTATTCTTAAAACAGTTTTAACTATGTTGTATGCAGAACATTCAAAAACTGCCCTTCGTTTTGAATCTTTGAGTGTGGAAGCTATTCCACACGAATACATGAATGAATATAGAGCTCACCATTTCTAGTCTGATACAACATGTCTCTCGAAGTGAACGATTTTTTCTTTGTCTTTCAGGGACCCGATGGAAAGTTTGGTATACCACAAGCCGCCATTGAATCTGTTAATCGTAACAAGGTTGGCCTCAAGGGGCCTCTCATGACGCCCATCGGCAAAGGCCACAGATCCTTGAATCTTGCATTGAGGAAGGAGTTCAACTTGTATGCCAATGTTCGACCTTGCAGAAGCTTAGAAGGGTAATTACAAATTTGTCCAAAGATGACGTCATTTTATTATACCCCGCAGATAATCATCGTTAGCCTAGATCTGGATGTAGACTCTTTAGATCTAGATAGCATATAGGCGTCGAATTTTCTTTTTTGTCAATGCAAATACTCTATCTGGGAGAATGAAGCTATGCCAAGTCACTGGAAAGATTATCTCTACTCTATCAATTTTATATCCTGTATCATGAAGCCATTTTGATACCATACCAATGAGTTTAAATTTTTTTTTTGCCACAACAGCCGTCAGCTATAAGCCTCAAACATGTTCTGTTACTTCTGTTCTCCAAATAATTGAGGCTATGAAATCAACATGATGATATTTCATTCGCCTTTTTTGTGCAAAATTTTCTGTCCATACATATGAGAACACATTATTAAGATTCAGGTCTGCATTTTTCACACTTGATGAAATATCCAGAACAATCTTCATCACGTTTCATCTCATAATTCTTCTTCTGGTGCATCAAACCAGACATCAGACCACTAACATGCACCTTTTACATAGTTTCAAACACTTCTGGTCTGATGAAGGAACTGCTTTTTGGATTTTTCTGACAGCATTTATTGGCAGTGGGCTCTTTTTTTATTGGAAGTTTATATAAATAATCTACAGAAAAGCTCATGAGTGCATTAATGGTTTTATCAAGCCTCTTACATTTTCTACCATCCAAATATATGTATTCTAGAACTGTGTGTACAAATTCCAAATACATAACGATATTTTATATATGTACAGGGTGTTTCTTAACCCTTTGTCACCGGAATTTATTTTTTTCTTAATTTTCCCAATTTCAACGCTTATTATTATCAATTGACACCAATAAGGGTGATATTATAATAGAAAAAAATTTTCACTAATATAATATATTCAAAAAAGTGTGGTTTCACAGTGAAACTAGTGGGCACTAGCAAGGATTTGATAAATACCTAATACTATCATCAGTCTGGATTATCTTTTATGGTATTCATGGAAACAATTCTTCCTGTCAGTAAGACATAAACCTACGTCACACCTGTAATGAAGGTATAACCATTTCATTCCATAGTGAATCGATAATTCTGTAATACTCACCTAGAACACATCCATCTAGACCTATGAGGTAATGCTGTAGTGCTTCATTTGGCACATCTTCTAGAATTTCCGTGGACAGGCATATGGGCACAGGAGTCATACTGGATCTCTTGGGGTACTGTGACCTTGAAAGGATTATGAGAATTCGAAGAAAATGGTCGTCCTCTCTTCAGCAGGTTTTCGTCAGCTTCAATCAGTCCTTGCTTACAGCAATTTTGAAATCTTTCAAACTCAAAGTAGATGAATTTGACCTCTCTTTGAAGAGAATGTAGGAGTTAACAAGTGATACGTCTAGCAGGTACCAAACAATTCGATGCCATCACTTCTTTGATTTCCTATTCAATTCGTGAATTGACTTGAGCATATCCAATTTATCAACGTAGCCCATGTATTGATTGTAATTTGCCACTAGCAGTAGACAATCAACCTGTTGACTTGTACCATCTTTATTTCTTCTGTTGGTGCCCGCATCTTTTGTAGGGTCATCGTAATTGCTGAGAAAATGTACACCTTTGCGGTCCTTTCATTTTAGGAATGTCAAACCATATCGACTGACACGCCAATCAGATTCTCATCGATTCATATGTTTGTCATCTCGTAGATCTTCGGGCAAGTCTTTTCTTCCTCGTCTCACAGTCCCAGTTGCATATATCAATTCACTCTGCAATTGTTTTTGGAAAAGCACAGAATTGAAATGATTGTCGAAATAGATATGATGTCCTTTGCCCACCAACATTCGTGTCACATCTGTGACAACTCTGGCGCCCAGTTGAATCGCCCAACTTTCCAGTGTAAATTTGGAATTGGCAGGCAAACCCTGACTCATCCGCCCGCACCCATACTTTGTATCCCCGTTTGATGGGCTTTTGAGGCATACATTGTTTTACGCCCCTTGAATCGTATCATCGACTCGTCTATAGCTTGGCATATCTCGCGTCGGAATAACAGCGTTATAGTTCAGATGTAAGTGCCCAAGCAGCCAAACAAAAACGATCCCTTGAGAGAACACCCCTGATGTAATGATCTCTAAGCACATGGTTAGATGACCAGTGATCACGGTAACTCGGCATTTTCTTCATCCCCATCATCATATTTATACCTAAACATTTCTTCATTTCCTTTCAATTAGTTTGAGTGAAAGATGATGGATTTCCGTATTTTTGTAGGGCATACAAATTGGTATCAACTCGATAAGGTCTTCAGGAAAAATAGATAGGAAAACTTCAGTTGGGGTTTCTGGTTCAGCATCAATATCTGGTCCAGTATCTCCTTCAAATCTTCTGATATTTTTCATGAAATTTTCAGCAGATTTGGTCCAAATGGTTGTTTCATTGCCCTACGCTGAATTACTACAAGAGGAATATGATCATCACTTTCCCATTCATCATTATCTACAGTCATGCTAACATTTTCTAGAATATCCATTGGTAGGTCAAATAACTGGTCCGCATTTTCAGCATTAGTAGAAGATGTAGCCTCTTCATCGACCTCGTTTTCACTCACATCCCCCAGTTCTGAATTATTATCTGATGGTATATCATCGATAAACGTATACAAACTATCAGGGTCGAGCTGCTCTAGATCGCAAAGGTTGTACATATTTTTCATACCTGCAACAATGAGACAACTATAGTGCCTACTGGTCTCATCTTGAAACCAGCTCATTTTACATGAAAATTCCCGATCAACGGTGGTGAATTTTGCTCACAAATATCAAATTGATCATTACTGAACCTTAGTATAACTAATTTCGTACAGTACTTACCTTCCATTATAGCACAACTTCAAATAACACGATAAAATGACGTATATCTATGATACACACGTGTACGCCTCAAGAATTTAAACAAACCTGAACGCCTTCTTGATTTCTCTGCGCCGGCGCTGTGGAATTGGGTGGAAGGAAGCATGAACATGACATGACGCACTCTGGTTCGCCTGTGAAATCAGTCGCGCTTCAAACAAAAATTAATATTCCAATGGTTTCGCCATGAAACCAGTAGGCGTCAAAGGATTAAGTACGTGTAGAAAATTCAGGAGCATGTTGCTGTCGTCAAAATAAGAAGAAAAGTTCGTATAAATATATGTCCGAAAGTCTGAGATACGGAGTGTCAAAGTTGAATTCTTATTTTTGTTTTTTGTTAATAAATTCCAAAATAATTATGATATTCCAGTTAAGTTTTTTTATATAGGGGTATTTTTCAATGACAATATCAAATGTTATATTGATTTATCTTTCTCGTGGGGGGTGGCGCCACCTACATGTCTTTTGATTCTTTTGAAAAGTCATAACTTTTTTGTGCGTACCTGTATCACTTTTTATAGTAGGGAAACAGATTTCTAGAACACTTTTGTGTGAAAAATATATTCCTGGTTGAGGTCGCTGCGAGCAACTCTTCGAGTTATTGGGATTTGAAATAAGCAATGCAAGTAGTTTGGAATGACAAGAAGTTGGAATTCAAAATTAATTTATTGAGGAAGGCAAATTATTTTTCTTCAATTTTATTTCAAAATAGGAATCGGGTGTTATCACAATTTGATACTAATAATAATAACAGTAATTAGGACCGAATTTATACTAAAACAGTTGAGAGAATTGATCAAAGTAATTGTTCAAAGTGACCAACTTGCATCATTATGCATGCTTCTGCTCGTCGTCTCATAGACCCACGTACACGTTCTATCATACCAGGTGTATTTCGTATAGCGTCACATCCAGCAATGATCCGTTGACGAAGTTGATTTTCGCTTTCTATTGGCACCGTATAAACTAAGGCCTTCAAATGACCCCACAAAAAAATAATACAAATGCAACAATTATTTCAAATACCAATAACTCGTACACACTTGCTCTTATAGCGACCTCTACCAGGAATATATTTTTTACACAAACGTGTTCTTCAAATCTATTTTTCTACTATAAAACGTGATATAGGTACGGACAAGAAAGTTATGACTTTTCATGGCGTGGCGCTACCCCCACGAAAGAGACAAACTAACATAAAATTTGATGTTGTCATTGAAAAATACCCCTAGATACCAACTTTTCTTCTTATTTTGACGTCAGCAACATGCTCCTGAATTTTCTACACGTACTTAAGAAACACCCTTTATATATATTTTGAGTAGGATGAATGAAAATTCTGACCAAACGCTACAATATTAGGATCTGACAATAGTAGTAGGATATATGTCAAATTGCTCAGTGAAAATTTGCAGAAGAACCCATAGTCTTTTGAACAAGTGCTTTGGTTTCAGACCCACCTATTACTTTGGACAGATTCTTATGCTAGTTACAGTCCACATGCCAGATACATAACAATTCGTGTAGTACAGGAGCCATAACAGTTGGCCTTGCATTATAAAACGAAGGATCAGTTCTTGATTTGATTTGCCCAAAATATAACTTAAATATAAGTTCATCTGCTTTGTGAAGAATAAAATGCGACAGGACAACCTGAACTGAACTCATCTACAGTTGATGAAGTATACAATTAGAAATTATTGGCATTTGTGCCATGTGTTTCATCAATACAATCCTCATCACAACCAAATTGGTTCAACTTTGTACTGAAATGCATTCATTGTAATTAAACACAAATATTCTTTATTCAGAGGTCCTTCTGAATCAATTCCTTACTCTTCAAAATATTTAATGAGGCTCTCACTATTCCAAGCATTCATTTCATCAATCCACAACTTCATACTTACAGCATCATCATAATAACGTCTAGTTGCATGATGTATATTGGAAGTCCCGAGCAGTATTGTGTAAATCTTTTCTTCACAATAAATTAATAATACATTGTGACAGCATATCACTCCTGGAACTTGTTCTCATATTATCTAAGATATGCTGAAATATCACCCTTGTTTCAATTTACCTGAGAAACATTTTATTCATATTGTTATTGAAATATCATTCTATTGTTTCACATACCAGCAATTTCAGATCTTATCTCCTTACGCAGATAGCTTCTACAGATATCAATTGAGTGTCCTACATGTGTTTTTTCCAAAATGTTACTGTGTGACAGTTACCTCTAGCAATTACTTCATTTCTTCTACACCAATCTCATTTGATTCTACACCTTTCCTAGCTCGATTAGTTTTGCCAGAACTGTAAATATGCAATGTGGAAAAAGCTTATCCAATCTTCACTGACTAACCAGGCGAAATGACAAATTACTTCAATTACTATCAAATACAGGGGTATTGCACCACATAAATTTTGTATTAGTATGATGAATGACATTTATATCACCACTTCTTATGTGTGGATCTTGATGTAGCCAATAAAAAATGTTCAATGGTTTTCTGCTCCCCTATGCTATTTCATTTAAGGAGATAAAAAATATCCACAAAATGAGTAAGCTGACCAACGAATAATTTCAATATTCTTGTAAGGACCATTTTTCAGAACTGAATTCATGCTCTTCATTTGCCAATACTTGTTCATCTAGTCCATTGTAAACATCCAATTCGTGTTTGAACTGTTCGGGCTGTAGAATGGTAATTTTTTGAATGTTTATGTTTCTGAATTCGAAATTTTTTTCTACCATGAACAGACCTCTTTTTATCAGGTTACCTGTCATACTTTGACAGTCCTCAATCAAGTCTTCATTTGAAATCGCTTCACTATTTAAATAATCATTGTCTTTTCGGAAGTTACTATCTCTTTTTAGCATGTCGAGGTTGGGTAGAAGAGAGGGGAGTGGTAGGGCATTGGCGTCTAGGGATAGAGATATCACGGAGCTACCAGACCAATCAGAAAGTTGGCCGTGCGCAGGCGCAGCCGAATAACATCCTCCATCCCGATTTTTACTTAACGAAGGCGCAACGTTATACCGGGAAATTTCAAATGGCTTTTAATAGTAAAATAAACCAAAAATAGTTCTATGGGTCACATACCTCTCTTCAAGAGCAGGGTCTATTTTACCAAAAGGCACAAAAGGCCCGGTGGGAAGCGGGTCCTAGTGCGTTAATTTTTCTAGAGGATAAAAATCAAGAAACCGTGTTAGCGATTTTTTTACAATTTGAAATCACTATTGGATTTAACACCCCCTCAAATGGTTCTGAACCAAATTTGATGAACATTTTTCCGATATCAATTACCTTGTGGCCGAATCAAAAAGTCAATGCGAGTATATGATGAAATTGAAAGTGAAATAAATAAAAAGTAATCATTGATGATTATGTGGCAAATGAGAGGAATAAAGGAACCATATTTATTCTGATCAAGTAACCTATGGATAGAATGAAACAATTTGAAAAATGAAGTATTATAGCTAGATATACGAATGAACGTTCATCATTATAATCTTTTCGTTTCACAATACCCGAAAGAAAAAATACAATGGTGTCAGGTCTGAAGATCTTGAACGAAATGACTATTTTGACCAATCACCGATTTCTGTAATTATTATTCAGCCATTCTCTCATCACAGTTCTTTATGTACAGTCTAAAAATATATGTCCATTCAGAATATGTGTAAAAACTTCACAAACGATAAGATTTCCACAAAATTTATTAAACACACGACATGTTTCGCTAACACAGTAGCTTCGTCATGTGATATACTGGTACATTGAACTAAACTAACGTTGGCTTCCTTGACTTTTATATATCTCACTTTCCCAACCTAAAGGATTAGTTACCTGTGGACAGGTACGATAAACCTCCATTTTCGGAAATTAGGCACAATATCTACCCTAAATTACGGTATACCGGATTAACTTGAAAGAGTTGATATCAAATACATATTATCACTTACTAAGAAAACAAATTCAACAGTGGTGAACTATTAAGGTCTAATTCATCATTAAGAAAAATGTCAAAATTTTTGAGTTTGTTGTTGTCATTCAGAATACCTTCAAAGAAAAAAGGGTCAATAGTCTTCAGATGAAATACTCCACACCACACAGTTATTTTATAAGGATACTGCCTTTCTGCATTGATAACTCAGTAGGGATTATCTGTATACCGGAATCTTGAATTTTGGGACGATACAACTCCATTTTTAGTGAACGTAGCTTCGTCACAACATTTCGTTCAAGAAGTTATTACTTTCCAGATATTCTCCCTGAGCCCAAATACAAAATTCTAATCATCGTTCTTCATCTCCCGATCCCAGAGTAAAAAAAAATCTGGCTGAATGATTTGATATCATTCCTTACAAGGCATCTTCTGACACTTTCTCTAGGAATATGTAAGCTTGAATGACGATTATTCCGAAAATATTGCAATACTCGCGCATCATTCCTATTCTCACGACGTGGATTGTTTGTGTTTTTGATCATATGCCTAGAAGAGCTACCTGATTCGTTGAAAACAGCATTATCACAATGAACAGTACTGCTACTCACTGGAAGTTCAATCAGGATGTCTGTTATGAAATTAACTGGCATCTTCTCTTGCTGAAAGAGTATTATCTCTGACAAGACGCACTAGTCAAATTTTATTTCTCACAATTAGTTCTCCCATAATAATTAATCACTGATTTTTACAAAATATTCCTCCAAATAATCGGTCAAACTCTGACGCTACTAATATTTTCTGTTGTTTCTCGCGCTCATAGCATAGCCAACTCACCAAGATTTGATAACCAAGGGGTATACAGTCAATACATGTGCAATGTGAATTTTTAGATGGCCACAAAATTATTTGAATCGAATATTTTTTCATGAAATCTGGTAATCAACCATTTGAGGGGTAGCTGAATACAATATGATAAAGCTTTAGTTGGCTGCTGATGATGTTCACATTTTTGCTGAAGTAACAGTATGAACTGATCCTTGGGTAATGGTGTTCAGTCTTCCTGAAGACAATCTGTCTTACACTATATCTTTTCAACTTCAAATTGAGACTTATCATCCAACTTGGAACAGACTGATTCAGCATGGATTTAACGCATTTAAATTGAAGATGAACGAATTCAAATTGAGACTAATCACTTTCAAAATGGGAACAACCAAATTCAAATTGGGAAAAATGATATGGCACGGATTTAATAAATCCAAATTCGAACTAAACAATTCCAAATTGGGACCAATCAATTTCAAATCGGAACTAAACAATATGGAATTGTTTAATTCGGTAGTGATTTCGTTGAAGATATACAAAACACGTTATTCCATAAAAACACATCAGTTGTTGAATTTTTATTTCCACCTATTTTTATTTCGATATATCATATTCCATATCTAAAAGGACATCAATTACAAACGACTGTAATGAACACAATATTTATGATTTCTAAATACTTCACATACCCATATAAATCAATTTCAAATCATCAAGAATGACTCTCTGGACATTATGGCTACATGTCCATCCATATTATATCACTATTATTATTATTTTTTGAATTTTGTACAATGATGTGATGTTCAGAAATTCTGATCCTCTTTTCTCCTTCCCGTTGTTTCCCTATTTCGTCCTGATTCTCCACTCATCAATAGGCTGTTGATTTTTTTTGTCCAATGTATTCGCCACCCTCCTCCAATCACCAGTATTATTAAACACCGCACAAATTTGATTTCTAATCCCAATATCAATTCAAATATTAAGCACAATGAATTATTGCTTCTAATCAATTTCGATTTTGACACAATATTTACAATTCATTTCCCAATTTGAAGTTGTTTGGTATCAAATTGAATGAGTTTATATTTATTTTAATTGTGTTAATCAACTTGAATATGTCAACTCCCAATTTGAAACTGTTTATACTAAATTTGAAAATGATTATTCACAATTTGATTGTGTTTATTCCCATTTTGAATTTGTTCACCAATTTGGATGTGTTTTATTTCAATTTGAAATTGATAAGTCTTATATGAACTTGAAAAGGTATAGATAACCTTTTTAGTTGTACACTTTTAACATTCAAACCCATTCACTGTGGCATCGTTTTTTATTCGACCTCTGACTACCGCAAATTCGAGCAGGGCGGAGCATTTTGTCTTTTTCTATCTGAGGCAGACGTTTTCTAGATGTTTCAGAATGCAGGTGATGCTAGTTATTAACAGTTTCTTAATCCTCATTTCAGCAATAGTTCTCACAGTAATCGGTCGAATTATCGAAAAGTTAAGTTTTCTCTCGAAATGAAGTATACTGAATGAAACATAAGAAAGAAGGTGCAATTCTTTTGATACCTGGTGCTGACTTTTGGAAGTCATTCGCACATGTTTGAATCAGAAAATAATGATGATTCCAGTTACCTTCATTATTTTATCTGAATTGGTTTGTTTTCTTGCCTACTTGTAAGCTACTGAATAATTCATGAGTCAATGAGAAACGAGTCAGCATAGTATCATGTTTCAATAAAAAACAGAACTATTATCTCGTTATACAACTGGGCACATTGATAACATTTTTGAAGGAAAAATCTTCTTTATCACTTGATTTGGAACTCTCTTCACTATCACGTGACAAATTGATAATTAATCGGTCTGACCGTTCAGATGAGTAGCACCCAGATTTATATAATATTCTTCGTATTTTAAAACTATTCATTTTTTTGTCAATCGAGAGCACTGATATTTTCCACTTCTCTGGTTATCAAAGATGAAGTTTCAGGGTCGAAATCTATTCATCATAATTGAGAGCTATTTTATTGCTGATTCTTAACCATTTCATGAATTTCGAAGCTCTCGCCGTAACAGAAAAAAACGAGTTATTTGACAGTCAAGCTACCAAGGACACTTCGTAATTTTTTCAGTAAATCAACATATGAGTTTGCCATAATGTAGTGCTATTTTGTTGTATATTTTTCCAAATCAGACATTTTGTTGCTTATTTGTTCCCTTACCAGAATTTTATTTGCTCTTGCCGTAACATTAAAAAATGAGGTGATACCAGCTTGACAATCAAGCTAGCAAGAGGTAGCAAGACCACTTCGTTATGTTGTCAATAATTCGAAATATGATGATCATACCAAAATGTATAATGTTGTGCTTTTTTGTTGATAACAAATTTTTTTTTAACGCAGTGACATTTTCGGGCAAATCATCTGATTTGTCCAACTACAAATATTTTGAAATAATACGCATATTTTGATTTTATAGAAACGAGGAGAGAAAATCCCCCCCAAAAAAACAAGTAAAATGAATCTACCACCACCTCGATTAAGCTACAGACAGTATTCAATCCTTCTTTACTAAAAATCAAACGTTTCTCTTATTAAAATATAAGGTAAGTATATTAGTAAATATGTGAACTGCAGAACGATTAAGTAAATGCACAAAAAATTCTTCATCAAGAAAATATATGAATAATAAATAACTGAAGTCGGAATGTTGATTCTTCCTTGTGAAAACGTATAGACGAAACGGTAAAGATGAATCAATTCAGCTGAGCTCACCTCTGAAATTGTTATGGTTTCTCACAAGAAAATCTTGGCAAATTCTGATTTGCAAGGATCTCCAGATGGGACCTGCCCTTCTGTTTCACTTTGCGATACTAATAAAATTGATGCTTTAATTTTCTCAGCTTCGTGTGAGATTCGCATAAATCAGTTGTTCCAAACATCTAAATAAAACACACGAACTTGTCAACGTAGATCCTTCTTAAAAGAGACATACATTTTGATGAAATGTGTCACATCCACACGGATAAATCAAGTTATATCTTCTAAATCCCACAATTGCTAAAAGTGCATCCCAAAAACTTGGTTTTCTGTTTCGGGCCAGGAGCTATTTCACTTCCAGTCAGCTGCTTATGATCTATAAGGCACAGATCCGACCTGTCCTGGAATACTGTTCCCATATTTGGAGTGAAGCACCCAAACATACCCTGAAACTGTTGGATTTTGTCCAAAAAAGGGCAATTCGTCTCGTGGGTGATGCCTCGCTCACAAACTACCTCACTGGAACACCGAAGAAAAGTTGGCGATCTGGCTCTATTTTATAAATATTATCATGGACGATGCTCTTCTGAAATATCAACAATTGTTCCACCCTTTGGCAGTCCCCGCGAAATTAACCCGTCGAGTTGAGGCTTCGCACCCCTTCTTGGTCACTTTGGAGACCTGCAGAACATATCTATCCAAAGACCCGTTCATTCAACGAACAGCGAGGCTCTGGAACTCATTGCCAAGGAAGGTGTTCCCCGAGAGAAATAAGAACACCAATACCTTATTTCCCTTGGTTCTCACGATGTTCTCTGAACATAACTAGATACCTATCTCCTTTCGTGGAAACCAGAACATGAAAAAAACCTTGTGATTTGTGAAGGCTCTGATAGTTGCTGTCGATAGATAGAAGCATCTGTGACTACTTCTTTTGGGCATGGTACCCCAGAACGAATAGCATTCGTGTTGTGAATTTCACTAAGCATTCTCTCGATCGACATATTGACTTGAAATATGTATATTCTTATTTTGCTGTTGTCTCCTAAACACATTTTTTGATTAGCTATTTTCGCCTTGTACACATGTGCGGATTTCTCTTTGAAAACGTTTGTAATTCTGTGTCGTGTCTCATAGGCTTGTTCGTGTTCAAAATATAAACAATCCGAAACCACCAGGACAGAATAGTATGTATGTTTCAAGTTTCGTGGAACTGCGCATGCTTCTGATGGTTTCGCATTGTTTATTTTTCGAACGCGAACAAACCTCATGTAACCAACGTTTACCACAGCCAGGAAAACCACATATTGATACTTATCATCGTTCCAGAGTTTTATAGGGTGTTTTTCGAAAATGTGCAGTTCCGAAAGGTTGTAACCTTCTCACGTTTTTTTTATTGGTACCATATTTTGCTTATTTGAAGAACGCCTCAGCGTGTTTGAATCCAAACGCACGTTTTTTAATGTTACTACGGCAACATCAACTCGAGGAACGTTAAGCCTAAATGGGGTTTCACGCACGCTAGTCGAATTCACACATTCTTATTTTATATTGATCTTCCCATGTATTGATAGTATTTGATACAGTCATTCATCATTCAAAATCATCACAAATACTTTTTTTATTAATGGCAATATAAGTACACCTCTCAAAAACATTATAGCTCTCGATCACGTCATACACCGATAAGCTTCAATAGTGTCATATTCCTCAATAATCAATGATAGCATATACACTTTCCATTGTCAACTTTTTAATTGAAGATCTGACAGGAGTATCATGTAACGTCAAATAAAATATCACTACCAAATGCAAATTGATGATTTTTCTCTCATTTCCATGACACTGAAAGGTATACTGTTGTATTAACGAATTCAACTATTTCACATTATTAGCTATTTCCATTCTTTGTAACGACGATACTATAGTATTTATGATAATAACGTGTACGAATAAAAAAATAGCGTAAAGTCTTGAAACACTTGCACCTGACATTCATTTGATGATTGAAACCATTCCAAAAATATTTGAACTCAAATTAACCTACCAGTAATGATTCCTGATTTAGTTTCCGTCGAAATATAATGGTTCTCAGAGATATATCCACTAGTTACAGGGGTTTGGCGACTCAGTTTTTACGGTATCATATTTCCATACACTACACTGTTTTACCACTAACCAAATCGATTTTTTGAATGCCTCGACACGTGTTTTGCTAACTATGGTAGCATCTTCAAGAGAGGATTTAAACTGTTTGAATTTTCTCCTGAAGATGCTAACATAGTTAGCGAAACACGTGTCGAGGCGTTTGAAAAATCGGTTTGGTTAGTGGTAAAACAATGTAGTGTATTATCGTGCCAAAGGTTCCAGTCTTCGATATATTTCCATAGATTGATTTTTTTTTCATTCCATGGTGGTATTTCTTGTATTCTCTTTCAATAAACAATGCCTCGAACTCTTGTTTTGGAATGTATAACAAATATATTCTGGACTCTCCTCCATTCATGGAATCATTCTCCTCGCTACCATTACTACAACTAAGTGAGTTTTCGAAAGAATTCTGATGTACTATTGATATTTCCTCTGATCTGGAAACGATTAGATGTTACCACGACATATAAAGATTTAGGTATAATGCAGTTCCAAGCTCATTGGAAATGTGTCCATATTTCGTGCGACTTGAGAACTACTTTATTGATTGATGATATTATATCTTAAGATCGTTTATTCATAAACGTTTATATATAAATCTATTATGAGCAACAAACAAGAAAACTAAAACAGTACTAGCCCACTTTCAAATCCTAATGTATTTCCTTCTCAATTCTGTAGGGTAGATTGAACAAACCTCATGTTCACGGATGTTTACTGAGTATTGAAAATAAAACGCGTATGTTATAATATCAATGCAGACTTATATTTCGGGATCTCAAGTTGGTACAAGACAAATTTATAACAGATAATGTAAATCAGTCAAGGGTAAAAAAAGGATAACCATAGTGACTTTCCACTCGTAAAACATAATTTGGACTATTTCGACACTATCACTAACACAAAATATGATTCTTCAATTTACTTTAAAAAACATGAAGCTTGATGCGAGCGAACACACAGAAGATATTTGCTAGAAGGCGTATCTCTGACAAAGTGCCATTTCATAAGAGGTTATTTCTAAATTCGAAAATTGAATCAAATTAGCAACAAAATAGCACCACATTCTGGTATACTCATATTTTGAATTATTGGCAAAATAACGAAATCGCCTCTAGCATGACTGTCAAGCTAGCATCAACTCGGTTTTTTTTTCTGTTACGGCGATACCTACAAAATTTCTGAAATGGAAATAAATTAGCAAAAAAAAATAGCTCTAATTATGAGATACAGTTTGTTACGTTCACGAGTTCTGTACCATAGACACTCAGTACCTACTAGCGGGAACAGAAACATAGCGGTTAGGGTCCACAATGACACATGACACTTCTAACCCCCTCTTAACCGGGGAATGCATCTTTCGACACTACCACATGTACGAGAACGACGTACGATGGATACTAGGTTAAGAACCACCTACATATTATATCTTACAAGTTTCAATATATTAGGAGGATCAGAGAACTACTACTGAGTCTCATTATTCCTCTCCTCACATACGACTCATACGGCAAACACAACACAGTTTTATTGATTTTTTTCATGTGGCCTTGCCAGCTTGACACAAGTTCTTCTATAGTTGTTTCAGCAATCAAAGTGGTGACTGATTTATAATTATTTATAATTGCGCCTTTCAATCAGGAAACTGAGTGCGTCATCTAAGGATGTTGCTGGTCGCAGGCAGTTGTTGATATGTTTCTTTACCTCACTTTCAGTCGATGATGTGCGTCCTCATTTTCATTAGAACTCTCATTACAGGTACAAAACCTTGTATGATCACGTAGATGTTGTTACCATTCGTGAAAATACTGAAGGAGAATATTCAGGAATAGAACATGAAATCGTTGAAGGAGTTGTCCAAAGTATTAAGTTGATCACCGAAGATGCCTCAAGGAGAGTAGCAGAATTTGCCTTCCAATATGCTGTGGAAAACAATAGGAAAAAAGTCACTGCAGTCCACAAAGCAAACATTATGTAAGTGTTGATTTTGTAATAGTTATTTATGTAATGATAGTGTAAAATGGACGTCGGCATTTATGACCATTAGTTATGAAATGTTGTGCAATAGTTTATAGGACAAGGTAGAGTTTGGTAGTGACTCAAATTTGAATATGATCTCTTAGGTAATGGTAACGGTAATGTAATATGATGAATAAGTATATTCAATTTGTGATTGGGACATACTTTATTTATATAACAATTCATCATGTAAGTTTCATTATTCAGTGAAAACACCCAATCATAAGATACATCCCGTTAACTTATTGAAATATCTTGGATCAATAAACTGTATTTCAACTACCACTTCAGGAACTTTAAACGAAAAATACTTCAAAATTGTCAAGTACAAAAGAGGGTTATTAGTATCATTTTCTTTAGCTGTTTAGATATATTTCATGCCTATATGAAGTCATCTGTTGCGATATAAGCATACGCTAGATCTGAACTGTATAAATTTTACTACCTATGCTAAAATTGAAAAATGCAAGAGCTTCATTTCAAAGCACATTAACCAAAATGGAAATCGAAATAACTATATCCACAAAACTCTTCAAATTTTAATTACTATTCACATTGGAGAAGGTACATCAATTTTCCATTGTCATCAGGGTGCAGGATCTTGGTAGATTACCAGTAAGAGCACTTCTATCTTTATTATTTTAAATACTAGAAAATAATTAGATTTACTCAGAGCTGTTATATAATATAATTATAGTGATGGAGCATATTGTCATTGAGATTCGAATACCTCCAATGTGACATATTTTGTCAAAATGGTATTTTTACAGCATTCACATCAGTTGAACATTCAGCGCGAGTCAATAATACCTTTAATCCAGAAATACTTATCCTATAATATAAAAGTCCATGTTCAATTTTCTCCAATGTGACAAGTTCATCATATAGGAGACGGAAATATCTCCAGGGTGAAGAAGTGTTACATGGGAGATATTACATTGCATTCTTGTGTTTTGTTGTGAACCCTTTCACGGATACTTCGGATATATTGCAGTGTACTCACCGAGTTGGTTGTTGATTATAGCTGCAAAATGAATGGCAAGTTTTCGTATGATTTAAGCTCCGTTATTTTTATTTTTCACCTTCAGATTACTTAGCGCGGATGAGACTCGCGCGTTCAACAAATCCATATGAAATAAAAAAATTTAGATTACACCTTTTTTAAGAAATATGAGTTACCATCCAATTTTGACTCGATTAGACCAGGAAAAAGGGTCAGAGATCCTGTAGTTGTCGATATCAGACATCTGAAATACTTACCTAATGGGGAAGTTTACTTCAAGCTAGATTATTCTGAAGAATAGACTGTGATGCCGCGACGGCGTGAAAACAAAAAAAATGGAAATTTATAAGGCACAGCTTCACAAAACTCATCTACCCATATCAGACGACAAATATAAACATCTGCAGGAATTGAAATCTGTAATGGAAATGGACCATCATGCTTTTTATGGTGTGCTACCGCATCAACGGAAGAAAAAGAAATAAGATCTTCCTGAACGAAGAACAAATCATCATCAATGAGGATTATGATTTTTTTCCATTACACTTATTTCATGTATAATATTGTCATTTTTCAAAGTGATAAATATACAAAAATAAAAGTTCACTTCGCTCTGGTCTACTATTTAATTCCTTATTCTGAACATAACGATTTCTCATTTCATCAATGTGAAGGCTATAGAAACAACTCCTATGTGCGACAATAGATCTTGTGGTGATTCCTCCTAAGTGATATCTCTCATGTGATCATCTACAGAATGTGCAATACCTACAAAAATATAAATTCAATAATTGGTCTTGGTCAAAACACAATTTCGATATTACTGTCTTAAAGCAAAGATCATACATACCCTAGATAAGCACCGTAAATGTAAGAATGGGCAACGCTAAATTGGGAACGAACAGGGCGGTGATAATCCGCTGTGCGCATCTAATCATTATAACGCCGCGTATTCCACCGACTCGGATAATAATATTTGGTCAACGAATAGCACAGCCGATTAGCCGCCGGTCTGTTAGTTCCCATCGGAGCGTTGCCAATTTTTATACAGGCGTTGACTATCTAGGGTATGTATGATCTTTGCTTAAAGTAACCTAATGACATATTTGAGTAAACAAAAAAAATCACATGCATTGAGAATACTATTCGCGAAAATCACGAAGTGGGTGGCCTCTGGTGTTTGATTTTGGAAATAAAATAGAGGTGAACACTTAGATCATCTGTAGGATCTAAGCGTTGATCTAAGGGTGAACAACAATCCATTTTAGCATTGTCACCACTTGTCACTATTGTCACATTGTCATGTCAGCATTATGATTCAATACTTTTATAGTTAAAAGTAGACTATTTTCAATGATTTTCGTGATTATTTTGTATAGGTATATGGGATAGGTAGATATTTTCAACCTTTCAACATGCAGCAAATACATAAAACCAAAAATACGAAATCGAGAAAGTGTTGTTCAGTTCCGCAGTGCTCTTCATATTGTACAGACAGTGTTTCTTTACATAAATTTCCACTTTGGAACCCCAAATTGTGTAAAAGATGGAGGAATTTGTTGAAGATTGGTAAACCAATAACCAATAATATGTACGTTTGTAGTGAGCACTTCTTACCTGGAGATTTTACATCCTTCAATAAATCTTTAACTGAAGGTAAAGTTTAAGGAATTGAACTTCTTTAAATCACATCTATGCTTGCAAATTTCATTTAAGGCAAGTACATTTCGCATTCGAAAATGTTTTTTTTCATTTGGGATGATACTTATTTCATGAGGAGACTCTGCTAATGCAGATGATTGTAAACACAAGCTTTTGATCACATGCGTTTGTTCTGCATCCACCCCACACAATATAATGTGACCTGCTCTAAAAACTGCTTTTCCTTCTTTCAAGGGTCTCACCCTATCGCCAATATATTCTAATATATCCGCGATGGACACTTCAACTTTAGGCACTTTTCTGAAATATTATGTGACAACTAAGTGACAACAGTTTGTTGTTCACCTCTATTTTGAAATTTGACGTTGGACAGGCGCCATCTTTTGGTTCGTGATTTTCGCGAATTGTCACGAGTGGCTCTAACGCCCACTATCGCAACTCGAACTTACTCGCTTGCAAGAGGTTTTTTGAAAATGATAACTAAATAATTTAACTCCACTTCACAAGTTTATTAATTTTGAATAAAAACAATTAGGGCATGAAATAAATTGACCATTAATTATCCAGCAAGATACATCCAACTCAAATCGAAACAAAACAGGAAAACTAAAACTAGTAATACTCAAAAAAGGTACTTACAGAAGGGCTCGCTTTTCGTTGGAGGATTGGAACTGCCACTCACGAAGTTTAGACATGATGCAAATAAGTTTGAGATTTACTTCTATTAGAAGATTTGAAAAGACTTCATGGTCCACTGTCCGAACCACAACTGCCGGTTTTTTCTCTAATACTTTTTCATCCTGGTTTTGGTAGTGGTAATTGATTCAGCATAAAAACTAGTGTATTCACCTCGATTAGGAAAAATCCAAAACCAGCAGTTTCTGCCCGTCAGCGACTTTACTGGAATAATAATAAAATAGAAATCCGAACTATAATTTCCTTTAAATATCGTAATTCTCTACTGATATCCTGTAAGCTAAATAATTCTAGGAATATGATCTAGACTAGGTTATTTTACTGTTCTTGAATGAAATGAGAATTTCAAATATTCTCAATAAAATTATCGTTTTTATCCATTCTTGACACTATTAGTTCAAACAAGAAGATTTTCATCTCTCCTGAACAATCTTGAACATAGGAGGTATTCACATCTCAAGGACGATATAAAAAAGATTCAACTTCAAATAGCATTTGAAGTTTGTTTTTCTCACTTATGTATCTTGGTGAAGCCCAAAACCCTGTTTCATTTCAGGCGTATGTCGGACGGTCTCTTCTTGAGATGCTGCAGAGAGGTAGCGAAGAATTTCCCTCAAATCAAATTCGAAGAACGGTACCTCGACACTGTTTGCCTCAACATGGTACAAGACCCGCACCAATACGACGTACTTGTCATGCCAAATCTGTACGGTGACATTCTCTCTGACATGTGTGCGGGGCTCGTCGGTGGATTAGGTTTGACGCCGTCAGGCAACATTGGACTGAACGGAGCCCTATTCGAATCTGTAAGTTTGATTTTATTGAAACGCAACTCTTTTTACTAGAGCCGATAAACTGCTGAGAGCATGCAACGAATCGATGACGTTGGCAGATGAACTCATATGCTGCACTCCTCACAACAAATTGACTATCATAGAAGAGAAGCATAATTTTTCAATGTCATCATGAAACTCCTCAAAACACGGTTTCATTCTCAGTACGGAGAGGTCAATAACCCCCAATAAATTTTTATACTAGAATCTCACGATATTCCATGAAATATCATGTAACCATATGGATTTGTCTAAATTTTTTTGTAATTTCAGATATCAAGGTATTGACTCACTCTACACCCACCATTGGGTCATAATTTCCATCATTAAAATGAGTATGATAAATAATGCAAATCAAAATTTTTCTCCAACAGACCCGATTTCGTAATTATATCCTAAATGCTCATTTAGTTGAAAGGTACATTGAGTCTTGACGGCTACCCATTTTATTATAGAATATTAACTACCTTCACGAAAAAAAAACCATTCAAAAGAGATTACTTTGGGTGGTATACCTGGAAAGAGTAAAATTTCAACAGTGACCGGGAATTTAGACACAGTTTTATAAGGTTATGGCATCCATTATGTTTTATATTGTATATAACTGTTGTCTATTGTGAGGCTATGGTAACATTTTTACACATTTTTCAAATCATTTCTGTTGCGTTCTTCGTTTGAGAAGGTGTACATCAGCATTTATTGTAATAAACTATTTACTGTGGACTCTTGAAAGTGTGGAGTTTGTAACCGTATATTTCTTGTGTAAAAATGATGAAAAGCAAATAATAACAAAACGAGTGAGGCGAGCCACAGTTTTATTTTTCATTAGTTGAAGCTCTATCAAATTCTCAATCGCTTCCAAGAGTGAGATGGAAGTGGGTGATAGAGTTATCCTGAATCTAGTGAAAAGATCCAAATCATCATATTTTTTCTCTAAATGGTTCAGTCTTTCTCTGATCATTTTTCTGCATCTCACAGACGTAAAGACGTAAAATCTTCATCGTCACTTGTAAGTATGTAAGTGAACTTTTAAATGTTAATTATTGTATAAACTCGTGTAACTGTATCAGTAGTTACTGCATCTTGACTGGCTACAAATGTTGAAAATAACATGGTCAAATTAAATTCTGTTCTATTCTTGAACAATGTCAGCAAAATATGACAAAAATCTAATGAGTTGTATTTTTTCTCCATACATAGCAGATGATGAGTTGATAAACGTGAAGAAATTAGGTAATTTGTTATGAAGAATGGACATCGGCAGCCAAGAGAATTTCGAAAAAATCATAAAAATACAATGGGAATAAAATCAATCACCAATAGTTGAACATAAACGGACAAAAAGGTTTTGAGTGTAATATTACATTTGCTACATTTAAAATTTTAGGGATGTGTTGTGATTTCGGAACTGTTTCCTCTCTGTCACAGGAGGGAGTCGTTCCGGCTAGCTAAAATGAACTGTGATTTTTCGGAACGGTTTCAAATCACGGGGTACGGGCAAGAAGCTCATGCTCTGCGCTCATTCGTGGCAGTGGCGGATCATGGACGGTTGGACGGATTTTATTTAACAGGAGCGGAAGCGGAGCGGACAAGGATCAGTGAGCGGAGTTACTTTGAAATTGTGGATCGGAAGGGCCAATAGATTCAATTATCACGATTTTTGTACTAATCCCCATTCAAGGAAAATTAATAAAATAAGAACTCTTTATCAACAAAGTACAGAAATAAAAAGGTATTCTTAAATAAACAAGTCCCTGGTGGATGATGAAATATTGATTCACATATACAGGGTGAGTCATGAGGAACTGTACATGCTCCTACTACGAATAGAGGCAGCTGAGGGGAATACCAAATGCCCATCAGAAAGTGTCTCCGCCTCTTCTAAAATGATCTATAGGGTGATTGATGGGATATGGCCAAAACTTCTGTCAATCATATCTTTCCAACAGTTCTTTCGATTCCTTTCATTTTTTCATGGATTATTATGCTGTCACTCAGCAATCAACTGACGTATTCAGAATCGTGAAAATCCAGGACCGGTCTTGAGAAATTCTGCCAATTTGGTTCATATAAAAAATTTCACCCTGTATGAGGTTTTATGTACCAAAAATTTACTGAATCCAACCCTGGATATAGATGAATGTTGATTTTCAGTGAACTGAAGAATAGGAAATGATGTTATTCTTGCTTCTATTCGTGAAATTCTAGGGGTGCGAAGTATTCATTTTCAAATTAATACATTTGTTGTGAAAGTTTCACGTGTAGTAAAAATTGATCGTACTCTAAGAAATTCTGTGAAACTCTGAGGAAAATTTGAAATACTTAATTTTGGTTGCCAGTTCATCAACTTTGACAATTCCATATCACAGGTTACTAAAACCATATACAGGGTGTAATTTTTGGTGATTATTACTCTCTACTAAAAAATTACTGAATCCAACCCTGGAAATAGAAGAATGTTGATTATTGTTGAGCTGAAGAATTGGGAATGATATTATCCCTACTTTCATTCGTGAAATTCATGCGTTGCGAAGTATTAATTTTCAAATTAATACATTTATTGCCCAAGTTTCATGTGTAGTTTAAATTAATCATTTTTTAAGAAATTCAATGAAATTGTGAGGAAAATTTGAAAAACTTCATTTTAGTTGCCTGTTCATCAACTTCAGAAATTCCATATCACAGTTTACTAAAACCTCATACAGGGTGAAATTTTTTATATGGACCAAATTGGCAGAATTTCTCAAGACCGGTCCTGGATTTTCACGATTCTGAATACGTCAGTTGATTGCTGAGTGACAGCATGATAATCCATGAAAAAATGAAAGAAATCGAAAGAACTGTTGGAAAGTTATGATTGAAAGAAGTTTTTGCCATATCTCATTAATCACCCTATAGATTATTTTAGAAGAGGCGGAGACACTTTCTGATGGTCATTTGGTATTCCCCTCAGATGTCTCTATTCGTAGTAGGAGCATGTACAGTTCCTCATGACTCACCCTGTATTACACATTAACATTCATGAAAACAAGTTTACTAACTTTGTCAGAGGATAATCTGGCCCTGCGTTCAGTCAAAGTTTGGTCCCGTATTGTACTTCAACAATTGAACGTGACAGTGAGGTACCACTTGGTCTAATACCAGCAATTTTTTTATCAAAATGACTCCATATTGAAATTTTCTTTTTTGGGGGTCCTGAAGGTTCTGCTTCGCTCTTATTATTGGAGCCGTTCAAGTTGTTTTCTTTGGCCTGTCTCGTCAGTTCGTCTATTTGAGACATTTTCTGGGTTTTTACCAATTTCTATGATTTCTCAGCCACATTATCGGAAGAGAATGCGACATTTTTGAATCTGGGTTCCAAAAATGTTGAAATTACCAACGTATTGCTACTTTCCACTCTACATTGCACTCACCATATTTTGGATCAAAGCAAAGTCCTATGTGTTCTTTCCAGTCAAAATATTTTCCAATCCTCCTGTGAGAACTATAACTGACCACTAACGATCTTTGTTATTGTCTCTAGTGGCTCCAAAACTTTTTTGATGTCAGTTAACATTTGCCACTCTTCAACAGCAATTATTGGAAACTTGTCCTTATTCAAAAGCGCCATAGTTGATCTTAATGGCTCTTCCAGTTCTAACAACCTTTCAACCATGAACGCAGAAATTTTTCCGATGGCCTAAGAAAGTGTTTAAGATCACCATATACGTATTAATAATCAATACGGATAATCTCTATCTGTTTCCATAGCGAAACATGAAGCCGATTTTTGAAGACAAATGACTATCCATAAGGAAAAGTTTTGAAACGATCAGACACATACTGCTTTGATTGAAAGGCTAGTAAACGTCATTGTCCACCGAAACGCATGTCTTTGATGACTACTATAATAGCGCATGGCGCATGCGTATCATGCCACCAAATCCTTATGGATATTCATTTGTTTCATATTTTTGGCTTCATCCTGGCACCCGTTATGATCCGTATTGTTTATTAATACGTATATGGAGATCACACGTTAAAAGGTAAGACCCCCGTCATTCCTTGCTCGCACAAGTCTCTTGGAGACTTCTGAGGGTTGCTCGTAAGGGGGCAACCGAATGATGGATAAGAACAATTTTAGAACAACAACAATATAAAAAGTTGAATTCCACCTTGTACATCTTAAATCAATTTGTTTGGGTGTTTTTCCCATTTGTTTTTGAATATCTATCAATCTAGTCATCGCTTTAATACTTCTTCTGAAGTGGCTGACGAGATCTCTCACTTTTTTTATCAAATCCTCTACGATAACCAAACAATCTTCTGCAATTGGATTGATGGTATGCGCAAAGCAGGCAAGATGCTTCCATTTCAGTTCATCTCTTATTGCTTTCCGAATATTTGCTGCATTGTCAGTAACCGCTAACTTGATTTTATTCACAAGTACCCAGTTCACCACAATGGTTTTCAGTTCTCGTGCGATGTTTACACTGGTATGATCTTCGGAAGTGGATGAACATTATAACAAAATTGAATTCAACCGAAAGTTTTCGTCGAGGAAGTGAACTGTAACAGCAAGCTAACTTTCAGTGTTAATTGAGGTCCAATGGTCAGTCGTAATTGTAACACTACTTGCATTTTGAAGCATCGATTTCACATTATGCAGAGTCTCCTCATACATTGCAGGTAGGAGAGTATGTGTTAATGTTTTTCTGGTTGGCAGCTGGGGATGAGAATTCCCGAAATCCTTCGTCTTCTACGATGCTGAAAGGTTGATAATCTTTGAAAAATAATTTCATTAATTTTCTATCAATTTTGCTTTTGTGACCCCAATATTTTTTGGACAATATAATTTACTTTGAATAGCAACTTTTTTTTTCCTGCGCATTCACTTATGACCACTGCCACTGAAGAAATTTTTGAAATTTAATTTTGCTTATTCTCATTCGGAGTCGAACCCATCTGACCCAGCTCTTCCATTGGATGTTTCCTCTCCATGTGCCTTTTTAAATTAGAAGTAGTTGTTCTGAAGCTCACTTCATTACCACACAAATTGCACTTTGCTTTAACATCTGAAACTGGCGTGAAAAAAATCCACAAACCTGATTTTTTATTATTCATATTCTTATTGTTCTTCAATTGAACAGAGGATAAGTGAACTAACATCACAATAAGGGTGACTGGCGACTGGCGAGCGAATCCCGCCTTTTTGATCATTTGGTCATTGTTGCAAGTCGTACCTAAGGTCAATCTCGCTCAGTACCTTTGAATCAACATGGTGAGCAAGGGATTTCGTGCCGTATGCTTACGCACTGTTCTTTGTGTGCCCCGTGAATCCCCGAATCCTGCTCGGCGCGTACACAGCTACAGTGACGTGACGTGCTCGTATGCAGTCACTTACCTCCAGTGTCAAAAGAACGACTCCGAAAAAGAGCTGTGATTTGGAACCGTGATTTGCCCGGAACTGTCACAGTTCCGAAAAATTCCTGTCACAACACATCCCTATTAAAATTAGCTTTTTTGTGTCAAAAGACAAAACGTTTGATTTTCTTGGTATATGATCAGATGGTTGAAACGCTCATATCTTGAGAGTTCAAGAAGATGAATCGATGTTTTAAAAGGTCCTCGTCTAGTATTCTTTTTTGGCTCTCTAAGATACTGGTGGAAAGAAAACGTCGAAACTAAAGTTTTTCAAGTGTTCCTTTATTGATGTTGTATAATTGCCAGGCATTCTGAATGGCAACTTCCAAACAGTGAACGAATTTAGGAAAATACCATTTATTCCACGAATTTATGTGCGATATATGGACATGTTCTGATCGCACCTATCGACTCCTCCCATATTATTATTGTGGTTTCACCAAATTTGGCTTGAACTTGAGAAAGGAAATAGACATATCTGAGCTTATTTTTCCACTTGCCATATCAAGCGTTTGAATTTGTTCCAACCCTTATATGCTACATGTATGCAATATTTTACCATTGCATTTTTGTAATGAATTATCGATTTTGTATGCGTACTTGTCCAATTTCGAGATAACTTCCCAACTATATAGAATTTTCGTTTCTGTATAGTATCCCATTTGGTCTTCTACCTTTCATAATCCAAATATTTATTCTGCAAGATTTTTGAAATTGAGTTTGCTAACAAAACATGTTTCTTCAGTACAGAGCCTCCAGCTTATTAGTGGGTCAGATTTAGGTAACAATTGCGCTATGGAAGCATGGCATTTTAAGGAATAACTATTCAGTATATAGTGATTGATAATCGGAAGAACCTGAGAAAGTTGACAAGAAAACAAAATGGCGGCCGTATCAATTCAAACAGAATATTTCACAAGTGAAAGGGACATTACAATTGAAGACCTTTGTGTGAAAAGAATGTATGCCACATGCAATTATTATTCCTGAGCAAATTGATGCTAAAAATTCATTCAAGTCCACGAAATCCAATTACTTACCATTTATTTGTTTCAGGTGCAAAGATGCAATTGTTACCTAGTATTTGTCCATTTTGAACGAAATGAAAAAAATCCGTAGTTTTTATCAGTCATATTTCAGTTGCAATATAATGAGCTTTGACGATAAATAATTCATTTGCTACAGGAATTTTCCTACTAGCCTAAAGTGTGCAGTTGTGTTACCCCTGCATAAAGGAGGTGCTATTGACGATCCTGACAACTTCGAACCAATTTACATGCTCTGAACACTCCAAAATCATTGAGAAATTGGTGAAACGGAGAATGCTTGGCTTCCTAGACCAACATAATATAATAGCGCAAAAACAGTTTGGTTTTCAAAATAGAAAAAAAAACACGAATGATGCTATTTTCAATTTTCTCGAAAAAGTATACTTGAGCTTGCATAAAAAAGAGGCTGCAGCAGCAGTGTTTCTTGACCTTTCTAAGGCTTTTGACTGTGTATGTCATGAAATTCTGTTGCAAAAGCTTTTTCATTACGGTATTCGTGGTACACCTTTAAACTGGTTTAGATCTTATCTGACTGACAGGAATCAAAGAGTATCATTGTCAAAAAAGACTTTCGATAAAGGTAATGTTTTACGGGGAGCCCTCAGGGGTCAGTTCTAGGCCTAATTCTCTTCTTTATTTATTTCAACGATATGGTTAGTCTAAATATTTCTGGGCACCTAACTTTATTTGCAGATGATACCACGATTCTCTGGCATATCGAAGATCGAGCTAGTTTGGCTCAGTCTATTTCAGTGGACGTTGAAAAAATTAAAAGTTGGTGTGAAGCAAATATGCTAACTCTTAATGTTTCTAAAACAAATTTAGTGACTTTCAAGTCTGAGGTTGAACAAATTATGCTAGGAGATCAACTCATTGAGAGCGAGTCTGTCACGAAATTGCTTGGTGTTCAAATAGATAGCAATTTGAAGTTTGACCAGCATATATCAGCTCTTAAAAAAAATAACCTCCGGTTGCTCGTAGCCAATATGATATCCCGTGAACTCGGATTACAAGCTTCAATATCGGCATACTACTCACTTATTGAATCGCATCTGAGGTATGGAATTTCATCATGGGGATGCAGCTGTCATGGTCTCTCAAATAGTGTTTTCGTCCTTCAAAAAAGAGCTCTGAGATTTGTATTCAAACTCAATTCTTAATTATAAGATATTGACGGTATTTGAAATTTTTGTTTTAGAAACTGTCTGCCTGCTTCACAAATATAAAGGAAATTTCATGAACACAAACATAGACAAGAATACGCGTAATGAAAGAAACCTTGCTCCTCTGCCTAATTTATCATTAACGAGACAACTGACTTGATTTATAGGAGTGAAAAGATTCACAATCATTTACCAGATTATATAGCTATAATCAATGATTTGAAACACTTCCGGAAATCTGTCAAAGATATGTTAGTGGGAAAATGCTTGTATAGTTTAGACGAATACTTAGCCTACAAATTCTAGTCCTTCTATGATATGTGAGAATTATTAGAGATACATATTATTGATTTCAGAGAGACATGTTCTTTGTAATAATGTTCTATGTTATTTAATATATTTTTGTTATTTGTTATTTTTATATATTCCTCTTTTATTTTATTTTATTTATTTATATCTTGCAATCAATGTATCGCAATATATTGACTTTGTCGACAAAATGTGTTTATTTTAGACAGTAAAGCTTATCTATCTATCTACTAGACATTATTTGTAAGTACAAATAATGTCCAGCTCTGAGCTAGTATTCCACCTTTCGATCAAACATGAACTTTTGGGGGCGTTTTCCAGGTGCACGGTACAGCTCCCGACATAGCCGGCCAGGACAAGGCGAACCCCACCGCTCTTCTGCTCTCTGCCGTCATGATGCTCAAGTACATGGGCCTGAACTCTCACGCGGAAAGGATACAGAACGCGTGCTTCGCCACCATCAAGGAGGCCAAGTTCCTCACCGGGGACCTCGGCGGCAAAGCGAAGTGTTCGGAGTTCACGAACGAGATTTGCGAGAAGGTGGCCATATCGTAAGGGCCGCGCAGAAGTTTTGTGGAATTTGTAAGTAAACCAGTATTGGTTTTGAAAAACCCATTATGTAAGTGTCTCAAAATGTCCAATTTCCTGTCGAACTCTATTGAATTCTGGAGTCACTGGATGGTATTAGTAGATGAGAGTTCGGACACAGCTGGACTTCTGTCCAATGGCGTATCCAGACGATGTTTGAGAGGGGAGGCATAGAAAGTCACCGATCAATAAGAATAGCATGCAAGAGAAATGATATGGTTACTTTCTGAGGCAAATGCGTTTTTCATCAAGAAAATTGATACTAGTAAACATGAAATCTTTAGTTTCCTTTTAAGTATCGAAATAACTGGTGTAAAAAAAAAACAAGTTCAAACTATTCGATTTGATCCATCAATATATGTTGAATTCTGTAATAAATCATATTCCTATGAAAAAAGTAAATAAACAAATATTTCTCTGGAAATACTTGGGTACAAAAATAAATAAAAATATTCCCCTTCAAACAAAAATCAAATTAAACAGACAAATATAAAAATATATAAAATGAAGAATCAAATTTTGAAAACTAAATAACGAATTCCAGTCGTCTATTCTTCTGACTAGCATATCTGTGGATGATATCATCAACATTCAGACTGCTGCAGATGCCCCTGTGAATATGCATTAACCCATTTAAAGGCCGGGACACATATATCCGCGCCGAGTCCGCACCGCATCCGCACCGAGCCTACTCCGCGAGTCGGCCGACAGTCGGTGATGGAGGTGGGAGGCCACACATTTCCGTGTGTCGGCCTGCATGCAGTTGCATTTCAGTTTTCAGTTTGCCCTTTTTGAAGATGTTGAAAAAAATCAGTAGCAGTGAGTTAGCGATGGTAGCACTCGCATTAGAGGAAGAAGATACTAATTGAGGACCTCGGTGCAAGAACCGGGCAACTCCATTTTATGCCGAAATTGGGTTATTGTATTTAACATATAGAATTTTTTCTTGCGCATCTTTTGGTGCAAGAATCAAGCGAATCCAACAATCTTCTATTGAGTTAACACGGTAAAGGATTCACCTCATTAGCAATTGAGGTGCAAGAGTCGGGCAACTCCAGGAGTTAGGAAAGTGAAAGTGAGCCCTTTCGAGATTCGGGGAGTGAATATATGTTCCAAAATCATAACTGTTGACGACGAGGACCCAAATTCTGGCAATGTTAACGAAGATCAAGACGCAGGAAACGTCAGCGATTCATCCTATGTTCAAAATAATATTTTTTCACAATATTTCTCGTTATATATTCCATTTTCAATAAAGAAGGAAAATTATTACACGAGTTTGACTATATTTTCAGAATGTTGTCTTTTTGGGGCAAGAAACAGGCAAACTTCTTTTTTAGCTTAGGGCTCCGTGGCCGAGTTTGTCTATGCGCTGATATTCGCTAGATAGCCGTTCACGATACAGAGGTACTGTCGGTTCGAATCCGGCTATCGGCTGAGCATTTTTCTTTAAAATGTGTGATTCATGGTTGTAATCCTGGCAGCACCTCGATGCCCTAGAAGTGGTTCGGATTCCACTATAAGCTGTAGGTCCCGCTCTTCCTTACCCCGCACAAGTTTCGACTTCTGGGGAGTTGGTTCCCAACTTTGAAGTAGCGATATACAAATACAAATACAAAATACAATGTGAATGAAAATAGTATCGACGTAAATACAGCTTTTCTAACGTAACTCTAAAGGATTCATACCATTAAGCATAATGTTTTTCAAGTTTCTCAAAAATATTGAGTTTTTTTTCATTCCTCAACATTTTAAAAAATTGGAGTTGCCCTGTTCTTGCACCGAGGTCTTCAATTGGAGACAAAATCGAAATTATCTTCAACAGACGTTCTGTGTAATTGACTGTATTTTTCATTTGTTTGGTCGTTCAACACTGAAAACTTCCAAATTTCCTCTATTAGCTTTTCCGATTCCATGTTATAAACCTCTGTGAACCCGCACCGCATCCGTGTTAAATTAAACAGAACTAGTTGGACACGGCGCGTACACGATGCGGAGGTATCGGAAGGATGACGGTGCGGACAAGTGTGGACTTTCTGGTAAGATTGCATCATTTTATTTTCTCGCCGTGTGTCGTCCAACACACGGCCGTCATGCGGTGCGGACTCGGCGCGGATATGTGTGTCCCGGCCTTAATCCCAAGTATACGAAAAATATGATAACATGTGTTTTAGACAAAAAATATTTATTATCTTACATTCTGAAATGAGTTTTCGTGATCATCGACAGTGGAAAAAAATTACAATGGTTCATACACGCACCACTGGCAAGAAAAGTAAGAAAATATATTTTTTTAATTTTCGAAAAACTAGTTCCAATCATTAAATTGCTAATGAAGAGCGATAACCATACACTTAAATGAAAAATAAAATAGTTGGGCCCCAATGAGTTGAAAATAAACTAGGTGATCTCAATTTGCTCATTGGTGCACGAACGAACCACTGGTAGGAAGTAACAATCAAATAATCTACCTTTGGTGATATTTTGCGAAGCATGATACGTGCAAATGTTCCTTACATTATCGACAAATATAAATCGGGTGATTATGACAAACTCTACATCTTCTTTGAGCTTTATTTCCATGAGGTATAAGAATATGGCCAAGGTTATGGAAACAAATTTCAGCAACAGGGCGAGGTATATTTCTCACAACGTATACTGTCTCATTTTTCAAAGAGACGTAGGGCAACGTATGATCTGAATTCAATTTGTGACATTTTGGTTTGATTAGCCACATTATAGAGCTTCCAAGCATTGACAATTATACTATCTAGAGCATTGCGAAACATGGGCCACCACCATGCATTTCTTCCCCAACACTCTACATCTATAATTTGCAATACCATTATCATGGAGGTCCATCCCATGGATCGGTCATGGCATGAGGCTGGGGAATATTGACTTCTTTTTTCTCCTTCCGATTATATCGTTTCACGAGATGAATTGGTTGTACTTTGATATGAATATTCATGTCCCTCCAATTCTAGTTCATCAATTGCTTCCTCTAGAGCTGATAGTAGTTCTTTTTGGGTCAAAAACTTTCTGAAAGACATTTTTAGTCACTACAATAGGCAGAAAACTATCCCACACCACTAACGAATTAGTTATGAATCATTCTGAGCTAGTCTTACAGCTAAGTAAATCTTGTCTGAGCATGTCGAAATATTGTTGGAGCTCACGCAGGATACCAGTGGTGCGCAAACGCACCTATGTTTTTATTACTGCTGAAATTCTCTAATTTTTTATTTTAACAAATTGATGTGTGATATATCATATTGAGTCACTAAAAGACTACACATTGATAAAAACTGGGATAGAAAATATTTTTCCAAAGTCACATTTTGTCAGTGGTAACGAAATGTATATAGCCAAAGTAATTTTCACCCTACTTCGAAGTACACTAACATCTGATTTTTTTCTCTGATATAACGTTTTATATTTTTTCTCAACAGTATAAGAACACTGTAAGTTAATAACGACTGATTTTCGCGATATCAACTTTATATTGCTGGCAAAAAAATAACAAAATTGCGGTGCGTGAGCGCACCATTGGGAGATAATGGGTTAATGCCAATTCATTTCACCCGTCTTGAACCATTCTGGATCTTATCCAATCTTTCAGCCTTCTGAGTGTTGAAAAACTCCTTTCAGAAGATGCAAGACCTACAGGCAGGCAACATAATAGTTCCAGAAGAATGTTTATGTTAGGAAACAAATGTTTGTTATATTTCTTCAGAGTAGTTATATCATTCTGGTATATTTTGCTTAGTATCCCACATTTTCTTCCATATATACATTCCAGAAACGATCTTCTGAAATGAGGATATTTCATCATTCTCGCGCCTAATTGTCTGATGCTATTTCAGAGGTTAAATTTTCACTTATAATATCACGAGAGCTTCAATTATTTCAGGAAATTTTTTGGAGAACACGAACATTGTGAAAATTTGCTAAATATTCGTATTCGAGAAAAAATTCCCGGATATTAATTGAAGCTGAAGTGGTATTCGGTAAGAAAATTAACATGTTGATGATTTTTTGTGATGACATGTGAGAACTAACGTATAGTAACATCATGGGTTTTTGTAAATTTTGAATTTGCAAGTATAAACCTATATATGGTAAACTGTGATAAATGATTTTTATTTATTGGCTTATAGAATGAACTCTAAATATTCTGAAGTTGAATGTTAATGTCATTTAAACGATCAACGTCAAAAAATTTCCAGTTTGATTTCATGCTCCGTCTCCCAAGGAGGAGGAAAAAATTTCCAAGAAATTTGATCAGTTGCTGTGGTAACGAAACGAAATACAGGCTTTAAATTGATCGAAAATGTTAGGTGTGAAATTTTCAAATCAATCATAGCCATAGAGAGAAAATATTAATAGGGTATAAACACCCACTTCAAATCATAGCGACACAGCACTTTCCGCAGAACACCGAACAACAGTCATAAAAATGAAAAGAATACATGCAACAACATTTCAATGTGACAAAATAGACACATATGGATATACTTATAGCTAGTTTGGTCGTATTGAAAACACCATTCAATGATATATATCACGTTGCAATTCATTTACTTGATTTCATGATAGTTTTGTTTTACATTTTGTGTGGTGATAATAATGGATTCTCTATTTAAATAGTTTGTTTTGTGAATGGATGGAGAAGCATATTATCTCAAACGGATCTGTAAATCATCTCTTTGAAAATGGACCTAAAATATAGTTTCATTCTACTATTATAAAAAGTGAATTTTTATGTACCTCACAAATTTTGCTTTTTTTCGAATCAATTCTCCACCCACGTTCCATACATTCCTTCCATGAGAGAATGGGGTTAATATTTTCTTTGGAAAATTGAATGAATGAAATCCATTCTCTTCAGAATTCCCACAATTCATTGCTCAGTAGGACATTTTCATTCATACTTTCTTCTCAATAGTTCATGAAATTATATTACAACTCTGACGTTCATAGTATTTATTGTCAAAATCAAACAGTTTTGAATAAAAATCGCGAGACCACTATGGTGCTATTGTCACAATGCAAGGTGTGTAACCTAATAAATCTAAACATTTAAGAACACTAACTCTTATTTTATTAATACCATCCAGTAACTCTATTGAATTCCTCTTTCAATACCGTGATCTGTTAAAAAAATAGAGTGGTTGATCGATCAAGTACGCTCTGCTTGTCATGCAGAGCTGGAACTATAGCTGGCGGAGGAGGCATTTGTCACATGCGCAAATGACCTAGGGACGCAGAATGTGAAATTTTCCATTTTGAAAATGAAAACTTCACTTCAATTGAATAATTCTACACATGGGAATATTCTGAAATCTTGGAAAGTTAAAGTTTCTTTCAAGTGGCTATCGCCCCTCACTACTCTACTATTTTTGGTGAATATATTATCTGAAAGACCTAGAATCTCAAGACTAAGAAAATGGAATGAGAATTTGCGATCGCTCATTCACATTCTTTCAATTTCATTTGTTTGTTCTTGAATTATAGAATAGAAGATCCACTAAAACGCTTTTGAGTGATTATTTTTCTACCTTCTCGCTCTATAAAAATTTCTCTTTGGAACTGCTTTATTCTCAAGAAACATAATCTGAATTCACATTCTGCATTTTCAAACTAATTGTGTTGGAGTTATTATTAAGTTTATCCACGAAACGCTGGAGTCATTATATTGCCATTTTATGCCCTTATAATAATTTCTCTTTCGAATATACCGTCAACTAGGGCGACTTTGCCCGGTTTTGGAAGTTTTTTTATGATAACTGGAATTGTTTACGATTTAATGTCGAGTTCTTGATATAGGTCATTTCTCAGTTTGTTATCTATACGTATTTACAATTTCCAAAGTTCTATGATATCAAAACCATTCTCCAACTTTCTGTGTCATGTTTTGAATTGATGTGTGATCCCTTTTCGTCTCTTCTCAACGCATTGGTTCACTTCAACTTGCAGAAGCTCTCAGGGCTTCTGAGGGTTGTTTCGGCAACCAAGGCATAATCGTTTGAAATAACCCTATCAAACCCGTTATCGCTGAATTCGTTATGATAATCCCTAATCAATTATGGACTGAAATACAGGATGTCCTATCTGAACATCAAAAGTTGGTGTCGTTTCCGATGTAACCGGAAGTGATGAAAGAGTAGGATATATTACAAAATTTTCCACTACTCCAATCCTACACCTCCCAGCCAAATTTGAATCTCATACCTCCGGAATTCTCGAAACCACGGCTTACAATTCAGACACTGATGCTATAAATCGGCAGCTTGATCAGGAAAATCTATTCTCAGAGACTGCATGTGAGGTATAAAAACTGCAGCGAACCATTCATAGAATTGGGGCTCTTCGATCCAGCCGTGCCAGCCAGCAGAACACGTGTACCTTGTTTCAGGATAAGCTTTTTCGGAAGTCCAACGAGCTTGAACACCTACTCCTGTGAAAACAATAAGTGGTGAAAGATATTTATCATCTGCTGAAACCGTGGCTGATACTGTTGTTGATTCCTTACCAAAACCTCCTGAGATTCTTGAAACTAGTTTTCCTTTTCCGCCAATTGCTTTCATTGTCGAAGGACCATGGGAAAATCCACTCTCATCGAAATTTGAAATAAATGATGGTTTATCGTTCAGATGATGTGCATTGAAAAGTTAGAGTAGCTCTTCATAGAAGTTGAAAAAAACAAATGGCTCCCGAGCATTTTTCCGACATTTCTGAAGATGTTCAGGTTTCTTAAACGATAATCCTGAATGTCTCTTCATGAAGGAGTAGCTCCAATCATCACCAGGTTCTTCATTGTCACAAGGGGTATTTATATTAAAACAAAAGATTTCACATCTTGTTCAGTACAAGGAAAGCCCATCCTTGCGCTTGCTCTGATACAGTTTTCTAGGTCTAGTTCTCTTTCGCTAGGAAGAACTTGGGATCTTTCAGCACTCATTTTGTGTATTTAAGTTTTCCGACCTTCAATTCTATTGAAAACTACAGCTCCTGGTATGTTGTATGAGTTCTCAACCTCTGAGTAAGTTATGTTATGATTGAGAATGTCATGAACAGGTCTTGTTAAATCATCTTTGAATGAAGGTGGTTGCCTTTTATGGACATAGGTTCGTTGCATTTCTGAAAAAAAAAACATTCCATCAGACATGAAACAAATGAATATTGACTGAATGAAAATATTCACATTCACTCCGAAAACATATTAACAATTGCCTCAATCCTGTTAATTCGTGAGGTAAATGTAAACATGACTCTTGGAAGCAATTTTGAGAAAAACTAGTTTTTTTCTCAAATGACACATAAAAGCATTAGGTACTTCAAGAAACTAATGAACCATGTTTTACTTAGTACAAGCTCCAGTTGACAGAGATTTTACAAAGGTATACAAAAACGTACACTCAGAATGTTTATTGAAGACTGAACTCCAGAACAGTGAAAAACTGTCTGCAGTTAGATGAATAAGCGGGAAGAGGTTATGTGTAGCCAACATTATATTTAGCACTGCTACCAACTGAGTTTTGAAACTGTTTCGCCAATTACCCCAATTTATATTTGCTCCAGTCAGCCCTATATCCTTTCACGATCACGGAAGGATAGTCATTTTCCATGAGAATTAATTTTGCAGCATGTGCCGTAGGTGAATGCTGCAAATCATTCGAGTGGAAAATTAGCATTCCGTGCGAGTTAGGCACTATACTTTTCCTATGGCCCTAACAGATAATAGCAAAATTTTATATTTCTGCGGCTTGTATCAACAATCTGAATTCGTTTGATATATCCAGTATGAGACTTCAGGCTATATAATGAAATCTGTGATACATAAAATGTTGATGAGATTACTCGCACTTTTAGTTTATAGAATAAATACAGAAATATTGGAATATCCAAGGTATCCTGTTTGGAAAAACAAAATACATCTTATAACCAGAAGTTATTCATATTCGACAATACGCTCTTTAAATAGCTCATGTGTAACAGCCTGGATAATGAAAGCTCAATGTCTTTTATAGTAGGGGAGGCAAAGAGGCTGAATAAGGATTTACTCGAGCGTCGTAGGGACGTATCAGATTGTGAAGATTAGATGCGGAAATGGAAAAAAGTTTTTATGATATATGACCTTCCACTGGTGGGGAGAGCGTGTACAGGTGTTCAAAAATGTAAAAAAACAGTCACATAGAAATATTTGAACGCATCGGATATTAATGGTGTACTTATGCGCCTCACGTGTTTCTGATAACCGAAAAATATTAATCTGCCGGTTTGCATGGTGGGGGTGGCCGTACGAAAGGATAGAGAATAGGTTAAAAAAAATATTCGAGCGCGTTAGACATTGAGAAGGGACGTTAAGTGAACCCTCAAGTAGCTCCAATTCAAAAGACTGACGATTTGGATGAGACCAAAAGTCATGATCAATTTTTGAAAATGAAAACGAAAAATCGTGACATTGAAATACTCGAGCGCGTCAGATTATTATACAGACGGTTCATCTTAATATCCTTGTCGAATCGACCCATGATCTGACAATTATGTAGAGTAATTACCTTAATCTGACGGTTGGATTTTTTTGTTGACTGAATGTAATAACTAAATATAAAATATACAGGGTGGGTCAGTTTTTTGAAGCAGGACTTCAACAGCTCGAAGAATCCACAATTTCGAGATGGAAGGCTCATGTAGACATACAGGGTGGCAAAGTGAGATAACGGCTTTGCTGTTTGGGATAGATGAACAAAAATTCATGAGATGGTCTAGAGTCTAGACTGATGAGCAGTACATTTCTGAAATATTTTGCGTTATACAGGGTTACTCAAAAATGAGTGGCGTATCAAAGATTTTTTCTTATAGCACACCTTGTATTTTATTGTATTTTCAGATTCCTCCTTATGAGCTGATTGATAACAATAAACGAAGTGATATTTTTTTCAGTTTTCTACGTTACCACAATTACATGCATAGTTCCCAGTGGCAGCAAACACCAAACTTAATCGATGATTTTAGCTACTTCGGCTTGTGCATATCGGCAGATCATGTTATATCCGTGATCCGTGACTAACTGCCTTCAAAATAAGAAACAAAATTACCACGCTCGAGAATGTACAGGTGACGATTCTTTTTGCAACTTTGTGGCTCTACCATTTCCTTATGTAACGCACAAATCGTCAGATTATTGAAATGCACACTTTTCTGCATGTAATTAACGTACCATGTCTTAATCTGACGCGTTGGAGTATTTCTGACGATCGAATTTTTTTACTAATCTGATCGGTTGCCCTAAACTTTCGACACCATATAAGGGGCCCAGGTATGGTAGGAGTACTTCACAAGGTCCAAGGATACCCCCCTTATGTTGATCTGCCGCCCTCGAGAAAATCCCGAAATCCCCGCTTGGGCTTCCCTACTATTATTGTAGAGTATATTTTTTTACAGGTGCTCCATACTTCCATTTGAACTTAACCACAACTGACTCATCTTGGATGTGCATTTTGCAGACTTTCAAATTGATGCAGTTCAAATAGAATGCGTATTGTTTCAAAAATTGTCCAATAGAACTCAATCAGTATGATTAATCAGTCCGTCGATTATTTAATTATTTTACTTTGTTGATCATTTACTGTGGCATAACTCAATCAATTATTTTAGTCGAACAATGATTATTCGAGATTTATTTTTAAGTAATTAATTTATTTTTATTCGCTTAGGAACAATATGTAATAGGTAATATATTTTATGTTAAGTGAAAACTTGTTTTTTATTTATTGCTTATACATATTTCATACAGTGTGTATGTAGGTTATGGAATAAATTTGATATTTTATAAATGAAAAGCCTTTTCAAAAAATTTGAAGCACGTTGATTTTTAATGTTGACGTTCTACATTTCACAACATGGTACAAGGTAATACGGATTGAGTAGACGTTATTTTTTTTAAATTCAACGTCCCATACTTTCTGACTCTTTTGAAACAATAAAAACGAGCTGATTCTGAAGAGGTGCGATATTTTTGGTTTAGCGCACAGAGTTTGTGAGATGCTCTGAGAAACTAAATTATGTTGATTTTTAATCAGTATACGAATTCCCAAGAAATCCTGTGATTGATACATGACTATTTTAAATGTTAAAACTGTAGCCCTTGCTTTATTTGATAGTAATCCAAACGTTGTACAAATCTTTGTTGTACTTTAATTCTGAAATATTTACTGGCTTCATTTTATGAACAACATTCTTTAGATAAACTCACTTAAAATATTTCAATGGATTGACATCTGGTGACCTGGGTGGCTATTCAATATGTCCACGTCTTTCAATCCGAAAAAAAGTTGTCTTGGTACCGAACATCTACAGTATAGTGCGGAGGCGCACCAATCTGATGAAACCATAAACATTCATAAAAACCTCCAGGATCAAGATATCCCCATAAAAACTGACGGTGTGTTGGCCCGTTTGAATATCCTTCGTATAAGTAGGGTCCGATATTATATTTCTCACAATGCCAACGCATACATTTACCTTTTGCGGGTATTAGAACTTCTGTTCTTCTTTTCACTATTTAATATCGTCTTTTTCTATATTATTTCAATAAAATTCTCAATGACAGATTTCTGACTCTGACATCTCATTTATTATTTTTCTGTCTATCTTACTGTCTTTCAACATAATGTAAGAGTCTTTATTCTGGGGCCCTTACTTTGACACTTGTCGAACAGGCTCCTGGGACCTGTCGGGGTTTCTCGAGCGCCAGATTTTTGATAAAGGTGATTTACTTCACCTGCTCCGCCCAACTGAGTCGGAAAGGAGGCCCAAGGTAGCAACAGTGAAGAAAGACATCCACTGGATGTCTACAGTAAACCAGGGGTCAAAGCTATTGAATCGACCTGGGAGCAGGAGGCCAAGAGAGCATAGACTTTAATTACACACTTTTGGGGATTCCTGGAATACTGGTTGCTCTGAATAGATGTTTTGAGTCGTCACTTCTGGTGACTTGAGTACTACAACTCTTACAGGTAGTTTTCTGGAATTTGACTTTGTTTTATACCTTTGTTGTCAGAATAGGGAAATCAGAATCACATAAACAGGTCAAGTATAGATTTATTCAACTTCTTTCGTTCATCAGGTTACAGGCATTAATTAAATAAAGCAAAATCTATTATACAAACAGGTTGAGGTTATGATGTTATGAAATTGACCTTCACACTGAAAATTATGACATTCGAGCATATGCGAGTACAATAGCCATGCGTGTCTAGTACGTTCGGTGTAAGTGCAGGCGTAAGCAAAGCAGGGACAATGAACCACCGAACACGACCGGGAAAGTTGCAAGCGAGGATCTATTCAGGGAAGTGAGTTCGGTATCGTCAGGAATGACCACAGGAATGAAATCGGTTGGTTAAATCATTAACGCGGAACAGACTGGTGAAAAGTACTCCTTCAGAGTGTAGCTAGAACTGATAGATAGAACTGTTTCTCTCCTATGAGGATAATTGCCCCTCTCCTCGATTCTGAAAACTGGATTGTCCACGTAGCAAGAGATTTTTGCCTTTTCTTTTAACCATTCCGAGAACATTTTCAAATTTACATTGCTCCTATTTTTCAGAGCATATTCCCCCCAGTTGAGCTTTAGGGAATATGGCAGTTTACGAGTTATTTCATCCAACAACTGAGGATTATACATATGTCCTGTAGACCCCGAAAGTTCCATTGTAGTTATCAAATTGGTTACTGCATTAGAAAACCATATAATTGAATCAGGTTTTCCTTCTCTTGGCGACGGAGTCTTCTTTGCTTTTTCTACCAACATAGATATAATGATTTCAGGTCTTCCAAACGTCATTTCTAGGGTCTTCAATATAGTTTCCAAATTTGATGATGATATTAACAACAGTTTGACTGTTTCCCTTGCTCTCCCACGAAGACATTTCTGTATTCTTATCAAGTTCTCTTCTTCTGTAAATTTGCAGGCTTTAGTGGATTTTCTGAACTGTGAAATAAAAAGAGGCCAATCTTCTGGTTCTCCAGAAAACAACGGCAAATCTTTTATTGACTGTCTGTTAAGTAATATCTCTACAGGATCTTTCTTCACCGTCATTTGATATTCGTAGTTAGGAATCGGTTGCTCTTCAATTTGATTTTCAAACCAATTCTTGACTTTCTCCAGCCCGTTTTCAGATGCTTGTGTAAAATTATTATGTTCAATGTCACTTTCATATTTCTATAAGTTCTTTCTCTCTGAGATATCTCTTCTCCCTCAAAAGCTGTTCCTCTTGATCTCTTCTTTCTTCAATCGCTGCTAATCGTCTGGCAGCATCAAGATGAATCTCGATTGCTCTTTTACTGGAAGTATTCGATTTTCCGCTTACAGTTCTCAACGATTTCTGTGATTTCCTTTGTATCTGAGATAATTTCAGCATTTTCGTGTCTCGAAAATCCTAGGAAATCCTCAACTGGACTATCAGCCTGTCTGGCTTCAAATTCATTTGAATTTTCCTTAGTTATCCCACCTGCTATTTAACTGGTACTGTCTCCCAATCTTTCCATTTTATGGTATTGTTTTACCGAGTTGAAATTCTTCTTATAGCTCGAAGGACCTCTATCAAAACTTCTGTTCTTCTTTTCACTATTTAATATCGTCTTTTTCTATATTATTTCAATAGAAATCTCAATGACACATTTCTGACTCTGACATCTCATTTATTATTTTTCTGTCTATCTTACTGTCTTTCAACATAACATATACAAGGTATTTATAAAATGATAACATAACATTAACAGCGGGTATTGTTTATGATACAATTAGGCTTTTTCTGCCCAGTACCTACAATTCTGATGGTTCACCTCGCCATTGTACCAAGAGGCAGTTATTTATCATTGGTTCTATAGAGATGCCATTTTCCAAGTTTAAGTAAGGTTGTTTTGCTGACATCAAGATCATGATGTTGAGAACACAAGTGTGAACATCTTTCAAATTGAGTAGAACTGCGAATAACGTTTCATAATAATTTTCTCGTAATCCCATACTGTTATTCAGATTTAACGGTATTCAGATGGAAATTGAAAAGTTAATGTTAACAACCTCCGTCCGTTAAGACTGTTTAACGGCCGGCGGCCGTTATCCAAATATCTTTATATTCTTGCCTTCACGCCAACAATCGAAATTTTCATCTTCTCTTCGATATCGCTCTTTGGCTATTTGCGGCAGTAAATCAACACTCGCTGCACATGATTCTCTCAATATTTCTTAAGGAATTTGATTTTGTTTTGCAATTTCTTCAATTTTGTCAATGGTCGTTGTTGTAGCGAACTCGCGAACCCAAAAAACTGACGTTGTTTCTAATATTATTGTACTATTGTTGAGCAGTTCCATGACACCACGATGTTGGGATTTTTCTGTAGAATTACGAGGTACGTGGTTTGTTCTTCCCTCGGAATCAAAATGTAATCTTTCAGCGGGATTACGCAAAGTCTTGAACGACACATGGCCGATACACAATATTCAACCTTATCTGCTACATATCGGCCTTGTAACGTTGATAACTATTACTACCAGTTTTCTCCAAATTTAGCTAATTCCTTCTTCAGATTCATTGCAAGCAATAATACAGAACATTAAATAAATAACACGTAACTACTTTTCATCATCAGCAGCAAATTTTTATTCGTAATGAATCCGAAGGACCAAAATTTTCGACTAGCGTTTCAGTGGAGATGGGTAAACATGTAAATGTCAAAGACTATAATAAATCACCAACTAGAACTATATCTATGCTAAGGTGGTATGGCCAATGAAAATTCAAGACAATTCATTAATTATTCTCCATTTTATTGCATTTACTCAAATAATTTGGAAAAATATTCGATCAAAATTACTAATAATCAGAAATAAATCCTAACGAAATTTGTACAATATGTAATGACGCCTGCCCCGAAACAATCCTCCATATGTTATTTGAATGCCCAATTTATTCTTCAATGAGACCAACAAACCATGATTTTTTCACCAGCCCTGAACTTTTCGTAGATGCGCTCAACAGTATAACCCCTCCTACTTCAAAATCAATATTTCAGCACTTATGGAACATTTTGAAATTGAGGTCATTTATTGTGAACGAATGAAATCATTTCATTTACTCATGAACTTTTTTTCTGCATAAAGATTACTCAATGATTTATTGTATTCTGTTTTCATTATTTTTTTTCTTTTCTCTGTAGTAATTAGGTATCAACATTTGGTATAGTTTATGTATATAGATATATATATATATATATGTAATCAAACTCTTTGTTATTAAAACTGTAGTTTTTTAGAAACAAATAAATTTATTGATTGATTGATTGATTGACTAATAATCAGAATTTGACTTGCTTGGGTACCTACTGAGCACGAGACTATGCAATCATATGAGATCCTTGAATCAACACAGTTCATCGTGAAAACATAATAATGGGAATACGAGTCAATATCAAATACGAACAATAAATATGAATCAGTGGCTAATATATAAAATTGATAATTTTCGATTAGTGAACGCAGGGTAATAATTCGTCTCTTGAGCTCAGACGCATACGCTCCGTGTGGCGGTCGGACTAGAATAACCCCACGGTAGGTCCTGCCTGTCGTAGAAGGCGACTAAAAGGACGCCAATAGGTGGAAGATGGCTAACACAATCGCCTAGTGCGATTCCACCACATAGACTCTAGGCGCTGTGAAATGGGTTAAACCTATATGTCAGTAGCTGCTGGGTGTTTCCGGCCAACCCAACCCAACCCAATCCCACATCCTCCTACTTCCACGCCAACCCTTCTCTTAAATACAGAAAGAGCGATGGTGAGTTCTCGAGTGAAATGAAATGTGAGTATGGACTACTACAGAAGAATTATCCGGAGGTAAAATACCTCCCCATTCGGATTTTGGGGCGACAGGTGCTAGAGGAGGTTCACCAACGGCTAATAAATGCCTCAAGATATACCTATGTAACATCCGTGGTCTGAGCTAGAACAACAACGATGTCCATCGACACCTCCAAAGTGAAAAGCCGGACATACTGGCCCTGGCTGTAACAGGCCAATTCATCCACCAATGCGAACCTATATGCTCTCTCCTGTGTACGGACTCCACACACGTTTTTCAAAGGAGGACTCTTCATCTATTCCAAAAAGCATCTCGTATGTCATCGAAAATAAATTTGGAACCGAATAAGTTTTTTGTTATGTGGTTCAAACTCGATAGCCTGAAACAATCCAAATATCTCTGTTTGTCTCTAGGGTAGACCGTGGGCAATTGTAACATTTTGACTTTGAACACTTATTGCTGTCTGTTGGCTAATGTGCTCAGGACAAATCAATTCCACCTAGTTATCCATCATTCAATTGATCAAAATGTGAATGTTCTCAAATCCGTCTGGAATGTACAGTAAAGGCATCACAATTCAATTTTTCGAAAAAGTGATCATTGTTCCAACTATCCCCGACCCCGAGCCAGTTGAAACACTCCTTATTTTATGTCAAAATTAGTTTTTCTTGAACTCCTACTCAATGATTACCATATTTGAAGTGAAATAATGAAGAGAAATGCATTCCAAACTCGAATTATATTTGTCATAGACAGAAATATATTTTGATGGTTGAACCATCGGTAACACAAAATATCCTAAATTAAAATTTTTATAATTGAACATTGAAAACAAAGTCATTCTGATTCACAATTATTGTGACAAATGTGAGGACAGAAATTTTGAGGAGTACATTCCTCATGTGCCCAGAGTTTGCAATCGGAGCACTGCTGCCACTGTTACTCCTGTCTGATGCTGCTATAGCAGACCAAACAATAATACTCCTCTTCGTCTTCACTCGTCTCTGGAGATTCGTTCCTATTTTTTTCAGAGCAAAATGTTCTTTCCTTTTTACTTTCACATCTGTCAAATTTTTCTTCACTCTCTGTGGCTCCTCTTCTATTTTCTCTCGCTTCCGATTCTGATCTCATAGCTTCTTTCTCAGGAGTGCCAGTATAAAGAAAAAAATGTACGAGCTCCACTAGGTTATTCTGACCACACACTCGCATCTCCACAACCTACCCATTTTCAATTCCATCAACTGCTCCAGTACGGTTATAGTTTATTTGGCACAGAATATGCTTTGCCTTGAAACAAAAAGCTTACCATCGCTGACGCAAAAACCATATAACCTCAAGACTGGAGCAGAAAGTTGAAGCCAGAAATAACTACAGCCAAACAATAGATACATCAAAAGAAACATAAAAAGCAAAAATAATATCTAAACTGATAGACATTCCCAATGGCTCCCGTTCGTTCACTAATATAGTTCCTTCCCACCACTTTACAACAATAAGCACATCAGCAACAACAACGCAAGATGAAGCAAACATTTGCTCAGATTTGTTCTCAGCAATCTCCACCTCAGATTCTCAGGGAAGAGTGCTGCCATATGTTCTACGCATTTTGCTTGGTCCCAAATCGAGTAAAGCTAACGTTCCAGATGGAATTCCACCCATCATTCTGAAAAAGTGTGCACCAGGATTGACACCGATCATCTGCTCGAATGGCAACTTCCAAACAGTGAACGAATTTAGGAAAATACCATTTATTTCACGAATTTATGTGCGATATGTGGATATGTTCTGATCGCACCTATCGACTCCTCTCATATTATTATTGTGGTTTCACCAAATTTGGCTTGAACTTGAGAAAGGAAATCGACATATCTGAGCTTATTTTTTCACTTGCCATATCAAGCGTTTGACCCTTCAACGGCGAGATTAATTTATCGTATAAAAAAATGAACAAAACCCAATGCATGTATCAGAAATGATTTATTATTATGGCATTCATTCATTTTTTCAATGAAAAAACATATTTCGTCAAAAACTAGTGTTACATATAGGTAACGCTAGCCGTCTTTTCACTCTTTGAGTAACGTTTCAACTGAATGGTTGGGTCGATACCATGACATGTAGACGCTACTGTCACTACGTTGTTGTCCATCCATTTCACCAGAATAATTCCATCTTCTTTATCAATATTTGAAACCATTTCTCCCCGTTTCTTAGCTTTGGTAATCTGACTCTTCTGCGGTGATTTACAACTTTTTGGTACTCTGTTCTCTCTCATCGTTCCCGTGCCGTCGTAACCCTTTTGTTTCAGGTTGAAAAGTAATTTGAAATTTGTTAAAAGATTGTCAAAGTAGAATTTGAATGGAAGCGTCTTCATATCTTCGGGAGACTCATCAATCATGCACATCAATGGAGCAGCACATTTCCCAAAATGATTTTCATAAACCTTGTTTGCTCTTGGATTTGTTCCCTGGTACATATCGAAGTTCACCAAGTAACCGGTGGCTGAATTTAGGCACCACATTTTAGATCCAAAACTGATGGGCTTGCCTCGAATGAACTGTTTGCATAAATGCTTCCCATAATATTTGATCATGGATTCGTCGTAGTCCAGGTCTTGTTCAGGTTTCCAATTTTCAATAAATTTTGATTTTAGCAAATCCATTAGCGGCCGTAACTTCCACATTTTGTCTTTAATATTAGAAAGCAAGTTATCAGCACAGTACAAATATCTCATGATTTGGCGAAATCGATCTGTTCTCATAGACTCACTGACCATAGAGTTTCTCATGTCCATCTTGAAATCCCAGTAGAAATCTCGTCCTGGCAACTCATTATAGCCTGATTAGAATTCCGATTGCACATTTCATTTCTCCTTTGGATATATTAGGATTTGGTTGGTTACAGAAAAGAGCATATTCATTGGGCTGGTCGACAAGCAATCCAATTACTTCGTCATCTAAAAATGCTTCAAATATATCTAAATAACTGATTTTTTCATATTTGCTATAATCAGGTTCAGAAAATGATCTTGTTTTTTCCTCAAAGTCGCCCTGGATCCATGTTATTTTTTCCAGTCCTGGACGCAGCAGCACATTATTTGGGCCAGAGCCATTAGTGGGAAGTATTGAAATTTCTTCTGGTTCGTTTTCATCAACAGTAACTGCACTTCGAAGCACTTATTCAGTTTTTGGCAATAATTGTCGACGACTGAGATTATCCAGCAATCCGCCACCATCTTCCTCACCCGAATCTTCATCCGTCAATATGTTTGCATCAGAGGTGGCTCAATATATATTTCGTGCACATCAATATCATCATCGTAAGCCATTTGAATCGCTTCTTCCAACGTAAATCCACGTCTAAAATAAAAACAACACCCTTTCAATAATTTGCAATATTTTGTATATCACAGCCAGCTAGCGTTACTTAAAAGTAATATCAATTTTAGAGTCTCATATAAAAAAAAATACATTGTATTTTATAAAAACAATACAATATCATGCAATGCAGACTATATTACTAGTACAATTCAACTATTTATCACAAAATATCCTAAAAGCAGAAGATAAACATTACTTACTCTAGCCGAAGATCCATTTTCCAGCTGTCTAAACTTTGCGCTGGATTTTGGCACCTAATTTATAAAATTTGGATGCACTTACTGTAAGTTATTTACCATCTCGTTCAAGTCGATGGATCTTCAACGTGCTGCAAAAAAAGTGTCCAAATAATCCACAAATAATAAACCAAATTCCCGCCCCACAACTAAATCGCCGATTGTAAGAAGGGGTCATGTCACAAAATTAAATTTTACAGGAGACAGAAACATCTGTCTTCACCAAGATAATATGAACCTAACAATCGAAAACAAAAACATCACTCATGCCACCCCTAAAGTATATACCACAGTTTGATTAAAATTCAATATCACCAATGTTCATGGCAGTCATTTTTCTATTATGGACGTGGCTCGTTTTTCCACTCAACAAAATTTTCTCTCCATTAACAAGAGACAACAACATTATAAATCTACAATAACACATTTGTAACTTTTTTCAACGCTCTCTTATATAATAAATGAGTTATTCCACAACCATCTTTATTATTTCACATGCATCATATATATCTCAAAATATATTATCATGGATAATGATACCATCTGAGAGATAAAGAAAGAAAAAAAAACTATTTCTTCAGATGAAAATCTCGGAAACAAATTTTGTTCTTACTGAGACACAGATGCACTGAACATTTTTCGCATTTGAAATGTGATCTTCCTGAGCAGCCACTGTTTTTGCACCTCATACTTTCTTTCTGGTTATTGTGGATGGGGAAATGATCAACTTCATCCAGTCTGACACTTGAAGAAGGCCTGTTTTCGAATATGGATCTCTTCGTCATATTCTGAACCTCCTCCATACTTGGTCGACCAACTCTTCGTTTGGACGGTTTACCTTTCCTGACCAAATCATTGCCTATACTCATTTTGAAATGAAGTAAATCTAATTCATTTTTCTTGGGTACCTATTTTTGCTTCATCACAATCTCTCTTGTATTCGAGCCAACTATTACAAATATTCTGGGAGATAGCAAGCGGCAGGATTGGAGATATTGCAAGGAACGATGATCTGTTCGAACAGTGAACACCCTTCCCAGCAGAAATACTCTCCATTTGAACAATGCAAATACCACACTCAGTAGTTCCTTTTCTGGAACGGAATATCGAGTTTTCCTATCTAATAAAATGCGACTACCATATGCTATAATCTTTTTCTCACCATTATCCAGGTTATATAGAACAGCACCTACCCCTACTTCACTGGCATCACACTGTACATAAAAGTCAGAATCGAATTGCGGCTGATGCAGTAATGCCTCCTCACTAATTAGCTCTTTCAATTCTTCAAACGCCTACTGTTGCACCTCCGTCCATTTCCATTGAACTTTTTTCCTCAACAACAATGTCAGTGGACTAGAAATAGTTTATTGTCTCAACTTGGCGCCCAACGTGGGACGATCCGAATTTTTCATTCTCAATTAGAGAGATATACAGGGTGTTTCAAAATAACCTGACCTCCTTACTAGGGTAGGTAGAACACTGCAAAATAAGTTGGGTTTGTTCAATAAAAAAATTTCGTAGAGGCATCCGTTATCAAGATACAAGGTGTTGAAAAAGCTATTTTTTCAAACATTTCTTAAGATTATGTCGAAACTACTGGCAACATTGTGATGAAATTTCGCATGGATGTTTCTTGAAATCTGACACATCGCATGAATTTGTTTCTATATCTGACTCTTCTAGAGGGCGCTAGTTACACGGTTCGTACCGAGTAATTTTGACCATAACTTTTTTGAGGTTAGATTAATCAATCCAAATTTGATGTGAACTAGAACATCATTCCATTTCACACAATAAAGGTACTCTTGGTAAAACTCGATACTGTGTACCGTGATTGGAATATTTCGATTTGAAAATGATGAAGTGATAACTGTTGCTGGTATGAAGCTATGTATTAGAGTGAGTATTATGAAAAATTATCACCTATTTATTGAAAACCGAGAACAACAATACATTTCTGATGTTAAACTTATTGATTCAACAATGGATCACAAGAATAACTTCGAAACGGATTTGACTAAGAACATGGATTACACAGTTTTGTTGTATATTGAGCAAAAAGTCTATGCTACAGAGGTAAATTCACGTCAAGAGTTGTAAGACATAATTGAACATCACTCAAATGACCTAACAGCTGATCCTCAACTGTTTAGAAGAATAATGCATTCATAAGAAAAGAATACAAAATCGTGTATTCCTCGATACGTAGGACATTTTGTTCACTTACTCAAACTGATTCAATATTTCATGTTTCTAGTCAAATATCTCTTAATTTTCTACTTATGATTCTTTGTTCCATCAATAACTTGAGCACAAGAATAATTTTATTGTTTTTAAATCTGACTAAATAGGTAATTGAACTCAATGGAATTCATTTTATACCAGCATCAGCTATTACTTCATTATTTTCAAATCGAAATATTCCGAAAACTGAACATAGTATCGAGTTTCACCAAGAGTACCATCTTGGTTTAAAATTTAATGATGTTCAAGTTCATGTCATATTTGGATTGAAAAATCTAACCTTGAAAAAGTTATGTTCCAAACTACTCGGTATGAACCGTGTAACTAGCGCCCTCTATGAGAGTCAGATATAAAAACAAATTCATTCGATGTGTCAGATTTCAAGAAACATCCATACAAAATTTCATCACAATGTTGCTGGTAGTTTCGACATAATCGTAAAAAATGTGCAAAAAACTCATATTTACAACACTTCGTATCATAGAAACAGATGCCGTTACGACAATTTTTCACTGAGCGAACCCAACTTATTTTGAAGGCCATGTTTTTTGAAACACCCTGTATACAGGGTGTTTCTTAAATACTTGCTAATATTTGGGGGGGGGTGATTCTCTGACTCATTTTAAGAAGAAAACTTCATATGAACGTATTTCCTGAAAGTCTTAACTTTTGAGATACAGGGTGATGAAGTTTTGAAAACTATTCAGTTTCTTGATGATAACTAAAACAATATTGTATACATTTTTTTGAAATTTGATACATTTTATGCATCAAGGTGCATTTTCTGATGTACAAAAATTTTCATTTGCTCTAACAGTGGCACCGTTACGGGAAAATTATTGTTTATATTTTACTTGAAAGTGAGCAACGACGAAAAATTTCCAAATTTCATACAATGCTATAAAAGGCTATTCAATTATGTACAAAAAAGATCCTCTTGTTGATACTCGATAGAACGCTTCGTTTTCGGGAAATAACGGAAAAACGAGACCAGACTTCAAGTTTTGTTGTTTGAGTACTCCATTCAGGACATCCATTACTGGATAACCACTGTATGTAACATTTTGAAAGGACCCCGCACTTTTAGTACGTAAAATGGTTCTCGGTGAAATTTTCTGAATTTTCAGTATGTTGTAGGATTCGATGAACTGATTGAACCTGCAGAATCGTAAAGTTCTTTGATGAACAGATTCTGAGATACAGGGCGTTGAAGTTACAAATCGGTATTTTTCATTTAATTATTTTCTCGAAATTCAAAGATGCCAAGTACAATTTTCTTCGCTCATATCATTAACGAACCTCCATATTACTCAACATAATTTAGATGGTTCAGATGATGTAATTGTTTACAGAGTGAAACATATAAACATTTCAGTGATGTCTGAAAATTCGATGTCATAATGAAATATCGAAAAAATAATTTAGGCATGCAATATACTATTCTCATTCCATCATGAATCACAATTCATACATTTCATACAGGGTGATTTGAAAAATTGGTGACACCTAAGACCGATTTATTCATACACATCCTGTATATTCGTGTGAATTGTTCACCTCCCAAGATAGCTGATACCGTATGAACATGATTTCGTTGAGATATATAGGGTGATCATGAAGATTTTCGATGATGAAAATGACAAAAAATCGTGTTTTTTGAAATCATCCTGTTATTCATGATTAACTCGGTGAAATTCCCTAATTATTTTTTAATATATCCATCATTCGCTCCTCAACGCTGTCTTGAAAATTCAGTTTCCTATCATGACGGGTGTCATAGTTATTAATTCAGGAACTTACCATTTGCATGAAGAGTTGAAGAGACTTGTTCACTTACATTCTCATAGTGTCCGATATTTTTCACAAATAGTGAAACGTGAGAATCTGGAGACGAAAATAAGTTTAGTATCCATATACAGGGTGAACATAAGAAATTCAATAACAATAGCAGATATATGAATTTAATAATATTAATATAATGTACAGATAGTTAGGCGAATTTCGATTCCAGGATTCAACTCTCCCTATTAGAAATGGAAGCGTGAAAGACCGAATCATTCTCCCATCTCCTAGGTATTGTTCGTTTTTCATTTTGGCAGAGCTTGGTATACCAACGAAATTCGCCTAACTATCTGTACATTATATTAATATTATCAAATTCATATATCTGCTATTGTTATTGAATTTCTAATGTTCACCCTGTATATGAATACTAAACTTATTTTCGTCTCCACATTCTTACGCTCCACTATTTGTGAAAAATATCGGACACTATGAGAATGTAAGTGAACAAGTCTCTTCAACTCTTCATGCAAATGGTAAGTTCCTGAATTAATAACTATGACACCCGTCATGATAGGAAACTGAATTTTCAAGACAGCGTTGAGGAGCGAATGATGGATATATTAAAAAATAATTAGGGAATTTCACCGAGTTAATCATGAATAACAGGATGATTTCAAAAAACACGATTTTTTGTCATTTTCATCATCGAAAATCTTCATGATCACCCTATATATCTCAACGAAATCATGTTCATACGGTATCAGCTATCTTGGGAGGTTAACAATTCACTCGAATATACAGGATGTGTATGAATAAATCGGTCTTAGGTGTCACCAATTTTTCAAATCACCCTGTATGAAATGTATGAATTGTGATTCATGATGGAATGAGAATAGTATATTGCATGCCTAAATTATTTTTTCGATATTTCATTATTACATCGAATTTTCAGACATCACTGAAATGTTTATATGTTTCACTCTGTAAACAATTACATCATCTGAACCATCTAAATTATGTTGAGTAATATGGAGGTTCGTTAATGATATGAGCGAAGAAAATTGTACTTGGCATCTTTGAATTTCGAGAAAATAATTAAATGAAAAATACCGATTTGTAACTTCAACGCCCTGTATCTCAGAATCTGTTCATCAAAGAACTTTACGATTCTGCTGGTTCAATCAGTTCATCGAATTCTACAACATACTGAAAATTCAGAAAATTTCACCGAGAACCATTTTACGTACTAAAAGTGCGGGGTCCTTTGTATGCCGATTCAGTTACATAGCAGACTGAATTTTGCCATGGGTGGATAAAAAAATAATCTATGCATATTTTCAACATTGAAACCCTGTATCCCAAAAGTTAGGACGTTTACAACATATGTTTATATGAAGTTTTATTCTTGAAATGGGTCGAAGAATCGGCCCCTTGAATATTCGCATATTATTGAGGAACACCCTGTATATGACCTCCCTCAATAGGTAGGTAAGTAGGTACGTACGTTGGAATTTTTTTTGGTATATCAGTGTTCCTGCTGATTAATTTAGTTTATCCAGACTAGATGTCGCGCCCTTCGTGCATGAATATTATATTGTTTGTCAGGTCTGGGTCTGGTGCTGTTTGTTTAGATTCAGGAATAGTTCACATCATAGATAGGTACGTAATTGATGAAATAAACCTCTGGTGTACGCACTTCAATCCTTTCCTGTTTTACAATTCCTTGATTTTCGCCTACTTCGATGAACATAACATGGCGTGGGTGAATGTCGCTAAATTAAGTCTGGTGCCGTACCAAAATTACAGGCATCAATGTGAAAATTGTGACCGAATTGTGACCAATGAAAATAGGGAATACATTTCGCGATTTAGCCGCATCAAGGTTGGTAGAACTGATGATGATCATAAGTTCTAAGAATCACGCCATCTAACATTCGATATGTGAACCCCACGTCATCGTCTGAAATTCAATTGTTTATATCAAGAACCAGTCTGACGAAACAAATGAAGAGTGAGCGCACCAGAGCTTTATTTCATCAATGGTACGTACCTGTCTTCCCATTCTTCTCCCGTTTCATAGTGATAGGTACCTACTAAAATTGTTCAATTTATAATTGCTATGTAAGTATCTACCTACCTACCTTCTTATACCCACCTCCACAACATTACTCCTAACTATTGGTTGATTTAGGTAGGATTACTGAAATTGCGTATCAGGCAATTCAAGATGCTGTCAAATGAAATAATTCAATATGGCGGCCTGTAGGCACACATTGCAATCTGTCGCTTGTTGATGTTATGGGGAAACTGTGTAATATTTGCTCTTTTTTCAAAATTCTTGCTGATTGTGGTCTTGTAGTTCCAGTAATCAATATTGAAGACTGATATTTGATTTCAAATTTCGTAATATAATTGTAATCGAGAGAAAAAACATGCCTACAACTTGTTGTGTGGTGAATTGTGGAAGCCGTGGGGATCGCGATCTAGTGAAGTTTTTCAAAGTACCAAGTGAGATACATTTCGCCCATCGAGTTGACTCGAATGAACTTTCAAGAAAGAAACGACAACAATGGATGAATGCCATAAAAAAAGGATTATACAGAAGAAAAACTGAAATACAGTAGTGTGCAGTAAACATTTTCCGTCTGGTAGGAAGTTCATGCGTGGTGATTCAATGTTTTTGTTATGATCGTCTATCAAATTGTAGGAAAACTATCCGTGTTGAGTGACGAAAATAGTCCTGACTGGGTTCCATCTTTATCAATGGGCTATGGCAATAATGAAGTGGTTCACAAAATAGCCCAAATGGCAACTGCAAGTTGCTGATGAAGGTTTATTTGTAGTCCTCTGTTATTTCTTCCATTCATAGATAGACAGTAGCTCAAAATTTGTTCTCTTCCCATTTGGTTGATGGAAAAAAATGTGTCAAAATTGATGACGCTTGTAGCGCTTCTCAATTTGTTGAATGTGGAGTACCACAAGGAACGGTTCTTGGACCAATATTATTCATAATTTCTATTATTAATATCCTTGCTGTCAGAACAACTGTTGTAGCCATTGTGCTACTATGTTTCTCGCTGATTGTCTGTCCGGGTCCGTGCATCTGTATAATATGTGTTCCGTGTCCTCTGTCTCTTGTAATGTGCAGTGGTCGCATTTTCCGTTTGTCGTTCATAGTAGCTATTCATATGTCCATGTTCTGTGAATAACTGTACCGCTATATTGTCTATTTCTAGTCTTGTTGTTTGTACTCTTTGTAAGTGTCTATATAGTGCTCGTCCTGTAGTTGCACTATCCCATTACCTTTGCCATATGTCTTTTTTGTCTTTCCTCTTGTTTTTATTTATTTGCGATTTTGTCGTAATGGCAATTTTTACGTTTGTTTGTCGCGTGGCTATTTTCGCAGCTTCCTCTGCTATTATGTTTTCCCTATTGGTATGCCTTTCTTCCCAGTTCAGCTCAATTTTGTTCTCTGCATTTTTGAAAATGTTTTTTTGGATGAGAGTTGCTATTTTGTTATTTGTGTCGTGTCTGTTTATTGTCTGGATTGCTGTTTGTGAGTCAGTTATTATTCGTGTGTTGTGTATTCTGTTGATTTTCCTCGTTTCCTTTGTTGCTGCTAAGATCGCGGTTAGTTCAGCGTCGTGTATTGTCATGTTGTCGTTTGTTCTATACCCCAAATTCTTCCATGTTTGGTCTTGTGTTTGGTATGTCCCAGTTAACACAGATTGATCCCAGAGATGTAAGAGGGCATCACATTCATGCCACACATCACATCTGTGACTCGAAATGAGAGGCCTAGTGAAATCACAATGACTGCTATTTCGGACCCTTTTGGTCATTTTATGATTCACATTATGATGCCAAATGAAAATGACAGTACGTATTATGCGACTCCTCATTCAACATCAAAATTGATTTATTCCGTTCGTTACATAAATAGACAAGGATGTGAGGTTTCAGTGAGTCTCTTGGTTGTTAGGGAGACTCATAAATTCACCAACATTTCAGGTCTCAAATGTGAGGAATATTGCGAATGTTATGTGAAATAAAGAGTCTCCTGGTAATACCAATGATGTTTTGTTGTGACTCGCATTGTTACCTAGCGAGGCATGAATGTGTCATCCCAGGGAAGTTTGTGTTTACTGGGGTTATTCCTATACCTGTTTTCATTTCATTTTTTGATTCCTATACCTGTTTTCATTTCATTTTTTGTTGCGTCTGTTACGATGTTCTGTTTTTGTCTATGGTGAGTCCAAGGTATTTTATATTATCTTGTGGCTTGATTTGTTGTCCTTCTATTTTAAGCCTTGGGTGTCTTTGTCGTCTGTTATGTCCTGGTATGAACATCACCTCTGTCTTGTCTGCGTTGTAAGTTAGTTTGTTATCCCGTTCCCATGTTTTGCAGCGCTGCCAAACGGATTTCCACCTGCTCTCGATCTCTGCGAGTGAACTCCCCGATATCAAGAGCACCTGGTCGTCCGCGAAGGCTTGGTAAAACACCCCTTCTCCGGGGACTAGTTTAAACCATCTTTCCATAAGGACCATCCAGAGTATAGGTCCCAGGCTGGATCCTTGTGGGCAGCCCCGCTCGGTGTCGATTGTTAGTCATTTGTGTGTACTGTTCTGTCTGTTAAGAAGTCGTTAGCTACGTTTATTATATCCGTTGTTGTTTTTAGTTCGAACAGTTTTTGTGTCAGTTGTGGTTTCCATGCTGCATTTAAGGCGTTTGTCGAGTCTAGGGTTACCATAAGTGTGTGTAGCTTTTTTTGTTTGTTGTCTTGTATCTTGTCTGTTATGTTTTTAATTGCGTCTTTTGTGTTGTTTCCTTGTCTGAAACCATATTGTGTATTCGAGAGTTTGTCGTGTGTTTCTTATTGGTATGTGAGTCTGCTTGTTATTATTTTATCGTATATTTTGCCTAGTGTAGGTAGTAGGTCTTATGCGGCGATGTCCCTTGTTTGGCTTTAATGCCTTTTTCCATATTTTTGGGAATTTGCCTTGTGCAAAGCAGTCGTTTTAGAGCTGGAGTAGTTGGTTTCCTAGTACTGTATTTATATACTTCATGGCCTCATTTGGGATTCCTCTATTCGTTGTTGCTTCATTCATTTTCAGTGACTTTATTGTGTTTTCCAGCTCTTGTTCGGTAACGTCTCTGTCTCTATGTTGCGGAAGGTTCCTCAAATTTTGGTTATGTTTTCTGATTGTTTTATGTGTTTGGGTGTCCCCTTGTGTATTGTCTGTCGGAAATTAGTTTGCTAGCATCTGTATCGTTGTCTCTGTTTCGTTTGTCGTCCATGTGCCATCTTCTCTTTGTACTGTGCCTAGTGTTATATTTCAGGTTTTTCTTTTTATCATTATATTGTAGGCCGTCCCCCAAGGGTCATCCTGCCTTTGTTCTTCTAAATATTTGTGTAATGCCTGTTTTGTTTTGCTTCGATTATCTGCGTCTTGTATTGGTGTCGTGTTTGTGTGTAGATTATTTTTAGACTTCCCTTTACTACGTCGTCTCTTTCTTTTTGCCATTTACGCCTAGCTCTGTTTGTTTCTCTTCTCTTTCCTTGAATATCTGCATTCCAGCATGTTTAATTGTTATTGTATTGTCTTGTGTATTTTCTGCAAGATTCTTCTAATGCCTTCACTATGTGTTCTTGAAGGTTGTAAGCATCCGTTTCTATATTCCCTGTTTTTGTCGGTATGATGTTCTGTAGCTTTTCTTGAAGGATAACCCAATTCATGTTGTCGGTTTTGAATATGGTTTTTTGTTGCTGTAATGTATTTGTAGTTGTAGTAATATGTATTTGTGGTCACTGAGTGTCTCTTCATTCTCTGTGTGCCTGGACATGTTTTCTATGTCTCTTGTTAGTTTCATGTCTATCCAACTCCGTCCCTTTTCGCAGTCGTATGTTGGTCCGTCCTCTGTGGTGTTTTCTATTATGAAATTGTGTAGTATCGTCCATTCTAGTAGCTGTTCTACTCTTTGGTCCGTTATCTCTCCTCCCCAGGCTGTGTTTTTTGCGTTTATGTCTCCCCCTACAAGAATTTTTCCCCTTATCGTATCTATTTTTTCTCCGAGTTTGTTCAGTCTTGCATTTATGTTTCCCCCCGGTTCGTCGTAGATATTTATTACTGTAATTGGTTTTGTCTTTGTCTCGATTTTTATCCCTATAATGTTGTCATTTCTTTGGTTATTTTAGTGGATTTTTTTGTTAATATTGCCGTTTTTGCTTCGTCTGAGTGTTTGTGTAGATTGTATTGATGTTGTCCTTCGTGATTCCATTTCTACTCTCCTGGTGTATACTGGGCAGTTTATATATCTTGCTGTATGTCTTCTCCTTTGATAGTTCATCTTTTCGCAGTTTGCGCAGTTTATTTCTACACTTGTGCAGTCTTTAGCGTTGTCTCATTGTCCGCATTTATAACAGATTGATGGCTGGGTGCATTTCTTCGCTGAGTGATTGAACCCACAGCAGTTGAAGCACATAGATATATCTTCATTTTCTTTGATGTATAGTCGCATCAAGTCCATAGTTATTGTCTCCTTTCTTATTAGTAGTTTGAATATTGGTGGGTTCATTTCTAAGAAACATTTTTCTTTTCTGTTATCTCGACACGTTCTTTTTGTTAGCACTCTAATTGACTCTATATCTTCTTCTTTTGGTCTTTTAGTAAGTAATGATTCATTTTGTGTAATGAATTCGTGTCTAAATTCCTCATTTGTGTAGCCCCCTAGTACACCTGTGATTGTAACTTTCGGTTGTTTTCCTCCCATTGTTTTGATTTCTATGTCTTCTTTGTTGCTTAGTGCTTTTATGATTTTTTCTTGTTGTTCTTTGTCTCTACTAGTGAGTATTACAGTTCCTTTCTCAGTTGTCTCAATGTTTTGTAGCCCTTCGTTTGTCATTTCTTGGTCTATAATTTTCCTTATTTCCGCGATTAATTCCTTTGGTTTGAGTCTCCCTAATTCTTGTTGTGATTTGTTTCTTAGCTGTATGATTGTTTCGAAATTATTTCTTTTTTCTGGTGTCTTCAATTCTTGTGCTGGTTTGGATTTTTTTTATCGCTTGGAGCGCACGAAAGGGAATCCCTATAATGCTCAAAGAACATCGTGGGAGGATAGGGACAGGAGGTAGGTATTGGAATTTTTTTGAACTTTTGGAGATTATATGTTGTTATGGATACTTCCACAGGCAATGAATTCCAGAGCCTAGCCGTTCTATGGATGAAAGAGTCTTGATAAAGTGCTGTTCGACATCTTTCGAGGTTGACAACGGAAGGATGTGCTGACTGGGTTTGTCTAGTTCGTCTGATTGGTATTGCTAGTGAAGGGATGATAGCAGAGATTTCCGAAGAATATTTCCCGTGGAAGTATCGATAGAAAAGTGAAAGGTCGCCGACCTTTCTACGGTGTTCCAATGATGTCAAACAGTGAGTGTGGCGTCACCCACCAGGCGAATGGCTCTTCTCTGGATGGAATCTAAGAGCATCAGCGTATGTTTTGGTGCTGAACCCCATATGTGAGAACAGTATTCTAGAACAGGCCGTATCTGCGCTTTGTAGATCATGAGAAGCTGTTGAGGTGTAAAGTAGCTTTTCGCACGGAACAAGAATCCGAGTTTTTGTGAAGCAGCTTTTGCGATGGATCTGACATGATTATCCCATGAAGGAGTGTTGCTGATGGAAATACCGAGCATAGATATGGTGGGCTTGGTGGGGATGGTGGAGCCAGACATTACAATATCGGGCATACTGAGTTCTTGTTTGTTTTTCGTTCTATTCTGTCTTTCCAGTATTTCTGCGTATGTCTCTTTCTTTCTTCTTCTATTTCTTTGTATTTCCCAGTTCTCAACTTGTGTGCTGGTTCCTTCTTCTGATGTCTCCTCCTGTGTTGTTTCATTTTCTTGTTGTGTGAAGATGATTTTGTTCTTGTACGTTGCTTTGTGTTCTTGTTTGATGTTTGCAACCTAACTAATCGTGCTAAGCACAAGGTCACTAGACCACTATTGTTGAATAACAAGTGGGCATCCGCACCAGCTACAGCCGAAGAAGGGGAGGTTCGTTGTAGGGAAAGTTAAAAAAAAATAACTAGAAAATATGGTGTTGAATGGGCGCCAGGCGAATTTACCCCGTGCAAATACCCTTCGCTGATCAAACTCAATCTTTCAAATTCACCAAATCAAGATTGAGGCTAAGTTATCACAAAGGTCGAATATATCAAATAAAATTACGGGTCACCCTCGAATGTGTTTATTGACGACAGATTTAAAATTCATATAAAAAAAAAACTTCTCAATGATGAGACAGTTCAGAGCCTCAGTACCAACTTTTACCAAAAAAAAAATATAAATCCGAACACCAATGCACAAACCTAAAGCCAACTAAGCAGCGACCGGTAATAGCAACAACAGCCTTGAAGTCACCTAAACATGCAGCAAGTACAAGGTAAGGGCAGCGTAGAAATTAAAGGGCCGCAGTCAAGTATATTAGTGTGTCACGTAAGGGCAAAACGCAGCGCATGAGCTCAGGCGCAGGTTTGGGGTAGATATGGCCTCCGACTTAACGATACCGCGCGCACAATAATTTCCATTTACAAGTCTACCCCAGATCACAAGTCATAATAACAAATTTTGATTTCTATCAGTTTTCTGCATTGTCTGAACAAGTGGGACACGAAGTTCGAAGGTGTGTGAGACAAATGATATTTTTACATTTTTTACAAAAATATTTCGTTTTGGAGTCTTTTTTGCAGAAAAAACATATTTTTCTTGTTCCAAGTAGGATTTCTTGAGGTGCTATCATAGTACCAGCTACCTCTTGTCTTCTCTCTCTCACAGATGGTGGAATATTTGTTTCAAAACAACGTCGCTCCAAGTAGTCCTTGGTCAAAGACAAGGAAAGATCTCTCAGGAACAATCTTCTCTGCATATTAAATGTTTTATTATTGGATGCATGAATTATTTGACAATTGAAACCTGCCATATTCATCATTGCATAAAATATGACCATCGGCCATCTTCTAGTATTCCTAGATACATCATAAGTTGCACTCAATTTATCTAGAGTGTCAACTCCACCCTTCATGCGATTATATAATGTAATTATCTCTGGCTCACATTTTCCAGCTGTAGATGTATCAATTACATCATCATGGTGCAAACTTGATACTAATATAACATTTTTATACTTTTTGGGAATGTATGATACAATTGTGATATTTTCTTGAAACCCATATAGTGAAGAATACTGCGGCCGAAAACGTGTGTTTGTGAATTCGAGAGGTAGCTCCCTTTTGTTTTTGTTTTTTCACAGTTCCTACATATGTTATTTTATGCTCATTGAAATTTATTCACTAATTCAATACTTGTGAACCAATTATCACATGTTAGATTTCGGTTTGTTCCTGATATAGGTTCTATTAGCCTGAGAACTATACTGCTTGGACTGTTATCACATTCATATGGACCAAGAGGTTGTTTTCCAGCATGAATTTCGAGATTGGATGCATAACATGTTGCAGAATCAACTAAAGCAAATATCTTCATTTCATATCTATTTGGTTTGCTAGGAATATATTGCTTGAATGAACATCTGCCACGGAACGCTTCGAGCTTCTCATCAATTGTAGCATTTACTGCAATTGTGTAAGCCTTTTTACAGTTTTCAACGAAACAATCGAATAGGGTTCGTATTGGAGCAAACTTATCAAACTGCCTCCTCTCTTCTCTTGTATCTATATCGTCAAAACGTAGACACCTGAGCAAAAAGTGGAAGCGTTCACGAGACATCACTAACTACAATCGCTCAATTCCAGTTCCGTGTCTCTTCCATAATTCCTTGGTATTCAGACGACTACTTTTCAGGGTTCCTGCTAAGTATAACAATCCAAGAAGAGCCTTGATCTCGCAGATATCAGTAGGCTTGGCTCTCCTTTCTCTTGAATAACTGTCAGCTTTTTTTGACATATAGTGGTTCGTGTTATCAACTATGGTTTGTAACATATCGTTTGTGAAATGAAGAGACTAACATTCTGCAGCTGATTTTACATTTTTACCATATGTTTTCACTCCTCGTAAAAGATTAATTATATTTTCAGACCTCGTTCTCACTGACTTATTTGGACAATGTTTCTTCCACCTGGAGGTTCCATTTTTCCCGATGAAAGTAGGCAATCTTGGAACCTTATAAGGAGGTGCAACGCTTTCTGTATCATCGTCTTCGTCACACTCTTGCTCTGATTCAGAATCCGTATTTCTTTCTTCTATAAAATGTACGTCACTGGCCAGTTCATCCTCAACATCAATCGGATCTTCAATTGTCTCGACCTCTTCCCACAGGCGACGTAGCCTGTCTTGTTCTTCTTCGTAATTCATACCTAAACAGATATAAACAAAATGTTGATGCAAGTGAATTTACCGATAGTGAATTCAAAAAGTCCTTCAAAAGACATGTGTTCGGATAGCCTCGATATGTCCTCAATAAGAAAATTAATGATAATTGGAGTACCTGATTGAAAAAAACTATGAAATGTAAACTTACCCAAAAAATGTCAATCGATCAAATTGACAAAATAGTGACGTGAGTCCGGGCGCTGGGTCTCACAGAATTTTTGATAGATAGCTCCTCTCACTAACGAAGTTAAATCTCACCACTTGCTACGCGTGTACTGGATGAGGAATCATGAAGCTACAGAGAACCCCCACTCGTGAAAAAATTTCGCGCGAATTAGCCGAACGATTTTCTGCGCTTTGTTAATTTTTTTGTCTGTTTCCTTTCCTGCCTATAGTTTTGTTTCTAGTACTTTCCTTTCACATTTTTTTCCCCCATTCGTAAACGATCGTGGTGATGTTGAATAATAATTCATTTGTGTTTTCTCAGACTATTTCTTGATCTCTTTTATCAAATTGTATTTTTCCTCCTGATAATTTGTTTGTGGCATTTATCATTTGTACTATTAATTCTTGTGTTTCTTGTATTATTTTGCCTCCTATGAACTGTGTTTTAGTGTTTTCTTCTAATTCTCTTAGAAATTTTTCTATGAAGTTTATTTTGTTTGTAGCTTCTTCTTCCTCTTCGTTGTTATCTGATTCTGACGTGAGGATGACTATCTTGTCATCTTTCTTCTTTTTTGTCTGTCTTGGGCCTCGTTCTTGGTCTGGACTGTTAATTGGCTTTCTTTTTTCTCCTGTTTCCATTTCTTTCTCGGTGGTTCTGCTGGTTAAGGAAGTCCTAATGATTCCTCCTCCGGCTCTGAATCTTCTGTCAATCTCGTCTATTTCTTTCTGTGTTTTTGGCCATGCACTGGCCTCATCTTCCTCTGCGTTCATGTTGTGTTGAAAATGGATTTCACTTATTTTTAATGTTCGCACTTGTTCATTTGTCTACTTTCGATTTTCCGGGGTTTTTTGTGCACTTTTTCACTTTTTGTGTTAGAATGTCTTGTATTTTATAGTCTTCTAATTTTTCCAGTCCTACTTTCTGATTTTTATTTTATTTTGCGCTTTCGCCACTTTTGGATTTCAATTTTTTTCACTACGTATTTGTACCTCTACAGTGCTGGTATTCCAGGTGGTATATTGTCTGATAGTCTTGCAATTTTTGCATATATAGAAGTTCACTGCTTATTTGTAGTTTTCACGCACTAAAAGTTTGAAATTTGATTATATTCCGGATCGCGCCTTCACCTATTTTTAAAATGTCTTATATCTGCTAGGTTTTTTTTTTATATTTTCGGGTTCTTTTCTCTGGAGGGGTGTTAATGTGATTGTACTCCAATTTATTCGTCCATTGGAGTTCATATACGTCTTTTGTTTGGTATAGTTTCACTCGATTTTAGTTGAGCCTGGAGACTTCAATGCCTGATTTGGAGGTCAGGACAGAAACTCCTAGGTATTCACCTTCTGTGCTCCTGGTATGTAAATCTTGGTTTCTACTCGCTAATAGTCTCTAAGGTGGACAAAACATACATTACAAATCTGAGAGACTTTGAGAACAACCCGGAAATAATAAAAGAGATCGCCAAAAAAATTATCAAAGTAGATCCAGAAAGAATAAACATATGACAACAGAAAACACAAATACTCTAAGCACACACCAAAATACTACTACGAACCATCACACACATCAAACACAAGAATAGATATCATAGAATAGAGATATAATAGATGACAATAAATGTAAAAGAGACAATGTAAATTGTAAATATGATAATAGCGTAGAAAATAATATACTAACAAACAACAGGAAACATAAAAACCTAAAACACATATTATAAACTATCATCACACAACCACACAAATAGATAATAGAACATAGAGATGTACCCAACCCATAAATTGTAAATAGCAGCTAGTATTAATTATTAATAGTAAGTTACTTATATAGAGAATAGAAAAACATAACTGTAAATAATAACCAAAATACAATAAATTAATCACAAAGGCGATGCACTTTTTCCGCAAACTTTTGGAGTGTAGCGTTGGGATGGAGTTCTCCTTGACAGTGGCTGCGCTAGATAGAGGATACCCAAAAAACCAGGTCTTATACCGCACGGTTGGCAGACCACCCAAAGTAAGTTGGTAAACCTTCTCCTGTCAGAACAAATGAAACCATAGTAAGCTTCGCAGACGATACTGTCTGTCATATTATTCTATACATCAAATAGTTGGGAGAACCTAAAGAACAAAATTCAGTACGAAATCAGTACCATATTTGATTGGTTAAGTCATAAGTTACTTACAATAAATTTTGATAAAACGATGTTTCTCCCTATAACAAGCTACAAAAATAATCTTCCTCATTATAACTCACTAGAGATGAATATCCATATCCATAATATCTAGGGATAATTATCGATTGTCATCTTTGTTGGGATCACCAAGTCAACAACATTGTGAATACATTGAGAACTTTCTTGGGCCGTTTCAAATATCTTATTAGAATTCTGACCTTACACCACCTCAAAATGCTTTACTTTGCTCTTGTAGATTCTTGTATAACATATGGAATTATAGGATGGGAAGGTATCGCGAATATATATCTAGAAAAGTTGAATGTATTACAAAAATACTTCCTCAAGATTATATTTCAGAATGATAGAAATTAACCTTCAGATAACCTGTACAAAGAAGCGGGGATACTAGATATTCGCCAAACTGTTTTCCTTAAAGCTGTATGTTTCTTTTTCAAAAATAAGCAGGATATTGACACTATCTCTCACAATTACTCAACAAGAGCTAAATATGCTAATAAAGTAAAAACCCCTTCAGGAAATAAAACAGTCGGTACCAAATGCTTGGCGTTTCTAGGACCACGATTCTTGAATTTCATCTCAGAAACTTCTTCATACCACAACTGTAATTCTGAACCCTATTATGGAAACAAAATAAAGTCATTTTTACTGAGCAATCAGAGGACCCTTATACATACATTTTTCAATTGACTTTGAATCCATCGAAAAAAAATCAATTTCTAGTCGTATTATGCCTAATCAATTATATGTTCGTGTACTTTTTATAATTATTATTATCATTGTTGATGTAACTGTTTTCAAACTATTATACCATTTATATTCTAAATTATATTCATTTCCATATTTCATTCATTTGGTGTCAGACTAATACGTATAATATTTGTAAAACTGTTAATCTACTGTTCTTGATGCAACATCAAAAAAAATTATTATTGTTATTATTATCATTATTATTATCATCATTATTATGTTCATAGGGAGTATTCGTCTAGGAATGAACACAGTAAATATCTGAGGTTGAATGAAGTTATTTCTACTTTAAGTATGTATTTTATGATTTTTGTGGGTCCTAATGAAGGGGAAGATGTTGAACTTTCGGAAGATGGAACAAGTAGAAATCAAAATGAAAAAGAGTGTCAGAAAAATATATCAGCGGAAGGTTTTTCCCAAATAATGATATCACTTCAATCCACAAAAAAAATGGTGGCGAAGATTGACAGAGTACAGTCGTGTTTTAATTTTTTGAAAGACCATGTTCCTGTTCATTGTTATACTAGTTCACCTGTACATGACCAGGTGCTGCTCACTATTATTGAGTTGAGACTGAATTTGGATTTCAAAGACTTATCATACGGTTTTGGCATCAGTACCACTACAGCATCTACTTACTTCAAAGCTATCATTGGGATAATGTATGTTAGATTGAAAAAAATTATTGTATGGCCAAGTAGAGAAATCTTGTAGAAAACCATGCCCACATGTTTCACTGATAGTTTTGGTACGAGAATATCAGTTATAATAGATTGCTTCGAAGTATTTATTGAAAAACTATCAGATTTACTCAGAAGTGATCAGTGCTGGTCAAATTAAAATCATCATTATACAATTGAATATCTAATCTCTGGTAGAAGTCCATGTTTGCTCAAAGTGGAGTGGAATTTTTAAAGGAGGAAGGGAAGCTCAATGTCATCTCCACAACTTTGATATTGATGTAGTTATTCAACGGGACATGTTTCGAACTTATAAAAGTCCATCTTCAGCCGTATTTTAGAAATTACTACAAGTAACGACATGTGAAAATATACAAAATGTTATAAGAAAAATTTGACTCACATGGAGGTGAACATTATTTGTTTTAACAAAGTTGCCGATGTTTTATAATATCATTGATAAGAATATTAATAAATAATTGAAAGGAATAAACGGGTTTTCATTTGAAATGAAGGGCCCCGTGCCCTGAGAACGCGCACTTGTGAAATAAAATCAAAAGTCAAGTCCCTGAAGGGAAACTTGACGAGCACACAAGGTGCTCTAAATAACTATTTTGGTGTATTACAGGAAAAGGGGTCCCGTACCCTTGAGAGAGCGCACTTAAATATCAAAAATCAATTTAGAATTGATGGGGCCATAAGCCAAAAAACGTGTTAAATCCAACATAAGGATAGAAACACGGAATTAATTGCAAGAACCTTGACATAAGTCAAAGTCCCAATGACATGATATTGATGATATTCAATATTAAAAATATTTTTCATCGTTTTATGGATGATATAAATATTTCTTTTTACACTATTGACAATATTACAAAAATCTAAGTTAATACAAAAGACAAAGTTCCTTTGAATCACAAATCTGGTGTCTATAGCATTTCCTGTTCTGACTGCAATGCACAGTATGTTGGCCAAAGTGGTAGAAGGATTTCAACTAGAGTCTTGGAACATGTAAAAACCATAGAAAAATCCAAAACCTCCCCTCTGATTTTAGATGAGTATAACACTAAGAGTTCCTTTGCTAACCATATACTAAATTCTGAACCTAATTTTGACATGAATCAAGATTTGGAAATCTTACATGTTTGTCAGAAAGGTACTTTATTGAATCTGTTAGAAATTTTTGAAATAAATTCTGCTTTGAACAATTATTCCGTCACATCCCTTAATGAACAGGTAAACTATGATTGTGTTGAATTTTTCAATTCTTTAGATTTTACCAATAACCAAATTTAGTTTTATGTTGTTTGGCACCTACTTTGGTCTCTTTCAACTATCATTATTCATTTGCTTTTCAGATTTGCTACTTAACCGTCTCGTTGGAATGTTCCTCCTCCCACCCTCAAATCTTCTCATTGTCATTTCTGTTTGATTATTTCTAACTGTACTACCACTAGTGGAATTCACATTCATCCCATTGTTTACTTTAATTCCGTGTCCTATGTCACTTTTTATAATATCATGTCATTAAGACTTTGACTTATGTCAAGGTTCTTGCAATTAATTCCGTGTTTCTAACCTTATGTTGGATTCAACACGTTCTTTGGCATGTGGCCCCATCAATTCTAAATTGATTTTTGATATTTGAGTGCGCTCTCTCAAGGGTACGGGACCCCTTTTCCTGTAATACACCAAAATGGTTATTTAGAGCACCTTGTGTGCTCGTCAAGTTTCCCTTCAAGGGACTTGACTTTTGATTTTATTTCACAAGTGCGCGTTCTCAGGGCACGGGGCCCTTCATTTTGATTGAAAACCTGTTTATTTCTTTCAATTATTTATTAATATTCTTATCAATGATATTATGATGAGAGACATTGGCAACTTTGTTAAAACAAATAATGTTCACCTCCATATAAGTCAAATTTTTCTTATAACATTTTGTATATTTTCACATGTCTTTACTTGTAGTAATTTCTAAAATACGGCTGAAGATGGACTTTTATAAGTTCGAAACATATCCCGTTGAATAACTACATCAATATTGAAGTTGTGGAGATGACTTTGAGCTTTCCTTCCTCCTTTAATTGAATATCTGATTGGAATAACACCACAAGGAACAGTGAGCTCCATTAGTGAAGCATGGGGTGGTAGAACTTCTGACCAGCATATTGTTATAAATTCCAAATTCCTAAATAATATTATTCCAGGTTTACCGAGTTTTATTGATATTCATAAATTTCATATTTTATGTTTCCAATTATTTTTAGGTGATGTGATATTGGCAGATAGAGGTTTCTTGATACAAGATTATCTGGAACCCCTCAAAGCTGATTTACAAATTCCTGCATTCTCCAAAGGCAAGAAGCAACTGCATTCAGTAGAATTATGAGCAACTTATTCTATTTCGCATGTGAGGATTGATGTAAAAAGAGTAATTGGTTTCATTCCTCCTCATTAGTTGTAATTTATTTTAACAAGATCATATTTTAAGTACTTATATGCTTCAAAATATGTTTTTTTTCTCAATGTATACTATAATGTTATACTACTTAGTTTTAGGTTCAATATCACATACAAGCGACAGGTTCATACTGAAGCTTCGTGATTCTTCCTAATTATTCACTTACATATATAAATATATATATGAAACTTAGTAGTGGGGAAGCAGCAAGTAAAAGTGAAACTCATGCAAGTTCGTCCAAGCTTTCGGAAAGTTAATTTCCATCCTCAGGGCCAGACTACAAAATGTTATAACAATTATAAGCAAAGCTAGTTGACTAAGTGGTGCAGTACTTACAACTCATTGAGGTTGGTTACATTGATGTTACTAACAAGTGATGTATAAATAAAAAAACGTTTGTATAACATATCTGGAACATGACAAATTCAAAAAATTAAAATATTAGGTCAATATCAAAAACGTTGTTGATTTAAAATCATGATGAAACTTTTCTTTTCACAACGTGTGTCAGAATAAAAATCTTTGGTTAGTGTTTAATTAGGGTTCGAGAATTACGAAATAAGATAACATTCTTCTTAGAAATGTTTAATGGTCGACTCTAGCTAGACAGCAATACAACAACAACCGTAGTCTCGTAGAATACAAACCCCCGTAGTCGTCTCGTAGCGTAAACACACAAATTATGTGCGAGGTTGCCAAGTGAACCTAACAGAACATCCCCCCCTTTATATAAAGGTGCCTATTAAGATACATAATCCTTTAAATAAGAAGGTCTCTTAATTATACGAGTAGATCGAGAGCGAACACTAGCACTGTCGTTATTTTGGACCTCACTAACCGGATCACAAACTCTATCTTCACAACTTTCACGAACATTATCATTCTCGCTTGTTACTTCAGGGTTAACATCAAATTTGTGAGCATTGGGTACATTAGTACTCACATTCAAATTACCGCGAGCATTATCATCTACTTCCGAGAGTGCTGGAGTGACTTGATTTCTAAATTCAAAATTGTTTGGTGTGAACTGATAGTAAGGAGCGGGAACTAAATGCCACCGATTCCTTCGGAATGTACCACTTTTGGTTTCAACCAAATAAGATCTCGGTTCTTCTAATTGTTTCAGAATTTTGCCATACATTTTCAAATCATTCACCCAAACACCATCGTTTACATTAAGTGTAGATAAATCTTTCACACGATGTCGTTTATTATAATTTGTACTTATTTTCTATCTATACCTTCCCTCCCTTCCAAAAATAGGACTAGTATCAACATTTCGATTCAACAATTTTGGAAAAATTGGAAGTGGTGATCGAATTTTGTGATTGAATAACAATTCACAAGGACTGAACCCATTTTCCAAAGGTGTGGTCCGGTAAGCCAGAAGAGATAAATAAATATCTTCACCCTTTTTCGATAAATTCTTTGCCGTCTTAACTGCGGCCTCTATGCACCCATTAGACTGTGAATAGTACGGGCTGCTAGTTATGTGTACGAAATCATAATCCTGGGCAAACTTTTTGAATTCACTTTGAAACTGTGGTCCGTTATCTGATCTCACTATTTCGGGTATTCCATATCTACAAAACAATTCTTTCAGCTTGGTGATGATTGTTTTTTCTGTAAGTGATGTGAGTTTGAATATTTCGAAAAATCGGGAAAAATAGTCCGTCACTATAAGGTACCACTGATCGAGTTTAAATAAATCTAGGGCGATTTTCTGCCAGGCTCGATCAGGAAATTTTTCTTTGATAAACGGTTCCTTTATGTTCACTCGGTGTTCTATGCATTGAGGACAGTTGCGAACTAAATTTTCAATTTCTGTTGACAGCCCTAGCCACCAAACAGACGATTTTGCCCGAGCTCTACATTTTACAATCCCTTGATGCCCTTGGTGTATAAATCCCAGACACTTGGTTTGTATTGATTTAGGAATAATTAATCGCGTTCCTCCCAAGAGGAACCCATCACATTCGGAAATTTGAAATCTATACTGATAATAAGGAGAAATTTCAGAACTTATCAACTTCCTTTGAGGCCATCCTGAATTTGAATATTCTTTCAATTTAATACAAATTGGATCTGTAACCTGTTGTTGTTTAATTTCTTCCAAAAAATATGGTCATACAATTATATAGATAAAAGATATAGATACCTAAGTAGTCAATTTGTTCCAAATCATACCTTTCAGGTGTAAAACACATCAAGTTAAAATATTTCAATATAACAAATCATTTTTACAAGTATTTTTACATTTTTACATGTTAAATCAATCAAAACAATTATATCAACATAACAATTAACATGAAGCATCTTTATGACACAAAATACAGATATGCATATAATATATAATTCAAATTGCTGATTGATAGGCAAGATAACAATCATACATTGTATAAAATTAAACAAATGCTTACAGTCAGATTATTTGGTGATATATTGTTGAAATGATGTTGTTGAATGATCAATATAATGAAATCAATCAAATCATAGTATATGCTCTATCAAGAAGATGAAGTTTGAATTTATTTTTGATTAGTTGGTACTCCAAGTTTCTGAAATATTCAGGTAGTTTTATCCAAATTTGTTTGATTGATTAAATTACATTTTTTGCATGTACACATATTTTACACAGTCTGTTTCTTGGGAATATCTACAAAGAATAAAAAATATAACAGCCTGAAATCATGTACAAATCATGAAGGCTATAATGATAAAACAGTTGTGAATAACAAGGGAAATATTAACAATTATGATACAATTAGATCAAGGATCAACTATGAAATGAAGCATAAAGAATAATATAATATTTTTTCATGAGAAAAAAAAAAGAAATTGTTCACATTATGGTCTATATAATCTCTAATATCTAGTATATTATCCGATATATATGCTGGACAATATTCAATTTACGGCTTCCTTTTTTTTTGAACATTCTTTGAAAATGTCATTGACCATTTGCAGGCTTTAAAAATTTTAGTCCTCACTGAAAGATTCAATAAGAATTCAAGGTGTGATCCACAGATTGCTTCACATTTATCAAAGCATGACCTTACTGATTTTTTCTTACGAATATTTTTCAAAAGTATTTAAAAAAATCCTTTCCGGCAAGATATTTTAGGGAATATTTTTTCAAATACAGTCAATGCACTTCTGGTCATTTTGTACAGTATATCAGATGGTGCTTTTAACCCAATTAATGAATCAACTTTGATAACATTTTCATACATTCTATGAAATATCAACATTTTATTAGAATCTGTCAGAAAAATATTGTCTGATGATAATGAGTCTTTGCAATGTTCACATTTGAACTTTTTCATAGTTTTTGGTGCCAAATATCCAGCAAAATATTTAGTAGCACATTTTTCTAGATTTTCCCCAGAACCTGAGGAGCTATAAATGCGACGGGACGGTGATAGTGTGACATCACTCCTACATTCTGAATTTTCACCACTTTCACTTTCACCCATTTCACTTTCACACTTTTCTTTCCCATCTGTCCTATCAGGTCCCTGAGCTCTTGAAAATTCTTCTCATAATAAAACATATTCATCATGGTCTTCATAATTTGAGCTTGAGACTGATTTGATCAAATTATTAATGGAATTTGATCGAAAAAGTGTTCGAAAGACTCTGGATGTGGGATTAATATTATATCCCCCTTTCTGGCGGTATGAAGCGAATAGGTTTTCCAGAACATCTTGGTTCAATTTATATGTTAAAATATAAGAGTCCTTAAATTCAAATTTTGGACACTCTTTGGAAACTCCAAGTAGTCTGTACAACTTCTGGTTGTTGGCTCCTTGGTCACATACAATGGCTTTGGGGAAAAGGCCACATTGAAAGCAAACTTCCAATACTTTGTGCAGTATTTTTTTCAAATATTCTGCAGGTGCTCCTGTATGGCTCAAGTAATAGACCAATGGTAATTTCCAAGAAGAGTATAGCCCTCTAGCCATGAATACCAAAGCATATTTGGCTGTTCTTTGTGTTTTTCCCAAATGCCCCATATCTTCATGACCTTCTATGACGTCCAAGTTATTAGAGTACTCTAAACATTCTTTAATGGACATTTCATCAAATGATAAAACACATGCTCTTTCTTCTTCAGTCATTGCCTGTACCTTCAGCCTCAGTTGGGTTTTGTACTGTTTATTTATTCCAGTCAAAAATTTTGATTTACCAATCCACATTCTTACTGTGCTCTCACTGGGAAGCACAATATGTTTTCTGAGGTATCGATATGCATTTGGTAATTTATAGAAGAAACAAAGTGCAAAGTGTTTTTCATCGTTATGCCACTTACGGTGGCCCTTTTTCAACTGCATTTTAATAACAGTTCTTGACCACTTCATGAGAAAATCCATATTATGTATTTGCATTTCCACAGGCATAGCATGTTTCAAAATTCTCACAGTAGATTTCCATTTTTTATTCTTCTGCTGCAGTTTGTCCTTCAGGCTTTTCATTTCTTTCTTCTGTTCTTCTATAACGTGCCTCAATCTTAATGTTGGGTCTGACTTGATTTTCTTTGGTGGAGATGGCATGTCAATGAGGTCTTGTAACCATTGATCTGAAGTAGAAGAAGGAGAGCTACTATATGAATGTTCTTCAAATAATTTCCTTTTGACCCTAGGGCTCACTCCAGCAGGTGCACAATAGGTGTGAGTAGGTTTGTTCACATTACATTTATCTGAAGTTGAATCCACAGCAGTGTCATGTTTGTATGACTGGAATAGCTGTCAATTTGAGGCGAGTTCCCACTCCAGCCCTAAGCATGAAATCACTTTCCAGAAAATGATGTTCACAAAGAACTCTTTTGTGCAACTCCTCCTCAGAAAGTTGTTCCAGAGTGACATTACCTATAATTGAAAAATATAGTTCATTTCAATATGATCAGAGCTCGAATCAAGAAGAAAATGAAAATAGTATAGGTATAAAATAAGTACATTCTAGAAAAATAATGCACTCTGTGACTCGGATGAAAGGTTTTATTTTCAAATCACTTAAGACACAGTAAAGAGCTTGCTCAAGATTCTCACATTTAGGTTATGTTATTGAATATGAATCAGATCAAAGACTTTTTTTGTGATAGTTAAGTGATGGTACCTACATGAAATTGATGCAATTATTCGACATTTCATTATCACCACTTACCAGAATTTATAATCTATTTTCTGGCTCGTTCCTTATCCTTTATAGGAAATCGAAACATGCTCAAGTTTTTCACCATTCTACGTGTCCTATCACAGTTCAAATACGCACACACATTTCCAGACATAGTGCACTATCACAAATACAAGGCAGAAACAATAATACTATGAAAAAAATCAAGAGAAATATCAGAACAAACACTTTCGACAAAATAATCAAAATCAAAGACTTCAATCTCAAACAAAAAACAACTCCACCAACGCAAACAAATGCTTAAAGCTGAAATTCCGAGAATTGAGAAGGCAAGAAAAGGAACCACCGTTAATTACGAGCGGCCCGAACAAGGCCCGAAGATCGGCGAGGGTTTCGCCGGCAAATTGTATTTCAAATGGAGCTTATCTCCCAAGCGACATTACTTTTCAGATCCTGAACTTCAAAAAAAATATTGCCTGAAATTACACCGGACTTGCGTATCTTGTCTGGTAACTTATCTCTGACGTTACTAACGTTACCACTGCATTGGCGTCATGAAACTATAAGGGGGAGCGGGTGCATGGGTCGTGTCCACCCTATAAGATTCAGAGAATTGAAGATGCATATTGCAATGTGGCAACATTAAGGAACAGTAATCGAAATGACAAAGATGAAAAGTCAATTCCCCGATATTCATTTTTACATCTATATGACATTTATATAGAATCACAATCACAGGAAAAAATTTGAGCAATGAATAATGAATATACTTAGTATAGGAAAAAAAAACGTCACCAAGATTTATCCATAGAACACAACAATATAGATATAAATGCAATTGTCTTTACCCGTCCAATGAAGGCATTTCACCTTGGACGAGAAATAAATGTCGTCTGCGGCGCATTTCCTGTTTTTGTCAAAAGACCCACCCAACCCCAAAACTAATTTCAAAATACGACACTGAGTCTCTGGAGGCCATGCATCAGCAGCCTCTTCCTAAGAAAAACTCCTATAGTCACGCCAATGTACCACTGTAGCTTTTCATATTTTCGAAGCAAACATTCTGAACATTTAAGTACCTATGTCCATATAATTTCAGATTTGCGCATTGAATAGATATTATATGGGTCAAAGAGTACCTATAGGTAGTAGCAGCTTTTTTCATTGGGCCTGTTTGTTAGGACGACTAAATCCAGCCATTTTATTCCGTCTAAACATTTGGACGAGGAGATGCAGGGGAATCTGTTCTCTACTCGATGTCATTTTGCTCTGGCTCGTTGTATCTCTAGTGATTTGAAGATGTCACGTGGAATAGCCCTAGAATTCAGGTGATTATATTGTTATTTCACCTATACTCATAACTATATACTTACCTAAATAATTTATTTCCTAATTTATATGATATACGAATGTTTTTTATTTTCACCACCAAGATGGTTAGTTATTCACTAACTTATCCTCATTCTTCTACAAACAACAGCTAGAGTCTCTCGAACACATCAAGAATGGTATGCGCAGTTTACACTAACTTGTGTACCAGGAAGAAGGGTTTACCAACTACTGTTGGTTGGTCTGCCACCGTTTGGTATAAGACCTGATTTCTGGTGTATCCTCTATCTAACGCAACCACTGTCAAGGAAACTCCATCCCAACACCGCACACCAAAAGTTAGCGGGGGAAGCATAGAGCCCTGATAATTATTTTAATTTCCGTTTTGTTCTGTATACATTGCTATTTCAATTCTATTTCTCCTATGGTATTATTTAACATTATTGTTAGCTCATATCTATGTTACATACAACTTTTTTTTCTTTGACTAATTCTACCTTATAATTATTTCCAGCCTACTTATTTTATTTCTATTGGTCTGTCTTTATTTCTATCATTATATCTAATAGCTAGGCCCACGCGTTGTTGCAAACCTTGTATGGCCTGTGTTTGGTATTAATCCTATCTTATAATTATCACTAGACTATTATATACACTGCTATTAATTGTTGTGTTGTTTAGCTGTGATTTGCTCAATGTGAGCATGACCTGGTAGTTGTATTTTGTATGGTTCAGGTTATTTACATGTAGTTGTTTTCTTATTGTTATTTGTCTAATCCTATCTAATCGTTACTCTATATATACAGTTTTAGTCGCTATCGCTAAATCTCTATGTATTTTCTGTTCTGTTGTATTTTTGTGTATTCGTGTGATTGTGTTTATTGTTTGTGTTTGTGTGTATGTGTTTTCAGTGTTGTGTGGGTATTATATCTGGGTCTTCCTTAATCATTTTCCTGGCGAATTCGTTGATTATTCTTGGATGCTTTTCAAAGTTTCTCAGATTAGTAATATATGTTTTCTCTCTCTGTTGTAACCATTGCGTTAGTGTGTTCCTTGCTGTTTGTCTGTCCGTGTCTGTGCATCTGTGTAGTATGTGGTCTGTGTCTTCTCTTTCGTGTGATGTGCAATGGTCGCATGTTCCGTTCGTCGTTCTTAGTCTAAATCCTTCGTAGTAGCTGTTCATATGTCCGTGTCCTGTGAAGAGTTGTACCGCTATGTGGTCTAGTTCTAATCTCGTGGGTTGTACTGTTTGGATATGTCTGTAAAGTGTTCTTCCTGTTATTGCAGTGTCCCATTCTCGTTGCCATCTTTCTTGTTTGTCTGTGCGTTTGCATCTGTTCATTTTTGCTTTTGTCGTGATTAATATCTTTATGCTTGTTTGTCGCGTGGCTGCTTTCGCGGCTTCTTCTGCTATTGTGTTTCCTCTATGAGTGTTATGAGTGTGTCTTTCTGCCCAAACTATCTCTATTTTGTTGTCTGTGTTTTTGAAAACTGATTTTTGAATTAGGGTGGCAATTTTGTTTTTTGTGTCATATTTGTTTAGTATGTGAAGTGCTGTTTGTGAATCGGTTATTATCCTTGTGTTGTGTGTTCTATTTATCTTTCTTGTCTCTTTGGCGGCTACTAAAATCGCTGTTAGTTCGGCGTCGTGTATCGTCATGTTGTCGTTTGTCCTGTATCCTAGTTTCTTCCATGTTTCGTCTTGTGTTTCGTATGCTATCCCTATTCCTGTTTTTAGTTCGTTTTTTGTTGCGTCTGTGTATATGTTTATTATTTCTGTGGGGTTTGTGATGTTCAATATGTGTTTTGTCCTTCTGTCGGTTGGGTGCGGTCTGTCCTTTGTTCGTATTCGTCTGTCTTGTCTCGTGTTATAATTATCTTAAGTTTGAGTGTACTGTCCTGTCTGTCAAGAAGTCGTTTGCTACGTGAATTATGTCCGTTGTGATTCCTAATTCTACCAGTTTTTGTATTAGTTTTGGTTTCCATGCAGTGTTAAAGGCGTTTGTTAGATCTAATGTTACCAGTAGTGTGTGGAGTTTGTCTTGTTTATAGTCTTGGATTTTGTCTGTTATGTTTTTGATTGCGTCTATTGTGTTGTGTCCCTGTCTGAAGCCGTATTGTGTGTTAGAAAGTTTGTCCTGTGTTTCTAGTTGGTATGTGAGTCGGTTTGTCATTATTTTGTCGAATATTTTTCCTAACGTGGGAAGTAGACATATTGGCCGGTGTCCTTTTGTGGGTTTTGGTGCCCATATTATTTCACCTCTCTTCCATATCTTCGGGAATTTTCCTTGTTTAAAGCAATCATTATAGAGTTGGAGTAATTGTTCTCCTAATATCTCGTTCACGTGTGTCATTGCCTCGTTAGGTATCCCTTTGTCCGTTGTTGCTTTGTTTTTTTTTAGCGATTCTATTACGTTTTTCAGTTCTTCTTCAGTGATGTTTCTGTCTCTTTGTAGTGGCAGGTTTTTCAGTTTTGAGTTGTGCCTTCTAGACTTTTTGTGTGAGTCATTGTCTTCTTGCGTGTCGTCTGTCGGGAAGTAGTTTTTTAGCATCTGTATTGTTGTTTCTGATTCATTTTTTGTCCATGTGCCATCCTCTCTTTGTACTGTACCTAGTGTTGTATTCAAGGTTTTTCTTCTTTTTATTATGTTATATGCCGTGCCCCAGGGGTCGTCTTGTCTCTGTTCCTCTAGATATTTATGTAGTGCTTGTTTCTTTGCTTCTATTATTTGTATCTTATACTGGTGTCGTGTTTGTGTGTATATTATTTTTAGGCCGTCCTCCACTGCGTCATCTCTTTCTTTCTGCCATCTGCATCCAGCTTTGTTTGTTTCCTTCCTCTTCTCTTGTAGTTCTGCGTTCCACCATGTTTTATTGTTGTGAGGTCTAGTGGTTTTTGTCATGGATTCTTCCAGAGCTATCACTATGTGTTTTTATAAGTTATACGCATCTTTTTCTATGTCTTCTGTTTTTGTTGGTATCCTGTATTTCAACCTATCTTGTAAGGTGGCCCAGTTTATATGTTTCGGGTTAAATGTTGTTTTTTGTCGTTGTGTTGTAGGGTTTATCTGTAGTTGTAGCATGATATATTTGTGATCGCTGAGTGTCTCTTCGGTTTCTATAGTTCTGGACATGTTCTCTATTTCCTTTGTCATTGTGATGTCTATCCAGCTCCGTCCTTTTTCACAATCGAATGTTGGGCTGTCATCAGCTATATTTTCTATCATGAAATTGTGTAGAATTGTTCATTCCATTAGTTTTTCTCCCCTTTGATCTGTTGTATCTCCTCCCCAGGCTGTGTTTTTTGCATTTGTGTCTCCTCCTATAATGATCTTCCCTTTCAACCTGTCTATTTTTTCTCCGAGTTCGTCTACTTTTGTGTTTGTATTTCCCCCCGGTTCGTCGTAGATGCTTATTAGTGTGATTGGTCCTGCACTGAGAAAACTCGGCCAAGTAAATTGTTTTCCTGAAGAAAACTCGATTGTGACTAGTGAATTTTCAGCTATTGTGGGAATATTTGGTACTTGGAGTAGGCAAAACTATATTTCTGAAACGATGTTTCTACTGCAATTGCTCAGGACACTCATTGGTATTCATCAAATCGATATGTATTTTATGTTCGCTATCCATGAGTGAACACTAAACTTGAACTAGGTATACAAATACCTACCACTATTAAATCATTTTCCTGAAACAAAATCACTTGCTCTGAGCGAACTCATCGATAAAGACAATCGATCAAGTCGATTGGGGTAGGTGACAACTCACCTGTAGTTATACATCTCTACACCGTTCCTCCACCGTTCGGACATCTCCGATGTGATTCGGGTGATCTCAGACTCAGGTCTAACTTGGATGGAATTTTTCATTTCATTCCATTTCACCGCGTCGTTAGGGTTGTTAAACGAATCTGTGTTTGTCTGTGTATCGAGCTGTGGGTGTTTTTACGGTTATTTGGTATTGTGTTGTTCAGTGTTCAGCGATATTTTGATAATGGAATACAAAACTCTGTTAGAACAATGGGGTTTAGCTTCCATCATTCCAAACTTCGAAAGTAAGTACCTGTCTCATACTTGAATTTTTTACTCTTTTAACCAGCTAAACCTAAAGTAACAACCAATACAATAAATTTTGCTGCTTATCATCTGCTTATGCTGCTATTTTGTCAATCTAAGCGCCTGTTTGTTCATGCTTGCTCTACCTGCTGAACTTGATTTTTTTCCATGACTTGCTCTGTTTCCATCATGCCATGGTGCTAAAACCAAATGCATCATGCCATGAACAAAGACAACAGCGATGTATGTACGCTAGAGACAACGAAGACAACTATGCATGGGAAAAAAATCAACTTTAACAAGTTTATCAATACAAACGAACAGGCCTGAAGTGGCCTGAATAAAATAATATTTCATCCTCTGTGCATGAATTCAAATAACCATGACTTTCGGTACGGATGCGTTTTTGGACCAATCAGAACGATCCTAACTATGGTAATCAATTCAAGTCTGTTAAAAGTGATGGATTTAAATTGCTTTGCCAAGATTTGAACTTGAATCATCGAATGGCACAGTAGAGAGCTAATGGTATTGAAATAGCGAATCAATTCAATGTCCACAGTATTTTTCAAACAAATAACTTGAAGAAGAGAGTTCACGGTGGCGGGATTTTCGAACTATACCTATTTCGAGAAGAGATCAATTCATTAACCATATTCCTTTGGAATATTACATAACCTACAGAGTCTATACAGGGTCGCTGATTTGTATGGAAACATGTGAATATCTCGGTAACCAGTCGTTGGATTTTTTTTGAATTTATGTGCAGTGTGATTTCAAAATGTGGCGGATTTGAAAGTGTTATAGCCAATGTTGCCACTTTTTCAGTTATTCCGGAATTTTATTAACTTCCTCATTTTGAATAAAACACCCTGTACTTTATTGGATTTTCAGATACTCCTTGAAGAGCTGATTCCATCGATCTATCACACTTGGGGTCTAGCGGGAATGATTACATAGGTATAGGGTGTTTAAAATCTAGATTTTTCAACTTCAGGATTTTTTTGTATCGAAACTATCCATTATCGATCAAAACCGCTCTAATATTCCTATCTTTACTTTTGATTTACTATCTACTGACATTTAAATGGAACAGATACAGAGGGTGATCAGAATTCTGAATCTTGAACCACCCTGTATTTGTTCCAATTAAATGTCAGTAAATTGTAAATCAAAAAAAAAAATATAGGAACATTGGAGCGGTTTCGATCGAAAATGGATAGTTTCGACACAAAAAATCCTAAAGTTGAGAAATCTAGAATTTAAACACTCTATACCTATGTAATCATTCCCGCTAGACCCCCAAGTGTGATAGATCGATGGAATCAGCTCTTCAAGGAGAATCTGAAAATTCAATAAAGTTCTGGGTGTTTCATTCAAAATAAGGAAGTTAATAAAAAATCCGGAATAACTGAAAAAGTGGCAACATTGGCTATAACATTTCCAAATCCGCCACGTTTCGAAATCACACAGTTCATAAATTCAAAAAAATCCAACAACAGGTTACTAAGATATTCACCTGTTTCCATACTGAGTTCCATACATATCAGTGACCCTGTATAGTGTTGTGCAGAATAGCAGCAATATATGTGTGAATCTCATTTCCTTCAATGTTTGTATTTTCTACTTCTAGTAATGATATATGACCCTCCTAACCTAATTCTGACCTAATTCAAATAAGGAGAAAAATAATCCTACCAAGTTTCTTGCATGTGTTTCTGAGCCCAGGATTCCGATTTCTTCTATAATTGTTTTTGTTGAATAACTATGCATTCTGAAGTTTTTTTCGAATTTTACTAGGAATTTTAGTTATAGTAGGTAATATACCTACCTACTGTGTTTAATATTCCATATTCCATGATTGTACCAGTAGCAGGGTTGGGCTGATTTAAATCAATTGATTTAAATCAAGATAAAAATCATGATTTAAATCAAGTGATTTTTTTTTTAAATCACAATTTAAATCAAAATAATAATTTCGAGAACATTTATTATTTATTTGAATAATAAAAAATATTAAACTGAAAAAAACTAGTAAAACCCCTAAAAAAACTGGATATTGAAACATATACATATACAGGCTACAGGAATTTTCTTGTACAGACATGTCGGTCGACCCACATCGTCCTACTGAGAATGGCTTCCTTTGTGAATTATATTTTGTTTTAATTTTATAATATTCAAATTCATGAAATACACAAAATTAAAATAGTTTCGAGTTATAAAATGGACATGAATGTTGACCTATATTTATCGCGCATTAAGACCAAAATAAATAAAAAATCAAAAACATCCAAAAAATCATGATTTTTTTTATTTAAATCAATGATTTTTGATTTTTTTTTTTAAATCAAGATTTGCCCAACCCTGACCAGTAGTTTGAACTTGCTCCTTTTCAAATTTCAATTTTTATAGCTTTGATTCCTATATGGTATATTATTTCATTATTTGCAGTTTCAAATCAGGACTAAGAAATAATTAAATGCTTTATTTCCAGATGAAGGTATAGATGATGAAAGCTTCAAACTTTTGGACGATCCCACAATTGACCAAATTTTTTCGAAAATTGGTCCAAAACTTATATTTAAAAATAACTTTAGACAATTCCAAAGCCATCAGGCAACTGGATTCTTGAGTGATTTAGATGATCTGACCACAGACACAGCCTCTGTAGTGTCCAGTAATAGTACTACAAGTAATATCATCTTGGAGGCAGATCCAGAGCTGATGGCAAACATATTAAATACAGAGCTGGAAAATTTCAAAACTCCATTACCTCTGGTACCTGCAAGTGCACCCTCCAGCACCAATGAATCAGATTTCACTTTCTGTAGTCCAAAGAGAGTGAAGAAAAGCACAATTTTCTCAGATGTGAGTTTCACAATATTGTCTCAATGTATTTCTTTTTATTTATCCTTTTTTTTTGCATGTTCATCATAATATATCTGAGAATACATTTCTCTTTAAAAAATTCAAATTCATTTTTCAGAGTTTGGAAAATATACTACAAAGATCACCAGATGGAAAATTAGTTCTTATGAATAGAAAAAAGCTGAATAATGATCTGAGGCAAAAACTGAGTAAAATTGTCATAAGTGAACTACTGAAGTCAAATGGAGAGAAAATATCAGAGTGAGATACTTAGATACTAGTAACCTATACTTTTATTTGTTATTCTTCTATATTTGTAGTATGAAAGCTGACAAATTCAATGCAGCAGCTGATGAAATAGTTTTCTTGTTTCCTGGAGAGATGAAAGAGACATACTTTATGCCCTATTCATCTCCCAAAACAGGATTGAGGAGACCCGCTAGAGGGAAACTTTGGTCTCGCTATGTTAATGTGAAGGCTGCCCTAAGAATTGCCAACCAAAATATAATGGAATCACCTGGATCTGAATCTTGTTCAGAATCAGTTCAAGCAATAAGTGAGGACATTGAAAGTGAAATTCTTTTTTTGAGATCTGCAACTGAACCTTATCCAAGGGTATTGAGTGCATGGGAAAGTACCTTCAATGTTCGTAAACTAAGGTATAAGGATTGTGGAATCCAGCAGGTCCTGGACGCATTTCCCTGCCTTAAAATGAGCTATGGTGCTGAATTGGTAAGGATGTTTTGAGGGATGTTTGTTTAATGATCATTCTTGAAAAAAACTTCAGTATGTGAAACATTTTTCTTGTGAAATATGTGAAAAGTGGCATTCATTTGTGTCTGGGAAAATTATAAGGTTCTGGTGCAATTTTGGTTTCTTTCTGATATCTCTAAACAATTATTTCTCAGGTGGAATATATAGCTTATTGATGTGCTCTAGACCTAGAGCTAGTATAGTGGAAATAATTGATTTGAATTTTGTATAAGGCTATACAATTTCACTGGGAGAATAGTATAGAGGCATTCTGTTTGATTTTGAAAATCACTCACTCCACTTTAATTCAATAAATCACAACTTGTACCCATAAATTCATATTATCAAATCTCCAGGTGGCATAATGTCATGAATATAATTTCACCAAAGGTACTATTCATTTTTTTATTTTCAGCTGGAATCTGATTATAATCAGATGTTCACAGATAAAATCGATGTTGTGTATAGCGAGTGGCCTAAGATATCAGAGGCAATTTTAAAAGAAGTTGATGAACGAAAAATTCACCCCAACTTTGAAACAGATTTAGGTGAGTAGGTACTTCATCCTTGATAGATTTATATAAATAGGGAGTAGTATTATTTTCATGAAGCCATTTGCATTAATACAGGAAAAACCCTTTTATATGAATGTACAGGGTGATTCACCATAAATGTCCCCCCCTCTAGCTCAGTTATTTTTGTACAGATTTCAAAGTTTGAAATATCATCTCAAATGATTTTCGATAAAGTTTTTTCCCGCTACATCAAAAAATACAGGGTGCTCGGAACAAATGATCTACAGGGTACTATTTGATTTTTTTTAATGGAACACCCTATTTTTCATTGTATTTTTAGATTCTCCCTGAAGAGCTGATTTGATCAATGCATCACACTTGGGGTCTAGCAAGAATGATTACAGAGATATAGGGTGTTCAAAATTGAGATTTTTCAACTTTAGATTTTTTTTGTGACGAAACTATTCATTATCGGTCAAAACGGCTTTCATGTCCGTATCTTAACGTTTGATTCACTATCTACTGACATTTAATGATTGGAACAGATACAGGGTGATCAGAATTATGAATCTTGAACTACCCTGTAAATGTTCCAATTAAATGTCAGTAGATAGTAGATAGTAAATCAAAAGTTGAGATGGGGACATAGAAGCCGTTTTGACCAATAATGAATAGTTTCGACACAAAAAAATCTTAAAGTTGAAAAATTTCGATTTAGAACACCCTATATTTCTGTAATCATTCCCGCTAGACCCCAAGTGTGATGTATCGATGAAATCAGCTCTTCAGGAAGAATCTGAAAACACAATGAAATACAGGGTGTTCCATTTGAAAAAATCAAGTAGTACTCTGTAGATTGTTTGTTCCGAGCACCCTGTATTTTCTGATGCAACGGGAAAAAAATTCTGAAGAATCCTTTCAGATTATTTTTCAAATTCTCAAATCGGTTCAAAAATGAGTGAGCTAGAGGGGGGGACATTTATGGTGAATCACCCTGTACAAGGGTACAAGCTATGATAAAAAGTTGATGAAATTGAAAAAAATTTGCTCTCCATCTGAAATGTTTAAGTCAATATCAAAATACAATTACCTTCATGGGTCCCGTGTTATGTGAATAGACAGTTTTTGTTCAAATGAATCACCCTATATAATTTCTTATTCAAGACCTATTTCTTTTGATCTCAAATAATGTATATGAGATATCTGTCATTATTCATTACATTAAAACATTTAAAACACCCTGTATGTTTTTTATGTTGATATGGATTGAAGTTTCATTTAATTAATGAATGCCATCCATTAATCCAAAACATCGACATAATACACATCAAAATTGAAATAATTCATGTTCAACTTGAATATCTCCAAAAATAATGACTTCATCACTATGAAGAAATCTCAGTGGCATAGAATTCGGGAAGGGTCAACCCCGTCGTACGCCTGTGTTAGTAGTCAAAAGGTGATTTAGGTTGATTCTCCATATTTTGAGCGCAGGATTCTATAGTTGAAATATTTCCAATTAGTAATGATACACAAACTGAATATTCACCGTTTTTTACCTTGATTGCACAGTACTGTGACTTATGTGGATTATATATTTGTAGATAATTCAACGAGAGCTTTATTGCTCCTTCCCTATTTATTCACCCCAGTAACACTGAAGAGCAATTCGAAAAACAAATCCAACTGGAGACCCACTAGGTGTGAAATTCAGGAGAGCTTCATTTTCAGAGTCAAGGTCAGTTTATGTACTATTTACTATTAAATACATAGATTCTATGAGTTATATTCCTAAAACTACCTCATTAGTACCTATAGGGTGATTTGTAATGAATCGTACATAGAGCAATGGTAGAAAACTGACATTAAATATGATGGTTGGCCAAATATGACTTCAGTAAAATGTCGACAGTTAACAATTTACAGAGTAAAGATGAGGTACCCACTCGTGGAGTTTGCCAAAAATAACATCATGGTGACATTTGCCACCTTCAAAATCACCAATAACCAAAATTTCATCAATATATGTATATATATAAAAATACATCAACTTTAGAAACAGTTCCAAAGGAAATCTTTCTAGGTGAGGTTGCAGTCAAAATTTTGGCCTTAATGAGAGGACTCTTTGTTACATAGCCGAGCTTTCGGAAATGTTTATTTCCTTTATCAAGACATCTATAAAAAATGGGTAAGTGAAAAAACTTTGTCAATAATACATTTAAAAAAAGTACTTACTAACGTGAGATTGGTGTAAAACACAATGAAATACATAACAGTTGCATCTTCAGCTGAATTTGACGATGAAAACATTTTTTAATTTTATAATTTTAGGATAAAAAGCAATAGGAATCAATCCACAGGTTTCATTTCTTTTCCGTAACGGACCTTCGAAAACAAAATGGACGGTTGGAAGAGTCGGAAATGCCAACTAAAGGTGGAAATCGTTTCAGACCGACGACCGTTGTGAGAGAAGAAAGGGAACCGTGGCGGTAAATTTGAAAATTAATTGGGTGGTGAGACAAGAAATTGAGGTTGAGGAATGGTTTGTGATAATCTAGATATGTTATTAGGTTAGGAATACAATTTTTTTGTTATATTGCAAGTCAATAATTATAAATGCTACTCAAGTTGCCAATGTCTGTTCTTTTATTCATTTTCGAAAGTTCATTATTGATAATAACCATTTCAAGGAAATTTCGTTTGAGATAATTATTTTCATGAGCTAAAATTTTGACATCATTGAAATTCATATGGTGACCCTCATCATTAACATGCTCTGCTAATGCACATGCAAGTTCTTTTATTACATTTCACATAAGAGTGACAGCAAATGTAATGAAAGAACTTGTGCATTAGCAGAGCATGTTAATGATGAGGGTCACCATATGAATTTCAATGATGTCAAAATTTTAGCTCATGAAAATAATTATCTCAAACGAAATTTCCTTGAAATGGTTTTTATCAATAATGAACTTTCGAAAATGAATAAAAGAACAGACATTGGCAACTTGAGTAGCATTTATAATTATTGACTTGCAATAGAACAAAAAAATTGTATTCCTAACCTAATAACATATCTAGATTATCACAAACCATTCCTCAACCTCAATTTCTTGTCTCACCACCCAATTAATTTTCAAATTTACCGCCACGGTTCCCTTTCTTCTCTCACAACGGTCGTCGGTCTGAAACGATTTCCACCGAAGTAGTTGGCATTTCCGACTCTTCCAACCGTCCATTTTGTTTTCGAAGGTCCGTTACGGAAAAGAAATGAAACCTGTGGATTGATTCCTATTGCTTTTTATCCTAAAATTATAAAATTAAAAAATGTTTCCATCGTCAAATTCAGCTGAAGATGCAACTGTTATGTATTTCATTGTGTTTTACACCAATCTCACGTTAGTAAGTACTTTTTTAAATGTATTATTGACAAAGTTTTTACACTTACCCATTTTTTATAGATGTCTTGATGAAGGAAATAAACATTTCCGAAAGCTCGGCTATGTAACAAAGAGTCCTCTCATTAAGGCCAAAATTTTGACTGCAACCTCACCTAGAAAGATTTCCTGTTTCTAAAGTTGATGTATTTTTACCTTAACTATAGTCAGTCACGACTACCCTCCTCCTAACTATATATATATATATAGGGTTGTTTTGAGTCACACTGTATATTTTTTCGTATGATATTTTGAGAGCGTGGACTTTTCTGAACAAAACCAGAGTTCAAACATGAAAATCCGTCTAAAAATAACTTACATATGACAGGAAAAAGACAAAAGATGAATTCAGATGGAATACATACTAGTAATATTTTATAATCAATAATCCAACTGATATTATCCAGTTTCTCAATTGAAATCTCCTTTATACTATAATAATCTCTGTCAAGGGTATTGGGTTGTTCTCCTGACACAAACTCACCCAGTATGTATTTGACTTGCATTTTTCTTTCAGAATTTGGATGACGTTGCTGAAATTGTCGATAGGAGAAAGGCTAAGTTAGACAATTTCAATTTACCACTTCAACCTTTTGCAGTCATAGCTGGTGAGACCAATGATATCAGCTGCCACATAGTTTTCAATGAAAACAAGTACAAATGTATATCCAGTATAAGGTGTCTGGAACTTTTATTCAAAATATTTCATGCCCTGAACTTAGAATACCCATGTGAGTGCAAACATATTTGGCATTTCATCCAAGACATGGTATTCCAGATGCCAGCTACTAGCAAAACAAGTAGCACTGTATGTGTAATTGCTGACATAAAATTTCATTTGAATTGAGTATTATGTTAGACATTCAAATGGTTCATTATTTCTGTTTTCAGGGTCTAATTATTAGTAAACATAACATCAATTGGTGATTTTCACATAGCATATGTAAAGGAATCGAAATTCAAAATCTGGAGTCAATTGATTTTATGATATTAATAATAAAATGCCTACTTGCAGCTTTTGTTCAACAGCTTACAAGGACATAAAAAATTTGATAACACACATGAAATTGTTTCATGATAGTAATGAACTATCACATTATAGATGTGTTGAAGAAAATTGTTTTCGAAATTTCTCTTCATTAAATTCATTCAAGAAGCATTTAAAAAAACATGACCATTCTGCACCTTCAATAGGAGGGAAATCGTTGATGTCTCATTCGGAGATATCAAACAACGTTCATGTTGATACTGATATTTGTGAAAATGATGAAGCTGAATTCATAAACAATTCGGATATACTTGAAACAGGTGATGCCAGCCAGGCTTTTTCCAATGACAACAATCATGATCAATTCAGAAAAATCATTGAGGAACGTTCTTTACATTTCATATCAAAATGTTATGCCAATAATACGTTTTCAAGAAAAGATGTCCAGCTAATAATGAACAGTGTAGGTGAGTTACTTAATGAACCGTTTGAAATGTTTAAACACTTTTTATCTTGTATAGTTGACGATTCAAATATCACTAGGCCGAGTCGTATATTGATTGACCATTATCTTGATACATTTCAAAATATGTTCAAAGGAATCGATAATGAGTATAGCAGACTAAAACATTTTGAAGAATCTGGGTATTATATTAAACCTATTGATTATATAATTGGTGAACGTTTAGATAAGATACATAATGGAGTTGGATTGCCTAAGACTTATACAAGTCAAGTTATTCCATTGAACAAGGTTCTCAAAAAAGTATTTGAACTACCATCTGTATACACTGAAACTATGAGAAATATTAGAAAACTTAATTCTGAAACAACCATTTCAAATATAATCCAGACCCAGTTCTGGAAATCAAAGGTTCATGCAATATCCTGTGATGAAAATATTATACTGCCCTTATTCGTATATTTTGATGAATATGAGAGTGGGAATCCTTTAGGTTCTCATGCTGGTATTCATAAAATTGGAGCTATATATTATTCTATTCCTTGTATACCCAACAAATTTCTGGCTCAACTAGAAAATATATTCTTAGCGATGTTATTTCATAGTGCAGATTTGAAAGAATTTGGTGGCAACGTCATTTTCAAAAAGTTGATTGAGGACTTAATTTCTTTACAATCACATGGAATTTCGGTAAAAACTAATGAAGGCAACAAAACTATTTATTTCTGTATTTGTTTTTTTCTTGGAGATAATTTAGGCTTGAACATGATTCTAGGATTTACTGAAAGTTTTCGGGCAAACTACTATTGTAGATTTTGTAAAAGTAATCGTAGTGAAATGCAGACAAACTGTATGCAAATTGATGAAAAGCTTAGGACTAAAACTAATTATGAGGATGATCTACAAATTGATAATGTCACTCTAACAGGTATCAAAGAAGAATGTATATGGAATGAAATTCCTTCTTTTCATGTTACTGAGAACTTCTCAGTGGATATCGCACACGACATTTTTGAAGGTGTGGCACTCTTTGACTTCATAGAAATTTTTCATCAATTTGTATTCGTTGATAAAATCATATCAATCGACACATTGAATTCACGTTTGAAGTATTTTGAATATGGAAAACATAATATGAATAAACCGCCACTTATAGCTTCCGATAATTTGAAGAAAAAAAAAATCAATATTTCTTGTGCTGAAATGAAAACTCTGATATTATATACTGGCTTAATATTTGGAAACCTTGTTCCATTGAATAATAAGTTTTGGAAAGTATATGTATTACTGAGACAAATTTTGACAATTGTCTTGGCTACACATGTATCAGAGGAAAAATCGATTCTATTAAAAAAAATCGTAAGTGAACATCATGCAGTTTATCAAAAAGTATTCAATTTAACTTTGAAACCGAAACACCATAATCTAACTCACTATCCTTATGTAATGTTGAAAAGTGGGCCACTTTGTTATCTTTCTACTCTTAGGTACGAATCAAAACATAGGGAATCTAAACAATCAGCCAATGTAGTTTCCTCGAGAGTAAACATAACTAAAACTTTAGCTATCAAACGCCAGTTACAGTTATGTCACAGATTGATATCATGTAAAGGTTTCGAAGATACGATTAATTATACTAAAGATAAACTATATGATGTATATTCAGTAATACCAAATTTCGATACACTTACGAAAACAAATTTCAACTCACAATCTTTCCAACAGGTTCACGTTTGTAAAAAAATAAATATAAATAATACTGATTTCATGGTTGGTAATATTTTACTAACTGAAAAAGGGAATTCACCTATCTTCAAAGAATTGTCACATATATTAGTGAATGAAAAAAATGATGTGTGTTTTGTATTTAAAAAAATTGATGTAATACAATTTAGTGAACATATGTTTGCTTATGAAGTCTCACTAACAGATATATTGGAATGTATTTCTTATACTAATGTCTATTATCCTCATGTTACTTTAACCAAACATTCGAATGGTAAAAAGTATATTACTTGTTTCTAGTGATGTTTTTATCTGAAATCCTAGATATTATGTACAGTGTTCCCCACATAGCATGTGACATCTCCCTTATCTAGAAATCTGAAACAAATGCAACCAAATAGTGACTGTAAAATTTGTTCACAGTAATGTGTACTTCATTTTCCAGTTACTATCGACTATACAGGGTGATCCATATTTCTGTGACACACCAAACATAGATGTTTTCGAATGGAAAATGTTTGGTGTGTCACAAAACCATGGATCACCCTGTATAGTTGATATCAAATGAAAAAGGAAGTATGTATGACTGTGAACAAATTTCACATTTTACATTTCGTTTTATCTGTTACAGATTTCTAGATAAGAGGATGGCACATTTTATGTGGAAAACACTGTATCACTACATGTATGTGTATTGTGTATAACTGAGTACCTGTTTTTTAGTTCCTCTTGAGTTTGTTTTTTTTTCAAGTACAGGGATATTCATAATATTATTTCTAGATTAAGAATATATTTTTGATTTTGTGTCCACATCAGTTACTAAATCGTCAGTTGATTCTAAGACATTTTGGTTGATATTGTTTTTATACCACAAAAATATTCAGGAATCATACTAAACGGATTACCCTGTACTCTGTTAGAATGTACGATGTTTGGTGATTGTCAAGTTCAAATTGTTATGTTCCTCGTTAGTATACTTAATTATTGTGAGTTATACAGGGTGAGTAACGGAACGGCGATTCATAACGAAACGGCAAAATTTTTGAAAATTTGGTCACTTTTACCTTAGGGAATTTTTCGTGTCGAACTCATTGGTCAAAACAGCTTACCTGTCCCATTCAAACTTTCGAATTACCGTCTACTGACGTTTCATTGAAACAAATGACATGAAAGCCTTTTTGACCAATAAGGGATAGTTTCGACACGACACGACATCCTGTATATTTCAAAATAATTTCAAAATGTAACCTTCATCAACATACGACTCAGTGACGATAATTCTAAAATTCCGCCGTAACGCTGTAAATCTCGTCTCGTTACTCGTGACTCACCCTGTATGGTTGCGGTTGTGAATTGAATGTTTATTTAAGTTTATGACACTTCTTAATGTTCCTTATGAACCAAGGTATATTAGGATCATGGTGCTCTTTTCTTTTCTTCAATTTTCAACATAAATATTTAAAATTAGAACATCTTGTACCTCCATAAAATTAATTTTTTGATATATACCGGTATGACCGGAAGAAGTAGCCGCTAACTTTAAATCTTCAATTACCACTTTCGGTGATACCAGAATTCAAAAAGTATGAAGGTTTTTTTTTTTATGCATGATTCCACTCATGTAGGTTAATTCTAATGGAAGAAAAAGATAGTGTATGATGAGCCTGATAAACCTGGTGATTTGTATCTTAATGTTTGTACTTGGTCATATAATAAATGTTTTATATACATATATGCATGAATTATTTTTTAACCAAGCTAATAATTTCTCAAATCCTATTTTCTTCTTTTCTCGGAAAATAATATTTGACATGATATAGTTATTACTATTTCAATTATCATCAATTGGTGTTTTGAATATAACAATTATTTTTGCAGAGAATACTTGATAATTGAATGCAGCTCTCCAGAAAGCGATAAATTACCAATATGGGTTCAAACTATACTTTTTTAACGCTGATGCCATAACAAAATCTTTATTTTGAAAAAATCTCCCATAACATATATCAAGCTTCCTATGTAGTTGAATGAGATATTAGTTTTGGTGAGCTTCTGCAAAATAATGAGTTATGTTTATAGCTCAAAAAGTGAGATGATTCTGTATATTGTTAGGATTTTCGCTTTCCGCAGAACTGCGTTGACTTCTTTCAGCAGCAAATAATTCACGTTTTCCAAGCAAATAACTCACCAGTGACAAGTGAATAACTCACTAATAACAACTGATTTACTAACTTATGACAAGTGGATAGGTCAATTATGACAAGTGAGTAGCTCGCTAGTGACAAGTGTATATCTCGCTAGTAACAAGTGAATAACTCGCTAGTGACGAGTGGATAACTCGCTAGTGACAAGTGAAAAACTCGCTAGTGACAAGTGCAAAACTCGCTTACGACAAGTGAATAACTATCTCATGACAAGTAAGTAGATCGATAGTGTCAAGTGAATAGTTCGCTAGTGAAGAATGTATATCGCTATTGACAAGTGAATGACTCGCTAGTGACAAGTGAATAGATCGCTAGTTACAAGTGAACAGATAGTTCATGGCAAGTGAGTAAGTAGCTAATGACAAGTGAATTGGTCACTTATAACAAGTGAATAGCTATATAACTGTTGGTGAAAAGTATACTTATGATAGGTATGGGAAAGAAGTTATATAGGTTGATTTATAGATTCAGTACACTTAGGGCTAGTAACTAGTTTAATAGTGATAATCAGAGTATATACTAATGATAGGTACACAGTCCACTTGCCATTAGTGAGTTGAATGATACACGGCAAGTGATGTGTACACTAATGGGTATCAATCTGAAATTTATTGAAACAGGTTAGTAGTGGTAAGTGATCATTTTCAAGAACCCAAATATACTTGTGGTAATTAACTTGTTTCCTTGTCCCATATAGTATACAAGTTTTTACTTGCCACTATTAAATATTCGCTTAGGGCTAGTGATTTTTTTTCTCCGTGTGTCTTAGTTTCGATTTTTATCCCTATGGTGTTCTCATTCGTTATTTCTGTTATTTTATTTGACAGTTTTGTGGAGTTTTTTGTTAGCATTGCTGTTTTTGATTTGTGTGAGTGTCAGTGTAAGTTGTATTGGTGTGGTGATGTTATTTCATGATAGGGTTCCTGTATTAATACTATATCTTCTTCCTTTTTCATTATATATATTTTCATTTGTTTTTCTGCCGCTCTCCCTCTTCCCATGTTGAATTGGAGTATCTTCAGGGGTTTTGTCGTCTGCTGTTCCTGTTTCTTAGTTGCCTTGTTTGTTTCGTTCTTTTTTTTTGTTGTCTTTTATGGTTTTTCTATGTTTTCCAGTTTTTTTTCTTTCCTTGTTTTCTATTAGTCATTGGTAGGTTGTTCTACGTGTTTCCATTTCCACTCTTCTCGTGTATACCGGGCAGTTCGTGTCTCTTGCAGGGTGTCTCCTTCGTTGGTAATTCTTTTTCTCGCAATTGGCACAGTTTAATTCGTCGTTCGTACAGTCTTTGGCGTTGTGGCCTTGCCCGCATTTGTAGCAAATTTCAGGCTGTGTGCATTTCTTTGCAGAATGATTAAATCCACAGCAGTTAAAACACATCGATATGTCTTTATTCTCTTTTATGTATAGTCTCATTAGATCCATTGTAATTACTTCTGTTCTTATCAATAATTTAAATAACGGAGGGTTCATTTCTAGTATCCAATTTTCTTTTCTGTTATCCCTGAACTTGTGTATCACTGTGAGTCCCAGTTACCCTGCGTTCGGAGAGTACGCTTTTGGCGCTCACAGCGCGCTGAAGTCATTCGGAGAGAGAGAGCTCGTAGCGCTATATGCGCGCTTGCTGACGTCATTATCTATAGAGTTTCAAATCATTACATCCCTCTACGGGCGCTATTTCAGAGAGGTAGAGCACGGAATGCTATCAGCGCTTTGTTACTCTCCAAACTGCTGAAGCGCGGATGATCACAGTAAAACAACCAAGATCTGAAGAAGTAAACAAAACAAATCTCGTTCGCGCGAGAAAATTCCAAACTGATGAGCAATGGCTTTTTCTAATCTCGTAACTATGAATTTGGAAGACGGTATGGGGAACAATGTCATAGTGAAATGTTTTGTGAGGACGCCGAACGTGCCAGTAATGATAATAATAATAGTTTATTCGTAGTTCAAATTGAAAAAGAAAATATAAATATAAGGGACATAAAAACATGAAAATACAATAATGTTATGAACCATAAAAGAGACCACTAACAACATTGCTCGAAAGCTTGCTGGTCTTAGTAGTTGCCTCGAAAAGAAAAAAAAGTGCAATTCATGATTTTAGATCAATATACAAGATAAGGTACTAATAAATCACAACCCTATTATATGATAAAAACACAATATAGATATACAAAATATATAAAAATAGATTAATCAAATTTTGCATCAAAATTGTTCAAGATTGTTCAAGGAGGTGTTGTTTATATTTATATTTAAAATTCGGTCGTGGTGAGTCGTTCATAATAATGATTTTGTTGTTCTCCATGTGTTAATGTATCCAGAGAAAATCGAGTAGATATATTTGAATCAGCTGATGCGCTTTCCTTAGTTCCACATTGTGTATTATGTGTGATCTGATTGCCATATCTTTTTTGTTGTATTTCCAGACTTAGCATTCGCACAGCAGCTCATGGAGGTGGCCATGATGGGGGGGTCTGAACCAGAGCCGGCAGTACAACCAGAGCCTACAGTACAACCATTGCCTTTGATGCAGTTACCTACTGACCCTGGCAGTGCAGCCAGCAGCAGCTACTGCTCTGGAGAAGTGAGTGGGGAGGCTACAACTTGCTTCAAGTGGTCCAATGAAGCCATTCTTCTCCTTGTGTATACCTACAAGTCTTACGAAGCAGACTTCACAAGTGGGAAAGTCTCCCAGAAGATGACCTGGGAGAAAATCTCCAAGGTGATGGAGGAAAACAATCATATTGTGTCTGGTCCTCAATGTTTATCGAAATTCAATTGCATGAAAATGACTTTCAGGCTATCAGTGATCATAACTCAAAGTCTGGGAACAATCCAAGATCCTAGCCATACTGTGAGCTTATGCAATCACTGATAGGTGAGCGTCCTTTCATGCAACAGGTTGCATTAGCCTCATCATCCTGCTTCAATAGCAGGCTGAGGACAACCAGTGAATCTAGTCAAGCAAGCACAGATTCCCAGAAATCATTGCCTCCCTCCACACCAAAGAAGCGCAAGTCCAGCGACGGGCTGTCCGAATTATCAGCAGCAATTCTAGAAAGCCGCAAAATCATCGAAGAAAACAAGAACAAAAGGCATGCTGAAAAAATTCAGATAAATGATATGTTGCTGATCGATGATCTTATTAATAAATTGTAGTGGAATTTTGAATTAAGCTTTTTTTCATGGCAGAACATTGTCTACATCTCTTATAGTATTTATTGCCTCTTCTTCTTGAATTGTCTGGAAAAGGAATTGCTTCCAAGATGTGATTTTCTGTACCACCTCGTCTCAATTTCTTGTTTTTGGTTTTCACTGGTACCTCGGCCATGAATTCTCTCCCATCTCCCTTTCCTACTATTCCTAGTAATTCTCTTATCACTTCTTCTCGGAAATTTGAATAACTGGGTTTCTTGTCGAGATTGTATTTATAAATATAGAAAGCATTCCACATAGCGATATCCAACAAATGGAATATCACTTTTTTGTACCATCTCACAGTTTTTTTTGGACAGGAATAATAACTTATCATCTGATCTGATCTGTCATCGCCAGACATGTTCTCATTATACTTTGCAACATCCAGTGGTTTCTTTCTCTTCTTTCCATATCTGTTGTCTACTTCCACCATTTGTGGAGTATATGCAGTTGAGATAGTTAGAACATCTCGTTTATCTCTCCATTTAGAAACGTAAATATTCTTCGAACGTCGCCAAACATGCTCATCCCGTTTCAATTTTGCAGTCGTCACTTCTTTGGGATTTCCAGACCTATTACTTCGTAGAGTTCCAGTTGTATGTGTTCTTTTGTTCAAAAGCTTGTTAGATAATCCGATGCTAGTAGGGGATAAATGAGAGGGCTGTAACGGCACCCCCCACCCTAGGCACCCCCCACCCAACCCCCTATGAGAGTTCTGTAACGGCACCCCCCACCCAACCCCCTATGAGAGTTCTGTGACGGCACCCCCCACGAACGCCCCAAATCCTATGAGAGTTCTGTGACGCTACCTCCCACACCTCTACCTGCTATGAGAGTTCTGTAACGACACCCCCAGACCTCCACTTGCTATGAGAGTTTTGTAACGCACCTCCTCCTACATCAATTCATACCTATCAGGTGTATGGAGACTTTTGTAACAGTAATCCCCATTAAATGCCAATATAAATCCTCCGGAAGTCATTCTGCAGTATCAAGTTCAATAGAAATGTCTCAAAACTGTGATTATTTTCCCGAACTGAAATTTTCCTTGTTTGATAATATCAAGGAAGTTCCTCCGATCAAAAATGAGCTAGTGATTCTTGGTGAAAGGAGATACCACTTGAATAAGTCTAAGTCAAAATTTGTATCGGTGGGCCTTGTGTTGGAATCATGTTATACACCATGTATAAAGCTGAGTGGTTGCAAGAGTGATGTATCGATAATCTTCAATGAAGATGAATGGAATAATTTCCTGACATATCAAGGTATAATCACCAATTATTTATATACCAATGATAAAGCTGAACCGATAAAAACAGGAAAATTTTGTGTAGAATTTGAACAAATTTCCTACAATAGGGTTATTAAAATAATCAAGAATGATTCATACATCTACTTGGGGTATGAATCGGTGTGCAAGCTATGGGAACTGCTTCCACTCATCAAGTATAGAACTGAAATGTTTAAAAGGCAGGGATTTTCTAACTACATCAAGAATCTCCAGAAAGGTGTTCAGACCATTGGGGGAAATGTCTTCACTGCCGCAACAAATTTGCTTGGTGAGAATCACAACTACAGCAGTGAAAATGTATGTATGGCTATGGAATTGATTCACATGTATCCAGACGTATTCGAAAAACTCTAGTGCAAGGATGAAACAAGTGACATTTAGCAATCAGGATTCTATTCAGTTATTGGTGGTTTGGAGTTTCGCTTATAACTCAGCTAGGAAAGGACGTTGGCATATGTTAGCTCTAGATAGAATGCGCTTTCGTAAGAGAATAAAGGAGATCTCTAATTTAATTTCACCTATTTTGCTTGAAAACCATAGATGTAATATTTTTCAAGAAAGATTTTGTGAAATCAAATAACATATTTTTTAATGCAAACCATAGATGTGATATTTTTCGAAAAAAGATTTTGTGAAATAAAATAACATGTTCTGAATAAAAGCGTTTTATTTTTGTTAACCTAATCAAATCAATTCATTTTCATTTATCCAGGAATTATGAGCATTACTGAAACCTAACCATTTCACCAGCAGTTTCTTTCCTTTTCTTCTTATTACCTTCTCAATTAAATAAACATCGGGATATTTAGCCTTTTGCAGTTCTTCAGAATAGAAAGCTCCGGAGATTAATTCACCACTCTGATCTTCTAAGAAATATGTTGTTGGGTTGGAAATTTTGACTTTTTTGATTTTAAAAACTTCATTCGACCAATTGGGTGTATATCCTTTTGCGAATTGCTCCCTGTATTTACTTATCCTAACAAAGTCACCCACTTTAAATTTGTTTTTTATGGGGTCAATTGTTTTCAAACGACTATAGACTGTTTCTAGAAGTTGTTTTTCATTTGACATATTAATTTTACTTGGTTTCATACCAGTTGTTGAATGCTTTGTGTCATTATATTGTTCAACTATTTCTGGAATAATGTCTAACCATTTATATGATCCTTGAAAACTGAACCGCTTCCACATTAGATTTTTCAAAGTACGATTGACTCTTTCCACAATACTAGCCTTCAAAGTGGAGTATGTACTGTAGTGATTTATTTGGTATGTTTCCATCAAATTTTTAAATTCCGTATTATAAAACTCAGAACCTTGATCAGTTTGTAAATTTTTTGGTTTGTATTTCATTTGATGTAGAATAGTTTTCATAGCAAAGGTAACATCTTTAGCTGTTTTTCGTTTAACTGGTTGTATCCAGACAAATTTACTAAAAGCGTTAATTACAACTAGTATATATCGATATCCTTTGTTGACATTTGCATATGGTATCATTTCAACTAAATCAGCTTGAACTAGATCCTTTAAACCTTTGATAATAACATGTCTCCTTCTAAAATTTTTTCTTGCAGGGGCATGTAATTCCTCTACCAATTGTTTTTTACTCATCACTTTGATTTAAAGGACACTGCAGAACAATCTCAACAAATAATTGTTCAGAGTTAGGGTTGAGTGTTGCAAAACTAAGTTTATCACCTTGTTTCAATACTTTTCCTGATATATCATCCGTTAATGTTTTGTTATTTAATACTATTTCGATATCCTTAGGATAGGTTCGTATACTTATTATAGTACCCAGAGTGAGTGGGAATTCATAAATAGACAAGTTGTTTTCTAGAACGAACGCATGTAAATAGTCTCTACCGACAAATAAATCACTTTGTTTTTGATTTCCGCTTGTTCCTCTGATTGTTAATAAGCAAACACTCGTCAACGTGGTTGGCTCACAAATTATAACTGACTGTGGTGCAGCAGATTGTTGCTTATGGAGAATATGGCTCCCAAATTTATGTAGTGGCATATTTGGTTGTTTAATAGATAATGACTTGATTTATATCAGTAGGTGTTTTTTATTTGATTATACCACCTTCACGCAGCTCCTCAACAATCGAGACAATTTCGTTGTGAACGTTTGTATTTCCAGCCATTTGAGATGCAACTAATAATTTTAGTCTTTCCACCAACTCATTAAAATCATCGAAATGTTTGTAATCAATTGCCTTCTCATTGAGATCCATCAAGGTTAAACCTTTACCACTCTTAGGTAAAGAACCTGTTCTCGCTCTAGTCCTGACTTGTAATTGAGATAGAGATCCAGTTCTTAGCCTCGGTATTGCTGGAGTTTTTTGTTTGGCAATAATGGCTTGAAATTCTTTTTCGGCAGCACGTTCGGCGACCTTTTCTGCAACACTAGCAGCTTTCTCAGATGCTTTCTGTGCAGCCATATCTAGAGCCATAGAATGTAGACTAGTCACTCTAGGCTTAATTATATTTTTGAATTTATCGGAATTTGATGTAGACAAACCTCGTGAGGGATCGTGACCGAGATATATAGCATTCGTTTTTTTCAATATATCAATATAATTATCAAGATCTGCTGACTTGTATCCAAGAGGCCTTTTTTTGAACAATAGTTCATAGAGGCCTGCTGTACCAGGATACTTTTTTCCTTTAATGATAGGGTTGGCATTATCAAAATTTATAGGGGAATCACCAATGGAAAATTTATTGGTCATCACATCATAGAAAATTCCGAACGTTTCATCGAAATCTTTATTACTGGTTTCAATTTTTTCCCGAATGTAAGCTCTTGGTAGAGGCATTGCATATTGCTCCAATTCTTTCAGGTAACCAGGCGTTAATTCAATATCTGATGGTAATTCGAGTTCAGGTCTATTATACACTGTTTCATCGAAAAAACTTCCTTCATCTTCTATAGATGGATCATAAGAAAATGATGTTTCAGGTTTAGACGCAAAAATTGATTGTCGCATATAATTTGGGAAACTTGTTGAAATATTCCTTGATGGTGATGATTTAGGTGATGTCTTATACTCAGTTTTGATTTCTCGTGGTATTTCCAATTTTGATATCAAATTTTTTAGCGGTTCTGTCAATGGTTTGTATGTTTTTTCTAAATTCGTTTCAGATTGTGCAATATCACTTTTCAATAGTCTATACTTTTTTCTCAAAGCAACTCTGGTTTTTTCCAATTCTTCGGCGAGTTGATGATTCATCATGTGAGATTTGTGTCGAACTGTTGCCGGAATCTATGAAACGTATATTTATATTGTTATAAAAATGTCGAAGCCCTTTCTATATCGGCCAGCATCCATAGGGCAGTCTTTGTCTATTACAAGAAAACCAAATTTATCCGACCAACAGAATGCGCAAATTTCCTTGAATTGTGTAAAATTCATATCGATATTGACATGATCATCATAAATATGTTTCAAATTAGTCATATCTGATTGAAATACAATAATGAGGTTTGCATTATCTCTCAATAATTGTTTGGATATGGCAGAATAAGTCTGACTTATGAAAAAGGAGTCGGTATTCTTATGTCTACCGAAACAAAAATATTTTTTTATGATATTTTGATCACATGATACAACGTCATCGAAAATTATCACGGCATTTGGACTAATTTCCTCAGGATATATAACATCATCACCATCACTGAATTCATAATAACCAATCTCAGGTATAGATCCCATTAAACTTCTCAAATACTCATATTTAGGTTGATACAATGATTTTGAATAGATATAAAGATTTTCGAAACGTAATCCGTTTGGATGTTCTAGTAAACTCAACATAACATTCGTTTTTCCACAACCAGATGCACCTACAAGAAGTCCTCGTTTCACCTGAATCCCAAATAAGGGCCCATGTTTATGGTATTGTTTGACTGAACTATTACTATCATGGTTGGTGATTTCTAAATGATATTTTTGTTTCTGTATCTTCATTTCGAAAAGTTTTTATGCACTGACAACACGAAACTTTCGCTTCACTTTATATATATATATGTCGACAAAATCAGATAACTTACATTCCATATAATGACTCGACACAAGCGGAATGCTATCATTCGTTCTCAACTGTCGAAGAAAAAGGGTAGTGGGTTGTTGAATAGTCTAATCAATAAACTCCCTTTCGAGGCGCATATACCAGGGTATTCTTATTGTGGTCCTGGAACAAAATTACAAAAAAGATTGAACAGGGGTGATCCAGGTATAAATCCGCTTGATGATGCGTGCAAATCCCACGATATAGCCTATTCTAAATTTGATGACGTAGCAACTAGAAATCAAGCCGATCGTGAATTAGCGGCTGCGGCGGTTAAACGTTACAAATCATCAGACGCCGGGCTTGGTGAAAAACTAGCAGCTCTAGGAGTAGCTGGTATCATGAAATCGAAGGCCAAATTCGGTATGGGGTTGAAAAAAAAGATGTCTTGTAAGAAAAAAGGTGGTTCCTTGAAATTTGGGAAAAAACGGAAAACAGTGAAAAAATCTAAAAAGCAAAGAATTATTCCAACCCCAAAGATAGGTGGATTCCTTCCATTACTGTTACCACTTTTGGGAGCACTTGGAGCTATTGGTGGTGGAACAGCTTCGATTGTGAAGGCTGTGAATGATGTGAAAACTAATAGAAAAGCGTTAGAAGAGCAAAAAAGACATGATGCAGCCGTAGAGGAAGCATTGAAAAAGGGTAAAGGTTTATACCTCAAACCATATGCAAAGGGCTCTGGTTTGAAAAAAAACTAATTAGGAAGCTACCACACCGAGCACTCACTAACATCGACTTACTCAAATATGTTGAAAATCTTCAGATACCATATTTTCGCGGTGTTTTCATGAGAAATGAACTACCAAAAAAAATTCGAAAAAATGAATGTGGTATTGTGAACTTGGATATATCTTCGGGCGATGGAACACATTGGACAGCATATACAAAGAAAAATACGGAAATATTGTATTTTGATAGTTATGGAGATCTTAAGCCACCAATGGAGTTGGTGAAGTATTTTCGGAGTGATGGTGGCTTGAATAATGTAAAATACAATCATGATCGGTTCCAGGATTATGATTCATATCAATGCGGACATTTATGTTTGATTTTTTTATATAAGCAGTATGAAATTGGATGTTGAGCTATTTGTGAATAAACTTTTTTACCGTCAACATGTCTTTTACTTTCACGTTATCAGGCAAGTCTTCAGTTTTATCAGCTAACTTAGATGTACCTCTATATCTCGAAGATAACGTGAATTATGAAGTTGGTCTGAAGAGTTTCGAAACATTCAATCAAATTAATAATATTGATTTCACAAATAATCAGTTTTACTATAATGATAATGATCAATTAGGAATTTTAGTTGGGTCTTATGAATTGACTGACATACTGAAAGTAATTGAAAACAATGTCAAACCTGGAGTGAAAATCAAATTTACTCTGAATTATCATACTTCAAGAATTGAAGTGGAAACGAATACAAAAATCGATTTCTCAAAACCAAACTCAATAGGGGTCGTATTAGGATTCAACCAAAGAGTTCTAGACCCGGGTAGACACGAAGCATTGGATTCAGTTCAGATATTCAAAGTGAATGCTATATGCATAGATTGTAATATAGCTAATGGATCTTATTTGAATGACAAACCCGGTCATATTATTCATGAGTTTTTTCCAACTGTGCCGTATGGGTATAAAATACTGGAAACACCAGAGAATATACTGTATTTGCCTGTAACAGTCAAGACGATAAGTAACATTACTTTACGTGTTTTTGATCAAGACGAAAATATAATAGACTTCCAAAAAGAAACAATAACAATAACGCTACACTTGAGAAGAATTTATAATTATGGTACTCAGATTTAATAAGGACTCACCAGTGAACACACCCCGCAAAGTGTATAAAAGAAAGATTACTACCAATGGACATGTTAGTTCTAGAAAGAACGCCAAAATATTAACATCTAAAAACCGATTGTTTCTGAAATCTCTTGGATTCGAAGTATTGGTATAATGGAGCTGTTAAATGTAACTGGTAGACCTTTCAATGACACAACGGTAGAAAACTACCAATTCCACACATATCAACCGTATGTTGCAAGTAATTTCAACTACAATGACGAGGTCCGCATCCCAATTCAGGAACTTGATAATTATTCAGCGCCTTGTAATAGTTATTTATACATTGAGGGTAAATTGACTCAAGAGAACAACAGCCCTGTTGATAAAATAAAATTCATAAGTAATGGAATTTCATTTTTGTTTCGAGAAATTAGATATGAATTGGGTGGTATCGTTGTTGACTCTGTCAGAAATGTAGGCTTGGTTTCCACCTTGAAAGCATACTTATCATATAACACTAATGAATGCAACTCTTTACAAAATGCAGGATTCTTCAAGTCGTTACCTACCGAAAAGATCTTGATCGATTCCAAAGGATTATTCAATGTGTGTATTCCCATGAAGTTTCTAATGGGCTTTTTTGAAGATTTTAAGAAGTTGATCATTAATATGAAGCAAGAGTTAGTTATTATTCGGTCTAGTGATGATTTCGATAGTGTCACAAGCACAGTTGATACAGAAAAACCGAAGGTTGAAATAAGTAAAATATTCTGGAGAGTACCACACGTCACTCTTAGTATTCCTGCACAACTTGGGATGAATAAAATCATCAATAGGAACACAGATCTTCCAATAAGTTTCAGGTCATGGGAGCTGATTGAATACCCTAGTTTACCACCCTCTTCTCGGCACCAATGGCCAGTCAAAACGAGTAATAAAATAGAAACCCCTCGGCATGTAATTGTAGCATTTCAAGTTGATAAAAAAGGGAAAATTATGAGTGATATGAGTTCGATAATTGCGGTCTTACAAACATGAGATTATTTTTGAATTCAGACAAGTTTCCCTACAATGATCTATACTTAGATTTCAAGAACAATAAGTTTGCAACTTTGTATGAAATGTATGCTAATTTTCAAGAAACGTATTACAATGAAAAAGTTAGCAATGAACCATTATTTAACCCAATTGAATTCAAAGAGGTGTCTCCCATAACACACATCGATTGTTCACGACAAAAAGAAGCTGTACAAACTGGTAGTATAGTTATGCGAATTGAATTTGAAACTGCTGAAGCTACAAAAAATAATACTACAGCTTACTGTCTGATTCTCCATGAAAGACATTTTACATACAATCCTCTAACCAAAATGGTACGGCAACTTTGAAATGCGCATGGCGAATCTACATTATAACAGTAAATGACACCGTAGAGATGTATCATAATGAAATCAGTGCTGTATCAGAGAAGTGCACGTAAAGCACTATTCATCAACTCTCTTGACAAACATATGAAAAAATTAGAGGAAATCAAAAGAGTTTTGCAGCTGTATAGTGACAAAATAGTTGTTTTGAAAGCATTGTATAATTTGAGGATATGAAGCTCATTTTAGATGTTCAAGGCTTCAAATTGGAAAAAAATAAATTCATTGTTAAAGAGTTAGCTGGTTTTGATGGATTCCGAATATGTCACTATATCTTCAAAGCACCATTCCCATTCGATCATTTGTCACCAGATTTGCAGAGACAAGCTCACTGGCTAACTGAGAATCATCATTGCATAGCATGGGATGCTGGATTCACACCACAACATCTATTTAGCAAAATAATCATGGATTTATCAAATTCTTATGACATCATCTATGTGAAAGGTTTAGAAAAAGCTAACTATATCAGACAGTTTATAAACAAACCAGTTGTTGAATTCGATGAGCAGCCAACTTTAAGAATTTCTCAACCAAAATGTGTTAACCATTCAAAGAATCAATGTATATGTGCACTATCCAATGTTTTTTATTTGTATGAAAATTTTATCATGACCTTTTAATAAAAAATAATATATTAAATTTGACTTTTTATTTCGAGTAAGGTTAATAAAATTATTTATTATCCATATCAAGATTATTTTCTTCATCCTCTCTTTCTTCTTCTTCTTCTTCTTCTTCTTCTTCTTCTTCTTCTTCTTCTTCTTCTTCCTCCTCTTCTTCTTCTTCTTCTTCTTTTTCACCGCCTTGTTCCTCACTCTCTTCATCGCCACTATCACTGAGCCAATAATCTGATAGATTCTTAGGAAGATACTTTTTGATGCGGTGCAGGTAGCCCACGAAGTTCAAATTCATTAGACCTTCTACAAAATTCTCCAGGTTCACATCACCCTCTAGTAATTGTTGACATAACTGAACTCCCGCATCATACATTTGAGCTAATTTTGTACAATACTCTTCGGTGTGCAAACGACCCATACCATATACCGCTTCATGCTCCGCATCAAAGCGCAAATTACTGAAAGTTTGTAGCAAATTTTCGACACCACTTTTGAGATCCTTTATTTCAACTTCACTCACATATGCCATCCACATTTTAACGGTTTTAATAAAAATGATTGGTTTTCACAAAATGAAATGTGAGGCATCATATCAGGATTTTATAATTTTATAAACCTATCCCTTCTACAACTTTTTAATTTGCATCAAACAAGTTCTCCCTTCCAAGAACTTTCAAACTAGTTTAATCAAACAGGTTCTTCCACCCATCAAACAGGTTACCTCTTCGACAACTTTCAAACCAGTTTCACCACACTCACATCAGAAATGAAACAAAATTATAAATACAGTTATTTATTGAAGTAATAGTTCCAGTTTCAATACAAGCATTTTAATATTATTATCCAAGTACAAAACGACAATTTCGATAGACATAACTTGATTTTGTATTTCAATAGTAATTCATGATGACAACAAAACAATTTAAGCACATGTATTACTCAAATCAAAATTACTCACATAAAATTCATCATAATTATTTTCTAGCGTACATAAGTCTTCCGCTAATTCAATTAACAATTCCAAATTTTTATTGCTAGAAGTATTACTATCAATAGATTTATGCCCCCAGGCTAATGTTTTTGCAACACCTGGTAAAACATATCTTTTATCATCATGAGATGATAATGCTACTTTATTTTTCAATTCAGTGTACATTACATGTAAATACGATCGGAAAACATACATTTTTCTATAAACTACCCCACCTTCTTCGACAATTTGTTTGAAGTTTGTGAAATTAAGCTGATTTTCTATTACACTTTTAGATATTCCCTTAGCTTTTTTTGTTTCACTATGACTTAGCTTGACGCAATAAGCTTTAGCTCCTGTACCATAAAAACTTTCTATGAGGGCTCCACTATATTCATCCTTGAATTTTCCAACTACTGACTTGGTTTGTGGAATATTATGGATATTCTTGTCAGGATAATTCGATGTATCAAACCAGAATAAATTCTCTTTGATATCATTATAAACATTATCAGTATTTATATGTAGAATCAATGAATCTGTATCAGTGTAGCATAGTGAAGCTCTTTCGCCGTAGTTTGATTTGATAAAATCATAATAGAAATCATACATCACTGTTTTTGATATATCGAGAATGGAGAAACCGACATATAAAGGTTTATCATAGCAAACTTTCAGTTGTTTCATTTGAATGGCTACCAAATTTTCGGAAAATACAGAACTCGACTTGAAATGAGGTTTACTTATTAGAACTTGAGCACCAGTTGTACCACGCACATTCTCCCAATGTGATAAGAGCTTAATATTTACGCGTTTATCAACATTTTCCATAGTTTTACCAAAAATTGAATTCGTGAGATACTTAATGAGATCTTTTTCGAACGCATTTTTGGCATTGTTACGAAGTTTAGTATTCAGGTCAATATAAGACTTCAACCATCTATTTTGCGAAAATTCTAATATTCGGTGAACTTTTTTTAATACCAAGCCATGTTTTAAACACTGTTTGAGATTTCTGTAGTGTATAATATATTTATTCTTATCATAGAGGTTTAAAATGAGTTTGGACATTTTTCCATTTGGTGGAATAATATTTTCTGGACAAAATGGGAAATCGTTATGGGAATCATGTAGTTTTTCAGGATATTCCAAATCTACTTCTAATACGAAACCCTTATCAGAATCATCTTCATATAACGAACAATCAAAATTTGCAATTTCTTCTTGAGTTAGCCATCTGAATTCACCTTTTGGGAGGGGTTGACTCATTGCACACCCGTAAAGATTAGTTGAATCTAGATACAAAAGATATGAATTAGGTTTGGAGCTGTCATAGTTCTGAAGGAATTTGTTATTAGCTGAAGCTTTCCTTGTGGAACATTGGCTAACCCCACCCCGAATACCTTTTCTAAAAAAATGTAACATGTCTATATCGGTGATTAGTTCAAGTTGGGTACCTGTATTGCGTAGCATAGCGTCCCAACTCAATGATGGAGCTGTATAATATTGTGCAGGATCGAGCTTATATATTCGTATACAAAATTCACGAAAATTTTCGAATATGTCTGCAAGCAATAGTACATCAGATTTGAGGTAAACATCGGAATAATCACCCAAAGTTTCACATTTGAAAATATTCCATACATTTTTGGCCCTCCTGTAATCTTCTGAACTAACATCCTGACCACGCAGAATGTCGAAGAAATCATTTCGACGTGGCAACTTTGTTTCATCCAACTTTTCAATCGAATCCACGTATGAATAAGGAAAAATGCCCTTTTGTCTAATTTGATCAAACTCGTTCTGATTGGGAAAGTATTTCCTAATTTCCGTACATTGGTCTGACTGCAATGTTTTGCTCAATTTATCGATAGATCCGGGTAGAAAACGAAACGAATCGAGAAATCGTAATTTCATATATACGTCTCTCTTTTCACCATCACCCCTTTCAACTAGAATATGTTTAGAGAAGGATATGTATTTTTCTTTGTTTTGTGCTAAAACATCTATTTTTTCTTTATTCAAGGCCAGTTTCTTGATGAAAAGATGACAATCGTAATTTGTGAGGTTATGTAGGAATACGGGGGTGAATTTGGGGATCTTGTAATTTAAATTACATTTAGAATGTGCCACGCCCCTATAGTGACCTGTCATATGACAGTGGTCTCTGACTCTGACCTCATTCAACTCAATTATTTTTTCACAAATATGACATGTAGTACTGCTTCTGAAATTCTGCTCCTGAGCGTCTGTAAGAGGTAACATTTCTTTAGGATACTTAAAATATTTACTGTAGAGTTGAATCACTTCTTGCTCTATTCTAGTGACGAATACATCTGCAGCATCACTACCGCGATAATGGATTAATTTTGATAACGAATCATCAAAGCTGCATTTGATGTAAAAAGAGAAGGAGTATGGAATATGTTCATATGTTTTAATTGTGAAGGCTTTGTCGTTATTAGGTTCATTATATTCAATTGGTTTCAAAATACTTTCAAAATCTGCGTAAATAACGAATGGAACTATGAGCTGTCTTTCAAGATTAACAAATTTGAGAATGTTCTCAGGAAGCTCTTCCCCAAACTTATTTGTAGTTAAAGTGCGTGTCGGTAATTTGGTATATATAAAATTGCAATCATTGCTCTCATGAAGCGTTAACTCTTTTTGAGTTCTGAAAAACTGAAGGCAGCCATTGCAAATGAAACATCGCCCATTATGCTTGGATTTTTGATTCGAAACTAATCGAGAAAGATCTTTTATATAACAATAGTGACTGTTTCCTTTATCATCAGTGATGAGTAAAAGATTCACATGAGTATTTTTTTTACATTTAGTAAAATATAATGGTCCTACAACCTCTGTTATCATTTCACCATCTTTAAAAAAATTATCTAGACCGAAAACGTTAATTGAAATATTATTCATCGATTCAAATTTTGATATATCTGTCAGTTTAACAGGAAAATCTATACCTTCGAAATTGAGCAGTGTCGAATAATCTGGATACGAAGATACACGCTGAGGGTTGCCAGTAGCAGCAAAAATAGCTGCATTGACTGCATAAGCGAAGCACTTCTCATCTTGATTTTGAATATTCAAAACAGCTTTTCTATTTTCAATCTGCTTGGGTAGTTTTATGAAGGACGAGCCTGAGAGAGGGCTGTACTTGTTGATATTTACTTCCAGAAATGCGATTTGTTGCAAAATCCATCCTTGAAATATTTCAATATTAGTTTGGGAATTTCTAATTTGATAGTTAACTTACCTGAGTCCTTTTCCTGTATAGCTGATGTCTTTGACATAATATCCGTTTTGAAGTCTTCATAAATTTCTTCTAAATTGGTGGATTGAGTTATAATTCTATTCTTCGTATTGAAAGATTTCAAATCAGAGACATTTTTCTCAGGTATGATGTATACCGAGAACAATTCGAAGTGTAATTTCAGTGCTCTGAATTTTTCAACGTATTCGGTCAAAATGGAAAGAACATTATTTTTTATATCATAAAAAAAATCATCATGATCAATATGATGATGTTTTGTAGAGAACTTATAGCTTGAAATTCGACATTTGAATGCACTACTAATTCGTTCTATACCATCAGCTCGTACTTCCAGAACATTTCTTCTTCTCTGCCCTAACTGTTCATTTCCAATCGTTGGATTCATTTCAAGTTTCGAAGACATCTTCAGTTTTTTGGATGATTCCCTCATATTCTCTTCAACATGTTTGCTCTCCCTTAAGTGGCGTAATAAACTTTTTCTTGCCGAAAAGTTTTTTCCACATTGCGAGCACTGCATGTTTTGGTGTACTTGACTGATCAAAGTGAACGAATGAAACTGGAACTATTACTTAGTCCTTGATATTGTGTAAACGGTATTTAAAGCCCAATCTGATTGAATATGGGGTGGGGGTTGATGTAAATCCAACGGGCTATTATTTCCTCGTAGGCGACTTATTTATTTCCCGATTATATTCTCTAGAGAATAATACTATTCTTGTGGGAATGGAATGAGGTTACATCAAAAGCCCACCTTATTGGTTGTCTAAAAATAAATCAGTTGGATCGCGGTAGACAAGATTTGAATCGAACCTGCTCCTCGGAACCTGTTTATACTGGTTCATACTAGAAAAGGCAGGTGTTCCAATTTGAATATTTTATAATCCTCTCGAATGTTGATTTGTTTCGAAATCACATTGAAACAACTTCTCAAAACGACTTCTCCAAACGAGTTACCAGTTTTTATATAATACCGGATACAAGACAAGATTCAGTCGAGCTAACTTCGAGGTCGTTATTTTCTCACAGAGAATCGCGACCTTCTAAGAACAAGTCATCAAATTATGTTTTTCATGTCACCACCTGGTACGAGGCGAAATTTAATTTTAATGTGCTGCTTTTTGAATAATTTATAATTCCCTGGCCTCGAATGGTGAGACAAGTTTTTCAATGTTGATTTGTTTCGCAATCATATCGAAACAACTTCTCGAAACGACTTTTCCAAACGAGTTACCAGTTTTTATATAATACCGGATACGAGACACGTTCCATTCGAATTCGAGGTCGTTATTTTATTACAGGTAATCGCAACATTTCATTTCACCAACAGGCACGAGGCGAGTTTTTAATGAGATAGTTGAGGTAATTATTTAAATTAATTTGTTTTGCAATCACGTGAAACAACTTCTCAAATCCACTTATCTCCAAACGAGTTACCAAGTAGAGGACACTTGCCTGTTGAGGTGAATTCGAGCCCGTTATTTCCTCACAGAACAACTCATCAAATTGCGTTTTTATTTCATCCACTCTTCCTACTCGGTATTTACTAGATATCGAGCTTCTAGCAGAATCAATTATAAGTTCAGAATATTTTCATTACTATGAACTAAAAGATATTTCCATTTATCTTTTTGTGTGTTCCAAACAATGTCAAAGTATCACTTTCGAAAAGAAAACGATGCATTTTTAAATTCAGAACATTTTCATTAATATGAACTAATGAAATATTTTTATGTATATTCTAGTATGTATCTTCTTGTATGTATGTGCGAAAACCAATCAGTATTAAAGAATACCTTTGGAAAAGTAAATAATGAATGTTTGTCGGTATATCTATAGTTTCAACCAAAATGAGCTCTCAATCTAGAATAATGATAAGGATTGGAAAATCAAGGAATTGAGAAAAAATTTGACTCAAAATTGATCTGAAATATCACGGCTTTAGCACAAAAAACTCTGTTTTACTGTGTTCGATGAATCAATGAGGTACTTTGTATGCCCACCATTTTATTTCACCAAATCTCATATTCTGTGACAAATTTCGAGCACCACAAGTCTAATAGATTAGCATTACATATGAGAAAATCAAATGGCTACAATCCGAATAATTACAAATTTTTTGCTGTTATATGTTACAGCCGTAGAAAAAGTATATTGAATAACTCGTACAAAATGATAACTCCCTACTCAAATGATTTAAGTGCATTCATTGAGTCTCTCGTAATTTTCTTGCAGTTTATCAAACGATTTGAAGAAAAGAGTTCTGGTTGTATCATTTATATTTTTCACAATGAAGTAGATTAATAAATCTAGAATAATTGAACATATTTCTTTGAATTTCAACAAACTTATCAATATTAACTTTCTAATATGTTCTGGTTCATACAGATAGACTACTTCACTGACAAATACGTTCTATTCAAGAAAAACATAGATATAGAAGACCTAAATATGGTTAACTTCATTATTGCTAGAAATCAAGTTACAACCCTAATTCATGTATCACAAATACTGAAGCAAAAATTTTAATTCGATCAAATAATGGGTAATGATTTATTAATACATACTAACCATTATTTAAGAGTTGAGATAATCCACAGATATTGGAATAATTTCCGGTTATAATGATCAGTTTGAGAAATCGTAACATATTGCCCTTGAGAAGAGAATGGTTAAAAACCGCTTTGTACGGTGAAGACAAGTTCCACTACCACTCTACCGCAGAAAACATATTTAAAGAGGGTTTTGCGATCACATCTTCAATTCGTTTCAACACCGCCTGAAATTATAATCATCATGAGTAGTTTCGAATCCATGTCACTCGAAGAGATGGCTGAGATGAACTGTGACAGGAGCATCAGCGAGATCATCCACATATTGGATGATAATACGACATCACAAGAAGGTATGTATCATGTGTTTATTTACTTTTTCACCACTGCATCAATTCGGTGGTATATCTGTATTAGTCATAAGTTTTTGCTGCCTCGAACTGTATGAACTCCTTGTTATGAAACCCCGTGTTTCGGTAAACAATAAAGATTCTATTCTATTCTATTCTACATCACAAGAAGCTCCCTCGCAGCCAAGGACAACGATGACCCCGACGACTCCTACACAGTTCACCAGCCAACCACCCATTTTCACCACGACCAGCCAACCCGCTATGTTCACCACGACCACCCAACCAGCTATGTTCACCGCGACCACCCAACCAGCTTATTACACAACGTCCACCCAACCAGCTGCCATATCCACCAGACCCAACGCCACCCAGCCAGCTGTCACCCAACCAATGTCCAGAACCACCAGAGCCAACACAACCAGGGTTACAAGACCAAGCGACGTCCTCGGAGATCTAGATAGAAATATGGATGATATTCTCCGAGGTTGCGTCGCAAAGCAGAAGGAGGAACTGGAAAGGGAGGCAGCGGACTGGCGAAAGGAGGTCCTGACAAATGCGTCCGGTAGGCTGACTATCTTAAAATCCCAGAGAATGAAGATGTCTAAAAGGATAGCCCACTTCAAGAATTTTGTCAACCTCCTTGTTGAGGATATGGGTCGGGTGGAGAATGACATAAAAAATGTTGAAAGTTTAGTAAAAATACTCAAATAAATATTTTTACATTACCACTACTATTTTTATTTCACTAGGTATCCATATAATTTGAAAATATCTACAATGAATTCATTCAGAAAATACCTATTTGAAAAACTTTGTGAGTCTTCTAGTCAAAAGATAATAATAAATGTGAGAGCATCTCACATTAGCTATATATTACTTATTTTTTTATTCTCCATAAAAATTCAGTTAAATAGTCGGTCCAATTTACTGATGGTCGTCTGGAAATTATAAGCCTGGAGGCATGAGGCGATTCGACGACCATGCTATTAAATTTACATTTTAATTAGCCTAGCTCGAGAACACTCTTCTGTATAATCTGTTGGGTATTTATTGGAATTTAAATCATGCAAAACATATTTCCAGTCATTACTCATTTACATCGACTACTAGCGTTATTTGTTTAGCGTTTTGTTCTCGCGTAACTTATTTGTTATGATATTTGATGTGTTCTCATTATTATTATTATTATTATTATTATTATTATTATTAGTTGAATTCATTTTAATTCCAGTCACGACTCATCATTATTATTATTATTATTATTACACTATTAGTCGAGAAATAATTAATCTAGGAAATATGTTTTGGATTCAGGACCTTGAATCAAGACGACACTTTCGTTCTATACAAATAAATCTATGCGCACTCGAAGAATTGTAAACTAGGAACGGTCCATGTCGCCTTGATAACCCAACAGATTCAAATCTTGTATCGTCTCTTATACTGAAAACCCTGTAGTATCTGTCGGCGAGATGTAAGGTAGAAATGTGATTTTCTTTTTCAGAATAAGTTATAAAATATATTTTTGTAGGTACATTGGTAACGTACTGATATTTATCCAGTTCACTTGGTATTATGGACTATTCTCGACTATTCTAGAATGAAACGCAATCATTTTCAATAGATTTTATTGAAGATATCTAACAAAATACTCATAGATAATAGGGAACACAAGACATGTAATAAATCCACTTTAAAATTCACTGATCTCACACAGCAATCTTTTGGTTCTTCATTCTTTGTCCCTTCTTGTGGCTTGTATAGAATATCCTTTATGAGATTGGCATAGGGGCAAATCTTTGAATACTTCAAGTGGTCCTCAATAGGAATATCTTCATGATTCCACATGTGGATTTCAATCCCACATTGAAAACATTCCACAATATCATCCTTGCCTTTGAAATAAAATCCTGCATTAGCCAGTTCTATAGGTTTTTGATTTCCAGTCCAATTTCTATATGAAAGTAGTCGCTTATCGAATGAATTATACCAAGATCTTGGGATCGACAAATCTTTCATACACGAAAAATCTTCGATACACATTATCAATACGTTTGAAGTCGATATGACTAGTTTCAATGTATAACTGATGGAAAAATTGAATTTGTTGTTACAACTATATTTATTCGAAATGGGGGATGCGTTACAAAACTCTCATAGCAAGTGGAGGTCTGGGGGGTGTCGTTACAGAACTCTCATAGCAGGTAGAGGTCTGGGGGGTGTCGTTACAGAACTCTCATAGCAGGTAGAGGTGTGGGAGGTAGCGTCACAGAACTCTCATAGGATTTGGGGCGTTCGTGGGGGGTGCCGTTACAGAACTCTCATAGGGGGTTGGGTGGGGGGTGCCGTTACAGAACTCTCATAGGGGGTTGGGTGGGGGGTGCCTAGGGTGGGGGGTGCCGTTACAGCCCTCTCATTTATCCCCTACTGATGCTGTTGTAAAAATTATCCATGAATAGATGGTGTCTTTTGTTGAGATAAGGTTCCATCAAACGAAGGGCAAGAGAATCTACTTTGGATGTTTGAACATCGTTACGGTTTGTCTTTCCTTTGTAAATCTCAATATTGAGAACAAAACCATCACTTGAGCAAAGTTCATAAAATTTAATGCCGTACTTCGACTTTTTATTCTTTATATAAACACGGAACCTCAACCTCCCTCGGAATAATAAAAGAGATTCATCTAAGGATAAGGCCTCCTTGGGATGAAATATGCCTTGGCTATTTTTTATTACTTTTTTCAAAAGTAGGTTTACTTTTCCTAAACCATCATTGTCATCTTCATCAGAACAATTCAGGCATCTTAGAATTTGTTCAAACCTCCTGCCAGACATAGAAGCTGAAAATATGGGATGGTAGTAAAGAGGATCCAGTGAAAACACTCCTGACAGAGCGGAATTTCAGCTGACCGCCTAGTAAGCACAAACCAATAAACTTTTTCAGCTCTTCCAAACTTATGGGTTTGAAAGTTTTGAACCTCTCGTTCCTTCGTTTCGGCCTGTTTTTCAAATAGAGAGCCTGTCCGTATTCATTGGTCTTCTCAAGCAGCATGGTCATAATATCTCGCGTCCATACTAAATCAAACACCTGAATAGGTTTTAGATTCTCTATATTCCTTCTAATGCCTGATTTAGAGTCATCGAACATCAGATCGATTGGATCTTTTATGGTACTCTCCCATATGAAATTATTTATAGCTGATGTCTCGTCTGTAATGAAAGGAATACATTTATGAGTGAATGGTAATAAAGGAAAAATATATATTACCCTCATTTGTCTCATCTTCGATGTGAGAATCTGAATCTGATATAATCTGGTTCGCAGGTCGCCCTTCTATGTTATCTCTAGAATGACAAGGTGTTGTCGAAGTAGTCGCTGTGAAAAATAAAAAAACTTGTATAAGGTGATTTACAGAATAAAATAAACCATTAGAAACCGCAAAAAACATTCAAGAATCACCTACCCTGATTATTTTGGCCTCGTCCAATTTGTAAATCACTATCATCGGAACCGTAACTAGAACTGTTTTCTAATAATTCACTAGCATGTACTTCAAAATCAGAATCTTCATCTGTGCTGAACGGGTCGTGCTCTGATGAAGGAATATCACTATCACATCCTTCATACCACTCCAGTAATTTCTCTTTTTCTTTATCATCCATCACGAATCATATTCTATACACTCACTCAGACGAAGAATAAATGAGAACAAAATTCACCGGCATTCAAAGTATTGTTGTATGGCATATGCATGCGCTACTTACTGAGCTGAAAATTTCAAAATAATTCATACTATCTAACCCGAAAATATAGTTTTAGGTGTCCAGCGGGACACTTTATACCTCAATGCATGAAGAATCGACGGCATTTCAAGCTAGCTCTCAGTTGAGCACCGAAAGTAAATGCGGTATATACCGTCAGTGTCCAAACTAGCACTACCACTTTGCGGCATATGCCGCTAATGTCGTGGTTTCAACATGTCATGAAAATGTGTGTCCGTCAACGTGTTAAGAGTTATACTTTGCCATACAAGTAGTGGATGTTTTAATTTTGATGTGTAAATTTGTTAAGTTTGTTTCATACATTTTATAACACATCAATTGTTTCTTTGGAATACTTTTTCATTTATGCAATTTCCTCATGTCTAAGTTGTGAATCAAGTTGAATAAAACGTTTTGGCCAAAATAACATATTTATTGTTTTCATTTCTCATAAGTAATCCAATCAGAAAATCATTGTAATGAACCTCATAGATGTCTCATAGGTAGTCTTCTACAAATGAAGTCTCGTTTGGTAACTGCAACTGAACGAGCAGCATCAACGCGATTCTGATGATTTTCCTCCTGTTTCAGATTGATTTCAAGGTCATCTCCGTTCAATATGCAGAAGTTGTGCAATACAGAGCAAGCTAACACGAAGTCAGGTATTTCTGCAGTCTGTCATAGGAAGACATTGCAAAATACTTCGAAAACGACCTTTCAGGAGTCTAAATGCCCTTTCAATGGCTATTCTTGCAGATGAATGACAAAAGTTGAAATTTCTCTGGTGCTCACTCAAATGGCCATTGTCAGAAAATGGAACCAACAGATTCTGATGCAGCTTGTAGGCAGCATCACCTAAAAGGTGACAGTCTTCAGGAAACTTTTCCTCATTTCCCAGGAAGTCTTGAACCTCTGATAGACGGAACACTTGTTGGTCATGCACAGATCCAGCATGTACAACCAAGCAATGTAGAAAACGGGCCTTGTGATCACATATCGCAGCTCCAACAGAAAAAAGGCACAAATGCTAGAAGTGATATTCGGAGAAAATCCACTTCGAAGTTCTTATGCTTCCATTTTTAGCCGTAAATTTCATGATTTTTGTTTTTCTGAGTATAATATTTTTTCTTATGAACAAGGTACATATCAGTTTCGAGTGAGCAGTGGATTTCTCATTTGAGATTACAGTTTTGATATTCAATTTATTAATAATAGTATTTTTATTGGAATTATGTCACTTTTCTCGTGAACCGTAGAACCAATCTCGAGTTCGATATATATATATATAGAGAATTGTAGTTCAAACTAGAATATGAAATTAAATGAAATGAAATGAAACATCTTTACTGAAAATTGAAAAAACACATTGATCATAAATATTAGGACATATTGAACACGTTTTTATAGAAGGATTCATAGTATTTTGGAACAATATTATTATTCAGTAGACTCAAAATGTCTTTCTTTTTATTCTCACTCAGAGTGAGTTTTGTGTCATAAGCTTGTTCCAATGTTATTTCAGCGATAGCAGATGATCTTGATTTTCGTTGAGACCGGATATTGATAGCAAGATAGTCAGCTATCTTATCGAATTTCATCACTTTTATATCATTCATTTTGACTAAATCATTGTTCTCATTTTTTGAGAAATTATTCCCGATCTTGTTCGCGAGATTTTTCAGGTCATAGAAAGACTGATGAGACATCTCGTTCACTATGTGGGGCTTTCCCTGCTTCTTTGCTCCTCGGATGATGGATACATATTGATCTGGTACATAAATGGGTCCTGCTCTTTTAGCCCGTGATACTGCCTTTTCGATTACAGAATGGCAGTTATCACCTTCATTCTGAGTATGTCCTCGGATGAGGAATTTGTGAGTGATGGATTTGTTTTTCAACGTTTTCACTGCATATCAATACATAGCAATGATGTACCTACAACAACACACAAAGTGAAAAGGATAATTCAGAAAGAAACAGGTCAGAGAATACCTGTTTTTTTGTTGTCCTCCACAATTATCTGAATAAAAAATTATTTCCAGATCATCATCATCTCTCTCAGCTCACAGTTTTCTCAGATATTCGAGTACGCATGTACCAATTTCATTGGCACCACGATTCCCTTCGCCCTTATGCCAGAAGTAACATTCTGTAATATCTGATTTCAACTCACAAATCTGGAAAAGAGTATGTGGTAAGAATTGTATAACAAAATAGGTCTGAAGTGGAGGAAAAGATAGAGCACACACAATACTGTATAGCTTGATGATTTCTTATTGTAATTTATACTCACAGTGAGATTATAAGAATTCAGTTTCGATTGATAAAAGAACGATGAGCTTGGTCCTAAGGATGAAGGTAAACTGCCTGTAAATCGTATGTTGCTAAAACCTGGTGGATATTTTGATCCTGTTTGTCGCGTGATTTCTCAGAACGGCTCAGTTCTTTCTCGGCGAGATGTAGTTCATAGTCCTTTTCAAGCAGAGTCTTTTCTTGTCCCAACGCATTTTCATAGGATTCACATAGATCGCACATATCTTTTTTTGGCTTGAAGAAGCCAATGTTGAATTCTGAATTAAAAATGTTTGCATAGATTGCATAGCTGACAGGAACTTTATTCTGCGAATTACGTAGTTTTTCGTAGTCTCTGTGTAATTCTGAGAGTGTCAGATTCCCTTCAAAGTATTCACGGGAAGTGTCCACACGAAGATAGTGACTTTCAACACGTGGTATTGAATTGATGTGTTCTCGGACAGATTGCTTTATTTCGACATCCAATTTTTTATGACGCCCATGTTTTCCTCTTTTATCTCCGGGTACGAAGCCATTCTCCATATTTTCAATAACTGTTCTTATTGGACGATCGCAGATACCCAGCGTGTTCTTTAAAAAAGTTTTACATACTCTCATTTTCTGATTCGCATAAGAAGTAGAAAGCACTTTTGAGTCTCCTTGGTTCTTTCTCAAGATTGACCCTCCTATACGTCGGTTTGATCGGTTGAATACAAGATGCGATGAAGAGTCTTTGCTTTCCTAGATCACCGCAAACATTTTTCTGTACAATCAGGTTTCATTATTTTTTTTTTCAAATACTTTTTTACTTTTCGAGGAAGACGTATATTGTTCACCTTGATTTCTCAAGATTTTTTTTTCTTTCTTCCAGTTCGTTGGATCACGTTTGCGTTTTTTCCTTTCTTCCCATGCTCGTTTTCGTTGACTATTCTATTTCCTTGTACATTGACACTTTGATCGATCAATTTTTCTGTTTCATCCCCAGAAGATAATGCATGTGAGTAGGGTTCCGTGGGACTGAGTCTGAAATCTGGATCTGCAACCGAATCATCATCATCTTCGTCCATTTCTTCATCATCAGGCTGCTCTTGAGTATGAACCATATTATTCGAAGTTGCACCATCTGTATAGGAATTTGTTATATTCGGACTGTACGTTAGGGTTAGCATGTCCAAAATCTAGTGGTCCTCATGAGCAGAAAAATTGTAAGGAAGAACAACAAAAATGTATAAATTGTATACGAGCAAATACTAAGTACAACACATCACTAGACATTGAACATACTGTGTGGGGTAGAACAAATAATAAAAGATAAAACTTTATATAGGAATGATGCAAAGTAGCAACTAAATATCATGTGTTTGAATATCGAAAGCCTATTACCAAAAATAGATGAAATTAGGATGTTTGTAAGAGCAGAAATGAACAAAAATGAAATTATAGCATTCACAGAGGCCTGTATAACTAAAGATATAGAAGATAGTGAAATAAGTATTAATGGATATGTAACAATAAGATGTAACTCAATAAGTAGACATACAGGAGCTATAGTTGTTATGTGCGGAACGATATTCAATATGAAATAGTTGAAAATATTAGTGTTGGAAAGGACATATGGATTGTTATAGTACAAATTAAGAAAGATATATACATTATTATATATAGGTCACCAAGCTCGAGTATTTCAATTTTCTTAGAACAAATGAGGGATTTCATGGATGATGACTTAATGTTAGGAAATGAACATATATATTTGATGGGGCATTTGAACATAGATTTTCATAAAGATAGTTTTTATGAATCTAAAGCAGTAAGGCAGCTACACAGGTTCAACCTTAGACAAGTTGTAACAGAATGTACCAGAATAACCAAAGATTCTAGAACTTTAATTGATCCAGTTTTTACTAATGATGAGTCTATTAGAACAGAAGTTAAAAGGGTACCAAAATTTTCAGATCATGATATTGCACAAATAACGACTAATCAGGAATCAAATAAAATTAGTATTACCAGTAAATATAAACAAATAGAATGTAGAAACAAAAAGAAAATAAAAGAATCAAATTTTGAAAAAGTCCTTAGTGAATGTGACTGGATAGATGGCGACACAGAACAATTAGTAGAGATACTCTATGAAAATATATACCTTAGACAAAATAGCGCCTGTCAAAATAATAAATGTTCGAGAAAATAATAAATGGTTTGATGAAGTAACCCAAAAGATCTTGAATGAAAGAGATAAATTATATAAAAAGTATTCAATAGAAAAAACTACAGATAACTGGAATGATTACAGGTCGAAAAGAAACGAATGTACAAATTTGATAAAAAGAAAAAAATATGACTACTACAAAGATTTAATTGATAGTTACAAAAACAATGGGAAAAAAATGTGGAAAGGTATCAAAGAAGTTATAGGCCATAAAAAAACAAATAGTCAAACATTCACAAATATTTATTTTGATAATAAGAATGTAACAAAAATAATGGATATTTCAGAAAAATTTAATATGTACTTTATTGAAAGCATCGAAAATATAGTAGGAAGAAATAGAAACCAACACATTACTACTGCTGCAGAGTTACAGGAAAATATAATATCACTGAGTAGATTAACCAAAATGAAAGATGTTGACTTTGAAAAGATTATTAGGGAAATAAAAAAAGAGAGCTCTTCAGATATAATGGAAATGGACATAATTAGAGCAGGTAAAGATAAGTTGAAACAAGAAATCATAAAAATCATAAATAAATCAATAGAACATGCTAGAATTCCCAGCAGGTGGAAAAACTCAATTGTTATCCCAGTTCCAAAAGTGGTTAATTCAAAAAAATGTGAAGAATATAGACCTATAAATACTTTGCCATTACCAGAGAAAATAATGGAGATTCATATAAAAAAACAATTCTTAACACACTTAATGGATAATAATATACTTATAGAGAACCAGTCAGGATTTCGTGATAAACACTCATGTGAGACATCTATTCAGTTGGTAATTACTAAGTGGAAAGAACAGATTGAGCAAAATAAAATAGTGTTATCGGTATTTGTAGACTTCAAAAGAGCGTTTGAGACTATCAACAGAAAAATAATGATTGAAAAACTTAAAAAGTACAGAATACGGCGTGAAGCACTTGAATGGTTTGATGATTACCTGAATGATAGATCTCAACAAGTGAAAATTAACAACTATGTGTCACAGAAGCAGAAGGTTGAATTTGGAGTACCACAAGGGTCGGTACTCGGTCCAATTTTGTTCATCACATACATCAATGATATTGTGAATTGCTTTGATGAAGAAACAACAGTCAACTTATTTGCCGATGATACGGTAATATCAGTATCTGGGAAATCAGTAGATGATGTATGCAATACGATGCAAAATGAATTGATAAAATTTGAAAAATGGTTAGAAGATAACTTCTTGTTTGTGATTACGAAAAAAACAAAAGTAATGCTATTTGGAACAAATGTAGACTCAAAAACAGTTACTAAGCTGGAATTATTCAATGAAGAACTGGAGTATGTTTCTGAATGTAAATATCTGGGATTAATTATTGATAGCAAGTTGAAGTTAGATAAACATATTAGGTATACACTCGATAAAATTAGTAAGAGGATAAATTACTTTTATAGGATTAGTGAGAGCTTGTCGATGTTTTCCAGAGTTACGGTATATGAGGCCATTATAGCTCCCGTCTTTGAATACTGCCCCACCATTATTTATTATTGTAAGGATGGGGAAAAAAAAGAATTACAGATACAACAGAATAGAGCTATAAGAATTATATTGAAAGTAAATAAGTATACCTCAACAAATGCGATGCTAGAATGCCTACAATTCATGAGTATTAATCAAAGACTGGTCTTTAATGTTGTACTATTTATTTACAAAATATTGCACAAAATGCTTCCAAGGTATATCAGAATCAAGTTTGTTAATGAAATTCATAAATACAACACTAGAACGGCTTCCAATATATATGTAGTAGCTGTGAAGAAGACACCAACAAAGCAGTCAATATTTTATAATGGACTAGTGCTGTATAATAATTTACCATTGTATATAAGATCAATTAATATGTTCAATGAGTTCAGAAGAAAGGCTGTGGAATATGTGAAAGAAAAGTATTAGGGAATGAGAAATAATTTATAAATATTTGTTTGAATGAAATAAGGTTTTTGTAATCATTGTATATATATATATATATATATATATATATATGTGTATATATATATGTGTATGTATGTGTGTGTATGTATGTGTATATATGTATACTATATTAGATTTAAATATTGTATTGTTGTTGTGAAATGAGTAGCAGAATATTGCTAAATAAACTACTACTACTACTACTACTACTAACTGTAGTTGCAGAAGGATTACTTTTATCGATATTCGAAATAGTGGCAGCAGAAGGATCAACAAAATTCGCAACATTATTCAAATTGATATCCAGGATTCTTGCAACAGGGGGATCTACGAAAGTTCTCTCAGAGATTTTATCAACGTGTTCACGAGCGTGTTCACTATTAGTATCAGAACATGCAAGAGTATGAACGAAATTAGTATCGGAATTTCTCTCCATGTTCGTATCAACAGGAGGATCAAGCAATATTTTTGATTTCGATAACTGAACAGGTGCTTCGTTTGAACTTTCCATGCTCTTGATCAGATTCTCTTTATTATCTTGACGCATTTTCTCTCTGGCCATTTTCAGAATTATATCGGCGCGACTGCCCATCTTTGTTGTTTTTTCTAGAGCAAAATACGGAAAATGAGAATTACATTCGAAGAGAATACCGTCACAACTTGAATATTTATCTGTATAATCATTTGAAAGGTAGTTGAAAACTGACACAAATTATAGATACCACAGAAAAAAATAACAAATTGTACGTCATTTCAATAGAAAAATGTCATAATATGAAGATATACATACAAAATAACTCACCTTTCTAATAGAATATTGCAATAAGAAACAGTTGTGTCACTTTTCTATTTGAAATATAATAATTTTCCAATTGTTCTGAAAATGTTTCCAACCTTATGTCTTTTTTCCATGAAAATGCGATGTACACTCTTTCACTGGCAAAACTCAACTGGCCCATGAGACGCTGTTCTGTTATATAAATGGCTCAGTGGAAAAATGACACTAGCGCACTCTGGCGTCACGTGATTGTAGTACATTTATGACATTTTTATGCTTTATGAGTGGGGCCGAGATCTATCAAATAGGGATAATTGTGAAAAATCGAGAATTTTGCACTTGTGCCTCTTTTCTAATGGAACTGCGATATAGCCTGTAACAAATAGTACACCTGTACACCAACATCACAATGACAGCATTCATCATGCCATACCTGCAGGTGAATCGAATGATACCCTTTGCGGTTTTTGTATGCCTCATGGTTTTCTTTAGGTGCTGGGATATGGATGTGAGTGCCATCAATGGCGCCTAATACTTTAGGAAAAGCACTAATAGCTTCAAATCCTGTCCAATTTAGATGGTCAATATCTCTTGTAGGCCATCTAATAATAACTTCTGCTAGTGAAACGAGGAAATTTGTGACTCTTCTTACAGTCATCAAAGCTGTTGAACGGCTTACATTGAACTTCTCACATATTGACCTGAAATATAAGGGCATTACACATATCTAAGATTTGGAAAGAAAGACTTGCATTTGAAGAACAAATGCATGACTTGCTGGGCATTGGAACTGAATAAGTAATATGAACAGAGTACCTATACTAACCTACAATTCTTCAGATTGCGATGAGAAGCTGCTTTTCTGGAATTAACATTTCTAATCCTAAAAAATGCCTCTTCAGTCTTCCTCCAATAATGGTTAGAAGATGTACAAATGTCTCTCGACTCATCCTACATGAATACTGCTCAGAAAAACTTGAAGGAATCTATTTGCTTAATTTATATGATATTTATATCAGTATCAGACACACCTGAAATGCGATTTGAAATCACTATTTCTCCATCTTGGAATAACTCCTTTCACATAGTTCTGGGGCCTTGGCACTTTTCTTTTCCGCCTCTGGTGAATAATGCGAAGCGTAGGTTCCAGTCTTCCAAATAATTGTGAGTCTTTTTCGCTACTGGAAGAATCGGAAGTAAGACTGATTAAAAGAACTTGTCGTTTGTTTTCATCTGTCATCGTGACTGCATTCATTTAGCGCTTTTATTTGGCGTTCGGGCATCTCCGTAGCGCAGGATGCGTAAAGCCTTCCCGAACGATTTCTTTAGCGTTTAGCGCTGATAGCATATGAGCGAGCTCCCCGAACGCGCCGTTAGCAGTGCGATCTCTCTCACCTCTCAATCTTTCGTATCGGTATTTAGATGGCAGCACAGTGAACACTTGGACAGAGGGTAACTGCTCCTACTACATTTGTGTTCGCAAAATTCTAGTTTTGTTTATATTCATATATTATTATGAAGTGTTGATTTCAGGCAATATAAGTTAGGAATGTCGATTTTAATCACAGGAAGTACAAAATTACGGGGGATTATATAGCACTCAGAAAACTGCATATTACATATTTTCGAAATGTACATGCACGCTTTGTACCTCGAAATCGAGGAGTTTTTGTTATCATCCTCATGGTAACTTTTCACTATCACAATCTCACAATTGAACAATATCAGCCACATTTTCACCATATACAGGGTGATTCAAAAGTAAGCGGCATCCTTTCAGCGATGTAATCCTTGCATGAAAATGGGGCAAAATGTTAATATGGGTCCGAAAATGCTTTTTAATGAAGCTACGCCCCTTTGGATAGGACACCTCAACGACTATTTTTTTTTAAATTCTCGAACTTTTACAATTAAATTTTGGAAATTGGTGTACGGTATAAACATTTGATGGTTAATAAGATTCGAAATTGAAAATTTTGAAATTTCATTCTTTTTTTTTCAATGGTAATGCAGATCATTTTCATCAATAAATGTACGCAAATCAGTTTACCTACTACTACTGAATCACTTTGTATATACGCGAAGTATCATACAAGTATCTGGATGACTATTTCCAGTTCAATTTTTCAGGCGTAAATATCAAGGTGCTCTGCACCTTCAGGAACAAGGAGAGCAACCTGTAGGACTTGCCTATCAAATCATCGGCGGAAGGTTCATCTTTCATTTGATGACGAAAAAAAGATATTTCGATAAGCCTAATTATAGAAATATTTTTAAAAGTCTCCGTGAATTACAGGATTTTATTCATGAAAATGCCATTTCTGATTTGGCGATTCCCAGAATATCTTGTGGCCGAGACCATAAGAATTGAAAGGTTATCAAACCAATGATGAGGGGCCAGGTAGCCGTGCGGACAGAGTGTCCATATTCTAATTTGCATTCGCTTGCCGGTCGTGGGTTCGATTCCCGTCGACTGCAGAAATTTTTTTGATGGCCCAAGAAAGTGTTTGGGATCACACGTTAAAAGGTAAGGCCCCCGTCATTCCTTACTCGCACAAGACTCTCGAAGACTTCTGAGGGTTGCTCGTAAGGGGGCAACCGAATGACGGATAGAACAATTTTAGAACAAAAATGATAAGATTCCTGTTCCGTCATGTGGATTGCCACTTACATTTTTACGTTTAATTTCATTTGTGGGTTAATAGAGCTACTGGCGAACCACCCAATAAAAAGGTAACGCGCTCTTGCAATACCTCTAGGGTAGTGTCTAAACTTGCAGAATAATGTAAGAATAATTGATTTATCTGAAGTGTATATTTTGATAGATAGACGAAAAGTGATGTCATATTCCATTCTGAGAAACTGTCTTTTCTCATATCTCTTGATTTGATTTTTTCAAATATTATCCGTTTTGGGGTGAAATGTCAACTCATCTTCATTAGCAAGACATTATTTCGTATAGATATGATCAAAAATGTCACAACGAACTGTTTTTTTTTTTCATATTTCCTCCTGACGGTCGATTGCGAAATACTAGATTTGATTTTTTCGAATATTATCCGTTTTAGGGGTGAAACGTCAACTGATTCCCAATAGCAAAAAATTATTTCGTATAGATATGATCAAAAATGTCACAGAGAACTGTTTTTTTTTTTTCATATTCCATCCTGACAGTCGATTGCAAAATACTAGATTTGATTTTTTCAAATAATATATGTTCAGGGGTGGAACGTCAACTTATCCCCATTAGTAAGAAATTATTCGTATAGATATGATCAAATAATATGTCACAAAGAACTGTTTTCTCATATTTCATCCTGACAGTCGAATGCGAAGTACTATATTTAATCTTATCAAATATTATCCGTTTTAGGGGTGAAACGTCAACTCATCCCCATTAGCAAGAAATTATTTCTCATAGATATAATCAAATATGTCACAAAGAACTGTTTTTTTTTCATTTATTCTTCAGATCCGTTTTAGAGATGAGACATAATTTTATTACAACGAAATAAAATTTTAATGAAATATTTCCATGATAGATTACCGACAACAAACCAAATGCTGGTCTCTTATAAGAGTCGATGACTTGAACAATGTTGCCAGACTGCCAACTGAAATTGTTTTTGTGTGGCATGGAGAACATAGTAGAGCTAGATCTATAAAAGTGATATTTTGCGCGAAGTATTGACATCATCATCATTGACATGGTGTTTGAGTTGAATGAAATATTTCCATGATAGATTACCGACAAAAAACCAAATGCTGGTATCTGATAAGAGTCGGATGACTTGAAGAATGTTGTCAGACTTACAGCTAAAAATGTTTTGTGTGGCATGGGGAACATAGTAGAGCTAGATCTGTAAAAGTGATATTTTGTGCGAACGAAGGAATGACATCATCATCATTGACAGGATGTTTGAGTTGAATAGCAAAAATATACAGGGCGAGGTTAGACCACCCCACGTTTGTGTTAAACATGGATTAGACGTATGGCCATCGTTGACAAATAACAACGACCGATGTGACCATGCTACCTCTGCAAGCCGACAAGCCGACAACCCGCTAGCTGCTGCATCCGTTCAATATACAGCGTGCTTGAATAAAAAATATATACAGGGGGATTCGTTGAAAAACCGACCACCCTAGGTGAAATCAACAATCATATTAGACAGCCGAAGTACGACAATTGATATATGACATTTGACAGATGGCCGTTGACAGTTAACAACGATCGGTGTGATCAGGCTACCTCTGCAAGCCGACAACCAGCTAGCTGATGCACCCGTTCAATATACAGTGTGCTCGAATAAAACATTCATACAGGAAGGACTCACTGCGAGAACTGACTATAGGTGGACCCTGCAAACATATAGGTAACGTATGACAGATATGACGTGTAACTGATTATGCCGATCAATAGTGTGTTTGTGTTGGAACGAATATATTCGCGGGGTAGACTTCCCAAACAGTTTTAATGATGTATAAAGATAACCGCGCATTGCACAGAATAATAATGGAACCTAATTGAAGCTGTCGATGACCACTAACATACCAATACTAGACAAAAAAGTGGTATTTCAGAAATACGGTAGAAAGTAGTGTCATCGCTATACGAGGTATTACACACCCTATATCAAAAGCAGAAAATAACCTGTACAACAACTAATCTCATCGCGAAGATATTTCTGGTACAACTCGTACAACATATATAACATATAGCATATGGCACCAATGATCAAGACATCTGTCATGTTAACATGTTTATGTCTGCATAGCTTTAGATAATCGACCAAACACTTCAAGAAACACCTTATACATAGTGCCTCAGAAAAATGATAACGGAGTATTTATTGTTTTTTGTATAACAATAAACATTAGCAGTTCAGAGTAGATTAGACGGAAAATTCAAATATTGAATGGTTCATTAGGTGACTGAAACAGCCAATACAATGTTTTTTTTTTTAACAATATGTAGCACTGAAACTACCATTGAAGCAAAAAAAATGAAAAAAAAAATCCCATCCGTTCAATAGTTAACCAGGGGGGGGTGACTTAATGGACACGGTGTATATATATATATATATATGTATATACATAAAATATTAACTCTAAAATTAATTGATTCCAAATAGGTACTAGTAGGTTATTAAAATTAATATCATGATCTCTTGTCGATTATTGTCTCTTCAATCCCACTATTGTCAATAGGTAACAAACAAATTTTTGTTATTGCCCTTTTCAAAACACCGTTAGCAGTTTTTAACGAAACCACTCTCACTAATTCATTCGCTCCTGGATGAACTTCTATTATTCGTCCCATCTTCCAATACTGCGGGAAAGCATTTTCATCAACCATGATGACTAAACGCTCGATAAAATCCTCAGGTGTCGTACCGAAACGCCACTTGGTTCGCTGTTGAAGTGTATTCAAGTAATGTTTGGACCATTTTGTCCAGAACTGCTGAATCAGTGCTCTCAAACATTTGTATCGAGATACATGACTCGATACCGTAGATGATACTTGATTTTCTGGTGGTGCCGTAAGTGGTGTACCAATCAAAAAATGTCCTGGTGTCAAGGCTTGCAGATCCTCTGGATCCTCAGTGAGGGGGTATATGGGACGGGAATTGAGAATGGATTCTATTTGGGTTAACAATGTATAAAACTCTTCATAACTTAAATGAATATTATGAACAATTCGCTTAATGTACTACTTAGTTGAACGTACGGCGCTTTCTCACAAACCTCCGTGGTGTGAGGAGCGCGCAGGTATAAACCGCCACGTAATTTTAGAATCTGCCATATAACTTTGGATTTCAGACCTTCGAACAACATTGAACATATCCAGCAAATGTTTATTTGCTCCAACAAAATTTTTTGCATTATCCGAGTAAATATTACTGCAGATACCTCGCCTAGCTACGAAACGTTTAAATGCATTTAAAAATGATTCGGTAGTTAGGTTACTGACCAACTCCAAATGCACGGCTTCAGATGAAAAACAGACGAATAAGCAAATATATGCCTTCACCATTTTTCTATTCCGTAATTTGGTGTCCTTTATCCAATAAGGGCCTGCATACTCAATACCGCAAGTCGAGAAGGGTCGTGATGGAGTTACACGTATTGCTGGTAATTGTCCCATGAGTTGGGTCATAAATTTAGGTTTCACTTTGAAACAAGTAACACAAGTGTTCAATATTCGTCTAACCGTTTGCCTACCATTGATGGGCCAATATAAATTTCTAACATTTGCTAGGACCAATTGACAACCAGCGTGTAAATTTTTATTGTGCTCATATTTTACAACAAGGCTTGTAAAATGATGTTTGCTAGGAATTATTATGGGGTGCCCTTTGTCAAATTCTAACTGTGAACCGCCTACTCTCATAATTCCGTCCTCATCTGTTAAGGGGTTCAGATTGTAAAGTTTACTTTCTTTAGATACATTTTTATTTTTTGACAAAGCTTGCAATTCGCCATGAAATGCTCGCCTTTGAATACGTTTCACTATACTCTTAATACTCGCCTCTATCTCATTCACCTTTAAATTTCCGGTAATTCTGTTTTTACGAGAAACTAATGATGCATTGTGCTCAAAACGAAGAATGTACGCTACTACATGAATTAATTTAATATATGATGAATATTTACATATGATATCGTCCTCAATTATTTGTGTTGCTACCAACACAACACGCTTTAGTTCACTTGTGTCGGTTGAATTTATAGGGGGACTCGGCCAAAATTGACAATCTAATTGAAGAAATGAAGGGCTACTTCACCATATAGAACAATTGTTCAGTTAAGCGGGATAGCACCCTCTGGATATTAGGTCTGCAGGATTCATATCAGTCGGTACATACTTCCATTCGTGATTTTTTGTTGATTTCTGAATCTGCGATATCCTATTAGATACGAAAGTATTATAATTACTGGGATCCGCTAAAACCCATTTTAATACTATGGTTGAGTCCGTCCAAAAGTGTATGTTATTTATGGTTAATTTGAGGGATTGTAGCGCGCTCTTACATAATTGTCCCGATATAAGAGCTCCATATAGCTCCAAGCGGGGAAGCGATATTGTTTTTAATGGTGCTACCTCAGATTTGGCGCATATTAATCTTACCAAAGTTTCTCCTACATTATTACGACTAAGTAAATAAATGCATGCTCCATACGCGCCCTGTGAACTATCACTGAAGCAATGCATTTCTATTTAATTATAATTATCCACTAAAATTCGACGAGTTATTTTTAAATTATTGATATCAGGTAATGTATCATGGAATTGAGACCAACTATTCATTAGCTCACTTGATATAGGTTCGTCCCAACCGATTTTGCATTTCCATACCTTTCGCAAAATGAATTTCGGTAAGACTACTACGGGCCCAATCAGACCAAGGGGGTCGTAAATATGAGAAATGACAGACAGAATACGCCTTTTCGTCATGATATTATGATTATGCGACTGCAAGTTTGTTTCATATTTGAAATAATCCTTTGAGGCATTCCAATGTATTCCTCATGTTTTCGACGACTTCTGATTATCCTGCATGGTGTAATTGCTATTGTTAAGTTGGACAGGTAATCCCTCTAATACTTCGGTATTGTTCGACACCCATTGCCTCAATGGTAAACCAGCACTATTTAATAATTCATTCACTTGTTCTATTATTTATTTACCTGACCTTATATCTACGGCACCAGATATCCAATCATCCATATAAAAATCTGATTTAATTGATGATGATGCACTAGTAAAATTTTCAGGGTTTTCAATCGCGAGCTGTTTCAAACAGCGTGTTACTAAAAATGAAGCAGATGTCGTGCCGTAGGTAATAGTATTCAATTTATAATGTGTTAATTTTTCAGTGGGTTTTGAACACCATACAATTCTTTGTAGGTCCTTGTCATTGTCTTCAACTAGAATTAGCCTGTAAATTTTTTCAATATCTTCCTGAATGCAAGGTCCAGTTTTTAAAATGTCATTTAATGATACTCCTGAGGGGCACTTCGCAGAAGCATCGAAAACCACGCGCAAATACGTTGTTTCTGACGTTTCCTTTTCTACGCAATGATGCGGCAGGTGAAATTGTATACTATTTTAATATCATTATGTACATAATTTTCTTTGAGTTATTGCAATAATTGAGAGGAAATATTATCAATATTTAATTCACGCATTATGTATTCTTGGTAACGTTTTATTATTTTTCATATTATTCTTATTATTATTAATTATTCACTACATTATTATCACTATATATATCATTAATTATCATTAATAAACCTATTTCAACATAACATTCCAGAGATATCTACCAATGTCGATGAGTCACCTATGCAATGTTAATTTGATTTGATATCATCGTATTATATATTATGGTTCTCATGATTTATATATACATATATTTCTATTTGTTCTTTGTTATATATTATAGAGACCGCGTTAAACGTTATCATTATCTCTATTTAGTTATATTATATGTTTCTCGAAACAGGTGTTTACATCACTTATCGAGTATTGTCATTTATTCATGTTATTTATACTTATAACATTTTTTTTTTAATATATTTATGTATCTCATTTCTGTTTTCTTTGTCATGTTATTTCACGAATAAATGATATTATTATTATTATTATTATTATAGTTCAGCATTGCGTGACATTTTTCTTTCTAAACTGTTGAATCTCTGAATGGCTTGGTCTTTATTATCTTGCAATTTGTGTGAGTTATCGCGCTTAGGTAATTCAACTACAAATCTTTCAGTCTGGTTTCTCTTAAACGTGTCTACAAAATGTTTCTCGCACTCAGATTCTTCAATTGAATAAATTGTCTGTTTGGTATCTGATTCTTCCAGTAACCAAAAGGTTTCTAGTTGATCATGTAACTCGTTCAATTGCAATGAATTTTATTTTCATAAATTGACGAATAATCATTTAATGGACCCGAAATAATCCTGCCCAGTTTTGAATTCTGAAGAATCGGATTAATTGTTCCCGTCTGTATTTTGTTCTTTCAATAAAAAGTCGAAAAATATTTCTGCGCCTATCAAAATATCGATTTCACCTGCCTGATTGTATGTACAGTGTGTTGCGGAATCATGCCTGTTATTTGATCTCTGATCAGGAATGAAATAGTTGCTTCATAATTTGAACTTTTTGATTTTAATTTGGTTTTAGCCTCGAAGGAAACATTCGAATTTGACGAATTTATCCCTATCAATGGTAAATGAATTCTATTTTTTCATAGATTCAATTTTTCACATAATCGTGTTGTCAAAAATGACGATTGACTACCGTGATATAATAATGCCCGACACTTGTGGGGAATATTGTTTTCATCGTAAATATAAACGATAGCTGTCGATAGCAGAACAAAGGAATTTTCGTAGCAATGTGCACTTGTCGTTGCGTTTACATTGCCTACTGTTTGATGCATATTATTGAGATATTCTTGGTTTTGGGTGTGATTAGTATTCCCAGAAATTGGCCTAGAAGGATTTCGGCTAGTTTGTGAAGTATTTGCCCCCCGTTGTTCATTGTTTCGAAGTGATGAATGATTTTGGTTTGTCGAATGATTTTGATTCGTCGTATAACGTTGGGGACTTGGATTTGGTTGGATGTCTGTTAAATGTTAAAGTATATTATGTTTTCGATTGCAGGTACGGCACGGGCTAAGGTAACAATCCCTTGAGGTATGTCCTCGCCGTGAACAAGTCGTGCAGGCCCGTAGATTTCTAATCTCACTTATTCTTGTCGAAATAGGTAGACCAAGGAACTCGGGGCAATTATATATATTGTGATCATTATTGCAAAAAATACAAACGTTACGCGCGTTACCATGTGTAGTTAAGTGCACTTGAGATCTTATTTCTGTCGATTTTCTTGGATTGTAATTGTGTTGATTATTATGTTGATTATTTCTGTGTTGAAGAGTGCTTTAATTATTTTTAGTGTCAATTGACTCTAGCAAATGACATCTGTCAGTTAAAAATCTCAAGAAACTATCTATTTTAGGTGAAATTTGATCTTTTGTCTGAATTTCCCATTCCCTCTTAGAGTTAGCATCTAATTTTGCAACCAAAAGATAGATAAAAATAGTACTCAAATGTTCTACAGGCTCTTTCAACTTCTTTAGTGATCTGAAATTTCTCTGAAATGTATCCAAATGGGATCTCAATGACGTTTGAGAATCTCTGTTGATGATCGGTAAATCGACAATTTCCTTTAGATGCGTTTTTATTATTAATTTTTTATTCTCGTATCTCTCCCTCAATAGTCCCCACGCCACTGCGTAATTGACCTCGGATATTTCTAGCGATTGAATTAATTTTGCAGTTCGCCCTTTAAACATGACTGTGAATAATAATACTTTAGTATATTGCTTAAAGTCAAATTATTGTGTATAAGCGATGTGAACGTATCAAAAAATTGGGTCCATTCATCATAGGAACCGCTAAAATCAGGAAGCGAAAGCTGGGGAAGTTATACATTGCATTGCATTGTTTGTTGTCTATTTATAGGTGGATTTTGTGAGGTATCAGCACTAACATTATTTGTAACATTTGGTCTATTTACACGAAAACTATCAGCCCTTTCTATTGTTGCATAATAATTATTTTCAATTTGTGTACCAATAACCTTTTGTAAATCAGCATCATCGGCCTCTAATAATTTATTTGCCAGCTGTTCAATTTCATATTGCACTGACTCAAATCCCGCAAAATTATTTTCTAATCTAACCATTCTGACTTGAATTTCATTAATTTTTGAATCATTTCCATCTTGAATATCGTCCAAAAAGTTGGCAAACCGCGTAGACATATTTATTGTAATTATATTATTTTGATAGAGAAGATAGATATAAACGAAGTTTTTGTAAATTGTAAATATCTCTCAAAGATTTTGCAAATCAAAAGCGAACTGTGAATATCAATTTATCTAAAAACTTATAGTCCTAACTATGAATTGTGATTAAACTAATATGTTAGATACTGTGACTAAAGTGGAAAATGGAGAAATGTGAAAGTAGGTAACGTGTAAATTGGAAAGGACTCACTCTGTGTTTTCCGTTGAATACCTTGCGTTGGCTTCTGGAATCTTTTCTGCATACCCAGCGCTTCTTCTTTCTTCGTACTTCTGGAATTCTGGAACTCAGGAATCGTGGCTCGAATGACCAATGGTTGGGGGTGTCGCGATGCCTTCACGTATGTTATCTTGGCGTGATCACGACTTTGGGGTTTCGTTGTTGTAATTATTTGTTGATTTGTAGAAGGATACACTTATAGGAAAGTGATATTGTTTGTAAATAAATGGACTGTATTAAATTGTAGAAGGCTCAAAGAGCGTATTTATTTGATGTAAAATATCGTCTGTAATGTCAGACTCTTCAACCAAGACTGTCGACTACTGTCTTCTCTGGTGCCTCTCAAACAACTATATATTTTTTTACAATGCCTGTCGAACAATACCTAACACTCAAAACTCAACGGTCGGTCTTATGAATGGGGTTGGCGTGACTAATAATAAAATATGGAAGCAATAAAATGCCCAGTGCCGGCCCGTGAAAACTGAACATCTTTTATTGAAATCATCCACAATAAAGGCTTATGATCGGTACAGATAATGAACTTTCGACCATATAAATACGGTCCAAAATATTTACTACTCCATAAAATTGCGAGCGATTTCTTCCCGATAGTACTGCAGTTTTTCTCGGCTTTGTTACGAAAAGCGTATGCCACAGGAAGATCCTTACCAATATCTTCTTGTGACAGGACTGCTTCTAATGCGGTTTTATCCGCATCAGTAGTCAAAATGAATTGATTTGTGAAGATAAGAAATTGTAAAATTGGAGGACTACATAATTTTTCTTTGAGTGTTTTGAATGATTCTATACAGGAAGGTGTAAAATCGAAAGGAGTATCTTTTTTCAAGAGATTATTCAAAGGATTTGTGATTTTTGCAAAATTTTGGATTTGGCGTCTATAATATCCGGTCAATCCCAGGAATGATTTGTTTGCCGTCACGTTTTAGGCACAGAAAAATCTTTCACTGCTTTTATTTTCGCAGGATCAGGACTCGAAATTGTTTTTTCAGTAATGACATGACCTGAATAACTCAATTCTGGTCTTAAAATTTGCATTTTTCAGGCTGTAATTTTAGATTATAGGTTTTCAATCGATCGAATGTTCCTACCAATTTTTCGTTATGTTCCTTAAGAAATTTGGCGTAAATGATGATATCACCTGAATAAACGAAACATTTCATGCCTTGTAGTTGGGAAAGAGCGTTATTCATCATTTTCATGAATGTACTCGGTCCTTCTCTGAGTCCAAAGGGCAAACCGTTAAATTCATAATGACCATATGGAATACTAAAGGCTGTTTTGTGTTTGTCGTCAGGATTCATCAAGACTTGATAATATCTGGACGCCAAATCTAATGAACTAAAGAATTTTGAATTCCCTAATTGATCTAGTATTTCGGTAATATTTTTGGTAAATAATAAACTTCCTCTAATGTTTTTTCGTTGAGCTTCCTGAAATCAACAACTTTTCGCCATTTCTTGTTTCCGTTTGAATCAGACTTTTTAGGCACAACCAAAAGAGGAGAATCATAAAGAGATTTTGAATCTGAAATGATTCCATAAAAGGTAGTTGTAGAATGTTTTATTGCATTTGTATGAGTAGATAAATCACCTTGTAAGTGAAATATATAATGAAGAGATTCACAGATTTAAAGAATGCTTTCTTTTTCGTCTGGTTGCATATGAGACATGCGTAAGGATTCTGTAAAATTTTTTAGAATTTCGAGACTACATAAAGGTTGATCAATACTGAGGATTGCATGTTCATCTACAGTGTGTCCACCTTAAGGACTTACCACCCTTGTAAAATCATTATTATCTGATCGATTTTGGAAAATTTTTTTCTGTTGGATAGGTATTTGAAATGTCCATCCAAGAAGAGATTGATTTTATTTTTGGACTGTTATCGTAGCCAACTGCGACCAATTTCATTGACTCATATTTCAAAAAGTACTATTAGGGATTTTTTTCCACAAAAAATAATGATGGATTCTGAATCAGGATCACTTCAAACATACCTGTACCGATTTCCATAGTCATAAGTCACAGGGTGTCCTAAAAAATTAATTATTATTTTTTGAATATTTCATCAGAAAAATGAACTCTATCGTGGCATTTTCGGAAAGAACTAATTATGGTTTCTTATTGAAAATTACTTTATACATATCTGTACCAAAGTTCATGGTTTCGAAGGTAACTTCACTCTGCACAGGAAGCCCGAGAAAAAAAACATAAAAACTATGATAAATTAATTTATATTTTTCTTCTTTTTAATGAATACCGAGGTGAAAACTATTTTATAAAAAAATCAAAAAAGGCTAGTTTTTAAAAAATGTTAAATATCAGTCACTTCTATTAATCCACCGAATTCTCTAATACATTTTTCAATACGTCGACGATTATTGTTCACTACTCTTCTCAATTGCTGTCTAGTGATACTTTGACAAGCTTCTCTGATGCGGTCACAAAGCTCTTCTCGGGTCTGAGGCCTTGTAGCATAAACTTTGTTCTTTATCGTACCCCAAAGAAAGAAATCAAGAGGCGTAATATCTGGGGATCTCGGCGGCCAACGAATAAGAGGACTATTTCGTCCTATCCAGCGATTCGGAAAATTATCATTCAACCAGTTTCTCACAGCAACGGCATTATGGAAAGGTGCTCCATCAAGTTGTAAATGTATATTGTAGCGATAATCAAGAGGGAGCTCATCAAGTACAACGGTGAACTCATTTTGCAAAAATCTTAAAAAGCTGGCAGCATTTAAATTTTCATAAAAAAAGTATGGGCCAATAATCTTTTCATTCAATATGCCACAGAAAACATTTACCTTTGAGGAGTATTGCCTCTTACATTCTATTGCCAAATGTGGATTATCTTCGCTCCAAATTCTAATATTTTGTGACGAGACAACACCATTTGTTGTAAATGTAGCTTCATCTGAGTACATAATTTGTTTCAAAAACTCAGGATTCTCTAGGTACATACCTTGCAGCCATAAACAGAATTCCATTCTTGAATCAGTATCTCCAGCTTCAAGGGTATGAAGAAATTTTGGCTTGAAGGGTTTCTTACCGCTTTTTTTCAAACATTTCCATATATGGCTTTTAGAAATATTCAAATTCCTACTTGCATCTCTGAGGCTTGAATGTGGATTATCATTGAAATAATCAATTATGATTTGATTTGCTCTCGTTTCTCTATTACGATGCTGGTTTGGAAGTCTCTCTACTGTTCCATGTTGATCAAAAAATCTGTTTATTTTTGCAACTGTTACATGGTTGATATTGCGTTCTGGATATCGTCTGTTGAATTCATTAGCTGCTTCACGAAAAGTACGCGTTCCATCACCAACTAATCTTATCAATTCCACTCTTTCCTCTAGAGAATATGACATTTTTCAATTTTTCTACGGCTTTGAAACAGTATAAACTACTGAACTATCATTAATTGACAGCTAATAAATAAAATAATAGATTTTGTTTCCACAGCACTCTTAGTGGAGTACAGATTCATGATGCTGTTACTGTGAGAACTGGCCAATCATTTCAGACGAATTATTCGAATTTCGGAGTGAATGTATTCTAGTTTCATGACAATCATATTAGTAATAATAATAACTTTATTGTTTAAATTCTTATACTCTTATATGGTAATTATCGACTAGAATAACTCTTATTGAAAGAATTATTATGATAAATACCACATGTTTGGTATTTGCCTATCTCTAATCAATAATATCAAAACAAACTGTATATGTATTTATTTTCAACAAAAAAGTCACTGGGCGACCCTGCGCCGATGCGAAGTGCATCTACTCATGTAATTGTGACAGTTCCCTACTTCCAAAAGCCCATTCGCTGGCATCCAAGGGCCCTGAGAACTGCCAGTCCCGGATTATTGTGCCGCTCTTCACACTTACTTCTACTCCGGGTAAGTCGTTTAGTGACTGCAAAGTTGAACATTTCCTTCATTTTATACAGTTCATTTTTCAAACCTATTATGAGCTAAATATTATTCATGGTCCTTCGAGCCGGATTAGGCAACCTCTTTATATAATTCATCATTCATTTCCCAGAAAATAATCAGGTTATTGAGTGAATATTTCGCATTGGTATCAACTTTAGTAGCCACATCGGTAAAAACCCAGGTGCTAGCATAGATAAGTAAAAGGACGAGTTTTTGCGGTCGATCCTCGAGCTGAATATTATAAAAACAATTCAACTGCTTAGGGTCACTGAACTTCGTGATTGTTTAAAATCCACAGTGATTTATTTTGCTTGCTATATAGGTAGGCACGCTAATTTTTGAACTATTTATTTCCCAATTTTGTTCGCAATATGGCTGATAAACTCCGTCGGGCACAGGCCGCCAGGGCTAGTTGTTTGAAAGAGATTAAGCTCTTGAGTGAATTAGCAACTGTCGCACAAACCGATAAAACGCAAAAAACCGTATTCAAAATTCGCTCGGTTGATGCAGATTGTTTACGTACTGAGTTTTTAAAGCATCACTCTAATATTTTGAATATAATGTCTACTGACGCCAATGTTGATCTTTCGCTCGAAGATGAATTCAAGGAAGCATTTCATAATGATTATTATCACGCTAAAGCTGTTTTTGCAGATCTTTTCGAGAATCTTCTAGATCAATCTGTGCAAAGCAATAATTCTCAACCCAATATGTCACATGTCAAATTGCCCAAAATTGAATTGTCAAAATTAGTGGTGACTTTATAGAGGTTTTCCAACATTTAGGGATATGTTCGATGCTTTGGTGCATACGAATGATTCGTTAAAGGACATCGAAAAATTCAACTACCTAATTTCTTCGCTGAGAGGACCTCCTTTGGCCCTAGTACAATGTACGCCCATGATAGCTGGTAACTATCAAACCGCATATGAGAGTTTAATCAACCGCTATTCAAATAAACGAGCTCAAGCGAACGCTTACTGGTTTGAGATAGACAATCATCCTAGATTAACTTCCGACAATCCGCAGACATTACGCAAATTACTTGACACTTTTTCAGAAAATTTAGCCGGACTAAAAAACTTGAAATTTCCAACGCATGAATGGGATTTTATCTTAGTCAATATGCTTCTCAAAAAATTAGATTCCGAAAGTGCAAAATCATTCGAAAAGAATTATGGATCTACCGAAATCCCTTCCTATGCACAGCTTTATGATTTTCTAAATCAGCACTGTACTGCGTTAGAGTCAATGCATTTCACCAATGTTCAGAAAATCAGAAAAATGCCTAACCCTAATTCGCAATCTTTCGTCGGCAAGTCCAGTCAAAATTCACCAAATTCAAATTATCATACTCGTAACTTTTCGCAATCTCGAATTACTAAAGACTCTAATAGTCTTTCTGCTTCCTCATTTTTTACCCGCAGCGACAATAAAAGTTCGCAACACAAATGTGTTCTTTGTAACGAGAATCATTTGTTATTTCACTGCCCCTTGTTTCTAAGCAAGTCTCAGAAAGATCGTTTTCAATTCTGTAAGTCTTTACATCTCTGCTTTAATTGTTTGAGCAATATTCATGATATAAAAACTTGTGGATCCTCCTCAAACTGCCTCAAATGCGGTAAACGTCATCATACGACTTTGCACTTTGAAACGGAAACAGATAGAGCCTCGACTAGTAGAAATCCTGGTCACACACCAATCACGCGTAATTTTTCTGAACCTCCAACATTTCCTCCAGAACAATCGATCGCCGCAGATAATAATTCAAGTTCTGTTAACACCTGTTCTGCTTTTTTGAACACTAGGTCAACAGTTTTACTTTCTACTGCCCTAGTGGAACTTAGAGATAATAAAGGTATATATCACAAATTTCGTGCACTATTAGATTCAGGCTCAGAAACCTCCATCATATCTCAGAAATGTCATAATCGCTTGAGACTTACTACTTTTTCTTCTCCCATAACTATTCAGGGATTAGGAAATCGCGAGAGCTTGGTAAATACTGGCGGGGTCACCCTGTATATCAAACCCGTCGGCAAACCAACTCCAGTTATTCTTTTAGACGCCCTTATTATAGCTAATATTTGTAATCGCTTGCCATCCACATCTTTCAATATTGATTCGTGGACTCATTTATCTGTTTTAAATTTGGCTGACCCCCGATTCAATTATTCCGAGGAGATAGACATTTTACTCGGAGCTGATATATTTTCTCAGATACTCTTAGACGGTCGCATCTATGGTAGAACTGGTGAACCAGACGCATTGGAAACCATTTTTGGATACGTATTATTGGGACGAATACAAACCACTAATCATCCAAAAATCAATTCTTTTTTTTGTAACGCTGCAAACGCCTTTTCTTTTGAAAACACGATGAGATCATTTTTTGAAATAGAGAATGTTCCAGAAGTGAACACAATATGTATCGATGATCAGAAATGTGAACAAATTTTTCTTGAAAATTTTCATCGCACTGATAGCGGACGGTTTATAGTGCCTTTACCCTTTCGTGATCAGTCTTGTCCCGTATTTCCGGGAATTAGAGAATTAGCAATAAAACGATTTCTTGCCGTGGAACGTCGCCTCTTAAAAAATCCAAGGTTGTATAACGATTACTGTAAAATCATGCAGGAATATTTAGAGTTGGGACATATGGAATTAATCTCCAGCGCTGATATTCCCCCTACAAGTTATTACATACCTCACCATTGTGTCTTGAAGCCCGAAAGTCTCAGTACAAAATTGAGGGTCGTTTTCAACGCTTCCGCAAAGCTTCCCGACGAATTTTCTCTCAATGATTGTTTATATGTAGGTCCCAAACTTCAAAATGATTTGTTAACTATTCTCTTAAATTTTAGGTTACATAAAATTTGTTTTACGGCAGACATTCGGCAAATGTATCGCCAAATTCTTGTTTGCCCTCATCAATGTGACTACCAACGCATTATTTTCAGATTCTCACCTAACGATCGCCTTCAGGATTATAGATTATTGACAGTAAGTTTCGGAATTTCCAGTAGTCCATATCTCGCCATACGTACTCTTCTTCAACTCGCTGCTGAAGAAGAATCTGCATTTCCACGCGCATGCGCGATTCTGAGAAATGATACCTATATCGATGACATCTGCTCAGGAAGCTCTTCTCTTATTGAAGCCGAGAATGTGCGCGATGAGCTAATCGCGCTATTAGCTAAAGGTGGATTCGAACTCAGAAAGTGGTCCAGCAATGAACCCACTTTGTTGAGTAATTTTCCTTCCTCGCATCTTTCACTTGACCCTTTATCATTTGAACAAGACTCAGATGTTTCCTTAAAAATTTTAGGGTTACATTGGAACCCCATCGATGATTGTTTTTTTCTTCAAAGTTAATGTCCTAGACCGCCCGTGTACAAAACGAAATATTTTATCGGAGATCTCCCGCGTCTTTGATCCCGTTGGATTTCTCACACCTATTACATTTTACACGAAACATCTTCTACAAAAACTATGGCTTCTTGGATTAGATTGGGATGAAACCCCCAACAACGAATTCATTCGAGCGTGGTCTAAATATAAGTCCGATTTGAAGTCGCTTTCTTGTATCCTCATCCCTCGTCGAATTGTTTGTGATAATTATGATTTTATAGAACTTCACGGCTTTGCTGATGCCTCCGAAAAAGGCTACGGAGTCGTTATATATTTTCGCATTTGTCAGTCAGGTTGCTATTCAACTTTTTCCGTTTGCGGAAAGTCCAAAGTCGCCCCTACCAAGCCGATCACTATCCCTCGGCTGGAATTATGTGCTGCCGTGCTTCTCAGTAAATTGATGACTTGGGTGATTCACGTATACGAGGGAAAGTTAAATTTTAGTCGTGTTTACGCATATTCCGATTCAAAGATAGTTTTAGCTTGGATAAATGGTGAACCCTCTCAGCGGACTACATTTGTGGCAAATAGAGTCGCCTTCATTCACGATAGAATTTCCAAAAATTTGTGGTTTCACGTAAAATCTGAACTCAATCCCGCAGATTCAGCCTCACGGGGTATATTTCCTTCTGAAATAATAGAAAACAAGCTTTGGTTTCACGGCCCGCCTTTTTTATTTTCGTCCAACGAAATTTCGGACATTTCCTTTCCTCTTCAGGATTGTATCACGCATGAGGAGGAACGCCGAAAAGTATTTATAAATATTACTGAAACGAATTTGATCGACAAATTAGTGAACCAATTTTCTTCTCTCATGAAAATTCAACGCATTTTAACGTATGTTTTGCGCTTCATTGATAATTGTAGGAACAAAAAACGCTCGGGTACCCTCAGTTTTAACGAACTCGATTATGCTCTTAAATTAATAATTAAACGCACACAGATCCTCTCATTTACTGATGAATTCGAAGCAAAAACATTTTCTAAGCCACTCAGAAAACTCAGCGCCTTTATAGATTCTGAGGGGATTTTACGTGTTGGAGGACGTCTGGCGTATTCTTCTATGTCCTATGATAAAAAACACCCCATTTTGTTACCTCGTAAGAGTACATTTACGGATTTATTGATTGATTACTTTCATAGAAAATACCTACACGCTGGTTTACGCACAGTACAATTTCTTTTATCTCAGCAGTATTGGATTTTATCGTCTCGCCGCGCCATTCGTTCCATTTTGTCGAGGTGTCTGAAATGTTGGAAAACTTCACCCTCGCCTCTTCAACCTCCTATGGGAAACCTACCTATTCCGAGAATCTCACAAGTAAAGCCGTTTTCGCATGTCGGCGTTGACTATGGTGGTCCTTTCCTCATAACTATGAGCCGTTATCGAGGATGTAGGACTCAGAAAGCATACATTTGTTTATTTATTTGCATGGCCACTAAAGCCATTCATTTAGAATTAGCTTCCGATCTCACTAGTGAAGCTTTCCTCGCCTCTTTCCGTCGGTTTGTAGCTCGTCGCGGTCGCTGTTCCCACCTCTATTCCGATAGAGGTACGAATTTCATGGGTGCTTATCGCCAATTAACCGATATTATGCAATCTGTTGCAAGCACCGAAATTATTGAGTTTCATGTCCAGCCTGGAAATAGTCCACACATGGGAGGGCTATGGGAGGCAGGCATTAAGGCAGTCAAATCACACATTCAACGCGTTATTGGTAGTCAGATCTTGAATTATGAAGAATTTTATACATTCTTAGTACAAGTGGAAGCTATCTTGAATTCAAGGCCGTTAACGCAGACTAGCTCGGATCCCAATGATGTTTCCGCTCTGACCCCTGGTCATTTTTTAACAATGGAAGTTCTGAGCGCTGTTCCCGAACACAATTTAACAGACATCCCTCTTAACCGTTTGACTCGGTGGCAATTGCTCCAAAGACTACACCAGGACTTTTGGAAAAGATGGAAATCAGAGTATTTACACACACTCCAACAAAGGGAAAAGTGGTTGAATTCTGAACGTACCATTACTCCGGGCGCCCTTGTAGTAATAAAACATGACAATAACCCCCCAATGCAATGGAACTTGGGACGCATTCTTACGCTACATCCTGGGGTAGATGGGATCGCGCGCGTCGCCACGGTTAAAACAACTAGTGGAGTTGTCCAGCGTCCTCTAGTTAAATTGTGTCCGTTACCGGTCACATAATTTTTTGTGTATATTGGTATATACCTTAATTCCAATTGCCAGTAGAGTATTTTTTTTTCTTTCTATTTCATTTTCTGTTTCTTGAATATATATAATTATATATATATAATTATATATATATAATAATTAAATATATATAATATCCCTATATATAAATAAGTAATATAAAATAAATCATATAGTGGTTTACATAATAATATATAATACGCTGGTTTTTTTTTGTATACTTCTTGCTGGGTTAATATTCACTCAATTTCATTTGATTTATTTCTGTTTATTTTTTTTTTCTCTTCAGTAAAAGACACCTTTCGAGAATGTGCCTTTTGGCGGGGGAAAATATTTGGTATTTGCCTATCTCTAATCAATAATATCAAAACAAACTGTATATGTATTTATTTTCAACAAAAAAGTCACTGGGCGACCCTGCGCCGATGCGAAGCTACCGGTGTGCTCGGCCAAGTGAGTACCGGGACAATTCATTCAGTACTACTTTTACCGCATATAGGTCAAATTCGCTGATTGACCGATTATTTCGTGAATCCAAATTCACCGCTATCATTCCACGGGAAAGTGCATCTACTCATGTAATTGTGACAGTTCCCTACTTCCAAAAGCCCATTCGCTGGCATCCAAGGGCCCTGAGAACAGCCAGTCCCGGATTATTGTGCCGCTCTTCACACTTACTTCTACTCCGGGTAAGTCGTTTAGTGACTGCAAAGTTGAACATTTCCTTCATTTTATACAGTTCATTTTTCAAACCTATTATGAGCTAAATATTATTCACCACAATAGTGCATTTTTTGGATGAAATATTCAAAAAATAATAATTAATTCTTTAGGACACCCTGTGACTTATGACGATGGAAATCGGTACAGGTATGTTTGAAGTGATCCTGATTCAGAATCCATCATTATTTTTTGTGGAAAAAAATCCCTAATAGTACTTTTTGAAATATGAGTCAATGAAATTGGTATCAGTTGGCTACGATAACAGTCCAAAAATAAAATCACTCTCTTGTTGGATGGACATTTCAAATACCTATCCAACAAAAAAAAGTTTTCCAGAATCGATCAGATAATAACGATTTTACAGGGGTGGTAAGTCCCTAAGGTGGACACACTGTATGTTTTCAAAAGAAAGAGAAGGATTATCTATAATGACATCATTTTCATTTCTGTTCATGAAAGCTATATCACAATATCCGTTAGTTGGTTCAACTATACAGTTTCCAACAAAAACTCCGTCTAGAATGGGGTTGTACACTCTAATCGAATTCACGCCACATACCTATTTTATATTGATCAGTCCGTGTGTGAATAGTATTTGATGCTATCAGTTGTCATTTAAAATCATCCAAAATACGTTTTTTCATTAATTGAAAATCAGAACCTTCGAAAAACGCCAGATTTCGTGACGTCATCAACCTGCTGGCACGGAGAATAGTCATCGTTGTCAAATTTATAGCCAGTAATTACCTATATGAGATTCAATATAACCAATGACAGAGTATTTACGTTCGCAAAAGACAATGTGGCCACCTGGTTCCTGATAATCACTTAGTGAATACTTATATACCTTGCAAGATGATGATTCAGTGTCAGTAATAATATCCTAATATTCGTTAAAATGATCATAATTTTATTCAAACCCAAACTTTTTTGTGAGTCTGGCAACAACGCAATCGTCGAAATATCAATAGAGAAGAAGAATTATTCTAACCTAACCTAACGTAGGCCGTCTGGTCGGTAAACAAAAACAAATCAAAGACAGGTTTGTTTACTCGAGGACTTTGTGGGTTTTGGAAGCCTTTTTGAGTATTATTTTATTGAGTCAGATTAAGTTTTGTTTAGATTGATTATGAATAATGAAAACTCACTGTGATTTTGAAAAGAAAATGCCAGTAACATGTATTGTGGTGGGACCATTTGATGTTTATTCCCTTTCCTACTGTGATACTGTGAAAAACTCTGTGCATTACCCACAGATGAAGGATCTATCAAGAAAAATAAGGGAAATGTGGATAGCAGCCATCAACAACAGAAACATTCATAATAAACCAGAGGATATGTAGCAGACACTATTTTCATAACAGGTACTTGAGAAAAAGGATTTTAATATTATTCATATGTATCTACCTACTCTAGAACTGATGAATTTAGTATTTCATGCTATTGAAAACATATATCATTTTTCTTTTTGATGAAAGAAGCCAATACTCATTACCTTTGATGGCCCTACATGGTTTGGAAACATCATGTTTTCAATACACACATAATATATTTACCTTGTAGGAGAACCTAGTGCCTGAAAGATGAAAATCATCCAGCTTGGGCAGTATAATATGGATCATCAATCTCTAGCCCATTCAAAACACAAGACTGATGTGGATCAAAAACTGAGAGCAGAGAAAAGGTTTAAATCAGAAATCCAGTAATAAAGCATCTGAGCCAAGAGACCTGGTATGTTCCCAAGAAAACATCTAATTACCTACTTCACTTTGATCATGAAGCCTTGCTTTATTAGTAAACTAGGTATATTGATATGTAACATTTTATATTCATTTTAGTGTAATGAAGAAAGTGTCTGGGAGATGAAGACATAGTAGAGATAATTGGTGAAAATGAGGTGAAAATCTACAATAGATTCCATATTATACTTTTACAAATTATAGTTTGTTGTGATTTATTTTTATTGATTATAAATGAAAAACAAATATAGTAAGTACTTATATCAAAATTGTAATATTCAATTAATGAAAAATACAGTATTATTCCACAGTAGGTAATGTATATTACAAGAGATCTACATAGGTCATAGACATAGAACATTATAGGTATTCAGTGATCTGATTGAAACAAAAATGAACAATGGTTGAATGATATATTATAAATAGGTAGATATTTTTTTATAGAACTTGTTAAATCAAAATTCACAAAACCATGCCAACTTTGGTTGCTTTGGTGTACCTAAAATATATACACATTAAAAATGGAACCATTTGATTTCACTTTATCATTGTCACAACTATTCATAAGCACTAGAACACTTATACCCATGGACATATAAAAAAACCAATAGTTCATTTTTGCATGTACTCTTCTAATAACTCTTCAACATGAATTCTCAGAGATGCTATAATTTTGCTATTTTGTACTTTTTGTGGTGTAGATTTCATTTATGATGATACACTTGGTGGCCTAACTAACTCACAACCTTTCTCAGTGTGGCAATATGTTTAAAGCCTCTATCAGCCAAAATCTTGATAAAGTTGTATTGCATAAATTTCAGTTTCTTTATAACTGGCTTTTGTATGTCTGTCTATAATCTCCTCAGCAATCTCATCAAGATCAGTTGAACTCTCGGTTGAACTGTTTAGCTCATATTTCCTTGTAGGAGATGAAAGAGATTCAGATATTGTATATGAACTTGAAAATGAAGGTTTCATACAATAAGGTTTGATCACACTCTTCTCCCTCAACTTGATATGATTCATTGGTTGGGTACATCATGAAAAGTTTTATTTTCCATATTTACACCTCTACTTCTGAATGGCCCTTTTATATTAGTCTGAATAACTATTTCTTCCTCAACCTCAATGATGTCAGGAACTGATATAGATGTATTTGCTACATTTTTGGATGATGAGGGTTCTGCACTTAGTTCTGCATAGTCTGATAGCTGTATTTTTCGTTCCTTCCAAACATTTTCCAGCAACTCTGCTTTCCTTTTGTTTCCCTTATCAGTCAGTACACTTCTTTTGTATGTCGTATGTGGGTGGCGGTACATTCAAGAACTTGTGTGGCACTGCATGAGGTTTCAGCTTGAGTGTTGTTCCAATGATTTTGGAAAACATGCAATTAACTGAATTGTCTTCAAGCTGGAATATCGGAAAGTGACAAGGATATCACATTTCACAATGGGAACCCACATTGAAATGATCCTCACAGCAGTAGAGGTCATGTCCTGAAATAAATTCCAGATGCACTGCCAGTTTTTCCTGCGGTGGGTACTAGCCGGGACGGTCAAAAACAGTTCTTCAGGCGAATTCTCACTACTATTTTGACAAATCGAAATCGGTATAAAATATACGACTACCATTCATAGGTTAGGTTATACGCAATCTTCTTCTCCAATTTTAGTATCATTACCATAATATTCATCTCACATATTTTGATAAATGACAATCTGAAATATGTTTGCACTTGTCTAAGAGAGAGAGAGAGAATGGATATGTATGTCGAATATTATATGAATTGTTCACCGGCTGCCTACGTCACGCGCTTTCCCGCGTTTTTCATGTTACGAAATATCGTGTATTTCAATAATTATTTAAAAAATGTACAGAGCTCTGGGGAAAAAACGGTTTGCGACAGTGAACTAGTTAGGGTTAGTACTTCGAAATAATGAAATAAAATTTTTCACTGAAACAGGCCCATTGCTGATAACATGCATAAAGAACCGGTTTCATGAGTTATTGGTATTCTACGTATAACTTCTCTTCTTGCTGGCACTATAATTTTGTTAGGAATTGCATTCTGCTGATGTGTTTCTATTAATTCGAAGGAAAATGTAATTTTCATGTATAAAAAATAAAAAGTTATTCTCGTAATCAATTCGCGCTTTATGTTTCAAAAGAATATCTTAACCAAGCATTCCATCTTGTGGAAAAGGAAAATCGTCATTTACAATATGTACAGGATATTTAAAAACATATTCACATAACTGGATTTCGCCGTGGCAAATACCATATGTAGGAATAAGGGATTTAGAAATACCTTTTGAGAAAGATTTATGTTCGGTATAGCATATTGCATCTTTTGTACAAGATTTTTGGATCCAAGCAAAATATTTTATTTTCATGAGAATAGGATTCAAGACTTGTAGTGGTAGGAGTAGGAATGTGTGAAGTATTACAAGTATTATCAAAAGGACGGCAGTTCAAAGATCGCTTACCCGTCGTGCACTGCCTGTCTCTGCAGTCGGAGTTTGAGAATTTCTCGAAATCGAATAGAAGTTGTTTGACTGATATTGATGAACCTTTTTCTTCTTAAAACAATCACGTATATGCTGACCTTGCTTTTTGCAATAAGAACATATTATTTTAGTGACATTTACTTTTGGCAAGGATGGAAACGGCTGTATAGAAGAAGAGGGTAGGAGATAAGATTTGCCGGTTTTGGCTCTCCGCCCGAGGTCACAGTCCTCTGACCTCGGGCGGAGTGACCTTCGAATATACTCGTATAGCGAAGTTTCGACAGTGTGACCTTAAGTTATCCGGGGGGGTCCAGATAGAGTTACCTTGAAGGGAGGTTGTACGAGTAACCTGCACATGTGGCCTTTGGAGTGAGTGACCTTGAGTTATAGAGCCTCGAACTTGAAGACAGGTGGCAGCGTGTGCGACCTTGAAAATGAGAGTAAGTTGGTCGAGGTCGTTTTGGTAGAAGTGGGGTGCTGTGATACGTCACATATCCCAGTTTCTATAAATACATCATTGTATCGTCTGCGAGATCATAGTTCTCCTAAAATCTTCTTAATAATACGGTATCTTCCTAATAATACGGAAGATACACACCACCAACTCGCACATAAAAAAATATACCCGTTTAAATAGTCTGGCAAAATAAAGTGTACGTGAGCTGTTATATGTAAGTACAAATTATTCATATACTTCTTACACCTTCTTTTCACTCAACAAAGAAGAATGGCAGTTCCTTGAATTAATCTGTTAGCAATGAATAATCGAATTAACGAAGGCAATGATATTATCAAGCAATCTGTCATCTCAACACTTCTCTTGAATAAATGCTATGTGGTAAAGAAAATATCACTTTGTGGAACCAGATTTGGTAGGAGCGGTTTCGTAATATTGTATGATGAAGAAACTGAGGCGAGTCTGAAATGTTGGTTGCCCTAAAGAGATGTAGAGCTGCTGAGTGGAAACGACATTTATGTGATGAATTCTTCAAATGGTATGTATACTCTAGCATATTTGGATCAGAGTGAGCCATTATATGTAGGCGCAAAAACGAGGGCTCTCATCAAGTTTGACTTCAAGCAAAAATAATATTATTCCACTCAATCATTATGATAGTTATTCTTCAGTATAGTTTAGTGAAAAGGGTTTAAAAATTATATGATAATTATTAAATTTACACAAATCCCTAACGCAGATCACATTGATTGCGGTAAGTAATGAATTAGGTTCACATACAATTCAATGGATGAACATCTTCCAAATAATCGCATCATTACCCTACACCTTCCTTATCATTTTCAGACTCATGTTCCCCAACATGTGGATGCATTATTCTAAACAATTCTGGCCAGCAGCGGAAGACATCAAATCAGCAGTGAGCAGGTTGAAATGTCAGTTCGCCGATTTGTCACGTGATGCAATGCATGCGATGAATTATGATTTGAGCATATGCTTCGATCGAGAACAAGTTGAACGCCTCTGTATACAAGCCGAACAATATAGAATCGGCTTTATGTTATGCGCCCGGTTCGAATATGGTAGCTTCACTTTGGAGGAATTTCTTGAAGCAATGGTGGGAGAGGACTTGGAACAATTTTTGTATGAAATTCTTGATTGCATACCAAACAGCCTGATACGTAATTACAACTTGGGGGTTATTCCAGGACCATCGGACAACGAAGAAGAAGAATCAAAAAGACGATATTGATGTATATGAAATGATGATGAGCTTGATTTTTTCATTATCTATCGATTTAGAAATAAAAACGATGATTTGAAGGACATTTGTATTTTTTATTCAACTCAATGCAGCTACACGTGTTCATAATAATAATAATTATGAATATAATAATGATAAAAATAAAGAATAATGATATAAAACTAATCTAATTCTACCATGAGCTTCGAATGTTGGTGGTTGGCAGTGGCGGAGGTTGAGGTGGAGGTGGTAATGACAGGCCAGAATTTGCTCCAGATCTGTAGAGTGTATTCAAGGAGCACCTAACTGTATGGAACCATCTAGTGCGCTATAGGTCAAAAATGCATCGTGAAGAATGAGCGCATATATCTTGGTATTGGATGGGAATTTGATTGGCGTGTCTCAAACTCCAACTTGATATCGACAGTTGATGATTTCAATGCTTCCGGTTGGTGGCGGCAGTCTATGATGAATAACGGATTTTTTCTAAATTCCTCAATACTCATCTTTTTTTCACTCATGTCTTTACCATAATAGCTCCGCTGGAAATTATCGTATCATAATAGGCAACAGCATCTTTTTTCTTGTCAAAATCCAAATTCCACCGGTCATAAGGGTCCGAATTCAAATACAGTCGAATATTGTTGACTCCTGCTTGAATGAATTGTGTGATATCCTTGGTCTATCATCTATGTTACCAGGATTTCGGAAACCTATGATAATGTATCTTGGTTGCTCGAGACTATTGGTGGTTTTAACAGCCCAAATGTCTGAAGATGTTTCACGAATGGACGGTAGTTCATACAGATTCCACATCCTATATGCTATTTTCACCTTTGCTGTATAAATTTGATTGGGACGGTTCAGTAGATTTCACCTCTGCTTATCCGATGGCATAATATGCCCTATCTTCCATTCAATATTTTTGATCTCCACACTGATCAACTTCTCCTATATAACAGTTTTTGAATGAGCGAGCTACGATGAGTGTCAGCTCCTGTTTCACATTAAAAATGCCTTTATTATAATCCTCAGCGTACCCCATTGAATATTTAAGTGGTAGTTTTCCCCTGAATATGCTGCCAGATTTGTCTAGAATCGGCTGTTTTTCGCTGTCAATCCCCCATCCGACGGTTTCAAGAAATTAAGCGTTGGTATCGCCATAAGAGATCGTGCTCTCTATTGTGGTAGTAATGCCTGGTTTTCGAGAATCATACATACTTGTTCGCCACTCATTTCATAACGAATTTCATCGTAGAGGAAGGCTAAGATATTATTGGATAGATAGCAAGATTTCGTTGCATCCTCTGGTGTGAATTTCCCCTCTATATATACAGTGTGTTCCTAAACCAGTGGGACAGTTGAATATCTCCTGAACCAATAGGAATTTTCGAAATATTATAATTCCTCATCATATCGCATCATGAGTGCTACCTTCAGGAATGACTAAATTTTATACGAGGAGCGCAAGAAAGGCTCACAAAATCGAACATCAATTTTTTCATATGGAAGACCCCATATATTTCAACATATCTGAATTCTCATCAATCTAGGCTAATTATCAGTTCTTTATTTTCGAAAATCCGACAAGGCGTTGCCAAGTTATACTAGTGTTTTATGAAATGCAGACATTTTTTTAGACATACCCATCATTCATACTACTAAGAATTTATGGAATCATTCAGGACTATTGGTAGTCGGTAGCATATTTTATCATATGAAATACTCATCTTCTTCGAAAGTTATACAGGGTGGTCAGAAATATTATATGATTTTCACGAAATTCAAACTTTCCTCACATCAATTTTTCAAATAGTGCACCCTACAATATGTATAATTTGACATCCCATTGGTGGTTCGATTGCTCATGGTCAATAGTTGTGAAAGAGAGATGTGAATTTCATCATCAGCAAATGCAAATAAAAAAAAATGTAGTAAACTATTTATTCAACTGTACTTAACTACTAAAAAACAACTACAAGTCTTGAATGATTCCATAAATTATTAGTAGTATGAATAATGGGTTTGTCTATAAAAAAAATGTCTGCATTTCATGAAATACTGGTATAACTTGGCAACGCCTTGTCGGATTTTCAAAAATAAAAAACTGATAATTAGCCTAAAGGAATGAGAATTCAGATATGTTGAAATGTATGGGGTGTCCTGTTCGATTTTGTGAGCCTTTCTTGCGCCCCTCGTATGAAATTTAGTCATTCCTGAAGTTAGCACTCATGATGCGATATGATGTGGAATTATAATATTTCGAAAATTCCTATTGGTTCAGGAGATATTCAACTGTCCCACTGGTCTAGGGACACACTGTATATGTAGCTATCAGAAATGTCGAGTATCAAATCCTGAAAGTTAACAGCTATCCTGAATTCATCAGAATTCTTGAATGATGGTGAACCGTATGGTTTGTATGTATGCTCATGTAGGCTTATTAGTAAATGATCGAAAATTGGATTCATCAAACACTTCCAATTGTAAGCTTGTAGAACTTGTGACAACCATTGTCCACTAATTTCTACTCGTTCGTCGTCGTACTGTCAGACCGATAGATTCCAAAAAAATCTATATCGCTCGCAGATAATCTATTACGTCTTACCCGGCCGGTGAGCTGTCTTTGAATGAATCCTCTACAGCGTTTACACTTCTTCTCAACGGTTTCGCGTAAAATAATAGTTTGTAGCGAGGGATACACGTTTTGATTGGTTTCCGAAGTAGAAACCCATCTTCCAAATCGACATAGAAAATTTAATTGAGCTGTTTCAATTCCAACTTCACTATAATCTTTTCTCCTCAAAAGTTAACTAAATGATCGTTATCATCCGAAATTCTCAGTGTGGTGTTGTCGATAGATTGACGCCCTGTCGGACTGATTGGTTGATATATTATATTTTTCGGCTCCTTTGAACGTTTGTATCCTGGCTTCACGACGACATCGAACTCGTAAAGCGTGTGAACCTCCTCACTATTGAGGTAAGCTCCAGTGGTGATATTACAATCAACCCGTATCAATCGAACCTTTATGATGTTCACAGGTAAAGTGGATTCATGCAAAATATTGGGCTCGTAAAATTGTAACCTTTACTTTTCTTTTGGAATTATATCATGAAAAAAAGATTAACTTGCGAACGGCAACTCTTTCATCAGTGAGCACTATGAGTTCGTTATTCATTTGTTGATTTTGAAATTTGAAAATTGATAATGTCAGGCGCCACTCAACTTACAAAAAAAATATCTTCACTTCAGAAGCTATAATGGAAAGTTGAGAACCTTATAGAACATTAGAAAAATGTATGGAAAATTGGGAAGATATATAAGAATTAATTGATATCAGTCAATATTATGGTGAATGTTAAGCATTTCACAAATAAAACTCAGGACATAACAAAAAAAATCCAATATATTATATACAAGTATATACAGAGCCCTATTAAATTTCACCAAAATTAATGAATATAGTCACGATTATCTTGAACATACAGTGTTGATAGACTTTAATGCATCAAGATTATTGATAGGAATTTATGTAATAGTCATGAGAAACATATTGATACTATACAATGTTGTTTAATTTCAATGTACTAAAGATATCAATGAGATGAGATAAAAAGTGGCACATGTGTTGATCACATCTTTGTTAAAAGCAGAGCAAATGAAACATTACCAATTTTATTGAAAAGTACTATAACTGATCACTATACCACGATAGTAAAATTACCTTTGAGCAATTTCAATAATACCGAAATAACTGAAACGAAACACCAAAAATACATTGATTATGTTTTTCTGAAAAAAGAACTAGCAGAGTATGATTGGTCTGATATTAACTCAATCGCTACTATAGATATTGATGAGACCGTTACTCGTTTCCTGCAAATCTTAAAAACAACTTTCAATAAGCACACACAAACGAAGGAAATAAAGCACAAAGATATCAAACGTAAACATTGGATCACACAAGGATTAGTAAACTCCATTAATAACGGAACAGTTTATTTAGAAACCTAAAGAATTCTCGAGATGATCCAGTATTGAAAGAACAATATCTCAATTACAGAAACATGTTGAATAGGCTCATCAAAAATTCTAAAATCAACTCCTACAAGAAACGAGTAAATAAATCAGCGATTGACACGCAAGCGCTGTGGAAGACTGTGAACGATATATCCGGTAACAAAAAAGATGTTAAAATAAAGTGCATAAAAAACCATACGGGTTGCCTTATATACGATGAAAAAGAAATCGCAGACTGTTTCAACAATCATTATCTATCAGTTAGCCGAAACCTTGCAAGCAAAATTCAGCAACTTGCAAATACTCGCCTAAAAAGAAATTGCTCTATGCAATCCATATTTCTCAGACCTACAACAGAAAATGAAATAATCAAAACGATAGAATCCTTAAAAATGAATAAGACTCCGGGTGTTGATGACATTAGAGCAGAATCTTGAAAGAGATAAAAGCAGAAATAGCGGTTCCTTTGTCTAATATATTTAATAAAGTAATAGAAACTGGAATATTTCCCAAAGAATTAAAAATAGGTGTAATCAAACCGATTTACAAAAAATGAAATAAACAGGAAGTTTCGAACTACAGACCAATAACTTTGATCTCCAACATAGCAAAAACACTAGAAAAAATTATAAAAATAAGAATAATAACTTATCTGGATAAACATGAAATTATCTCTGGCAATCAATTTGGATTTGAAGAAGGAGTATCAACTCAAGATGCTATTTGTTTCCTTACCTCAAAAATATCTGAAAATCTGGAAAATAGAAGACCGTCTCTATGTGTATTCTTAGATCTTGCCAAAGCCTTCGACACTGTTAACCACTCACAGCTGCTGGAGGCCTTGCAAGACATGGGTTTCAGGGGAAATACATTTAGCCTAATGGAAAGCTATATAGGTGACAGGGAACAATGCGTTAAAATTGATAAAGTCATGATTGGAAAAGGTATTGTAGAGTGCGGGGTACCCCAGGGAACAGTTATGGGACCAATTCTTTTCACAATCTATATCAACAGTATACTTGAATATGATCCCACTGGAATTCCTGTTTGCTTCGCTGATGATACTGCCATAATGTATAGTGCTGAGAACTGGGGTGAACCTAAAACTAAAGCGGAAAGGGACATTTAACAAACTCTTTGACTGTTTCAATGAAAAATTACTTTCCATTAACTATCATGAAACATTCTACGTACCATTCTCATGTTATGTCAACTCACTACCCCAATATGATACACTAGAAATCACGGATGACATAGTCATACAATCAACAGAAAAAATTAAATATCTGGGAGTGGTGACATCTGAGATGGAACTTCCATGTCGACCAAGTAGCGAAAACGTTACGGAGTATTATTTATAGATTCAAGTACCTAAGGAATATTTTAGACACACCGCAAATGATAAAAATTTATTATGCACTCATAGAGTCCCGGCTAACATATGGAATCTTGGGTTGCGGTGGTGTAGCACAATCATACATAAAAAAACTCGATGTCTTACAAAACAAGTTCTTGAAAATTGTCTTCAATAAATCAATTACGTACTCTTCATATGAACTAAACTAAACCTAAATTACATAAATCACACGTATAATACAAGACATAAGACAAATGCATCTGTTCATACAATGCTCTCCACAAAAACTATAGTCCATAGAACTTATAATTACCTTGCGAATCGACTATACAATTATTTAGCCCTGAAAATTAGAAACTCACCGACCATATTTTTATTCAAAAAACAAGTGAAGTATCTTCTTGTCACTGAAATGGACAGACTCGCCATACATCAATTAATTGACCCCACGTTCACGTTAACATAAACTCAACAACCTCAAATCTCCACCTCCAGGAGAAAAAAAAAATGAGCTCATTTCGATTTCGATTCTACTGATGTGTTGTACTGCTCAATATAATATATATATGTACCATTCTCTCTGATTATTTTAGAATTATCTATTTTGTTAAGATTATTATTATAATTACTGTTGTTATTTTCATTATCATCGTTATTGTAATTATTATAATCAATATCGTTGTTACTATTATGATCATTACTATTTTTTCATTATAATTTTCATTCAATTTCACTATTAGGCATATACATCAAATGGGGAAACACCCACGCTCTGGCAATGCCTTAGTGGGTTCGTTGTTTGTTCGTATATCAAATTATATTTATATAATAGTCATGAAAAGTGTATTAATCAAATATACAGAGTTGATAGACTTAAATGCATCAAGATTATTGATGGGAATTTATGTAATTGTCATGAGAAACATATTGATAATATACAATGTTGTTTAATTTCAATGTACCAAAGATATCAATGAGATATTTATATAATAGTCATGGAAAGTGTATTGATCAAATATACAGTGTTATTAACTATCAAAGTATCAAAGATTACTCTTGAGGTACTTATTTATTGTCGTGAGATATGCAAAAATGATAATATATACTGTTGTTAAATTTCATTGTATCCAAAATAAAGGGGCGATAATATTTCAGTGAAATCCTACAGGTTGAGGTGTGAGAAGAAAACTAAAACTTATGGAGAATAACAAGTAAGGTATGGAAAACACTACAGCAAATTATGAATAAACAGCTATTTGAACCAAAAAATTGAAACAACTATTCTCTCAAAAAAATGTATCATCAATTTCCTGTATTGCATGATAATATTATGTGTTGTGATGTCGAAACTCACTTAAATTGGCGTCCGCATAGTACTATGTTTCAGCGGTATCAATTCGTACAATGATATATAAAAAAATTAGCAATACACAGTATTTCACATTACCAACCTGCATAAGGAAACTGACCTGTCACCAGGAAAAAAAAATATACCCGAAATATAATATAATAGAAGTAGCATAGGTAACTGTTAAATGGTTACCGGAAATTTCATTGCTGCAGCATTCTCCATAGGAACGTACCCACTACGTTCGGACAACCACGTGACCTACGCCAAACATTCCTGGAGGGATAGACCCAGGAGATCTCTCCCAGACGGTGTTCCTGATGGCAATCTCAAGAAAAACGGCAATGGTCGACCATCACTTGAGAGCCATGAGTCGTCGATGGTGGAGGAGCCTTCGAAGCCTAGGTAATGAGCGTTACCTAATGATGGCGACATCCAGACAAGCCGCATCGTGAAAGTGGGAGAACGTATGACCCAGAATCCAGTCCAACCAAGAGATGCGAGGACAAATGAACTTGAAGGGATTTAACCCTACCGTAAAACCCTATGACCAAAAAAAAGGATCCAGTACTAAATAAAAAACCTGGATGGTGGGACGTTGGAGATAACTTTGAATCAGGACTCACCTTCTAAGAAGGGTTTTCAACACCTCAGAAACAGCGGTAGCAGAGCACGTTCCAGAGCAGACCACGTGTCGATGTGCGATATCCTGGACGGCTTCAGGCTTCCCGGTCAAATTCCAAAATTCCAGGTCGACTCGATTGAGTGCGGTGAAAATGATGCTATCGATGTCCTCGCATGGGACCCAATCTCTAAATCCAGGAATATCCTGTAAACTCCTCACCAACCACTAACAAAAAAAACTCGAGCACACTGCTGACTCAAGAACCAGATCGAAAGTGCTCCAACCGGCACTGAAAACCAGTTCTATAGTACTTCCCGGAAAGGGAAACTACGTCATGATCCAGGATGATCTGCGACTGTTCTGGAATGTCTGTTCCTTTGTTGAAGAGGAAACCCGAGTTGTAAAACAAAAATTTGTATCTTCTAGAACCATTGCATTGTCGAAGTGGGTGAATCGACCAATCATGATGTCCCATTTCAGTACTATTCTTTGGAATATTTGCACTGAGAAGTACCAGATTTAGACGTCATTCCTAGAAATTGGTGAAAAGAATCTGGCAACTATGCATTTCAGAAATCAGCTTAGCAATGGGCGTGTTGATGAAGTTATTGACAACATTGACAGAAGACAGATACAAAATAGTACCAAAACAAACAGGGAATGGTACCAAGAATAATTTTCTGATCTAGGATTTCCTCCAAGCAGCCCTGAAGACCTTAATCAGACCTGGCGAGAAAATTATAATATTCTAGTTTTGAATTCCAGAGCAGCTTGGGTACTTAAGTTGGTGAGTACCTATACATGTACTTACAATAATTCATCAACACTGGCTTCTTTTCCAGGAAGAAAAATCTACACCCCTACCAATTTTGATACCTTAAGGAATCCTGACTTTATTCATATATAGGCTCTGGAAGAAATCTCACCCTAAAATTACACGCTGGGTCCTCCCAATCCAGAAAATATATGGAATTTGAAAGCATACTACCATACCTATAAACAAGAAGGAAACACTCAATTCAAATATCCCGTAATGCTCATATCATCCCTCCACTACAAGTCGGTCAGTCTAACATAATTGTTATCATTATTTTTGGTTTTAATAAAATTTTTATCATATATATTTCCTACATTGGTTGATTCCTTGATTTGAAAATGAGTAGGCAACCCACAATATACCATTGATGTCTGCTGTGTTGCCTGGTAATTGAATGAGATGATGTCTTCGGTGGGAATGAATTGAAAATGATTGCCTGATATGATTACTAGATTATTTGACCCTATACTCCTAATTATATGATAGAAAAGATGATAAAAATTATCACATATCACCCAAGAACATAAAAATAATCAGTATGTACAATTTAAACGTTACAAAATTTCGGTTTGGAATCCAACACTTTCGCTATAGAAGTAGCAATATCTGGAACTATCATGAATTCGGACTTGAGTTCATATTTGAGTTTATTATTGTTGGCGCGAAGAGAGAACACATTATCAATATTTGGTCCATTTAGCGGAACCTGACTTTCTATAGCCTTTTGTATTGCTCTATTGATTTCATCTATTTCATAGGCGCTTGGTGGTATTTCAACAGGAAAGCTATCCTCTTCATACCAAACACCTAATTTGTTATTTGTCTCATCTATATTGAGTTTAGAGTTGTATGAATAGAACCCGTGTAAACCCAAACCGTAAGTATTCCTCACATCGAGTTCGATTGGCGGAAAAGAGTCTGCACTCAGGATACTGCGATCTCCAGAAATGGTGAATGTTTGCGACATAACTTCTTATGAATAAAAAAACAAACAAAACAGCGAAAACCAAAAACAAAAATGAATACACAGTAGAAGCGTTAAGAGCATCGACCTAATTGCTGCATGCAACAATGAAGAATGCTTTTGTTTTCGATAGGTGAAGCATTAATATCGAATTTATTGTTAGTTGCCACATTTACACCTTTTATTTTACAAAAGCAGCATAATATTTTTCTAGCTATCGGCCCATCATTGACGTCAGCACTGGGACTGCCACCATCCTCTTGTCGGTAGTGTTCGTGGTGCTCCCCACCAAATCGATACTTCGATACATCTTGATCGTTGCGTAATTCTTCAGGTGATTTATTCCACACTTGAACTATCTCATGTGAGGCGCATCCGATTAAAACTTATTTCGGCATATCAGCAAGCTGTGTTTCACTCATCTTCAGCAAGGAACGCAATCTCGAATAAGACAATAATGCGTGCCCCATTTGTTTGATGCTTTCTCTACCCATTTTATGGAATGTAGTTTCCGCTCTTCGACGATGAGAAAAATTTCAAGTACAAATGACCGCACCAGACTGTGTTGTAATCTTGTTGACGTTCATAGTTATATACGATTTTGATGGCGTTTGACCCCTTCCTTGAATATTTCTCCAACTCTTCAGGTGGCGGCAAATCGCCATAACTATCATAATATTCGACTAAACCGCTACGTTTTTTATATACAACCCAATGTGTCCCTCTACCTCGAATACTATCGAGATTCAGAATGGCCGATTCAATGTGACGCGGTGGAGATTTCGGCAGATTATCTCTCATAAATATACCTCGAAAGTTTGGTACATCCATTTTTTCTATGTATTGTGATAAATTGATATCTGTCAACGCCTTTCGAGGTAACCCTGCTAGTTTTTTTAACTTTGCGGCTTCAGATAAATGCCCAGCCCTTTTCGGTACATCTTCAAATATACTCCTTTGCCGACTTCTCATAGAGCAATCGCCTCCAAGTGTCTATCATGAGGATTCGCTTCAGATAGCTGTTCCCTACCCTCTTCAGCTGAACTAATAGCTCGAGCAATACCAGCACTACTTGCAGCCAAACTCCCCAATGCAGATAGTCCAGCGAAAATGGGTAGGAGTGGAAGAATTTCTTCAACTTTAGGGATTGGTGTAATGCGAGGTGTTCGGATATTATTTTTTCCACCGACCATCTTGACGAATTTTTTAGCAGCTGCTCCAATCGCCATAAGAGAAGTATTTGCCAAGTTTTTAGCGAGTGCTCCCCTTTTACCCATTTATCGCAACACATTGCGAACTTTGTGCACTATGCCGGACCCAAATGCAATCTTTCTTCCACGCTTGGTCGTCTTCTTCTTCCTAGACGCTCGACTTTTCTTCACTCCGCTACTGCACCCCATAACAAAACGCCTCTTTTCCTTCATCATATTAGTAACTAACTAAGATGCGGCTCTCTCTCCTGCAGATGCGTCCTTTGATTTAACACGTTACCACGCGGATTCTTCCAATTCCTTATTGGCGGAATGCCTCGCAGATAAATCGTTCGAATTCTTGAATTATGCTATATCGTGTTCCTTGCAGGCCCTATCTAATTTAATACCTGGATCACCTCGAGATAATCGTTTTTGTATCATTGTTCCTGGACCACAATACTGATAACCACCGAGAATGTGTAATTCGACCGGTAATTTATTAATTGAAGTATAAACGATTCCTCTGCCACTCCTCTTTCCTCGACGAAATTTTTCACTGCTAGCACGTTGTCGATGTATATCGCTTCACCTTCATGATATAAATGACATTCGCAATGTTTGCGATTCATTATATAGCATTTGACCATCAAACAATGTAGATGGTTCAGCAGCAAGAAACATTACGAGTTGAAAACTTTGATGAAAAAGTAGGGTTAGGAAATGATATAATTACACAACGTCGGCATGGAGCCCTACTGCCTAATACTATACGCAGTCTCATTATCGGCCCTTCAAATTGCGGCAAAACGAATGTTATGATATCTCTCCTCACAAACGATAATGGTTTACGATTTGCCAATGTTTATCTCTTTTCAAAATCGTTATATCCACCCTAGTATGAGTACTTGCGGAAAGTATTGGAACCGATAAAGGGACTGGGGTTTTATACATATAGTAATAATGTGGACATTGTTGAACCGGAAGATGCGACACCACACAGTATTTTCATATTCGACAATGTGATATGTGAAAAACAGGATTTCATCAGATCATATTTCTCAATGGGGCGCCATAAGAATGTGGATTACTTTTATCCAGCCCAAACGTATTCGAGAGTGCCAAAACAATTGATTCGCGATAATTCCAACTTCATAATCATGTTTGAGCAGGATGATATGAATCTGCACCACATTTATTCCGATCACGTATCTCCAGATGTGACATCCAAACAATTCCAAGAAATGTGTGCTCAAAGTTTGACAGACAGATACGGGTTTCTTGTAATAGATAAGGATAATGGAATTCATGAGGGTCAATACAGGAAAGGGTTCGACTGCTACATATACCCCTGAAAAGACAATTGCATGTGCTTCATTCAACCTCCGGATAGCACAATGAGCACATCTAGTGAAATTCCTTCAGAAATGCAGCTCAAACGTCAACTCGTTGAAGCAAACGTTGCGGTAAGGAATAAATTCAAAAGTTTCAAGAGCGAACTCATCAGTAATCAACTGACGTTAGAAAAATCTTACGAGCCGCTGACAAAGCCATTGAAGGTTATCACAGCGGCAGCAACGGCGGCAGTAGCCAAGCAAATTCCAACTCCAACAGCTACTCCGAAAAATTACAGCAAACCTCCAACGACAATAGCACTCCCGACATATTATTGTCACAAACTGTAGGCGGGGGTTGCCTAAGTTGTGCTCTAGATCTATTAGAGAATGAACTTTTACAGTGATAATAATAAAGAATACTCCAAAAGGTTTTCAACAAAACATATACACACATTTATTCTTTGCATAAATGAATAACAATAGATAAAAACTTAACTTACCCCATATGTACATTAAAAGCTTATATTGCTGGGACCTTAGAGGAAGGGCATCTTCTTCTGCCCGAACTCCGAAGATTCGGGCACAGTGGCAAATGATTGAAACTGATCGAATGATCGAAATGATCGTAACTGATTGAATAATCGAAAATGATCGAACTGATCGAATGATACCTGTGCTGGCTTCCTCGCGCCTTTTATATATCCAATCTATATTTCGGAAACGTGACAGTGAGGAAGTCAGGTGGATGGTTTGAAGTCATTGTCACGCCTGTGTTTAGGTTCAACTATTAATCGAAAGTTCGTGGTTCAATAATTTTGGAAATAATAAACAGATACGTGAACGTTCAATGACTTCGAACCAATAGGATTTTTAGAAGAATTTTTGGAATTCGACTCAGAATATCTTATCATTTGTGACATGCCCCTCCTCTGAAAACGACGGCCCCCGTCGTTAAAAAATGGTCAGATGGGTACTCCTAGCACTACGTACTAACCTATCATCATATAAATCTAATAATAAAAAAACTCCTATCCTTAACATAAATCATTCTTCAAAAAAATTATTGGGAATTACTGAAAATTTCTGAGAATTCCTATAAAAAAAACCTATCTAAAAACTGTCCATATAGTACAACTCAAATTAGTGAGTTCATCCACACACTTCACTGTCTTTAGGCACTCCAAACTGTAGTCTCTGGGTTTCATCTCGGCTCTTCTGGCATCTGGCTTCATTCATTCATGTCACAAACTGTAGGCGGGGGTTGCCTGAGTTGTGTTCTAGATCCATCAGAGAATGAACTTCAAAAGTGATAATAAATAATACTAAAAAAGGTTTTCAAACAAAACATACACACTCATTTATTCTTGGCATAAAATGAATAACAATTATTAATAAAAACCTTAACTTACCCTATATGTACATTGAAAGCTAATATTGCTGGGACCTTAGAGGAAGGGCATCTTCTGTTCTGCCCGAACTCCGAAGATTCGGGCACAGTGGCAACTTTACAAACTTACAATCGGTAGAACTTAGACTTCCCTAACTCGTATAATAAGAACAGGACTAGAACTAGAACTGGCAGTCCAACTCGCAGTCGAACCGGTAGTCGAACTGTCGAACCCGCTTCCTTACGTCTTTTAAATAGTTGTCTTTATTTTCGGAAACGTGACAGTAAGGAAATCAGGTCGATAGTCCAGGTTCGTTGAAGTCAATGTCACGCCTGTGTTTATGTTCAACTATGGAAAAAAGAGTTCGTTCACGATTCGAAAATTTTGGAATTAATAAACAAAGACGCGACCGTTCAATGACTTCGAACCTTGTATGAATTTGAATGAATGAAAAATAACCCTATTTGTGACATTATTCCACACCTATATCGAGAAATGAGGCGAATGCTGTAGCTACAAAACCGTTCAACAAACATAGGGAGTTTTTTTTTCATTCACCCTATTCATTTTAATCTGTTAACTAAGAATATGAAACAGATCGTGATATTTTCTTTACTTTATTATCTTTTTTTATCATTATGTTTTTCTACCTACAATTTTGTTAGTGAAAAAGCCTCAATCTACTAGGTGTTGGATTGTTTTCATTACATATGGTTATATATAGTCTTACAATCTTCCAACACCTCTACTAAACCTATGTTAGTAATTTACTACTTCTACTATTACATGCAAATCTGCACTATGTCATAGAACTACTACTACTCTATTCTATGTTATCATGCATTACATGCTACATATGCACTACATTCTAACTACATGCATAAATATTCTAACTTACTACTTGTCTGCTTTCCTTCTGCTGCGTGTTGGCAGACATGTGCACCTCTTATTCGGGTGGTAGTTCGGCGAGCCTCTGGCCCTTGCCCAGAACGTCTCCACCCGATCAGTGGTGTTCTTGTTGTTTCTTCCTTCCTCATTCTTTATTCTCATCTTATGGTCTCGTTTAGTTTAGTTCGGTGTTTGTCTTCGTTTGGTGTTCTTGTTCGGTGTTGTTTGCAGTTCATCTCTTAGCGTTGAAGATCTCCTGTTGGTTTTGGGAGACCTTCTGCGCTAGTTTATTTAGCATTCTGTATTTGTCCTGGTCTTCTATCATTTGTTTGAGGTTCAACCCTTGTAGTCCTCTTCTCAGGTTGTCCTGGTCGTTGTACATCGAACAGTCCAGAACAATCTGCTCAGGCGTGCCTTCTTCTCCGCATTTACACAAACTGTCTTCTTTCGAGTCGAATCTATTCAGGTAGCTCGGGTAGGGCCCATGCCCCTTGATTGGGTGGACTAACCCAGGAGTTGGATTGAAATATTGTGGTATCTCCTCCAGTATTGGTAGTACTTCATGGACTCTCCTCGCTTCATCTGCGTGGTCCCACATCTCTTGCCATTGCCTCGCTATTCCCCTATTTACTTCCTTCTTTGTTCTTGTTTTTGTCCCCATTACAGCCTGTGTTTTTACGTAGTCTGCACGCCTGATCCAGTACATGGTTGCTCTCTTTTTCAGTTCTAGCTGCATCGGCACGACCCTCACTAGTGTTGTCAGGGCCAGCGTTGCAGTTGTGCTGAGGGCCCCTGTCATTCTGGCGAGGAACCCTCTTTGCGTCCTGTCTACTTTCTTTCTGTTCTTTGTGTTTTGCAGCCTATGTACGCTCGCACTGTATCCAATTATCGATGCCAATACCACACTCAAGTAAACTCTCACCTATCTGAATGGTATTCTCACTTCCCTCTGCACTAGGCCCGTTATTCTGTGCATTGCCGATGATGCCCTATTGCAGACGTCTGTGATGTGGTATGCGAACATCCTGGACTCGTCCATTATGAGCCCCAAATATCGGACTCTCTTTGTTCTTCGAACCAACTGACCATTGATTCGAACTTGCGGATCTCTGTTCAGTTGTCCTTCAAATATGTTGTTTACCACACCATCTGTTCACGATTTCCAGAACATTATTGCATTTTGTCTCTATTTCTCTTCTACTATTATTAGCAGATCATCAGCATATGCAACCGTGCCTAGTGTATTCTCAGTTTCGAACATCTGGACAAGCAGCTCTTCGAGCATGATATCCGAGAAGACTGGGCCGCACACAGAACCTTGAGGACATCCTTTTGTCAGACATTTTGACTTTTTGCCTATGGGACAGCTCAGACTTGCATATCTATCTTGACAGTAGCTTCTGAAACTTTTGTACAGTTTTTCTGGGCATCGCATTTCTCGAAGACTTTCGAAGAATGCGGGCCACCAGAGATTATCAAATGCTCCTGATATATCTATATATAGCGCTATTACATATTTTTTGCCGCTACTGTCAATCGTTGCTATGGCTTTGTTTATCGCGTCTTTTGTTGATTTTCCAGCCCTATAGCTATACCTATATTGGTCTAGGTGGACTCCAATTGTTTCTCTATGCTCACCTAGCCTTTTGCATAGGATTTTCTCTTGTAGCTTACCCATCGATTTCAATAAGAATATCGCTCTCCATGATTTCGGTTTTGTTGGATCTTTGTCTTCCCCTTCACTCACTCTGATTACCTCTGCTTGTTCGAATATTTTTGGTATTATACCCTGTCTTAAACATTCGTTATATAATTTGCACAGAGCTGGAATTAGTTCTTGCCTTAGTGCCATCAGCACTTTCACTGGTATGCTATCAGGCCCTGGAGCCTTCTTCTTTTTCATCTTATTTAGGCATTCTGATATTTCATCTTCAGTAAATGGATTCAACATTGTCTCTGGTGGCTCATGGTATCGTTCTACCATTGCCCTTCCTGGTTCTCGTTGTTCTAGAGTTTCTCTCTCGTGCTCATCTGAGAGTAATAATGTGTTCGTCAGAATCTCGGCCAATTCCTCCCATGTCCTGGTCATAGACCCGTCTTCTCTTTCAAGAGAGGAGAGCATGGTAGGACATCTGACTTTTTTTGTTACAATCTTGTTAAGCAGTCCCCATATGTCCGTTTCAAGGTGGGTTTGTGTAAACTTTTCCCAGCTCTTCGCATTTGTTTCTTTGATCTGTGCGAGGTAGTTAATTCTTAGTTTTCTGTATGTTTGCAGGAGTCTTTGGCGTTCTTCGTGTACTCCGCATCTCTGGTATCTTCTACTCGCATTTCTGACTAGGGTTATTTGTCTTGTGAGCACTTCACTCCGAGCATGTATATTTTGCAGAGTAAGTTTGGGGGATGGCATGATTCATTACTCTCTTTATCTCATGGGTTATGCTCTTTGCGTATTCATGTACATCTCCTTCCTCTCCTTCCAGTCTCGGCGGCTCGAATTCAGCTGCCAAAGTTTCCCAGTTCGCTCTGCTCATGTCATATCGTCTCACCATCGATCCCATATCATTTGCCTCTTCCTTTCGGATGCCAAAACTCATCAAATTATGGTCACTTACTGTTAGGTTATCCTCAACCCTCCATTCCACGATCTTGTTTGCCGCCTTAACATTTGATATCGTAATATCTATGTTGGTCGCAGCACCAGCCCTGTTCTGGAAGGTTGGTGGATTGCCTGCCTTGTTATGGACTTCAAGTTGAAGTTCATTAATCAGGTTTTCTAATTCTTCGCCTTTGGCGTTGTTGCAGACACATATGAAGACTCTATAGTTCATAGCTTAAATTTCCTCTTTTGTTATCACCGATACCAATACCAAATATTGATCGCTCTGCCAGTAGGATTTCTGGCAACAGGTTTCTATCTTCAACACAATGAATAGTTAGAAGACAACATATAGCGGAATAGTTGCATATCATATTTACCATGTATTTCATAGTTCATCTTGTTTATCAAATTTAACAATCTCGTTCACAACGATGAGCCCAATAACACATCAAGAATGATCGTAGGTACAACAGTACCATAACCTGTCAGGAAGGAGTGACCTACATTTCGATCAGCTGATCCACACGGTGACGACTCGCAGCTATTCTTTGTTGTTCTTTTGTTATTCTCAGTGTAGGTGATATACCGGGTGACTCGGAACCAATTTACCCCCCTGTATCTTCGTTGTTATTTTGTATGGATGTTTCAAATTCGGTACTTCATTTGATGTTATGAATGTACAATTTAGCAAGTATCAATCCAAATATGTCACTTCCGGTTTGACCGGAAGCGTATCCAACTTTCATATTTCGAATAGGAAGTTTTTTTTTTCTTTTTTTGAAAATTACAAATCGGTATAGAATCACCTTTAGAATGACATATCACAATCATACTTTCAATTTACAATCTGCTGGTATAATTGACATTTTATAAAAAAACTTTTTGTGTTCCCCTCGTAACGGAACATTTTCATGAAAGTATGCTGTGGAAGATTGAACAATATCATGTAAGCAACAATAATTCATGGCCAAACTTTTTACACAATAAGTTTTATGCAGACTAATTATTTTTATAATTTTAGTTTCACTTAATTTTTCAACATCAATAAATAGGAATTTTTAAAGTTGGTTTGAAACTCAAATACATATTGAAATACGAAAAATGAAAAAAAAAAACTATATATTTTTGTTTCCTAATTATTTTTATGGAGATAATTTCCATGCTATACCTTGTATTGAACATTTCATTTCATTTCATGTTAGTTGGCTATAGAATTGAATGTATTCTAAAGGTCTCGAGTTATTTTCGAAACTGCACAATCGGACGCACAAAATATTTATTTCGATAATTTTCCTACAAAATAGTGGACATTTGGAACATGTACAGTTTTATAACTCAATTTAAATGAAATTCAACACCTATGACAGACTCAATTAATCTAATTATTGTTCAAATTGTCGCTCGTTAACGTCAATGCATTTTTGTTTTTCTTCGGAGCATGCCCGCATAACATTCACTAGTTGAGCCGGAGTAATTTCGTTAATGGCTCTCCTTACCCTCTTCAAGTTCCTCGCGATTTTGAGGTCTATTATGAGCATAAACTTCATTTTTCAAGTGAGCCCAAACAAACAAATCCATTGGCGTGAGGTCTGGTGACCTTGGTGGCCAACGAACTGGGCCATGAGACTCATGTGAAGTTGGCGGCGTTTTTTTCGAAAAACTAATTTTTTTTTTAGTTCTGAGTAGATTTGATAGAGTTCTAGAGTTCCTGACTGAAATTTTGAATAGTTCCAGCAAATCGTAGGTGTCATAGGAAAAAATAAATTTTGAGCGCTAACTTCACGCAACGCCGTTTTTTTCGAGAAAATGAGTTCTGATATAGTTTTTTGTTGTATTATAAAGAGTTCTGGAGTTCTACACCTATTTCATCAATAGTTCTGGTGAACTAAGGAAATTATCGAATAATTTAAGGAAATTAAATACGAAAATGTGTTTCTATAGCCAGCATTTCTTGGTGAAATACTATTCCGTTCTGTTTCGTATTGAAGAAAAAGTTATCGATGAAAAAGGAGGAGGATCATTAGGAAATGTGAAATCTGAAAAAAACGAAGAAAAAAATCAGCTGTCATAAGGTGAAAAATGTATTCCAAAGAACAGGACAGTTCTGATGGGAGTTCTGAGTAGCGCTCGACGAGTTCTTCAAAATATTCTAATGGTGTTTTAGTGACAAATCGATACTTTTTCTTTTATCAGCTGTCATAAGGTGCACATCTTAAAAAACTAACATTTTCGTTAAAAAATCACTACTCAGGAACAGAATAGTTCTGATGGGAAGTTCTGAGTAGCGCTCGACGAGTTCTTCAGAATATTCTCATGGTGTTTCAGTGACAAATCGATACTTTTTCTTTCATCAGCTGTCATAAGGTGCACATCTCAAAAAACTAACATTTTCGATAAAAAATCAGTACTCAGGAACAAAATAGTTCTGATGGAAGTTCTGAGTAGCGCTCGACGAGTTCTTCAAAATATTCTCATGGTGTTTCAGTGACAAATCGATACTTTTTCTTTCATCAGCTGTCATAAGGTGCACATCTCAAAAAACTAACATTTTCGATAAAAAATCAGTACTAGGAACAGAATAGTTCTGATGGGAGTTCTGAGTAACGCTCGACGAGTTCTTCAAAATATTCAAATGGTGTTTCAGTGACAAATCGATACTTTTTCTTTTATCAGCTGTCATAAGGTGTATACCTCAAAAAACTAATAGCGTTTTCCACTCGGGTCACTGGTGCGCACCCTGTCGCACTCAGTTTTACATTCATGTTCCACTGGCAAAATTTGTTTGCATTTTGCCAGTGCTGACAGCAGAGATTACGTTCCACTGGAAAATATGTTCACCCGCGGGGTGCACCGAGGGCAACTCTTTTGTACCGTGTTCAAGAGCTCGAGCGTCAGTCAAATTGCAAATGGAGGCGCGTAAAATTCAAATATTGATGGACCTTTCAGATAGTTCAAGCAGTTCCGATGATGAGGATATCATGAGTTATTTGCTGAGGAACAAAGTATCCAAACCTAAAATTAAGGATTTCATTTCAGACGTGGTGCATAGATTTACAGATTTAGAGGTAAGTTTGATTTTCGATAGCTATACCAACTAGAGTCACTAGTAGTGTATCAGGGGCGGTCCTGCGACAGTTTGGTAAGCTGTCCATCAAGTTCTCAAGCTGTCACAGCCAATAGGGGGGTCTAGTTGTGGTTTGTGCAGACATTCCGAGGTGCAGAAGTGTCGACAATGACCAGGAGGTGTTGTCACCGAAGATTTACCTTGTCACCTGTTTTTTCCTACCTGTCTTCCCTGTGTCACCTACTTAATTAATTGTTTCTCGCTCAAATCACCTGTTTTGTCTAATTTACTGGTTTCACCTTCTCAACGTGTCCCCCTGTATTACCTCTTTCACCTGTATCACCTGTTTCTTTCATTTTACCTGTTTCACCTGTTTACCTGATCTTCCCCTCGGTTATATTTTCCAAGTTAGTCCTACTGAATATCCCTGTATAATTAAAGTTCCAATATCTTGCTAGCTGACCTAGAGGTCAACACTTTTATCATGTTTTGTTTGATATGAGTGCAATCATTAATATTATGTTTATCAAGCTTCATATTATATTTTTTCAATGTCATGCTGACAAAGTAGTCATGTGCAGATATTTTTACAAAATATTTGTTGATCCATCATCCTAGGATAGTATAAAAACTGTGATTTTATTATGCTTCAACATCAGGTGAATTGTGCAGTGGAAAAATGAAAATTGATTGGTAAGTGAGACTAATGATAACTCATAAAGATTGTGATTTGTTTATTGGTATAGGCTATGTGATTTTATTATCAGAATAGCCATTATTTGTTTGGGTTTATGATCATGAAATGAATCCGAAACAGTGGGATAGGTCAATATTTATTTATTAACTATAATACAACACGGTATATGATTTTTGTTGGGAGAACATACAACTACACTACAATATTTTTATTACATTAGTGAGAGGGTTGTACCTTACTAAACGATCATGTAATATTAGACAATAGGCAGAAGTGTTTGCAGGAATATTTTGATTTGTTTCAAACTCAAGGCGAATATCCACACTACCTGCCTTTAAAGTTTCGTTTTGTCGACTACAATCTATTACAATTAATGGTGCTATGTCATGGAATTTAGATAGTGTTAGACAAGGTTCACCAGAGTTTTTGTAGTAATATGACTCTTGAAATCGTGCATACATCTCATATATAACAGAAAATTGATATTTATTGAAATTTAGATTCAAATTGTCATAGGGATACACTTCAGAGTTCAGGTAAAGTTTCATATTGGCGAGATTACAGTGATCGAATTGACTCATATTTTTTTGACTGTCATTTTTTCTGTTCGTTTGGAAACCAACAATAACAAATCTCGGTTTTTCCATTTGACTAGATGCTTTGACATTCCATGAGTGACGCATAGTTGATTGTAACATGGGAAATTCGTGGAGTTCCCAGGAACGGAAGGCTATCTCTAAATCTCTCCCCTTTTCAATATACTTGATTAACCGCAATTTCTCCACATCTGCCGTTTGAACGTGTGGAATGCGCCATAGAATTTTCGTCAATTCAATTTTTGGTTTTTCTCCAGCCTTGGAGGTTATCGTAGGATTGATGTCATTGCTACTTCTGATGAGAACAAGTTCTTGCCGAATATTCACCAGAATTTTCTTGAAATCTTCGCAAAATCCCAATAGATGTTTGAGTGGTAGACAAACGCTAAAGTTCCCTTGAAGATCAACAATTTCCGGATGACCAAGATGATTCCAACCAGCATTTATATATCTATTGCATTCATTATTTGTATAAGAAATGTAGCCCTTCATAGCTGATGTGATTCCAGGATTACGAACTCGATCCACAACGGACCCACCAATTTCATATCGGATTTCATCAAATAGAAAAGCAATACCATTGTTGATGAAGTTCAGTGTAGCACTCACTTTATCTTCACTGTCAGTAATTCTACCTTCTAGATAAATGTAACTTTGTGATGGTAATGTGTAAATATCCTGCGTTTGAATCGGAACACGTATCTCGAATGACTTATTTAGGCTTGTATTGGCATATGGTGGATGAGAGTGCATTTCGCAATTCGTTATCGCATTGTCCATCATCACATGTTCACCAATATTCAAAATATTGAAACTCATGTTTGTTGTGTTTCACTTTTTCTTCCACAGGAACACCTTAGGAGAATGAGAAATCTTCTAAGACCAGAGTGGATGTCCAATTTTAGGTTATACCAAAATTCGTAGAAAGTCTTCGTTTTGTCTTTTATAATAATTTGAAACCGAGTGAAATGAGGAACTGTTGATTCTCAGGTGTTAACTGTTTGATGTCACCTTTCGGACTGATACTTTTGATTGATGGAGAACGCGTTTCCTGACCCATTGTTGATGATGACATTGGAATATTATAGCGAAACACCATATCCACTAGAGCTCTTTCAAGTGCAACCTGACTGTTATGACTTCCTTTTGGAAATTAATTAAGGTTCCAGTTTGATCTACTACTCTGAGAATTATTTCATCAATGTATTTGGAATTGATTGGTAGATAAATGACATTTGACACTTTCTCCACTATTCGAAATCCACTAGGCACTGATGGATAGAACATGTGCAATGTGTGAACGGAAGAGTTATTATTATATGAATTTGTTGTTAAATTACATTCAACACACACTGAATTCACCTTGGAAATATTAATTGGAAAATCTGATATATGTTTTTTATTAGCTTCCAATTTCCTCTTGCTGAAACCTAACAGAGTTGCTATCGAGTTAGGTTTATCAAAGTGTATGAGTTTGTTGCATGTTATCTCATACCTTAGAGTATTACGATTAGCATTCAATTTGAGCTGAATCTCGGTAGTTTTCTCCTCTTCTTTCATAATAGTATTCGAAATTTGAGCTTTTTTTTCCTCCTTCTCTCTATCTTTTTCATGCAATTCATCCAATTGCATCATAATATTCCGTTCAATGTCTTCAATTTCATAGGAACCTTCAGGAATAACCAATGTGTGTTTGCCAACATAGAATCTGTTATTTCTCCCATCAATATTGGGGATAGTGTTGTAGGTCACGAAGTCAATCAGACCTAAGACATGGGTTTTATCATCATCTAAAATGATAGGTGGATGGATTTTAGCTGATAATACAGAATCTCTGGCTGATAAGGTGAAAGTATATGAACACGTCATGATAGTGATAGAGTCATTGAAAGAATGAGATAAATTACGCTTATATTTTATTGAGAGAGAAATTTCAAACATAACTGACCGCAATTCACAGAATTGAAAGTTTGATATACAGTGTGATTATATAAAATATTACAAGGTCCATTGGAATTGAAGTAATCTAACGTTTCCAGTGATGGTCGCAGATTACCATAGCTATCAAAATAGACGATTTGTGATCCAATTTTTTTGTAGGCGGTCCAATGCGTCCCCGGTCCATCTTTGTTATCCAAGTTTATTACGCCACGTTCTTTCCTTCTGATTCTCTTGGGAAGATCATTCCTCATAAATACACCCCTAAAATGGGGAATGTTGAGTTCTTTAACGTACTTCAGAATATCCAAATTGGATAGTGGGAAATTGAGTGGTATCCTCTTACGAGATTCCCTATGTTTATTCATCCTCATCTTGTTGATATCAGGATAATACTAGGATGGTTATCTCAAAAAAAGTCCCAAACCAGTTTTATATGGTCTCGAATACATTCCTTTTCCTATTGCAATAGCTTCCATTGTTTTATTATGTCGTTGGGATTCTTCCAATTGATTTTTTGCTGATCTGGCATCAGTGACAGCCTTAGCTACACCTGCAGCGCCACCTGTGATTGCCCCGAGAGCACTCAATCCCGCGAAAATCGGAATCAAGGGTAACAAGCCACCCCTCTTTGGAATTTTAACAATACGTGTTGGTTTTATGTTGAGTTTTTTCGTTGACCTTAAAGCAACCTTGACTGCATCACCTACAGTCTTAGGTTTTTGGGAGATGATATGCTTTTTAATTTGTCCGATTGCTTTGGCGAAGCATACCCCCTTTTTTATTAGTTTCTTCTTGATATTCCTCTTTTTATTATTCCTACGTTTAGTATTCCCTTTGGATCTCTTGCGAGCCATCTGAACTGTAGGAAACTCTCTCGTATACTGACTTTTTCTTTTAATCCTTATGAAAATTAGGTGAATTTGAGTTTCTTATTTCCGAGATCGTTGCTATCTTCCTCTTCTATCTCTGTATCCAAACTTCTCTTTCTAGAATTTGTTGTTGTGATATCTAATGGTTCACTCATATCACTTGAATGAGTGTCCCTCTTATCATCTAATGTTCTCAATCTCCTTTTCACCTTTACCCCTTGTCTACGGTTGATCATATCACCGACCACATTTTTAGGCTTCTTATCAGGAATAGTGTCTGAGATATCATCGTTATCCAATTTCCTCTTGTTTGCACATCTTTTATTCATGGGATAATCGTCAGCAATATCGATATCCATCAAGTCCTTCTTTCCTTCATTATCGTCATCATCATTCTGTGATTTCTTCTTTTTATTCATCTTTTTATGTTGTGCTATCCGTTTAGTTTGTTTAACAATTCTATTTGTTGAAATTCCTTCCTTCAGGATTCGCATACTGCTTTCAATATTTCCTAGAGATTTTTCTAAAATAACCTTCGTTCTTCTTAGAACTACCAGACATTTGTTGACAGCTTGTTGTTTTCGTTTTTGATTTTGTTTTTGATTTCCTATTCCCATTCCCAATTTCACTTTAGCTTTCATAGCACCAGCAACGCCTAAAGCTGCTAATCTCTGTCCATAGGAATTATTCTTCAATCTGAATTGAGCCACTGCCTTGTCTGCCAGAATTCTATCTGCTTTATGACGATGTTTCAAATCTTTTTCTTTGGAATATGCTATATCATGTTCCTTGCAAGCTTCATCTAATTCATTTATACCTTTATCTCCTCGAGCGAGTCTTTTTTCCAATTTTGTTCCAGGACCACAGAATCTATATCCACCAGGTATATGTAACTCGAAAGGTAGTTTATTTATGGCAGTATTCAAAAGCCCATCACCTGAATAGTAGCGTGGCATTTGTGTGTGTGTTTATTCAGTGAAATACAGAAAGCAACTGATCATTAAATATCGGAGATAAACTATTTTTTATTCATGAAATGAAAGTTGTTCCACAAAAAACGACTCTGAATATTGAAAATAATATATTCGAGGGGGATGAGAAATTCAAAAAACATGGAATATTGTTTCCACATACAATGAGGTGTATTATTGTGGGTCCTTCGAACTGCGGTAAAACCAATGTTATGATCAATCTTCTCGAACATAAGAATGGATTGAAATTTGAGAATATTTATGTGTACTCCAAATCTTTATATCAACCGAAATATAAATATCTAGAGGAATTGATCAAACCAATAAAGGGTATGGGATATTATGCATTCAGTGCCAGTGATAGTATTATGCATCCGTCAGAGGCTAAACCGAATTCGATATTCATATTCGATGATGTTGCATGTGACAACCAAGAAGTGATTCGTGAATACTTTAGTATGTCTAGACATGCATTAGTAGACCCTTTTTACCTGAATCAGAGCTACGCTAAAATCCCTAAACACCTGATCAGAGACAACTGTAACTCCTTGATTTTATTCAAAATGGATGATATGAATTTACGTCACATTTATGCAGACCATGTGGGGTCAGATATGACATTCGATAAATTCAAAAGTATGTGTTCGTTATGCTGGAAGGATCCATATGGTTTTCTATCAATATTCAAAGATTGTAAGTTCAATGAAGGTCGTTATCGGAAAGGAATTGATAATTTCATACTCATATAAAGGTGAAGTCTCAATATTGTACCCTCCAACCTGATCGATGCCGATCAGAGCTGATCAGATACCCGATCGAAGCTGAGCAGGCACCCGATCAAAGCTGATCAGGTACCCGATCGAAGCTGATCAGATACCCGATCGAAGCTGATCAGATACCTGATCGAAGCTGATCAGAGCTGATCAGATAGCCGATCGAAGCTGATCAGAGCTGATCAGAAGCAGATGAGATACCTCATGCTGACCTGGTGAACAAACAAAGAAATGAAGTCGAATGAGAAGGAAATCAAAAAGAGGTTGATAGCTAAACGTAAAACGGTGAGAGATAAATTGGATATTTTGAAGCATGGAGAAATGGTGCATGAGAATATGTTCAATCCTATTACAAAACACCTGAAAAGTATCGAAAATACATTACAGAGTACTGGTCAGCAACAACAACAACAACAAATTCCATATCAGAAAAATGCTGCAGAACAACTCGATTCCTTCAAATCACCATTCATGATGAAACCGAAGAGGAATTTACTAAACTATGAGACACCTAAGAATATTGTAGAGCAGAAGAGTAAGCCTAAAATCCCCCGCCGACTATCCTTGCAACTCCTCACACCAGCAGATTTGAAAAATGAAGAACCTAATATTGAGGATGAGTATGGGGGTGATGATGATGATGATGATGATGATGATGGACCTAGTGAGTTGAAACAATCAATTTTAGAGGATATCAAATCTGATGAGGAAAATGAACAGCTAGGAAAACCATCTGCCGACGAAGTTTCACGCCTCATGGATATTACACAAGAATCGTATGTTGACTATTTAGAGCAATATGATCCTCTACCTAGAAAATATATCAATAGTATGTATCAAGATGAGGATAACAAAGAGTTTGATCATAAGTATGGAGTGAGATTAGACAGGAATACTGAAAAACTCATGATTGGTGATTCTAGAATATACATCGAAGGATCCGATGTAATTCTCAAGAATAAGAGGTACAAAGGTACTCAAGGTTTATATGAACTATTGTTCAAGAAAGACCCTCATGATTTCACCAGGGAGGATGAGCAAAATTATAAGCAGATAGTGACGAAAACTAATGCCCATCGGAGATATTACAAGGCAAATAAGCAAGTGGATGGTAGTAAGCTACAAAAGTATAGAAAACTTATTGCTCCAATCACGAGTTCTTCCTCCGTTGGTAAAGGAATGTTAATGGAGGTGACTAACAATAAGATAGATTACATTCGATGGGATGATCCAAATGAGCTTTGTGACAGATTACGATTACTGTTGGCTTCGAAGTCAGTAGGGCACAATGGTCATACCAATGAAATAAACTCTATCGTTGAGGAGTTGCGTGAAGCTCATATCATTGCATGAAGAGAGAATGGCAACAATCGCTAAAAAACAAGTGGTTGAAGAGATCCACAAACCAGCAAGAATCAATTTCAAAAGACGTAAAGTCATCATCAAAGGCCTTGATGATCTTTTTCAAGCCGATTTGGTGGAAATGATACCATATGCCCGTGAGAACCAGGGTTACAAATATATATTGGTTGTGATAAATTGCTTCTCGAAATTCGTTTGGGCAATTCCTTTGAGGAATAAATCGAGTATAGAAGTGAGTAATGCCATGGAAATCATTCTCAAAGAGCAGTGTCCTCACAATCTACAAACAGATAAAGGCACTGAATTTTTCAATAAGGAATTCAAAAATCTCATGAAGAAATATGGTGTGCATCATTACAACACGTTCAGCGAGAAAAAGGCATCTATTGTAGAACGAGTCAACCGGACATTGAAAAATATGATGTGGAAAGGATTCAGTTTACAGGGGAACTACAAATGGGTAGAATTACTGAAGAAAATCGTTGGAAAATATAACAACACAACACACAGGACTATAAAAATGAAACCCTCTGACGTGTCAAGAAGGAATGAAAAAATGCTACTACAAACCGCATATAACCGACTCAAAATAGTGGGTTCGAAACGTAAATTCAAAATTGGTGATTATGTACGTATATCCAAGATTCGTGGAGTTTTCGATAAAAAATATAACCCAAATTGGTCTACTGAGATTTTCCGTATAAGAAAAGTTCAATTGACAAACCCAGTTACCTACTTATTGAAAGATGATTCTAACAAGGATATTCTAGGGGGGTTCTATAACGAGCAATTGCAAAAAGTAAGATATCCAGACGTGTATCTCGTCGAAAGGGTATTGAAGAGGAAGAATGAACAGGTGTTCGTCAAATGGCTTGGATTTGATAACAAACATAACAGCTGGATAGACGAAAATAATGTTGCGTAATGTTGCGCAAGGAAGACTATATAAAGGGTTCATCACGCTGATGATTTTCATCATTTTCTCGTTGACTGCCCTCTAACAAATGTAGTAGGTGCTCACTTCGAAAAAAAAAAAATGTTCATAATTGATGTACAAGGTTTCCAGTATGGAAAAGACAAGTTTTTGTGTAGAGAAATTGCGATTCTGAATGTGGACAATGGTGTGTGGCAAAATAGATTCATCACTTTACCCATCGACATGTCACATTACAATTCAACTGTTCTCAAACATATGGAATGGTCCACTAAACACTTGCATGGATTGGAATGGAGCCATAAGGAATCATCTACAACCACAATACAGTATGAACAAATAACTGAATTCATCAAGAAATGCACTGGCTGTTACGAAGGAGATGAAATTCTGGTCAAGGGGTTGGAAAAGAAGATATGGTTGGAGAGACTGCTAAGAATGAACAATATCATCGATTTACATGAACAAGGATGTCCTGCAATTGAGGACTTGAAGTTATTTTTAAGATCGAATCATTGCAACCAACATTTATATAATAATTCTAATTGTGCTTTAGAGAATGTATATTTATTATGGTACTGGTACCTTCATTGTAAACAATGATGTGTTTATTTAGAATCTAATAAATGATTATATTCAAGATTTTTATTATTTTAATTCATATCTTACTTATTATTTACAAAACTATCAAACAACGACAACTCATATATTAATTATTATTTATAAAACTATTATACAACACACCGACAACAACAACAACAATAAAAACAACAACAACAACAACAACAATGAAAAAGTATCTATAATTTCGATTAACTATATCATGTATTTAAAAACAATGAGTAGAAACAAAAACTTAATGAATGACCTCACTACAGAATAAATTTTGTTTCAACTCATAGTTGTCTAATATCTGATGTAGTTTTAACGAAATTGGGCAAAAACAAAACATTTCATCACACCTGGGGCATGAGAATGTTCCAAAATCAAGAATTTCATTCAAGTTCCTACATCTTTCCTCTCCACTACTAGTAGTATACACCACTGTCATGTGTCCATTATCATTCCTCTCCATGCTGATGGTCCCAATTCCTTCTTCCTGTTGTTGTTTTTGTTGTTCTTGTTGTCGACCACTACCCTGCAAGAAATCGTTATTCAGCCTGATGTTGCGTTTCACCTCCATAGGCAGCATCAGGGAATTCATATACTTGCGAATCTTCCTCCTCGGGTAGTGGTGGTGGTGGTGGTGGTGGTGTTGGGCTGGAAGTTGATGCCTGCCTGATCTTTTTCTGCGGTTGTGGTGGTGATGGTGACGGCGCTGCATCGTCTTCGATGGCCGCCGCGAAGTTGAACCTCTTGACGGCCTTCTGCAAAAGCATAAGCTCTTGGCTCCGACTCCGCAAGCGCCCTGGTCCACTTTATAGGCAGGTTCCAAAATTTTTTTTGTAAAGTTATCATCTTCGGACTGTATTTCAGATATATCAAAATACAGTCCTCTGATTTTTTCACGATGTCCTTCACACCGTATCTGGAAAAAGAAATGCATTTTTCCATCCTCATATTGATAAAACTTGTGATCGAATATGGAAATATGATATGAAGAAAATGATATGACAATGATAATAATAATAATAATAATAAACTTACTTGAACAATTGTTTCATCACAAGCATTGCCATGTCGATTGGCAACAATTTTTTGTTTTCAATGTTGACTATTAATGTTGTTGGGATGCCTGCCATGTTGTTTCACGAAGAACTGCTTCTTGGTTGTGGTAGTGAAATCAGAAAACATGGTAGTATATATACTCGTTTTGAGCTCCCTAAATTGATATGAAACATTTTATAATCTTGATTCAAAGTATCAAATTTTAATCACTACACATGTGTGCATTTTTTCCAAAAAGTATGATATCGACTTGTTTTTCTCATCGTTGGTATCGAGACGGAATTCTTATCATCCACGTGTGCATTTTTTCCAAAAAAGTATAATATCGACTTGTTATACGGAATTCTTATCATCCTCGATAACTGTAGAAATTTTAAAATGTTAACATGTTTTTTGTAAACACTCAAAGTCGAATAAAATTCCCCTCGTGCACATGTGCGCATTTTTTCAGTTGCTATCGAAACAAAAATTCTTATCGTTGATAACTCTAGAGGTCTTTCAAAGAGGTCAGCTGGGTAATGATACTTCATTGACGTCAGGCCGATGTTATAAATTCTACAACATTCGCTGTTGTCTATTTTGTATTGCATCCAGCTCAAGTTGCTCCTGTTGAATTACCTCTGATTCCTGTCGACGATCTCCAGTTCAACGCATTCCACCATCACATATCGTCTATTGTCAGAGTAAGTGAAAATGAGCTCGATGGATCATTTAGTCTGTCAGTTTATTAAGAAAATTGATCAAATTTATCCTCTAATTAAAACGGAAGAAGAGTATTGTAAATGGATAAAATTCGTTCAAAAAACAATTCATTCAGTGAATAAATGCATAAGAAAAAAATCAAGTTGCGTGAAGAATTTTTCAAAATTAGAAACTGGTTTAGCTATCTTGAAATACCATGAAGAAAAATTGATAACACTCAAAGATAAAACAAAACATCAAAAACGCTATTTAGTGTGGAAAGATATTGATTCATGTTTCAATAAAAGAATTCGAACTGGTGCTATTATTAATAAAAATACCAAAGATCCAAAAACTTTTCTGGAAAAATGTTTTCGATGCTTCTCACTCAAAATCAAGTCTGAATTACAGAAATCTCTTTTGAAAGTGAATGCTACATTTTTAGGAAATTTCGTTAAACCTAAAACTCTCGAAACTGATATTAAGCATTTCAACACAAAAAATCAGATTATCGATAATAATACAAATTTGAAGTCGTGGTTCAATGATAATATTAAAAATAAGATTTTGACTGCACTGGAAGAATTTCAGGAGAGAGATAGTGGTTGGGCACTATATCAAATTATTCAATTAAAGGTGAACATTAATCACTATCTTCCCATAAACGTTGGTATTTCTTCTTCTTACGTAGATTTACCTATTGCTATCAAACACAGCAAAGGTGTCATCAATATAAAAAATAAGGACCCCTATTGCTTTTTGTGGTCTATTGTGTGTGCTCTACATCTAGCAGGCCCAGAGAAAAATGTTGATAGAACATCATCTTATCCACATTTCAGTCAAGTTTTGAAACATGATGGTATCAAATTCCCTATTAAATTGAAAGACATTAGAAAATTTGAAATATTGAATGATATTTCTGTTAACGTGTTCACTATAAGTGAAGAAAAAAGAAGGAAAGTTGAAGTATTACCAATATGTTTGAGTAGCACAAATTATGATAAAAGGGTTAATCTACTTATGGTACCATCGTGTAATGAACTTGATGATCGAGATGGGGATGATGATTATGATGATGATGATGGTGAGGGGGAGAAGGAGCCTTCTGAACGTACGTTGCATAATAAATCGTTCCACTTTGCTTATATCACTGATTTGAACAAGTTACTTAACAGACAATTAGAAAATTCGTCACATAAAAAGTGGCTATGTGATCGATGTTTGAATCACTTTAAATACAAGGAGAACTTGGAAAAACATTATGCACAATGCAGGCAAATGAACCAATCGCAAATTCAGCTGCCTAAGCCACATGAGTCAACTCTAAAGTTCAAGAATTTCAAAAATACCGAAAAAGTACCTTTCGTTATATATGCTGATTTAGAGTGTTTATTGCAAAAGTATGTTGATCCAAAACCCAGTGGAAAAACAAAAAAATTTCAAAAACATGTGCCATTTACGATTGGCTACATGCTGGTTTGTTCCTATGATAATTCTCTTTCCAAATTCAAATATTATACTGGTGAAGATTGTATATCATGGTTCGTTAATGAATTGAAACAGTTAGCTATGCGAATCAATGATATATTTGCACATGTGAAACCTATGGAACCTCTTACTGCACAGCAACATGAGGATTTTCAGAAGGCTTCTTCATGTCATATCTGTTTGAAACCATTCGTTGAAGGAGAACGGAAAATTAAAGACCATTCACACCTTACAGGTGCCTACCGTGGTCCTTCTCATAACCACTGTAATTTGAACTACAAAGATGATCACGCTATACCAGTAATTTTCCACAATAAGTCAGGTTATGACAGCCATTTCCTCATCAAAAAATTGAGTACCGAAATCAGTGGTAAGGTATCTCTACTACCGATAAATAAAGAGAAATATATTTCATTTACCAAACACGTTGATGGGACGAAAGTGAGTTTCAGATTCTTAGATTCCTACAGGTTTATGGCTAGCAGTTTAGATACCTTATCATCATACTTAGATAATGATAGAAAAATAATCACGCGGAAATGTTACCGCAACGAGGAACAATTTAGTTTGCTGTGTCGGAAGGGTGTCTGCCCTTATGATTATTTAGATTCTTGGGAAAAATTGAGGGATACTAATTTACCATCGATTGAATCTTTTTTCAATAAACTGAATGGAGAAGGAGTATCAAGAGGTGATTATGAACATGCGCATAAGGTCTGGCAAGTTTTCAACATACAAACGTTACAACAATATGTTGAATTATATCTCAAAACAGACATTTTACTACTTGCAGATATATTCGAGAACTTTAGAATAACTTGTATGTCTACATATAAACTAGATCCTCTCCACTATTACACCGCGCCTGGACTAGCCTTTGATAGTATGTTGAAAATTACTGGTATTGAATTGGAGCTTCTTTCTGATATTGACATGATTATGTTTGTGGAAAAGGGCATTAGAGGAGGAGTATCACAGTGTTCTAATAGATATGCAAAAGCAAACAATAAATACATGGGGAATGAGTATGATCCTGGAAATCCAACATCATACCTCATGTATTTCGATGTTAACAACCTTTATGGAGCTGCAATGAGTCTCCCCCTGCCTACGGGTGGATTCGAATAGGTTGAGAATATTTATTCGGTGGACAATATAATGAATATACCAGATGATAGTGAAAATGGTTACATTTTCGAGGTGGATCTTCATTACCCTCGAGACCTTTTCGAATACCATAAAGATTTGCCTCTTTGCCCCGAAAGTATGAAACCGCCTACTGCTAAATCAAAAATTAATAAATTACTCACAACTTTTTACGATAAGAAAAATTACATTATTCACTATAAAAATTTGAAGCAAGCTTTGAGTTTAGGTATTAAAATAGAAAAAATTCATAAAATTTTGACTTTCAAACAGTCCTGTTGGTTACAAAAATATATATCTTTGAACACTGAGTTACGAAAACAAAGCAAAAATGAATTTGACAAAAATTTTTATAAACTCATGGTTAATTCTGTCTTTGGTAAAACTATGGAGAACGTGAGAAAGTACAAAGATATAAAACTAGTTTCAAAATGGGGTGGTAGATACGGGGCAAAATACTATATTTCTCAACCAAATTTTCACAGTTGCAGTATTTTCGATGATGATATGGTCATCATTGAAATGAAAAGATTGAGAGTGAAATTCAATAAACCTATCTATGTCGGATTCAGTATTTTAGATATTTCCAAAACTTTCTTATATGATTTTCACTACTCTTAAATTTGGATCAGATACAAAACTACTCTATACCGATACCTACTCTCTACTTTATCAAATTTTCACTGAAGATATTTATGAACATATAAAAGCGGATATAGATAGGTATGACACGTCTGATTATCCACCAGACAACATTCATGGTATTCCTCTGAAGAACAAAAAGGTCTTGGGAATAATGAAAGACGAGAACGCTGGGGAAATAATGACTGAATTTATTGGATTACGCTCGAAATTATACCCATTCAGAATTTTACGAAATCAAAACAAACTTATTGACTCTGGTGTAATCAAAAAAGCGAAAGGAATTCGAAAGTCAGCCTTGCGAACAATCACTTTCGATGACTATCGCAATTGTCTGTTGAATAATACCTCAACCCAAATATGTCAATATATGATAAGATCTAATAAGCATGAAGTACACACAATAGAACAGAAAAAAACAGCATTGAATCCGTATGATGATAAGAGAGTGATCAACTGTCTTCATACGGATACATTACCTTGGGGGTATATTTAGTTCATATAAAATATATGTACTCTACTTCCGTTTCAAATTATAGGATAAATAGATAAGAAACAAAGATGAGTCAAAGAAATCTGATACAAGAGAACTACATCAATAGCTCTGACGATAGAGAGGGGACACCCGATATCAATGGTCCTTCAAGATACAAGTGCACGAGATGTAACAACCAATTCAGAAGCTACACGACCTACAGCCAGTGCTACACGTGTCACAGAGCTCAGGACATTGACGGATATCGGGTTCGACAGCGTGAACAGATCAGAATAAAAAATAGACTGGGACATTAAGCTGTCAAACAATGAATCAAATGTTACTACTGCAACTTCTACTTCTCACTGAAATATCAACTGGAAAGTTGTACTCTGAATATCAACCGCAAAATGGGAGTTTATATATACACCATGAGATGCCCAATATGTCATCTCTACAGATAACCTACAACAATCTCTTGACAAAATATCCTGGAATTAAATTGTATTCTGAGCATATGGATACTAGTAGATTATATGGTCTCAACAATAGAACAATAGCAATGTCTGGAACTGCTGTAAAAAATAATTGTGATCAATGTGAAAATGGATGGAATAGAACAAAGGAAGAATTATTCAAGTGCAACTCTGAGATTCATAATTGTACGCAAGAATTGAAGGTTCACATAAATCATGGTAACACTGAATTACTCAAAATCAGATCAGATTTGGCAGCATGTATGACAGTGAGTTCAGGATTCAAAATAGAGGCAGATTTATGGGCTTCAAAGTATGCAGATTTGAAATTTTCTAAAGAAAATCATCCAACTACAAACCACAACAACAACAACAACAACACATTGAAAAATTCGGCATATCTCATTCTAGAATGGAATTATTCTAGTTGTCTTCAAGAACTAAACAGGTATATGAGAAAACATTATTTTCAATTGAACAAAATTTATGACAGATATTATTTCATTTTTTTAATTTTTTTTTCTCCTTCTCCTAGATTGAAGAAATTCAAACAAGAACTCAACAACTGAGAGAGCCAGGCTAATCCATCAAGAGAATCTACACCCGATATGAAATATTGAAATGAAATAACTGTGTTCAGTAGTGAATAAAAGATATATGTAACCATCTGTTCAAGTTTTTCATTTTATCGAGGTTATTCAACAAAGGTATCAATTTATAGTATAATGAAATCTTGCTACTTGTTTCTTCACTCTTCGTTTATCACCCAAAGTGTTATACGATTACAATTATCACAGTATTCCATTCTCCTCTTCTTAATATGCTGCTGCCAATTGAGCGAATGATCAAAGAAGATGCATTTTGTTCGCCAACAACCCATGCACGTATAGGAAAAATTCATCATTCACTCTCTTCAAGAGTCGTTGGTGATTTATTATTGAAAACTTCAACCCTTTCAATCCTGCTTATAACTTCAAAACTTTTTATATGTTCTCTTTTCTTGGTCAATAGTTGTTTGGGGATAGCAGTTAGGTCAATTCTTCTGCAAGTTGATGATACAGCAAATTTTTTAAATCTATTTTTATCAATGAAGACTTGTGTCCACGTCATGCCGGTTCAATGATAACTGAAGCAATCAAACTGAAGCAATCAATTTCAATAGCGAGAAACTCGATGAAGTATCTCAAACACTTATCTCTGTTATATCAACAACATAATCAGTATGATTCTCATGGTTGCAGACTGACAATCTAGAATTTTCAATATCAGGTTGTGGGGTGAACTTTCCAAGAAATGGAACATACATAACCGAGGGGGGATCAGGTAAACAGGTGAAACAGGTAAAATGAAAGAAACAGGTGATACAGGTGAAAGAGGTAATACAGGGGGACACGTTGAGAAGGTGAAACCAGTAAATTAGACAAAACAGGTGATTTGAGCGAAAAACAATTAATTAAGTAGGTGACACAGGGAAGACAGGTAGGAAAAAACAGGTGACAAGGTAAATCTTCGGTGACAACACCTCCTGGTCATTGTCGACACTTCTGCACCTCGGAATGTCTGCACAAACCACAACTAGACCCCCCTATTGGCTGTGACAGCTTGAGAACTTGATGGACAGCTTACCAAACTGTCGCAGGACCGCCCCTGATACACTACTGTCACTGAATGGTACTCTACCACCAACATCCTTATTAGGTTCTTTTTATGTCTTATATATTTTCCAGTTCAAAAAAAATTTTCGAGTAACAAGAAATACATGTTACCAGTTGATAAGTAAATTTGAAAACTCGGACTTTTATCCATCGATTAGGAATCACGGAGGAAGTGAACTGCACTCGGCTGAAACACATTTTTTAACATTTTTATGGTGAGATTTATTCCATTATTAAACATATGGTTAGTAGTATATACCTATGAAATGTTGTAGGTTTGCAGGAAATAAGTGCTGTTTGCGTGATGTATCCCAAAGGTTTGGAATGGGACTAACATCTGCCTTCAGAATCATCGATAGGGTCATGAACTATCTCAACAGTATTGCTGCTGACATAATCAAATTTCCCGTAACTGATCAGGAAAAATCATCTCTAGCACGAGATTTTTACAAAGTAGGTATTATTAACTTTTCAATGAAATAATTCAAATTTGTTTTCAAGATAATTCTGTAATAATAAGCTATCGTTTCAATTTCAATATTCAAATGGGAAATTTCCAATTTTCGAGTAACTACCAAAATTTTAGTCTTTATTATCTGTACCAATTGTACCTATATTATGAGAGGAGAATGTAGGTGCCTATATGTATTTTATTTCCTCCATGCATTTTTGCAATTTCTCCGCCCCAACTTTTCATTTTCTATTTCCATTCTTTTCTCACAGAACAAAAAATATCAAGGTTCAATATACAGTGTGTCCGTAAAGTAGGTATGGTATAAATTCGATATTCCTAAACTCAAAGTCTTTTCAAAAAAATCCGATCGAATTTCGACTAATTTCAACTTTGATGTTTTATATTTTATACCACAAAATTTCATTTTACAGGGTGATACACATTAAGAGGTGATGACGTCATCACATTATTGTGTATCACCAGAGATGTATCACCCTGTGTAATGAAATATTGTTATTGTCACGACCATTGGGGCCTTCCTCCCCGGCTGCGTGATCTTAGGGGGTTATGCTTGGCAGCAAGAGGGTGTCCTAACTACCACACTCTCGTAACTCGATTGTGGCAAGGAAAGAGTGCATGTTTTGTTTAACATAAATTCAAGTTTTATTGAACGATCAAAAACAGTGAACAAGTGAGCAACATAAGAAAGGTTAAGTGAGACAAAAAAAGGTTAAGTGAAGTGACTAAATTAAAGTGACCCTATGGCTACACCTTCTAGTGAAATCCTACATCTCTGGATCTAACTACCAACGTGGTTGGAGACAATTACAGGGGCTGTACAAGGTAATGAAACAGTTTTTGATTCAAAAATGTACTCACATTGTCCATACAACAATCGCTGCTCCGGCAGGGGAGGAGATGTGTGTCATGGCGTTGACGTCTACTCACTCACTAGTGTGGTTACCCCAAAAAAAACCGTACTCGTAATCAACGTCGTACCGAGTCTGATTGTCTGATTGTGATTCTCCGATTGAATGTCCCGGAAAATCTATACTTCAATTGTTTTATAGGCGATACTTGCCGAGTTAGCAGAATCAGCAATAATCGTACCTATCGAGTTCATTACCTCATAGGTGAACTTTCAAGTCCGATGAATTCTGCCGGAAAAGCTTACTAGGTTCCTGTCTTTGAAATTTGAACCGGGTTTGAATTACATATGTTATGTGAATGACTTTGGATATTATCTACTGAGGACTTTGATTTTCTTATGGATATTTCTTAATAAATTGATTGAATGGTTCCTTTGGTATACCAGGTGTGACACGTCTCCTCCCCTCCGAAGAAGCTGCCCCAGCTTCTAATAATGAATTGCCTGACTGCCTATTTATGTGTGAAAAACAAAACAAAACCAATATATAAATATACAAGTATATAAAACAGAAAAAGCATACCAAAATTCAAATATAGATGAATTAAGTTCAGTTTTATTAACGCAGAAACAAATTTAAAAAAAATCATATATAAAATTCTGAATCAGTTGACAATAATTATTGAAACGAAAAACAAAAAAAAAAAAATAATAATCAGAGAAAATATGAGTTTATGCTAATGTTCCACAAAACCAGTTTCTACACTGAGCACTTATCACTTCCGCACTGAGTCCGGCACTGTCCAATTTTCATATCTGCTATCCCATGGCAGGTCGGTAGGTTAAACGGACCTACCCATTGTCCGCTTCGGCGCTACCATCGACATCAGAACCACGGAACGTTTCGTGCTGCCTGTGAAGGTTACGGCCCATGGCTATCCGTGCGTCGGGGAGGGGAGCGGTCGGAATCCTCGACCGTCTTTTGCTGCCGCTGGCGCTGCTTATTCCCCACTTCCCCAGCTGCCTGGTGGACTTTTCTATTGAGTGTTCTGAGGAGTCTGTGCTCTGTTCGGGATTATTACTTGACAATTTCGACATACTTTTCTTCCTTTTGTATCTAGTGGGCAGATGGTTGGCTGTTGGCTATGGGCTATCACTGCTATCAGGGTTGGTAGTACTGTGGTACTGTGGTAGGGCTACTATTTGCTGCTTCTGAAGACAATTTCATACTGTTGTGAGGAGACTACGGCGCCAATTCGGATGTTGAATGTGGAAATTCATGAAAATGTTCCAGCGAGTTGGAAAAATAAAAAAAAATACATAACAATTGATACATTTTCACTATCGTTTTTTGTTTCGATTTGATAGGAACTTGATAGGAAACAAGAAAATATTTTCTCGCCTCTTCCGGATCAGAAGATACCTGACAGACTGACACAACAAAATCCATTTTTTGTGGTCTCGCCCGGTTGCTCCTCGCATCTGTCATTCCTTATGTTCCGTGTTCTGTGACACAGCCAAACATAACCACAGATTATCTCGTACTTCAAGATCTGTTGCTTCCGTTGAGAGAAAAACATCTGCATCGACAGATTTTTTCTTGCAGAATCTTGCATCTCTGAATCAGCATTTTTCGGTTTTATCTCGGTCCGCAAAACAACGCCCTAACATCAGATTCAGTTTGCGTGTTCGGTACGGTTTTTCGGTTTGTTAGAACCTATTTTTGATTCCTAGTGAATTTTGAGAGTACCTAGTTGCTTATTTCGGTTAGTGATTCCATAATATGACAGTGATGATGAACACTAGTGCATTCATGTGATTATAACTGGTCTGCTACTACATCTCAGGATATTCTGCTTGGTAAGCGCATTTCTTCCTCCATGATGGCTTCTTTTAAAAAAGTGTCCTTTTGTTTCTCCTAGGTTTGGATATTCAGGACTTTCTCTGGCTGACTTTGTGCTGCAGACGTCTGGCTAGATCATAGTTGACTTTTTGGCCCCCCTTGCCTTCTGGTACCCCTCTGTAGGATGTTTTGGGAGCTGATACATTGTTGTAAGTTTATACTTATCACGTTTTCAATTCATTTATTGTTCTCTCCTGTGCCTATGTTTCCTTATTCTCACATTTCATGTCCTTTATTTGTAGGTTTCCCAGTATGTCGCAGTCATCGCCCTTCAGAGCTTTCAGCCTCCTGTGTCGAACAACTCAATAGGTGGTGCTACTGGATGGATGGTGTTTATTGGACAGGGCTGCTCGTGCTTCGGTCTGACGTGCGGTTTGTGGCTCACATGGAACAAGAGAAAAATTCACAGCAGTAAGTGTACTTTCATTTTAATATAAACAATACCCATTTTTGACTATACTACATACCCATATTGAATCTACATTTACATTTTTCTTTACAAAATACCTACCCATAGTGACATACCTAAATAAATTTCACCTATAGTTCTTCATATGGCCACCTAGTACCTGAATTACTGCCCTGTTATCTTTTGTTATTTGCGAACTGTCCCTACTCTCTATTATCATGATATGTTTTCTATCTCATTCATTCATGTTTTAATAATTCTCCAAAATCTAATAAAAAGGTTTCTCCCGCTAACTCATCTTCAACTCTTCATCTTTTGACATTCCTTCCATTATATTATTCTCTTTGTCTTACTGGTAAATATATGCTTAGATCACTTTCTGATATCCTCTGCCTATGATTATCATTATGTTGCAGTACATTACACATTTATACTCATTTATTCTTTGTTTCTCGTAATTCACTTAACTCAGTTGAGCACACTCAACTCTGCACTATTACAGCTTCTTTTCTGAAGCATTCCCAAAATAATGAATCTGAAATTGTTCATTCAACTTCCTCAAATTATTTTATCCTTATGCCTGTCTAATAAAGGGTTTGTGTTCACTGAATTAATTCAGCTTCTTCCACACTTTCCTCATAAAGGCTACCTTGTCTGTGACATCTTATCTGAGTCACTTCTATTTGCTTTTCCATAATTATTATAATATCATAGGCTCAACACAAAAAAAATCATCCTTAAACATATATCATTCAAGTAATAATCATATCATAGGATCTACATAAAAAAAAAATCATCTTCAGCATATAACATTCAAATAAGTACTAATCATAATCGTAATACACAAAAATCTATCTGCCTTCATTGAGGTCAAGTAAAAAATGATAATCATAAAAAAAAAATATATAGAATATGTCCTTCCTACCAAAGTTTCCTGAATAAGTGAAGGGTTGAAGATTACATCCTGTCTAGATTCCAGGATATACTATTTTATTAAGTTAGGGTTTCTTCAAAAAAAAAAAAAAAAAATAGAAACACTGAACAGAAGAATGAAAATTGAAATATTTTCAAGATTCTTCCTCAGAATCTGCATATCTATGTAGGGTGCAACTCAAACTGTTTGTATTTGTTAGGTTAGATAATTCAATACCATCCATTTCTAGGATGAATTTATCATTTGATTGTGTGTTTTTTCTTTTTTCTGGTTTTGGTTTATCATTTTCTTTCCTTGTTGCAGGAGTTTTTCGATGGGTGAGCCAGCTAGTTATCCACTTATAGCACAAGTACACCATGAACATTACCAAAAGAGTACACAGGAAGGAAAAGAATATATCATGACTGAGGGGGGTATTTTTGTCAGCTCTTACGCTAGGGATCGTAGGGATTATGGCCAGATTTTGGCGGTTTCCAAACAGAATGTACGCTATACAAATGGACAAAATGGAGTTCCAGATCAGGAATATTGTGTCTCCATGTATTCCGTAAGTATCTGAGTAGGTTATTCTTGTATTTCCCTCAATAGAATCTAAAATCTCATGAATACTTTCTTGTGTTGTTGTCAAATTTAGATGAGGAATGTTCAATGTCCAATTTGTATTCAAACATTCCGTAATGTTACTGAAAGTAGGAAAACTTGTTTTTGCTTTGGGATTTAGGATGAAAGATTTTAAATTAGACCATGCAGCTGGAATGATGTGTGAAATGGTTGCTATGTGGGGTAGATCTTCCATACAGGGGTATCTGCGTGGGATAATTTCTTCACCCTCCATGACCAGTCTACAATTACATGGTATGTTTGTTTTAATGGCACCTGGAGTGTTTTAAGCAATTTCATGCACATTGATTGTAGAATTCGGACACTGAATTTCTGTTTTAAATTTAGGGTGAGTGATGATATATGTTTCATCTTCAATTTCTGATATAACAGTTGTTGATGATTTATGACAACTCATGGGGCAATGATGATTCATTTCTTCCACAGTAGTTCCTTTGAATAACTTTTTTGCACATGCTGGCCCTTGAAGAGAGTCTGCAGAAAATCTAGGCAGGTAGCAAAGTTTATTATGAAAAGGTCTGCAATGTTGCAGGCCTGTTCCTGGAATTTGTCTCATTTGTGTCGGTTTTCCAATATCATTGCCTGAAACTGCTATATAAACCGTGTCATGTAAAATTTTACAGGTTTGATTGTGCCATGCAAATGGGGTGGTAATCAATTGAAACAATTCCCACATGTGATGTTTTTGAGATATGGGGATTCTAACATGAATAAACAGGTTTTCCTTTGTGAAAGTACAGTCACATATGGGAAGTTGATAATATTTGGAAATGTCACTAGTTGAAATTGATAATACTTGATTTGATTTAGATAGTTCTGTCATTAACTTATTAAGGTCATGGAGGAGAATTGATGGGTCCAGGATGGCAATAGGAATCTGATGTTGTCTGCAAGAGTTGAGGATCCCTTGACGTTTGATTGCTCTTGTTATTTCAATAGATTGTTTCATATTCTGGAACTCCATATTCAAAATTGAAACTAGAAATCGACTTTGTTCATTCCCTTGTGAGGAGACCTGATTTTTAAAATTGTTCACAAAATTTTCCAGCTCATGAATATGTTTTTCAGTAGTTTTGATAGCTGAAGCTGTAGCCTCTTCATGTTTTCTAAATCTTAAAGAATTTTCCCCAATGTTTTTTAGTGTTTGAGTTAACCCTTTTTTCAGTTTGTAAATATTTTGTTCCAAATTGTTCTCATTCATTACCAAAGACTCAAGTTTATTTTCTGTTGCCACACTACAGCACCAATTAAGTGCATCCCCCAGAAAATCTAATCCTCTCTCATTTCTGACAAATGATTTCTTCTCCGTTGAGCAATTCCTCAGATACAAGGGACTCCAACTTCTTGCTAATGATGAAAACTCATTGACAAATGCATTCTGTAAATAATGTAAATTTTTTATCATTTGACATTCTGGGGATGTTTCGTCCTTTCGATTCTCACAATGGGTTACTTGTTTTATTTCAGTTGATATATCCTTTTCATACCATGCCGACTCATACACAAGTGGAATAGTTGCCTCATAACTCACCGTCTGAGGTAGGGATCTCCAAAAAGCTCCAGCAGTTACTTCCAGATTATGACTACCAATGGCTGATTTAATTGATATTCTGAAATGGGGGACAATTAATGCATGGGCAACTAGCAATATGAATATGAATGACCATAGTCAGGACGCCAGGGGGATCACCTTGGGTTATGATTTCTCAATAAACTAGCTTCTAAATAACCAATATTGCAATTAAATGTCTATGTTTTATTAGTAATAATAACGCTGTCAATTTGTATGTCAGCTGATATTTGGTTTGGATATAATGTTTATTTACACAGGGTTGTGGATTAGTGTCATATGGGGTGTTAGTAACATGTACCAACCAAATGTTTCACTGTACTACCTATATAAAATAGGAATGAAATATTAATTTCTCAAGATAAGTGATGAGTGAAATACTATTTACACAGGGTTTAGATGTAGCCTACTTGATGTGGTAACAATACCTACCTCTGGCACTTATTCAACTTCTTCTTCATCTTCCTCTTTATTCATCAGTTCGGGGGTCCAAGGATCATTGTAAGGTAATATTCTGCATATATGTACCACATCCTTTTTTGAATGCCCTGTGGGTCCTTTCTGAACTTCGTAGTTGACATCACTTAGTTTTCTTAGAATATAATATGGTCCAAACCATTTCAACAATAACTTTTCGCTAAGCCCTTTTTTACGAACAGGCGTAAACACCTTGACCTTATCGCCTACATTGAATTCTAAGTGGCGGTGTCTGTCGTCATACCTGATTTTATCAACCCCTTGTTTTGTGGTGATGTTTCTCACGGCCTCGCTTCTGACCGCCAGGGCCCGTTCCCTGATTTCCTCTGCATCAGGGTAATTAACAGGTTCCATTAAGTTTGCCTCTGTTGGAAGGATTGCTTCTCTCCCATAGACCAGCATGAATGGGGAATATTTAGTTGTATCTTGCCTAGATGTGTTATATGCAAACGTGACATGGGGTAAAAATGCATCCCAGTCAGTTTGTTGTGTATTAGTATACATAGATAGCATATAAGCTAAGCTTCCATTCAACCGTTCTACCAATCCATTACAACTTGGGTGGTATGCTGTTGTGTATTGACTAACCGTACCCATCATGCTTAGTAACTCCATTACTAGCTGTGATCTGAAAGTTTGACCACGGTCCGAAAGGATATACCTGGGCGAGCCATGTCGACAAATAATTTTTTCTAATATGAATTTGGCTACTGCTCCAGCCTTTCCATTAGGTAGTGCTGCAGTTTCAGCCCACCTAGTCGCATAGTCTGTGGCGACAACAATCATGGTCTTCCCATTCCTACTTTTATGGAAGGGACCCAGTAGATCAATACCAACTTTCTCGAATGGAGTTCCTACAGGAATTGGTTGACGCAAACCCGCTGGTTTTCTGTTTTTCTGTCCCTTTCTGGCTTGGCAGTCTGTGCAGCCCTTCACAAACTTTTCTACGTCCTTCTGGAGGTTGCTCCAGTAGTACCTAGATTTGATTCTGTGGAGAGTTTTTGCTATGCCTAAGTGACCAGATAAGGGCTCGGAATGATTGGAAAATAGGATCTCACCAACAAGGTGTTTGGGTATGACCAGAAGATTCTCTAGGCCATTTGGGGTAGGGTTCACTTTATGCAAAACATTTTGTAAAAGTCTAAAATTTTTTGCCCTTTTTGCTACTCCAATTGGTGTTGATGGATCGTTAGGGTTACTTATTGTATCTATTAATTGTTTCAGTTCACCATCCTGTTCTTGTTCTTTGGCCATGTCCCCAGGTAGCAATAAGAATGTTGGTATATCCTCCATATCCACACTATCTGCTCCAAGCACAGGGTTTCTCAGAACCGTCTTTCACCTTTTCGTGGCCCTGGGCACATTGGAATAATGGGGCCCCTACGACCATAATAAAGGACCTACTATCTTGGTAGAATAGACAAATAACGTGAAATGCAAAGTTTTAGCATTATTTTTATTTCTTTACAGTTACATTAGATATGATGAATAGATTATATCATGTAATCCACACTAAGTAACCAGCATCCACGATTATTCCTTATACTCCTTATATACAGTATGATGCAAATGTATGGAATAAATTCATTATTTCAGAAATGGGCGACATTTGAATAAATTCCAAAAACACGTGAGTTCTATTTTTTGAAACCTCAACTCATGACATTCATATGAGAGATGTTACATCACCGGTGTTGGAATAATGACGTAATGGACGGGTTTTTTTAAATACAAACAGGGGTCATGTGACACCTCGTTTGAAAGGTCTACTGATCGTCTATCCAATAGTCAAAATTTTGCAAAAGAAGATTGAAATTGAAATGGATTATCATTTGGTTAACTGAATCTTGCAGAGATCTTCTACTGAGAATTGAACATACAAAATACATCGATAAAAAAGTTCTGAACTCTACTTTTTGTATTTTTTTCGGAAGTCGTCTTGAGTAGGGGATAAATGAGAGGGCTGTAACGGCACCCCCCACCCTAGGCACCCCCCACCCAACCCCCTATGAGAGTTCTGTAACGGCACCCCCCACCCAACCCCCTATGAGAGTTCTGTAACGGCACCCCCCACGAACGCCCCAAATCCTATGAGAGTTCTGTGACGCTACCTCCCACACCTCTACCTGCTATGAGAGTTCTGTAACGACACCCCCAGACCTCTACCCCCTATGAGAGTTCTGTGACGGCACCCCCCACGAACGCCCCAAATCCTATGAGAGTTCTGTAACACTGCCTGCTATGAGAGTTCTGTAACAGCACCCCACACCCAACCTGCTATGAGAGTGCTGTAACGACACCCCCTACTACAACAATTCATACCTATCAGGGGTATTGGGACTTTTGTAACAGTAACCTCCTTAAAATCTCAATATAAATTCCCCTGGAGTCATTCTGCAGTATTACGTTTAGTATTACGTCTAGTAGAAATGACTCAGAACTGTGATTATTTTCCAGAACTGAAATTTTCCTTGTTTGATAATATCAAGGAAGTGCCTCCGATCAAAAATGAGTCAGTGATTCTCGGTGAAAGAAGATACCACTTGAATAAATCCAAATCAAAATTTGTATCGGTGGGTCTTGTGTTGGAATCAGATTATACACCATGTATAAAATTGAGTGGTTCCAAGAGTGATGTATCGATCATTTTCAATGAGGATGAATGGAATAATTTCCTCACATATCAAGGTATAATCACCAATTATTTATATACCAATGATAAAGCTGAACCAATAAAAACAGGAAAATTTTGTGTAGACTTTGAACAAATTTCCTACAATAGAGTTATTAAAATAATCAAGAATGATTCATACATCTACTTGGGGTATGAATCAGTGTGCAAGCTATGGGAACTTCTTCCACTCATCAAGTATAGAACTGAAATGTTCAAAAGGCAGGGATTTTCTAACTACATCAAGAATCTTCAGAAAGGTGTTCAGACCATTGGTGGAAATGTCTTCACTGCTGCGATAAACTTGCTTGGTGAGAATCACAACTACAGCAGTGAAAATGTATGTATGGCTATGGAATTGATTCACATGTATCCAGACGTATTCGAAAAAAATCTCATGCAAGGATGAAACAAGTGACATTTAGCAATCAAGATTCTATTCAGTTATTGATGGTATGGAGTTTCGCTTATAATGCAGCTAGAAAAGGAAATTGGCATGTGTTAGCTTTAGATAGAATGCGCTTCCACAAAAGAATAAAGGAGATCACCAATTTAATCTCACCTATTTTGAATGCAAACCATAGATATAATATTTTTAAAGAAAGATTTTGTGAAATAAAATAACATGTTCTGAATAAATGCGTTTTATTTTTGTTAATTAAATCAAATAAATTCATTTTTATTTATCCAAGAGTTATCAGCATTACTGAAACCTAACCATTTCACCAGCAATTTATTTCCTTTTCTTCTTATCACCTTCTCAATTAAATAAACATCCGGATATTTTGCCTTCTGCAGTTCTTCGGAATAGAAAGCTCCTGAGATTGATTCACCACCATGATCTTCTAAGAAATATGTTGTTGGGTTGGAAATGTTGACTTTTTTTATTTTAAAAACTTCATTCGACCAATTGGGTGTATATCCTTTCGAAAATTGCTCCCTGTATTTACTTATCCTAACAAAGTCACCCTCTTTGAATTTATTTTTTATGGGGTCAATTGTTTTCAAACGACTATAGACTGTACCAAGAAGTTGTTTTTCATTGGACAAATTGATTTTTCCTGGTTTCATACCGGTTGTTGAATGCTTTGTGTCATTATATTGTTCAACTATTCTAGAAATAATGTCTAACCATTTGTAGGAGCCTTGCAAACTTGCTTCCACATCAGATTTTCAGAGTACGATTGACTCTTTCCACAATACTAGCCTTCAAAGTGGAGTATGTACTGTAGTGATTTATTTTGTATGTTTCCATGAGATTTTTGAATTGGGAATTATAAAACTCAGATCCTTTATCAGTTTGTAAATTTTTTGGTTTATATTTCATTTGATTCAGTATGGTTTTCATAGCAAATGTAACATCTTTTGCTGTTTTTCTTTTAACTGGTTTTACCCAGACAAATTTACTAAAAGCGTTAATCACAACGAGTATATATCAATATTCTTTGTTGACATTTGCATATGGTATCATTTCAACTAAATCAGCTTGAACTAGATCTTTTAATCCTTTAATAATAACATGTCTCCTTCTGAAGTTTCTTCTTGCAGGTGCATGCAATTCCTATACTAATTGTTTTTTACTCATCACTAAGCAATTTATTTCCTTTTCTTCTTATCACCTTCTCAATTAAATAAACATCCGGATATTTTGCCTTCTGCAGTTCTTCGGAATAGAAAGCTCCTGAGATTGATTCACCACCCTGATCTTCTAGGAAAGATGTTGTTGGGTTGGAAATGTTGACTTTTTTATTTCAAAAACTTCATTCGACCAATTGGGTGTATATCCTTTCGAAAATTGCTCCCTGTATTTACTTATCCTAACAAAGTCACCCTCTTTGAATTTATTTTTTTATGGTGTCAATTGTTTTCAAACGACTATAGACTGTTCCAAGAAGTTGTTTTTCATTCGACAAATTGATTTTTCTTGGTTTCATACCGGTTGTTGAATGCTTTGTGTCATTATATTGTTCAACTATTCTAGAAATAATGTCTAACCATTTGTAGGAGCCTTGCAAACTGAATTGCTTCCACATTAGATTTTTCAGAGTACGATTGACTCTTTCCACAATACTAGACTTCAAAGTGGAGTATGTACTGTAGTGATTCATTTTGTATGTTTCCATGAGATTTTTGAATTGGGAATTATAAAACTCAGATCCTTTATCAGTTTGTAAATTTTCTGGTATATATTTCATTTGATTCAGTATGGTTTTCATAGCAAATGTAACATCTTTTGCTGTTTTTCTTTTAACTGGATTTACCCAGACAAATTTACTAAAAGCGTTAATCACAACGAGTATATATCGATATCCTTTGTTGACATTTGCATATGGTATCATTTCAACTAAATCAGCTTGAACTAGATCTTTTAATCCTTTAATAATAACATGTCTCCTTCTGAAGTTTCTTCTTGCAGGTGTATGCAATTCCTCTACTAATTGTTTTTTACTCATCACTCTGATTTAATGGACACTGAAGAACAATTTCAACAAATAATTGTTCAGAGTTTGGGTTTATTGTGGCGAAACTAAGTTTATCACCTTGTTTCAACACTTTTCCTGATATGTCATCCGTTAAGGTCTTGTTGTTTAATATTATTTTAATATCCTCGGGGTAAGTTCGTAGAGTTATTACAGTACACAGAGTGAGTGGGAATTCATAAATGGATAAATTGTTTTCTAATATGAATGCATGTAAAGAGTCTCTACTAGCAAAATAAAGTACTTTGTTTTTGTTTTCCACTTGTTCCTCTATTTGTTAGTAAGCAAACACTTGTCATCGTAGTTGGCTCAAAAATTATAACTGACTGTGGTGCAGCAGATTGTCGCTTGTGAAAAATGTGGCCCCCAAATTTATGTAGTGGCATACAGGATAGTCACTGATGAATTGCAAATATCACCAGACATTATTTTTCACTTGTGCTCATTGCTCTATAGGTACTATGTGAGTTAAATAACTGAAGCTTTACGCCTCCTCTAAGTTTCCAATAATTGAAATCATAATAATATAATTATTATCCGAGTGCTTAATATTCCTCATTTTTCCAAAACTGTCAGTGAATACCTGCATCTAATATAATGAAGACTGCAATGCAAGAACCTTCGCCGTGTGTGTCCACACACGAAAAAACGATGAAATATAAAAATTATACTGTGCGAGAGTGACGCAGTGTAAAGGAATGCAGTGTAAAGGAATGCAACGGAACCAATACCTGAATCAACGGTAGCGGTCTACCTTGACTTTGTCACTACTATATCGGTCATACAATAAAACAGCGAATAAGCATATCTCGCACGTTCCCATATACCTCAACTGTTCCTTTCATTTTATATATCGTCGATAGCTTCTTGATAAGTGCCTATAATCGATATATTTCTTGAATGACAAGTAGGTACAGTAATTTTTGAATGATGTAGGTATTTTGACTTTGTTTGACTGGCGAAATTTGCATGATGAAATTATTCGACAAGACGATGTCATTAGAAGATTGTTGATAAACACATATTATTGAATCGTGGATCCGGACTGGATTCAATTACAGGATAATCGTTATGAATGAAATCATAGAGCATGACAAAAAACAAATTACATGACACGCACACCCAATCGAGATTTGTTATTGTGGCAACAATATAGACGACGCATTAATAGGGTGATTTCTATCTCGAATAATATCAGCCCAAATTACCCAAAATCTGAGGATCAGACACACTAAAAAACATTCCGAGGTATGCGTGATGTCAGGGTTCTTCAGTTTATCTACCAAAAGGTCTGCAACGTCTTCAACTGCACGTGGAAGAACTTGATGGCCGTTTGAGTTAGAAAAAGCATGGAGCATTTTTGAACTCTCATGAAATAACTTATAATCATGTGTTTGTTGTTACATTGCCATACCTTTTTTAATGATCTCATCGATTAACAACCATGAATAATTGATACTTATATAAATTCAATTGTTTTTTTTCCTCTCCTCGAATGAGAAATCCCAATTGTAGTGCTTGTGTCTATTGCCGTCTTGAAAAATTGGGTGAGTTTTTGTGATTGATGTAACTTGAAGATAAGAAAGACAGCAAGTTCATAATATGAACAAGGGTTCGAAAAAGGTGTTTAAGTTAAAAACAAATGAGTTTTTCATTCATATTTTGAGAACACTCAAGCCGATTTGGATGAAATTTTCAGTTCGATTCTATTTTGAACGCTATATCCAAGATTTATGCATATTGTTAAGACCATTCAGATAACTCAAAAATACACTGAAATCTCTATATTTATATACATGAAATATATCTACCATCGAGCTGTATAGATTTGGGCATTTCGAACTCCTTGCTTTGAAATTCATACGATATTTTACTCTAGGGTATGTTCATAGATGTTATATTAATATACAGGGTGTATCAGAGTTGTGATGTGATGACAGAAGCTCTAGAGCTCTAGATTCGAACTCCTTGTTTTGAAAATCAGACGATATTTTACTATCTGGTATGTATATAGATGGTGTGTCAATATACAGGGTGTTTCAGAGTTGTGATGACAAAAGCCTACGAGAAATTCCTCTCAACAAAGTATTGAAAAAAGAATATGAATATGGAGCTGAAAAGGGTGTTCAAATCGAAAATAAATGAGTCTTTTTATTAATATCTTGAAAACGCTTCAGCCGATTTGAATAAAATTTTCAGTGTGACTCTATTTTGAACGCTATATCCAAGAATTATGCATATTGTTAAGATCATTTTAGAGAACTCACAAATACACTGAGATCTCAATACAGAGAAAATATCTACCGTCGAGTTCTAGATTTGGGCATTTTTAACTCCTTGTTAAATACTGTCTGTAGGTTAATCGAGGAGGTGGCACATTCATTATTCCAAATTTTTTGGGATTTTCTTTCCTCGTTTCTATAAAATAAAAATATGAATATTATTTCAATATACGTCACTGACAAGATAGTGAATGTTTCTTTTAGGCTCTCTGATAGGAAAATTCTTTAAACGCAGTGACATTTTGGGGCAAATCATCTGATTTGTCCTTACTACACGTATATTGAAATAATATTCATATTTTCATTTTATAGAAACGAGGAGAGAAAATCCCAAAAAATTTGGAATAATGAATTTAACTCCTTGCTTTGAAATTTTTACTATCGGGTATGTACATAGATGGTATGTGACTAGACAATTGATTAACTTGATAGCAAATTCATTCAAATCGATCATTGGCAAACAATCTATATTTCATAATGGAATAATTTTATACAATTCATTACCAAATAGAATGAAAAATATAAATGATGTAAGAAGATTTGAAGTTAATGTTAAACAATACCAGGTCAGGATAATTTGATTGAAAAAATTAGGCATGATTTGATAACTCAGAATTGTAATGTTATATCTTTCACCTTATGAAAAAGTATGACTTTGTTTCAACTGAGTGGAATCCATTAGTTAACCTTTAATTATTATTGATTTTCTATATTTGTGTTCATGTATCCCTATTATAAACAGATCCATTTCTTGGGGTGATAAAAAAACAATCAATCAAGCAAAACTAACAAATACAGTGACATCTCAATACAGGAAAAATATCTACCGTCGAGCTCTAGATTTGAGGATTTCGAACTCCTTGCTTTGAAAATCAGACGATATTTTACTATCTGGTATGTTCATAGATGGTGTGTCAATATATATAGGGTGTTTCAGAGTTGTGATGACAAAAGCCTAGAAGGGATTCCTCTCAACAAAGTATTGGGAAAAAAAAAAGTTCATATGAATAGGGGGGCGAAAAGGGAGTTCAAGTTGAAAAAACAAATGAATTTTTTTATTAATATCTTGAAAACGCTTAAGACGATCTGGATATAATTTCCAGTTTGACTCTATTTTGAACGCTATTTCCGATAGTTATGCATATGGTTGAGATCATTCATATAACTGAAAAAATACACTGAGATCTCTATTCAGAAAATTATAGGGTATGTACATTAATGGTGTGTCAATATATAGAGTGTTTCAGAGTAGTGAAAACAGATTTCTCTCAACAAAATATTAAAAAAAAAATCACGAGTCCGAGATCAAGTTGCATAAGCCGATTTGAATGAATTTTTCAGTTTGACTCTATTTTGAACGCTATATCCAAGATATTGTTGAGATCATTTGTACAACTCAAAAAAAAAATACACTGAGCTCTAGATTTGAGCATTTCAAGATATTTTACTATCGGGTATATACATGGAAGTCAATATAGGGTGTTTCAGAGTTGTGATGTTGAAAGCCTAGGGGTGATTCCTCTTCATAAAATACAGAAAAATTTTATATGAATATATGGTAATGAAAATGGTGATCGAGTTAAAATACATGAGAGTTTTTTATTGATATCTTGGAAACGCTTCAGCCAATTTAGAAGAAAGTTTCAGTTCGACTCTATTCTGAACAGAAGCCAATGGAGTTTAGAAAATCACGAAAGATTAGGTCTGATTTTCACCAAAATCGGTCAAGAATCAAAAAGTTATAGGGTGAAAAATTTGGTTGATTTTTTTGGTGGTCGATTTTTGTTTGCCCGTGAGTGTAGACATGACATCTCCATATCCTGATATCATTGATTTTGCAGATCACACGAAAATTTAATATTCAATGATTCCCTCTGAAATAATCTGATTCACCCTAGTACATACACCAAATCAATCATGTTAGATGAGTGATGCCTAATTCCCAATATATATTCACTTCATTTTCATTCACAATCTCTGATAAAAATCATATATTAGTGGTTATTTTTTTTTCGTATGATTTTAAACCAATTCATATCATTACATATAAACAAAGCTAGTCGTCAAATTTTGAAGTGCTTATAGTATTACTATACTGATTATTTCAAAACAATTGAATGAAATACTCATTTTTTCAAATTGATCATAGTATCTCAGATATACCTATCACAGTAGAATATTTGATGATGACTAATGAATATTTGATTCTTGCACATATTCCTCACATCAAAAATGAGCAAAGAATGTGGCAGTGCTGTATGAGAGAAGTGTACGTAAATCACTATTTATCAACTCTCTTGACAAACAAATAGAAAAAATAAAGGAACTCAAGAAAGTTTAACAGATAGTTGTTTTGAAAACATTGAATAATTTGACGATATGAAGCTTATTTTCAAGGCTTTGAATTGGGAAAAATAAATTCATTGTGAAAGAGTTGGCTGGTTTTGATGGATTCAGAATATGTCACTATATTTTCAAAAGCACCATTTCCATTCGATCATTTATCACCGGATTTGCAGAGACAAGCTCACTGGCTAACTGAGAATCATCATTGCATAGCATGGGATGCTGGATTCACACCACAACATTTATTCTGCAAAATAATGATGGATTTATCAAATTCTTATGACATCATCTAGATAAAGGTTTAGAAAAAGATAACTATATCAGACAGTTCATAAACAAACCAGTTGTTGGATTCGATGAGCAGCCAACTTTAAGAATGTCTCACCCAAAATGTGTTAACCATTCAAAGACACAATCCAATGTTTTTTATTTGTATGAAAATTTTATCATGACTTTTCAATAAAAAATAATATAATCATTTGAATTTTTTATTTCAAGATCGAAAAACAGAAAAATTTGATAGGATCATTCATTGTCCATATCAAGATCATTTTCTTCACCATCTCCTACTTCTTCTTCTTCTTCTTCGTCTTCTTCTTCTTCTTCTTCTCCTTCTCCTCCATCGTCTTGTTCCTCACACTCATCATCATCACTATCACGCCAATATTCTGATAGGCTCTCAGGAAGATACTTTTTGATGCGGTGCAGGTAGCCCACAAAGTTCAAATTCATAAGGCCTTCTACAAAATTCTCCAGCTCCACCTCGTCCTCTAGTAATTGTTGACACAACTGAACTTTTTAGATCATTTATTTCCACTTCACTCACATATGCCATCCACATTTCAATGGTTTTACTGATTGATTTATTTTCACAAAATGAAATGTGAGACATAATGTCAGGATTTTATAACCAAAAACCCCTCCTGCAACTTTTTAGTTTGTATTGAACAAGTCTCCAAAAACTTTAAAACTAGTTTCATCAAACAGGTTCTCCCTTCCACAACTTTCAAACTAGTTTTTAATCATACAGGTTGTTCCAAACCGCTTTCCTCTCCCACAACTTTCAAACCAGTTTCTCGTCATCAGTTTCAACTTCCATGCACATCAGAAATAAAACAAAAATAATGAATACATTTGTTTATTGAAGTAATAGTTCCAGTTTCATTACAATCATTTTGATATTTTTATCCAAGCACAAAACAGAAATGTCGATGGACATTACCTGATTGTATATTTCAATAGTAGATGAAAATAAATCATTTTAAACATAGGTATTACTCAAATCAAAATTACTTACATAAAATTCATCATCATTATTTTCTACGGTACATAAGTCTTCAGCTATTTCAATTAACAAATCCAAATTTTTATTGCTAGAGGTATTATTATAAATAGATTTATGCCCCCAAGCTAATGTTTTTGCAACACCTGGTAAAACATATCTTTTATCATCATGAGATGACAATGCAACTTTATTTTTCAATTCAGTGTACATTACATGTAAATATGATCGAAAAACATACATTTTTCTATAAACCACCCCACCTTCTTCAACAATTTGTTTGAAGTTTGTGAAGTTGAGCTGATTTTCTATTACACTTTTAGATATTCCCTTAGCTTTTTTTGTTTCACTATGACTCAGCTGGACGCAATAAGCTTTAGCTCCTGTACCATAAAAACTTTCTATGAGGGCTCCACCATACTCATCCTTGAATTTTCCAACTACAGACTTGGTTTGGGGGATGTTATGGATATTCTTGTCTGGATAATTTGATGTATCAAACCAAAATAAATTATCTTTGATATCATTATAAACATTATCAGTATTTATATGCAGTATCAACGAATCTGTATCAGTGTAACATAGTGAAGCGCTTTCACCATAGTTTGACTTGATGAAATCATAATAGAAATCATACATCACTGTTTTTGATATATCGAGAATAGAGAAACCCACATATAAAGGTTTATCATAGCAAACTTTCAGCTGTTTCATTTGAATGGCTACCAAATTTTCGGAAAATACAGAACTCGACTTAAAATGAGGTTTACTTATCAGAACTTGAGCACCAGTTGTGCCACGCACATTTTCCCAATGTGATACGAGCTTTATATTCACCCGTTTATCAACATTTTCCATAGTTTTACCAAAAATTGAATTTGTGAGATACTTGATGAGATCTTTTTCGAATGCATTTTTAGCATTGTTACGGAGTTTAGTATTCAGATCAATATAAGATTTTAACCACCTATCTTGCGAAAATTCTAATATTCTGTGAACTTTTTTCAATACCAAACCATGTTTCAAACACTGTTTGAGATTTCTGTAGTGTATAATATATTTACTCTTATCATGAAGGTTTAGAATAAGTTTGGAGAGTTTTCCATTTGGTGGAATGATTTTTTCTGGACAAAATGGAAAATCATTATGGGAGTCATGTAGTTTTTCAGGATATTCCAAATCTACTTCTAGAACGTAACCCTTATCAGAATCATCTTCATATAATGAACAATCGAAATTTGCAATTTCTTCTTGTGTTAACCATCTGAATTCACCTTTTGGAAGGGGTTCACTCATCGCGCAACCATAAAGATTGGTCGCATCTAGATACAAAAGATATGAATTAGGTTTGGAGCTATCATAGTTTGAGAGGAATTTGTTATTAGCTGAAGCTTTCCTTGTCGAACATTGACTAACCCCACCCCGAATACCTTTTCTGAAAAAATGTAGCATGTTTATATCGGTAATTAGTTCGAGTTGGGTTCCTGTATTACGTAGCATGGCATCCCAACTTAATGAAGGAGCTGTATAATATTGTGCAGGATCGAGCTTATATATTCGTATACAAAATTCTCGAAAATTTTCGAATATGTCTGCAAGTAATAATACATCAGATTTGAGGTAGACATCGGAGTAATCACCCAAAGTTTCACATTTGAAAATATTCCATACATTTTTGGCCCTGTTGTAATCTTTCAAACTTACATCCTGACCACGCAGAATGTCGAAAAAATCATTTCGACGTGGCAACTTTGTTTCATTCAACTTTTCAATCGAATTCACGTATGAATAAGGAAAAATACCCTTTTGTCTAATTTGATCAAACTCCTTCTGATTGGGAAAATATTTTCTAATTTCCGTACACTGGTCTGACTGCAATGTTTTACTCAATTTATCGATAGATCCAGGTAGAAAACGGAACGAGTCAAGAAATCGTAATTTAATATATACGTTTCTCACTTCACCCTCACCCCTTTCAACTAGAATATGTTTTGAGAAAGATATGTATTTCTCTTTGTTTTGTGCTAAAACATCTATTTTTTCTTTATTCAAGGCCAGTTTCTTGATGAAAAGATGACAATCGTAATTTGTGAGGTTATGTAAAAATACGGGGATGAATTTGGGGATCTTGTAATTTAAATTACATTTAGAATGTGCCACGCCCCTATAGTGACCTGTCATATGACAGTGGTCTCTGACTCTAACCTCATTAACCCCAATTATTTTTTGACAAATATGACATGTAGTACTGCTCCGAAAACTCTCCTCCTGCACGTTTGTAAGAGGTAACATTTCTTTAGGGTACTTCAAATGATCACTGTAGAGTTGAATAACTTCTTGCTCTATTTTAGTGACAAATACATCTGCAGCATCAATGCCACGATAATGAATCAATTTTGATAACGAATCATCAAAGCTACATTTGATGTAAAAAGAGAAGGAGTATGGAATATGTTCATAGGTTTTAACTGTGAATGCTTTGTCGCTATTAGGTTCATTATATTCAATTGGTTTCAAAATACTCTCAAAATCTGCGTAAATAACGAATGGAACTGTGAGCTGTTTTTCAAGATTAACAAATTTCAGAATGTTCTCGGGAACCTCTTCCCCTAATTTATTAGTAGTCATAGCGCGTGTCGGTAATTTTGTATATATAAAATTGCAATCGTTGCTCTCATGAAGCGTTAACTCTCTTTGAGTTCTAAAGAACTGAAGGCAGCCATTGCAAATGAAACATCGTCCGTTATGCTTAGATTTCTGATTCGATACTAATCGAGAAAGATCTTTTATATAACAATAGTGACTGTTTCCTTTATCATCTGTGATGAGTAAAAGATTCACATGAGTATTTTTTTTACATTTAGTGAAATATAATGGTCCTACTACTTCAGTTATTATTTTACCATCCTTAAAAAAATTATCTAGACCGAAAACGTTAATTGATATATTATTCAATAATTCAAATTTTGATATATCCGTCAGTTTAACAGGAAAATCTATACCTTCGAAATTGAGTATTGTCGAATAATCTGGATATGAGGATACACGCTGTGGGTTGCCAGTAGCAGCAAAAAGGGCTGCGTTGACTGCATAAGCGAAGCACTTCTCATCTTGGTTATGAATATTCAAAACAGCTTTTCTGTTTTCAATCTGTTTGGGTAGTTTTATGAAGGAGGATCCTGAAAGAGGGCTGTACTTGTTGATATTGACTTCCAGGAACGCGATTTGTTGCAAAATCCATCCTTGAAATATTCCACTATTAATTTGAGAATTTCCAATTTGACAGTTAACTTACCAGAGTCTTTTTCCTGTATAGCTGACGTCTTTGACATGATATCCGTTTCAAAATCTTCATACATTTCTTCTAAATTGGTGGATTGAGTTATAATTCTGTTCTTCGTATTGAAAGATTTCAAATCAGAGACATTTTTTTCAGGTATTATGTATACCGAAAACAACTCGAAGTGTAATTTCAGAGCTCGAAATTTTTCAATGTATTCAGTCAAAATGGAAAGGACATTATTTTTTATATCATCAAAAAATGCATGATGATCGATATGATGATGTTTTGTAGAGAACTTATAGCTTGAAATTCGACATTTGAATGCACTACTGATTCGTTCTATTCCATCAGCTCGTACTTCCAGAACATTTCTTCTTCTTCCTTGTCCTAACTGTTCGTTTTGAATCGTTGGATTTATTTCATGTTTCGGAGATATTTTGATTTTTTTGGATGATTCCCCCATATTGTCATCAACATGTTTGCTCTCCCTTAAGTGGCGTAATAAACTTTTTCTTGCAGAGAATTCTTTTCCACACTGCGAGCACTGCATTTTTAGTGTAATTGACTGATCAAAGTGAACGAATGAAACTGGAACTATTACTTAGTCTTTGATATTGTGTAAACGGTATTTAAAGCTCCAATCTGATTGAATGTATGGGGTGGGGGGATGAATCCAACAGGCTATTATTTACTTGGAAACGACTGCACACTATTTATCCCCCCCGAATATATTTCCTAGAGAATGATACAATTCGAGTGGGAATCACATCAAAACCCCACTTTATTGGTTGGCTAAAAATAAATCAGGTGAATCGCGGTAAGATTGAAATCGAACCTACTCCTCGAAACTAGTTTATACTGATCCATACTTGAAAGGCAGGTGTTCCAATTTGAATAATTTCATTTTCCTGGCCTCGAATGGTGAGACGCGTTTTCAATGTTGATTTGATTCACAATCACTTCGAAACAACTTCTCAAAACGACTTTCCCAAACGAGTTTTATAATACCGGATACAAGACACGTTACAGTCGAGCTGAATTCAAGGTTGTTATTTTCTCGATCGCGACCTTCTTATAACAAGTCATCAAATTATGTTTTTCCTTTCACCAGCTGGTACGAGTTTTTAATGATCTAGTTGAGGTCATCATTTCAATGTTTATTCGTTTTGCAATCACATTAAAACCACTTCTCAAAAAGACCTTTCCAAACGAGTAGCCAGTTTTTATTATACCGGATACAAGACATGTTTCAGTCGAGGTGGATTCGAGGACGTTTTTTTCTCACAGGGAATCGCGACCTACACACACCTTCTTAGAACAAGTCATCAAATTGTGTTTTTTGTTTCACCAGCTGGTACGAGACGAGTTTTCAATGATCCAGTCGAGGTTATTATTTTCAACACATTCACATTTCCTATCTAGTATTTACCAGATACCGATTATAATCTAGCAGAATCAATTATATGTTCATGGTAATGAACTAATAAGATATTTTTAAGTATCTTCTTGTATCTGTATAGTTGCGGAAACACCAACCAATGTCAAAGTATGCTTTTCGAAAAGAATGAATTTTCATGTTCAAAGAATTTGTATCACTATGAACAAATGACATATTTTCATGTATCCCATTGTAGAGTTGCGGAAACCAACCAGTGTCAAAGTATCCCTTTCAAAGAGAAAACAATGAATTTTTAATTACAAATAAGCTCTCAACCTATAATAATGATTATGAGTAACGGAATTGGAAATAAACAAATTGATCTAAAATCATGATAAAAACATTTTTTCCAACGAGAAAATTTCTCCTATTTCAGTGTGTTCGATAAATCAATGAGGTACTTCGTTGTGTTATCATTTCACAAAATCTCATCTTTCATGAAATGTCAAGCTACCTCTATTTAATAGATTAGCATTACGAGAAAATCAGATGGTAACAATCCGAAAAAATAACAAATTTCGCTGTTATATGTTACAGCCGTAGAAAAACTATAGTGTATAACTTGTACGAAATGATAATTCCCTACTTTTATGATTTTGCATTAATCTCGTGGAAAATGACTATCATTCCGTGCTCGTTAAACAATATACTATTTGAGTGTCTCGTAATCCTTTGAACGTATTGCAGTTCACCCAACATATATCACTGATATTATCACGAATGGGGGGCCTATTTCGATAATTTCAAATAGAGATTTGATCAGAAATTAATATTCATTCTGGTTGTAGCATTCATGTTTTCACAATTAGGTAGATGAATCAATATAAAATGATTAAACAGATTTTTCGAATTCCAAAAATTGTGGTTTATATAGGTACTGTACTGACAAATATGTTCTATTCAAGAAAAAATAGATATACTACACCTTAATAAAGTTTTCATTATTGATAAAATCGTTCTTGATTGCAATGTATCACAAATACTGAAGCGACAATTTCAATTCGATCAAATAATGGATAGTAATTGATTAATACATACTAACCACCATTTAGAAGTCGAAATATTTCACAGAAATTTGAATAATTTCCGGTAATAATGATCAGTTTGAGAAATCGTAACACATTGCCCTTGAAAAGAGAATGGCTGAAAACCGCTTTGTACGGTCAAGACAAGTTCCACTACCACTCTACCACAGAAATCATATTTAAAGACGATTTTGCGTTCACATCTTCACTTCGTTTCAACACCGCTTGAAATTATAATCATCATGAGTAGTTTTGAATCCATGTCGCTTGAAGAGATGGCTGAGATGAACTGTGATAGGAGTATTAGCGAGATCATCCACATATTGGATGATAGCGTAATACAAGAAGCTTCCTCGCAGCCAAGGACAACGACGACCCCGGCCACTCCTGCACAGTTCACCACAACCAGCCAATCTGCCATGTTCACCGCGACCACCCAACCAGCTTACTACACCACGACCACCCAACCGGCTTACTACACCACGACCACCCAGCCAGCTGTCATATCCATGGCAACCCAACCAGCTGTGGCAACCACCAGACCCAACGCCACCCAGCCAGCTGTCACCCAGCCCATTTCCACCAGAAGCAACACCAAGAGGGTTGCAAGACCCAGCGACGTCCATGGAGATCTGGATACTGATATGGATATGATTCTCCGGGGTTGCGTCGCAAACCAGAAGGAGGAAATGGAACGGGATGCAGCGGACTGGCGAAAGGAGGTCCTGACAAATGCGTCCGGTAGGCTGACTATCTTAAAATCCCAGAGAATGAAGATGTCTAAAAGGATAGCCCACTTCAAGAATTTTGTCAGCCTCCTTGTTGAGGATATGGGTCGGGTGGAGAATGACATAAAAAATGTTGAAAGTTTGGTTAAGTTGCTTAAATAAATATTTATTCATTACCACTACTATTTTTATTCCATTCAAAAAATACCTATTTGAAAAACTTTGTGAGTCAAAGATAATAAATGTGAGAGCATCTCACATTAGCTATATATTACTTATTTTTTATTCTTCATGAAAATTCAGTTAAATAGTCTGTCCAATTTACTGATGGTCGTTTGGAAATTATGAGCCTGCGGCGATCTGCGGACCAGGTCATTGAATTTACATTTCAATTAGCCTAGCTCGAGAAGACTCTTCTGTATAATGCCTTGGGTATTTATTAGAATTCAAATGATGCAAAACATATTGCCAGTCATATTTCTTTACATCGACCAGTAGCGTTATTTGTTAAGCGTTACTTATTTGTTATAATTATTGATATTTGCTTCGTAATCTCGTTATTATTATTATTATTATAATTATTATCATTATTAATATTATCCTTATTTTAATTATCATTACACTATTAGTCGCGAAAGAATTAATCTAGGAAATATGTTTTGGATTCAGGACCTTGAATCAAGTCGACACTTTCGTTCTATACAATATAGTCTATGCGCACTCGAAGAATTGTAAACTAGGAACGGTCCATGTCGCCTTGATAACCCAACATACGTTCTGTATCGTCTCTTATACTTAAATCTCTGTAGTCTCTGTCGGTGAGATGTATTGATATGATTTTCTTTTTCATAATGAGTTATAAAATATATTTTCGTAAGTACTGGTAAGGTGTTCCATATCCAGTTGTTAGAATAATCTTTAATAATACTCAAATAAATTTCAATAGATTTTATTGAAGATATCTAGCAAAATATTCATAGATAATAGTGTGCACAAAACATGTAATAAATTTACTTTGAAATGGACTGAACCCACACAGCAATCTTTTGGTTCTTCATTCTTCGAAAGGTTTGCATCATCTTCTGACTTGTATAAAATATCCTTTATTAGATTAGCATACGGACAAATCTTTGAATACTTCAAGTGGTCCTCAATAGGAATATCTCCATGATTCCACATGTGTATTTCAACCCCACATTGAAAACATTCCACAACATCATCCTTTCCTTTGAAATAAAATCCTGCTTTAGCCAGTTCTATAGGTTGTTGATTTCCGGTCCAATTTTTGTATGACAGTAGCCGCTTATCGAATGAATTATACCAAGATCTTGGGATAGAAAAATCTTCGATACACATTCTCAGTACGTTTGAAGTCGATATGACTAGTTTCAATGTATAACTGATGGAAAAATTGAATTTGTTGTTACAACTATATTTATTCGAAATGGGGGGTGCGTTACAAAACTCTCATAGCAAGTGGAGGTCTGGGGGGTGTCGTTACAGAACTCTCATAGCAGGTAGAGGTCTGGGGGGTGTCGTTACAGAACTCTCATAGCAGGTAGAGGTGTGGGAGGTAGCGTCACAGAACTCTCATAGGATTTGGGGCGTTCGTGGGGGGTGCCGTCACAGAACTCTCATAGGGGGTTGGGTGGGGGGTGCCTAGGGTGGGGGGTGCCGTTACAGAACTCTCATAGGGGGTTGGGTGGGGGGTGCCTAGGGTGGGGGGTGCCGTTACAGCCCTCTCATTTATCCCCTACTGTCTTGTTTTGAAATGAATTTATTCCATACATTTGCATCATACTGTATATAAGTATCTATGCTGATTGAAGATGTATACCCTTCTAGATTTTAGTTGAGCAAAATCGTTAATAACATTTTCAAAATCTTTATTTTCGAGCATGTCGCACATTCTATCGACATTAGCGACAAACTATTCAATCTCTCTTGAAGCATTGTAATCGATTTCACTTCTTGCACTGCAGTTAGTTACCATCATGCTTAGAAAGATTCTCAGTGCGATTTATAGATTGGGAAAGGTGTCTTAAATTTTTGGTCTCTTTCAAAAGGTGATATATTTCCAGTATACTATCCAATATACTATCAGTTTTTCCATTTTTACTTTTTACTCTGATCAATGTTCAAGTATTCTGTTAAATCCAGACATTCCATTTCTAACTCTTTCTCGTTTACGTCTTCATAGTAGATTTCAGAAAATTCTCTGCAACTTTGTCGCAACTCTTCGGAATTCAGAGTTTTCAAGTGAAAAATTAAACCAAACTTCAATTTTTTTTCACTTATTTTCAAGTAAATTATTATTGCGAAAGGCAATTGAAATGAAAAATTATATTGAAATTTATTAAACATGCTGCATTCGGTAAGCCTGATTTTCAGGCGAGAGTGAGTAGCTATCGGGACTAGGGGGCCCCAATCCTCGCGGGGCCCTGGGCACGTGCCCAGTGTGCCCAGTGGGAAAGAGGGGCCTGTCTAGACAAGCTATCAGCATCCATATGTTTCTTCCCATTCTTATGCACTATCTCATAGTCAAATTCCGAAAGCTTTAAAGACCATCTTGCTAGCCTACCTGTGGGATCCTTGAGGGATCGAATGTAGCACAGAGCATGGTGATCTGTTATAATCTTGACAGGTTTTCCGTAGATGAGGTGTCTCAGGTAGCCTAGCGACCAAATCGCTGCAAGAGCTTCCAGTTCTGTGATAGTATAGTTTTGTTCACATTTGGATAGACTTCTACTAATGTAAGCTATAGGGTGTTGTTGGCCATCTTCCCCCTCTTGTAAAAGTATTCCTCCAATTCCTATGATGCTCGCATCTACCCTCAGTTCTGTTCCTTTATTGGGATTGAAGTGTTGTAACACAGGGGCGGATATGAGTTTTTCTTTAAGATGTTCAAAAGCGTCCTGTTGTTCTTGTCCCCATGAAAACTTTTTACATTGCTTGGTTGCTTCATGTAATGGACGAGCTATCTTTGGGAAGTCTAATATGAACTTTCTGTAAAAATTACACAAGCCTATGAAGCTTTGTACCTGCTTTATGGACTTGGGGACTGAGAAGTTCCTAATAGAGGTAAGGATGTCTTCGTCAGGTGATATACCTTTTCCACTCACCACGTGCCCCAAAATTTTCACACATTCTTTGATATAGACACATTTGCTTGGCTTGAGAGTTGAACCAGCGCAGCGTAGCCTTTCAAAAACCTTTTCTAATTTTTGTAAATGAGCCTCTAGGGTGTCTGAGAAGATCACAATATCATCAAGGTATATTAAAATGTCCTTCCATTTCATTCCCTGGAAGACTCTGTCTGCTAGTTCTTGGAAAGTGGCAGGTGCATTACAAAGACCAAAGCTAAGGACATTAAATTCGTAAGAACCATGTCCTTGTGCTGTGAAGGCTGTGTATTGTTTTGAATTTTCCTCAATTTTCACTTGCCAGTATCCGCTGAACATATCCAGGGTGGAGTAGTATTTAGCCCCTCCAAGATAGGTTAAAATATCGTCCATGTTGGGAATTGGGTAACTTGACTTTTTGGTCACATTATTCAACTCTCTGTAATCCACACAAAACCTGATTGATCCGTCTTTTTTCCTTACCAGTACCACCGGACTTGCCCAAGGGGAATGGCATGGCCTAATGATATTGTGATCCAACATTTCTGTGATTTGTTCATTAATAATTTCTCGTTCCTTTTGAGACACCCTGTATGGCCGACTCTTGATTGGTTCGGCATTGCCTATATCAATTCGATGTTCCGTAATGTCTGTTAAGCCCATATGCCTTGTAGATTTTGAAAATACATCTTTGTACTCTTCCAATAAACTCTGTAATTTTCGTTTAAATTCCTGATCCTGGATGTGGTGAGTGTCATGATCTTCCCAAGTGACTTCTTCGTCTGTGGGTCCCGTGTACAGGACAATAGCACTGTTAACCAGTGTATTTTCTATTTCATATAGCCACCCCACTGTTGTCCCCTGTAGTATTTTAATTTCCTGGTGAGTACTATTTTCTAAAAGCATTGACACCTTATCTGGGTATTCGGGTTGACTACCACATACCAAGCCTCGTTTTACAAAAAAATCCTCATTAATTTTGAATTCCTTAAGTTCTTCCAGATCAGAATTCCATTTTACTTCGACGAACGCATGATTGTTGGGTGGTATAATGTAGTCTCTTGTTAGAAATACCTTTTCCATACTAGTATTTTGGGTGGGTAAAGAACAGATGACTATATCCATATCCGTATCTCTAAAAATTTCATAAATCAGATTCTTCACAGACTCCCATTCCATTTTATCCAATCCACAACCTATTTTTGGAATCGCCAGTTTTTTCAACTTCATTTTGTCCATAGCTTGGCGAAGTTTTACAAGGGATGATTTCAGGGTGTCCAGGGTTGGTTTTGAATGAGAGTATGGTTTGGTTACTAAGTAGAAGATTATTCTACCTCCTCTCTGTAGTATGGCTAGTCCACCCGTAGTTTGATTTTGTGCCTGTAGTTCCTGGATACCTCCAAATTTGTTTTTAAATGACTTGGCCACCCCTTTGTTCATTTTTAGGTCAGCTGATACGCAGTGAGCTAAGGCGTAATCTATTGGAGTTGAAAATAGATCCCCGTATGTGTCGTTTATATTGAGTTTTGCGGTATCATTTTCGTTCATAAATGATTTTATATCATCTTCTTCGGTGACATCATGGTCCCTGAAATCTATTAGGGGTGGTTCTACTGTGTGTGGCGGTGGTACCTCTGATTGATTGAAATCTTTATTCTGATCAGCTTCCTCGTTCAGATCGATGAGTGGGGAGACTTCTTCGAATGAAATAAGATCTTCTGTATACAGGGTGGTTCCGAAAGTTCCTCCTTCTGACTGCGAGTTTGTTATTAGGTCGGGCTGGGTACTTACTACAGGGGTTTTGGTTGTTAGTATTTGGAGCATATTTTTTAGATTAATCAGGCACTCTTCTCTGTACATATCCTTATATGCCATTTGCTGTAGTGGCCTTCTACTGTAATATTTTACATTGAAGTTTGTTGATGCTGTACTATTTCTTGAGATGCCGGGGTGTAAATCCAATACGTGCGTTTGGTCATCTTTTGACAAAGTTAGAGTATCACTATCCAGGTTAATGATTGATTTGTGCTGCCTCAGAAATTCCATCCCAAGGATCAATGGATATGGTAGTTTATCAATAACGGTAGCCCTACAACTAGTTTCAAATTTTCCCATTTTTATATTCACCATTGCTGATCCCAGGGTGGGCACTCTTCTATTTCCCACTGCTACTAAGAATTGCTTGAATGAGGCGTCATATGATTCAATGTAGTCCATGCAAACAATATTTTGTTCTGCCCCCGTGTCCAGTATTATTCTAGATTCCTTATTGTTGATTAGAGCAGTTATTGTCAATATATTGTAATTGCGAGAGTTTCGGATAAGTGCCCCATTAATGGATAGGACGACACCGGGGTCTAGTTGGGGCGTCCACCCCCATTTGGGTGTCTAGGGGTACTCATGCAAACAGATGCGTGGTGGCCGATTTTCCCACAAGAGTAGCATCTAGGTCGGCCGTTAATTGTCCTGGTGTTTGGAATATACTGGGGGTTGGTGGCTCCTTGACTGTAGTGAGGTATTTGGGTGAAGTTGTTTTGATGATGATTTCCGACAGCTCTATTGTTACTCGACTGATTTTCTAGACCATATCTTTGTTGATGGTTATTTTGCGGTTGATTTTGTCGATACCTGTTATTTTGTATGAAGTTTTGGTGTTGCCGCTGGGGGGAAAATTGTTGTCTCTGCTGAAAGTTATTAAAACTCGGGGGGTTGCTTCTGTGCTGAAAATTGTTTGCAGGTTGGAATTGATAGTTATTACCCTGTTGAAACCGATTATAGTTATTTCTTGGTCTGAAGTTCGCTCTTGGTTGGGAGTTTGGTTGGTAGCTCGGTTGGAAGTTATTTTGTTGTATTTGAAGGTTCTGTTGATTGAATCCCATTGGATCCGTAGCAGTTGCCAGAGGAATATAATTCAACGAGGAGTTAGTCATGACATCATCCAATTTATTGACAATACCTTTGAAATCATTCATGGTCATCCTGTCTGTACGGATAAGGCGGTACGCACCATACACGTTAGGTCTTATCCCGTTTTCAAAGAATTTACGAAATTCCTCTGGGTTTAAGGTGGGGTCATATTCGTAAAAAAGAGTTTTCAAGTCATAAAAGTATGCCTTAATTGACTCGTCGTCTCCCTGTTTCCGGTGTAGCAGGCGGATTTCCAGATTCCTTTTCAAATCCCCATCCCCAAATTCGGCGATAAAATCAGTTTTGATGTTTTCCCATGTTTTTTGGTTATTTGCTGCGACCTCCGTATATATTTTGTACCAAATGTTCGCTGCCCCTTCAAGGAATGTTCCAAAATAATAAATTTTGAGTTTATCGTCCCATCCGTTTGCTATAGCAGTCCTGTCATAGCTTGTTATGAAGGTATTTGCATTCCCTTTCGATGGGTTGAAAGTTTGGGGTGAGATGAAATTTGGTATCGCCGCTATCTTTGCTGCCGCCAAAGCTTCGTTAAGGGTGGTATCGGCCATGTTTTGTGTCTGCGGATGATCGGTATGATGGGGTTCTATCAAGGGGTGTTTGGAGGGATGTTCGTAGGGCTGTTCGTCTAGAGATATGAGTCTATCGACTCTAGGCCCTATTATCTGAACTCTAATTTCTTGGGGTGGTAGTCTCTCGGGGGTGATATCTGCAGCTTCTTGGATGGTCTCTTCTGTAAATGATGATGACAGAGAATCTTCTTCACTACTGGCGTTTTCGTCTGGGACGACTGGTGGTTCACCGAATTCGTCTTCTAGGTTCCGTGGAAAGGTTGTTGAGGTGTCAGGAATCGGGCTCGGGGGGTTGGTTGGTGAGCGTGTTATTCTGCTGGACCTTTCAAATGGGTTTTGTGGGCTACTTGTCGCCTCAAATACCTCAGTACTACGATGGGGTGGGTTAACCCTTTAGGTGGCAGAAGACTGGGGCTTCTTCAAATACTTATTTGATCGATTAATTCGATTCAATTATGGACATCTTGCATTCCGAAAGAAATTTTGATTCTCTAATTCTTATTTTTATATTTTTTCTGAAGTGGGAAATTATTTTACCAGAGAACATTTCGTGAAGAAGATATATGGATTGAATCACAGGGAAATATATAACTCACTTACGAAATTTTGATTTATTCATCTCCACATAAAACGAAAAAATCTTCATTTCTCAAAATTATATATTTCAGGTTCAGAAGCATACTCAAGATTGATGAAAAGGTGTGAAACACAATTTGCAAAGGGCTACATTACATTTCATACAGATTATATTACTCCTCTTCTCTTTAGCTTTCGTGCTACAGTTGGCACATCGCCGGTATGTCTTGCTCACTGTTGGCAAATGATCACCAACATTACTTAGTCGAACTGCATTCTGAGTAGTTCTTCTACCATCAGGACAGTTTCTTTTTCTAGCATGACCTCGTCCGGGTGCATAACCAGATCTCTTTCTACTGCAAAATTTAGCAATGAGTTCATTAGCTAAATATGATCTGAACTTCAAATGACTCATGGGTTTTCTTTTTTGTTGGTTCATGGTTATTTTATAGAGTATGTATGAATCAACAACACATGCTTCGAGCAAGTAAAAGAAAATTTTCATCCACCATCTCCGAGATTTTCGATTGATATTGTAAAAAGACATGTACTGATCAAAATAATCGACTCCACCCATGTATTTATTGTAGCAGGATATCATTTGTGGACAATTCACCGGTATCTTTTCTCCTTTTTTGTTTTTTCTAGATATCGTTGTGGTGATGCTAGGATTGTGAATGGTTGAAGCAACCGAAACACATTTTGTTCCTCTGTCTTTCCATTTTGTTACCCCAATATCATTCGATTGAGCAAAATCATATTCAGATATCTTCAGTTCCTTATCATTTTTCATAATTGCATTTGGGTAGTGTTTCCGGTTCGCACGTATTGTTCCACATGCAAATATTTTTTTCTCCAGAAGATGATTGAGAAGAGGTAGGCTTGTAAAGTAATTATCGAAATACAAGCAGTAGTTCTTGTTAGCGTATGGTTCCGACAGCCGCATAACAAGAGATATATCAGTAGTTTGATCGTCATTTTTGCCAGTGTATATATCAAAATTCAGTAAGTATCCAGTCTCTGCACAACAACATGCCCACACTTTGAAACTCCTTTTCGTGGGTTTCATGGGCATATACTGTTTCATAGATGATCTACCTTTATAGCCTATCATTGACTCGTCTATTGAAATATTACGTGACGGAGAATAAAGTTTAGGAAAAGTTTTTTTCAGATGATTCAGAAGTGGCCGAAGTTTATGAAGCTTGTCGAATTCTTCTGAACCTCTTTCAGGCATAGTGGAATTATCATTGAGATGCACATGTCTCAAAATATACAGGAATCGTTTCAAAGACATTATTCTGGCAATTCTCTCTATGTGAAAATTTTCATTATCGGACCAATATAGCTTCATAGTTGGCAGTGGATGGAAACCCATGAAAATAAGAATTCCAAAAAAAGCTTTCAACTCAGGCAAAGTTATATTCTGCGATTCTTGGTGCTGGTGTAATTGCTGAGAATACAGATTACTCTCATCAATTATTTTTTCGAGAAAATCATCCGGTAAAAATTGTGAGAAGATTGACAATGGACTGTTCGTATTCACAGGGCTTGTTGGTCCTGTATTTTCGGTGAATATATTCTGCTCGAATATTACTGGATTTGTAGTTGTCTTGCTCCATGAGTAAGCATTTTCGAAGATAGGTCGTTCTTCTGTTTCTTCTTCGGCTTCCGATTCAGACCTAGAGTCAGCTTCAGAGGAAAAATCTCGATTTGAAGATTGAATTTCAGTCATACGTAGATAATTTTTACGACCACTTATATGTTCGTCTAATGAAAAGTCTGGATCAGCAATGGAGTCATCTGAATCTTCAAAATATTCGTTGTCATCATCTTTTGAGCAAGAGGAAAGATTCATTGTTGTTTTTTGTCTAAGATTCATATCTCGATTTCTGAGAGGAATTGATCTTTGGATATTTACGAGCGGTAAGGCATCTTCAGCGTCCGAATCACCTCCACATTCTGAATCCACAGCCATATCTTCTCCAATCTCATTTTCATACAAGAACTTTTCTAACTCATCATCACTCAAACCCTTTCTATTCATGGAATACATTTTCCTGGAAATAAGAGAAGGATCTCAACTACATTCGATTCTCCTATCATGATTTAGTTGATATGAAAGAATGGACATTGTGCGTATATTATAATATCACAGGTAAGTCAGATTATTTATGAGAAATGAAATTTTGTCAAGGAACTGAAAGAGTATCAGAATGAGATATGAATATTACATTCAACAAATAATTGAAAAAAATCTGATCAACAAACAACATAACTTCATAATGGCGAAAACTTTGAGTAGTACATTATTTCAATGGCAAAAGTCATATTTCTGTATCATATTTTCAACTCATCTTCAGTCAAACCCTTTCTATTCATTGAAAACATTTTCCTGGAATCAGGAATGAGTCTCAACAACAATTCAATATTACAATCACAAGTAACCAGGTAAAAAATGTCGGACATTTATTTATATGATACAATTTTACAGCTTAGCCGAATGAGTTTTGGGAGATATCAGTTTTTTTTTCTGGAGTATATACTTCAAGGAAATGAAATAATGCATAAGTAATCTATGAATATCACATTTGATAAATAAATGAGTGCAATCAAATCTTTACTAAACATAACCTCATTACGAAAAAGTACGAATATTTCATCATTTCATTGGCAGAATGATGAATAATAATAAATATCAGTATCATTTCATGATATAAATTATGTATGCTCAGTTACTTACCACTTTTTTTATATGAAACAATGAAGAAACTTGAATAGCGTTCAATAGTTGTAAACAAAGCACTTATCTCACGACTATCTCAAAAATATACGGTAATGATGGTGCCTTTGGGATAATAATTTCCCACCACCACATGTTTGACTGGGATCGGCGATTGTGAGATGTTCCAAAAGATGGCGTGACAAGCAACATGCAATATAAATAATATATGGTTAGTATAGAACCCACCAAAACATCACTACGGTGTATCAGATACGGTGGGAAAATAATATCCCTATAACACCTAAAAGGTTAAAAGGGGGTGCTTGATTCAATTGTAAAATAAGTTTATCGCTTCTTGTAAATGGTTTTCTGCCTGACATACCTGACTATGATGCATTATTGGGTAGTTTAGCGGGGGGGTGAATTGGGTAATATCTGTTCAGGGTTGGTTATACCTTTATAAATGTGGCCAGCCAGGCCATATATATATATATATATATTCAATTAATATTAGTAGCTGTATAAATCAATAGATTAGGTATAGGTTTTGTGGGGATGCAGCTGATGTGGGACTCAAAAGAAAACTCTTTTTACTTTTGAGAAAGCTTTCGGAATTTATTTAATTCCTTCGTCAGTCTCTCTAAAATGGAATGCACAATTATAATATTCAGAAGAAATGGGTATTAAAAATTACTTACAGTATATGAGGTTGTAGAATTGCAAATCAGAATAATATGTAGTATAAAATTGTAAAAAATGCATAAATTGATGGATATAAAACTAATATAACTTTGTCAAAGTGACAATATGTAACATGAAAAAATACATGGGGTTGAAAAATTAGATAGGTAAAAGGTTGATCAAGATGGAATTGAATTTATGGATATATTGTGTCTATCATGCCTTTTATTCTCTATTTCTAGAATATTTGAATAAATTACATTTAAATTTTGAATATCTGTTTTTTTATTCATTGAGCATTTTTCATTTTTTATATAAATCATTTCTAAGAAACATCTCTTGAAAGTATTTTTCTCTGATACTAATATCGAGATGTTATCAAAATCCATTGGATGTCCAGTATCATTAACATGTTGGGATAAAGCGCATGCATTTGGTTTTACACGAATATCACTTTTATGCGATGTAATTCTTGATTTCAAATTTCTAGATGTCTCTCCAATATATTTCAGATCACATTCTTTACAATTTATCTCATATACTACACCAGCTCTATCAATATTTGGAGTTTTATCTTTCAATTTCGTGAAAAGTTTACTCACAGTTTTGATTGGTTTGTTAGTCATTACAATTTCATCTTGTTGTTTTAGTACATTATTAATTTTTGAAGTCAGATCCCTGATATATGGTAATGATCTATATTTTTTTAAAATAATATCAGGCTGTGTATTTCTAATGTTTATATCATTGTTATGTAATTGAGTGGTTCTATTATCTGAAATATTTGGAGTTGAAAAAAGTAATTTGTTGAGTAAATGTTTTGGATAGGAATTTTCAATCAATAAATCGAATAATTTTCTCAAATTTTGTTGTTTAAGATTTGGATGACATATTTTTATTATTCTATTTTTCATTCCAAGAATCAAATTTATTTTAGTTTTCTCTGTGTGATAAGAGAAATAATTCATATATCTTCCTGAACTAGTAGGTTTGATATACCAGTCTAATATAATTTTATTTTCTTCTGTCCTAATAAGTCTGGTGTCAAGAAATGGTACACTATTATTACTTTCATTTTCAATAGTAAATTGTAAATATTCATTATAACTGTTAAATACATCAAGAATTTCATTTTCTGAGCCTTTGGGAATAGCACAAATTATATCATCTACATATTTTTTTAAAAATGGTAATTCGAATGACAATTTAGGTATGCAATAATTTAATAAATCATCTAAAACGTATTGTGCCAGAATAGGTGATATTTTTGAACCCATTGGAGTTCCAAAAATTTGTTGATAAAATTGTCCATTCAAAGAGAAGAATGTATTTTTAAAAATGAATTTAATTACATTGATTAATGAATTTTTACTCAATGTGCAATATTCTTCAATTCTAACCCAATTATTATTGATACTATCTATAACTAAGTCTTCAGAAATATTTGTAAAGAGTGATACTGCATCAAGACTTATAATAACATAATTTTCTGGTAGTTGAAAGTCATTAATGAATTCAGAAAACTTGAAAGAATCTTCAATATAATATTGATTATCAAAATTATATGAAGATGTTAAAATATCAGTTACGAATTTTGTCAGTTTACTGGTAGGAGCATCGATAGAAGCAATAATTGGTCTGAGAGATAGTGTGGGTTTATGTATTTTGGGTAGTCCATAGAATTTTGGAGATATGGAGTTGTAAATTGTTAGTGTTTTGGCGATAACATCACTTATTTCTCCAGTTTTCTTCAGTTGACTAACTAGCTTATTAGCTCTTTGTTGTGTTCCTGATGTAGGATCTTTAGGAATTTTTTTGTAAAAAGAGTTTTCTTTTGAGTCCCACATCAGCTGCATCCCCACAAAACCTATACCTAATCTATATATATATATATATATATATATATAAAACAATTGTAAATATTCTAGTTATGATCCAGAGTGTAAGCGATTTCTTGAAATTATGATGCTGTATCTCAGTTTCTTTCTGTTTTGCTCAATAAATATAAGAAAAAAAAAAATGTAAAAAAAGAAAAATTATTACTCATCCCCAAAAAGTTCTCTAAATTTTTGCTGTATCCTCTGTCTGAAAGCCAATTTTTTTACCATAGAAGTGGTTAATAACGACAAGGGTATTTTCACAATTAAATTCTTCACAATTTTCGATTTTTGGGACTGTTTGAATCTCTTAATTAACAATCTTTGACGTTTACCACGGTTCGTTCGTGGCATAGTGAAAAATAATCGAAAATAATAATGATGATACCTGAATGAATTATGCTGTGGATGTTGCTAACCAGCCTGATAGCAGTTTTATCCGCACAAGCACATGGTTCACATCATCAGCGCATAATACAAAGTATGTTTTCGAAAAGAATATTATGATATGGTAGTTTCCACCAGCCTGATGGCAGTTTTACCCGCACAAGCACATGGTTTTCACCGCCATTGCATAATATTTGAAAAATGAGTTTGTGTTTGAGAGTGGAAAATATCAGCTTGATGTGTGCACAGACTTTTGCTAACTATTAACTCTGAAAGTTGAATAGGTAGCCCGTCTATATCAGTACAAACGTATAATATTTTATCACTCTTTCGCAGTTCCTCAATTCCCTAATTTCCCAAAAAATTTTTATGTTTTATTAACTATTATATAAATTGAGCATCTACCATTCCACGTTATTGAGCAGGAAAAACAAATGAATTATAATAAAAAAACTGATATTTTTCTATGCTATTTTACTTAGGTCCATTATGAAGAATGGAGCCTCAGGATTCGAGACAAGGCGCCTCCACCATGTGTCACGACCATTGGGGCCTTCCTCCCCGGCTGCGTGATCTTAGGGGGTTATGCTTGGCAGCAAGAGGGTGTCCTAACTACCACACTCTCGTAACTCGATTGTGGCAAGGAAAGAGTGCATGTTTTGTTTAACGTTTTATTGAACGATCAAAAACAGTGAACAAGTGAGCAAAATAAAAAAGGTTAAGTGAGACAAAAAAAGGTTAAGTGAAGTGACTAAATTAAAGTGACCCTATGGCTACACCTTCTAGTGAAATCCTACATCTCTGGATCTAACTACCAACGTGGTTGGAGACAATTACAGGGGCTGTACAAGGTAATGAAACAGTTTTTGATTCAAAAATGTACTTACATTGTCCATACAACAATCGCTGCTCCGGCAGGGGAGGAGATGTGTGTCATGGCGTTGACGTCTACTCACTCACTAGTGTGGTTACCCCAAAAAAAACCATACTCGTAATCAACGTCGTACCGAGTCTGATTGTTCGATTGTCTGATTGTGATTCTCCGATTGAATGTCCCGGAAAATCTATACTTCAATTGTTTTATAGGCGATACTTGCCGAGTTAGCAGAATCAGCAATAATCGTACCTATCGAGTTCATTACCTCATAGGTGAACTTTCAAGTCCGATGAATTCTGCCGGAAAAGCTTACTAGGTTCCTGTCTTTGAAATTTGAACCGGGTTTGAATTACATATGTTATGTGAATGACTTTGGATATTATCTACTGAGGACTTTGATTTTCTTATGGATATTTCTCAATAAATTGATTGAATGGTTCCTTTGGTATACCAGGTGTGACATTATTGAAAATAGAACATTGGAATTGAAATAAGACGAGTTTAGGATTTTTTTGAAGAGGCTCGGGAAACGGACACATTGTAGATTGAAACATGTATAGAGACTATACTCTGAAAGTGCTACTCCAATTCAAAAAAGCTCATTGAGTTTCTGAAAAATCATCAAATTGTAACTTTGCATCTAAGCTATGTATATTACTCATGTCAAAAAAGGATGATTTCAATGATTTAGAGTAATGATTGTATTCAATAACTATATTCCAGACATCTTTATTTCAGGTATCAGGTTTTCCAAATGTGATTGGATGTATTGATGGTACATCCATACATGTGAGAACTCCTGCAAAAAAAGTAAAATTAACATATGTTAATCGACATGACATACCCTCGATTACTCTCCAGGGAATATGTGATAATAAAAGGAAATTCTTGGACGTTTTCATCGGTGCACCTGGAAAAATACATGATGCTCGTGTATACAAACTGTCTTTCATATCCAAGAAATTACCACAAATTTGTGGGAATACATATCACTTACTTGGAGACAGTGCTTATCCCATTCGAGAATGGTTATTTACACCTTACAGAAATTATGACAATCTCACTGAAGATCAAATTTTTTATGGAAAGAAGTTTTCAGCTACAAGAGTGCTAATTGAAAACACCTTTGGGATACTGAAAGGAAGGTTACGTCAGTTACAAAGACTCGAATTACATAATGTCGACAAAATAACAAAATTCATTCTCGCTTGCTGTGTCATTCATAATATTTGCATAGAAAATGATGATTTTTTTGAAGAATGGACACCTGGCGTCCAGAGAAATGAAGTTAACAATGACATGGAACTTGGCAGAGATGCACTATTGAAACAAATGGGTGAAAATAAGAGAGATGTGATTAAGGAGTGGCTGAATAGATAATGGATATTCTTTGAGTTGAAATTAATAATTATGTATATCCCTGAAAGGTCTGTACAAAATCTTAGCACATATTTCTGAGATCAAAATAAGCCGATTTGAAGCAACTTAACTCAGTCCGAAATTGCTCTGTTTCCGAGATACAGGGTGGTGAAGACGTGAAGACACTCCAGGAAGGTATTTTGAAAAACCCATTTTTGTACTGCTATAATTCACTCACCAAATTACATCCATGAAGATGAAAGCAAACTTTTTTATTCAAAATAATTTAAATATTTCATTGCTGCGTCGAACACTAAAAATTGAAATATCTGGAAACCGGCTAACTTTGGTGGATGTTCACAGGAGTATCTTTTTTGCTTGAAAATGTTCATTAAATTATTTCTTTAACAAACGAAGTAAGAAACTACACTGAGAAAAAAGTTATGACCATTCTAATCCATAAGAAGCGCCCTCTAATGGTCACATTGAAAAGGTGTTCGGCATCTCAAAATACCCCTGGATATTAATTTTTGACGTAATACACGTGCCACAATTCGATTTTCATTCTTCAACTTCACCACCCTGTAACTCGGAAACGAAGCAATTTCGGACTGAGGTAAGTGGCTTTGAATCGGCCCATTTTGACCTCAGGAATATGTGCTGAGATTGTGTGCAGACCTTCCAGGGACACCCTGTAGATAGAAAAATCGTATCAATTAGTTTTATGAAATGTTCAAGAGCCAAAATTAATATAATTTGTTTATAAAAATAAAAGTATATATAACAAACTGCAATGAACATAATTTATTTTAATATTTGATTTGAACCATGAAGATGGATTTGAAAATCCATCACTAAATACAAATTCTTTAGGGAACACAATTCATCTGATTGTTACAAAAGTTCCCTCATAACAACCCTCATAACTATACCTATACAGGGGTGCCCTACAGGTTGATTCAAACCTTTGAGGAGCCGACAGAAGATGCCTTTGGGAACATATTTGCACTTATACCTAAGCACAAAGTCTTGTGGCATTCTAGATAATCATCATTTTGGAATATTTGATGAAGTTTTGAACACATAATGGTGAATTTTTCTTTTTGTTTTTCTACTAATACGTTACAGTGATAAGTATTTCCTCTATTGAATAATAATTTCGTATCTGAATATAGTTCAAACTAGATGATCTTGTATGTCTTTGTACAGAGATAAATGTGGCTGAATTGGTTCCAAATGACATCTCCTGTTAGCTCCTATAAGGTTTGCACCGATCTGGAAGACACCCTGTATATCAAAAAAATATTTGTTCTGTGTAACAATTATTATCAAAAATTCCTTTAGTGTTAACTCAAGTAACTCAACATTTATTTATTTTGCTGTTCCAAAAACTTTTCCAGCATTTTCATCTTTTCTTTGTGTCTTCTTTCCCTAGCCTCTTCTTTCTGCTTGGAAATATCCATCAATACCTCCTGCACACTCTTTTCCCTTTTCCTTTTCAATGATTTTTGATCATTTCCTGGCTTTTCAGCCGTTTTCACATTTCTACTATCTCGTAGTACTTCGGGTTCAATGCTGTCATCAAGTGCAGCAATTTTTGCCAATTCTGCTTCGTATTCTACTGGTACTCGATTGCGTCCTGTCTGATTATTGTTATCTACAGCTTTTTTCTTTCTTTTCAATATTGTTCTATAGCGATTTTCACACTGAGTCGGTGTTTTTGTAATATTTAATATAGTCTTAATATCTTTGGATATCTGTTGCCACATATCCTTTTTTCTCTTGAATTTCTTCATCGGTCCTACGTGTTTCAAATAGGATTCATACTTGTCAAGCAGAAGTCTGGTCTCTGCTTCACACCATTCATTATCTAAAACAATTTACAACATTGAAAAGAGGATATTACCTGAATTTCTATTACCTGCTTACTTCCGTCTGACTTGTGACCCCTATTAGTGGGCCCAGCGATAAGGTTTTTTTCACCTAAATATGTAATATTCTCGGTCTCGCATTCTTCTGGGTCTTCGAGTTGGGGGTCTTCGGTGTATTCAATCTCATTGCAGGAGTCATTACCATCAACGCAATGCGAATCGAGGTAATGTTGCTCAACTTTATCTAACGGTCCCATCAAACCGCATTCTCCGCATGTAGATAATGATGCAAATTCATTATTATCGGCGAAACAAGACATTTCATAGGATTAAAATAATTATATTATGCATATACAATTGATTGAGCTGACGTTATGTCAAAACTGCAGTGACGTATTGTGTGACTTGCACGCGTACATTACCTTACGTACATTGTACGTTCCACTGACATTGCTCTGGCATGATGCACGATGCCCGCACGAATTTCGAGCATGAGGTCTGCTGCTAGTGCTGCACCCACAAAAGTCGCACGCAGTGTAGCCGAGTGGAAAACGCTATAAGTTTCGGTAAAAAAATGATACTTAAGAACAGAATAGTTCTGATGGGAGTTCTGAGTAGCGCTCGATGAGTCCTTCAAGATATTATCTTGGTGTTCTGGTGACAAATCGATACTTTTTCATTTATCAGCTGTCATAAGGTGCATACCTACAAAACCTATCATTTTCGTTAAAAAATCAGCAGCAAATACGAAACAGTTCAGAGAAATGCTCATCGAGTTCTACAAAAATCTTCTATTGAGATTCAGAAATATCATTTAATTTTCCTGAGTTACAGAGTTTTTGCGAGTCTATCTTTGAAATTGACACAATTATAACTAATGTTTCTTTTTTATACTTGTTATTATAATTTTACATTACTCCTCCAAAGTCAATGGGTCCATTTGGGCTTGTAAATTGAACCATTCTCATAGATACGAAACAACTCTTAAAGACGGGCCTTTCGCGACAGCTTTCCGACCGAATATAGCCTATATATATATACTAGTTCAACAACTATTTCTTGGTGTCAGTGTGATGTCGAAATCGGAATAAAATAATTAAATCACAGCTTTCACAGCTATTGTAGAGTTCTTCGATTTCGTCTGTTACAGCAGGTCACCAATAGGTGGCACACAATTGAATGCAATCGTAGGTAATTGTATTATGTACGTGCAGTATTGCCAGAGCTACTGCTCCACGGGCCTGCTCAACATGATTCCACTTTTCACTCCATTCAAGTCAAGTAAATACCTATATCTCGCTACAATGAAAATTTATGTCATGAGTCATTTTTGAACACTGTCTTTCGAATATTTCTTTTCCTTTTTAATTTCATTTCCTACTAATATAACTTATCATTATTGGCGTCGCCAGAAAAACTTCCAAGGAAGTGGATCGAAATCATTGTTCAGGGCAAAACAGTCTGTGTAATTCAGAAATAATGTGTGCAAGATTTTTTATCAAGTTCAGATGGCTATAAATAGAAATTTCGTGTTTTCTGTATAGGGTATATACGTAGACGATTGCCTAATTTCAAATATCTTCATTCTTACGAATGCACACTGCTATTACTGATATAAGGGTTATATTGATATATACAGTGTGTAGAAATCCATGATTCAAATTTCTTGTTCTCCAATTCAGACCTGCTTGCTGAAATACAATTTGGATGATAATTGCACTCATGAAAAAAACAATTTTTTCAAAGTGAGAACTTCTAGGCGCGTTGAGCACTTTTTTGGGTGGAAAAAAACATTGGATTTCGCGTAATCGTCACGACTCGTCCCGTGCCCCGTCATCTCGAGGTCAATGAATAGCAATAAATTTGAAGGGTGCAGTATCGCATCTCATCTCATATTATGTAGTATTTTGTAATTATGATTAGATTCTATTCTTAATTGGTATATGGAGGTTTTCGGGGTCGGAGATTATGATTCTCTCGTGAAAATTAGGATATTGAAGATGGCTGACGAGTTTTATAATAATTATGATCCCATTCTATTCAAAATTGGTGTCTGGGGGTTCTCGGCGTCGGAGATTATGATTTTTTCATCATGGCTCCACCAATATGGCGCACGAGTTTCGTAATTATGATTCTATGCCATTTGAAATTTGTATTTGGGGTTTTTTGGGGTCGGAGATTATGAATCTTGAAATGAAAAAATTCAAGATGACGGATTCAATATGGCGGACGGGTTATGTGATGATGATTCTATCCTATTCAAAATTTATATATAAGGGTGTTTGGGGTCGGAGATTATGATTCTCTCGGCAAAATTGGGAAATTCAGGATTGCAGATCCAATATAGCGGACAAGTTTTCTAATTTTATTATCCGATTCTATTCGAAATTTTTACTGGTGTTTCAGGGGTCGGAGATTTTGAATCATTTGTCAAAATTAGGAGATTCAAGCGAACACCATCTCAAAAGTTTTTGTTAGTCTATCTTAGACAGCGAATGTTTTTAGGTAATGAAGTTTGTCGAGTTGATAAAAATTCTGTTTGATAGTGATAAAACAGTGTATAGTCTGGGTGTGATTATCGTACCAAAGTTTCCAGGATTCCCTAGTTTCGGTCTTCGACATAAAGGTGAGAAATTGATTTGCCATCATATGCTTTCTATATCTCACAATCCATTTTGTTTTAATGGTCAATTTTCTTTAAATCATTCAAAAATCGAATTATAATGAAAAAAATATAAGAAAACTATGTTCATGCTGATATATAACTCACAAAGTTATTGTATGAGGAATTTTAAAATGAAATATTCTTCTTGAACAACCTGTTTCTCCAAAACTAACAACATTTTCTATGAGAGATGTGAGGCTGCATCTTGATATTCTGATGTTTACTATTTCTAGATCACACATTGACCATTTTCATGCTGAGATAAAACTTACAAAGTTATTGTATGAGGAATTCCAAAATAAAATATTTCCCTTGTACACCCTGTTTCTCCAAAACTAACAGCATTTTCTATGTGAGATGTGAGGCTGAATCTTGATATTCTGATGTTTACTATTTCTAGCTCACACATTGACCATTTTGAATGAATAACCCTGTATATATTTCAAAGAAAATTTCAATATCACAGCATTCATTGAATTTCAAAAAACTTCCCCAAAGAAGATGCAAGTGGAATATGAAGTATCTACCTACGATAATTCTCTAAAACATGAACTGGATGTTCGATAACGTCTCCAAATGTCTCGAAAAGCGGCTGCTATATTTTCAAATATTTCGTATGTGGCTGACTTTTCCGTTGCTGGTTTTTTTGTCCATTCTTATGAATTTTTGCGACATATTGTGGCCTACTTTTTTATATTGATTGATATAAACCAAAATTGCATAAAAATATAAGACACATGTGCGAACGGCAGCTCTTCGCCAGAGAACAGATAAGTGGATTCGTTGTGATTGCAGATAGTTAAATTTCAAGTTCAGAGGGCGCCACTCAATTTACAAAACAATTACTGATACTTGGATAATTGAGAAAACTAATGAGTTGGATACTTACAGTATTTTCCAAAACTTAATCCTGAAATAGAAATATGAAAAAAATCTTCTTAAATGGCAGTGTCAACACAAGTTGATGAATAAAACCATATCGAATTTCAGACCTATTTATTAACACCATAATAGACAGGGTTTATGAAGACCAGTGTAGAGACCAAAATGTCAGAATATGTAGCATCTGCCCAATCGAGTTATGAGACCCCGGTACGGGACATTACTAATCACTGAGGGTGACTAGGAACAGCCATAACCGCCTTCCACCTTCCCCGCTGCAGCGCAGCGGTCCTCATAATCAAAAAGTCCACATGGGGCTTGTGACTTTAAGAGTCGGTCGTTTCAGGGGGGTGAAACATTTGAAAAGCAAGACAATCCGCAGGGACTGACGTCTAGAATCTGACTTCTAGTGGGGTTAACGTGACTTTTGGGCTTATTGGTTTTTTGAAAAGTAGGAATCATAAAGATTTTGCATCACGTGAAATAATTACTATTCCTGTATTTGATCGAAATGGGTGAGAATTCGTGATTGTTTCGGGCCAGAATCAACCGCTATTCTCTTTTGGGGGTTTGTGTTGTGTTGTGTGTGTGTGTATGTGTAATTTGCTTACCTGTCCAAGAGTTGGGTTCTTGGACGTTTGTGCCTTTCCCGAAACCGAGGATCTTGGTTTGTCGCCTCCCTGACCCGAGGATTTTCGTGATTCTCCATTCCTGCGAATGTTTTCACGGCATGGATTTTCATCTTGTCCAGTATCTTGGTGTGGTTAAGATCTCTGAAGATGGCATCATTCCGGACGAACCAGGGGGCGTTGACTATCATCCTCAGGGTGGTGTTCTCGAATCTTTGGACTCTCATCAGGTGTGACTGAGCACAGTGTCCCCAGGCTACTGACGCGTAGGTCAATATGGGTAGGAGAACTGTTTTCATAAGCAGGAGTTTCAGGTCCAATCTCATTTGGCTGTGGCGTCCTATGAGGGGAGACAGATGCGCTCTTCCACATGGGTTCTGAACGTCATCCGCTTGTCTATCTCTACTCCCAGATACTTGGCTGAGTTTGTCCATTGCACATTTTGGCCACCTATGGTGGCATGTCCTATGGGGTTTTGGCGCATGTGTCTGATCAGGATGGCTTGGCTTTTCTCCGGGTTTATCTGTATCTTCCATTTGGTACACCATTCTCCCAGTTCATCAATGCTCCTTTGCAGGCGTCTAGTGATGTATTCTGGGATTCGGGATCTCGTTGCTATCGCAGTATCGTCCGCATACAATGACAGGGTGCAATGTCTATTGTTGTTTGGGATGTCTGAGGTGTAAATGGAGTATAGATGTGGACTTAGAACTGCTCCTTGGGGCACTCCTGCTTGCATGATTCGTCTGTCTGAAACTTCTGGACCGGCTTTGGTTCTGAAGGATCTTCCACGTAGATAAGAGTATCAGCTTCACGAGTGGGATTGGATAATCCAGGATCATCATCTTGGCTACTAGTCCATCATGCCAGACGCGGTCAAAAGCTTTGGCTATGTCGAGGAATACGACTCCAGTGGCTAGTCTTCTATTTAGGCCTACGGCTGCGTAGTCGACAAGTCTGGTTACTTGGAGCTCCGTTGAATGTTGGCTTCGAAAGCCAAACGGTTCGTTCGGTTAAACGCCAAGATCGGTGGTGGATTCCTCTAGTCTGCTTTGTATGACTCGTTCTATCACTTTGCTGGGTGCTGGTAGTAAGCTGATTGGCCTGTAGTTCCGTGGCAGGGTAGCATCTTTGTTAGGTTTCTTGTGCATGATCACTGAAGCTTCTTTCCAGGAGGCTGGGAAGTGTTTCAGTCTCAGAACGGCGTTCGCTATATTTGTGAGGGCTGCTATTCCTTTTCGGGGGAGTTGCTTTAGGGCTTTGTTGGGGATATTGTCTATCCCTGGTGCCTTCTTGGTCTTCAGGTTCCTGATGATCCTTTTGATCTCCTCCGGCGTGGCTGGTCGCAGGATATCAACGGAAGCATCATGGTCTCTGAGTCGCCTAATTGCTCGTCTACATCGGGCTTCGTGCTGCAGATCGTCATTTGGGGTAACGTTTTCCACAAACTGGCGCTCTAAGGTGTCGGCAAATGCCGATGCCTTGTCCTCGTTCGTGTAGGCGATACCGTGCTGTCCTTGGAGGGGTAATATGGGGGTGGGACGGTTCCTGAGTAACTTCTGCATGCTCCAGAAGTTCCCTTCTTCCGGACTTAACGACATTAGCTTTTCTGCCCAACGTTCGTTTTTGTAATTTTGCAATTCTCTCCTTACTTCTCGGGCTAGGTGCCTTGCTAATTGGTTGTGTTCGGGTTGCCTGGTTCTGATGGACAGTTTCCTGGCTCTCCGTTTTTCCCTCAGCAACTCGCGTAGTTCTGGTGGTAGATCATGCTGTAGATTCCATCTGGTGGTGTGTATGATTGTTGTACTTGCTTCCATAGCATTTTTGATGTCCTGCTCGAAGGTTCTTGTTGCCTCTTCCAGGTCATTTTCTGTGACTATTATGGGCATTGGGCCCATTCGGTCATGGAATATTCTCTGGAACATGGTCCAGTTGATTTTGTTCCTCTCGATGGGTTGGTCCGGCTCATTTCCTTCTCCTACTTGCAGCAGGATTGGGTCGTGGTCAGATGTTCCGTCATGGTGGGTGGCAATTTCAACTGGCATTTCAAGTCCTCGCAGGAGGGCTATATCAATTGTGATCGGAGTGTTGTTATGGTCATATCTGGTGTGTTCTGCTGGGGCTAGCACAGTGGTGTCCTCGCTTTCTTCAAGGTATTCTACAAGTTGTCTTCCTTTCATGTTTGAGGTAGCGCAATTCCAATTCTGGTGTCTGGCATTCCAGTCACCGACTGCTATTGTTGGATTTCGACCAGATATAACCTTGTGTATATCTTGTGTGTAGTGTTGGATATCTATTTGGGTATCGGATTGGTAGGCTGATACTATCTGGATGTCGCCGTGGTTTCGTGTTTTCACAGTCGCCATGGTTGCTTCCAGGGATACCAGTGCTGGGGTGTTGATCGGATAATGATCAAGGTCCTTTTTGATCAGCAGTAAGGTGCCTCCGCCTCTCCTGCCGATCCGGTCGTTCCTGTAAACAAAATAATTAGTTATATTGAATGTCTTACCTGGAGTGAGTCGCGTTTCCTGGAGCGCCATTATGTCCACCGAATTCCTGGATAGGAATTCTCCCAGTTCCACTTTTCTTGCCTTGGCCCCGTTTATGTTCCAGGAGCCAATGGAAAAGCAGTCATTTTTATGCGCCATTTCTGACCGGTGATGGCTTGCTGAGAAGTGCAACTGTTTGTTGCACTGCGGTTTCTATGGCCTTCTGGATGAGATCCATGAATTCCGGGGGTAGGGTTGGGGTTGGGGTTTGTTGTGGGGCTCTGTGAGCCTTTTGGGGTTGGGGTTTGGGTGCAGTCGCTGCTGCGTAGGATTTTCCTGGCTGTGTATTTCCACTTCCAGGGAGGGTTTTCGGAGTGGGTTTTTGATTGGGTTTTGGAGGGGTTGCTTTTGTTGCTGGTTTCGGGCATTTCGGGCATCCTCGGTAGTTGGCAGGATGTTTGCCACTGCAGTTGGCGCACTTAGCATCAGTATCGCGGGATTTCGTGCAATCGGCTGTGGGATGCTGATCTCCGCACTTGACGCATCTGTACAGACATCTGCAGTTCCTTTGGCTGTGGCCGTACTTCTGGCATCTATGGCATTGTGGGATTTGATTTTTGATCTGTCTTTGGGCCTCAATTCTTACTATGTAACTACAGCAATCCTTGATTTCCCAGATTATGGTTTCTGATTTTGGGACTTGAATTATTACAAGCGGTAAATCCAGCTTGGTCCTATAGGATTTCATCCTATGGACTGTTTTGATTTCAAGCCCTTTATTTTTTAGATCGTCTTCTATTTCTGGAATCTCCACACTCATATCGATTCCCCTCATCACTACACTCAGTAGTTTGTCTTCGGGGAGCGAATAAGTATGGTATTCATTTTTGTCCTGTTCTAGGATTTTTGTGGTGGTTCGGTACTCATTGGCGTTGTTGGTTTGAATTCTCAAACCTCCTCTCATGAGTTTCACTAATGAAACTTTAACTCCATTAGATTCTAGCTTTCTCTTAACCGTGGTCCATTCTCCCGGTGTTTTTAGAACAATCGGGGGAATAGCGGTTTTTTTGACTGGCTCGTCGTTGCCTTTTTGAGGGGTGGGGGCTGCGGTTGAGGTCGAAGCTTTTGGGGGAGGGCTTGATGGGGCTTTCCTCTTTAGTCCCTTCTGTTTTTCCTCCTCGATTTCCATTTTTTCCGGTATGGAAATTACGGTTTTCGGGGGGGTTTGAGAAGGAGGGGTGGTTTCCTCGGTTGTTGGTACTGCCTTGGCAGTCTGTTCTTGGATCATACTCGCTAGAGCATTGAAGGTTTCTGCCGCTCCTTCTTCTCTGGCTTTCGTGCACTCTTGTGCTTTGATTTTAGCTTGTCTAGCTAACAAGTGCATGTCTGCTGAGTTTTCAAGGTCTTTCCTCAGCTGTTTAATTGTTTTCGTTAGGTTTTCGATCAATGTTTGCTGTTGCTCATTTTGGCTTCTCAGCGATTGAATTATGGCATTGAAATTTGTCTCTCGGGCTGCCTTGGTTTTTCCCGAGTTTCTGCCCACTTTTACAGCGGTTTTCTTTTTCGCCTTGCTGCTAGGGTTGATTTTGTCGACAAACATGTCGCTGTCTGGCACAATGGGCGACATATTTATCTATTAGTGTGTTCGATTCTATAATTGTTCTTCCTCCCTAGGGTTTGCCGTGCATGGCTGTCCCCTTGGGAGAATATTTTTTTTGTTTACGAATTCTATTGAGGGATAGGGGTTATTTCCTTACCAATTTTCTCTGCTAGGCTCCGATCAGGCCGAGTCTTGATGTGGAAGCCCTTGTGTAGGGGCACGGTTAAAGACAGTCTCTAATAACTCAAAGTGAGTTATCGAGTGCTGACTTTGCCTTACCTTGCTTTTCACACCTAGACACGTAGACAAGATCTAACTGCTGGGTTTTGAGGCCTTATAGCCGCCTGAAAGGCCGGCAGGCTATAAGATTTCAAAGTCGCTGCTTTTCTCTGAAATAAATACAGTGTTAGCAAATATACAAAGAAAAAATAATGTATTGAAATTATTCGGTATTTAATTGGGCTGGCTCAGTTATTGACCGGTCGGCCCAATCGTTAATACACTATAATGACAATAACGCTGCTTTCTCTGAAATAAATACAATGTTAGTAAATATTCAAAGAAAGGAAAAATAAGTGTATAGAAATTATCGGTATTTAATTGGGCTGGCACAGTTATTGACCGGTCGGCCCAATCGTTAATACACTATAATGACTATACAATAATCGCTGGTAATAATCGCTGGGGTAATCGCTCGAAAATCGCTCGATAATGAGGTACTGATTTTGGCTAACACACTTATTGAGCGGTTGGCTAAATCGCAGGTATCTCAGGGTGTGTTGACTGTTTTGAGGCAGATCGAACACTGTTGAATATGTAGCATGTGTTATCATGAAATATCTTAAAGTAACATGACCATAAAATATCATAACCATAAAATTACTGTTTCTAGGAGAAATTCAAAATTATTGTATGTTATCAAAGTTTATCAACCTACACCATGACAATTACCACCTCTTCATATGACTAGCGTTAGGGTATAGCAATCATCATATTCCAACTATAAAATGGGAAGTATAAATCTCAAAAAAAAAATTGATTAGACAATAATCTGTAAAAAACCTAAAACCGCTGTCACATAGTACTATGGGAGAGCTTCACAAGAGCTTCATACATGTTAAATATGGTTATGATCAAAATGTTGAAATATTAAATTCAGATTTGAAAAAATGATGGAATACAAAAAAAACAAAAAAAAAACCTGGTCTATTGGAGGATCCTCTCCAATGGTCTGATTACCCCTATTCAAGGTCCACTATGGTGGGTAGGCATGCTTGTGAAGATGAAGACGAAAACAGGCACGAAGACATTAACAAAAAGAAGTTGATGGACCTCCACAGTCCACAGTAGGGCTCAGTGGTGTGGCTCAGCCGGTCAGCTTGACCGGTTACTACTGGGCTTGATCTGGGCCACCTGTAGACTCTGGTCAGGATAAAATGAGCGACGTGGTCCTCAGCTGTTCGCTACTAGAAGCCGAAGGCAGCTAAGCCATACCCTAACACCCTGTTAAAAAATTAACAGGTTGATATAACCTCTTGACAGACACGTGGAGAACAGAAAAAAACTGATATCAAAGGGAAATATTGCTCACCAAGTTGATAGTCCTTGCTCTGCATATGACTTACCTTCTGAGAAGGGAGGAAGGACTTGAAGAACTATTAGTTTGGAGTCTTCATACGCTGAAATGGCCGGCTGCAGGGCTTCCTGGGGACATCAGGCAGTCTCCGAAAAGTGGGAACAAATCCTACACAGGTCCATGGCCAGAATCACTGATATTTTGAACAATTTCAAAAAAATTCAAATCCCCCGAAGGGTTTCTACGGATTATACCGAGAAAAGAAAAAATGCTCAAACTGGCTCAAGTGCACACCATGACGGTCGCCGAGAAAAAACCTCGAGATAGCTACCGGAAATCTCCTCCTAAAATTCCCTATCTAAACTTATCTTATCTAAAGGAGTGCTTCCTGCCAAAATTCAGCGCCAAATATGAAATCCTATTATTTCATTGGTCAGAAGAAAAACACCAGAATTACTAGGTCCAAACTAACAGAAGAAGTACCGAAGAAAGAAGAAAAAAAGAAGAGTCTTCTTTTTCCTTCGGTAGTACTATGTCACAACATTGTAAGATTGTACTTAAGTCCTACTCACAGAAGATGAGTGACATACTGGACAATGACGTTTGGATGACAATATTATAACCCTAAAATAAATTCCAGAAAATAAAGAAAATAATTCTTTCAACACCGAAAATACCATTTCAGATCGAAAAATCACCTTGAATAATCCCTGAAATAAACCAGCGACATGGGCTTCATCACACCTGCGAACACCATGGTAAGTTGTTTGTTTACTCTCGAAAAGGGACAACAACATTGAACTATTTCTTCGAATTCTAGGCCTCTAGGATCAGAACGCCAGAAATCAAAGACTCCTGCAGCTTATATCATCACCTCCCATCGGCACATAAAAATTCAGAAGACATTACTAATCATGACTGTTATTATTTCTATGCGATTATTCAAAACTGTGTGATAAAGTGGTTCATTAAAAGTTACATTCAAGTACTTCAGGATTATTTACCAAGTATCAGACTGAATGTTCTCTGTAAGTATGAGTTCTTGTCTAGATCTGAAAGGTTAATATTTACAAAATGGTAATGTATGAAACAAAAAAATGAAAATGATTCTTTGCAACTCCAAATGTTGCACTAAAGCAAATTAGCTTGAATTTTCATGCAAACGATAACTAAAAATGATTTTGTAGCAATTTCAAATGCTACATATACCCCTCTCCTAAGAGAAAAAATTGGTCAATTTATGGAACAATTTTTGATAGAAGTTAGAAATTCATGCAATTTTTGGACAATAGTACCTGCGCGTACCAAACGTTCCTCAAATGGAAGTAAAACATAGTTCACTACCAAGTAAGAATCTAATCTTGAAAACATCTAATTCTGGATAGAAGTCAAAATCTGGATAATAAGTCTAAATCTGGAAATAAGTCTAAATCTGGATAATAAGTCTAAATCTGGTTATGGTCTGAATCTGGTTAAATTCTAAATCGGTAAGTCTAGTCCAATTACATGAATCTATTTCTGATGAGAAAAGTATTTACAAAATTTTCAAAATGACAAACAAATATTTACATCAAGGAAACTATGAAGTTCAGGTTGATCAGACCTTTCAGGAATCTTCATAAGGGAACAAAATCACTGATTAACTTGTAAGTGTCAAGTGACAAGTATGAAGTATCTAGTGTCAAATAATATTCCATATCTAATCTCAAATATGCAATAACAAGGGTCAAGTAAGCTTACTTTATAAGGAGAACATTGAATCTCAAACTATAGGTTCTGCAGAAACCATAAAAATTGTTTGTGCACCAACGCACCATAAAAAATCTGTCTGTGCACCAACGCACCAAAAAAACTAACTGTGCACCATCGCACCAAAAAAATTCATCTGTGCACCAACGCACCAAAAAATTTTGCAAAAAAATTTTTACTCAAAACCAACTAACAGAAGTACTCTGTAGACAAATCTAAGATAATTATGGTCTGAATAAACATTACTATCCAACAGAAACATCTGAATTGGATCCAAAATATCGTTTTAAATCTTTTATATTCCATTCCCCAGCGGGAGAAGTATCGATATGATCTAAAGCATATACTAAACGAGATATTCTTTTCCTAACAATATTCAAAACATATTTGGGTGCTAATTTTGCACTAAACTTGCTCGAAGCATCTGAAAGTATCTTATTTCTCCGCCACACCTTTTCTCCTTCTTCAAATATATGATCTCTCTTTCTGAGGTTGTATGATGTCGCATTCCTCTGATAAGCCTTATGTAATCTTTCCTGTACTGTCTTAAAGACATCACCAAGCCCCTTGATATCCTGAACAAAACTATCCCTGTCATCAGGTAAAAGTTCGATATCTTGGGTTCTAGGAGGATTTCCATAATATTTGCCAGAGATAGGGACATTTCGACCGAAAGTCAAAAATGCTGGAGTATACTGGGTGACCTCATGTGTGGCTGTATTTATTGCCTGTCGAATTTTATAAATTTCCTTATCCCAATCCTTATGTTCATCTACATAACTTCTAATGGCTTGACCTATGGTCTTGTTAGTTCTCTCTACAAAATTGCACTGAGCTGAATAACGAGGGGTGTACCATATCTTTTGAACATTATAAGTGTCAGCTAATTTTTTAAATAGTTTTCCAGCAAATTGCTGTCCATTATCGCAAACTATGAACTGTGGTACCCCAAATACCAAAAATACTTGATTTTCCATAAACTTTATAACGCTAGGTGCTATAGCATCACGCATAGGACATAATAGTGTGTATTTTGTAAAAAACTCAGAAACTACTAACAAGTAGGTGAAACCTCTAGAAGATCTAGGAAATGGTCCCATGATATCAACAGCAATAGTTTGAAAAGGAAATTTCACTGTACGTTCAGCTCCCATGAGTCCCATACGAGGAGTATTCGATAATTTTTGCGACTGACACACCCTGCATGTTTTGACATACCTTAAAATGTCACTTCTCATCTTAGGCCAATAGTAGTGTTCTTGTATTCTCGCAAGGGTCTTAAAAAAACCGAAATGACTACAGGTAGACGGATCATGTGAATCTTTTATAATGAAAATTCTCTGTGATTTTGGAACAATAACTTTTCATTCAACTAAATTCGACTCTAATGGTACTCTAGAAGGGACATACTCATAAATTAAATTATTTTCAATCTTAAACTGAGCATATGCATCAGGATTTCGACAAATCTTACTGTATTTTCAGGTTTTATATCAATCGAACATACTTCAGGCTCGACTTCATGGCTGTTAGAAGGAGGTATTCGAGACAGAAAATCTGGGACTACGTTCTGAGCTCCAGGCTTATGAGTAAGATTGAAAGAGTATTGTATCAACTTGACACCCCATCTGGCCAAACGACCGGAAGGATCTTTGAGATTGTGTAACCAGAGAAGACTATGGTGATCTGTTGTAACATTAAAAATGGTACCTTCAATATAAGGTCGAAACTTATCAATCAGAAAAATCAAACTTAGTAGTTCTCTCTCTGTTACACTGTAATTTCTTTCTGTCCTGGACAAGGATCTTGAAGCATAAGCTATCACTTTCTCGACACCTTGAACTTCCTGTATCAATACACCTCCTATCCCAACTTCACTGGCGTCACATTGAATGGTAAAAGGTAGTGAAAAATCTGGGGGACATAGAATTGGTGCTGACACTAGAGCATTCTTGATGGCGACAAAGGAAGCTTCCGCTTCAGAAGTCCATTCGATAGCCTGTTTTTTACCCTTTCCTTTTAATAATTCACTTATAGGTGCCATTAAAGTTGAAAAGTTATCTATAAATCGCCTATACCAGGAGCATAAACCCATAAAACGTTTAATCTCCGTACTGGTAGTAGGACGTGCATAATTAATCTTTACAGAAACCTTTTCAGGGTCTGTTCTAATCCCTTGTCTGTCTATGACAAAACCTAAATATCGGAGGGATGTCTTAAAAAATTCACATTTTTTAATATTGATTGTTAGATTTGCATCTTTCAAAATACCCTGTACCTCTTATAAAAGTTTCACATGCTCCTCAAATGTAGCTGAAATAATAATTATATCGTCCAAATAAGTGAATAGATTTGGTTCAAATCTGGGGCCGAACAACGCATCACACAGTCTCTGTTGAGTTTGGGCACTATTGCATAAGCCGAGCATGACATTGAAATGATATAAACCTCTACCAGGTATACTAAATGCTGTTTTCTCCTTGGAGGATTCTTCTAGTGGTACTTGCCAAAAGGCTTTCCTCAAATCAATACTTGATATGTATTTAGCATTACGAAGTAAGGTAAAAATTCTATCAATACGAGGCAATGGATAACTGTCGTGTTTAGTTACTTCATTCAACTTACGCCCATCAAAACAGAATCTATACTCGCCTGATGATTTCTTAACTAATAGCACTGGGCTATTCCAAGGACTATGTGATGGTTCAACGACACCCAACTTGATCATATCATCTAATTCCTTATCGAGAATATTCATATAACATATAAGGAGACATTAGATATTGTCTCTGCTTAAAAGGTCTAGCATCGCGAGTATCTATCTCTAACGTTATCTTATTTGTTCTACCTAACCGAGAATCACTACTAATGCCCTCAAACGAGCTGATGACACTTTTCATTTGATATCTCTGCTCCTGAGTCAGCTCATCATCTATACATATTTCAGAAATATCATTGAACTGATGAGAGTTGGCAACAATGTCGACAGTTTCTCCTGATGAAACTCGACACTTAATGTCCCAACTAAAATCGTGGAAATCTATGGACACACCAAATTTAATGCAAAAATCACTACCTAGAATGAAAGACTGTGAAAGGGAAGGTACTACTAGTGCTGATATTATTTGTATTTCTCCATTTATCTGAATAGATAAATCTACGACACCTTCAACACTTTGATGTGCACCATCTGCCGTCAATACATGGTTCAGATAAGGGTTTCTGATTATTAAATCAAGATTTTTTATTGTCCTTAAACCTTCCTGACCTATAACTGACATATTGGCACCACTATCTAAAAGTGCAATTATCTCTACATCAAAAAGTTGAATTTTTACATAAGGCCTATTATTATCAGTACCTTTTTTCACTAATAAAGGAGCAACAAAATTATGGACATTTTCTATCTCATTCTTCTCGATAGTACTATTTAAATTTCGAAAATTGGCTCTAGAAAAATTTGGAGAAAGTTGAGAGCCTCTGTCAACAATCTCCTCTTCTAGTTTCCCTTACACTTAGCACAATCCCTCAATACTACGTCAGGTGCTCCACATTTAAAACAAAATTTCTTTTTGATACCTGACTTGCAAGCTCTAATGGTATGATTTGCTAGAGTGCATTTCCAGAAAATAACAGGATCTCTACTAATATTGGCAGAACCAATTGATGAAGAAGGAGTAGGGGTGTTATTAGAGGTTGAACTGCTAGCAATGGAACTGACATGACGACTTTTATTCTTCTGAAATTTATTTCCAAAATGTTTACCTCTAGATGAGAGTGATTTATCAGTATTTGAATTTGAAACGTAAGCAATTTCAGGATCATCTAGCATTGATATGGACCTATTTTGGGAAGTAGAACTAGGACATATCAAATCAGATTCTTCTAACCTCTTAGATAAAGTACCTAAAACTGAAACTGAATCGATTTCACTCAAAGCCAGCCTACGTCTGCAATCAGACCTTCACCTCATTTTGATATACTTAATTTTCGTGATCTCAGCTGCTCCATGGCTGAGTCGATTAAAAAGTGCCTCCATGCAAGCTATGTAAATGACCACAGGTTCTGAATTACCTTGTTTCCTATTCTTAATCTGTTGCCATACTTCATCCTCAAAATCAGAAACCAAAAAATCCTTTCTAAGTTTCAAAACCAAAAAGTCCCAGTCAGTCACTTGAGATTTAACATATCTATACCAGAAAGTTGCTTTCCCAGTGAAAAGATCACTTGCAGATTCAAATAGTTCATTCTTTGAAATGTGCCTTGCTTGTGCAAGTTCATCAACTTGTTCTATGAACGATAAAAGGTTCCTGGAATCACCATCAAATTAAATTCCTAGCTTGTAAACAGGGGTTGATTTCATTGAACTCTGTGAAAAATAATTTTGACTGGTACTTGCTAAAGGTCTCATTAATGGGTTAACAGTTGAATTCATCAAAGGTGCATTGATTGGGTCAGGCTCTGGGTCAGAAACTTTATCATGCAATTCTGCATCTAGTTGTAATGCTGTTGCATAGGCTTCGTTTTTAAATACTGACTTTTCCGCAAAATTTGGATCATCTGCACTTGAGGGTATTCTCTGAATCCTAAAAGTTATATGGGATATTCTTGATAGTGCCCTCTTGAAAGTAGAATCAGTAGATGGTCCCTCAAAGTCACTAATAAGAGTTTGGATTGATGTTAAAGGGCTTTCTATTTCAACTTTCTCTGATGCATAATTAAATGAAAGGTCAATCAAACTAAGTACATTCAGTCCCTGTTGTGATTCTTTAGCAAGCAGACGTCCTAAAATTTTTCTTTTCTCATCCATGCTACGTTCAGAAATAACACCTCTAATCCTCAATTCATAATTGAGTTCTCCTATGAGCAAATGCTTTGCCTTAAATGAATCCATGATTACAAATCTGAGCAAGAACAAAGAGAACAAATGAAAATATCAAAGTATTGACAGTCACAAAAAAATCAATAAAATTTCACTGAAAATTATCTGTCAAAAATGTTACCAGAAACTATTAATCAGAATTGAAATTTTATTTACTACTTTATAGGAGAAACTTCAAAATTGCAAATAACTCCCAAATTTGTCAACAGTAGTATACTCACCACTGTGCTCACAAGTGTGACAAAGTCCAATTTTCCTGTGACAACTTTATTCTCATCTGCGTCCTGTACCTATATGTATACCTCTTATCACCAATAGGACCCGATAGAAGTGCTTTTACTCATCTAAGTGCTCAACACTCACAATTTAAGAAGATTAATCAGAAAATTTTGAATTTATTATGATCTTAAAATTTTAAACTTGCAATTTCGGGCCTCAACACGTTGGACGCTATTTATGTGGCCTACTTTTTTATATTGATTGATAAAACCAAAATTGCATAAAAATATAAGACACATGTGCGAACGGCAGCTCTTCGCCAGAGAACAGATAAGTGGATTCGTTGTGATTGCAGATAGTTAAATTTCAAGTTCAGAGGGCGCCACTCAATTTACAAAACAATTACTGATACTTGGATAATTGAGAAAACCAATGAGTTGGATACTTACAGTATTTTCCAAAACCTTATCCTGAAATAGAAATATGAAAAAATCTTCTTAAATGGCAGTGTCAACACAAGTAGATGAATAAAACCATATCAAATTTCAGACCTATTTATTAACACCATAATAGACAGGGTTTATGAAGACCAATGTAGAGACCAAAATGTCAGAATATGTAGCATGTGTTATCATGAAATATCTTAAAGTAACATGACCATAAAATATCATAACCATAAAATTACTGTTTCTAGGAGAAATTCAAAATTATTGTATGTTATCAAAGTTTATCAACCTACACCATGACAATTACCACCTCTTTATATGACTAGAGTTTGGGTATAGCAATCATCATATTCCAACTATAAAATGGGATGTATAAATCTCAAAAAAATTGATTAGACACTCTGTAAAAAACCTGAAACCGCTGTCACATAGTACTATAGGAGAGCTTCACAAGAGCTTCATATATGTTAAATATGGTTATGATCAAAATGTTGAAATATTAAATTCCGATTTAAAAAAATGATGGAATAAAAAAACCTGGTCTATTGGAGGATCCTCTCCAATGGTCTGATCACCCCTATCCAAGGTTTACTATGGTGAGTAGGCATGCTTGTGAAGATGAAGACGAAAACAGGCACGAAGACAGGAACAAAAAGAAGTTGATGGACCTCCACAGTCCACAGTAGGGCTCAGTGGTGTGGCTCAGCCGGTCAGCTTGACCGGTTACTACTGGGCTTGATCTGGGCCACCTGTCGACTCTGGTCAGGATAAAATGAGCGACCTGGTCCTTTTGGGAATCATGACCAAGGTCGAGAGATTATCCCCTCAGCTGTTCGCTACTAGAAGCCGAAGGCAGCTAAGCCATACCCTAACACCCTGTTAAAAAATCAACAGGTTGATATAACCTCTTGACAGACACGTGGAGAACAGAAAAAAACTGATATCAAAGGGAAATATTGCTCACCAAGTTGATAGTAATTGCTCTGCATATGACTTACCTTCTGAGAAGGGAGGAAGGACTTGAAGAACTATTAGTTTGGAGTCTTCATACGCTGAAATGGCCGGCTGCAGGGCTTCCTGGGGACATCAGGCAGTCTCCGAAAAGTGGGAACAAATCCTACACAGGTCCATGGCCAGAATCACTGATGTTTTGAACAATTTCAAAAAATTTCAAATCCCCCGAAGGGTTTCGACGGATTAAAACGAGAAAAGAAAAAATGCTCAAACTGGCTCAAGTGCACACCATGACGGTCGCCGAGAAAAAACCTCGAGATAGCTACCGGAAATCTCCTCCTAAAATTCCCTATCTGAACTTATCTTATCTAAAGGAGTGCTTCCTGCCAAAATTCAGCGCCAAATATGAAATCCAATTATTTCATTGGTCAGAAGAAAAACACCAGAATTACTAGGTCCAAACTAACAGAAGAAGTACCGAAGAAAGAAGAGAAAAAGAAGAGTCTTCTTTTTCCTTCGGTAGTACTATGTCACAACATTGTAAGATTGTGCTTAAGTCCTACTCACAGAAGATGAGTGACATACTGGACAATGACGTTTGGATGTCAATATTATAACCCTAAAATAAATTCCAGAAAATAAAGAAAATAATTCTTTCAACACCGAAAATACCATTTCAGATCGAAAAATCACCTTGAATAATCCCTGAAATAAACCAGCGACATGAGCTTCATCACACCTGCGAACACCATGGTGAGTCGTTTGTTTACTCTCGGAAAGGGACAACAACATTGAACTATTTCTTCGAATTCTAGGCCTCTAGGATCAGAACGCCAGAAATCAAAGACTCCTGCAGCTTATATCATCACCTCTCATCGGCACATAGAAATTCAGAAGACATTACTAATCATGACTGTTATTATTTCTATGCTGTTATTCAAAACTGTGTGATTCATTAAAAGTTACATTCAAGTACTTCAGGATTATTTACCAAGTATCAGACTGAATGTTCTCTGTAAGTATGACTTCTTGTCTAGATCTGAAAGGTTAATATTTACAAAATGGTAATGTATGAAACAAAAAAATGAAAATGATTCTTTGCAACTCCAAATGTTGCACTAAAGCAAATTCGCTTGAATTTTCATGCAAACGATAACTAAAAATGATTTTGTAGCAATTTCAAATGCTACAATATCATTTGCAGCAGCTTGCAACACTGGCTTTTCAATCATTAGATTATATGCCGGTTAGTTTGAAGTTCATCTGAAGTTCATGCAATTCAAAGTGGCACGTGGCGGACTGCGGAAAGACGGGGAATCACCGCGCGACTAATGAATATTTCCCCGGTTCGCCGCGGGAAGGAGAGAGACATATAACGATTTCTCGCTCAGTTTTGTTTTGTTGCCGTGGCGGTATTATCCTTTGTGAATATCGCCATATCAATGGATCCAAAATCTGATAACTGTACTCTGAGACGAATGTTTTTGCATGAGTTTTAGAGTGAAATAACCTGAACTGTTGACACAGATTAACAAAGCTTTTCGAATTTTGTTCCACAACTGTGCCATTCCTATTATTTCCATCTATGCTGACATAATTATCGATCTCATGAATAGAATTGAAGAAATTCTGCTGAATTTGTATGTTTAAATTTTCAGGTCTACTTATATAATTATAATTCAGTAACAAATTCTAGGCCGTTTCAAACTACTCTATTTATTTTCTACTTCTTTTTAGTTCGGTTCTCTATACCTTTTAATTTTTTCAAACTACTCTTTATTTTCTACTCACTTCTTTTTTGTATGGCTATCTATAAAAAGGTGTTTCATTAGTTTTTCAAACTAATATTTATAGGTAGGTAGGTTAAGATCGCCCAGTATTAGGGTTGAGTGGAAGAGCAGCTGTCGATTTATCGGCGAGTTGAACTCTGCCTTTTGTTTCATTGAGACAATAAAAGCATTTAGTATTATTATTATTACAATAGCTGATACCCGGCAAACGTTGTTCTGCTATATACAATTATTTCCAGAAAATATTTTTTTAGTTAAATATTTATCAACATACTTTTATTTATTTGTTTTCTAATTCTTCTCCGACCCCGAAAACACCCAGATACAAATTTTGAATAGAATCGGATCATTACTACAAAACTCAGTTGCTATCACCCATCTTCAATTTCCTAATTTTAAGGAAGAATCATAATCTCCCATCCCAAAATCCCCCATATACAAATTTGGAATGGAATCGGATTAAGTTACAAAACTCGTCAGCCATATTGAATCTGCCATCTTGGATTTCCAAATTTTGATAAAAGGATCATTATTTTCGACTCCGAAAACCCCCCGATACCAATTTTACATAGAATCTGATCATAATAATCAAAAAACCCGTCCACCATTTTGAATTTCCCCATTTTGACAAATGATTCATAATTATCTCCGACCTCTAAAACCTCCAGATACCAATTTTGAATAGAATCTGACCATAATTACAAAACTCGTCCGCCATATTGGATCCGCCATTTAGAATTTACTAATTTTGATAAAAAATCATAATCCCTGACCTCGAAAACCCCCAGATACCAATTTTGAATGATATCTGACCAATCTGTTCTGTTCAGCACCAAAACATACGCTGATGCTCCTAGATTCCATCCAGAGAAGGGCCATTCGCCTGGTGGGTGACGCCACACTCACTCACTCTTTGACATCATTGGAACATCGTAGAAAGGTCGGCGACCTTTCACTTTTCTATCGATACTTCCACGGGAAATGTTCTTCAGAAATCTCTGCTATCATCCCTCCACTAGCAATACCAGTCAGACGAAGTAGACAAGCCCAGTCAGCACATCCTTTCGTTATCAACCTCGAAAGATGTCGAACAGCACTTTATCAAAACTCCTTCACCCATAGAACGGCTAGGCTCTGGAATTCAGTGCCTGAGGAAGTATTCCCACCAACATATAATCTCCAGAAGTTCAAAAAAAACTCCAATACCTACCTCCTGTCCCTATCCTCCCTAGGAACGCACGATGTTCTTTGAACATTATAGGGATTTCCTTCCGTGCGCTCCAAGCGATAAAGAAAAATAATTACAAAACTCGTCCGCCATTTTTGATCCACCATTTTGAATTTCCCTATTTTGATGAAGAAATCATAATCTCCGACCTCGAACACCCCCAGATACCAATTTTGGATGGAATCTGACCATATAATAACAAAGCTCGTCCGCCATATTGGATTCGCCATCTTGAATTTTTGAAAATTTGACGAAATATTCATAATCTCCGACCCCGAAAACCCCTGAGTACCAATTTTGAATGAAATCGGATAACTATACTCGGTCGCCATATTGGATCCGCCATTTCGTATTTTCTATTTAAAAAATAGATCACGACCGATTCTCATACCTACCGAATACGCACAAAAAATTTCATACGAATCGGTCGAGCCGTTTCGGAGGAGTTCGACCACTATCACCGTGACCGTGACAGGAGAATTTTATATATTAGATTTGTTCGTCTTACAAATACTCGGAGAACCACCCCTTGAAATATGCCCAGATAATTGAATAATACCCTCTGTATTATCACGTCGCCTAGATTTCATAATATGTCCGAGTTATATGTATAACATTGGCAACGGTTTAAACGGGTTGAATTCATCATCTCTCCTAAGCGCCATCTGCTTGCAATACAATGCACCATTCATCTCTGCCGCTGTCTGTCATTTCGAACACTGCCATCTATCAGGTAGTGCCTGAACTACCACATCCTAGTTTTCTGCATTATATTCTTTCAAGAAATGGAGTTTACCGAGATCAGCTGGGATGAATGGATATTTTGTTGACAGAATAATCGTTTTTGTTGCTTCCTGTCCGAATAGAAACATTTCAAGAGCTGATATTTCAGTGACACCTCGCCGAATTTCCAACAATTGTATAGAGATCGAAAATATTTCAATTTGAGACAAAAAAATTTCAATGTTTACGTTTTTCAAAAATCTGTATCTTCTATAAATAGATGACTCAGTCCCAACCTTCTTCTTTACGATGATTTAATCAGTTTTTCAATTGAATCATTCATAAGCCCAAATAGCAACAACTAGTGCAGGCCTGCATGTCGTTTTGGTTGAAACTCTCCTCTTAATGGTCGATAACAAAATAGAAATTTTCCTATGAAATAAAACACGAGATAAAACAAGAACCCTATCTAAAATAACACAAAATAAATTCTCTCTCATAACATACTAGGCAAAATCTATCTAGTCCATAAATAAACATAAAACAAAATGAATATTCTCATGAAACAAGTAAAGGACTGGACAAAGGAATACTTAACTAATACAGACAGCCTCATCACTCCATCATCACAGATTGGTAAAAAAGGTATTTAATTTTATGCGACTTCGAAAAATGCAGACACAAACAAACATGTTCTGAATGATAATCAGGAATCATGAAAGGACAAACTGTAAGTGTACAGTCTAGATTGACTATACACAGGGTGTTCCATGATGAGAGGGACAAACTTGGTCCGACTGTAGAGGACATAATATAAGCGTGTCCTTCTAACCTCATGATAGGGGTGTATTATCTTCCATTTGGGATGGCACACATCCTGGCTGGAGGTATGCAGAAGGCCGTCATACTTGGATCATTGCGTCTACTCAGGGCACACGGTACTTGGTCCCAGTGATTACTCACCTCACAGGCTGTGAGGAGTAGTCACTGGATTTTATCCAGCACGACTCTGCGTGACGTCGGAGGCCGCAGGGTCGTGACTGGAATTACATGAACTTAAATGAATAATAATAATAATGGCAGGATGGCAAATCTCTTAGAGGTTTGTCCATGGTGAGTAGCGACACCACCTTTCCGAGCTGAGGGTGCAAAATCGGACTGGCAGCGAGAGCGCACCCAGAAGGAGAAATTCATTTCTCCTTTTATGTCAGCCGTGGGCTTGCTAGGTTAACCACCTGGCAGGTCCAAATACTCTGGTTCCCATAGACAGAGGACAGGGCCCCCACAACCGACCCCAGCCGGATAGGGGTCAAAGGCAAGGTGGTGGGGCCCAACAGGACGGACAGCCTGATAACGACCGCGACGAAAATGGAAGCCTTGAGTGGACAGATGATCTTAGGGACGACCTTCTGCAGTGCTTCGAGAGCAGCGATCCAGGGCGTAGGGGATACATGAGGCGGATGCATGCTCTGTGGATTGAGCAACACCCAGAGCATGGAGCACTCACCGCTCAAAATCTGCGGGATTATGTATCTCACCTACGCGCTAGATACTACGTGAGAGTCCCTTCTCGGCAGGAAGATGGTGTGGAGGAACAACAAGCTCCACCCATTCTGCTCGACAATGAGAGAGGGGACCGTGTGCTTCCTGAGGTGAGCGAAATCAGGAACCGCAGGAGCCTACTCAACATTAAGACCCTGCGGCCCCAAGACCTTGCAAGAATGGATGAATCGCTTCGAGGAACACTTCCGGAAGGGGCTGACATCTGGCACATCAACTGTGCCGTGTATGACGTCGTTCGGTCCTCTCTACCGGAGAGACCCATACAAACGGTCTCACCGACTGAGAGAGCCGATCGGCGTATACAAAAGATGGAAGCCAAGATCCAGTCGGCGAGACAACACACTTCCCGTATCCAGTGTGTGATGGATTATGTGAGTGCCAACAGGCCATTCACATCGAAGGTGCGACGGATGGCCAATACTTTGCGTCGCACCCATCACACACTAAATGAGGCAGTGCTATCCACCATCAAACAGCACTGCCTCGAAAGGATACGGATGTTAGTGGCTGCAAAACAGTCACTAAAGAGGCGAGCGAGAGGGCTGGCGGAAAATAAACAATTTCGCGAAAAGCCCTCTCGCTTATTTCAACCGCCTCCAAGTGTGGTTGACCATCCGCCGACTGCTGATCAGGTGGAAACCTTTTGGAAGGGTATTTACGAGGTGAGGCATCCATTCAACAGAGATACTCCAGCCCTGGCGCAGTTCGGTACCTTCTGCGGAAGATACCGAGAGCCTGAGCCCGAACTACTGCGCCAACCGATAACCACTGAGGAGGTTCGAGAAGCCCTCAAAGGCTCCAAGAACTTCGCTGCTCCTGGTCCCGACGGGATCAATAACTTCTGGTGGAGATTTGTCCAATCCGAAGAATTACAGACCAATTACCTGCCTGAATGCATGTTACAAGTTGTTCACACGCATCTTGTACATGCGAGTACTCCTAGTAGTTGATCCGGTTCACCAACGGATTTTTGAGCAGCGTGGGTCGAAGAGAGGTGTCGCTGGCTGCAAGGAGAACCTGTTGATAGATAGATCTATTACACAGGACTCTGTGCAGTACAAGCGGAATCTTTCTGTGGCCTGGATCGATTACCGAAAAGCATTTGACACAACGTCACATGAGTTACTCGTGTACTTGCTCAAATGTCTTTCGGTACCCGATTCTATAGTGAGATGCATAGAACAACTGATGCTGGTCTGGAAGACCCGCTTTACTATAACATCAGGTAATGCGAGAGTTCAGACAGAGCCAGTTATCATAAGGAGAGGAGTATTTCAAGGGGACTCCCTTAGCCCTCTCCTATTCTGCATCTCACTTCTGCCACTATCCGTTGAGCTCTGCAAAACCAGAGGATACAACTGCGACCCACCCAGTTACCGGAGGCATAAAGTCACCCACTTATTCTATGTGGATGACCTCAAACTTTATGCCTCTGGTGAGAGGGATATGGACCAATCCCTCAGGGTGGTGCAGGAGTACACGCAGGCAATTGGAATGGAATTCGGGATGGACAAATGTGCACTGGTTCATCTCAAGAGAGGACGATGCGAGAACTACGACAAGGACGCGCAGCTCGTGGACGGAAGCATCCTACATCACCTGGATGCCGGAGAGACGTACACCTACCTGGGTGTAGAGGAAACTCACATCCAGGAGGAACAACGGGTAAAAGACGCTCTCCGCAGCAAGTATCGACAGCGGCTCCGACAGATCTGGTCGTCAGAACTGTCGGGGAAGAACAAAGTTGCTGCGACTAACATGCTTGCTGTTCCGATCCTACTTTACTCATTTGGAGTGATAAAGTGGACTCAAGTCGAGCTGCGACAACTTGACGTAAGTACTCGCAAGATGATGCATCTCCATAGGAGTCTGCATCCAAATTCGTCCGTTCCACGGTTATACATACCTAGAGACCAGAGTGGCCGTGGACTCTTGAGCTTGGAGTATCTCCATAACAGAATGGTTCTGGATGGCGCCTGCAAAGTCATCAGGAGTTCGGATCCCCTTCTGCAAATGGTTAAAACCCATGAAGAGGCAGGAGTAGGAGCTTTTCTTTTCAGGGCAGCACGTCGAGCAGCCGATGAATTGTCTCTGATTTTCGACTCCGAGCGCGAGGCTCAGGACTCAGTTACTGAGCTAGAACCCGCTCGGAGAAAAGCCCGCATCAAAGCTGCAGAAGTAAAAAAGCTCCTGCAGCTTCACATGGATAAGCCCATGCATTCGGTCTACTTCAAGACCATTGAAGACCGGGGCTTATCCAAAGAACTGACTTTTGCTTTTCTGAAGTCAGGCGGGCTCAAATCGGAAACAGAGGGGTTCATCATGGCATGCCAGGATGGGGTTTTTAACACTCTCGTCTACCGTAGCCGTGTCATGGGTATGGAGGTCCCTGACACAAGTTGTAGGGCCTGCCGCAGGGCGCCCGAGACAATTATGCACCTGCTGTCTTCTTGCACGGTGTATGCAGTCTCGGCCTATATCCATAGACACAATGCGGCATTGCGAGTGCTCTACTACTATTTGAGGCACTCGTACGGAATAGACGAGACCCCAGTGCTGCCCTATGCTCCGGGGGATATTGAGTCCGTTGTGGAGAATGAGAGGTGCCGAATTTATTGGAACTTTTCATTCCCCACCCTCAGGCAGATACAAGCTAACAAGCCTGATGTAGTCCTCCTCGACCATCAAACCAAAGCGATGTTCGTGATCGAGTTTTCGGCGCCAGCCGAACCGAACATCGTTTTGAAGGAGGAGGAAAAACGGACTAAATATCGAGATCTTCTCTTTGAACTCCGCCGGCTCTATCCAGACCATTCTGTGGAATTGGTCATCCTGATAATCGGCTCCCTAGGAGGCACACGACACACGCTGCTCTCGGAGATCCAGAAAATCCCAGCGTGCCGTGATAAGGCACACATCCTGGCTGGTGGAATGCAGAAGGCCGTCATACTAGGATCATTGCGTCTACTCAGGGCACACGGTACTTGGTCCCAGTGATTACTCACCTCACAGGCTGTGAGGAGTAGTCACTGGATTTTATCCAGCACGAATCTGCGTGACGTCGGAGGCCGCAGGGTCGTGACTGGAATCATATAAACTCAAAATAATAATAATGTCTTTATTGGACAAGAAGATTTGCAACATAGTAAATATAGAAACAAATATTATCATGTCCCAGGCGAGGTTCAGGTACTCCCCCAAGGGGGAGCCCTGCTCTACCACCTAACCTGTGTAAAGTTTCAGACATTTTCCAAAACATACCCGTACAAAGCCAGTACCCGCCAAAATACAATAAAAATTGAATATCTATATGTAAATACTTAGTGCAGGAAATGAAAGAATACAATATAAATTCAGAATGAGTAAATAATGAAATTTTATATATTATGAATATTGGATTATGGATATTATGAATATTGTGAATAATGACGCTGATGGCAGTAGGAGAGATTGAACAAAAGTATGAGTAACAGGAGTACAGAAAAGACAGAAGAAATATAAGATGCGGAAACTTATAGAGACAAGAAAAAAAAAAAAAGATGGTATACATCAGGAAAGGATTATAGCGGGTTCAGAATGGTTGCATGAATGATCCATCAAGTATTGATTTTTTTATTGACCTGTGAACTGCATGTTTGTTGGTATTGTTAAAGCTTGGTAAGTTATTGTAGATTTTGGCCGCGGTATAAGAGAAGCTTCTCTCGAAAAGTGCAGTTTTATGAGATGGTATTGAAATATTATTTTTAGAACGGATATTAGCATAATGTAGATTTCTGCGAAAGTCCAACTTATCAAAAAGATATTTGGGCTTATTGGTAATTATAATATTATGTATGAAACAACTGTAGTTCAAGAGCCATCTCTCCTTCATATTGAGCCACCCCATTTCTTTAATTTTATTTGATATTGGACAGTTTGTTTTGATACCATGAATTAGTCTTGCACAGCTATTTTGCATACGCTGTATCCTATAAATATCATATTGGGTCAGGCATTGGTGAAATACAATTGAAGCAAAATTAAAATTGCTCAAACAAGTGTATCACATAAAAGTCTTTTGAGCTTTTTTTCCAAAATATGCCTAAAACTATAGATTAGTTTCAAATTGATGAATGCTTTTTTCAAACAATAAGTCACCTGACCATCGAATCTTAGATTATTATCTACTTGTAGGCCCAGGTTACGCGCTGATGTAACAAATTCTACAGGACTGGTTTCCATATTAATGTTCAGAAAGAAACATTCGGTCCTATTTGTTTTTCTGAGATAACCATTACCATATCATGTCGATATAAAAAAGTTCAATTTTTGAATTCTTGAATTTCAGGTGCCTTATTAGTGAATAACTTGGTGAAAAATAGCAGTTTAATTCAAGGCGAGGGGTAAACCGCGGTCAAAATTTTGTACACCAAATTTTAATAGAATTTCAGTTTTTCGTAGACCAGAAGAATTATACCGCGCTTCACCCAAGTAATTCCAAGGAACTCCAAGAAATTCCAAAGAATTCCAGGGTATTTCAGTTGTTACACCGGAATTCCACCGCGGTTTACCCCTCGATTGAACCTTATTTGATGAAACCGTTAAAAATCTTTGGAGGTTTGATCCCGATATATCTTAAACAAAAGACATTGAGCAATATCATATGAAAGTTATTTAGACTCGCTAAGATCTATCTAAATTCTCAGACCAAGTTTGTCCCTTTGGTCGTGGAACACCCTATACATATATTCTACTTTCATATAGTATTAGTGAACACTATTCATACACAATTTCAGTCGTGGAACACCCTATACATATATTTTATTCCGATGTTTTGTTGTTTTGAGCAAAAACTTGGAATGTAAAAAAATGCTTGAAATAAAGAATGCATGCTCACTTCCGAAATTGTTTGATGTACATGATAATATGAGGACATACTTTGGTTTTACTTGAAACATTTTTTGGTTTTGAAGCTAGGACATCATATTCCCACCAATATTCACCGTTGAATACGAATGAAATGTAGTGTCCACTTTCAACGGAAAAAGCAGTATAGTGGACAAGTCCTATAAGATTGTACTCCTGATTATTGAGTGTTATTGATTTTGTGACTGTGCCCAGAATACATTTTTCTCTACGATTCTCAGGAAACACATCCTTGTATAAAGTGCAAGTTGAGATACTCAAATCTATAATTATGTATGAACTGAATTCTGTTATTACGGAAACTGCACTCTTACACTTTTTACATATAGAATTATTTTGACGGTCTTTATTCACATCATCAATAGTGTCTTGTAAAAATTCATAGCCATTCTCGAAAATAATATGTGTATATATAGGGAGATAATTCAACCGCTTCATTATTTGATTTTTGCATTCACTACATGATGGAATTATAGAATAAAATGGACATTTCTCGAATAAATTCTCAAATAAATGTGCAACATTGCAGTTGGCATCTGAAGATAACAGTCTGCGGGTTTCTATCCCTTTCTTCAAGAAACTAACAGCATATAATATATCAAACCGTGTCTTGAAATCATCTTTTTGGCATTTTCCCGTCTCGAGAATTTTTATGGCAAGATTTCCGATAGGTAAATCAGCTGACTGTATTTCAGTTTTGAAATCATCACATTGGAGTGCTGCTTGCATAATCAATGTAATTAGGGAATCAAAAGCGTATGTATTTGTGACGAAGTACTTCACGGTTTTTATTTCGATTTCTGGTGATATCAAACCATTCGGTAGCAATGGTACTGAAAAAGTGTTGAAACCTTTTGTAGAATCCCAATCAGCATAGTCGCATGAATAATTATTTTTGCTACAGTAAGTTTTCTTCGAAGCCAACAAAATGTCCTTTTGTTGTTGTGTCCCTGAACTATCGTTCTTTTCTTTGCAAAATGCGAAATTGTTCACCACATTATTCGTGTGTTGACTGTTCCTACTAGCTAATGTTGAATTTAATAGGTCTTCAGGATTGAAACTGGTATCAGTTCGAAAATCAGAGCTATTTCCATAATTCTCTACCTGATCGGTAATGCTAAAGACATTTTCATTATTTCGGCTGGAAATAGAGGATTGAGAGTATTGATTTTTACTGACTTCATTTGAGGAATCGCCAGTAAAACTGAAAGAAGATTCGAATTTTAAAATGTTTGTTTTTTCTCTAATTTTCCCCTCCAATTCTCTATTTCGTTGAAGGAATCTTCTGACTTATCTCGCTCGTTCTGCTGTGTTTTTTCGCGACTTTCTGCATCCACATTGCTGGTGCTAATAACTTGACTTCTCCTTTGAGCCAAGTGAGGTGTTTCAAGACCAATTTGTCAACACGTAATGGCAATTGGTCAAAAACGAACGTTTTTATCTTCGAAAATTGACCTTCCACTGCGGACGAGGACCGTATTGTAATGTCAATTTTAAAGATTGGATACATAATTGCCGTCCATGAAGGAAGATAATACATCAGATATCTCAACATTATCGCGGCATCTGGAATATTGAAAGGGTTAAGATTGTATACGTTGTCGTCTTCAGTTAGGATAGCAATTTTTGCAGCTTCCTCATACTGCAGTTTTGCCCACTCAATCCATGTGTTGGCTGTAGAATTTTCAGAATATAAAATCGACTCAATTTCGTCACTTTCCTTCCCGTCATCGTCAGTTTCTACTTCATTTTGTTCCGTAGGTTCAGTGATATCTGGCGTACCTTTAATTATGTTATCAACATGATTCAGGTATCTGGTAGATATGTATTCCGTCCCTTTATCATTAGTTCCAATATGTTCGCTCAAAGCGACTATCAAAATAGACCTTAGTGTATTTTCAATATCATTAAAATTTGTCATCAGATACACGTGCCCAAAGCACGAAGGAAGAGCTGTCTAACTTTAGATTTTTGTCCTTTGAGGCATTTTCATCTTGCTATTTGAGCAATTAAATGATTCACGTCAAGTCGTAAACAGCAATCAGGAAGTTTCACTATCCCGTTCAAAACTATATGTTCGTAACATATGCTCATGTAGTTTTTCAAGTCTGCACAATTGGCAAAGGCACGAGCTACACCAATCAGTAGAGCCTTTCCAAAGTCAGTCACTATAACTGTCGGTTTAGGAGCGCCAGATCTAGCAATTTCGGTGAAAAAAAAGTCAGAAACGATGCGTCATGCCTCGCAGACACCATCTGATAAACTGGACAACTTCGAGTTGGTTTCTGGAGTGAATCATCCACCCATATACACATGTACTGATGATATGATTTCAATTTTTCAATGGGCAATTTTTCAATGGGCAAATTGATTCTGAACGCTACACCTCCACTAGCATCAACAGCGTCATAAACTTTTGTTTTACTTCGATAACAAGCTTTATGGAGTATACTTTGTTCAGGAAGCCAATAAATACAAAAAATGGATCCAATCCGATCGCGTGAATCGAACTATAATAGGTAGTGTATTTGGCAATTTGTAAATTTCTCAAAGGATCAGTGCTTGTTAATCCTAAGCGATTATCAATCTCCTCCTGCTTTGCCTTTCTCAAAACATCTGCGCTGGGCAATGTTGGTGGCAAATCATCACCAAATGTTAGTATTAGCCTCTTTATTGCGCCAGACAGAAGCAGCCATGCGATGATCAACCAATTCACCGGCTATTAATTTTCTCCTATCCCCACGAAGTTGTCGTCTTTTTGAGTGTATGAAACTCCTGTGATAATTTGAAAGTTTGCAGGTGAAAGTCGTATCTTGCTTATTATTAGGTTTATTTAAAGCAACTCCCTCCAAATCAGCACCACATTCCTTACATTTTCCGGTAAATTCAACATAGTACTTTGCGCTCGTGCTCTCGCTTACTTTCGCACTTTTAAATGAGAAAGCACACGTGATTTTGTGCTGCTCATAAATTTTATCAGCAACCAAATTCTTCCAACGCTTTATTTTCAATCTTAATGGTTTTCTACGTTTCTTTTTGATGGTTTCATCTTTGCCTATTTCTCGTAAGATATTATAATATTGAATTTTTCGGTGACGTTGCTTTTTGGAAATGAAAATGATACATTGAATCTTTCATCATTTGTTTCATCAAATTGTGAAGTATGACTCGCATCTGTATTCTCGATATTAGGTATGAATGTTAGTCTGACGTGTGTATAGAAACCGTGACGATTATTTTGAAAGGTAGTGTAAATATGTTTGGGTGTCATAGATGAACCTAACTCAAGCATAGCTTCAGAAATATCTTTATAAACAGAGTGCGATGGCGGAAAGATTTTACCATCACCGGTAATTACTCTATATTGTTCCAAGCTCAAGAGACGGTGTAAATCTTCAACGTTATACATTATTTAGCTCGATAAAATACTGGTAGAATCATACTGAACATGCATTCGATTTAGAAGTTATTAAATATAATTCTGAGTTCTTGTTTCGTGCGCCACCACTATATATCAGTAAAGTATAGGTAGGTTATTTATGAGTATACCTACTATAGATTATATAGTATTAAGTATATGTTCAACCTCGGGTTCAACAGATGGTGCCTTCAGAAACTGAAAACAAAGTCTAAAATACATTTCAGCTAGATAATTCATATTGAATGTTTAACTCGAAATATCTCGAAAAATAGTGACTTCATCGCTATGAAGAAAGAGTATATTTACTTTGAAAGTATTGGAGAATTAAAAAAAATGACAAAATGACAATTTCACCAGTGGAGTAGAATTTGGGAAGGATCAATCAGTCACTTGCCCCTATAGTATGCCTCTGGTAGTAGCCAGAAATGTTTATTTCACATAATTCAGTAGGGTGTACAGTATCTAAACTTCCCGCCAAATATGACAATGATACATCAATAATTAGTTTCAAAGTACTAGACTCAAATCATTTTCAAATTTTCGAATAAAACCCTGTAACTTAGCCAGGAGACACTATTTATCTAGTTGTTTCAGCTCAAATCTTTATATTTTGAGATCAGGATTCTATGGTTAAAATATGTCCAATGGGCCTTTCCTGTCATTTCTAGAAAAAATATATCTCGAAATCTTGCTCGAAATATATGGCTTTGGAATACCTTGAAATAATTTTTTTGAATTTTTATCCATCAATTTATCATTAAAAAAATTACTGAAAACGCGAAAATGGACGAGCAAATTCAAACGATCAGACATGGCCACGAAACGTGTGACGTCGGTGCGCGAGCAATTTGGATTGGTGATTCCCACACCTCCTCGCGAGTGCCAATAAAATGCACAATGGACTTCACAATGTTACCAATTTGGTCATTGTCGGATATTCATTTCTCGATTCTTTCATTCCATCAAATAATACAGATGCTGTTAGATGACCCAACAACTAATATATAACTACTTACCTGAAAATTCGTGGTACTGAAAAATTGCATTGCATAATTAGTTAGATGGTTAATTTCTGTTGGTGGATTATTCAAAAATTGTAAGTGGAATTTCCTTTTGTATTGAATTACAGTGCAGATATTCATTACATTCAGTTTCAAATATCTTTCAGTTAAGTACTTTCAAGTTTAGGTACTCACCTATACGTATATGTATGAACCTACCCATACGTGCCCATACCTACCTACCATAGGGAAAGAAACAAATTCTGAATCGATCAATAATTGCCTACTTGGTTCTATTTCTATTAATTTTAGTACAATCACTGCCTTCTTGTCAATGATATTGAGAAATGAGACAAGTGGAGTTATGCGGAGAATGGGGTATTCTTAACTGAGCTACATTGTGTAAGCGCCAGTTAGATATTATAATAATAATAATAATAACATTTATTGATCCCAATAAACATTCATGTTTATGGACGGACACAAGAAAAATAGATAAATGAACAAATCGAATATCCATTAAAATGGAAGATAAAGAGTTAAATCGGGATTGATCAATGTAAAGAAGATACTCAAATTGATAAAATATATTTCATCAGTTCACTTTTGAATTTTGCGACGAGATTGATAGATTTCATTCTATTGAGTATACTGTTATAGATATTTATACCACAAAATTATAATATTTCCCCAAATTGAGTTTTTATTTTGACAGTGTTCAAATGATCACTCTGTCTGGTGTGACGCTCATGAGTATCAGAATGGATATTGAAAGTTGAGTGCTTTTTCTTATTTTTAGTGAAATGGATGGAAATGCATACTTTCATTTTGAAGAGGGAGTCAATATCTAGCAGATTCCTTGTAGACATAGTTGCCAGAGTAGCAGATCTATTTCCTGGGAATGAGTACTTGAGATATAGCAACACTGTTTAATTTGTTGATTATAACAATTAGTCAACGAAATTTCAACATCATAATTAAAACGAAACTAAGTATATAAAAAGCGTCTTACTGTTAGATGCCTCCATCATTTTATCCTAGCTAATCTTGAAACTAATGGAATACTTCGGAGTTCAGATTAGAATCACTAATCAACTAATCACCTACTAAATTTTATAGAGACCTGGCAACAGCGGCGTGCTTCTCAGCCGTCACAACTCCAACCAATCAAATTGCAAGAAGACACTGACATCACAGCTCATAAGCGTTTGAATTCATTGGTATTGAAATTGCATTTTCAATATCAAATAATTCATTTGTTGTTCGATATATTCGATGAATATGTGGTAGGGATAACGTTTTTGACTTCCCTTCATGACATTTTAGCGAAAAGGGGTCAAATTTTACGATACTGGAAGGGCCCATTAGTAATGATTGATATACCTATGTTCAATAAATATCTGGGTATATATGTAATTAAACGAGTCAAATATTTTATGTAAATGAAGATAGATGTTGATATTATTTTGAGCGAAAAAGAAAAACATCAATAGTTATGAATAACAAACAGTATAGTTTATGTGAAGTCAGTTGGAAAAACACATCACCGCGGACATTCGGTTCCTTTGAAAGTTCAAAGAGAGCGGTAGCGCGCCCGACTTTCCTTTGATTTTCTGGTCAACTGACTTCGTATAAAGTATAAGTAAAAGTATTTCCAAAATCAATTGCAGAATATCAAAAGTATCAAATGTACGATTATAATTATTATTCAAATCGTGAAAATCATCCATATCTCAAAGTGGTCCAATAAAATTCCAAAAGAAAAAACTGACTGACTTTGAGTCTTTTGTTTTTTCTTTTGTAATTATTATTTACCTGCTTCCAAGGACATGCGTCGTTGACGAATAAGTAGGTATAAGAATAGTAGAATACTGGAACCTCGACTGGACCTTGGTGGATGACGAAAACATCACTTATATGGAATAATGGGCATAACGAAATAAACAACACCAAAATGCACAATTTCCAGGATGAAAAATACGGTGATCACTGGATAACAAGGGTTTGGGCTGATTATTAAGCTCAAGTATAATGAATGAATCACAAAACGTAATAAAGGGTGAACAGTAAAAATAAGGTTGCTCTTGGCTCCTTATTCAATATTATCGCTGTCTGCAAAAAGGTCTATACCTGTGGTCTGCACGTGCATATGGTACCTACTGCCCCGCTATTGCTAATGAATTCTAATTTGTGAAATAGTGGAACCCGGGAACCCCAACCCGACCGAGCAGTACCGAGACCGGCAAAAACCAGTTTTTGTTATTTCAAGGGATGTTTTATATATTAAATTCACCTATTCCACTCGTAATATCAGTAGGCAGATATAGTATAGGTATTTCTGTTTTTTTCGTAGTCGGTACCTTATAATAGCTGGTTAATTAATGGAAATGGTTTTGATTTTTCTGTTTCGTTTTCGCCTACGAATTTTATATCGAAAGTTATAGTTTTTCAAGGTCGACACCTTATCACTGCCGAAAGATAGAAAAGTTGAAATTGCATTTCCTCTGGAACATAATGAAAAAATATTTCGAAGAACTCGTCGAGCGCTACTCAGAACTCTCATCAGAACTATTTTGTTCTTGAGTATCAATTTTTCATCGAAAATGTTAGTTTTTTGAGGTATGCACCTTATGACAGCTGATGAAAGGAAAAGTATCGATTTGTCACTGAAATACCATTTGAATATTTTAAAGAACTCATCGAGCGCTACTCAGGACTCCCATCAGAACTATTCTGTTCCTGAGTACTGATTTTTTATCGAAAATGTTAGTTTTTTAAGATGTGCACCTTATGACAGCTGATAAATGAAAAAGTATCGATTTGTCACCAAAACACCAAGATAATATTTTGAAGAACTCGTCGAGCGCTACTCAGAACTTCCATCAGAAATATTTTGTTTCTGAGTACTGATTTTTTATCGAAAATGTTAGTTTTTTGAGGTATGCACCTTACGACAGCTGATAAAAGAAAAAGTATCGATTTGTCACTAAAACACAATGCGAATATTTTGAAGAACTCGTCGAGCGCTACTTAGATCTCCAATCAGAACTATTCTGTTCTTGAGTACCAATTTTTTATCGAAAATGTTAGTTTTTTAAGATATGCACCTTATGACAGCTGATAAATGAAAAAGTATCAATTTGTCTCTGAAACACAATTAGAATAATTCGAAGAACTCGTCGCGCGCTACTCAGAACTCCCATCAGAAATGTTTTGTTTTACGGAATAAATTTTTTATCGAAAATGCTAGATTTTTGAGGTCAGCACCTTATGACAGCTGATGAATGAAGAAGTATCGATTGGTCACTAAAACAGAATATGAATATTTTGAAGAACTCGTCGAGCGCTACTCAGAACTCTCATCAGAACTATTCTGTTCCTGAGTACTGATTTTTTTATCGAAAATGTTAGTTTTTTAAGATGTGCACCTTATGACAGCTGATAAAAGAAAAAGTATCGATTTGTCACTAAAACACCATTTGAATATTTTGAAGAACTCGTCGAGCGCTACTCAGAACTCCCATCAGAACTATTCTATTCTTAAGTAGCATTTTTTTTTCGAAACTTAGTTTTTCAAGGTATGCTCCTTATGACAGCTGATAAAAGAAAAAGTATCGATTTGTCACTGAAACACAATGCGAATATTTTGAAGAACTCGTCGAGCGCTACTTAGATCTCCCATCAGAACTATTCTGTTCTTGAGTACCAATTTTTTATCGAAAATGTTAGTTTTTTAAGATATGCACCTTATGACAGCTGATAAATGAAAATGTATCAATTTGTCTCTGAAACACAATTAGAATAATTCGAAGAACTCGTCGAGCGCTACTCAGAACTAAATGTTCTGTTTTACGGAATGAACTTTTTATCGAAAATGCTAGTTTTTTGAGGTCAGCACCTTATGACAGCTGACGAATGAAGAAGTATCGATTGGTCACTAAAACAGAATGAGAATATTTTGAAGAACTCGTCGAGCGCTACACAGAACTCCCATCAGAACTATTCTGTTCCTGAGTACTGATTTTTTATCGAAAAATTAGTTTTTTAAGATGTGCACCTTATGACAGCTGATGAAAGAAAAAGTATCGATTTGTCACTAAAACACCATTTGAATATTTTGAAGAACTCGTCGAGCGCTACTCAGAACTCCCATCAGAGCTGTCCTGTTCTTTGGAATAAATTTTTCACCTTATGACAGCTGATTTTTTTCTTCGTTTTTTTCAGATTTCACATTTCCTAATGATCCTCCTCCTTTTTCCTCGATAGTTCTTTCTTCAATACGAAACAGAACGGAATAGTATTTCACCAAGAAATGCCGCCTATAGAAACACATTTTCGTATTTAATTTCCTTAAATCATTCGATAATTTCCTTAGTTCACCAGAACTATTGATGAAATAGGTGTAGAACTCCAGAACTCTTTATAATACAACAAAAAAATATATCAGAACTCATTTTCTCGAAAAAAACGGCGCTGCGTGAAGTTAGCGCTAAAAATTTATTTTTTCCAATGATACCTACGATTTGCTGGAACTATTCAAAATTTCAGTCAGGAACTCTAGAACTCTATCCAATCTTCTCAGAACTAAAAAAAAAATTGAGTTTTTCGAAAAACACGGCGCCAACTTCACATGAGTAAGCGTGATTCATCACTGTATAGAATATTGTAACGGAAATTTGGATTTCCTGTTTCTTTTTGTATAACCCAGTTACAATTCTCAATCCTTCTATGCGCATAATTTTCATACAAATATTGATGAATTTGATATTTGAATGAACGATACCGGTGTTTTTTAAAAATTTTTCGTGCTGTTTCTCTAGGTACCCCGGCCTCATATTCGATCTGCCTTAATGATGTATTTGGATCAATTTCAACCGCCGCTAGAACAGTGATCTCCGTATCTTCGCTTACAATAACATGTTCCCCATCATGATTATTCCGTTCTTTTCTGAACTGTGACCCCAATATTGCAAAATAGTTTCTACTAATAGGGTGCGGACGGTTAGGATACCTCTCCTGGTACAGATGCAAGGCTGAATAGGAATTTTTCCTTGCTTCTCCATATCAACAAAATATCAACCTTTTCAGTTTGGGTAGATCGGTAGTAGTTTTTCATTTAACAAATGATTTTCTTAGACAATTCAGAACATTCGAAATGTCAACAATTTGGCGTAAACACAACAACAGAACAATTCAACAAATTTAATTCCATAGCCAACTAACATGAAGTTGAATTGTTCAATACAAGGAATAGCATGGAAATTATATTCATAAAAAATAATTCGGAAACAAAATTGTATAGGTTATTTCATTTTTTGTATTCCAATATGTATTTGACTTCCTAACCAACATTAAAAATTCCTATGTATTGATGTTGAAAAATCAAGTAAAACTAAAATTATAAAAATAGTTAGTCTGCATAAAACTTACCGTGTAAAAAGTTTGGCTATGAATTATTGTTACTTACATGATATTGTTCAATCTTTCACAGCATACTTTCATGAAAATGTTCCGTTACGAGGGGAACACAAAAAGTAATTTTTTTATAAAATGTCAATTATACCAGCAGATTGTGAATTGAAAGTATGATTGTGATATGTCATTGTGAAGGTGATTCTATACCGAATTGTAATTTTCAAAAAAAAATATACTTCCCATTTGAAATATAAAAACTGGATGCGCTTCCAGTAAAACCGGAAGTGTCATAATTGGATTGATACTTGCTAAATTGTACATTCATAACATCAAATCGAAGTACCGAATTTGAAACATCCATATAAAATAATAACGAAGATACAGGGGGGTAAATTGGTTCCGGGTCACCCGGCATATTCGCAAAGGTCGAGTTCCTCAATCGTGGCGAGACTATCAATCTCATGTTTGAATGACCCATGACCATCTCCGATAACGCTATCAGTGAAGAAGTGGATCGATTCGTAGTCACATATTATGACGTCATATTGTGCTCCTATCAGCGTAGGTATTTTGGTTCTGGTGCTTTGACATGCTGCTGTCAGCTCCCAAGTCAAGGCACTTGACAGAATGACAGACTCCATCTTACCATCATGAATGTTATATTGGGGAATTTATTTTTGGCTATCCTTCCTCGTGTTCAGAAGAGAACAGTTTCTGATGGTCAGAATTTTCAGAAGCCGAATAATTCTGTGATCAGAATAGACTTTGATTCCCGAGTCTAAGGGTATTATATCCATGTGGGTTTCCCAATAAGAACGCTCGATCTTCGAAGTGTAATAAAAAATAAAGTATAAATAAAACTGACATAATTCAATATTTATTTTGAAGCATATGTAACTACATCATGTTTTAAAAATCATGTCACTTAAATGCCCGCCGCGGCTTTGCCTGGTGAGTAGGATTCTGCGAGTCCACTTTTCGATGACCTGATTGCACAGATCGCTGCAATTTCGCGTCTGATATTGACTTCAAGGGCGTCAACCATCCGTGGTTCATTGGCATACACACGAGATTTAAGAAAACCCCATGAGAAAAAATCCAGTGGTGTTAAATCGCACGATCTGGGTGGCCAGTTGACGTCACCATTTCGCGATATAACAGAATCCTCGAATTCCTCATGCAATAATGTCATGTGCAGTATGGCACGTTGCTCCGTCTTGCTGAAACCACGTGTTTCTCAGATCCATACCACCCACTATAGGCCACAAGAGTGTTCTATCATAGCCCTATACCGCTCACCGTTGACAGTAACTGCGACTACTTCTTTATTTTCGAAAAAATAAGGACCGATTATTCCGCCGGACCGTAGTGCAGACCATACGATTACTTTTTCGGAATGAAGCGGAACATGGTGAATCTTCCGCAGGTTTTGTCGCTCCAAATTCGGCAGTTTTGCTTGTTGACCAAGCCACTCAACCAAAAATGTACCTCGTCACTAAAGATTATTTTATTCGCCAAAATCGCGGTCACCCTCCAACTGTTCTAGCACCCAGGCAGCGAATTCACGCCGATGCCTTTGATCGTTTCGGTTCAATTCCTGCGTGATTTGCACCTTATATGGGTGAAGCGATGAGTCGTGATGCAGAATTCGCCAAGTTGACATCCGCGAAAGTTCTTGAGCACGACGCGGCACATTTGCTCGGACGGCCGCAATATTTTCAACTGATCTTACTCTTCGCTGACGTACTGGAGTTCTTTGATCTGCCACTGAACCAGTTTCTTCAAATTTGTTTATTAAACGGCGAATTGTGGACTCTGCAGGACGATTATTAGCACCAAAAATTGCGCGAAGTGCGCGGAACGTTTTGGTAATAAATTTTGACGATTTCGACACGTTGTTGAATTGTGTAATGCTCCATAATAAATGTTGAAGCTAACTGAATATTCCTGCCAATGATAACGCCTGTGTGACTTTCGACCTTATGCGCTGTGGCCAAAGATCGAGCGTTCTTATTGGGAAACCCTTCACAATTTGCTGTAGGCGATGCTGCCGCTGCCCTTCTGCCATCGATGTTATATTCCTGCATCAACCCTCCACCAGTGTTCACAGTGTGTCCATATAGTGCGTAATTCTTCGGTATCTCGAAAGCCATAACCTACTGAGGAAAACTTCGAGGAACAAACTTTTTCAGTTACTAAAGTTGCTTATTTCAAAAATATTTTCAACATTACACAACATTTCACAGCGGGACAACTCGGAGACGAGTTGTTTTATTCCGCCGAGGTTTACCTTCACATTGCTGTAAACAAAATTGGAATCGGTTGCGGCGTTGCCAAGTTACAATTGATAAATCTATTTTACCACTATCGAAGAGTCATGTTGAGTTGGGCATGGTATATTCATTTATTTGAGAGACTACTATATAGCCACCGAAGGCCTTGTAGAAATAAAAGATCCTGGTAGAGCAATGACTCCTAGGAAGAATAGTGCTCCTGGTAGGATAACTTCCGTTCGTAGAACTCCCAGTAAAACCCTTGAATATTTCATGTAATGAGGTTCTGAATTTCTCGACTGCAGAGAAAAAAAACGTGGAAATAATGCGAGACTCACCTTCTATGAGGGGTTGGGGATTGGAATGGCCATAATGACGATGACGGTAGGCACGTGGCTGCCTGTCTGCCTCTTAAACCAAAACCAGAAAAAAATCTGTGGAGTCCAGCAGTCCTTATAGATCAGCAAACAAATCCAGGATATCCTGATGTGATCCAGAACACCAGGCGGTACAGGACTTCAGAAGCCGGTACACACCACCAAAATGGCACTTGACCACCACGAAAAATTGTTCTGAAGTGATCTCTTGTCTCGACCAGAAGGAAAATCCCTCCTCCAACTTTCCAGAAACTTCGAGAACAAATTAACAGTTTTCGCTTTTCAAATTGGCAGATAATTCGAATATCCAAAATAAAAGATGTTATCGCTACTCCCTTCAGAGACTTGATTCTTCCCAGATGTCTATCTGAACCAATCATAATTGATTACTGACATGACGTCACACCTTTGGTCCGTTTTCTTCACGAATACTCGGCTAAGTTGGTTCGACACATCAATCCGAATTGGCGTTTGGCACATGACGAGTTTGACACTGTTGACATGGGGTCATTATCGACAGGTTATTGACGTGAAGCGAATCATCTGATCAACTAAATCAAAACATCAACCTGAATTTATCAAATACATCAATCACGAAAATAATGCCAAACGGAATTAATTGATTCACAATGTTCAATCCCTAGTGGAACCATCCGCCTCAGCATTCCTGGAAAATCTAATACCTATTGCCCTACTGTGATGAAATTTCAAGTGGAAATAGCAATGTGAAAAGTGAGTATGATAATGTCTCTGAAATGGTATTTTATATTACTTGATATTATTCATCTCTTCCAGATAAGTTCCTGTAAAAACCATCCGAATCATCCTTCTACTTGGATCACAACTAAGTAGATATAGCGAGAGATATCAACGTATTTATTGAAATAGTATTTTTATTTAATGTACAGTGTGAAATCTCAGCTGTGTATCCACATATCAGGTTTGAGAATAATTAAATAATATGAAGCAGATTGAGTTCAATTCATGTTATTGAAAAATGTTAACCATGACATTGTGACAAAATATCCTGTCAGATGTGCTCAGCAGTACAGAATAGTATAGAATCAGACAAAATATACAGTAATGAAAGTTTACATGCTACAAATTTTCCGAAATACACTTCTTCAATTTGTTTAATGACCTGTCAAACACCGCCACAATCAAATATATCTTAAACTTATTCGAAATTTTGCCGAATTCCCTTCCGAAACCCGCGTTGTAAAGAAATATTGTTTGTATCATTATGTAGAGTTTGTCTCTTTCAATTTAAATGGAGTTTTTTATTGTGGGAATAACGAAATGTGGTTCCAATTTTAAAAAATTTTCCTTATTCTCGCAATCCCAATCTGCCATTGTTTGTATTGTAGAAGTTCTTTTAAAGGCAGACGTTGCTTTTGGCATGTTTGTTTGTTTCACATAGGTACATATTATTTAAATCATACGTAAAAATATAATGGAATATTTCAAATTTGGACAATGCCTCGAATGTCATGTGGCAGGCAATGTTCCCATACTCAAATCAACTGAAGGAACCATGCCTTATGATTAGCCCTGAGATAGTGATTAACATAAGGAAATTACTCATAAATTTAAAACGCCGCAACCGATATTGATCTTTTTTCAGCGATGAAAATGCGAATGATGTCGGAATAAATCTGTGATGAAAAATACAAGGTGTTTAATTTGAAAAATCCTGTAACCTGACAGACTGGGGCCTGTACTGTTCATGTTGATTCGGCTGTGATCGTCGATTATCAATCGAGAATCGATTAAGGAAATTTTGGTTAGGACCCCACTTTTCGTTGAGTTAAACACTTGTTCTTTCAAAGTTCAATAAAATTGTAGCAAATGAAACACATAAAGAGGTTGAACAGATTTATTTTACTTAAATCATATTTTCCTCGTACGGGAGACAAGCGATTGTAAACTTCAGTTCGTTTGCGTAGGAATTATAGGTAGTGAATATAGGTCAATGGTTCACAGCAGGAGTTCTTCTAAATCAATGTGTACGGACTCGAAGAGTATCGTAAGAACCCATCTGTTACAAGAAATTTCCTCCCCTCACATTCTTTCACTTTCACTGGAACCCTGTCGTACCATTATGCAATATCGGACAGGCTCTTCGGTCACAGTGGCGTAGCAGGTACAGGGTTGGAGGGTTGGCTAGTGCGATCCGTGGATCTATCTGGGACTATCAAATGGGTACTCCCCATTTGACCCCACACTAGACTAATAGTTGGCCGAGGCCTCTTTTCATTGATACAAACTCTGTTTTTCCATAGTGGCACAAAGCCTGTTTTTCTTTTATGATAATACGTTCGAGTTAAGGTGGCACAATACCTGTTTTTCTCGGATTAGGACTGGAATGATGGTGGTGCAAAACCTGTTTTCGTAGTATGAATACTATCAAGCTGTAGTGGTGCAAAACCTGTTTTTCTAGTATGAATACTATAGTTATAGTGATACAAAACCTGTTTTTCTAATATGCATACTATAGTTATAGTGGTACAAAACCTGTTTTTCTAGTATACATCCTATCGAGTTGGCGTGGTACAAAACCTGTTTTTCTCGTATGTTGGAGGATGAGGAAAAGTCGTATGCTACGCCTCCAGGACCGAATGCCGGCACGATATGATACATATTCTCTAGCAGCACAGCATTTACATTGCCGCATAGGCTTGCAAATATCAGTGTCGTCTAGTCAGCTAGTGCGATTCGTAAATCTATACGAGTATATCAAGTGGGTACTCCCCGAATGACCCCACACTAAGTCCAGTGTCGAGAAGATACCTTCAGGACGGCACTGTAATCGACATCCTACTACAATGCCACACGTCTGAGGTATCGACATAAAGCCAGCAGAAGCGTGAAGTATACCTTCAATCGACAAAGTCTTCTGACACCCAGTATTTATCAAGGAAAACTTCTTAACCGGGATTTTACAAGGTCGATCTTCGTTTCTGGTGACACATGGCCTATTTTATCGATGAAACGAAGATTCTTTTTCGGGTCTTGCCTCTTTTCTTAATAAACAAAGTTGAGTTTCTATGAACTTTCTTTTTTTTGGGATGTAGCCTCTTTTTTCTATGGCATTGCCTTTTTTGCCAGTTAACTATGTCATTGAAGGTGATTATACATCAAGTCCTGCTTTCTTATGAAGTACCAAGTGCATTTCATAACACACGAAAATAAACTCCCATACTTGGAGTGAATTCCTTGCAACAGAAACCATCAGTGATTAAAAATACCCGAAGTTCGCGGAAGAGCCCTCTACGGTTAATCAGAAAATATAGTAGAATTTAAAATAAGTACTGAACATATTTTCAACAAAACCATTATTAAAATCACTTGTCTCTGTCAAGATTTTCAGGTAGTGAAAAACAGCGACACAAAAATAAATGTAGGTCAGTAATGTTGGGTAAAGAGCCCTATATAGATAGACATGGACCCGAGAACCCGATACTTCCAAATCCGGTCATTGACATACGAATAAACCCGGTACATAATATACATTTAACACAAATCATAACTAAATGAATTTATATACATGGTAGCAGTCATACGCGAATTTCACTAATAGAACAAGAATAACCATAATTAGAGATAGGACAAGTATACAACTGGTAATATTTACATGAAACCGAATCCGAATAATAAGTTGATAAAAGTTAGTTATAGGCTTGAATCTGAAGGGAAAATATGCGGGAATATCAAAATGCAACAAAATATAGGTAGCTACGTTTGGAATAAGATAGTTACGTAAAATCAATAAGAAAATATACCACAAACATTTTTTCAACAATAGTTACTTGGACAAATGAACATATACATATAACATATAACATGGTGATGGTTGCTGTATGGTTACCGAGCTAATCAATTTCTTATGCGGCGACTAAACGACTTCAATCTGAATCAGGAATAAATAATGCGCGAAAATTGATGAACCAAAAGTAAGCTGCAGTCTAACGGAATTGATTTTCAAAAGTATCTAGTGGTCGATAGAGAGAGCGAGATGAACCCTGTTTTAATCAGCGCATAGATATACGAAATATACGATATAGGAATTATAGGCAAAATAGGGTGATAATAAAATCGGCTTACCTGTAGACAGAGACACTGTAGGTAACAACACTCCCCCGCATTCAAGAGACTCTTCATCTGAAGGTGAGTTTGCGTTGTTTAGTTTTCGCCGTGACATAATGAGTCTACTTTAACTGCCGCTGATGCGTTTGTTAATAAGAGAGGTTCGAATGGAACTTGGTTCCGACATAATTTTGAGTGTAATTGTAGTTTGTTGAAACGCGTCGCGTAATAAAATGCTCAGATACCAAGACTAGGGAGCCCACTGGAAACAATATTACTCGCAAGGCCTTGTCAGCCGTTGAATAATAAAGTAATCAGAGACCTCGATCAAGGAGACTAAGGACGATACGACACAAAGCGTTGTAATAGACACCGAATAATAGAGTTTTCAGAGACCCCGATTGGGGAGCCCACAAAAATACACTATCAAGCGAAGCGGTGTCCGAATAGACGCCGAGCAATATTATAATCAGAGACCCCAAATAGGGAGCCCACAAAAAAACAATACTGAACGGAGCGCTCGGACAGTCGTCGAATGATAGTATATCCAGAGACCCCGATTAGGGAGCCCACAAAAAAAAACAATATTACACGAAATCCATCTAGCAAGAAAGTATGTGCTCTTATAGCGAATTTTGAAAGTCTAAATTGATTGGAATAATGAAAACGAATAATCTAGAAATACAAATGATGTTCAAAGTAACGTGGCGTTTTCGGTTCAAATGTTCGAATAAGAATCCCTCTGGTAGCTCAAATGTCAGTATTTATATTGCTTTAGTAGGATATGCGAAGTCAGGAAATCTCTATGCGAGAGAGAAACGCATATACATGGACCACACATTTTGCGGGCCTCCACAACGAAAGTTGGCATATTGCGAGAACGATTTCTAAGAAAACCACCCCAAGAGTGTTGCTATCTGTTTCTTCGCGGCGCTAGTCTGTCGCTATGTATATTCTCTTGTAAACAGGGTATTAGCGATTTTACTTGAGAACTAGAGAAAAAAAATTATGTTTCTTTTTGATAGTCTACCTGTTACGTTATGGAAATAGAAAACAAACAAAAAAATTTGACTGACCCCCGGCCGTCCGGTTTCACTCCTAATGAATGTCGTCTGAATCTTATAATATTCGAAATGTAAGTTTCAGCACTCTGTAATCGATCATCTCGAAAAATTACCAGATTGCTGTACTACCAGTGTATGCCGAATATAATGAAAAAAAAAAATTGAATAAATGAATATATCATACCCAATCAAACATAACCCTTCAATAGTAGTGAAAATGGGTTTATCAATCATAACTTGGCAACGCCGCAACCAAATTCAATTTTTCCACAGCGATGTAGAGCTAAACCTCAGCGGAATAAATTTCAAATGAAAAATACTGTATATTCTGAGAATAATTTCTGAGGTGCTAATTCTGCTACATGCAACAGCAGTAAGGTGATGAAAATTTTGATCGACATCGCACGTGTTGCCTGTTTGGAGATTATCAGCGTTGTCGCTTGAATCTACTATGCATTTCTCTTTGGCGCTGTAGCCGATCTCTATACACATTCTCATTTTCAGTTCGAAGACATGTATACCATAACCCGTATCCAGTGTAACTGGGGAATAGTTTACCACAACGGGTGCATTGATATCTCGACAGCCCGTTGATGCCCGGTGGTTTACCTTCTCCATTGCCAGAGGAGCTACTTATACGATTTTCTTGGATCATATTGTTGTTGGTGGCACTCATGTTTAGAGCGTCTCGATTGAAACAGCAGATGAAATATCATTTGATTGAATCCTGTTATCATCATAGGGACTTTTCTCCGTTTAATTATATGTACCTGATATTTCTGAGACCTAATCAGATACTGTTTGACTTCGATAGGAGTATTATTGAATAGGAGGCAATTATAATAATCTTCAAAAGTGATAGGTATTGCAGCTCTTTGAACACCTTTTGATTTCTTTATGATACCCAAATTACTCATAGCCTTCTCGATTTCTTGTTCATTAAGGTCTTGTTCTTCCAGCTCCTGTCTTTTTCGTTTCATATCTTGCTGACTATCACTTTCACTTTTGAAGATTCTGAACGTATACATTTTTGATCCTTACCCATTGAATTCGGACATAGTTTCTCCGGAAAGCACATCTTTCATAACTTACTTGTCAACAGAATAACGTAGATGTTAATCATGCCGATAATCAGAAGTATCAAACCTATCTATGTCAGATTTGATGTGTTCATAAATTCGGTGTATAATAATTTTGCACTATTTTATATAAGAGTAATGAAAATCATAGAGGAATGTTAATACAACACAAACAGGTTAAATTAGTTTTGCTTTCAACCTTTCACTTTTTAATTATATCCATATTCTCATCAAATATAGTGTGGAAATTAGGTTGCGAGATATAGTAACTAGCTCCATATCTACCTGACCATTTTGTAACCAATTTAACATCTTTATATTTCCTAACATTTTCAATAGTCTTGCCAAAAACAGCGTAATTCATAAGTTTGTAAAAATTTTTACCGAACCCATTTTTATACCCCTTTCTCAGTTCATTGTTCAAATGAATGTATTTTGTAACCAACATAATTGCTTGAACTGCAATACTTTGTGAACTTTTTCAATTTTCATACCTGAGCTGAGAGCTTGTTTCATTTTTATAATGAATGATGTAGTTTTTTTTTTTTTGGAAAAAGTTGTAAGTAATTTTTTTCAATTCGGATTCAGCACATGATGGTTTCATGTGTTCAGGACAGAGAGGTGAATCTTTATGACTTTCAAAAAGTTCACGGTTGTGAACCAAGATCATTGTCATCTGGAACATTCATTATATTGCCAGTCGAATAAATATCTCATACTCACTCGGAATCACTTGTGGGGAGAGGGAAGCTCATCGCAGCATCATATGAATTATTCACATCAAAATACATCACATATCATGAAGGACACTGCGTATCATATTCGTTTCCCATATATTTGTTGTTTGCTTTCGCATAACGATGCGAGCACTGCGATACGCCACCTCTTACCCCCTGTTTTATGAACATTATCATATCAATATCTGTTAAGAGTTCTCATTCTACTTGTGTGATTTTAAGCATGCTATCGGAAGCTAACCTAGGCGCTGTATAGTAGTGTGAACTATCAAGTTGATAGGTATTCATACAGGTTTTTCTGAAATTTTCGAATATGTCTGCCAGTAGCAAAATATCAGTTTTTGAATACAATTCAACATATTCTTTCAATGTTCTGATCCCGAAAGTACGCCAAAGCTTGTTCGCATGCTCATAATCCCTTTTTGATAACCCATTGTCTGTTAATTTGTTATAAAATTATTTCTTCATTGGTAAAGTAGTTTCATATAATTTTTCCCAAGAGTCTAAATAATCGCAAGGACAAATACCTTTACGTGTGAGCAAACTGAATTCCGCATCATCATGACAATATCGCTTTGTGATGGATTTTTGATCATTTGTTAAGTATGAGTGTTGCAGATCGATAAGCTCGATGATATAAGAGAAAAATGGACATACAGTAACCGATATTTTCAAAAAGTGATTAGAAATAATAAGTAGGCAAAAGTACAAAGTTCGTTCAGCACTAAGAGACTTACCGAAGAAATATGGCTCTCCAAGGGTTCTTGTTCGGCTGCAGGCGTTGACGAAAGGGCCCTTTCAGAGATCGTCGTCGTTGGATGGGGTAATGTTCCTCAAACTCATTACACAGAACAGGTGTACTTAGAGCATATATCTAATGCGATTTTCACTGTCTTTCGCGAACAATCACATAAATAACCTAACGAGTTAAAGATAGCGGTTTATCAGTTTGTGGAAGAAACAATATAGTGCGGCCTTTTCTCAAGTTCGTGAAAAGCCATTGTCGCAGTACGTTCTCTCACTAATTAGACCGGTATTCATACACCAAGGTGGGGGTGCGCGAAATGGTCATCTCAGTGCTGATTGATTAGGCACGATTTTTAAGTAGTTAATATCAATCTACTGACTCGTTCTGCAACATTCTGCCCCCGCAAAAAAAAAGAAATAATAATTGCCTTTTTTTTTAAATAGAAAAAAAAAAAAATAGAAAATTGATTGATTGTTCAATAGAAAAAAAAAAAATTGAAAATTGATTAATATAATTTGAACATACACACAACATGAATGAGCATAATACTATTCGTATTATTTAGGGCTGAGAGACGGGCAATGGACAAAGCTTCACGAGTGGCCTCTTCAATTCGCCAGAGGAGGTCCTCACGGTTGCAACACGAACAATGTGGTCATCACCGGGGTGTACCGCGATTATTCGAGCCAGAGTCCATTTGCTTGGAGGGTTATTTTCGTCCTTGATGAGGACAAGAGCGCCAATATCAGGAGGAGTGCTCGGATCGAGCCATTTTCCTCGCTGTTGCAGGGTATGGAGGTATTCGCGCTGCCAACGTTTCCAGAAATCCTGTTGGAGACGTTGCAGTAACTGCCATCTAGAGAGGCGATTCAATGGTAACTGTGAATAGTTAGGAGTGGGCAACGCAGAGAGAGGTTCCAAGGTGAGGAAATGCCCAGGAGTGAGGGCATTTATGTCCTCAATGTCGGAAGAAATAGGTGTTAATGGTCGCGAGTTCAGTAAGGATTCTATCAAACACAATAATGTGGAAAATTCCTCAAATGTAAGGATTTGATCACCTATAACTTTGGATATATGACTCTTCGCCGATTTAACTCCCGCTTCAGCTAGGCCATTGAAATGAGGTCCTGAGGGAGGGGAGAAAACAAATTTTATTTTTTCCTGATCGGCAGCGGTTTTCATTAAATTGATTTCACGACTGGCTCCTACAAAATTGGTGGCGTTATCGCAATGTAAATGCGTGACACGGCCACGGCGGGCGACAAACCTTTGTAACGCGGCCAGAAATATTTCGGATGATAGATCACTAGCGAGTTCGAGATGAACTGCTTTCGTAGCAAAACACACAAATATACAAAGGTAAGCTTTGGAAGTCTTTACTCCCCTATGCCGACTTAACGTGATAAAAAAAGGTCCTCCAAGATCAACCGCAGAATGAAGAAACGGCTTCACTTGGATCAAACGTGATGGTGGCAACGAAGCCATTGGGGGTTGGAAAGTTGACGGATTAGTTTTCCAACAGCGGATACATTTGGAAATGATAGAGTTAATGGCACGTTTCGAAGATAGAATCCAAAATGTCTGAGACAATAAGAACTGCGTTGTACGGAAACCACAATGAAAATATTTCTCGTGATAATAGCGGATGAGTAAGACGGTCAAAGAACTGTGGCGGGGAAGCAGCATGGGATGCTTGGCATCATAGGAAATATGAGCGTGTTTTAGACGACCTCCTACTCTGAGGACTCCATCGTCATCAGAAAAAACATTGAGTTTGCGGAGCGGTCGAGAAAATACTTTATTTTCTAGTTCATTGGCAAAATAAACCTGTTGAGTATATTTCACCAATAAAATCAGAGATGCGTGGAGTTCGTGGCTCTGAAGCGGACCTACTTCTTTCGTTGCGGGATTCTTAACATTTGATATGAACCTCAAAATATACGAAACAAGGCGCTGAAGTGAACTGAAGGACGATTTTTTATTCAAAAGTTGTTCTAGCATATTATTAATTTGTGGAGCAACAAAAAATACTAGCTTTTTTTCATCTTCAACTGGGTAAACAAAATTGAGCGGGGGTAATTGTAGGGGTAACATCAAATCATGTAAAAGAGAGGGACCAGAAAACCAAACATCATGAGCCATCAAGGCAGAAGGGAGTAAGCCACGTGACGCCACATCAGCGGGGTTTTCTTTAGTCTTGACATAATGCCACGTGGTAACCGGAAGGTTTTCATGGATAAAGGTCACTCTATTGGCAACAAAGGTCGTCCAACGATGCGGAGGACCTTTGATCCAATATAAAGTAATTTGGGAGTCTGACCATGCGTAAGTGTGATGAAAGGTTATTTTCCTGCCAACACACCTCAGCACAAAAGACATGACTTTGGATAGTAGTACAGCGGCGCATAGTTCTAGGCGGGGAATGGTGATCTTTTTTATTGACGCGACTTTAGATTTGGAATATAGAAAATGGGTGGTGATTCTAGAATTTTGATCAATAGAGCGGATATAAATGACACAGGCATATCCCTTTTCACTTGCATCACAAAATCCGTGTAATTCATATGCAATTTCTGCACCAGAGATTGGCGGGGGAATCACTAAACGAGGAATTCGTAAACCTGATAACAACGGAAGTTCGGAGATGTATTGCTGCCAAACTCTAACGATATCGTCAGAAGGACTCTCATCCCAGCCTATTCCGAGAGTCCATAAACGCTGGATTAAGTGTTTTGTGTAAAAGGTAATCGGTGAGAGGTGCCCGAGGGGATCATAGGCCCGTCCCAACTCAGATAACATCACTCTTTTCGTGCAAGTTCGAGTGTTACGTAATTTGACTGTAAAGAAAAAATAATCCAAAACGGGATTCCACTGCAGTCCAAGAACTTTCAGTGAAGATTCCGTGCAATCTGATTCAAATGTAAGAGGACTTGTTGATAAATGTGATTCTGGCAAATCACTCAATAAGGAAGGTTCATTGCTACACCACTTCCTCAGTTCGAACCCACCCTTCTGCATGATGGAAACTAACTGGCGGCGTAGCGCGATAGCTTCATCTAAAGTGGGAACACTGACGACAACATCATCAATGTACGAAGAGTTTCGAATTGCTTCAACAGCGAGCGGGAACTCATGACCTTCATCGTCACATAATTGGCGGAGGCATCTTAGGGCCTGAAAGGGAGCGGGACTCAAACCGTAGGTAAGAGTACGTAAGCGGAAATCTTGGATGTTATCGTTAGGTGAAAATCTCCAAAGAATACGTTGGTAGTCAGTATGTAATGGATTCATCCAAATCATTCGGTACATCTGTTTTATATCCGCACACAAAACATAGGGATACAAACAAAAATTCAATAAAATGTGCGATATGTCTTGCTGAAGTTTTGGTCCTACCATTAAACATTCATTCAAAGATTTTTTGTTGGGCAATTTAGCGGAGGCGTTGAAAACAACCCGGAGTTTTGTAGATTGGCTTTCTGGCTTAAGGACACAGTGGTGTACCAAATAATAGGAGTGACTAGGAATATTACTTTCTTTTATAACTTCCATGTGATTCAACTGGATATACTCTCTCATGAAATCGCAATACTGAGAATATATTTCGGGAGTTTTTAAGAGTCGACGTTCTAAAGAGTAGAAGCGGGAAAGGGCGTAATCACGCATACCAGGAAAACTCGGATTATTTTCCCGAAAAGGAAGTGACACAGTATAGCGGCCGGTTTCGTCCCGGAAACAAGTATCCTTGAATGATTTTTCGCAAATTATATCTTCGGGAGCAGCATTGATAACATTAGGAACACTTTCAATTTCCCAAAACTTCTTGATAATATTTTCGAGAGTATCTTCTGTAGCATTACAGAAGAAGGAGGATACTGAGGGCAAAGTGGATAGTTTAACTGTACCCATTAAAATAAATCCTAAAATGGTGTTAATAGCGATAGGGTCGTCTGACCGTCCTGATATAGATCCACTCAAAATAATTTTAGAAAATATATCAGCTCCCAACAGAAGATCAATGTTGCCTGGCAAATGAAAGTTGGGGTCTGCAAGTTGTAAATTTCGAATATGTGCCCAATTATCCACCGGTAAACTAATTGCGGGTAACTTGTCACAAATTTTGTTCAAAATTATAGCGTCGGTGTATAACATAGGATTGTCTTTTCCAAGTGGCTTCAAAGATAGCGATACCAAACCATTATTAATGTTCGACTGCATTGATCCAAGTCCTTTTACTTCAATTGAACATGTGGATTTGCGCAGACCTAATCGAGTGACAGCCTTTTGTGAAATAAAAGAAGTCATACTTCCAGAGTCCAACAAACATCTGAATTTTAAAAAGTTTCCTAGTTTATCACAAACCTCGATCAAAGCGGTCGACAATAATACACTGCTATCGCCCGAAATAACGCCAGTGGCGGCGAGAGTGGAACTATAAGAAGGCTCAGAATTATTTAACTGACGGGGTACCACTTCTGGATTTGCAGGCAATCGATTTGGCGTACTTTGGGTCGAAGACCCTGAATTTTCCCCCCCTGTTGCACGTTCCATGTGCAATAGGGTATGATGTGAGCGGGAATGGCACTTTTTACAAGCATAAGTTGAACGGCAAGATCTCAAATCGTGTGAACTACTTAAGCAATTGAAACATAAATGTTGAGACTTGCAAAAACTGTGCCGATCTCTAGGCGATTTTTGAGCGAATACACTACATGTGTACAAGGAATGAGTGTCCTTGCAAAGAGCACAAGAAGAAGCAGGCGAGCGAGCGGGAGTTTTGTTCACAAATAGGCTAGTAGTTCGCGGAGAGGACGTGTGAGCTTTTTGCGGGACATTTTTCAAGGGACGACTACTTGAAGATGATGTCGTGGTGTTAGTTAGGGTATCCAACACGATACAACGATTATTCAAAAATTTCATGAGATCCTTATAAGTCGGCACGTCAGTAGAGCGATGTTCCATTTCAAAACTTGTTACAGTAACGGTGTCTAATCTCTTCAGTACCATCATTGTCAAAATGAAATCCCATTCCTCAGTGGGAAAACCTAAAGTTTTCAATGCTGATAAATTTTCGGAAAATATATCAATAAGTTTCCTCAAATGTGCAGGAGTTTCGGAATTTATTTTGCAGGTATTTTCGATTTCATCCCAGTGAGCTTGAGCACGAAGACGTTTGTTGGAATATCGTTCCACTAACGTGTCGTAAGCGATTAAGTAATTGTCGGAAGACAGTGGTAAAGTACGTACCAGAGAAGCGGGAGGACCCTGTAGTGTAGAAAGCAAATAATTAAATTTTGCAACATTGCTCAAGGACGGATTGTCATGCACCATTGCATTGTATTGATCTATAAACGAGACAAAAGTTTTATAATCTCCATTGAATTTACTTAATTCAATTTGGGGAAGACGAATGTTCGAATAATTATTATTCATGGTATTAGGTTGCATCAAAATAGTGCTGTTATGTGGCGTAACAAGGGGCTCTTGCTCGAATAACTCGGTATAACTGGCTTTTACATCATAATAATCTTTCAAAAAAGCTTGGCGAATGATGTTCTCATCCTCCAGTTCGTTCTCGGGATCGGTCAACAAGGTACTGCAAACATTATTGTGATGTTTCAAAAAATCATCATAAATTTCCTGAATATCTGCACATCGGACTTTGAATAATGTTCGCACTGATCTATCGGTCTTTGCCTTTTCAGATAAAGTTATGAGAGCCTCCATATCTCCCAGACAGACATTGCGAAGATGTTTGAATTTTTTAAGTTTTTCCATAGTGTTCTAATGCGGGATGTCAATAGATAAGCGGTAATTTAAAAGAAAAAATATTTAAATTATAGGAGAGCGTTCGCCGCTGTGATAAACCAAAATAACAAGCAACAGCTGATATCGCGGCGGTCGAGCAGGCAGGATGCAAACTCACAATGGTATAAGATGATATATGGAATCAGGAACAAAATACAAAAAGGAAAAATAACAATCAACTATTCGAACAGTAGGTAATTTACCAAGGCAAACATCGATCGATCAGCGCAAAACTCAAAAGCAAGAATAGTAAATACTTATTTTGCGCGAAACCGATTTCAGCATACGCGAAAGCTATCCCTCAAGAGTCAGCTGTTTGTGAAATATTTATTTATCAAAACAGAGGTCAATAACCGATATCTATCGCGGACGATGGAAAGATAAGAACAGGTTTTCGATTGAACAGATAGTAGCGATGAATAGGTGATAAACAAGATGACAATCGGAACCACTCGTTGATCGGTGTCCAGCGCACGCCCACAAAACTTTGATAGTGATAGAGGAAACTATGACCATGTGCTGCGCGATATCGATAATAATGGCGAACGCAAATTTATCAATCAATTTCGGCGCGGAAATGAAAAATTGGGAAAACGTAACTTGGGTAAATCTGAAGCGATTTCCACGATTCTTTAACAAACCCGAACTACTTTTGACTGCGGATAATGAAAATGACAGTGCCCTTCCAATTTGATACGAATAAATCCTGGTACATGCAAATTTGAAAATTTTCAAAAATGAATTTTTTTGAGTTTTGAACGGGAAACAAATTATGAAAATAACGGAACTAATATCCGGCTCGAAGGACCAATGTTGCAGATCGATAAGCTCGATGATATAAGAGAAAAATGGACATACAGTAACCGATATTTTCAAAAAGTGATTAGAAATAATAAGTAGGCAAAAGTACAAAGTTCGTTCAGCACTAAGAGACTTACCGAAGAAATATGGCTCTCCAAGGGTTCTTGTTCGGCTGCAGGCGTTGACGAAAGGGCCCTTTCAGAGATCGTCGTCGTTGGATGGGGTAATGTTCCTCAAACTCATTACACAGAACAGGTGTACTTAGAGCATATATCTAATGCGATTTTCACTGTCTTTCGCGAACAATCACATAAATAACCTAACGAGTTAAAGATAGCGGTTTATCAGTTTGTGGAAGAAACAATATAGTGCGGCCTTTTCTCAAGTTCGTGAAAAGCCATTGTCGCAGTACGTTCTCTCACTAATTAGACCGGTATTCATACACCAAGGTGGGGGTGCGCGAAATGGTCATCTCAGTGCTGATTGATTAGGCACGATTTTTAAGTAGTTAATATCAATCTACTGACTCGTTCTGCAACAATGAGAATAAGGTATCAAAACGGCTAGCCATGAATCTGAAGGAGTCGAGACATCTCAAATTAATTCTTGTACCATCGTATAAATAGTGAAAGCAATATATTTTTCTTTGTTCACAGGCAGTATAGACACCTCACCTTCGATTTCAGTACTCGAATTTCCCATGAGAAAGTGGCTATCATATCCAGACATATTATGAAAAATTGCAGGTACCATATGACTATCTTGATAACCTAGATTACAATGTTTATGTGCGGCCCCTCTGTATTCGCCTTCAAGGTGTGAATGGTCTCTGATTTTTCGATCGTCAATAGTGAAAGATTTCGAAGAAATATGACAGCATGAAACTTTTTGAAGATTATCGAATTGCTCCTGTGTCAAAGGTTCCATTGCTTAAAATCTCATCGATTTGAAAAGTTAAAGTCTTCACTTGTTTGACGAACCAGGATATACAATCCCTACCGGTATAATAATCGAATTTACAAAGGAAATCATCATATGAACAAACAAGAATGTAACCAATAGTGAACGGTACATGTTTTTGAGATTTCTCACTCTAGATCATACTTTTTTAACAGACACTCTAAATCAGCATTAATTGATTTTTTTAATTTTCTCATTCACTTTTGGTAATTCAACTGTGTGTTATTGATATTTCTGCATTGAATAGAATGTTTTTTCATATTCTCACGAGTTCTAAAATGATTCAGACAGCGATCACAGAACCATTCCTATGAGATATATTTCCCAGTTGGCGGTGTAGGTAAATTTTTTTATGAAAACGAGGTGATAAATTTTGTTTTTGAACATCGGATGGTGATGATGCGGCGATGAAACCATCAATAAATTGATTCTTTTTGGAAAATCAGTACTACTCAAGCATAGGGGAAGTATTTCGATATGCTTTCCCCTCTCATTAGTTGCGAAAACATTAATAGAAAGTTTATTCATGATTTCGAAAGTTTTAACATATTTTTATCTCAATGGGAATTTGATGTCATTATATTATTATAAGACATTTCACTTGAATGTTTTTCGGGGCTAACTGGATATAGAGCACTGACCATAAAATGCAAAATGAAACATGATTCCTGATATCAATTACACTTCTGGTATTCCAGATAACCTTCGGTAACTCAACATAAGTAGAATTACCAACGTTCATCGGCGAATATTGTTAAATGTTCACTTTTAGTTGTAAAATTTGATACAATACCTAGCTACTATCTTTCTCCTGAAATTCCTCAATTGTTTTCAATATTTTATCCCTTATATTCTCATCAAACCATGAATTCAAATTGGTGTTATTATCAATGATTCGAGATTTCGTATTGAAATGTTCAATGTCATTCTCCAAGTTTTCGGTTATAAAAAATTCCCTAAAAATACGGCGTTGACCCTCGATATGGATTTTTTCAGTTCACCTCGGATTTTGATGGAAAAACTCTTGAAACTCTCTGACAGGAATATTTTTGGGTCTATCATTTTCTTATTAATAATTGCACCAGTTTTCATTCTATTTTTGGAACATAAATCCAAAGCTTTCCTAACCAAATCACGATTTTGATGCTTTGCTGTATCTTTCAATTGATGTAATTCCCTTTTGATATTTCAGACCTAAACATGATTCAATTTTGGAGAAATGTCATTCTCGCTCTAATTTGATCCATTGACAATATTCATCTTTTTTTCAAATTGCCCTATAAACTTGATCAATTTTCTTTATAACTTTACTATCCGAATGATCCATTATTCACAACTTACTCTGGCAATAGAAGACGGATCTAGACGTGAACGTTCGTATGGGTTTTGGTAACTGGATATGTGTGTAAGATGAATGAGCAGGGAGTAAACAGCAGAAAATTCACTGAATAATAAAAACTCCTGAAATTTATAACTCTCCGATATAAGTTTTTGATGAGAGAAGAAATCGACTCGTGTACGTGTCGCACGCAAACAATTTGCCCACATCACTACATAACTTATCTCAAAAAATTTCCCTACGAATCCATCATGCGATTTCAACATTTGCCACAGTCAGCAACATCACATCAAATTAGTCTGAAAAATAAGTTTATCATCACGTCAATGATTGTATGTTCCTTCAACTAATAACAAAGTCTGCAACAAATATGTGATTTTTTTTCTCCCCATATCAACCGATATAAATTTGCAATTTCGATCCGTCATATTACATTCTACGAGTACACTCTTGAGCAGCAAACAGCAAATCTGACATGGCAGGTGTATAATCCACTTGTACCGTTTGAGATGTCCGGGAAAGAGCACTACTTTCACTAGGGGATGACGTTAGCTGCACGCTACGCATTTCGAAATTTTCACGGTGCTCTGCTGCAGTTTCCTTAGCTAACCAAATACCAGAAGTGGAAGTACCGCTACTACGCGTCAGATGGAGTCATAAAAATTAATTAAGTAGAAAGCTGTTTTAGGAGTTTCCATGATTCTTCGCGAACTTGACGAATTTGAAGATTAGTATTGATATAGGTTCCAGCAAATTGTTTAGAAATAGTTTTGTAGGTAACAGTTGCTTCGGACGAGGAGAGTTATGTGGGACGAACTAGGCTTTCAGTAATGAAGTTGTTTGGTTTTTCAGATAAGCAGTGTTTCTTCATCTTCGTGGATAGTCGTACCTGTAACAAGAATCATAATAGTAAGGCGCATGGAATCTAGTACAATTGCACTCATCAGGGTTACTCACCTAATTTTTCAAAATCCTCGATGTTGATGATGATGTGTCTCGTAAGAGAGCCGCGTCCATTTCATCTGGAATGGTATTATACCAAAAGCTAGTATAACGAAGAGGTATGTCAAAAGTTCAGTGGTTTCGACGTTTTCCGTGTTATATCTTAGATGGCCTTAGTGGGTTGAGAATAGATTGACAGGTGAGGAGAAAAAGCGGTGAGGAGGAGGAAGAGAAAAAGACGAAATGGGGTGAAAGGAAGCCAAAGCTGGTGAAAGTCCAGAAAAGGTTTAATTACCGAATATTCGGGATTTAGTATCAAAACCAAATTTCTTGATGACCCAATAAAGATAATAATTTTGTACCTTTCCACATACTCATGCATACCTACCACGTCGTGCCTGGCCGTACGCTGATACCTGTGAGTACTTTTTCTGTTACTCACTAAATACATAGCTTTACATCCAAGAATGTTTTCCAGTTGGATGGCCACTATTCACGACCCGATTGGTCGGATTCTTGTTCATTGAAGTGACGCCTAATAGGGTGGATGTATTTTCTAGTTCGAAAGTACATGGTTTTCTTTCAGGGTTTCAGGTGAAGTATTTATCTATATATGTGTCTATGGTTGTTAAGCAGAAGACAGGTTTTATAGAAACCTCATTCGATTCTATGGTTCACCTCAGTTAACCTCATGCCAACCCTTCAGAAGCAATCCACAGTCCTGGATCAGGGTTCCAGGTGATAGTTTCCATACCAACCCGATTCGGAATAGGAAAACACCATATCTTCTGTTATGAAGTAGTAGTTCCAGAGGAGCAGTTCTACAAGGAATCAGGCCAGCTATAACTTATTTCATTTTCTTACTCAGCAATTCTTCCATGCTTATGTTTTGCTATGATATAACTGTTTGACACTACATTTATGATGTCCTTACTACCATCGTTGTGACACTCTACCTTGACCCATTTCGCTCAGTACTGAGCAAACATACTAAGGTATCTATTGAACCATCACTACTTATTTACCTGAAGTTCTCATTGTAATTGACATCCATTACACAGACCATTATCAGTGTCAGGTGCAAGTTACGGACACTTTCCAGCTTATTTCGACGAAACTGTAATCTTTGCAAACTCATCATAAATGAGTTTACATTCTGTAGCATTTCATATATTTGATTTCAGTCTTCGCCTGTTGTTTGTCTTGTTCGCAAGTAAATAAAGACCCTGTGAAAGGTTTTTCGTTTTTTAAAAAGCTCCCTTGCTGAAAGTAACTTGTAACTGGCGCAGTCGGTAGGATCAAAAAATTGTTCGTATTGCACGGGCAGTTTTTTGTTTCAACGATTTATCGGGATACGGAACAAAAAGTTCGGTAGTGATAAAAACTAACTAGATTCGAAGGCATATCGGATCGAGAACAGACAGTTCATAGTTGGTTCGCTTCGTTACTGGACTAAGACAAGTGAACAGTGTGGAAGGAAAACAAGATCTGAGCAGCCAACAGAAAGTCCTGGGAGAAGAAAGTCGCTTTCCAAACCTATAGGCATCTAGGATTGAAACACTTAGGATAAGAAAACCAAGAATGAAAATCACGATACTACTGTAAGTATTCATTTCCCTACTGGAACCTTTAATAATAGTTTTTATAGTCACTGCTCATTTGAATTTTTATGACTGATTCTGAATTACAATCACTAACCACATTATTACAAACAATTCAAATAGATTCAGACTCAACTAAAATGCCAAAAACAAATTACCAATTATTAAGACTGTACATAGATTCGATTCCTCCATATGATGGTAACCCTCACACCCTCAATATTTTCATTGGGAACTGTGAAAGTCTTATCAATACATTTGTAACTCAAAATGATATTGCGATGAATAATTTCCTGCTGAGAGCTATTACGGGCAAACTCACTGGTAGAGCCCTCGCTTTAATAGGATCTCGAACAGAACTTACAGGTTGGACAGAAATCAAGCAAGCTTTATTATTATGTTTTGGCGATCAACGTGATATTGATTGTTTATTGCAAGACATTATTTCTTTGAGACCATCAAGAAATGAGAGCCCATACAATTTCGGTATGCGTTGACAAGACGCAAGAAGTCTGATTATTTCGAAATTAAATACTCTAGTGATGTCCGCAGAAGATAAAATTGTTTGGGTCGAAAATTATAATAATCTATCTCTGAAAACATTTATACGTGGACTTCCCGGACAGTTACAAACAAACGTAAGACTAAGAAGCCCTGCCAGTCTTGAAAGAGCTATGAGTCTTGTGATAGAGGAAGAAAATTTCTTCAACTCAACGATCAAATACTTTGAATTCTCAGACATCATTTAAACCGACACAAAGAATCACCCCTATAAGACCTACCCAACCAAATCAAACCTATTACCCATTCAGACCTCAAACGAATTTTTCTAACAATTATACACAACAATCATTCTCTCCCGTTCATGTGAATCGACCATCATATCAACCTTACACACCTTTCAGTCCTCAAAATCAACAATCATTTTATCGACCTCCTAATCAATATAATACCTCTTCCACCCCTCAACAACAGCCACAACAATTTTACCCAAGACAACAGTTCAATAATTTTCAACGTCAACCATTTTTCGTACAACGTCAAAATCCATCTCAACAAACGAGGCAATTTGTTCGACCAAATAATCAAAACTCGAATACCAAACCCGAACCTATGGATACATCATCTAGTAATTCTCGTATGAAACCACCTTAAAAATTTATCTTTAACCAACTATACGCACAAAATATTGACGAACAGTTTGAAAACCCATTTGAAAACATAAACCAAGATTTCTATGAAGACTATCAAAATTATCTGCTTTCAGATGAATATAATTATCACGATGCTTCTCAAAATGATGAATATAATAATTATGATGTTTCTGCAGAAACTAGATTCCCAGAAACTGCATACACCCTTGAAAATAATCCTCCGAATGAGAATTTTCAAGCAACAACGGCCTCCACAAATCTAACATGATTCACATAAGCGCTCTTGAAGCAAATCTTCCTTACATTTTCATACCACAAATAAATGCAAACCTTTTAATATATACAGGGAGTTCTAAAAGTTTAATGGATCCAAGAGTAGCATATCAATTTTATCGAATTTTCTGTCGTAAAGAACCTTTCAATATCGAAACAGCTCATGACATATCATATCATGATGAACTTGCCGAAATTCCAGTTTTCCAAATATTCAGAGTAAATGGAACACACAAATTTTATTTATTCAAGTTCAGCTAAAAATTCGATGAAATAATAGGTGTAGACTTACTCAAACAATTAAATGCGAACGTAAATGTACACTCGAAAATTTTTACAACTCCTTTCGTTAACATCTCAATGATATTCGAACAAGATAATGAAGCTCAAGAAAAATCAAGTAACATTTTGAACTATAAAATAAAAATAGCACCTCGTGTACAGCAAATAGTAAAACTACCTGTTCAACAAAAATATGGTTTCGGAATTCTTAATTATCAAAATTTCGAAAATGGTCTGGAAATGCCGAAGGCAATAGTCAACGTTTCGAATCATTTCGCATTCACTACCATAACGAACAATAATGAGAATCCTGTAGAACTGAATATTTCAGAACCTTTGGAAATCGAAGCATTGAACTTGATTGATATAAATTTTATAGACAAGATAGAAACGGACAATTCACTAGACCAATCACATGACAATTTATTGAAACAAAACCTGAAAAACATAAGACTAGGCCATTGTAATAAAGAAGAGAAAGACGCTTTGAAAAACCTATGTTGTGACTATAGGAATATTTTTTATTGTGAAGGTATTCCTCTTAGTTTTACCAACGCAATAACACACAACATTAGACTAAACAACGATTCACCCATTTATACAAAATCATACCGCTTTCCGGACGTACACAAACAAGAAGTAAAATCCCAAATTGGAAAAATGCTAGAACAAGGAATCATTCAAGATAGTATTTTTCCATGGTCAAGCCCAATTTGGATCGTTCCGAAAAAGATGGACGCCTCAGGACATAGAAAATGGCGGTTAGTCATTGATTACAGGAAACTAAACGAACGGACTATAGACGACAAATACCCATTACCAAATATTACAGACATTCTGGACAAATTAGGCATAGCAAATTATTTCACGACCCTTTATCTCGCTAGTGGTTTTCATCAAATTGAAGTCGACCCTGAAGACGTATCGAAAACCGCATTTAGTACTGAAGGAGGACACTTTGAATTCAGAAGGATGCTATTTGGTTTGAAAAATGCCCCTTCTACCTTCCAAAGGGTCATGGATAACGTTCTACGAGGTCTACAAAACGAAATATGTGTTGTATACCTCGACGATATCTTGATATACAGTATACAGGCTAAGAACAAATAATTTGAAGGTACAACTCGACAAATCCGAATTTCTTCAAAAATCTGTACAATATTTAGGTCATATCATAACGCCAGACGGTGTTATGCCAAATCCGGACAAAATATCTGCAATAACTAAATTCCCTATTCCTCGTAATTCAAAAGAGATGAAAAGTTTCCTCGGTTTATTAGGCTATTATCGGAGATTTATCCGTGACTTCGCGAAAATAACAAAACCTATGACAAAATGCCTTAAGAAAGACCCGAAAGTAATTCACGACAAGGACTTTATTGACGCCTTCAACACATGTAAGACGATTTTGACAAATGACCCAATTTTACAATTTCCTGACTCTTCTAAAAAATGTGTACTAACAACTGACGCGAGTAACTTTTCAATTGGTGCTGTACGGTCGCAAGGTGAAATACCGAACGATAGGCCAGTAGCTTATGCTTCGAGAACTTTGAACGACAGTGAAACGAGATATTCTACGATCGAGAAAGAATTGCTCGCAATCGTGTGGGCTTGCAAACACTTTAGGCCTTATCTGTATGGACGCAAATTCACGATTTATACGGATCATAAACCACTCACTTGGCTTTTCAAATTAAAGGAACCAAATTCCAAATTAGTAAGATGGCGACTAAAGTTGGAAGAGTTTGATTACGACATAGTTGATAAAAAAGGAAAATACAACACTAACGCTGACTGTCTCTCGAGAATACCAATCAACGCAATCGAAACTGACGACATATCCATTGCTAATAATCCTGGTGACATCGACAAAGACATAACAGACTATATTCAATCAATAGAAACAGGACCTTGTACATCTGATCCAATTGACGTAGGAAGACAAGATATATCTGAATTTTTGGAGACATTTGAACAACACTTAGAACAACCACAAACTACGACTGATCAAAACCAATATATACAAATTCTTTCTGACCTACAAATCAATCCTCCTCTTAATCAAAATATTCCAGATAATGTTTCGACACAACATTCTGACGCAAACGAAACTACGAACGACGGTATAAAAATCTATGACGAAATAATCAATAACAAATTGAACCAAACTTTAGTGTTTCCAAATACGTACCATAAATTAGACATTAAACGTGAAAATTACGAAAACTACAAAATTATTACTGTTAAAGTCCCTGAAGTCGATAACGAAAAGTTGATTTTACAATTCCTGATAGAAAACACATAATCTAAGAATGCGTATTCACTATATTTCCACTTCGAAAACCTGTTTAAAGATTTCTGTAAGGTATACTTGAAACATTTCTCAGAAGGAGGCCCAAAATTAATCAGATGTTTGAAAAGACTGAACACCATTTGCGACAAGGAAGAACAATTCATGTTGATAAAAAATCATCATGTGGGAAAGATAAATCATCGCGGAATAAACGAAACACTCGAACGCTTGAAGGAAAACTATTACTGGAAGAATATGAAACAAACTATAACAAATTTTATCAATTCTTGTGAAATTTATCAAAGATCCAAATACGCAAGAAAAAACCCTTTTGTACCGCTAATGCTAACTGAAACAACTTCTCGACCATTCCAAATTGTTCATATCGACGTTTTTATCTTCGCTGGAAAAAATCATCTGACATCAGTCGACGCATTCACGAAACTGGCCCAAGCAATATTCATTCCCGTAAAAACAGCTATCCACATAAGTAAAGCTCTGCTGAAATATTTCACTTTATTTGGCGTACCTCAGACATTCATAGTTGACAATGGAACGGAATTTAATAATGAAACCGTGAAAGAAATCCTCAAATTACATAAAATCAACGTGCATTTTACTACACCCACGCATCATGAATGAAACTCCCCAGTTGAACGTTTTCACTCGACAATAATAGAACATTTGCGAATTCTGCAAGAAATGTACCCGAACGAAATCAACGACCATATGGATTACGCTATACTAGGCTACAATAGTTCTATTCATAGTTCCACCGAGTACTCGCCTTTCGAACTCACTTTCGGTCATACAGATTCGAGAAATCCAAACAAAATTTTTATTCCCAGTCTATTTTATACTGAATATGCTGAGAAACACAAAGAAAAACTGAAACACGTATATCAAGTAGTAGAAGATAAATTAGAAGATAAAAAGCGCAAAATAGTTTCGAAAAATAATACACAAGGTGACACAAGCTCTGAATTTCGTTTAGGTCAAACAGTATATAAAAAGAATTCGAAATCACGCAATAAAAGAGATAAAAAGTTCATAGGCCCATATGAAATAACGAAAATGCTAGATAGGAACCGTGTAGAAATAAGAAATAAGAAATAAGTATCACCCTAACAAACAAGAAACCATCCATATAAAAGAATTGAAAAAACCTTCTGTTGTTACAGATCCTTCTGTATCATCTACGGAAGACCAGAACCCGTCAAAATCCATAACCTCAACATAAATCCTGGAATCCTTACATTGAAACTTGGCAACACACAAAACAAAATTGACTCTTGGACGTTTATACAAATTTATGACATTTCAAATATAATTGACGAATTCATGACTCTACGAAGTACTTATTCACGAATAAAAAATGCATTCGAGAACTTTACACATGGACCTGGTTACGACAAAGAATTTCAGAATTCCCATCATGTTCTGAGTATATTGGAAAATAAAATTTTCACACAAATAAGTCAACTAAATCCACAGTGGAAAATAAGAACGAAACGAGCTCGTATAGATAGACTCGGTTCAGTTCTTAAAGCAAGTTACGTGCATGGAAAATGTCCACAAGCCAAGAAAACCGCTGACGCTGTCAGAGATAAGCCCCACTCGACCAGATATGATTTGCATTGTATAATTTTATAATTGAATCGATCTTTTGCTAGCTTTTGTAATGAGCAGTCGCTTTAAGAAAATAAAACTATTTTTAAAAAGCCTTTTCGTCGTTGAACAACCGTCGCAGTCAGTAGGATTTCCGAAAATTGAACGTATCGAACGAGCAATTTTTCGTATCAACGATTATTCGGAAAAACGGAAAAGTTCGGTAGTGAAAGACTTATTCGAATGCATATCGAATCGTGGAACGAACAGTTCGAGATCTGAACATTACCGGGCACACAAAGGATTACGTAGACGTGAAGTGAAAAACTCGCATGTGGTGAAGTTCCAAACTTTTCGAAAACGGACTCCGAGAAAAAAGTTCAAGCGTCGTCAAGAGAAGCTGTCATTGCGAACCCAAGGCAAGGATTCAACCAGAAGGAGGATAACCTGAGACTACAGCACTTCGAAGACTCGAAACTGTAAGTGCCAAATTTCCTTTTTGCCTTTCCTGAACCCTCTGTATAAGGATTTCAGTAAAGATAGTTAAGACTAGAATTAGGACAAGTTCATCGCGAACAAAACAAAACGAAACGCAAACCAACAGTGAATGAGCGAAATAAGTAGTCTAATAGATTGCCTACAGAATTTATCATTTTCTGAAAATTCAAACTCGAATAATACAAACAGGCCAAACAACGACAATCAACCTAGAATGAACTGGGATCTTTTTAGGTCTAGGCTCAATAACATCAAGCCATATGACGGTGATAGTAATTCACTGAATAAGTTCATAACTAGATGTGAGACTTTTTTGACAAGCTATCAAAATTTAAATGATGATCAATTGAATATGCACATGTTTGAATGCATCCAAGAGAAATAAGTAGGTAAAGCTGAACTTATGGTAGGAAATCGAGCAAAATTAAATAATTGGATAAGTCTTAAAAATGCACTGAAACAATGCTTTTCAGATCGCAGAGATTTAGCTTGTTTAGTTCAATAACTAACTAGAATTCGACCATACAAAGGAGAACATTTGATAAACTTTGGTAGAAGGTTACAACTAGTCCGGAGTAATGTTGTTCGAAGAATAAGTAACAGCGCAAATCTAACTCAACCAGAAAAACTTTGTCAAATATCACATTATGATAAAACGGCTCTAAATACATTCATTGCAGGATGTTCAGGCACGTTGAAAAATAATTTGCATCTGAAAAACCCCGCCTCACTGGAAGATGCAATGGCCTATGTGAACGAATACGAAAATTTCGAAAAATTATACGTAAATTCAAACGAGACTTTCAAACAAAGTTCCTCGCAAAATTCTAAAATATCAACAAACAGACAAGTATTTCCATCACAAAATAATTACCAGCCATTCCAAATGAATCAGTTTCGACACCAGCAACCGATTCAAAATCAATACCAATATCAAAGACAACAACCAAACTTTACTCAACAATTCAATCAAAAACCATTATGGCCAAATCAACCCATAAATGTACAACCCCGACATACACAACAAAAGCGATACCCAACAAATCCTGAAGTATTTGGACCACCTCAAATTGTATTTAAACCAAAAAATACACCAGTGACTCAACTTCCTAAACCCGAACCAATGTTAACTACATCTAGAAACCCAACGATGATGTCACAAAGACCGCCAATGCAAAACTTTGGTAGACCGCAATATCGCAATCATTTCCAGAATTATAATAAAAGACCAAATTTTGAATTCGAAGAATTATTCACTAACGAGAATGTACAAAATCCATACTCAAATGATTATAATGATCCCGAACGTTACGACGATAATGATTATTTTGATCCAAATATGTTTTTTGAAAACGATTTTCCAGAAAATAATCAACCCGATTATGACAACTATCCAAACGAACAGCTCGACAACATAGATGAAAATTTTCATACGACCAGCCTTATGAAACCACAGACATAGTAGAAATCAACATCTCTTCGAATAATGCTCTACCTTACGTAGAAATAAAAAACCCAAGATTACGCTTTCTTATTGATACAGGTAGTACCAAATCAATATTAAAACCTTCAATTGCAGAAAAATATTATACAAATAGAATTTTTCATTCTAATTCGAAAATTAAAACTGCTGTAGGTAGTAAAATTGCCAGATATCAAGCAATAATACCAGCATTCCCGGAATTCAAACTGAATTACGACCTAAATTTTATACTTTATGATTTTCATGATTTTTTCGATGGTGTAATTGGATTAACAGATCTAATTAACATGCAACTAAACATCGATCTTATTAATCAAAGATTGGTAGGTCATCATATTGAAATACCTTTCAAATTCAGAAAACCAACAGAAGCAAGCTTTTCATTTACAGTAAATCCACAAGAAAAAATTATAAAGAATATTCCAGTAAACGTATATAACGGAGAAATCCTAACAGTAGAAGGAACGATTGAAGAACTAATTATTCCTCAATTACTAACAACCTCAACAAAAGGCTTTGCTCCAATTGAAATTTTCAACCCGACAGACAAAACGATTTCAGTAACTTACACGAAACAATACCAGTCGATCCTTTTGATTCAAATCAATATGAAATATTCACAATTGAAAACTTCATTGAACCAAGAAACAGTGAAAAACCAGAATTTAACATACAAAATAGAATACGAACTAGTCATATGAATTCTGAAGAAAAATCAGCCACCTTGAGATTATGTAAAGAATTCTCAGATATTTTCTGTAACCCAAATGATAAATTAACCTTTACATCAAAAATCAAACATGAAATAAAAACTACTGACGAAATTCCAGTCCATACGAAATCGTATAGATATCCATATATCCATAAACAAGAAGTTCAGAGACAAATAAATGAAATGTTAGATAAAAATATAATACAACCATCACACAGTCCTTGGTCGTCACCAATTTGGATAGTACCACAGAAAATGGACGCCTCGAATGGACAAAAATGGAGAGTCGTAGTAGATTATCGTAAAATAAATGAAAAAACCATAGATGACAGGTATCCAATACCGAATATTAGCGATATTCTAGATAAACTAGTCAGGGCACAATATTTCACAACACTCGACTTAGCGAATGTATTCCATCAGATTGAGATGAATAAGAACTCGGTAGAAAAAACAGCTTTTACAGTAGAAAATGGGCACTATGAGTACCTCAGAATGCCTTTTGTTTTGAAAAATGCACCCGCTACTTTCCAACGAGTAATGGATGAAATTTTGAAAGATTTACAAAATAAAATCTGCATGGTATACATGGATGATATAATAATTTTCAGTACAGGATTACAAGAACATATCCAAAATCCAAAAAAGTATTTTCAAAATTACGTGAAGCACAAATGAAAGTTGAACTCGATAAATCAGAATTTCTTAGGAAAGAAGTAGAATTTTTAGGACATATAGTAACGCCTGAAGGTATAAAACCAAACTCGAAGAAAATCGCAGCAATAAAAAAATTCCCAATACCGAAAACACAAAACGAAATAAAATCATTTCTAGGAATTATTAGGTTATTATAGAAAATGTATAAAAAACTTTGCTAAAATAACTGAACCAATTACACAATGTCTCAAGAAAAATGAAAAAGTTGAACACAATAAAGAATTCGTTGAATGTTTCAATATTTGTAAAAATATATTAACATCAGAACCAGTATTGACATATCCTGATTCTACGAAAAAATTCGAATTAACTACAGACGCCTCAAACTATGCTATAGGTGCAATACTCTCTCAAAATGGACACCCTATATGTTATGCATCAAGAACATTAAATCCAGCGGAAATTAATTATTCCACTATAGAAAAGGAATTATTAGCAATTGTTTGGAATTGCAAATATTACAGACCTTATCTGTTCGGACGAAAATTCACAATTTCGACAGATCATAAACCCCTTCAATGGTTATTTTCATTGAAAGAACCAAATTCGAGATTAGTCAGATGGCGATTAAAACTTGAAGAATTCGATTATAACATTGAATATAAAAAAGGAAAAAATAATCAAGCCGCAGATGCTTTATCGAGACACCCTGAACTAGATTTAAATGCAATCGAAACCGATTCGCTAACAAACAATCCCGGAGACGTAGACGATATAATCGCAGATTATATACAAAACGCTGACCAACTTCCTCAACTAGACGAACAAACTCTCGAGTTATTATCGGAACCTGATAATGAAAAAATAAAAATAATCTCAGACGTACAAATGAGTAAACCTTCAATGCAAGAAAGTAACGACGAAGAAAATAATCAAAATGATTTAGAAACGGCACACACTTCTGTCAAAGACCCGATATTTAAAATCTCAATTTCAGAACGATCACTGAATACATATAAAAATCAACTTTACATACGAGACAGTGAAATAGAAAAAATCCAATGTAGAATCGAAAATTTTTTCGATCACATACGAACGAACGTAACAATTCCCAGAAATAATCCAGAACCTCATATAATGAAATTCATTAAAGATTTCATCGATCCAAAACAATTATATGCAATGAATTTCAAAAATCCAGAATTAGCGAGAATGTTCACTATAGTAAGTCAGAAGTATTTCCGAAACTTTGCTTTCAAATTCTTACAATGTCCCAAGTTCCTCACCGATGTAGAAACCTTGGAAGAACAAAAACAAAAACTTGAATATTATCATATTTTCAAGAGCCGACATAGAGGAATAAATGGAATGAAAACATCATTAGGTTCAAGATACTATTGGCCAACAATGGTCATGGATATTGAAAATTACGTCAATAACTGTGAAACATGTCAAAAGAACAAATATGACAGCAACCCACCAGTAATAAAATTCAATTTAACCCCAACAAGTTCGAAACCCTTTGATCACATTCATATAGATACTTTCACTATATTGAATGAAAATTACTTAACAATAATAGATTCTTCTTCACGATATGGACAAGCGTATCCATTAAAAAGTGTATCAGGTACCTCAGTACTTGACAACTTGATGAATTTCATATCACATCATGGATTACCACTAAAAATAACAACCGATTCAGGTAGTGAATTCAAAAATAAAGACTTAGATAGTTTTTGTAAACTACATCGTATAGAACCTCACTATACAACAGCAAAAAATAGCAACTCGAATTCACCAGTAGAACGATTCCATTCAACAATAATAGAACACTTCCGATGTCTGAAAGATGAACATAAGAATTATTCAACAGAACAGTTGGTAAAACGCTCAATTTTAGCATTTAATAATTCTATACACAGTGTAACAAAATTTACCCCATCTGAAGTAATAAAAGGACATATAAACCATAGTGATCCTTTTGACTTAAGTGACCGTATTATAATATCAAACTATGTTCAAGATCATGAAGAAATGTCTAAAAAATTATACGAGAGAATCAAAGAAGTAAATCAAAGTACGAAAGAAAGAATAATTGACAAAATTAATGAGAAACGAGATACACCGCAAAAGTATCCAGGTGATACACCAGTATACATAAAAAATAAATTTAGAGCGAAAGATAAACCGAAATTCAAGAAAACAAAGTTTGTGGATCAAACTGACATCAAATTAGCAACAGATAAAGGAACATTGTGTCAAGAAGTATAAATGCCTAGGAATTAACACCACTCAAACTCTCGTTCGTTTCAAGATCTTCTATCATTAATTAACTTTTCCAAATTAAAACATTCAGTACATTGCAGTTCGATCAGGCCAGCGGAGTTCATAGACATCATTTCCTTTATAATTTGCAAAGAAATCGCTTACCGCGGCGATAATACCTAGGTAAGCGGTATCGAAAAGCTATCGACCGTTCCCCGTGTGGAAAATAGCGAACCTAGCATCGATTCCGAATATAAATAGTACCCGAATCGATGAGGCAATCATTCATTATTCATCATTCATAATTCATTATTGACACAAGTCATTCTAGTGAAAATCAAAATGTTCGCTGTCTTCCCAACTTCAAGCCTGCTGGTCAACCCCCTGCTAGACGTAATAATGTAAGTGCTGTTTTTTTCCAATGTTGTTTTGCGTTGATCTTTTTTTCCTTTTGTTAACCTGCCATGTGGCAGCATCTATTCATAAAACTTTTCATTCAATTAATAAATGTTACTTTTCTATGAAAACTGTCCGGTCTCTTTATTTGGGGGTGAATAGGGTTGGATGGTGAAATGATCAAAATCCTCTCATCAAGCCAAGCGAGTAGCCAAGTTGCGATCCATAGGAGGGCAACATCTGAGTCGCGACATGTGGTGGACACGCCGTTTGCCAAATAATCTACCAAAACCATCTGAGTTGCGACATAAAAATATTGCTAGGAAACCGAAAGCGAACATTAACAAACATTCCTTGTTACAGGTAACAAAACCTAAAACTGACGAGACAACCGAGACAAGACAACATGAAGATGTTGTTAATGCTAACAATCCTTCTACTTCAAACACTCAGTATACAGAGTAGTGATGAAGATATAGAAATAACCACTTTGAATAATTTCATGCTTCCTATACAGTTAGAAAAACCTAAGTTTATATATACAAAGCATACGTTTTTGCATTATTTAGATTTAGAACCTATTATTTATCAACTTAATAATCTCATGAATTATTTTAATACCATAAAAAATAATCTTAATCAAGAAAATATAACTAACTAATAAATGGCTTTTTGGCACTCCAGATGCAGATGATGGACAAAGATACGATCAATCAATATCTATTTTAGAACAAAATCAGAAAAGTATCGCTCATGAAGTGAACTTACAAATTTCTCTTTCAAAAAAGCTTATAAACAATTATAATGAGACGATAGAAATAATGAGTAAAAACCAAGAAAGTCATGAGCACGGATTGAAAATATTCCAGATATCAGTACAAAAAACTATTCGAAACATATCTGATTATATTAGTTTTCAAGGTATACTGACACAAATAAACCTTGATTGTCAAAATATGATAACTTTCATAGATAATGTAGAAGATGCCATAATGTTTGCAAAACTCAATACTTTGCATAATTCTATTATTTCTAGTAATGAACTCGAAGAAATGATAAGTTATGTAGGAAAAATCTATAACAATAATGAAATTCCGTATTTCAAAGATATTTTCACATATTATCAATTTTTGGGAACACAAATAACTTTTTCAAATACAAAGTTATGGTTTTCAGGCGGTCTGTTCCTTCTACAAATTTGCGGTGAGACAAGTTCTTTTTACATTATGCTGTATAGTGAGGTTTTTGAAGTTATTCATCGAAATCCATATATCCTCGAGCGTAGGTACATCTCAGTAGTTTTCTTCAGATACCAAATAATGAATGTACCGATTTCCATCTGTCATATAAGTCACTCCCCCTTCTGACTGGTTCTGATCAATCAAGAACCTTTGGTTACCAAATCTCTCCATGAACTGTTTTGCTATTCCTTTTTCCATTTTTAAATCGGCTGATACACAGTGAGCCATTGATAGACTGTTCGGCATTTCAAATCGATCTTCTGAAATTTCCTCGAATTCAACTGTCATGATGTCATACGAACTATTTGGATTTTCCATGTATATGCTGTAGCGAAACCTTCTCCTGGTATCGATGTTGTGGATAAATGCGCAGGATGTCTCTGCCTGGCCGTGCCGCACTCGAAATGTTTTCATTTCGAATCCGCAAGAAACACTCAACCCAGAAGTAGTATAGAATATTTATGCCAGAGGCTCATTTTTTGTATGTCTTAGTTAGCGTCAACTGAATAAATATTTTTGGTGCATTTCACTATTGTGTTGCAGTGTAGTGCATTCAACTTTAGTTATACCTGTATTTTCAGGTAAGGTTTCATTTTGGTATCATTACAGGGTATATATGTTGGTCATAATGATAATTATATTGTTTAGTTAGTGTTTTGTTATAATATCACGTTTATTGTCATGGCCGGCTCTTGTATTGTTACTCGCGTATTTTCAGTGACGTCCACTTAAAGATTTTGATGAGAAAAGGATAGTTGTTTTTTTTTATCGAAAAACTATTGAAACAACCACCCTGTATTTTTGAAGAGACCGTACCTTGTCGGTTTCCTAACAATGCTGAGGTCATTTCTTCATATTCGGTTCTCAGCGTCTTTTTTGTCACCTGCATTATCATTGAATGCTTCTCTCAAGTCTTCTGGTTCGATCATCTGAATTTTTTATGATACTTCCTCTATTTCTTTTTCTGCCTGGTGAATCTCTGTGTTTTGTGCTTTTCTTCCACAATCTCCAATGGAAATAATAATAGGCCTATCTTAATATACAAGTGAAACAGTTTTATCCTTCAGATTTATGTTAAATTCATTCAAAAATTCCATTCCTAGTGTAAGGGGGTATGCCATGCTTTCTATTACAACCGCGTTACAGGTGGTACTAATTTCTCATATTTTCAGGTTAAAGGTTGTTGTTCCTAGTATTGACACCCTTCGTCCCCCAGCTACTAATGAGTTCTGGACGCCTTCTCCTCTGTTGATACTGTTGATACCTCGCGCCAGTTCTTCGGTTATGACATTTAATTGGGATCTCGTATCCAATATTGTCTCTGTGGCTTTGTCATTTGCGAGAGTGCTTATGGTTAGGATATTTGACTGAAAATTGAAACTTGTGTATGGTTCCTGTTCATGGGGTGTTGTGGAAGGAACCCAGTTCATTGCAGTGGCTTTATACTCGGCCGGTCCCCACTCTTGTCATGGTAGCGGAACGTGAAAAAGGCCGCGAACGGACACCTATCAAACGAGACTGGACGATTCTGGTCGACATGGGTAGCTGGGCTTGCCCAGCGAAAACTGGAACTTTGGTGTACCTTGTGCCTTAGTTCGTCAGGAAGGGGGTAGCCCCAAGCGATCCTATCGCCAGACATCATAGGTAAAGCCGGGTCCTCTTCTGTAAACGAGGCAGAGGAACGAGTAAAAGTCTTCGAACGATCACTCATTCAACGGGACGAGAACTTTTCAACATGAGTAGCATCAAACGTAACAAGAGGAATCTTGTTGACATGGGTACCTGGGTTGATGAGGATAGCCCAATCAGGCCGTACATGCAGCCTGGTGCCTCACCAATTGGGTTGGACTCCAAGATGCAGTGGTTTCCAAAAACACCACCGGACTACGGTAGAGGAGGTGAAGAATAATCCCATTATGGGTCAAGTGGGAGGATATCTTGCCTGCCTCGACGGGTGAGAAGCGTTTCTGCTCAAGCACTGACACTGCAGAGCCAGTAGTTTGTTTTAGACGGCCCCACAATTGGTATAACAAAATGGTAGCAGGAGAACATGCCGATACATGATGGAGATGACTGTAGCGCGCTGATTCGGCGTATCCAAATCTTCCATTCCTCTCTGGGGTGTGCTGTCGGTATAAGTCGAAAGACATGTGACCGGCAGTAATCCCCTAGGGGAGTGTTGGGAAGGGGGGGTGGGACTTGGTCTCACCCGTTGCTACCCCAGCAACATTATTGATCGATTGAGTGGCTTTATACTCTGACATATGGCGCCTTGGGTAATTATGGTGGTATCTAAATTCTTCCAATTGTTCCGATATCCATCTCAAGATTGCTACATACAGCTCCGTGTCATCCTGCAATTCGTCTATGTTAACGCTTTTTTCGTCCTCTTTTTCGATATCTTCGATGTTTATCAACTCCAACTCAACGGGGATCTCCTTATTATCTTGATCTGGATTATTCTTCGACATGCTGATCTGCTTATTTATGCAGATACACTGGTTAATTTTCAAATTACAAGACGGACAACGCTTTATGATTTTCTTTGATACCTTTTGCGCTATATCTATGAGGTCGTCCACTGGTCTCTGGGTGGAATAAATCTTCTTTAGAAGATTGTTTTGTATGTCACGTAAGAATTGCTCTGTCTCGTTATCTACTGTTTTATCCATAATCATATAGTCTTATCGGTTGATACATTGGTATTGACATTTCTTTGAGGTGTTACCTGATTTGTATTACTTTTTATTCTACCCCTTATTCCTCCTCTGGTCTCATCATGAACCTCTCTCTACTCTCTAAAACGAGCGGCATCTGAAACACTCCTATTATTATCAAAAGTCCCATCTAGCTTTCGCAAATATTTTTCCATCTCATCTATACTATTCAAATCGGAAATCAAAATTCCTCGCTGTATGTCAGAGGAAAAATTTTTGGATATCCAATTAACTAAATCTTCGTTGTTAATTTTTTCTAATAACTGAACCGATTGAGCAGCAAGTCTCAGAAAATAAATCGCACGACTACCGAATTTATACTGGCCATATTTTATCTCATGAAAAAGTTCCTTCTCATGTTCCGTGGTCCAATATCTTTGCTGAAAATCTTAACAAAAACAAAAAAAACTTTGAAACATACCCTCTTTTGTGGCTGCCCAATCAGCTGCTGAGCCTCGAAGACAATTTATAGGAAAGCTCAATTTACTACGTTCAGGTACCCTAGCTTCTTGCAACATCTTTTCCAATTTCTCCAGAAATGCCATATAGGATGCATAGTACCCGTCGTATAGAAAGTAAGGCGCTGACCCCTCAAGTATCTCCATGTTGCTACATAATTTGAACAATCATGTCCCCTTTCAGATTCATTATTTTCATCTACTGTACTTGATAAACTCATTTCCTCTGCGTTTCCCACTTTTCCTGTGGAATTAATCGATAAAGCAATCGTTTCGGTTAACTTATTAATCGACCATTGCATTTCAGCCATGCCACAGCCAATTTATATACTATCTCATCTAAATTAGATTTTTCATGACTCTTACAATTATTATCTATATTTTTTCTATTATTTTTCTAGTCTTGGCATTTTGACAACATGACAATAATTGATGACAGATCTGACAAACTTATTATATTCTTCGAATTTCCCTCGAGATGAAAAAAACCTGACTTTCACCTTTACACAAGCTCTTGCGTTGGACGCCAAATATGCAATAGAATCTCTCAAGATATCTCAGGATTTGTGTATTGAAAGTCAGATAATTTTATTAATGCTTTTTTCTATCGAATTCAAAGTCAGTGTGTCCCAGAATCCCCTGAATACCTGATGGCTTCTGCTGACCTCCAATTCTACTGCTAGCCTAGCAGGAATCTTGCAGTTTCGTATCGTGCTCTGAAACACTCGTACATGATATCTCCATAGATTGTCTACGTTGATGAAGATTCTTCTGATCTTTGGATTATGAAGCAATAGCGGATTTTTGTGGTTCTTTCCTTCAAGTCTATACTTTCGATTATTGGCGATCAAAAACACCCTCGCCAAACCAACCATTAACAAAAAACTTGTTGTTTTCGTTTCCATGGCAACTCCAAACGTCCAATAAAAAAACATAACGGCTTCTCAGCAAAATACAGAGCGATTCATACCAGACTAGCCAATCGCACTTACAGCGTGATTTATGGGCATTCCTACATTCGCGCACTACAAGAGTTCATATAAATATACTTCTCCTATACATTTCAATTTCCATTTCAATACTGAACATATCGGTTATATTTCTATATCATAATACATCATATTATTCTATTCGATTTGAGAGATGATGTTAATTCTCAATTTCAGAGGATTTTGATCTTTCATGCTCTCTTTTTGGATATTCAACAGATATAATTCAATGTCCGACGTGGCAGATAGCCATGAAAGTAGTTGTTTCTTGTTGAATATTCAGAATTATACACTACACTGTTTTACCACTAACCAAACCGATTTTTTAACGCCTCGACACGTGTTTCGCTAACATAGTTAGCGAAACACGTGTCGAGGCGTTAAAAAATCGGTTTGGTTAGTGGTGAAACAGTGTAGTGTATTATCGTGCCAAAGGTTCCAGTCTTCGATATATTCAGAATTATATTATATGCATACCTTCATATGAAGGAGAATGCAAATTCTCTACATCAGAAGATTTTGTTTTCAAATTCTCATCGTGTGTGTTCAAAAGATGTAATTCAATATTCGTCGTGGCATATAGCCAGGAAAGTAGTTGTTTTCTGTTGAATAAACCGTGAAAGAATTGATATTTTCATCACATTGGAATGCAAATTATCAATGTATTTCTTTATATATATATATATATATATACATCCCGCTATCAATGAGACGTCCTTTCACGATCCGTACTTGTAACGTCCGGATTCCCAAATATGTGAATATATGACATCTAATCGAGTTATACGCCAAAGTGAATATATATCTCTACTCCAAATCAGTTTCGGGTGAGAGAATCCTTATTTTTTCATTCAACCATCTTTAAGAGCTCCTTTCATACTATTGCATTTCTGGCGTCCAAGAATATACAAAAACGTTCGTACTATCGACTATACGGCGTCCTATACGTATATTATTTTTCATCCTGAGATAATGCGAGCTCCGGCAGTGTTGCCAGAATAGCAAAGAGCATTGCAATGAGGAATACATTTAAAGGGAAGTGTAGATGAATTTTTCTTCTTGCTTCCAGAGATGCGCGGCATCGAAACATAATTTTATAGTTCTTGATTGAAGGTGAATATTATCTGGAGCTAGCCAATAAATTCTTGAACAATATTCAGATGATATTATTGTCGATAACGGAGTACTTCATTCAGGAAATATACCAGGTGTCAACAAATTCCGATACATCGATAAGTCAATCCATGGTTTCCAGAGTCCTGATGACAGGCATGGACTGGCCAGGACTGTCCAGGACTGGTCAGGTCCGCGATCGCGGAGGGCCCTCGGCCCGAGGGGGTTTTCGCGAACCATCTTGGTTAACTTGAGCCCCTGCTATTCTAGTAATAACATTATATAAACTGTTAAATATACAAGATTCTTCTAGAAAAATGTTAGTTCACTTTTTCTAATCCCTAGAATCCATTTGTCCTTATTCTCATCACCAATTAATTTTGACCGAGGGCCCTCCGTGAACCATCTCGGTTGAGTTAAGCACCTGCCATTCTAATAACCACATTATATAAACTGTAAAATCTACAAGATTTTTCAAGAAATGCTAGTTTCATTTTTTTTATCTCTGAAATCCATTTGTCATTGTTTTCATCATCAAATAATTTTGACATAATTCATTAATACTTCATTGGTGTGAATAGAAATGAAATACCTACTGCACTTTATTTTGAACTCCATTGTAATTATTGGCAGTTCTACAGCATGTGCTTTGTTGTATTGTGGTATCGTGAAGATACTGTGAATTTCTTTTTCTAATTACTGATAAAGTCAACAACAAAACTCGAAAATCATAATATTCGTATAAAAACCTAGCTGATTCTCGCTTTCATTATATACAGTGTGACCCACTTCTCATGGAACCACCCCTGTATCTTACGTAATCGTTTGGTTAGGATCCTGAAATTTGCTGGAACGAGAGATATACTAGAAATGCACTTTATGACCAAGTGGGGTCATCTTCAGTGATATACACTGCTCGCCAACAGCCATGAAAAAACCCCAATTTCCGGAAAATGATATTAGGAGTCAAAATAGGTCAAAAATCAGTTCAGATTTGGAATCAGGACGCTCAATTTACTAACTATTCGATTTTTTTCTGGAAAATTCTCAGTTCGGAAAAATAAAATTTTGTCGCATTTTTTGTGGAACCACCCCCGTATCTCACGTAATTGACTTTATCTTTGGACTTTCTCTTCCTCCTGCAAATTTCAGAACCCTACCTCAATAATTACGTGAGATACGGTGGTGCTTCCATGAGAAGTGAGACAAAATTTAATTTTTCTGAACTGAAAATTTTCTAGGGAAACTATAAATAGTTATAGAGATTTGGGCGTCCTGATTCCGAATCCGAAGTGATTTTCAACCTGTTCTGACTCCTAATATCATTTTCCGGAAATTGGGGTGGTTTCATGGCTGTTGGCGAGCAGTGTATATCACTGAAGATGACCCCACTTGGTCATAGAGTGCATTTCAGGTATATCTCTCGGTCCAGCAAATTTCAGGATCCTTACCCAACGATTACGTAAGATACAGGGCTGGTTCCATTAGAAGTGGGTCACACTGTATGTGCCAAAATAGCAAACTTCCTGGTAGAGGGGCCCCTTCACTGCCCGATGGTGTGATAGTCAAACTTAACTTGGATCCTCTCCTAGTAGGTAGTTCTGGTGAGAATGAAATATGTCATTTTTGATAGAGAAAAAACCAAAATGACTGCTCCAAGATGGCAAACAAGATTTGTGATTATAGCACGATTGGATTCAAAATTGGTATGTGGAAGTTTTCGGGGTCAGAGATTATGAATTGAATCTGTTGTTGAAATTCATTAATTCAAAATGGCAGCTCCGATATGGCGGACGAGATCTGTTTTTATGGTGAGTTTGGTTTCAAAATTGGCATGTGGGGGTTTTTGTGGTAGAAGATAATGGATTTGTTGTCAAACCTCACCAATTCGAGATTCAAGATGGCGAATGAGGTTTGTGATAATGATCCAAATTCAAAATCGGTATGTGAGGGTTCTCGAAGTGGAAAATGTTTGACAAAATTCATGAATTCGAAATGATGGCTCCAAAATAGCTAACAAATCGATCTCTGAAATCAAGATGAATCCCCATCAAAGAGCTCGATAGCTCCTGAAATTACTGGAAGGAAGAATTGAAATGACATTGCTCTATCAGGGATGCAAAAGTGTTTTTGACAGCTCAGTTGTACCTATTTCGTCACAGAAGTATGTGATCGTACTCAGAATTGCCCGTAAAATTTTCACAAGTTGAAATATATAAGATGTAGGTTAGGACCGTCTACGGTGAAACTGGGAGTGATGAGAGTATGGAATATAAGAAATAATCAATTCTTGAATTCATCACCTCGCCTTGTTTGAATTTCATACGCTCTGAGATCTGGAGACCTTGATTTGTCTAATCAATGGAAACATTGATACCCCTTCCGAATTCTTGAAAATAGGAAGAAGAGAAATATGGATAGATTTCTCTTTCGACTTTGTACATAGACAGAATCAATCAAAAATACTTCATAGCATTATTCAGAACAATTTTTTCCCCAACTAGAATACGGTTTTCACAAAGGGGTTCGGCACCCAAACATGCGCTGATGCTCTCAGATTCCATCCAAAGAAGAGATATTCGCCTGGTGATACCATACTCACTAATTCTTTGACATCATCGGAACATCCTAAAAAAGTCGGCGACCTTCCACTTTTCTATAAATACTTCCACGGGAAATGCTCTTCAGAAATGTCTTCTATCATTCCATCACTAGCAATACCAGTCAGACGAACTCAACTTGCCCATTCAGCACATCCCTTCGTCGTCAACCTTGAAATATGTGGAACAAATCTTTACCAAAACTTGTTTGTCTATTGAATGGCAAAGCTTCGGATTTATTTGCCAAAGTTAATATTTCCAAGAACTCATGAGCTCCAAAATAACAAAATAATTCCAATACATACTTCTTCTCCCTATCTCTCCTTATTGGTACGCACAATGTTCTCCGAACATTATAGAAATTTCTTTTCGTGCACCCCAAGTGATAGAAAAAAACTAATTCGAATAGCAAAGGAGCATGAAAGACCTAAAAACAAATTTCTCACGTCGTCTAAGGGGTTACCAGGTGCTTTAAAAGAAAAACCAGCCATGGCTTACTTGGGAGATTGGGGTGTTCATTATCTAGAGGTCGAATGTTGAGAGGAACCTACGATCAAAATCTAACACACTGTTTCACCGCTAACCAAACCGATTTTTCAAACGCCTCGACACGTGTTTAACAGCCTTAATCTTCTTCTGAAGATGCCAACATAGTGAAACACGTCAAGACGTTCGAAAAATCGGATTGGTTACTGGTAAAACAGTGAAGTAGATTATCGTGCCAAAGGTTCCAGTCTTCGATATACAAAAATGTTAACATTCTGAAAATGACTAGGAAATAGTCAAATACCCGAAGTGGAATGCAATGGTCACAAAGAGATAAACACAAAGTCATTACCACACTAGTTCATAAAATGAACGAAAATGGTAGATAACGAGAGAAAAACAACTACTTTCCTGGCTATATGCCACGCAGAACATTGGATTACATCCTCTCGAAATCTATGCAATAATTCGTATGTACGGACAAAATCGCAAGTGTTTCCTTCCTTCCTTCCATTTTATGAACAAGTGTGGTAATGAATTTGAGTTTCTCTCTTTGTGACCATTGCATTCCACTTTGAGTATTTGGCTTTTTCCTAGTTGAAAATACGCCAGTCGGGTAACCAGCCACTCCCATTTCATCTGAAATGGGATCTTGTTTTGGAGTGTTTCTTTCCTTGCCAGATGGCGTTCGCGTTTTCATTTTCGACTTCGAACGCCTCATGTGGTATGAATGCTGAGATGCGTTTACGTTGGGTCAGGTTCGCACCAGATAGCGGTCAAGAAGCTATCTGAGACAGCCCTGTACTGATGAGAGCTAACAGCTCGAAACCAGTTTGCAGGTAGTCACGCGTTCCTGAACCACTTAAGCGCAGCTCAGCGTTTAGGAGGAAAACACTTGCGATTTTATTCGTCTATACGAATTATTGCATAGATTTCGGGAGGATGTATTCCAATGTTCTGTGTGACATATAGCCAGGAAAGTATTTGTATTTTTCCCGTTATCAACCATTTTCGTTCATTTAATGAACTAGTGTGGTAATGACTTTGAGTTCCTCTCTTTGTGATACTAAAACTGGTCACTAGGAACACTGTTATTCAGGAGAATAACTGACAAATAACTTTTTGAAGGTACTAAATTTGGTGATTGAATCTCATGAAACAAAGATTCAATCCGCTAATCCGAAGCTTCAGGAATGAAAGCCGATGATGCTCAGGCTGAATTGAACCAGTCTCAACCACTCTTCACATAATGTTTGACTGCACGAAGTAGGTAATGACAAGGCCATGATTGAAAAAGAGCGACTTCGCGTCTCCAAGAAAGGTAACTCAGTATCTGATTATTGCTCTAGACATATCAGATTTTGCATCTCTGTTAGAATTTGCATGCCTTAATACTTGGTTTATATTCTAGGTACCTAAGCAAGAGGAACGAACAAGGCAGGAGCTGATACCGAACACCTTCTTTCTACAACTTCTGCACTTTCAAAGAATCTGATGGATCTGATGAATCGACTAGGATTCTTATCTCCAGATAGCCACTGGAATAGCCAATAGAATAGGTAAGATTATTATTTTCTGATTTCGCATCTCTGTTAGAATATACATGCCTCAATACTTGATTTATGATGCAGGGACCTTAGCAGAAACTACATAAGTACCATGAGGAACGAATGAGGCAGGTGCTGACTATCTTCTCTCTACAACTTCTGCACCTCCAAGAGATCTGATGGATCTGCTAGGATTCTTATCTACAGATGGCCACTGTGATAGCCAATGGAATAGGTTAGTTCATTATTTTCAGGATATTTAAATATCTGAGGATTCTATCCTCTACAAGAAACTTATAACCTCACCAATCATTCAACTAATTAATGCGTGTTTTATTGTAGATACTGAAGAGACATTCATGACTGCTCAGTTGAGATTTCTGCAAATGAAATGGTTTCAACAAGTTACGTCTTGATACGCAGCTCCAATGAATACCTACTGATGTACCTTCCGTATTTTCATCCCAGTTTCGAATATTCAATTGAATATCATTAAATAATATTCATGCCTTTGTGATTGTGATTTGTGAATTGTTTTATACCTCGTATGGTCCACAAAATTAATAAAGTTGATTGTCAATATAACCAAGAGGCGATTTATTATTTTTTCGTTAGTTATACCTTGATATCTTTGAAGTTTATTTAATGTTGTTATTTAAAATAAGTGTTTATTCGACTACCTGCGTTAGTATGAAGGTATAACTCGAAATTATGAATCCCTTGATTTCATTCCAAAAGCAAAAAATATTGCGTATTCGTTATAAACCTTCGTTTAACTTAAAATTCCACTGTAACACAAGATCAGCATTCATTTCGAGTTATTATTTGGAATTCGAAACGAAATCGCGGGATTATTCAATACCTTCTTACAATTAATTCTAAGTGTGCTTTGTCGAAATTTCTATTATAGTATTGTCACATTTTTTCTTGTTACCTATATCAAAAAATTCGTACACGTATTATGACTTGAATGAATAAATGGTGAGAAAAAAAACTTTATTCGTTGACAAAATATAAAAACAAACGACATTCAGAAATGTGAATTGGTGAAAACAGATGAACATCATGACTTAAGGGTGATTCCTGACAAGGGCGTATTAGACATGTTCAAAAATATACATTGATTCGGATGAGAACAAAATGAAACTCATTATACATGTTCAAAATAGTACATCGATTCGGATGAGGTTCTCAGCAACATCAGTAATCGAATATAATCTATATAAAATCAAATAATTTTCAATGAATGATGAGAACAAAATGAAACTTCATTCGTTGAAAAAATATAAAAACAAACGACATTCAGAAATGTGAATTAGTGAAAACAGATAATGATTATGAATGAAGGATGATTCTTGACGAGGGCTAATTAGATATGGCCAAAAAAGTAGATTGATTTGGATTAGGTGAATTTAGGAACATCGGTAATCGAATAACATTCAGTTTTCTGGAATATTTTCAACTCACAACAACTAAGAAGCATATCAATTACATATCACAAATATTTTGGAATTTGTATATCCAAATTGTGTTCAATAGTCAGCAGCACAGTGCTGTTCAAATGTCACTGATATTTTTCTTATTCCTGGTTGATTAATCAAAAAATTCTGCAGAATTCTGTAGAATTAAAGAGAGCTGCGTTGAGATATGTACATTGGTTAAGTCTCTGACAAACGTCAAATTGATTTTGGTTATTTCAGTTATTTTAGTTGAATAAGCTTGTTAAGAAATGGCTCATTTGGACCATACGAATGATGATTGTTTGAATTCGATTATCAATTATGGAGAAAGCAAGTGTAAGAAAAACGCAATCAAATTCAATTTGACTCCTGTCAGACCTACCGATGAACATATTCCAAGGCATCCTTCTTGGAATAAGAAAAACACATTCGTTGAATTTCATTCATTCAATTATTGAAAATCTTTCGAACTGTTCACTTCAGGTATGAGGTATAAGAGTATATTTTGAATTATGTGTAGAATCAACTGAGGAGAAAAATAAATATAGGTTCCATTCGGAAAAAATACAGTTACATACTGTATAATAAAAAGTTCAAAATAACAAAACGTTTGAAACGAAATTCCATTATTATGGAATCTCTAGATATCAATTCGATATCCTTCTCCAGTTACCTATGTCTAATCACCACATCAAGAATCATTCGGTACTTATTTTCGGTTTATCTTCTTAGTTTCGTTTACTTCCGTTTTTTTTTCATGTACTCATTCTGCACATATACTTTTATTTTTAGCCACGACTTGTTTTCCAATAAATTTGGATTTTGGCATTTAACAGCTTCACATTCATGTTTCTTAGGTGGCTGTTTTTTATTTATATGTTCGGCGAAAAATGAGTTGACGGCCTCTTTTTGTTTATCTGTCCATGGAATCAATATACGCTTATTCGTTTTAGGAAGTATATTCATTTCACTATGATCTGAAACAGTTCTGGAAAGTGGTTCCGTGCTCACATTGATTGCATCTGTAGCTCCGTCATCTTTCTCATCATTGTTCATGAGATCATCTTCCAGATCTAATTCAATTTCATTCAAAGGTTTTCCCTTGAATTCGGCAGCCGATCCTTTCCCCATCAGAAGTAATAATTTTGATATTTTCGCCGTTTGATAGACGTCGTCTGGTAATCTGTATGACCCTTTGTGAACGCCAACTGTGTGACCCATGAATGAAGCTAACTGTTCTATGTCACCTTCAGACATACTAAAAATTTGCGTCAATGTTGCTAGGTGTTTTCTGAGCCTTGTGGATGAAATCGCTTGCGGGTTCTTAGCACCACAAGCTTCTGCGTACTTTTTCAATACCTTATAACCACATATAGGTTCCATTGTTTTTGGGTTGCCAAAAAGATATGTGTTACCCTTCGCTACAAAATCAGGACGATGATTCAACATAATTTTGATGTGCTGCTGAACATCAGGGCTGAACAGTACAGGAACACCACGACCTCTTTTTCCTCTTATGACAATTCTTTTGAACTTCTGCATCAATATTTTTTCTGATGGTGTAACGGCTTCAGTGAATTCTTCATAGTTTTGAGAAATATTTCCCGAATTTTCATATATTTCTAACAATAACCTTTGCAGCTCTCCTGGTCTCCTCCTGTTGAGGAGCATTACTCTACAGAATACGGTTTCTAAGAGGGTGACATAAGAATTTCGATCTTTATTGCCATTCGATAGTGCCTCTGCAGCAGAATTGGCTGTCTTGATAAGAAAATCTTTCAAATGTTTCAAGTCGGTGGCTAATGGAACTAGAGTAACTTTATTCCACTTATTCATGTTCAAATCATTTGCTGCTTGGCTAGAAACATCAAAACGCCAATGCGATTCAATGAGTTGTATCATTGTTTTAAGGTTAGCTTCCGCCTCAGCCGATTGTAATGTTGCATATACCTCTTTTCTTTTCAGAGCAAATACAATGGCGATTTTGCAACACTGTTTGAGAGTCGTTCCAATATTTAGTGCGAAAGTAGGTGATTTGTAACAATCTTTATCTTTGTCATACTTTGCGACGATTTTTGTGGCCGCAACCAGCAAGTCGAAATATTTTGGCTGTAATGCTTCGAATAAATTATTTATTGACGGTTCCTCCTTCTTTGCCTCCATTAGTAATTTTGCCAGTTCTCGCATTTTGCGTGATGTGACATTCACAAAATGCTTTTCTCTATGAATTTTCATATACCTTGCACCATAAGCACATATAAGAGGATCTTCTTTAGCTTGCAGAGATACCTCATCAGCCCTCATTCGTGGGAATACAGATTCTATCAACTGTTTGTCAATCTTCGAGTTTTTCAAATGAAAATGCTGTGCTTCTGATTGACATGCCTTCGAACCAGTTCCACAACATTTTTTCTTATGTCGCCACAGTTGTTTTGCTGAGTAGAATCCCAAACAGTTGTTGCAAGGCAAAATGTTTGTGTTTATTGATGGTGTTTTCACTGGCTTTCTGTAGATATTGCTATTCAAATAATTTCCTTTCTTCCTCAATTTGCTGAGTAGTTCTTTTCTCTCTTTCGAACGTGGAGGTTTCGAGAAGATTTTCTGTACATCAAGCTCTGTTGAATGATTTCGCTTTATATGACGCGCAAAATTCAAAACAAGACTGTCGCAATGGAAGCAGAAATCTTTTCCTTTATTGCCTTTTTTGATTTTATCCTTCGATTCATAATTCATACAAGATCTATTCCTAATAGGAGGATCTTCATTCAGCATATCAGATTCAATTTCGTCTCTAGGAATTTCTTCCACATCAGAATTTATTTCTTCCTGAAATAAAATGAACATATTTTCAGAGTACTCTCTAGATGATATCAAAATCTCAATTCATGAATATTTGATTCATACAGTTAGATATTCTGATCAATATGGGTAGTTATCAGTATTGAAGGATACTAGGAATAATTCAAGAAGGAGATGAAAGAGTACACACTCTTCAGGTTAAGAGAGTTGAAAGAATAATGATTATGCAACTCTGTTGAAAAATCTGCCTGAGAGATGAACTCTGTAGGTAATGATGAAATATGATCGGTTAGGGAAACTATCACAACGAATAACAACATAATTATATACCTCAGAACTAGTCTCACTCAATTCATAATTAGGGTCCTTGACTGAATCGTCGTGATCTTCGATGTCATTTTCTTCCTCTGATTCTGGTACTTCTGTCTCCTGAAAATATGAAAATATTCGATGGGTCCAACACCCTCATTCAGAAAACTGAAAGAATACATCTTGAAGAACATGTGTACTTGCGGGAGATATTCATTTTAAGGATAATCAGATAACAAATGACAGAATCATGTGAAAGTCTCATTTGCCTGGAAAATCATATTCCTCGAACCCAAATAGCAATTCTGCTCAACATTCTGAGATATTGTATTGAATTTTTCAATTTTAACCTGAAGTTCGTAATTGTCAACGTTGAAATTTACAGAATATACATCCTCCGGCGAGACCGGAGTGAACCGAGATATAATTCTGGTGTTGAACTAACTGGAATTCCTTGAATTTACTTGGAATTCCTTCAAGTTCCTTGGAGTTCCTTGAAATTCCTTGGATGAAGTGCGATATAATTCTCGTCTAGAAACAACTGAAATTTCCTGTAATTCCTTGGAAATTCTTAGATTTCCTTGAAACTCCTAGGATTTCCTTGTAAAATTGAAGTTTAGTGTACAAAACTTTGACGATGGAATTCTCAAACTGGAATCCCTTAGAATTCACTGGAATTCTTTGGAGTTCCTTGGAATTCTTCAGAAGGCTGAAATTCCGTCAAATTCCTCGGAATTCTTCTAATTCCTGGGATTTATTGGGTAACCGTGATACTGGTGTACAAATAACTGAAACTCTCAGGAAGTTTCAGTTTATTATAATTCCTATGCATGTTTCGTATTTCCTTGTATTACAGAATTTCTATGAACTATTTATACCTGGGGAAGCAAAACTATTTTTACCTGGGGAATCTCCTGAAATGGGTCGCTTTCAATTTCCAATTTTTCACATGAGTAGGGAAAAATTAGATAAACAGAGTGATCCACGTTTGAGTTATGACGTACGCGCAAATTTTTTCAGATAGAACACCCTATGAATTATTCAATTCTTGGAAAGTACATCACACAGGGGATTTGTATACAGTGGGTCCGTTGAATTCTGTGTTCTCGTACTCTCTTGAGGTTGCGATTGAAAATTACCGATAACGTAGTTTCAAAATTTTGAATAATTTATAGGTTGTTTCGTTTGAAAATTTTTTTGCGGGCGTCATACCTCAAACGTAAATTCTAATTTCTATACTTATGTGGCATATTGAGAATTTAAATCGATTTGTTTTCCGAAACGAATTCATCCACTGATTTACGGGATCACTCAATTTATTGGACAAACCCTATGTGTGATAAAATTTTGAATTCAGCTTTCCATGGAATGGAATTTCACTAACATTATACCATAATGAATTAGTTTTTTTTTTAATATTTGACAAAAAAAGGATCGATCCGATAATTTCAATATCAAAATGGCAATTATGTGTTACGATCGCTGACAAATTATCTATGGAAGTTCAATAGGGCGTCCGTATTCTGACGCTCAATTGGACTCGGACGCTCGATTGATGGTGAATAATAGATGTACGGACTTCGCATTGATAGCAATATCCAAATATATACGCGGTCTGCATACCTCAAAGGTGGATCAAACTATATTTTAAATTTCCCATATAGCTGTGGCATATTGAAATTAAAAGAACCGACTTGTTTCAGGAGATTTCTCCAAACTAAAGGAACACGCTTCGATAGGTAGCCGAACTGAAGAGAAGTAGAAAATGAATAATAGTTTGAAAAACCTCAAAAACGCGATTGTATAGATAGTCAAACTATAAGGAGGTTGGAACAATAATAATGACAGTGTGTTGATGAATACACAATATAGATAATATGAGCATTATTTCATTCTCTACTTCTATTAGTTTGGCTATCTATAAAATCGTGTTTCTTCTTTAGTTTCTCAAGCTACTATCTACTATCTATTTTCTATTTTGATACTAATCACAGAACTCGTCCACCATTGTGGATACACTTTGAATTCCGAATTTTCGACGAAAGAATCATGATCTGCGACCACGAAAACCTCCTGATACTAACATGAATGAAATCCGATCATAATCACAAAACTTGTCCGCTATTTGTATTTTTCCAATTTCAATAAGAATATCTTAATCTTTGACCCCGAAAACCACCAGATACAAATTTAGAATGAAATCAGATTATAATTTCAAAACTCGTCCGTCATTTTGGATCCGCCATCTTGAATTTCCAAATTTCGACGAAATGATCATGAAATCCGACAACGAAAATCCCCAGATACTTATTTAGAATAGAATCGAATCATGATCACAAAACTCGTGTGCCATTTTGGATCTGCCATATTGAATCTCTCAATTTTGCCAAGAGAATCGTAATCTCCGACCCCGAAAACTCTCAAATACCAATTTTGAATAGAATCGGATCATAATTACAAAACTCGTCCGCAATATTGGAACCGCTATTTTGTTTTTTTGTCTAAAAAAACTGCATGCTGCATTGTCACAAGAATCATGTACACCTGCCAATTTTCAAATCATTTGGACGTTTTGAAGTGGGTCAAAAACAGAGAGAATTCCGCGTTGTGTTAGCATACAAACCAACAAACTAACAAACATAATCAAGCTATCATAAGCGTGTTGAAAACAAAGTTATCAAATACTTCACGGGATCACTCAATTTTATGGACACACTGTATACAATCCCTATGTGTAATTCGATTTTGAATACAGCTCTCCATAGAAATTCCAGATTTGAAATCAATCGGACGACAAGAGTTCCACTAACAAAATGCCATCATGAATTAGGTATTTCCAATATTCCACAAAAAAAGAATTGACTCAATAATAACAATATCAAAATGACTATAATGTGTAACGATCGCTGTAAATTTTTTTATGGAAATTCAATCGGGAATCGGACGTCAGATTGATGGTGAATAGTGGATGTACCGATGTTGCTTTGATTGCGTGCTGTGAATATATACACGGGCGTGATAGCTCAAACGTAGATCACCCTTTATATATCCAATTTTCAATGGAAATGTGACATATTGAAAATTCGAATGGATATGATATCAAACTGACTATTATGTATAACGATCCCTGTCAAATTTTCTATGAAAGTTCAATCGGGAATCGGACGTCAGATTGATGGTGAATTGTAAATGAAAGGACGTTGCTTTGATTGCGTGATGTGAATATATACGCGAGCGTGATAGCTCAAACGTAGATCACCCTTTATATTCAGTTCTCAATGAAAATGTGACATATTGGAGATGGAAATGGATTTAATATCAGAAAGACTATTATGTATCACGATCGCTGTGAAATTTTCTATAACAGTTCAATCGGGAATCGGACGTCAGATTGATGGTAAATGGTAAATGTAAGGACGTTGCTTTGATGGCGTGATGGGAATATATACGCGGGCGTGATAGCTCAAACGTAGATCACCCTTTATATTCAAGTCCCAATGAAAATGTGACATATTGGAGATGAAGATGGATTTAATATCAGAAAGACTATTATGTATCACGATCGCTGTCAAATCTTCTATAAAAGTTCAATCGGGAATCGGACGTCAGATTGATGGTAAATGGTAAATGTAAGGACGTTGCTTTGATTGCGTGATGTGAATATATGTATACGCGGGCATCATAGCCCAAACGTAGATCACCCTGTGTATTCAATCTACCATAAAAGTGTGACATATCAAAATTGGCAATGGACCTGGATTTCTCAGAAATCGATGGTGTGGTTGAAAACTAATTTATCCGATACCTTACGAGATCACTCAATTTAATGGACACACTGTATACAAACTCTAGGTGTAGTTTAATTTTGAATTCATCTCTCCATGGACATTCCAGATTTGAAATCAATCGGACGATTAGAATTACACACAAAATGCCATAATAAAATCAGGTATTTCCAATATTTGAAAGGGAAAGAATCGATTCGATAATCACAATATCAAAATGACTCTTATCTGATAAGATCGCTGACAAAGTTTTGATGGAAGTTCAATCGAGAATCGGACGTCAGATTGATGGTAAATAGTAAATGTATGGACGTTGCTTTGATTGCGTGATGTAAATATATGTATACGCGGGCGTCATAGCCCAAACGTAGATCACCCTGTGTATTCAATTTACCATAAAAGAGTGACATATTGGGATTAAAAATGTACCTGGATTTTTCAGGAATCGATGGTGTGGTTGAAAACTAATTTATCCGATACTTTACGAGATCACTCAATTTAATGGACACACTGTATACAAACCCTAGGTGTAGTTTAATTTTGAATTCATCTCCCCATAGACATTCCAGATTCGAAATCAATCGGACGATTAGAATTACACACAAAATGCCATAATAAAATCAGGTATTTCCAATATTTGAAAGAAAAAGAATCGATTCGATAATCACAATATCAAAATGACTCTCATCTGATAAGATCGCTGACAAAGTTTTAATGGAAATTCAATCGGGAATCGGACGTCAGATTGATGGTAAATAGTATATGTACGGACGTTGCTTTGATTGCGTGATGTAAGTATATGTATGCGCGGGCGTCATAGCCCAAACGTAGATCACCCTGTGTATTCAATTTTCCATAAAAGTGTGACATATTGAAATTGAAAATGGACCTGAATTTCTCAGAAATCGATGGTGTGGATAAAAACTAATATATCCGATACTTTACGAGATCACTCAATTTAATGGACACACTGTATACAAACCCTAGGTGTAGTTTAATTTTGAATTCATCTCCCCATGGACATTCCAGATTTGAAATCAATCGGACGATTAGAATTACACACAAAATGCCATGATAAAATCAAGTATTTCCAATATTTGAAAGAAAAAGAATCGATTCGATAATAACAATATCAAAATGACTCTTATCTGATAAGATCGCTGACAAAGTTTTAATGGAAATTCAATCGGGAATCGGACGTCAGATTGATGGTAAATAGTAAATGTACGGACGTTGCTTTGATTGCGTGATGTAAATATATGTATACGCGGGCGTCATAGCCCAAACGTAGATCACCCTGTGTATTCAATTTTCCATTGAAGTGTGACATATTGAAATTGAAAATGGACCTGGATTTCTCAGAAATCGATGGTGTGGATAAAAACTAATTTATCCGATACTTTACGAGATCACTCAATTTAATGGACACACTGTATACAAACCCTAGGTGTAGTTTAATTCCAAATTCATCTCTCCATAGACATTCCAGATTTGAAATCAATCGGACGATTAGAATTACACTTACAAAATTCCATAATAAAATCAGGAATTTCCAATATTTGAAAGAGAAAGAATCGATTCGATGATCACAATATCAAAATGACTCTTATCTGTTGAGATCGCTGACAAAGTTTTTATGGAAGTTCAATCGGGAATCGGACGTCAGATTGATGGTGAATAATAAATGAAACGACGACGTTGCTTTGATTGCGTGATGTGAATATATACGCGGGCGTGATAGCTCGAACTTTATATTCAGTTCTCAATGAAAATGTGACATATTGAAGATAAAAGTGGATATATGTAATATCGAAATGACTATTATGTATTACGATCGCTGTCAAATTCTCTATAGAAGTTCAATCAGGATTCGGACGTCAGATTGATGGTAAATGGTAAATGTAAGGACGTTGCTTTGATTGCGTGATGTAAATAAATGTATACGCTGGCGTCATAGGTCAAAAGTAGATCACCATTTGTATTCAATTCTATATAAAACTGTGATATACTGACGACATAAAAACGAATGTATCCACTTTTTCACGGGATCACTCAATTTAATGAACACACTATATACAAACCCTAGGTGTAGTTCAATTTTGAATTCATCTCTCCATGGACATTCCAGATTTAGAATCATTCAAACGATTAGAATTACACTTTCAAAATGCCATCATAAATTAGGTATTCCCAATATTTGACAGAAAAAGAATCGATTCGATAATTACAATAGCAAAATGACTATTATCTGTAAAGATGAAAACTCAAAAAACGCGCTTTTATAGAGAGTCAAACTATGGAGAAGAAAAAAATAATGATAAAAGTGTGCTGAAAAATACACAACAAAAAAAATATAAGCACCTTCGTTATCAGTATGTATGTTATGTATTTATCATCACACTCTCATCATTATATTTCCTACTTCTCTTTAGTTTGGCTATCTATGAAAAAGTGTTTCTTCAGTTTTTTGAACTACCATTAATTTTCTATCCTAATTATGATCATAATTTGAATCATAATTACAAAACTCGTGCGCCATTGTGGATCCGCCATCTTGAATTTCAAAACTTTGACGAAAGAATCAAGATCTGCGTCCTCGGAATCTTCCTGATACTGATTTTGAATGAAATCGGATCATAATTACAAAACTCGTTCGCCATTTTGGATCCGCCATCTTGAATTTTCAAATTTGGCCAAAAATGTCATGATCTCCGACTCCGAAAACTTCCAGATACCAATTCTGTACAGAGTAGGATCATAACTACAAAACTTGTCCGCCATTTCGAGTTTCTCAATTTTGACAAAATATTCTTTATCTCCGACCGCGAAAGCCCCCAGATACCAAAATTTTGAATTAAATCGGATCATAATTACATAATTCGTGTGACATTTTGGATCTGCCATCTTGAATTCACCAATTTTGACGAAAATATCATATCCTACTTTGCAAACCCCCCAGATACTAATTCTGAATGAAATCGGATCATAATTACAAAACTTGTCCGCCATTTTGGATCCGTCATCTTGAATTTCCAAATTTTGACGAAAGAATCATAACATCTGACCCCGAAAACTCCTGGATACTGATTTCAAATGAAATCGGATTATAATTACAAAACTAGTTCGCCATATTGGATCCGCCATCTTGAATTCCTCAATTTTGACATAGAATCATGATCTCCGACACCGAAAACTCTTAAATACCAATTTTGAATAGAATCGGATCATAATTACAAAACTCGTCCGCCATTTTGTTTTCTGTCCAACAAAAATTGTATGGTGCATTGTCACCAAAATTATGTGAACCTGCCAAATTTCAAATCATTTCTACGATTTGAAGTGGGTTAAAATCACTTTCGAAGATTTCGCGTTGTGTAAACATACAAACCAACAAAATAACAAACATACCAAGCATATAAGCGGCTTGAAAACCAATTTATCAACTACTTTACGGGATCACTCAATTAAATGGACACACTGTATACAAACCCCATGTGTGATTCAAATTTGAATTCAGCTTTCCATGGAAATTACAGATTTGAAATCAATCGGACAAGAAAGACACTCACAAGATATCATAAATAAGGTTATTTCCAATATTTGACAGAAAAAAAATCTATTCGATAATCTCAATATAAAAATCCAACATAAGACTCAATTTGTTCAAGTTCAAGCACGAAGAACTGCTAATTTCAAAGCTAATAGTGCCTCGCAACTTTACAGTTTCAAAACGTGAAATGTTTAATTCTTTTACTCACCTTATTGCCTAATTCCATTATATTCGATACTTCTACTTCTGAATCTTTCAGAACCGAAGAATTGTCTGATGAACTTATTGTTGCATTTTGTAGCTCGACCAGTACATTATTTTCATTCTCCTGCAGGTTTGGAGAAACGGCCCTGTTACAAAACCATCTATCGATACTTGCTCTCGGTAAATTCACTGTACAATTATACTGTAAAATAAGAATCAAATCATCATTCAATATTATCTTCAATGTAACTCATATATTACTTACATACTCGTCTGAAAAATATCTACGATAAGGTTCAGCCATTACTACACCTTTAATGGACGCCTGACGCCTCAAGACTTCAAAAACTAAACTTCTTGAAAAATAATACGCACCACTCACTCGAGAAACGAGAAACAAGGACCAAATCTCATCACCTATTGTGAAACATTGTTGTCAAACTTCCGGACGCCAAAAGAAACGCATGATGAAAGAAGCATATACGCCGCGAATATACACTGAACGCTACTAGCGCGGCAGGCGGCAAACCGCATTAACTAAAAATATACGAAAAATATGCGAATTTTACAAAATTACGTCTTTTCAGCGTCCACACCGATTTTCGGCAAACAGTTGACTATATTTATATTGTGTTAGGGTCGCTGACAAATTTTCAATGGGTGTTCAATCGGACGTCCGTATTCGGACGCTCTATTGGACTTGGACGTCTGATTGATGGTAAATAGTAAATGTATGGACGTTGCTTTGATAGCAGGATGTAAATATATATATATATATATATATAGTGAAAGGGTAGTCTCCTGACTGGACTAGTTGAAGAAAACTATGTGTTAGGAAAACAGCTAAAATCTCTATTTTCCTTGAGGTTGCAGTCAAAGGGAATGGCCAATGTAGAGAAAAGACTCTTTGTTAAATTGTCGAGCTTTCGAAAAATTTTATTTTCATTATCAAGACATTAACTTGAGTGGTTACATGGAAAACAGCTAATGCACATCATAGTAACTTAAATGTTTTCAAAAATAGTGCAGTGTTTTAAGTTACTATGATGTGCATTAGCTGTTTTCCATGTAACCACTCAAGTTAATGTCTTGATAATGAAAATAAAATTTTTCGAAAGCTCGACAATTTAACAAAGAGTCTTTTCTCTACATTGGCCATTCCCTTTGACTGCAACCTCAAGGAAAATAGAGATTTTAGCTGTTTTCCTAACACATAGTTTTCTATATATATATATATAGAGAAGGGAAGTCGTTGCTGACAAGTTAGAGATGAAACTTAGTAGTGGGGAAGCAGCAAGTAAAAGTGAAACTCATGCAAGTTCGTCCAAGCTTTCGGAAAGTTATATTTCCATCATCAGGGCCAGACTACAAAATGTTATAACAATTATAAGCAAAGCTAGTTGACTAAGTGGTGCAGTACTTACAACTCATTGAGGTTGGTTACATAGATGTTACTAACAAGTGATGTATAAATAAAAAAATGTTTGTATAACATATCTGGAACATGACAAATTCAAAAAATTAAAATATTAGGTCAATATCAAAAACGTTGTTGATTTAAAATCATGATGAAACTTTTCTTTTCACAACGTGTGTCAGAATAAAAATCTTTGGTTAGGAAAACTGAACCTTATTCTTCCAATTCACTGGTGACATGGAGCTTAAGTGTGATGACCTTGGTCTTATGGTACTTAGTGCTATTGTGTGTTAGTCACAAGAGTATTGGAAGGAGAAAGTTTTATGAGCTACTAGTAAAATGGGTAATATTCTTGCAGGCAATATGTGCATCATATCAAGATTATTAAAAAAGTTGTATATTGTTGGTTATGTTGAGTTGCTATTATTTAATACCGTATTAGGGTTATCAATTGATAAAAGATATGAATAAATTTCGCTAAGATGGTTAATGTCCGATCTTTTGTTGATACAATTTGGTTCTTGGGCAATGAAAGACATTTCCAAAAAAGTTCTTTTTTTGTGGTTACTTTCTGTAGCTAAAATTCTTGCTGATTGAAAATCCATTTTGTGATCAGAGGAATTAACATGGTCCGCCAAAGCACATCTTTCTGGATGAAGCCTACAGTCGCTCCTGTGGGATGTGATTCTGTTGGCTAATGATCTCTTTGATTGCCCGATGTATATTTTATCACAATCCTGACAGGGGATGCTGTACACCACATTCGTCTGTGCAGTAAGAGGTACTTTGTCTTTGACTTTGGTGTAAATTGATCTAATTGTTAAAACTGTTTTATTGGCAATTTTTAGGTTAGGATTTGGAAGAAAAATTCTTGTGAGTTTTGGAGTTAAATCTGATATGTACGGAAGTGAAGAAAAAATTGTATGTATTGGAGGAGTATCAGTAACCACAGTCTCATGCAATTGAATGTTGATTTCAGGTGGAGCTGTCTGTGTCATGGGTGCACTGTGTAGAATTTTTTTGACTAATTGTGGTGGATATGAATTTTCTATGAATAAAGATTGTAAAATATTTAAATTCTTCCTGTGAAATGATGTATCAGAAATTCTGATTATCCTGTTCTTCATTTGTTTTAACAAATTCACCTTCATGTTCTGTTGGTGGAACGAGTTGTAGTTGAGAAATCTGCCTGAACTGCAAGATTTGCGATACCAATCGATTAGGACTATATTGTCCCTCGATCTCACTAGTCTGGTATCAAGGAATGGGACAGCTCTGTCCGTATCTTCAGTTTCAATGGTGAATTGAATTGCTGGATCATAGCTATTAAAGGTAAACAGAATTTCTTCTATACCATCTTCAGGAAGTGAAAGGATGATGTCGTCCACATATTTTTTTATGAAAAAAAGATCAAATGATAACACTGGAATTACTGTGTCTAACAGGTCATCCATTACATAGGCAGCGAGAATTGGTGAAATTGATGCACCCATCGGGGTGCCAAAAGTTTGTTTATAGAATTTGTTGTTGAATGAGAAATATGTATTATTGAATAAAAAAGTGATGAGATCTAGGAACGACTCTTTAGTGATTGTACAGTAGTTGTTGATACGTGACCAATTTTTTTCAATTGCTCTCAAGCAAGCATCTAAATAGACATTGCTAAAAAGTGATACAACATCTAAGCTTGCTAAGACATGTCTCTGTGGGAGTTTTATTTTGTTGAATTTTTCTGATAACTCAAAAGAATCTTTTATGTAATACTGATTGTCTTGATCATAAGCTCTTGTCAAAATATCTGTAAGGTAAGCTGCAATAGCTTCAGTGGGTGCTCCTATTGATGCCACTATTGGTCTGACTGACAACGTTGGTTTATGTATTTTTGGCAGTGCATAGAATTTAGGAGATATTCCATTGTAGCTAGTGAGCTTTTTTTTAGTAGCTTCATCAATCTGTCCTGAATCTTTCAATTTTTTAATCAAGATGTTACCTTGTCTTTGTATTGTAGAGGTTGGATCTTTCTTTAATTCTGAATATGATGTACTGTTCAGTAAGATGTCATTAGACAGGTCTAGGTATTGTTGTTTTTCCATCACTACTGACTGATAAAGGGAATGTAACAGTAGTGATGGAAAAACAACAATACCTAGACCTGTCTAATGACATCTTACTGAACAGTACATCATATTCAGAATTAAAGAAAGATCCAACCTCTACAATACAAAGACAAGGTAACATCTTGATTAAAAAATTGAAAGATTCAGGACAGATTGATGAAGCTACTAAAAAAAAGCTCACTAGCTACAATGGAATATCTCCTAAATTCTATGCACTGCCAAAAATACATAAACCAACGTTGTCAGTCAGACCAATAGTGGCATCAATAGGAGCACCCACTGAAGCTATTGCAGCTTACCTTACAGATATTTTGACAAGAGCTTATGATCAAGACAATCAGTATTACATAAAAGATTCTTTTGAGTTATCAGAAAAATTCAACAAAATAAAACTCCCACAGAGACATGTCTTAGCAAGCTTAGATGTTGTATCACTTTTTAGCAATGTCTATTTAGATGCTTGCTTGAGAGCAATTGAAAAAAATTGGTCACGTATCAACAACTACTGTACAATCACTAAAGAGTCGTTCCTAGATCTCATCACTTTTTTATTCAATAATACATATTTCTCATTCAACAACAAATTCTATAAACAAACTTTTGGCACCCCGATGGGTGCATCAATTTCACCAATTCTCGCTGCCTATGTAATGGATGACCTGTTAGACACAGTAATTCCAGTGTTATCATTTGATCTTTTTTTCATAAAAAAATATGTGGACGACATCATCCTTTCACTTCCTGAAGATGGTATAGAAGAAATTCTGTTTACCTTTAATAGCTATGATCCAGCAATTCAATTCACCATTGAAACTGAAGATACGGACAGAGCTGTCCCATTCCTTGATACCAGACTAGTGAGATCGAGGGACAATATAGTCCTAATCGATTGGTATCGCAAATCTTGCAGTTCAGGCAGATTTCTCAACTACAACTCGTTCCACCAACAGAACATGAAGGTGAATTTGTTAAAACAAATGAAGAACAGGATAATCAGAATTTCTGATACATCATTTCACAGGAAGAATTTAAATATTTTACAATCTTTATTCATAGAAAATTCATATCCACCACAATTAGTCAAAAAAATTCTACACAGTGCACCCATGACACAGACAGCTCCACCTGAAATCAACATTCAATTGCATGAGACTGTGGTTACTGATACTCCTCCAATACATACAATTTTTTCTTCACTTCCGTACATATCAGATTTAACTCCAAAACTCACAAGAATTTTTCTTCCAAATCCTAACCTAAAAATTGCCAATAAAACAGTTTTAACAATTAGATCAATTTACACCAAAGTCAAAGACAAAGTACCTCTTACTGCACAGACGAATGTGGTGTACAGCATCCCCTGTCAGGATTGTGATAAAATATACATCGGGCAATCAAAGAGATCATTAGCCAACAGAATCACATCCCACAGGAGCGACTGTAGGCTTCATCCAGAAAGATGTGCTTTGGCGGACCATGTTAATTCCTCTGATCACAAAATGGATTTTCAATCAGCAAGAATTTTAGCTACAGAAAGTAACCACAAAAAAAGAACTTTTTTGGAAATGTCTTTCATTGCCCAAGAACCAAATTGTATCAACAAAAGATCGGACATTAACCATCTTAGCGAAATTTATTCATATCTTTTATCAATTGATAACCCTAATACGGTATTAAATAATAGCAACTCAACATAACCAACAATATACAACTTTTTTAATAATCTTGATATGATGCACATATTGCCTGCAAGAATATTACCCATTTTACTAGTAGCTCATAAAACTTTCTCCTTCCAATACTCTTGTGACTAACACACAATAGCACTAAGTACCATAAGACCAAGGTCATCACACTTAAGCTCCATGTCACCAGTGAATTGGAAGAATAAGGTTCAGTTTTCCTAACCAAAGATTTTTATTCTGACACACGTTGTGAAAAGATAAGTTTCATCATGATTTTAAATCAACAACGTTTTTGATATTGACCTAATATTTTAATTTTTTGAATTTGTCATGTTCCAGATATGTTATACAAACATTTTTTTATTTATACATCACTTGTTAGTAACATCTATGTAACCAACCTCAATGAGTTGTAAGTACTGCACCACTTAGTCAACTAGCTTTGCTTATAATTGTTATAACATTTTGTAGTCTGGCCCTGATGATGGAAATATAACTTTCCGAAAGCTTGGACGAACTTGCATGAGTTTCACTTTTACTTGCTGCTTCCCCACTACTAAGTTTCATATATATATATATATATAGAGAAGGGAAGTCGTTGCTGACAAGTTGGAGATGAAACTTAGTAGTGGGGAAGCAGCAAGTAAAAGTGAAACTCATGCAAGTTCGTCCAAGCTTTCGGAAAGTTATATTTCCATCATCAGGGCCAGAAACTCATTGAGGTTGGTTACATTGATGTTACTAACAAGTGATGTATAAATAAAAAAATGTTTGTATAACATATCTGGAACATGACAAATTCAAAAAATTAAAATATTAGGTCAATATCAAAAACGTTGTTGATTTTAAATCAACAACGTTTTTGATATTGACCTAATATTTTAATTTTTTGAATTTGTCATGTTCCAGATATGTTATACAAACATTTTTTTATTTATACATCACTTGTTAGTAACATCAATGTAACCAACCTCAATGAGTTTCTGGCCCTGATGATGGAAATATAACTTTCCGAAAGCTTGGACGAACTTGCATGAGTTTCACTTTTACTTGCTGCTTCCCCACTACTAAGTTTCATATATATATATATATAGAAGGGTAGTCGTTGCTGACTAGTTAGGAATAAACTAGGGAATATTGGGGACTGCAGCAAAGTCAAAAAGAGTACTCTTTAAAGTTGGTCCAAAATCTTTATTTTCATCATCAGGGAGTCTGTAAAGTGATTATTCATGAGTATCATGTAGTTGAAGTGATGAAATCTTTGTGTACTTACAACTTTGTTGAGGATGGCTGACATGATGTTCATGTATAATTTCTTAATGTGTCTTGGTGACATAACATGAATAAGCCCAAAAGTCATCGATAAAAATACAAATACATTACATTGAATCACACGTTAAAATATTATAAACTAGTTAAAAGTCACATCTTCCACCACATGGTTGGAATTGTTAGCAGATAAGGTTATTGCAAATGGTGCCGGGAAATGAGTTTTTTTGAAAAATGAATATGACTGACATATGACAGTGTGTGTGAAGACAATTGTCATGTCAAACTGCACAAAACAGTGGTACCAACAGACAATGCGTACCAACGTTGAAAACTGAAATTTGAATTGATTATGAGTTATCTAAAGACAGTAAAAAGGAATAAATCTCACTCAAATGATTAATATCCGTTTTTTTATTTATGCAATTATTGCATTGTGATATAAAAGCCATTTCTAAGAAAGTTCTTTTCATCAGATGTTTTTCTCGTGATAGGATTTTAACAGCGTCAAAATTCATACGGTGATCATATTTATTCACATGTTCTGCAAGTGCACATATTTCTGGGTGCAGTCTGCAATCACTTCTATGTGAGATTATTCTATTGGATAGTGACCTCGATGTTTGGCCTATATATTGGTTGTTACAATCATGGCAAGGAATACTATAAATTACATTTGTGTTAGATAACAAGGGCACTTTATCTTTGATTTTAGTGTGCAAGGATTTGATAGTTACTACTGTTCTGTATGCTATTTTTAAGTTACATGTTGATGGAAATAATCTGGTCAGTTGTGGTGTTACCTCTCTTATATAGGGTAGTGAAGTGAAAATGATTGGCGCTGGAATTGTCTCAGGGATTGTTGCAATTAATTGAATTGTCAGGTTGATCAATGGATGGTGCATTAAATAATATTGATTTTACTAATTTGACCGGATATGAGTTGTCAACGAAAAGTTGTAAAAGAATTTTCAAATCTTTATTATGGAAAGTATTGTCTGAGATTCTCATCACTCTGGTTTTCATTTGCTTGACCAAGTTAACTTTCATAGATCTTTTGTGGTACGATTCGAAGTTCATGTACCTGCCAGAGCTGCAAGGTTTCCTGTACCAGTCTATCAGGATCTTGTTCTCGTTAGTGCGAATGAATTTTGTGTCGAGACAAGGTACAGAACAGTTCGTATCTTCCTTTTCAATTGTAAATTGAATGTGTGGGTCATAGCTGTTGAATGTAAAAAGAACCTCATCAATATTTTCTTCTGGGATTGCTAAGATGATGTCATCCACATATTTTTTTAAAAATAAGGGTTCAACTGATGAAACGGGAATCACAGTATCTAACAGATCATCCATGACATAGGCTGCTAAAATTGGAGAAATTGATGCACCCATGGGAGTGCCAAAAACTTGTTTGAAAAATTTATTATCAAATGAAAAATATGTGTTATCAAAAAGGAATTTTAAAATTGTTAGACAACTTTCCAAGTTCAAATTGCAAAACTCACTGATACGGTCCCAGTTTTTTTGTACTGATCTCAAGCATGTTTCTAAGTATACATTGCTAAAAAGAGAGACAACATCCAAACTAGCCAAAACATAACCAGGAGGTAATCTCATGTTGTTGAATTTTTCTGATACTTCAAAAGAATCTTTAATATAGTATTCATTATCATAGTTGTAAGCTTTAGTTAAAATGTTGGTTAAAAATTCAGCTAAAGGCTCAGTGGGAGCACTAATTGATGCCACTATTGGTCTCACTGATAAAGTCGGTTTATGGATTTTTGGTAAAGCATAAAATTTTGGTGAAATTCCATTATAGCTAGTGAGCTTCTTTTTTGTACTGTCATCAATCTGTTTCGTGGAGTTCAAAGTTTTCACTAATTCATTGGATTTTCTCTGTATTGAAGCAGTTGGATCTTTATTGAGTTCAATATATGAATTACTATTCGTAATGATTTCGTTGGATAAATTAAAATATTGTTCTTTTTCCATAATAACCGTGACATTCCCTTTGTCTGATTGTGTTAAGATCAGATTTGGGTTTTCTTTGAGAAATTTTCTTGATTTAATTAATAATTTGTGAAAAATTGATGGTTGTTCTTGACTAGATGTTTGAATGTAATTTGTTATTATGTTAGTTGCTCTAGCTATAGTGATATTTCTCTGTACTTGATCAGTGATAGAGGAAGTGATGCAATCAACATCTGCTAAAATGTCCTTTATCGAAATGTCCTTTTTTATCACAGGTTCGATACTAAATTTCGGTCCTAAGGCTAAAAATTGTAAAATGTCATCTGGAATTGAAGACCTTGGTGCAAGAACCGGGCAAGTCCATATTTCTCAAATGTTGGGAAAATGAAAAAAACTGTTCTATTCGAAAATAAATTCAAGCAAATATATAAATTGATTGATTTCATGTAAAATAGATGGAATGCGTTAGATTGTCATGAAAAATTAGTAACATTTTCACCATCTACATATTTGAAAAAAATATCAAAAATTTGGACTTGCCTGTTCCTTGCACCAAAATATTAAAAAACGAACACTATTTGGAGATATTATTTATTGTTTGCAAGAATCAACAATGTTTCACTCCTAAATTAATGATGAATCAGTGTCGTAGCCCTCATTCTCTTAAAGGTTTCGGGTGGATCGTCTTCTGGTTGATCTGTCGGCAAATCTCCGAAGATAGTCTTATAATAATCTTGATAAGCTGCTGGAACATATTTTTGGACCAAACTCTTGCAATCCTTTACTTTTTTATCGTTTATTGATAGAACATTTTTATAACATTTTTCGATTGGCATTGACAACTGACTTTGTGGACCGGTCTTGATCAGCGTAAAATTTAAATAAATAGTGGGCCCGGCAGTGGCTGAGCATTGAATGAAGCCATCATTCTTAATATATTTCAAAACTCTGTAGCTTGAGATTGCGAACTTCTCCTTGTTGGTGCCTCTAAATCCTTTGAACAGTGCTTTGAAATGTTCTGTGTGATTATGGATCATTTTTTGATTGACGTCTACCACTTTGAAATTTTTAGATGTTTCTGTAACAAGCTTCTTCCATTCTTCTGGAGTATATATTCGTTCCTTTTTTCTCTTATTTTTTTCGATAAGCCCAAAGGAACGGTCGTAGGGAAGGAAGCTGTGCCCTGGCTCAGGATATTGATGGATAACCTGGGTGATATTATTTGACTCTATGTTAGTTAAGGTGTACAAATATTTTACGAGAGTTTGATTTTTATTTTGCGCAAAAGCATTATCAGAGAATATATTTAGCTCTGTAACTTCCAAAGGAAGGTAGGTTTGGATATAATGTTGAAAAAAGCTGATAACTTCATTGGAACCTTTCTTTCCAGTGGCTTCATCATACATATAAAACGTGGAAATACCAGTTTTTGCTGAAAAAATGCAAAAGTTGTACACCCACAGCTGCCTTTTGTAGAATACATCCCCCGCAGGTATATGCGGAAGTGGCAAATTTTGTTGATAGTCAAAGCATAACGTCTCCACATTAGGATTCTCCTTGGCAAGTGCATTCTTTTGTTCGAGGTTTTTGTAAAATACTTCTGCCTTATGCAAATGGACGGACTTCTCAGTCTGCAGAGCAACTTTGTTTGTATTATCTGTCTCTCCAGCTATTAGGTTAACCAAACGATCGCAAGTTTGGCACGTGTCTGACCGTGGCACACCAAAGCTGATATTGTAGTTCGATGTAAAATGGCGGTAATAAAAGTCATATGTGACCTCTGGTTGACATTGTTCACCACTGACAAGACGTTGATAAACAGCTGCCTCATATTTTTTCAAGTACATCATATGCATTTTTGATATATTTAAATCTGAAGGTAAGTAATACTTACCATCATTTTTTTCTCGGCTATAGTGCGAACTTCTTCTGGGAAAACTCTTTATGTGATTGTCTATCTGCATTTTTATTTGACAGGGTATTTTATTGGGACGATTTTCATGCTTTCCTCTCATATCAGCTGATGGTGTTATGTTTGTCGTCAAACGAGAAGCTAATCGGTCTACTCGATGTTTGGTGATTCCATGGATGGCCATAAAAGCTTTTTTACACACTTAATGTTCTTCGGAGCCCACACGTATCTGCAAAAAAACGACAAACTTTTTTAGCACTGTGAGCAATATTATGAAGACAAGGCATGGAAACATGTATCATGTATCGATTTTGCAGTTTTACCTACCTTATAAACATGTGAAATTGATTTTTGTGTTCCTTCACCGGTCCTTTGACGTTTACGGGCTATTGGCTTTGACGAAATTAGCCCAGCTAGATATAGGTCTTGTTTCTCCTTATCTGCTAGTTTATTGAAAGCTTCTAAGAGCGATTGCCTGATTTGTTGGGTTATATTTAAGAAACATCGTCGTGGGCAAACACAATCTCTTCCGACCACTTTTTTCGACACGACTTTCTTAGCAGTATTCACATACTCTTCTCCACTAGCCCTTGAATTCTTGCGGACATTTCTGGCCCATTCATGTTCACGCCTTGGACGTTTTCGCCCTTTTTTGACATTCTATAACTTTTTTGGTTGTTTGCGGACACGAAATTTGGTTTTACGTATTCCTCTATGTGTTCCAGGTTCACCTGTTTCAGTTGGTACATATTCACTTCCCGAACTTTGAAAAGGTTCCGACTCTGAATCTTGTTCCGACATGACCTATTTAAACGTTAGACACGTACTTTCAAAGATGAACAATGAACTGATTAACGAGTAACGATGGCCAGCCAAACACCTGTTATGACGGTGGCATCCCCACTCAGGCAAGTCCCCACCACCATACGCAGCTTGGAGCAATAGTCAGGCAAGTCCTGGACTTGCCTGTTTCTTGAGCCAAATTGGATGAACGGGCAAGTCCTTCGCCATTATATTTCCACTAATATGCCACGGATTTGCCTGATTCTTGCACCAAAAGATGCGCAATTTCAATTTGTCTAGGTTGACATGTTCAACTCATTTTATGAGGAAAATGGACTGTAATTACAGTATTTGAAATGTTTTTTATCCAATTTGGTTTAGTTTTTAATTTTTCTTTCAGTTGAGTGGATTTTAAATTATTGAGTTGTGTAATATTTTTGAATTTGACTCTATGGAACAGTTTATCATAGGACAATTGTTGTTTGTGTGAGAAATTTTGAAAAATTAATTCATTCGTGAGTGAGATGATTTCTGTTTTTAATGTCTTTAGAGAAGTTTCTAGGTTATTGATTAATGAATGGTTTGATACAATTTCAATATTCAAAAGTTTTGTTCCTAACCTGTAATTTTGTTCTTTACTATTGGTCTGAGCCTCCTGTCTCAGTAATAGGTTTTCTATTGGTTTGGTTGAAGATGTGATGTGGTTTGGTAAAATTCCTAATTTCCTGCATTGGAGCAAGAAACATCGTCTATTGTATTCCTTTGCAAGCTTCCTTTTTGATTTCGACCATGACTTCAGCTTCTCCACTGCTATGTCTCCAAATGTTGTCGAGATGTTCCGATAAAACCCCATATCTGTGGATTATTTGTAGAAGGGTAGTCGTTGCTGACTAGTTAGGAATAAACTAGGGAATATTGGGGACTGCAGCAAAGTCAAAAAGAGTACTCTTTAAAGTTGGTCCAAGCTTTCGAAAATCTTTATTTTCATCATCAGGGAGTCTGTAAAGTGATTATTCATGAGTATCATGTAGTTGAAGTGATGAAATCTTTGTGTACTTACAACTTTGTTGAGGATGGCTGACATGATGTTCATGTATAATTTCTTTATGTGTCTTGGTGACATAACATGAATAAGCCCAAAAGTCATCGATAAAAATACAAATACATTACATTGAATCACACGTTAAAATATTATAAACTAGTTAAAAGTCACATCTTCCACCACATGGTTGGAATTGTTAGCAGATAAGGTTATTGCAAATGGTGCCGGGAAATGAGTTTTTTTGAAAAATGAATATGACTGACATATGACAGTGTGTGTGAAGACAATTGTCATGTCAAACTGCACAAAACAGTGGTACCAACAGACAATGCGTACCAACGTTGAAAACTGAAATTTGAATTGATTATGAGTTTTTGCTTTTGGGTGTATGATAAATTGACATTCATCATACAGGGCGTGGAAATGAATTCTAAATTGAGACTCTATCACGAATCTGCGATTAGAGGTCTATAAAAATCACAAGTTTCCATCGTTCAAGTTTGAACCCCCTGATTGGGTATGAAAGTGTTGAAAAGGAATATTCTCAGATAAATTATAAACATACAAAAATGGATATATATATATATTATGAGTTATCTAAAGACAGTAAAAAGGAATAAATCTCACTCAAATGATTAATATCCGTTTTTTTATTTATGCAATTATTGCATTGTGATATAAAAGCCATTTCTAAGAAAGTTCTTTTTATCAGATGTTTTTCTCGTGATAGGATTTTAACAGCATCAAAATTCATACGGTGATCATATTTATTCACATGTTCTGCAAGTGCACATCTTTCTGGGTGCAGTCTGCAATCACTTCTATGTGAGATTATTCTATTGGATAGTGACCTCGATGTTTGGCCTATATATTGGTTGTTACAATCATGGCAAGGAATACTATGAATTACATTTGTGTTAGATAACAAGGGCACTTTATCTTTGATTTTAGTGTGCAAGGATTTGATAGTTACTACTGTTCTGTATGCTATTTTTAAGTTACATGTTGATGGAAATAATCTGGTCAGTTGTGGTGTTACCTCTCTTATATTGGGTAGTGAAGTGAAAATGATTGGCGCTGGAATTGTCTCAGGGATTGTTGCAATTTGTTGTGGATCTGGGTTGTCAATTGAATTGTCAGGTTGATCAATGGATGGTGCATTAAATAATATTGATTTTACTAATTTGACCGGATATGAGTTGTCAACGAAAAGTTGTAAAAGAATTTTAAAATTTTTATTATGGAAAGTATTGTCTGAGATTCTCATCACTCTGGTTTTCATTTGCTTGACCAAGTTAACTTTCATAGATCTTTTGTGGTACGATTCGAAGTTCATGTACCTGCCAGAGCTGCAAGGTTTCCTGTACCAGTCTATCAGGATCTTGTTCTCGTTAGTGCGAATGAATTTTGTGTCGAGAAAAGGTACAGAACAGTTCGTATCTTCCTTTTCAATTGTAAATCGAATGTGTGGGTCATAGCTGTTGAATGTAAAAAGAACCTCATCAATATTTTCTTCTGGGATTGCTAAGATGATGTCATCCACATATTTTTTTAAAAATAAGGGTTCAACTGATAAAACGGGAATCACAGTATCTAACAGATCATCCATGACATAGGCTGCTAAAATTGGAGAAATTGATGCACCCAAGGGAGTGCCAAAAACTTGTTTGAAAAATTTATTATCAAATGAAAAATATGTGTTATCAAAAAGGAATTTTAAAATTGTTAGACAACTTTCCAAGTTCAAATTGCAAAACTCACTGATACGGTCCCAGTTTTTTTGTACTGATATTAAGCATGTTTCTAAGTATACATTGCTAAAAAGAGAGACAACATCCAAACTAGCCAGAACATAACCAGGAGGTAATCTCATGTTGTTGAATTTTTCTGATACTTCAAAAGAATCTTTAATATAGTATTCATTATCATAGTTGTAAGCTTTAGTTAAAATGTTGGTTAAAAATGCAGCTAAAGGCTCAGTGGGAGCACTAATTGATGCCACTATTGGTCTCACTGATAAAGTCGGTTTATGGATTTTTGGTAAAGCATAAAATTTTCGTGAAATTCCATTATAGCTAGTGAGCTTCTTTTTTGTACTGTCATCAATCTGTTTCGTGGAGTTCAAAGTTTTCACTAATTCATTGGATTTTCTCTGTATTGAAGCAGTTGGATCTTTATTGAGTTCAATATATGAATTACTATTCGTAATGATTTCGTTGGATAAGTTAAAATATTGTTCTTTTTCCATAATAACCGTGACATTCCCTTTGTCTGATTGTGTTAAGATCAGATTTGGGTTTTCTTTGAGAAATTTTCTTGATTTAATTAATAATTTGTGAAAAATTGATGGTTGTTCTTGACTAGATGTTTGAATGTAATTTGTTATTATGTTAGTTGCTCTAGCTATAGTGATATTTCTCTGTACTTGATCAGTGATAGAGGAAGTGATGCAATCAACATCTGTTAAAATGTCCTTTATCGAAATGTCCTTTTTTATCACAGGTTCGATACTAAATTTCGGTCCTAAGGCTAAAAATTGTAAAATGTCATCTGGAATTACAGTATTTGAAATGTTTTTTATCCAATTTGGTTTAGTTTTTAATTTTTCTTTCAGTTGAGTGGATTTTAAATTATTGAGTTTTGTAATATTTTTGAATTTTACTCTATGGAACAGTTTATTATAGGACAATTGTTGTTTGTGTGAGAAATTTTGAAAAATTAGTTCATCCCCACTGAGCCTTTAGCTGCATTTTTAACCAACATTCTAACTAAAGCTCACAACTATGATAATGAATACTATATTAAAGATTCTTTTGAAGTATCAGAAAAATTCAACAACATGAGATTACCTCCTGGTTATGTTTTGGCTAGTTTGGATGTTGTCTCTCTTTTTAGCAATGTATACTTAGAAACATGCTTGAGATCAGTACAAAAAAACTGGGACCGTATCAGTGAGTTTTGCAATTTGAACTTGGAAAGTTGTCTAACAATTTTAAAATTCCTTTTTGATAACACATATTTTTCATTTGATAATAAATTTTTCAAACAAGTTTTTGGCACTCCCATGGGTGCATCAATTTCTCCAATTTTAGCAGCCTATGTCATGGATGATCTGTTAGATACTGTGATTCCCGTTTTATCAGTTGAACCCTTATTTTTAAAAAAATATGTGGATGACATCATCTTAGCAATCCCAGAAGAAAATATTGATGAGGTTCTTTTTACATTCAACAGCTATGACCCACACATTCAATTTACAATTGAAAAGGAAGATACGAACTGTTCTGTACCTTTTCTCGACACAAAATTCATTCGCACTAACGAGAACAAGATCCTGATAGACTGGTACAGGAAACCTTGCAGCTCTGGCAGGTACATGAACTTCGAATCGTACCACAAAAGATCTATGAAAGTTAACTTGGTCAAGCAAATGAAAACCAGAGTGATGAGAATCTCAGACAATACTTTCCATAATAAAAATTTGAAAATTCTTTTACAACTTTTCGTTGACAACTCATATCCGGTCAAATTAGTAAAATCAATATTATTTAATGCACCATCCATTGATCAACCTGACAATTCAATTAACAACCCAGATCCACAACAAATTGCAACAATCCCTGAGACAATTCCAGCGCCAATCATTTTCACTTCACTACCCTATATTAGGGTCCCTTGATGGAAATTGACATTAAAGTCATCTTAACAGGGTACGGACAGATCATAGCTGCATTCTTTTTTAATGATTTAGAGACTTTAGTTTTGTCTACTGGCATCCCTGACATTGCTGTCACGTCGCATCCATGGGCGCTACAGAAAATCATTCGAAATTTTAATAATAGATATGTACAGGGTTTTCAATTGTTGAGGAAGATCATATGGTGAACAAGTTTTGTGATGAAGATCCGATTCTATTCAAAATTGATATCTGAGGGTTTTCGGGGTAAGAGATAATGATTGTTTCGTCAAAATTAGAAAATCCAAGATGACGACGGATCCAATATGGCGAAAGACATTAGTTTATATAATTACTACTCTATCACAAAAAGAAAATATGCAGGATGCAAGAGTGAAAATAACGTGCCTATGAGTTATACTGCGTATACCTACTTGTTTGTTACTTTCATCAATAAATTATTCGAAAAATGACTTTGTATTTAAGGAAGACGGAAGAATCATATGTATAACATGGGAGTGAGGTATATTCTATTCTTTATTTCCTGCACATTTTACGTATTACTTTTTATATCAGCCTACTTTTCGTCCTAGACGAAGTTTTATACATAGTTTATATTAGTCACTCCATAAATTCTTCGAGTTGGATTTCCGAAAATATATTTAGCACACATTACATGAGTACAGTAGTTCAGATATTAACATCGAGGTTTTCACCATTTCTCAATCATAAAGGTCAGCTCATTCAGCTCATAGATAAACTACTGCCCAGTTTGAAATCAGAATTCAGTCAGTCAATTCAGTCAACCCTTGTATACAGTCTGAGAACAGTCTTTTTTGGTGAAATATATTGAGCTTTCAGTAAAATTCATATGTTCCCTTAGCTACCTCTCGAAAATTCTGCTGGAGTATAGTAAACTCTAAAACTAGAGGATTGTTCATCTATATTTTGGTATAGTTGAATCAGGAATTCTATATGGAAATAACGTATGATACGCCAGTGACCTCAATATAACCTAAAAAACAACAAATGCCAAAAATCTAGTGTTTATCCCCAGAAATGAATAAAGATGGAACTATATAACTGTTTCACAAACACTTTAGAGTGAGAGGAGACGAGGATCTGTCCGTACCCTGTTAAGATGACAAATACGTCAGTTTACATCAAGGGAACCTACCCTATATAAGAGAGTGTAATGTGTTTTTGTTATCAAACAAAAAGATATAGAATATAACAAAACATATTACCATGCTAACGGCAGCTTTTCATCGGCGGCATATGGGTTGTGAGTTTATTGCTTATGAGTTATATTTTGATTGATGATATTAAGTAGATTAAATTATTGAATAAAGAAAATGACAAAGTTACAAAAAATGAATGCTACAAATTTTATTTGGACGCCACTGATTCTTTCAAGCTATGTTCTGCTTTGGATAAAAATCAGAAACCTGAAAAGTGGGAGTTGAACCGTTAGTAAAATAAAAAAAAAATAAAACAGGAATTTTACCTAAGAGATTTAATATAAATGCATATATGATATGTATGTAGATATAAATGCATATATGATATGTATGTAGATATAAATGCATATATGATATGTATGTACAATAATTATTTACATGGTTTTGTTGAATGATTATCAATTTTGGAGAATTCAATGAAATGTCAATTTAAATATTCATTATGCATAAGATCAAAAAGCCCACTTGAAACTTACCTATGTTTTCAAGCTGTTAGAAAAATAATATAGTATTAAATATACCCTGGGGAAAATTCATGAATTTTGTTGGGGGTGTAAATGTTGTTAATGAATAATATATGTACCTATGGTAACTTGTGAATGTTCAGAAGGGCTTGAACATTATCAATGTCATATAAATTATTTCATATTTGAATTATGTCGTTATATTATGTAGATCCAAAATCAATTCAACATAAAAAGAAATGAACATGATACGACTGGCCTGTTAGTTAGTTATCCAACGTTGATCCACTGATCCATGGCATGGTCGAAACGTAACAAAATCTGCTGCTGCAGGTGTCTTCCAAGAAGAAAAAGGTGATAATAAAATGTGTCTATTCTTCTTATGGTGCTGATGCTACTGGGAAGTTCCCAATGGTGCTTTAGCACCTACAAGTGACCATCACGTGGTCTTTGGTAGCAACAAGTTGGCCCACACTGCTCTCTGGTAGCACAGGGGACTGATTTGATGTGCCTCTATCGAAATGGGTGTCCAAGGAATACATCATATCAAAAAACCCTATAAGAAACGAGACCTCTTGTTCAACTGAACCGAGAAACAAAAAACGTGGTGCAACTTACCTCTGGATCCAAGAGGGTTTTCCAGACAAATCAATGATAATATAGTGCCGTTAACTGGAAACATCTTTATGGCTAAAATTAACGATGCCCACCGCATCCTTCAACAGGAAAATAAACTCTAAAAGAGTTTAATGAATCGTGGCAAAGCACGAAGCACGAAGCACGACCTCTCTACTCGCCCAGTGCCAAGATGGAGATGACGGAAACGAGCTTTCCGGAAATATTCCAGACAAGATATCCCCACTCAAGCAATATTCAACGAGACCACTCGAGACAGCAGGTGACTATGTAGTCAGGTGAAAGTGAAACGACACGAACTTACACGAACTTTCTGTAAGCAATCAACAGCAACCAATTAAACATTAGAAGAAGAAGAAAGTTGTTTACAGATTACACAGAAGATGAAGAATTCGATTGACGTTTATCATCAAAGTATTTTTCTTACCACACATTCCAAGAAGATAAACATTGGATGAACTTTGAAAAATAAAAAATAAAAATTATTATTATTTTGATAATAACTACCCACACATATATGGACGGACTCTATATACATGACAGGTAAGCTCAATGCATTTTCTAAGAAAACTGTATCTTATCTGAGTATCATATGATTGATAAAAGAAGGTCTAACACTGTCTTTCAACTTCTTTCAGGTTTGAAAAGGAGCTGTAAATAATTATGAAAACACTGGAAACTGTAATAAAGATATAAAGCAAGAGGTGCTTGTAGATTGTGTTGCCAAGGAAACATTGTGAAATATTTCATGACAGCTGTAATAAACAATAACTGACTGGTAAGTTTGTTTTCATTGTACTTAGATTATCATAAGTGTATCATTATAAAATATAATATTAGGTATTTCAATTTAACCTTTTCTTTGTTACAGATTCTACTGGTGAGGTGTTACAGCAGAATACAGGGAGAGACAGTGGACATACAAGGTGGTGTTACAATATTTATACCATATGAACTGTGTGGAACTAAATTCCAAATAAAGGTAGGAAAACTATAATAGTGTTTGTTTTATTATAGCACAAACGAGTAACGTTTAGGTGAGCTTACTTGTTAGGAAAATAAAAACGTTACACTACCCCTCTCCAAAAAAAAAATAGGCTATCCTGATAGACTATTTTTACTAGACTATCAGATATTACAAACTAAATAAATTTGCTTGTACTATAAAATATTTTATGATAAGCAAACTTTGACTGGACTATCAAATAGATACCATTAAAATATCATAAAGATTCAAAGATATATTTCAATCGTTGAACAATAAGTTCTCTTGACAATAAAAAATAGAAGTATATCAAAATGTATGTTGATAATTTTTCAAAATTATAAATAAAATTTATGATTTGTGTTTCTGTGGCCTGATAACTGCGCGTATCACTCGCCCTAATGGGTACAAGATTGGTAAGTGTCATAATTGGTAAAAGTCAAAATTAGTAAGTGTCAAAATTGGTAAGGGACATAATCAGTAGAAGTCTTCCACAAACACTAAATTTTAAATTTACATACTATTTAAGATAAATTAAATATACAAGAAAACATATATCTAGTAGGCTGAACTAGATTAAATGTCTATATACAAGAAAATGGGGTTTTAGGAGAGTAATGAATTTTTCCATGGCCATGGCAATATACAAGAATGTTTTCCGCGAAAAAAAAAAATATACAAAGAGCTTCAAGCTCGGGGATTAAATGATAATACTCTATCAAAACGAAACTAATCTGAGTTTGATGAATCTTCGTCACCAATATCAGGGGGTTCAGGTCCTTGATAGGCTTTCAGGTCTTTAATATGCCATTTACCAACCTTTGAACCTGATTCAAGATCTTCTAGTTCATAGACTAGACGTGAACATTTCTTCCTAACGCGCGATGAAATAAATCTGGGAGCAAGTTTAGCAGCGAACATATCCCCTTTATTGGACTTAGCCCTATTTCGTCGCCAAACAGTATCTCCCACAAAAAATTCTACATTACGCTTGCGTAGGTTGTATGTTCTACAATTTCTTTCATAGGCCTTATGAAGTTTTTCTCTAACGTTTGCAAAAATATTACTTAAACCTTGAAGATTCGCTGCATAAGCATTTCGATCTCCAGGAACTATCTCAATATCATCTCTAGATTCATGACCATCATAAAATTTTCCAGAGATTGGAACATGTCTTCCAAAGACTAAAAATGCAGGTGAATAACCAGTGACTTCGTGTTTAGCGGTATTGAGAGCCTGACGAATTTTATGTATTTCCATATCCCAATCACGGTGTTCGTCAATGTAGCTACGTATCGCTGTTTCAATCGTACGATTATTTCTTTCCACGAAATTACACTGTGGTGAATAAATTGCATTATACCAGATTTTTTCAACTTCATATTTATCACACAACTTTCTAAAATTTTTACTTATAAACTGCACGCCATTATCACAAATAATGTACTGCGGAACACCATAGTTCAAAAATACCTCGTTCTCTAAAATTCTCTCAACTAGAGGGGCTTTGGCGTTCTTTAAAGGATACAAAAGATTATACTTTGAAAACCAATCGGAGATTACTAATATCCATCTATTCTGCTTCTTAGAAGGTGGCAGTGGACCTATTAAATCCAATCCAATAATTTGGAATGGCCAACTAACTTGTTTTTCGTTACCCATTAATCCCATTCGACCTGTACTAGGTGTTTTCTGAGCACCGCATACTTTACAAGATCTGACAAATTTCAAAATATCGTGGCGCATTTTTGGCCAATAATAACGTTCCTGTACTCGATGTAGCGTCTTATAGAACCCGAGATGTGCACACAGTGGCGGGTCATGACAGGATTTGACTACATCCAACCTTTGTGGTTTTGGAACCAGATACTTCCATTCTGACAAGTTTGACTTCAACGGTAAATTGGAAGGTGCATATTTGAAAACATAGTCATCCTCTACCTTCCACTGTGGGAACCTCTCTGGATCCTCAAGAATTTTTTCTCTGAGATTATTAAACCAAGGGTCTATTCTATCTGTATCGATATCAAAAAGTGCAATTTCGAAATTTTCATCAGCCTGTTCATTTTCCGGAACAATCCTAGAGAGAAAATCAGGCACGACATTATGAGTTCCAGGACGATGGACTAAGTCAAATGAGTGCTGGCGCAGTTTTACTGCCCACCTCTGAAGTTTACCTGAAGGGTTTTGTAAGTTATTTAGCCATAACAAAGAATAATGATCAACTATGGCGGTAAATCTCACGCCTTCTATATAAGGTCTAAATTTTTCAATACAAAAAATTAAAGCCAATAATTCTTTCTCAACTGTTGAATAACCACGTTCTGCCTTAGACAAGGTACGACTAGCATAAGCTATTACTCGTTCGTCTCCGTCTATTACTTGAGTCAAAATTCCACCAAGACCTGTATTTGAAGCATCACTCTGTATAGTAAATTTTTTACTAAAGTCTGGTTGACATAAAATTGGTGATGAGATTAAAAGTTGTTTAATTTTGATGAAAGAAGCTTCGGCTGCTTCATTCCAAGTAACAGGTTGATTTTTCTTTTTGCCTTTTAAAAGATCATTAATTGGAGATACAATTGTAGAGAACATTTCAATAAATCGTCTGTACCAACTACATAACCCTACAAAACGTTTAATCTCGGTTGTAGTCTTCGGACGAGGATAGTTAACCATACTGGCTATTTTATCTGGGTCGGTGCGAAGGGAATTCGAACCCACGATAAAACCTAAGAACTTTAATTCTGTTTTGAAAAATTCACACTTCTCTAAGTTGATAGTTAAATTTGCCTCTAATAATTTATCCTTAACTTCCTTTAATAAGCTTAAATGTTCTTCAAAAGTTGACCCGGTGACTATTATGTCGTCAATATATGAAAAAAATTTAGGTTCATACTTAGGACCAAAAATTGCATCAACTAATCTCTGCTGTGTCTGAGCAGCATTTGAAAGACCGAAAGGCATAGTAACAAATTGAAATTGTCCTCTTCCAACAACACTGAAAGCTGTTTTTTCCCTTGATAATGGATCTAAAGGTACTTGCCAAAATGCTTTTCTCAAATCGATTGAAGAAATATACTTTGCATCTCTAAGTGAAGCTAAAATTCTTTCTATATTCGGAAGTGGATAACTATCATGCTTGGTTATGGCATTGAGAGGTCTTCCATCAAAACAAAAACGGTATTCATTATTCTTCTTTTTGACTAATAGTACTGGCGAACAATAGGGACTGTTTGACGGCTCAATAACTCCAAGATCCAACATTTCATCGAGTTCTTTATTTAATATATTGTGCATATATGGAGATAAGACAAATGGCCTTTTTCTAAATGGTGGTGCATCACCTGTATCAATACTGAGAGTAATTTTATTGGTACGCCCCAATCTGGATTTACTATTTATAAGATCAAAAGATTTAATGACAGCTTCTGCCTGAGCTCGTTCATCAGTTGAAAGCTCATCTAACGACCATAAAGTTGGCATAACTGTTGGAACATTACTGTTCTGTACAACATCAATATTAGCTTGTCCAGATTGGATCTGCCATGAGTTATCTTTAAAATCTACACAAAGATTAAATTGCTTAGCAAAATCTACTCCAAAAATAAAAGCTTGTGGTAAGGAAGGAACAACAAGAGCATTAATGATCTGACAAAAATCTCCAATAACAATGGGTAAGTCAACAACACCTTCCACATTTTTCTGAGTACCGTCTGCTGTACTAACATGTTTATGTGAAGCGCGAATAATTTTTAAATTCAATTTTTCTAAAATATCTAAACCATCAGAGCCAACGATAGAGGCATTCGCCCCACTATCGAATAAAACAATAATATCCTGATCAATCAGCTTAAGTTTTATATAAGGACGGTTATCTAAGGGTTTAGTCACAAAGACGGGCAAAATATTTAAATTTGAATCTGAAATATTTCTTGGACTACTAATTTGTGGCTGAAGATTATTAGTACTTGATTGAGAAAAATTGGATTTAGAAGAATCAACATTTTTAGAATTAAATTTACTCTTATAATATGACAAACTACTATTTCCTCTAGTGGTGACCTGACTGTAAATGAGACTTTGCTGGTCACTATGCAAATCTCTCCTTATTAGTTTTTTGGTCTCGAACAATTTGGACAGGTTGCGGTTTTAACTTCTGCTAAACCACATTTAAAACAGAAAACTTTTCTTTTAGCTTTACAGTCCTGAAACAGGTGGTTTGCTAAATTGCAATTCCAACAAACAACATTTTTATCATTCCTCTTTACATTTGAATTGTTACTATTTTGATTAGAAATTGAAGTAGAAGGGCTATTATTAGGTCTATAATTGTTATTCTGGTTAGAAGTGGATGTTGAAGGACTGTTATTAGTTCTGAAATGGTTATTATGATTGTGGTTACTATATCTGTAAGTTTTTCTAAAGTTTTTATTCTGAAAATTATTTTTAGATTCATTTCTAAAATTTGCTCTATCACTATACTGTCCAGATTGTTCAGAAATCTCGGAAACTTGGAAACTAGAAGTATTTCTATTTTTAAGATAATTTGCTTCCTCTAATTTTCTACAGTATGCAGAAAAATCTGAAATTGTACTAATATCTATCAGAGCCAACTGACTAATGAATTCAGGCAGAAGGTTTTGTCTCAAATATTTTATCTTGGTAACTTCCGCAGGAGTATGAGAAAGTCTAGAAAAAAGTGCTTCTATATGCGCAATATAAATAGCTACAGGTTCATTACGTTTTTGCTTACGCTTCTTAACTTGCTCCCATATCTCTTCATCAGCATTTGAATGCAGGAAGTCTCTTTTGAGAAGAGCAACAAGTGAGTCCCAATTCTGCACAATAGTTTTAACACTACGAAACCACACAAAGGCATCACCTTCAAAAAGCTCTACAGCTGATTCAAATAGGTTGCTTTCTGATACTTTTCGTGACTGAGCTAATTCAGTAACACGTTCCAAAAATTCATACAAAGTTCTAGAATCTCCATTAAATTTTATTCCCCAATTTGAAATAGGAACTGTATTTTTAGAACAATTAATTACTTGAGGTGCTGCACTTACTACAGGAGGAGTGACATTATTTACAATTGGTGTTTCATTAATCTTTACATAACCATGAAGATCAGCTTCTAAAGTTAAAGAAGTTGCAAAAGATTCTGACTTAAATGTTCTAAAATCATTGAGTATATTTTCAGCTACTCTCCCTTCAATAAGTAAAAATGTATCTAATCTATTGATTCTATTGGTCACATGACTCAATCTAGACTTTGTTCTTTGAAAAATATTATCATTGGGATCTCCAATATCAGCAAAATCAATAATATTGGCAGCAATCTGTGTAAAAGTTCTATTAATTTCATTCTGTTCTTTAACAAAATCAAAAGCATAATTATTTAAATCCACTGTAAAATCAGGAGTCGCTTGCTCTCTTTCCAAAAGCCTTCTTAGCATTTTGCGTTTATCCGAAACGACACGTGTAGTAGTAACCCTACGAATAGCTAGTTCATACTCCAGTTCATAATCAACCAAATGGTTGACTTTAAAATTTTCAAGATTCATATTGCCAAAATATTTTCAAAAATAAATACTGAACTTAACTACACCCTGTATAGAATTCAACTGTCTCACCCTGTACTCCAGGTTCACCCTGTATTTCAACAAAAAAAAATTGTAAGACAGTGTCAGCTTTCCAAAATATCCAAAATTTCACCAAAGAAATTATATGTTACAAATATTAATACTCAATATTTCAATATAAACTCAATAATCAAAGTTGAATTTCAACTGAGAAATTCCAATAAGAAAATCTATATCAGATTTTAGCAAAAACTGTTTCTGGTAGTTCTTACTCAAGAAAACAAACTCAAAGTTTAAATGATTATTTAAATCAGAAATTGACCATCACTTTTGATGCCAAAAAAAAAATAATGTGTATCTCAAATACAACATAAATGAACGTTGACCATCCTAGTTTGAATGTCAAAATGAAATTTCTATATCAAATATAGGTATAGCTTTAAATCAAGTAAGTGATTCCTAAAGTGAAGAATCCAACTCAAAATTAATCAAATATTGACCATCTATGTAGATGCCAAAAGAAAATTTGCATTTCAATACTGAAATCACAACTAAATGAATTTTAGAAGTCAAGATCGTCACCTTGAACTTCCTATATGAGATTAACTCTCTGCATTAAAGAAAAATAAATTTCAAAAAAAAATATTGAATATCAGCTATTGTGGCTGATTTAAATTCAACAACTAAATTCAAAATATACTGCAAAAAAGGTTGTCAGTTTAGTGAAGTTGCTGAGATTTTATTTTTTCAAATATATCCAATGAAGTAAAAAAAAATAACAGCAATATCTATAAACCACCAAAACATAGACATATTTTAGAAGTATGTAATTTACTTCTAATAGGCACCATAAAAAGATAAACAAGAAAACAAATATGACAAAAATTTCACCATGTATCTAAGAATGTAAATATTTATTGTACTGTGGGGCAAACTTTTGAAAATGTAAAATATCTATTTTTTTTTTTTATTTTACTGGTTCTCCTCTTTTTAAAAAATATATTTTATCAAACAAACAAGCAATCAAGCAAGCAGGAAAGCAGGCCCAACACGTTGAGGCGCCATTTTGTGTAATGTGTTTTTGTTATCAAACAAAAAGATATAGAATATAACAAAACATATTACCATGCTAACGGCAGCTTTTCATCGGCGGCATATGGGTTGTGAGTTTATTGCTTATGAGTTATATTTTGATTGATGATATTAAGTAGATTAAATTATTGAATAAAGAAAATGACAAAGTTACAAAAAATGAATGCTACAAATTTTATTTGGACGCCACTGATTCTTTCAAGCTATGTTCTGCTTTGGATAAAAATCAGAAACCTGAAAAGTGGGAGTTGAACCGTTAGTAAAATAAAAAAAAAATAAAACAGGAATTTTACCTAAGAGATTTAATATAAATGCATATATGATATGTATGTAGATATAAATGCATATATGATATGTATGTAGATATAAATGCATATATGATATGTATGTACAATAATTATTTACATGGTTTTGTTGAATGATTATCAATTTTGGAGAATTCAATGAAATGTCAATTTAAATATTCATTATGCATAAGATCAAAAAGCCCACTTGAAACTTACCTATGTTTTCAAGCTGTTAGAAAAATAATATAGTATTAAATATACCCTGGGGAAAATTCATGAATTTTGTTGGGGGTGTAAATGTTGTTAATGAATAATATATGTACCTATGGTAACTTGTGAATGTTCAGAAGGGCTTGAACATTATCAATGTCATATAAATTATTTCATATTTGAATTATGTCGTTATATTATGTAGATCCAAAATCAATTCAACATAAAAAGAAATGAACATGATACGACTGGCCTGTTAGTTAGTTATCCAACGTTGATCCACTGATCCATGGCATGGTCGAAACGTAACAAAATCTGCTGCTGCAGGTGTCTTCCAAGAAGAAAAAGGTGAGAATAAAATGTGTCTATTCTTCTTATGGTGCTGATGCTACTGGGAAGTTCCCAATGGTGCTTTAGCACCTACAAGTGACCATCACGTGGTCTTTGGTAGCAACAAGGGGGCCCACACTGCTCTCTGGTAGCACAGGGGACTGATTTGATGTGCCTCTATCGAAATGGGTGTCCAAGGAATACATCATATCAAAAAACCCTATAAGAAACGAGACCTCTTGTTCAACTGAACCGAGAAACAAAAAACGTGGTGCAACTTACCTCTGGATCCAAGAGGGTTTTCCAGACAAATCAATGATAATATAGTGCCGTTAACTGGAAACATCTTTATGGCTAAAATTAACGATGCCCACCGCATCCTTCAACAGGAAAATAAACTCTAAAAGAGTTTAATGAATCGTGGCAAAGCACGAAGCACGACCTCTCTACTCGCCCAGTGCCAAGATGGAGATGACGGAAACGAGCTTTCCGGAAATATTCCAGACAAGATATCCCCACTCAAGCAATATTCAACGAGACCACTCGAGACAGCAGGTGACTATGTAGTCAGGTGAAAGTGAAACGACACGAACTTACACGAACTTTCTGTAAGCAATCAACAGCAACCAATTAAACATTAGAAGAAGAAGAAAGTTGTTTACAGATTACACAGAAGATGAAGAATTCGATTGACGTTTATCATCAAAGTATTTTTCTAACCACACATTCCAAGAAGATAAACATTGGATGAACTTTGAAAAATAAAAAATAAAAATTATTATTATTTTGATAATAACTACCCACACATATATGGACGGACTCTATATACATGACAGGTAAGCTCAATGCATTTTCTAAGAAAACTGTATCTTATCTGAGTATCATATGATTGATAAAAGAAGGTCTAACACTGTCTTTCAACTTCTTTCAGGTTTGAAAAGGAGCTGTAAATAATTATGAAAACACTGGAAACTGTAATAAAGATATAAAGCAAGAGGTGCTTGTAGATTGTGTTGCCAAGGAAACATTGTGAAATATTTCATGACAGCTGTAATAAACAATAACTGACTGGTAAGTTTGTTTTCATTGTACTTAGATTATCATAAGTGTATCATTATAAAATATAATATTAGGTATTTTAATTTAACCTTTTCTTTGTTACAGATTCTACTGGTGAGGTGTTACAGCAGAATACAGGGAGAGACAGTGTACATACAAGGTGGTGTTACAATATTTATACCATATGAACTGTGTGGAACTAAATTCCAAATAAAGGTAGGAAAACTATAATAGTGTTTGTTTTATTATAGCACAAACGAGTAACGTTTAGGTGAGCTTACTTGTTAGGAAAATAAAAACGTTACAAGAGGTAACACCACAACTGACCAGATTATTTCCATCAACATGTAACTTAAAAATAGCATACAGAACAGTAGTAACTATCAAATCCTTGCACACTAAAATCAAAGATAAAGTGCCCTTGTTATCTAACAAAAATGTAATTTATAGTATTCCTTGCCATGATTGTAACAACCAATATATAGGCCAAACATCGAGGTCACTATCCAATAGAATAATCTCACATAGAAGTGATTGCAGACTGCACCCAGAAAGATGTGCACTTGCAGAACATGTGAATAAATATGATCACCATATGAATTTTGATGCTGTTAAAATCCTATCACGAGAAAAACATCTGATGAAAAGAACTTTCTTAGAAATGGCTTTTATATCACAATGCAATAATTGCATAAATAAAAAAACGGATATTAATCATTTGAGTGAGATTTATTCCTTTTTACTGTCTTTAGATAACTCATAATCAATTCAATTTTCAGTTTTCAACGTCGGTACGCATTGTCTGTTGGTACCACTGTTTTGTGCAGTTTGACATGACAATTGTCTTCACACACACTGTCATATGTCAGTCATATTCATTTTTCAAAAAAACTCATTTCCCGGCACCATTTGTAATAACCTTATCTGCTAACAATTCCAACCATGTGGTGGAAGATGTGACTTTTAACTAGTTTATAATATTTTAACGTGTGATTCAATGTAATGTATTTGTATTTTTATCGATGACTTTTGGGCTTATTCATGTTATGTCACCAAGACACATAAAGAAATTATACATGAACATCATGTCAGCCATCCTCAACAAAGTTGTAAGTACACAAAGATTTCATCACTTCAACTACATGATACTCATGAATAATCACTTTACAGACTCCCTGATGATGAAAATAAAGATTTTCGAAAGCTTGGACCAACTTTAAAGAGTACTCTTTTTGACTTTGCTGCAGTCCCCAATATTCCCTAGTTTATTCCTAACTAGTCAGCAACGACTACCCTTCTACAAATAATCCACAGATATGGGGTTTTATCGGAACATCTCGACAACATTTGGAGACATAGCAGTGGAGAAGCTGAAGTCATGGTCGAAATCAAAAAGGAAGCTTGCAAAGGAATACAATAGACGATGTTTCTTGCTCCAATGCAGGAAATTAGGAATTTTACCAAACCACATCACATCTTCAACCAAACCAATAGAAAACCTATTACTGAGACAGGAGGCTCAGACCAATATTAAAGAACAAAATTACAGGTTAGGAACAAAACTTTTGAATATTGAAATTGTTTCAAACCATTCATTAATCAATAACCTAGAAACTTCTCTAATGACATTAAAAACAGAAATCATCACACTCACGAATGAATTAATTTTTCAAAATTTCTCACACAAACAACAATTGTCCTATAATAAACTGTTCCATAGAGTCAAATTCAAAAATATTACACAACTCAATAATTTGAAATCCACTCAACTGAAAGAAAAATTAAAAACTAAACCAAATTGGATGAAAAACATTTCAAATACTGTAATTCCAGATGACATTTTACAATTTTTAGCCTTAGGACCGAAATTTAGTATCGAACCTGTGATAAAAAAGGACATTTCGATAAAGGACATTTTAACAGATGTTGATTGCATCACTTCCTCTATCACTGATCAAGTACAGAGAAATATCACTATAGCTAGAGCAACTAACATAATAACAAATTACATTCAAACATCTAGTCAAGAACAACCATCAATTTTTCACAAATTATTAATTAAATCAAGAAAATTTCTCAAAGAAAACCCAAATCTGATCTTAACACAATCAGACAAAGGGAATGTCACGGTTATTATGGAAAAAGAACAATATTTTAACTTATCCGACGAAATCATTACGAATAGTAATTCATATATTGAACTCAATAAAGATCCAACTGCTTCAATACAGAGAAAATCCAATGAATTAGTGAAAACTTTGAACTCCACGAAACAGATTGATGACAGTACAAAAAAGAAGCTCACTAGCTATAATGGAATTTCACCAAAATTTTATGCTTTACCAAAAATCCATAAACCGACTTTATCAGTGAGACCAATAGTGGCATCAATTAGTGCTCCCACTGAGCCTTTAGCTGCATTTTTAACCAACATTTTAACTAAAGCTTACAACTATGATAATGAATACTATATTAAAGATTCTTTTGAAGTATCAGAAAAATTCAACAACATGAGATTACCTCCTGGTTATGTTTTGGCTAGTTTGGATGTTGTCTCTCTTTTCAGCAATGTATACTTAGAAACATGCTTAAGATCAGTACAAAAAAACTGGGACCGTATCAGTGAGTTTTGCAATTTGAACTTGGAAAGTTGTCTAACAATTTTAAAATTCCTTTTTGATAACACATATTTTTCATTCGATAATAAATTTTTCAAACAAGTTTTTGGCACTCCCATGGGTGCATCAATTTCTCCAATTTTAGCAGCCTATGTCATGGATGATCTGTTAGATACTGTGATTCCCGTTTTATCAGTTGAACCCTTATTTTTAAAAAAATATGTGGATGACATCATCTTAGCAATCCCAGAAGAAAATATTGATGAGGTTCTTTTTACATTCAACAGCTATGACCCACACATTCGATTTACAATTGAAAAGGAAGATACGAACTGTTCTGTACCTTTTCTCGACACAAAATTCATTCGCACTAACGAGAACACGATCCTGATAGACTGGTACAGGAAACCTTGCAGCTCTGGCAGGTACATGAACTTCGAATCGTACCACAAAAGATCTATGAAAGTTAACTTGGTCAAGCAAATGAAAACCAGAGTGATGAGAATCTCAGACAATACTTTCCATAATAAAAATTTGAAAATTCTTTTACAACTTTTCGTTGACAACTCATATCCGGTCAAATTAGTAAAATCAATATTATTTAATGCACCATCCATTGATCAACCTGACAATTCAATTGACAACCCAGATCCACAACAAATTGCAACAATCCCTGAGACAATTCCAGCGCCAATCATTTTCACTTCACTACCCTATATAAGAGAGGTAACACCACAACTGACCAGATTATTTCCATCAACATGTAACTTAAATATAGCATACAGAACAGTAGTAACTATCAAATCCTTGCACACTAAAATCAAAGATAAAGTGCCCTTGTTATCTAACACAAATGTAATTTATAGTATTCCTTGCCATGATTGTAACAACCAATATATAAGTCAAACATCGAGGTCACTATCCAATAGAATAATCTCACATAGAAGTGATTGCAGACTGCACCCAGAAAGATGTGCACTTGCAGAACATGTGAATAAATATGATCACCGTATGAATTTTGATGCTGTTAAAATCCTATCACGAGAAAAACATCTGATGAAAAGAACTTTCTTAGAAATGGCTTTTATATCACAATGCAATAATTGCATAAATAAAAAAACGGATATTTATCATTTGAGTGAGATTTATTCCTTTTTACTGTCTTTAGATAACTCATAATCAATTCAAATTTCAGTTTTCAACGTTGGTACGCATTGTCTGTTGGTACCACTGTTTTGTGCAGTTTGACATGACAATTGTCTTCACACACACTGTCATATGTCAGTCATATTCATTTTTCAAAAAAACTCATTTCCCGGCACCATTTGCAATAACCTTATCTGCTAACAATTCCAAACATGTGGTGGAAGATGTGACTTTTAACTAGTTTATAATATTTTAACGTGTGATTCAATGTAATGTATTTGTATTTTTATCGATGACTTTTGGGCTTATTCATGTTATGTCACCAAGACACATAAAGAAATTATACATGAACATCATGTCAGCCATCCTCAACAAAGTTGTAAGTACACAAAGATTTCATCACTTCAACTACATGATACTCATGAATAATCACTTTACAGACTCCCTGATGATGAAAATAAAGATTTTCGAAAGCTTGGACCAACTTCAAAGAGTACTCTTTTTGACTTTGCTGCAGTCCCCAATATTCCCTAGTTTATATATATATATATATATATATATATACAATTAATATTAGTAGCTGTATAAATCAATAGATTAGGTATAGGTTTTGTGGGGATGCAGCTGATGTGGGACTCAAAAGAAAACTCTTTTTACTTTTGAGAAAGCTTTCGGAATTTATTTAATTCCTTCGTCAGTCTCTAGTATATGAGGTTGTAGAATTGCAAATCAGAATAATATGTAGTATAAAATTGTAAAAAATGCATAAATTCATGGACAAAGTTATATTATTTTTATATCCATGAATTTATGCATTTTTTACAATTTTATACTACATATTATTCTGATTTGCAATTCTACAACCTCATATACTAGAGACTGACGAAGGAATTAAATAAATTCCGAAAGCTTTCTCAAAAGTAAAAAGAGTTTTCTTTTGAGTCCCACATCAGCTGCATCCCCACAAAACCTATACCTAATCTATATATATATAAATATATATCATTTTTGTCCCTTTTCAATACTCTCACCCAATCAAGGGGTTCAAACTTGAACGATGGGAACTTGTTATTTTTATATACCTCAATCGCTGATTCGTGATTAGGTTTTTCTCAATTCAGAATTTCTTTCCACGTCCTATATGATGAATGTCGATTTATTATACATTTAAAAAAATTTATCATAATAATATACTGATTTTGGTGGAATGGAAGGAGAATTTGAGATGACCATGATTATTGTCATGTATGAAGAATATTTCCTTGAATTAGTTAGTATACCTTATATTTCCAGGAAAAAAGATTTATCATAATCAAAATTCTAAAAATTCAATTTCATAACTTTTTTTACCAATATAGATCTTTCTGTAGTAGTTACAACGATGAAACTTGGTTATCTAGGTATTCGATGTGTTCCTCCCTTGAATTACTTTTTCACCGGTTATATTGACTCCTTAGATTTTGATACAGGGTGAATTGGAAAATCAAAAATATCCAAATTTACCATTGAAGACTAACAACCCAAATGAGATATTGCGTTCAAATTGTTCATGGAGGTATACCAACTATGCACGAATCAAATAGGCTAATCGCTATTTCGAAAAAGAGTCTGTAAGTCGTTAATTTTCTCCCCTTAAACAAACAATGTTATGGCTCACATAATTTCGTTATGGTTGCTTTTTCAAAGATGTCCACAAAATCATGATGTTCATTGATGAATCAACATTATTCGCACCATTCATATCAGCAATCTGACCTTCCTTCTCAGATTTATTGATTTCATTGTGAATCCATACTTAAAAATGCCTTCGGGTTAGATATCCAAGATCATCTACATCTTTTAATGCTGAGAAGCATCTGGAAGTTGTCAAAGTACTCGTGTGTCTCTCTCCCGTTGTGATTTGCGGGGAATGTTGCCTAGGTACATATCTACAACGAACATATGTTTTCTTAAAAAAAAATGATGAATGATATGTTTGGTTGGATGTGATCATATCGAGGAAAATTCATCTAAATATATCCACTATGGAAATCTTTCGTTCCGAGTATGTTTTATCCTAGAAGGGTAAATGTTATTAGTCGAGCATTTTTGGGGAATCCATGAATTGATAAGCTGATATATTTTGTATACATTAATATAATATTCCACAATTTTATCCAAATTTCGATCTCAAATTTTCAGGAGTTGTTACTGTTTCCTTTTAGGTTTTCAGTCCAGTCAATTTGAAGAAACGTTCTTAACGCAGACTAAGCTAGATTTTCATTTATAATGTCAGAAATGAAAAGAGAACCTCAAAAAGAGTTTTGGCGTTCTGATTTCAAGGTCCTAGAATCGAACAAAATATTTGACATTGTAATACATTCGAAAAGTAGACAGACAACTCACTGTTGGTGTTCTCCAGTGCGATCAATCGTATATCGCTGGAATATCTCAGGATTTGATTTCCATTTGGAATACAAATTTTCTTCATTCATTATGGTTTTATATTTCAAGGTTATATTTTTAAATTCGTGTCATGCACGATGTCATTATCATTATCTGTTACTGAGGAGCTGTAATTGATCTTCTATCAAGGATTTGGAGGTCATTCCTGTGAATAGACAAAGAGATGAAAAATTATTCTCAGTAGTTGGGACATAGGCATTTCTTCGACCAATGATATCCTTGGAATTCATATTTGGCACTAGTTTATGATTTGATCAAGAATCTATTCATTCTCCAATCGTCAAGTATGTCTGATATTAAAAAAGAAGTGGTAAATGAACTCCATAAGCAAGCAAGAAGACGGTTCCGAAGAAGGAGGGTTATAATCAAAGGGTTGAATGATTTATGGGAAGCTGATCTGGTTGAAATGATTCCTTATGCAAAATTCAACGAAGGATTGAAATACATTCTGGTTGTTATAAATACTTTTTTGAAATTTGTATGGTGTGCACTAGTAAAAAGTAAATCAGCCAAGGATGTTACACTTGCGATGAATAAAATTCTGACACACGCAAAATCACCTCCACAAAATCTGCATACTGACAGAGGGCGATAAATTGTTTGGTGAACTCATGCAGATATACGGGATTAATCATTATAGCACTTCTTCGAGTATGAAAGCCAGCATAGTGGAACGTGTAAATAGAACATCAAAAAATAATATGTGGAAACAATTTAGTCTCCAAGGGAATTATAAATGGATCGACCTATTGGAAAATATCGTTTCCACATATAATCATACTAAGCACAGGACAATAGGAATGAAACCGATTCACGTTGATGAAAAAATGAGAAGTTACTTCATTTGAAAACAAGTCATCCTAAATTTACCAAATTCAAAGAAACCGATCATGTGCGAATAAGTAAATATCGTGAGGCATTTTCGAAATCGTACACTTCAAACTGGTCGAATGAGTTATTCAGAATAAATAAAATTCGTGCAACCAATCCGACAACTTATCTTCTGGAAGACATTTCAGGAAATTCTATTCAAGGGCATTTTACGAACAAGAATTGCAAAAAGCAAAATATCCCGACATTTATCTAGTTGAAAAAGGGTTGAGAACCAAAGGAAATGAAATATATGTCAAATGGCTTGGCTTAGACAAATCTCACAACTCATGGATCACCAAAGATTGTTTTGTATTCTAGAGTCTAGCCATAGCACCAGTGCGAGAATATTGCGCCTGGTGCGCAGGTCGCTGGGCGCGAGAAGCGAGGCGAGAAGGGTTGCGGCCGTGCGGCGCGGGACAAATATTGGAGCGAAACAATAAAGATCATCATTGGTAAAAGAATACCCAATATTGCCGATTGAAGAAAAAGAGAATAGATGTATGTGGATTCACCCAATCGTGGAAAAACGTGCAGACAAGGGCTTGTTCAATCAATTTAATGAAATAATCAAAGATGATGACGAAAAGTTTTTCAATTTCGTTAGAATGTCCAGAGAGTCATTCAATGCATTACTCAGCTATATCGAAGGTGATGTTATGAAACAAAATACAGTGATGAGAGATAGCATTTCACCAGAGGAAAAATTATTACACTAGTATCAAACTTTCCGAATCAATTTCATCGTCACACATCATCGTGAAACTGACACACAAACAATATGAAATATTTGGCAACACGCAACGACTTCGAATGGTCGAGAATGCAGCCTCGTCTGTGCAGCTATATTGAACACCAATGCACGACGCGCCGAGCGTTTACCAAGCGCGACGAGCGTGACTAGGCGCAATATAGGCGGCACATGGTCAAGATGATGTGACGCGCGTTTCGCCAGAGCTGTGACCAGATATACCAATATTTTTGCGCCTCGTGTGTGCGGTCATGTGTAAGAATAAGACCACTATGCTGTCTCGGCAGCCGAGCGGCAGACGCTCGGCGAAAATGCGCCTCGTGTGTCTTTGTCCTTAATTGGCGGCGAATCATGTATCACGGGAAGGAGATTTGTTGGTTGCCATTCGAACTGTTTCCAGAATATGTACTCATTTATCGTTTGACCTCCAAGTTTAGCGTTTCACACTTTAAAAATGCAATCGAACTGTTGTGCAGAATGTTCGAAAACATTCAGTTCTTTTCAAAATCTCAGTTTTATTTCTTGTTGTTCGAAATTTCATTTTTATAATTGTTCCTATTTCGAACACACTTTATATTTTAGGAATATTTTGAGTTTGTTTTTGTTTATCAAATATACCTAAATTTTAAACTGTGTATCTTTTACCATTTTCAATATATTTAATTTAGATCGCTGCGATATTATTTTTGCAAGTGAAGGTGGAATTTTTGTGGAATTATATAATTATATATGTATATACCCAGATAGCACACAAAAGTACCTTCTCAGAATATTATACGAATATTTTCTAGGAACGGTCTATGTATATACAAAGAGGGCTGTTCTAGATATTCTGAGAATACTGTCTGTAGGTTAATCGAGAATGTTACTGGTAGGTATATTTATAGTAATAAAATTTAAAAAATGCTTGCTCCGGTGCGGGCTTGCGAACCGACATGGTTATTAGCTACAGACCTTTTTAATGAATGATATGAATGGGAAGATCTCAACACTTAGTGGCATACAACCATATAATAATGGGTTTGGTAAGGGGAACACTTGGTATATCAAAACATGAATAATAATATCAATTTCATAATTTAATACGATTCTGTATATCCTCAGAATATTCGAAAAGAATATTCTTGTGTATCTATGTCAAATTGAATGTTCATAGAATATTCGTTGCAGGATGAAAATATTTTATGATCATTTTAAGGACATTATGTTAGAATATTCTGAAATAAGTATATTTGAACATTGTCATTCTAGAATATTCCATTTCAGAAGCTCATTGGAACATATTTTCAGAATATCATGCATTAGTATATTCGCAAAGTATTCCATGCATGTTCACAATATTCTGAAAATATTATTTAATGAACATTCTGGAATATTATATCCCAGGAGCTTCTAGGAATGTACTTTCATGTAATACTATAAGAATATTCGCATGGAACATTCCATAAATATTCGCAACATACTGAGAACTTTCTATGCATATTCTTCAGAATATTATTCTAGAAGATGACGTTTTCGCAGCTTGTAAGAATATTCTGAGAATATTCGTGCTATCTGGGGATATATATATATGTAATAATTATGAACAGTACAGTGTTAATTCAATTTGAATAAATTGATTTGAGGTGTGTCACGATTCTAGGGATCACCCTGTAACATGGTATCATCTAGGAAAGCAGTTGTCTAATGTATCATTTCACAACAATGACTTTATTTGCAAAGCTATTCTTTGTTATTTGTTTTTGTTTCGCTGCAATTTCTCGCGCCCAGCGAGCAGCGAGCGACGTGCAATATCATTTCACAATGACTTATTTATTTTTGTTTCGCTGCAATTTCTCGCGCCCAGCGACCTGCGCACCAGGCGCAATATTCTCGCACTGGTGCTATGGCTAGACTCTAGTGTTTTGTATGACACTGGTATACATCTTTCATGAAGGCCATTTGATAAGTAGCAAAACACATTAGCGCTTAACGATGAGCGATTGTAGATTGTAGATGGGTCGTATAGGCTGAGAGACCTCTCGATCACTGCGACCTGGAAGATCTATTGTGATTACCCCTATCTAGTTTTGGTCCTCTAACCCTAGACTTCTGATGAAGCCTACGATTTTCCTGACGGTTGACTTTTCCACTTCAGCAGGGGTGAGATAGACCAAACGATGAGCGATAAGCTGAAGCTTATCATCAAGAACAGGTTCAAACTTGTTTTTTTCCTATGATAAATAAATATCAACAAATTCCCTGCTTGATCAGTTCTGTACTCATCTTTGCCTATAACAGTTCACGTGATAATATGAATCCAAATATTGAAGAGTCGACAAGTTCAGCAACAAGTGGCTACAGTAGTGATTATTGGGCTGAAATAGAGAAAGTAAAGCACCACTATATGGAAAAAATCCTGAGATAAATTGAAACGTTATTTTGTGAAAAGAGAGAAAATCACTATTTCCCAACGCTAACGGCAGCTGTCCATCGGCGGCATATGGGTGTGAGTCGATTGCATTTTGGTTGAATACATAAAATTTGATTACATAATATATTTAGAAGAAATATTCAATTTTTTAATGCAAATAAATAATGACTTGTGAATTTGGACGCCACTGATTCTTTCAAGCTCTTGTTCACTTTGGTAATAAATTCAGAAACCTTTAGAGAGCAGAATGTGTCAGTGAAAAAAAATCTTAAAATTTACCAAATTTGGCTTCATGAAAGTTGTAACAAGTAAAATGAATAAATATTATACATAATTACATCAATTATATGTACAGTAACCATTTACACACCGAATCTGCTATTGAAAATTATTTTTATATCATCAGAATTTTGGTATGCTCAAATTATACTTTAAAAAAAAGCCCACTTAGAAGTGATATTTTTACCTCAATATACCCTGGGAAAATTCATGAATTTCGCATGGGGGATCATAGATGATATTGATGATTATTCAGAAGAGCTTGAACATCAGTAATATTCCGAAATGTAAAATTCTATGTTATGTTGATTCACTGGTAGAAATAATAACAAAACTTGAAAAATTTTGCCTGCTATCCAATGATGATCCAGGTCATAGTTGAAGCGAGACTGCTTCTAGGCTGCAGAGATGACAGGTGTAAAGATGAATGTCTGGATGTTCTGGTGCGACTGTCATGAAGGTAGGATGGAATCAATATTGGTTGATAGGGCTCAGCATCTGATGGTGAACCGCCCCATTGTACAGGCCTTCACTGCAACAGGGGCCCTCAGGAAATGGCAGGAACAAACCCACGTACCTGATGGTGCAGCAGACACAAGAGACCGCAGCAAAAATCGTGACCTCAAGAATATTACCTTATCAAGGTGGCACTCACATACACGGCCTCTCTCACGTGTACCATCGATCAGCCCAGGTGCCAGACCAGAAAATGGTGCTCGCCGGAAAACTATCTCCAAGAAACCCTTTCCACTCCGAAACTCCGAACCACGCCTCCCGTCAATCATATGTCAAGAAAATGCGGAATTAATACATATTGGACAGACTTCTGTTAACTCTTTGTTCACTATCCTCGATAGATATAGTGGATGAGAGCTAGTAGGTAATGCAGCAATTTCACCATATGAACTCTGTAGTGAATGTTAAATTAATGAGCAAAATCAAAATAATATACACTTCGACTACTGCTGATAGAATATTTTAATGCAAATGGTGAAGGAGAGGTTAATGTGCCGCGACTGACTTATGACGAACAAGTAAAAATAACTCCAACAAATTTCATGGAAATCAAGATATTGAAAATGGAGAGTGCCCGCTGTACATTGTATTTTAAAGAAGAAATTATTAGAGAAATCATCAGATTAGATTTTGACATAATTGCATATAAAATCAATACGTTGAGAAATATTTTTTTTATTTCAATCACAATATTCTGGAATTTACCAAAAATCGGTTAGTACGTACAAATCATGAAGTTGATGGTGAGTCTGTGATTAAGACATTTTGTGATATTTTGAATGTTAGCATTGAGAGCTACTTTTTAAGAGAATGTTTATTGTACTACTGTTGGGAAGTTTATCCCGCTGCCAATAGTGGACTGTAATTCTTTATCAATGATTTAATGAAAGCCAAAATACTTTCAATCCAAAATGATTTATTCAGTGTTACAATACAAAGACTGTCAAGCAGAGCTTGCAGTGCGATCTGATACAACAGTTTACGTTTTCACACTAATGAGATGACTTGAGTTGAGGCTAGACCAGACTCGCGTTTTTGTTGCCGAGCAATTGTCTCTGTAAATAAGATAGGTGGGGAAGGCGGCGTTGCCAGCTCTTACAAATTGTCCGTAGATCTATAATTTCTAACATACCCCCCACCTTGAAAGAGTGTCTTTCAAAACAAATATCATGCCGGTGAGAAATGCAAAGTATCTACATGTCTTTGACAGGGTTACACATTAGGTGGGTACACTCACAGCCACATTTTCAATTGGCAAAGGGCACACCTTTGAAATGGCTCTTTTAAAAACACCATTCTTAGTTTTAATGGAAACAACACGAGATTTCCCATCAGGACCTGGGAACACTTCACACACACGGCCAAGTTTCCACTGAAGGGGAGGAAGATTTTCTTCACGTACTACGACGAGCTGTTCAGTTTGCAAGTTGTCTTGCTCGGTTTGCCATTTATGCCGCTGCTGTAATTCGGTAATGTAATCCTTTGACCACCGATTCCAAAAGTGTTGATACATTAGTTGTATATGTTGATACTTGGAGAGTCGATTGATCGGAGTATCCATCAAATTCGGGTCAGGCAGGCTCGTAAGTCTTTTACCAATCAAGAAGTGAGAGGGTGTCAAAACGTCCATATCATTCGGACTAGGTCAGAGTGGGGTCAAGGGTCGGGAATTTAAGGCTGCTTCTATTTGTGTGATCAGAGTTGAAAACTGTTCAAAAGTGAGTGAAACATTACCTATTATTTTTTTTAAATGGTATTTCGTTGATTTTACCCCTGCCTCCCATAAACCGCCAAAATTTGGGGAATTCGAGGGAATGAACTTCCAAATCACACTTTCATTTGCAAAATAGTTTACGAGTGGAATCTCATCATTTTTGAAAAATTTAGCCAACGCTTTCAATTCAGAGTTGGCACCCACAAAATTTGTGCCATTGTCAGACCATGCACAATTTGGTTTGCCTCTACGCGAACAAAATCTTCGAAATGTAGCAATGAATGCTTCTGAGGTGAGTGAAGACATTAATTCCAAATGAATTGCTCGGGTGGAGAAGCAGACAAATAAACAGACATAACATTTTGATAGTCTAGCGCCACGACCTGGCTTATCTTTGATAAAAATGGACCTGCGGAGTCCACTCCTGTAGTGAAGAAAGGTGGCATTGGTCGAACTCTTTCTTCTGGTAATATACCCATAATTTGTGATATACTCTTAGGTTTTGTTCGAAAGCATCGAACACATTGAAAAACGATTCTTTTGGCCAGGTTTCTACCTCCAATAATCCAAAAATTTTCTCTTATTGAGCTTAATAACATGAGAGGACCACCATGAAGTAATCGTTCATGTTCGTATTTAAATAGAAGATAGGTGAAATGATGTTTAGAAGATAAAACAAGTGCATGCTTTTCAGAATAATCCAAATCTGATAATTGAAGTCTTCCCCCCACCCTGAGGAGATGAGATTCATCCAAGTATGGACTTAAACTGACGAATGACTTCAATTTTAACTGTTTTTTATGCTCAATATTCTCGATTTCTTCAAGAAATGACTCCTCTTGGGACCATTTAATCAACGTTTTCATAGCAATTTCTAACTCTACGAGTGTTAGTGAATCCCGATATCTATTAATTTTAGTCTTACAATTGTGAATGAACCTAAGACAATATGCCAATGTGCGTTTCATTTTGAGTAGAGATGAAAATCTTTCGAATGGAAAACAAGAAACTCTTTTTACTGCATGACACATTGTGGTTTGCTTTTTTATTTCTGGAATATGTTCAGGTTCAATCCTTTTAACAGATGATAAAGGCCATTTTTCCTCTGTTAAAGAAAGCCAATATGGACCTTTCCACCACATTGTGGCCAACTTTTAATATAAAAGGATGGAATTATTAAAAAGTCAAACACATTTGCTATCGGCAGCTGTACATCGGAGAACAGATAAGTGAGTTCGAATTTATGGCTAGATGGTGAAGAAAATTCAAGTTCTTGGACGCCACTCAATTTATAAAAAAATCCTACAATTTGGATAATTGAGAAAACCAAATTTCTTTCCAAATCATCTGCTTTTCAAAAATCTGAAAGTTGTTCAAGGTACATTTTCTTAGAAGGCTGGGCTGGACATATGGAAGAATGAAAACCAACATAAAATTCAAGACCTATTATATTTCACACCACCAGAGACAAGGTTATATATGGACCTATGTAGAGGCCTGCAGTTTCATGATGAAAAATAATCACTAAAGTACTGTATTATTTCAATAGTGTAGGTTAAGTAAATTGCATGGTGATTCTATCATAATTTTCCTACCTATACCAGGACAATTACCATATTTTTAGAATAAGTGAAAATAAGTATAGTAACAATCCTATATCAACTATAAAACGGACTGTATAACTAGTCAAGGAATGATAGCGCAATGAACTGTAAGCAACCGCAGTCACATAGTATACTATGGGAGAGCTTCACAAGAGCTTCACCAGTTTGTGAATTAATACTGTAAAAAAAAAGGTGATTACTCAACCAGTCTCAGATGTGAAATTTATATGTATAATATATGTAGCAAAATGTGAAACACTGAAGGTGGAACAAAAAAACCTGATAGTGGTCCAAGGGTCCTCTGCAATGGTCCAGATCACCCCTATCCAAGGTCCCAAGTGGTATGATTGTAGATGTGCAGCATAGGTCACTGCAGGTGAAGACAACACAAACGAGGAATGCTGAACCTCCACGGTCAGCAGAGTTCCAGGATGCAGTATAACCAGGGGTCAGTCTCTACCAGCTGCTACTGGGCTCCATCTGGTGTCTCCATGGTCGACTCTGGCCAAGATCCGAAGACCTTGCAGGATTACTCAGATCCACTGGGGGATCTTGACAAGGGTAGAGTAGAGTATCCTGAGGGCCGGTCGCTACCAGGAGTCCGAAGCACAGCTAAGCTGCACCCTAGCACCCTAAGAAATAATCTGAATATAGCCTCCTGAGAGGGCACACAGAGCACGTGGAGACAACAGAAAAAAACTGAAGAACAGGATATATTTTCGAAGATTTCACTGCTGAATCTGCTATGGCTGTGACTTACCTTCTGAGAAGGGAGGTAGGATTGAAGAGATTTTTAGATCTTGCTTTTTAAAGACTGAAACAGGCCGGGCTGCATGGCTTCTAAAACTTCATGGCAGTCTCCAGGAACAAATCCCACAATTGGCTTCCTGACGGAGATTCCATCCACTAACCGGTAAGCAACGGCTTCCCAAAATCAAATACCCCTAAGGGTTTCTACGGTTTTCACCGAGAAAATCAAAATTACTTTTCACAGGTCAAGTGCACGCCACCATGGCTAACCGAGAAAAAGTGAGGTAGGTACGTGCCGGAAATTCTCCTACCCTAGATTTAACTAGTCAAAAACCCTAGTTTCCTGTTAAAATCCCAAATCAGCGCCAAATATGAAATCCAAGAATCCTATTGGTCGAAGAAATGCTTACGCCCCAATTATTAAGAAGAATTGTTCTTCTTCTTCTGTCTTCATAGGAATAATCTCCAAATCCTTCACAGAAGACAAATGACAGTCCACAATGACTGCAGTATGACAACAGTGACAGTGACATCCTGATGACACATGAAAATATAACCTGAAATATTATCCCAAAAATAAACAAAGAAATTTATCCAAATTGAAACCAATTCAGAATGAACAACATCATAAATCCTGAGATATTCCAGCGAAATAGGATTTATCGCCCTGGAGAACATCAACGGTAAGTTGTCTGTCTACTTTTGAATGGATTACAATATTAAATATTTTCTTCGATTCTAGGGCCTTAGGATCAGAACGCCAGAAATCAAAGACTCCTGCAGCTTACATCATCACCTCCTATTAGCACATAGAATATCAGAAGAAATGAGTTCTCTACTATTGGAATTTGTTTGTTAAAAGATCTCATTCAAAACTGTGTGTGATATGATATGGTTGTTTCATTAAATGTTCTACTACTCAAGGATTATTTACTATATGTCAGACTGAATGTTCACTGTGAGTATGGTTTCTTCTCAAATTCATAAGGTAAGAATTTGAAGACTATGTTTCTTACACCAAAGAAAAATAAAAACAAATCTTAGCACACCACAGTGCTACTCTACTGTAATTTGATAAGTTTCATCAAAATAATTAGCTAATATTATATTGTAGCAAATTCAAATGCTACATATACCCCTCTCCTAAGAGAAAAAATTGGTCAACTTGTTGAGGAATTTTTGATAAGGTATATAGGATATCATGGATTATGATAGTAACTTCGTGTACTAAACGTTCCTTTTATGGAAATCCAAAAATTGGCAATGTCTGAATTGAGAAAAGTCTGAATCAGGTAAGGTCATAATCGGTAGGTAAGGTCATAATTGGTAGGTCAAATCCATTATCCTCAAGACCATGTAAAGTCTACATTGTACTATTTACAAAAAAAAATATTTACATAAGTGGCAATGATAATGTTCAGGTTGATCAGACCTATGAATCATCAAAAAAGAAAAAAAACTATTTTTAAGTATGCATACTCTCAGTAGAACACTAAATCCAATATTAGGTTTTATACTGAAAATCCCAAAATAAAAAGAAAACCACCCAAGGTTTCTTTCAAATTTGCACCAGCAAAATTTGTCAAAAAGACCAAAATCGTAATTGCAATTACCTTAATTTTAAACGTGCACCAACGCACCAAAAAAAAAATTTCAAATGTGCACCAACGCACCAAAAAATTTCAAATGTGCACCAACGCACCAAAAAAAAATTCACAAGAATCTTATTTTTAAACAACCTCCACAGATAATACTGTATACAAATCAAAGGTTCTGGTTTGTATAAAAATAAAATATCTATCCAACAGAAACGTCTGAATTGGATCCAAAATATTCCTTTAAATCTTTGATATGCCAATCTCCAGCGGGAGAACCATCAGCATTATCTAAAGAATAGACTAAACGAGAAATTCTTTTTCTCACTGTACACAAAACATATTTAGGAGCTAATTTTGCGCTAAATTTTATTGAAGCATCGGATAGAATCTTGTTTCTTCTCCAGACTTTATCACCTTCATTAAATATATGGTCTCTCTTTCTAAGGTTGTATGATGATGCATTTCTCTGGTAAGCCTTATGAAGCCTTTCCTGCACTGTCTTAAAGACATCACTAAGCCCCTTGATATCTTGAACAAAACTATCCCTGCTGTCAGGTAAAAGTTCAATATCTTGAGTATTAGGAATGCTACCATAATATTTACCAGAAATAGGCACATTACGACCAAACATCAAAAATGCTGGAGTATATTGGGTGACTTCATGGGTGGCGGTATTTATTGCTTGTTGAATTTTATATAATTCTTTATCCCAATCTTTATGTTCATCTACATAAATCCTAATGGCTTGACCTATTGTTTTATTGGTTCTTTCCACAAAGTTACACTGGGCTGAATATCGAGGAGAATACCATATTTTTTGAACATTGTAGGTATCTGCTAACTTTTTAAATAGTTTACCAGCAAACTGGGTTCCATTATCACAGATGATGAACTGTGGAACTCCAAAGACTAAAAAAACTTGGTTTTCCATGAATTTAATGATGCTAGGTGCCTTGGCATCTCGCATTGGACACAATAGTGTATACTTTGTGAAAAAGTCTGAAACAACCAATAAGTAAGTGAAACCTTTAGAAGATCTGGGAAACGGTCCCATGATATCGACAGCAATAGTCTGAAAAGGAAATTTAACATTTCTCTGAGCACCCATGAGTCCCATCCGAGGAGTATTCGATAACTTTTGCGACTGACAAACTTTACAGGACTTTACATATCTCAGAATGTCCGATCTCATTTTAGGCCAATAGTAGTGCTGCTGAACTCTTGAGAGTGTCTTGAAAAAACCAAAATGGCTACAAATAGAAGGGTCATGTGAATCTTTCATAACTGAAAGTCTTTGTGATTTAGGCACAATCACTTTCCATTCAATAATGTTCGATTTGACGGGCACTTTGGAAGGAATATATTTATAAATCAGTTCATTTTCAACTCTAAAATGGGGGTAGGCATCTGGATCTTGAGAGATCTTACTACATAATGAGGTATACCATGAGTCTGTATCATCAGACTTCAAATCAATTAAATTTAACTCTGGACTTTCGTCATCTGAAAGAGGTATCCTTGAAAGAAAATCGGGAATAACATTATGAACCCCAGGCTTATGAATCAACTCAAAAGTATGCTGTCGTAATTTGACAGACCATCTTGCTAATCTACCAGAAGGGTCTTTGAGATTGTTCAGCCACAGCAGACTATGGTGATCAGTTATTACTTTAAAAACCGTTCCCTCAATGTAAGGTCGAAATTTGTCGATTAGGAAGATCAAACTCAATAATTCTCTTTCAGTGACACTGAAATTTCTCTCAGATCTGGACAAAGATCTGGAGGAGTAAGCAATTATTCTCTCGACACCCTGAACCTCTTGGGTCAACACCCCACCTATGCCCACATCACTTGCATCACACTGTATAGTGAAAGGTAGTGTAAAGTCTGGGGGACAGAGAATAGGTGCTGAAACAAGAGCCTTCTTGATGGCGACAAAAGAAGCTTCTGCCTCAGAAGTCCATTCTATAGGTTGATTTTTACCCTTACCCTTGCCTTTTAATAAGTTGCTAATAGGTGCCATTAAAGTTGAAAATGAATCTAAAAAACGTTTGTACCAATTGCACAAACCAATAAACCGTTTAATTTCCGTACTTGTAGTAGGACGAGCATAATTTACCATGACTGAAACTTTAGAAGGATCTGTTCGAATTCCTTGTCTGTCAATAACAAAACCCAAGTATTTAAGTGATGTTTTGAAAAACTCACATTTTTTAATATTTATAGTTAGGTTTGCATCCTGCAAAATACCTCTAACTTCTTTCAAAAGCTTCACATGCTCCTCGAACGTCGGTGAAATGATAATAATATCATCTAAATAAGTGACTAAATTAGGTTCGAATTTTGGTCCAAACAACGCATCACATAGTCTTTGTTGTGTCTGGGCACTGTTACATAAACCGAACGGCATAACATTAAAATGGAATAAACCTCGACCAGGTATACTGAATGCAGTCTTTTCTTTAGACGATTCTTCAAGTGGCACTTGCCAAAAAGCTTTCCTTAAATCGATACTTGAAATATACTTGGCATTACGCAACAGAGTAAGAATTCTATCAATGCGTGGAAGAGGATAGCTGTCGTGCTTTGTAATTTCATTCAGTTTACGTCCATCAAAACAAAAACGGTATTCACCAGACGATTTCTTAACCAATAGTACCGGACTATTCCAAGGACTATGTGATGGTTCTACCACACCTAATTTTATCATCTCATCTAACTCATCATTAAGGATCTTTAACATATATGGAGACATTAAATACTGCCTCTGTTTAAACGGCTTTGCCTCGCCAGTGTCAATTTCTAAAGTGATTTTATTTGTACGGCCTAATCGAGCATCACTACTAATTTCCTGAAATGAGTGGATAAGATCTTTCATCTGCTGTCTCTGTTCTTGTGTAAGTTCATCTTCAACACTAATTTCTGAAATATCACTACTTTGAGGTGAGCTGGCAACAATGTCGACAGTTTCCCCAGAAACTCGACACTTAACGTCCCAACTAAAATTTTGAAAATCTATGGACACACCAAACTTAGTACAGAAATCACTTCCTAGAATGCATGACTGTGATAGGGTAGGTACAACTAATGCCGGAATTATCTGTATCTCTCCATTAATATGAATAGGCAAATCAACAACTCCTTCAACTTTTTGATGTGTACCATCTGCCGTAAAAACATGATTCAAATGAGGAGTTCTGATTATTAAATCAAGATTTTTTACTGTCCTTAAACCTCCTTGACCTATGACGGACATATTGGCACCACTGTCTAAGAGTGCAATGACATTTGTATCAAAAAGCTGAATATTCACATAAGGCCTATTATCCTTGACTTTCTTTATTAATAGAGGAGCTACAACATTCTGAAAATCATCCTCTATTTCTTCTGTAAGATTATTTAAATTCTGAAATTTGGCTCTAGGAAAATTTGGAGAAAATTGTGAGCCTATGACAAAATTCTCCTCTATCAGTTTCCCTTACACCTTTCACAGTCCTTCATTACCACATCAGGTGCTCCACATTTAAAACAAAACTTTTTCTTTATTCCTGATTTACAAGCTCTATGCGTATGATTAGCTAAATTGCATCTCCAGCAAACAACAGGACTATTTTCCATTCGAGGATTTCTATTAGTATCAACTGATGAAGAAGATGGGGCAGAAACATTACTTGACCTTGAAGTGGCATTTCTAAATTTGTTTTTCTGAAACTTATTTCCAACATTTTTATTTGAATGGGCAGATGTTCTATTTGCTTGTGCATTTGAAACAAAGGCAATTTCAGGATCATCTAACATAGCAATTGATTTACTTTGAGAAGTAGAAGGTGGACTTAAAGCATCAGCTTCCTCTAATTTTTTGCACAAAGTTCCAAGAACTGTAACTGAATCTATGTCACATAAGGCTAACCTCCGCCTATAATCAGGCTTTAAACCCATCTTGATGTACTTTATCTTTGTCACTTCAGCAGCTCCATGACTGAGTCTGTTAAAAAGTGCTTCCATACAAGCTATAAAGATAACAACTGGCTCTGAATTACCCTGCTTTCTATTTTTTATTTGTTGCCAAACTTCATCTTCAAAATCAGACACTAGAAAATCTTTTCTGAGTTTCAAAATCAATGAATCCCAGTCAGTAACTTGTGATTTTACCATACGGTACCAGAAAGTAGCTTTACCAGTGAAAAGATCACTTGCTGATTCAAATAATTCAATTTTAGATATGTGTCTTGCTTGAGCAAGTTCATCAATACGTTCCATGAATGATAAGAGATTTTTGGAGTCACCATCAAATTGGAGTCCTAACTTATACACAGGTGTTGACTTTGTTAAATTTGGTGAAAAAAAATTCTGACTTTGACTAGTAGATGGTCTCACTAGTGGATTGACAGTAGAACTCATCAATGGCACATTAACTGGATCAGACTCTGGATCAGATACCTTCTCATGTAATTCTGCATCTAATTGCAATGCTGTTGCATAAGATTCATTTTTAAAAATTGACATTTCATCAAAGTTAAGAGCTTCAGGATTCAAAGGTATTCTTTGAATTCTCCAAGTTACATGGCATATTCTAGATTCTGCTCTCTTAAAGGTAGAATCTGATGTTGGTCCCTCAAAATCACTGATTAAAGTTTGTATAGATGTTAAAGTGTTTTCAATGTCAACTTTTTCAGATGCAAAATTAAATGTTGGGTCAACAAAAGACAATACATTGTGTCCTTGTTGAATTTCTTTAGCCAAGAGGCGCCCCAAAATTTTTCTCTTTTCATCCATGCTACGTTCAGAAATAACACCTCTAATTTTCAGTTCATAATTAAGTTCTGCTATGAGCAAATGTTTTGCCTTAATAGAATCCATAATGAATAGTGTGAAGTAAGAACAAAGAAAACAGATGAAATACCCAAGTACTGCAGTCACAAAAATTTTCTAAAAATTCCCATGAAAAATATCTGTCAAAATAGTTACCAGAAAATATCAATCATGATGGAAATTTTCATTACTATTCAAAATTGCAATCACTGCTCCAAAATATGTACTTTATTACAAACACAATTAGACAACACTCACCGCAGTGCTCTCCAGCACAAAAAATACTAAAGCCTTTTCTGTTGAAAACTTTCCTGTCAGGCTTCTGTCAAAAACGGAGCTATACTTCACATCCACATCCACATGGACCTAAATGTACAGTCTCCACTCAACCAAACGTTCCAGCTCAATTAACAGTCTAAGAAAATTTGAAAAAACTCAAGAAAAATTTGAAAAAGATTCAAGACAAAATTTTACTTATTTTGAACAAGAATTTTCGGGCCCTACACGTTGGACGCTATTTATGTGGCCAACTTTTAATATAAAAGGATGGAATTATTAAAAAGTCAAACACATTTGCTATCGGCAGCTGTACATCGGAGAACAGATAAGTGAGTTCGAATTTATGGCTAGATGGTGAAGAAAATTCAAGTTCTTGGACGCCACTCAATTTATAAAAAAATCCTACAATTTGGATAATTGAGAAAACCAAATTTCTTTCCAAATCATCTGCTTTTCAAAAATCTGAAAGTTGTTCAAGGTACATTTTCTTAGAAGGCTGGGCTGGACATATGGAAGAATGAAAACCAACATAAAATTCAAGACCTATTATATTTCACACCACCAGAGACAAGGTTATATATGGACCTATGTAGAGGCCTGCAGTTTCATGATGAAAAATAATCACTAAAGTACTGTATTATTTCAATAGTGTAGGTTAAGTAAATTGCATGGTGATTCTATCATAATTTTCCTACCTATACCAGGACAATTACCATATTTTTAGAATAAGTGAAAATAAGTATAGTAACAATCCTATATCAACTATAAAACGGACTGTATAACTAGTCAAGGAATGATAGCGCAATGAACTGTAAGCAACCGCAGTCACATAGTATACTATGGGAGAGCTTCACAAGAGCTTCACCAGTTTGTGAATTAATACTGTAAAAAAAAAGGTGATTACTCAACCAGTCTCAGATGTGAAATTTATATGTATAATATATGTAGCAAAATGTGAAACACTGAAGGTGGAACAAAAAAACCTGATAGTGGTCCAAGGGTCCTCTGCAATGGTCCAGATCACCCCTATCCAAGGTCCCAAGTGGTATGATTGTAGATGTGCAGCATAGGTCACTGCAGGTGAAGACAACACAAACGAGGAATGCTGAACCTCCACGGTCAGCAGAGTTCCAGGATGCAGTATAACCAGGGGTCAGTCTCTACCAGCTGCTACTGGGCTCCATCTGGTGTCTCCATGGTCGACTCTGGCCAAGATCCGAAGACCTTGCAGGATTACTCAGATCCACTGGGGGATCTTGACAAGGGTAGAGTAGAGTATCCTGAGGGCCGGTCGCTACCAGGAGTCCGAAGCACAGCTAAGCTGCACCCTAGCACCCTAAGAAATAATCTGAATATAGCCTCCTGAGAGGGCACACAGAGCACGTGGAGACAACAGAAAAAAACTGAAGAACAGGATATATTTTCGAAGATTTCACTGCTGAATCTGCTATGGCTGTGACTTACCTTCTGAGAAGGGAGGTAGGATTGAAGAGATTTTTAGATCTTGCTTTTTAAAGACTGAAACAGGCCGGGCTGCATGGCTTCTAAAACTTCATGGCAGTCTCCAGGAACAAATCCCACAATTGGCTTCCTGACGGAGATTCCATCCACTAACCGGTAAGCAACGGCTTCCCAAAATCAAATACCCCTAAGGGTTTCTACGGTTTTCACCGAGAAAATCAAAATTACTTTTCACAGGTCAAGTGCACGCCACCATGGCTAACCGAGAAAAAGTGAGGTAGGTACGTGCCGGAAATTCTCCTACCCTAGATTTAACTAGTCAAAAACCCTAGTTTCCTGTTAAAATCCCAAATCAGCGCCAAATATGAAATCCAAGAATCCTATTGGTCGAAGAAATGCTTACGCCCCAATTATTAAGAAGAATTGTTCTTCTTCTTCTGTCTTCATAGGAATAATCTCCAAATCCTTCACAGAAGACAAATGACAGTCCACAATGACTGCAGTATGACAACAGTGACAGTGACATCCTGATGACACATGAAAATATAACCTGAAATATTATCCCAAAAATAAACAAAGAAATTTATCCAAATTGAAACCAATTCAGAATGAACAACATCATAAATCCTGAGATATTCCAGCGAAATAGGATTTATCGCCCTGGAGAACATCAACGGTAAGTTGTCTGTCTACTTTTGAATGGATTACAATATTAAATATTTTCTTCGATTCTAGGGCCTTAGGATCAGAACGCCAGAAATCAAAGACTCCTGCAGCTTACATCATCACCTCCTATTAGCACATAGAATATCAGAAGAAATGAGTTCTCTACTATTGGAATTTGTTTGTTAAAAGATCTCATTCAAAACTGTGTGTGATATGATATGGTTGTTTCATTAAATGTTCTACTACTCAAGGATTATTTACTATATGTCAGACTGAATGTTCACTGTGAGTATGGTTTCTTCTCAAATTCATAAGGTAAGAATTTGAAGACTATGTTTCTTACACCAAAGAAAAATAAAAACAAATCTTAGCACACCACAGTGCTACTCTACTGTAATTTGATAAGTTTCATCAAAATAATTAGCTAATATTATATTGTAGCAAATTCAAATGCTACAACATAGTACATTCACCAATTTGTTCTGGAGTAATACCACGAGAAAGAGGATCTGCAGGGTTGTCCTCACCTTTAACATAACGCCAATCCTCTGAATCAGTTAAGTTTTGGATTTGAGAAACCCTTTTTGCGACGAAGGTCGGTAATAAATGTGGTGATGTATCAATCCAACTCAAAGTCACCGATGCATCACACCAGAGCACAGTTTTCGAAAAATACAGATCTATTGAATTTTTTATTTGAGTTATTAATTTAACTAAATCTAGCGCACCACATAACTCAAGTCGTGGAATGGTTTGGGTCTTTAATGGCGCTACTTTTACTTTAGAACTAACCAAACAAACATGAATGTTATCATCTTCATCTACGCTTCGTATATATACACAAGCTCCGTAGGCTTTCATGGAAGCGTCAGAAAAACCATGCATTTCCAATCTACTAGGGTTTGTACAAACTACGCGTCTTTTTATTTGCAGATTATTCAGGGAATGAAATTGATTTCTCAACCGATACCATTGTGTATGGATATCAAACGGCAACGTTTCATCCCAACTAACCTTCAGTGTCCATAAAGTTTGAAGTAACATCTCAGCAATAACAACACAAGGACCCAACAAACCAAGTGGATCAAACACTTTCAAAGTATCAGACAAAATTGTTCGTTTCGTTATTTTATCAGACTCTGAAAAATTAATACTGTACTTGAGTACATCCAATCCAAAGGACCAATACAATCCAAGCGTTTTATTTTGTTCCCTTTCGCCAAAATGTACATTTCCCAAGTTTGAAGAGCTACAATTTTTCTGTTCAACAACTTGTGAATTATTGCTAATCCATTTTCTCAATGGAAAATGTGATTTCAATAATGATGACACATCATTGCATAATTGCATTGTTTCTTCAATTGAATCTCCTCCAGATAAAAAATCGTCTACATAAAAATGATGTAAAATGGCTTGTGTAGCCATGGGAAAGTTTTCTTGGTTTTGAATGCCAATTTCTTTCAGACACCTCATTGCCAAAAATGGTGCTGATTTAGTTCCGTAAGTAATAGTATTCAGAACATATTCCTTGATATTCTCGTTTGGATTTTTACGCCATAAGATTTTTTGTAGATATCGTTGATCAGGATCTATCCAAACTTGTCTATACATCTTTTCAATGTCTGCACAGACTACTATATTGAATTTACGAAAGCGCAATAGAATTTTCAATAAGTCATCTTGATTATTTGCACCTTTATATTGAATGTCATTAAGAGAAATTCCATTGCTTGTTCGTGCCGACCCATTGAAGACAACTCGTAATTTAGTTGTCGTACTTTGTTCTTTTAGAACACCATGATGTGGTAAATAATATGATACTTGATCATAATAATGGAATTGATCATTATAATGGAAATTTGTATTTGAAGATGTAGGTACTAAAGACATGTGTCCCATTATTTGATACTCCTCCATGAAATCGCAATACATTTTATTCAATAGTGGATTCTTACCTAAACGCCTTTCTAAACTCAAAAACATATCTAACGCATGTTTTTTAGAATCTCCTAATTTGGACGGTGAATCTGATAATGGAACTTGTACCATAAACTTACCATCAGAAGATCTTATTGTGGTGCTGACAAAGATCTCTTCAGTTTTCAATTCATCCTCAGACATACAGTTATCAAAGGAAGGAGGTTCCTCTATTGCCCAAAAATTTTCCAATTGATCGTGTATATCAGAAGTTTGAGTAGTATGATTAACAGTAAGGTTACAACGTGTAATCATGGTGTCTTCATTTATACCTATCGATCCTGACACTATCCAACCAAGTGATGTTTTTGCAGAATTGGGTTTTTCTGTCCCAAAGTTATTTGACCAATACACGACAGGGAATAAAAAACATCTGCTCCTAACAGGATATCAATAGGACTGGATTTTGAGAATCCAGGGTCAGCCAATGGAAGATGAATAGGAATATTCAAATGAGTTACATCAATATTATAGTTTGGAATGTTTACTGAAATTTGAGGAACGACCAAACACATTATATTTGTTTCAAAATTGTTCCTTACAGATTGAATTGTGATGTTACACCTACTTTTTATCTCAGATACACATTGATTTATGCCAATAATTGATATTTGAATATCATCCAACTCAATTCCTAACTTTGTTGAAAATTTATATGTGATCAAGTTAGACTGAGATCCATTATCAAGAAGAACTCTAGCAATTTGAGGGCAGTTATGTTTATCCATTACATAGACCAAAGCAGTTGATAATAGTACTTCATTGTCTACAACATTTTCTATACTTGCATTTAGTGTACTTGTCATAACTGAGCTAACTACTGTACTTGATTGAGGATCACCTGATCTAAGTTCTGTATTCTGATTAGAGGTTTGTGTCTCGTGGTTACCCAAGTGATTACCCGTTGATTCACCCACAGGTTTATTGCCCTTTTGCACTTCATAATGTAACAAAGTGTTATGCTTTCGACCACACTTCATGCAATTACCACTCAAACAATCTCTACTTATATGTGAGGCTTTCCTTAAGCAATTCAAACACAATCTTGAACGCTTGGCATATTCATATCTTGAGTGTACACTCATTTTCCTAAATTTTTCACAATTGCCAATGACGTGGTTACCATTACAACATATGCAAACTGTATTGGACACTACAGCGAGTGATTAACTGGATTTAAAATCGGATTTGTATCTAAACTGATTTGGTTTTTTATCTCCATGATTATTTTCTAATGTTTCCAAAAGTTCGGCCCTTGACTTCAAGAATTGTTTGAATTGACTTAATGTTGCTAACTTGTCACGAGGCCTTTCTTCTTCCCATTGGCGTAGTGTACCATAGTGTAACTTCCCACAAATTAGAAATATTATTATTACATCCCAAGATTCTATTTTCAATCCTAGAGATTCAAGTGATCTCAGGTGTTTAGTCATTGCGTCCATGAGCTTTCTTAATTCATTAGAAAATTCTCTCACTAATGATGGTAATGTGAATAGTGATTTTAAATGATTATTTACCAACAGTGACTCATTATTATATCTATCAGAAAGCAAATCCCATGCAATTTGATAATTTACAGCAGAAAATTCTAGTGATTGTATAATTTGTCTAGCATCTCCATCCAAAGCACCACGAAGAAAATGGAATTTTTCAATATTACCAATCGAGTCATTCTCGTGTATCAATGACCTAAACGTATCTCTAAACTCCAACCAAGTGTCTATGACTCCGTTGAATTTAGGAATAGGGATAGATGGAAGTTTAGGCTGTGACATTATAGCATTGTGGTTAGTGGCTCTCAAATTGTGTATGGAAGGACCACCTGACCTTTGTGACACACTGTCATCCAAAATTTCATCCATATACATCAAACTTACCCAAAACTTCCTTGCAAATGGCGATAACTTTATGAAAACAGTCATCAAATTCTTCCCTGACTTCAAATTGCATTTCCAATTCATTTTCTTCTACCAACATTTCAATGGCAGTTTGAACTTCATCAAATTCTGACGGTAAAGAATTGTGTGAATTCATCCTGGATTCCAATTCAATCAAAGCCAATTTTTCTATAGGCTGCCCATTATCCATTTTTTCCATGTAACCATCCACAAATTTCTTGAATATCGTTAGGCGAGCTTTCACTACACCTCTTTTACTATTCAAAGTTTTAATATCATCTGCCATTATATTTCAATTATTTAACCCCAAATTCAAGTTATACCGTTGAAAATAATGAAATTACCAATTAGTCAACTCAGGTCACCAAGGAAACAGCCTAGATATAATATAGGGAAAGGACATGCATGGACTCACTCTCGTTGTTCAGATACCAAACCAAAAACCAATGTATTTGTGCCAAGACCCAAACCAAGTAAGCACGCCACTGCTCTCTGCTACGTAGACCTCGAAAATCACGTAGAAAATCTCCACGTTGTGGATGATGTCCACCGCTTGCGCCGTCTGCTGAATACCGGCAACCCGTAGCCGACGAGAGCGAACACCGATGTACGTATCGCTATGCACGGTGCGATAGAGTCCGATCGCTTAACACAAATTCTGGCGCGTACGGAAAGTGTCCTTGATACGCAGACGCTCGATTTCACGACTCACCGCTTCGAAGACTGTTGCTAGGCGGCCTTTTCCGCGCTCAACGTTATGTGTTTGATGAATTATTTCCAACTGATTCCACAAACCAACACAGATGAATCCCTCAACCACACACATGAAATGTCTTGTCGATCTCCGTAATTTTCACTTTACTGCACTTTTATCCAAACTCGATGCACCAAATTTGCTCGAACCATAGTGTTGCAGAACGAGTCAGTAGATTGATATTAAATACTTAAAAATCGCGCCTAATCAATCAGCACTGAGATGACCATTTCGCGCACCCCCACCTTGGTGTATGAATACCGGTCTAATTAGTGTGTGAGAACGTACTGCGACAATAGCTTTTCACGAACTTGAGAAAAGGCCGCACTATATTGTTTCTTCCACAAACTGAAAACCGCTATCTGTAAATCGTTATGATATTTATGTGATTGTTCGCGAAAGACTGTGAAAATCGCATTAGATATATGCTCTAAGTACACCTGTTCTGTGTACGGAGTTTGAGGAAAATTACCTCATCCCACGACCACGATCTCTGAAAGGGCCCTTTCGTCAACGCCTGCAGCCGAACAAGAACCTTCGAGAGCCATATTTCTTCGGTTAGTCTCTTAGTGCTGAACGAACTTTGTACTTTGGCCTACTTATTATTTCTAATCACTTTTTGAAAATATCGGTTACTATATGTCCATTTTTCTCTTATATCATCGAGCTTATCGATCTGCAACATTGGTCCTTCGAGCCGGATATTAGTTCCGTTATTTTCATAATTTGTTTTCCGTTCAAAACTCAAAAAAATTCATTTTTGAAAATTTTCAAATTTGCATGTACCAGGATTTATTCGTATTAAATTGGAAGGGCACTGTCATTTTCATTATCCGCAGTCAAAAGTAGTTCGGGTTTGTTAAAGAATCGTGGAAATCGCTTCAGATTTACCCAAGTTACGTTTTCCCAATTTTTCATTTCCGCGCCGAAATTGATCGATAAATTCGTGTTCGCCATTATTATCGATATCGCGCAGCACATGGTCATAGTTCCCTCTATCATTATCAAAGTTTTGTGGGCGTGCGCTGGACACCGATCAACGAGTGATTCCGATTGTCATCTTGTTTATCACCTATTCATCGCCACTATCTGTTCAATCGAAAACCTGTTCTTATCTTTCCATCGTCCGCGATAGATATCGGTTATTGACCTCTGTTTTGATAAATAAATATTTCCCAAACAGCTGACTCTTGAGGGATAGCTTTCGCGTATGCTGAAATCGGTTTCGCGCAAAATAGGTATTTACTATTCTTGCTTTTGAGTTTTGCGCTGATCGATCGATGTTTGCCTTGGTAAATTACCTACTGTTCGAATAGTTGATTGTTATTTTTCCTTTCTGTATTTTGTTCCTGATTCCATATATCATCTTATACCATTGTGAGTTTGCATCCTGCCTGCTCGACCGCCGCTATATCAGCTGTTGCTTGTTATTTTGGTTTATCACAGCGGCGAACGCTCTCCTATAATTCAAATATTTTTTCTTTTAAATTACCGCTTATCTATTGACATCCCGCATTAGAACACTATGGAAAAACTTAAAAAATTCAAACATCTTCGCAATGTCTGTCTGGGAGATATGGAGGCTCTCATAACTTTATCTGAAAAGGCAAAGACCGATAGATCAGTGCGAACATTATTCAAAGTCCGATGTGCAGATATTCAGGAAATTTATGATGATTTTTTGAAACATCACAATAATGTTTGCAGTACCTTATTGACCGATCCCGAGAACGAACTGGAGGATGAGAATATCATTCGCCAAGCTTTTTTGAAAGATTATTATGATGTGAAAGCCAGTTATACCGAGTTATTCGAGCAAGAGCCCCTTGTTACGCCACATAACAGCACTATTTTGATGCAACCTAATACCATGAATAATAATTATTCGAACATTCGTCTTCCCCAAATTGAATTAAGTAAATTCAATGGAGATTATAAAACTTTTGTCTCGTTTATAGATCAATACAATGCAATGGTGCATGACAATCCGTCCTTGAGCAATGTTGCAAAATTTAATTATTTGCTTTCTACACTACAGGGTCCTCCCGCTTCTCTGGTACGTACTTTACCACTGTCTTCCGACAATTACTTAATCGCTTACGACACGTTAGTGGAACGATATTCCAACAAACGTCTTCGTGCTCAAGCTCACTGGGATGAAATCGAAAATACCTGCAAAATAAATTCCGAAACTCCTGCACATTTAAGGAAGCTTATTGATATATTTTCCGAAAATTTATCAGCATTGAAAACTTTAGGTTTTCCCACTGAGGAATGGGATTTCATTTTGACAATGATGGTACTGAAGAGATTAGACACCGCTACTGTAACAAGTTTTGAAATGGAACATCGCTCTACTGACGTGCCGACTTATAAGGATCTCATGAAATTTTTGAATAATCGTTGTATCGTGTTGGATACCCTAACTAACACCACATCATCTTCAAGTAGTCGTCCCTTGAAAAATGTCCCGCAAAAAGCTCACACGTCCTCTCCGCGAATTACTAGCCTATTTGTGAACAAAACTCCCGCTCGCTCGTCTGCTTCTTCTTGTGCTCTTTGCAAGGACACCCATTCCTTGTACACATGTAGTGTATTCGCTCAAAAATCGCCTAGAGATCGGCACAGTTTTTGCAAGTCTCAACATTTATGTTTCAATTGCTTAAGTAGTTCACACGATTTGAGATCTTGCCGTTCAACTCATGCTTGTAAAAAGTGCCATTTCCGCTCACATCATACCCTGTTGCACATGGAACGTGCACCAGGGGGGGGGAAATTCAGGGTCTTCGACCCAAAGTACGCCAAATCGATTGCCTGCAAATCCAGAAATGGTACCCCGTCAGGTAAATAATTCTGAGCCTTCTTATAGTTCCACTCTCGCCGCCACTGGCGTTATTTCGGGCGATAGCAGTGTATTATTGTCGACCGCTTTGATCGAGGTTTGTGATAAACTAGGAAACTTTTTAAAATTCAGATGTTTGTTGGACTCTGGAAGTATGACTTCTTTTATTTCACAAAAGGCTGTCACTCGATTAGGTCTGCACCAATCCACATGTTCAATTGAAGTAAAAGGACTTGGATCAATGCAGTCGAACATTAATAATGGTTTGGTATCGCTATCTTTGAAGCCACTTGGAAAAGACAATCCTATGTTATACACCGACGCTATAATTTTGAACAAAATTTGTGACAAGTTACCCGCAATTAATTTACCGGTGGATAATTGGGCACATATTCGAAATTTACAACTTGCAGACCCCAACTTTCATTTGCCAGGCAACATTGATCTTCTGTTGGGAGCTGATATATTTTCTAAAATTATTTTGAGTGGATCTATATCAGGACGGTCAGACGACCCTATCGCTATTAACACCATTTTAGGATTCATTTCAATGGGTACAGTTAAACTATCCACTTTGCCCTCAGTATCCTCCTTCTTCTGTAATGCTACAGAAGATACTCTCGAAAATATTATCAATAAGTTTTGGGAAATTGAAAGTGTTCCTAATGTTATCAATGCTACTCCCGAAGATATACTTTGCGAAAATTCATTCAATGATACTTGTTTCCGGGACGAAACCGGCCGCTATACTGTGTCACTTCCTTTTCGGGAAAATAATCCGAGTTTTCCTGGTATGCGTGATTACGCCCTTTCCCGCTTCTACTCTTTAGAACGTCGACTCTTAAAAACTCCCGAAATATATTCTCAGTATTGCGATTTCATGAGAGAGTATATCCAGTTGAATCACATGGAAGTTATAAAAGAAAGTAATATTCCTAGTCACTCCTATTATTTGGTACACCACTGTGTCCTCAAGCCAGAAAGCCAATCTACAAAACTCCGGGTTGTTTTCAACGCCTCCGCTAAATTGCCCAACAAAAAATCTTTGAATGAATGTTTAATGGTAGGACCAAAACTTCAGCAAGACATATCACACATTTTATTGAATTTTTTTTTGTATCCCTATGTTTTGTGTGCGGATATAAAACAGATGTACCGAATGATTTGGATGAATCCATTACATACTGACTACCAACGTATTCTTTGGAGATTTTCACCTAACGATAACATCCAAGATTTCCGCTTACGTACTCTTACCTACGGTTTGAGTCCCGCTCTCTTTCAGGCCCTCAGATGCCTCCGCCAATTATGTGACGATGAAGGTCATGAGTTCCCGCTCGCTGTTGAAGCAATTCGAAACTCTTCGTACATTGATGATGTTGTCGTCAGTGTTCCCACTTTAGATGAAGCTATCGCGCTACGCCGCCAGTTAGTTTCCATCATGCAAAAGGGTGGGTTCGAACTGAGGAAGTGGTGTAGCAACGAACCTTCCGTATTAAGTGATTTGCCAGAATCACATTTATCAACAAGTCCTCTTACATTTGATTCAGATTGCACGGAATCTTCACTGAAAGTTCTTGGACTGCAGTGGAATCCCGTTTTAGATTATTTTTTCTTTACAGTCAAATTACGTAACACTCGAACTTGCACGAAAAGAGTGATGTTATCTGAGTTGGGACGGGCCTATGATCCCCTCGGGCACCTCTCACCGATTACCTTTTACACAAAACACTTAATCCAGCGTTTATGGACTCTCGGAATAGGCTGGGAAGAGAGTCCTTCTGACGATATCGTTAGAGTTTGGCAGCAATACATCTCCGAACTTCCGTTGTTATCAGGTTTACGAATTCCTCGTTCAGTGATTCCCCCGCCAATCTCTGGTGCAGAAATTGCATATGAATTACACGGATTTTGTGATGCAAGTGAAAAGGGATATGCCTGTGTCATTTATATCCGCTCTATTGATCAAAATTCTAGAATCACCACCCATTTTCTATATTCCAAATCTAAAGTCGCGTCAATAAAAAAGATCACCATTCCCCGCCTAGAACTATGCGCCGCTGTACTACTATCCAAAGTCATGTCTTTTGTGCTGAGGTGTGTTGGCAGGAAAATAACCTTCCATCACACTTACGCATGGTCAGACTCCCAAATTACTTTATGTTGGATCAAAGGTCCTCCGCATCGTTGGACGACCTTTGTTGCCAATAGAGTGACCTTTATCCATGAAAACCTTCCGGTTACCACGTGGCATTATGTCAAGACTAAAGAAAACCCCGCTGATGTGGCGTCACGTGGCTTACTCCCTTCTGCCTTGATGGCTCATGATGTTTGGTTTTCTGGTCCCTCTCTTTTACATGATTTGATGTTACCCCTAGAATTACCCCCGCTCAATTTTGTTTACCCAGTTGAAGATGAAAAAAAGCTAGTATTTTTTGTTGCTCCACAAATTAATAATATGCTAGAACAACTTTTGAATAAAAAATCGTCCTTCAGTTCAATTCAGCGCCTTGTTTCGTATATTTTGAGGTTCATATCAAATGTTAAGAATCCCGCAACGAAAGAAGTAGGTCCGCTTCAGAGCCACGAACTCCACGCATCTCTGATATTATTGGTGAAATATACTCAACAGGTTCATTTTGCCAATGAACTAGAAAATAAAGTATTTTCTCGACCGCTCCGCAAACTCAATGTTTTTTCTGATGACGATGGAGTCCTCAGAGTAGGAGGTCGTCTAAAACACGCTCATATTTTCTATGATGCCAAGCATCCCAAGCTGCTTCCCCGCCAAAGTTCTTTGACCGTCTTACTCATCCGCTATTATCACGAGAAATATTTTCATTGTGGTTTCCGTACAACGCAGTTCTTATTGTCTCAGACATTTTGGATTCTATCTTCGAAACGTGCCATTAACTCTATCATTTCCAAATGTATCCGCTGTTGGAAAACTAATCCGTCAACTTTCCAACCCCCAATGGCGTCGTTGCCACCATCACGTTTGATCCAAGTGAAGCCGTTTCTTTATTCTTCGGTTGATCTTGGAGAACCTTTTTTTATCACGTTAAGTCGGCATAGGGGAGTAAAGACTTCCAAAGCTTACCTTTGTATATTTGTGTGTTTTGCTACGAAAGCAGTTCATCTCGAACTCGCTAGTGATCTATCATCCGAAATATTTCTGGCCGCGTTACAAAGGTTTGTCGCCCGCCGTGGCCGTGTCACGCATTTACATTGCGATAACGCCACCAATTTTGTAGGAGCCAGTCGTGAAATCAATTTAATAAAAACCGCTGCCAATCAGGAAAAAATTAAATTTGTTTTCTCCCCTCCCTCAGGACCTCATTTCAATGGCCTAGCTGAAGCGGGAGTTAAATCGGCGAAGAGTCATATATCCAAAGTTATAGGTGATCAAATCCTTACATTTGAGGAATTTTCCACATTATTGTGTTTGATAGAATCCTTACTGAATTCGCGGCCATTAACACCTATTTCTTCCGACATTGAGGACATAAATGCCCTCACTCCGGGGCATTTCCTCACCTTGGAACCTGTCTCTGCGTTGCCCACTCCTAACTATTCACAGTTACCATTGAATCGCCTCTCTAGATGGCAGTTACTGCAACGTCTCCAACAGGATTTCTGGAAACGTTGGCAGCGCGAATACCTCCATACCCTGCAACAGCGAGGAAAATGGCTCGATCCGAGCATTCCTCCTGATATTGGCGCTCTTGTCCTCATCAAGGACGAAAATAACCCTCCAAGCAAATGGACTCTGGCTCGAATAATCGCGGTACACCCCGGTGATGACCACATTGTTCGTGTTGCAACCGTGAGGACCTCCTCTGGCGAATTGAAGAGGCCACTCGTGAAGCTTTGTCCATTGCCCGTCTCTCAGCCCTAAATAATACGAATAGTATTATGCTCATTCATGTTGTGTGTATGTTCAAATTATATTAATCAATTTTCTATTTTTTTTTCTATTTAAAAAAAGGCAATTATTATTTCTTTTTTTTTTGCGGGGGCAGAATGTTGCAGAACGAGTCAGTAGATTGATATTAAATACTTAAAAATCGCGCCTAATCAATCAGCACTGAGATGACCATTTCGCGCACCCCCACCTTGGTGTATGAATACCGGTCTAATTAGTGTGTGAGAACGTACTGCGACAATAGCTTTTCACGAACTTGAGAAAAGGCCGCACTATATTGTTTCTTCCACAAACTAAAAACCGCTATCTGTAAATCTTTATGATATTTATGTGATTGTTCGCGAAAGACTGTGAAAATCGCATTAGATATATGCTCTAAGTACACCTGTTCTGTGTACGGAGTTTGAGGAAAATTACCCCATCCCACGACCACGATCTCTGAAAGGGCCCTTTCGTCAACGCCTGCAGCCGAACAAGAACCTTCGAGAGCCATATTTCTTCGGTAAGTCTCTTAGTGCTGAACGAACTTTGTACTTTTGCCTACTTATTATTTCTAATCACTTTTTGAAAATATCGGTTACTATATGTCCATTTTTCTCTTATATCGTCGAGCTTATCGATCTGCAACACATAGGCAATCGGAAATGCCAAAATCCAATTTTCCAATTATTACTATCTGGGAATCCGGCTTGAAGTACCAAATGTTGGGGAGTTTATCCCGCTGCCAATAGTGGACTGTAATTCTTTATCAATGATTTAATGAAAGCCAAAATACTTTCAATCCAGAATGATTTATTCAGTGTTACAATACAAAGACTGTCAAGCAGAGCTTGCAGTGCGATCTGATACAACAGTTTACGTTTTTACACTAATGAGATGACTTGAGTTGAGGCTAGACCAGACTCGCGTTTTTGTTGCCGAGCAATTGTCTCTGTAAATAAAATAGGTGGGGAAGGCGGCGTTGCCAGCTCTTACAAATTGTCCGTAGATCTATAATTTCTAACAACTACAAAAATGAAATTAGTTGTTCTGATGTAAATATGGAAGTACCTACCTTTTTGTTTTGATTGGGTGCTTATGAAATAAAATAATAATTAACATAGTTATTTTATTGGCATTCAAAATGATAATTCGATACATTATATAAGACATCAAATTGAAAGTGAAAGTCTCTCTTGAATTTTACATAAAACATTCTCAAGACGAATTTGACTCAAATGAATCAATCGGGAATACTGTAATGACCATAAGGTAAAGTGTCAGTGGTGTTTTTCAATGAATATCGCTTATCATGAGGACTTAGTGCCACTTTGGTTTGTTCAATGGAATAAACTCTATGATTATGTGAGTGAATAGACCTTTGACTTTCATGTTTTTCTTCATTTTCTTGTAAACATTCTAAATAGTCTTCAAAAATTATTTTCTGTTTAACTACATAATAGTTCATGCCTTTTGCTCTCTTCATGCATTTTTCCCCTCATTTTCGCCCCACCTACTATTTTTGTTGACACTACCGTCAACCAGAAATGTGTATTGTTTCGATCTCAGCCCTACAAAATCTGTCATTATATCGCCAGAAGTCTCATCTTAAAATAATCCAGGACCTCTTTCATTAACCAAGGGTATATTATACTTATTGTCAGGAGGATAATCACTGGTATCAAACTTATCTATATCATTTCTGATAACTTCTTCCTTGACATCATCACAGTGCAATTTATAAATTAAGTTATCTGTATCGGTGTTATTCAACATATATCCATAATGAAAGTCATAAATACATATTTTTGAGATATCTAATATAGCCATACCAATATAAAGGGGTTTATCGAATATGACATCAGTTTTTTTCATCTCAACAGCCATGAGGTTCTCATCAAAAATTGATCTATTATGAAAATTTGGACAATCAATCAAATGTCTTGCCCCATATCGACCTTCCCAACTATTCACCAGTTTCACGATTCTATGTTCACGAACATTTTCCATACTCTTGGTAAACTCATCTGTGGATTGGGTTCGTAATTTAGTGTTCAATTCAATGTACGGTTTCAACAATGGAGCTTGGTTGAATTTCAAAATTCGGTGGATTTTTCGGAGAATAAGCCCGTTAGTTATGCATTCCTTCAAACTTCTATAGTGCAAAATATATTTTTCCTTATCATACAGAGTGGTCATCAATTTTGGTAATTTTGATTTAGGAGGTACAAGGTGTTCGGCAGCGAGAGATAAATCTTTATGGAGATCATGAAGAGATCTCGGATATTTCATATCAACTTCAAGTATATATCCTACAGGGGACTTATCGAAAATTGCAAATATATCAAAATTATCGATGTTCTGCTCCTATTCGAATCCCGAATATGAAAGATGTTGGCTCATCGCCCATTCATAGAGGTTATTAACATCAAGATAAAGTAAATATTTTGAAGGTTCGTTGATTTTGAAATTAGTCATATATTCATTGTTCGCAGTTGAATAGTTTCTAAGCGACATTTTGTTTATTTCAACATACAATCCCAGGTGAATCCTGAAAGCGTGTAATAGTATGCAGAATCTAAATTATAATTCGCATTACACATACTGCGAAAATTCTCGAAAACATCGGCTAGTAATGAAATGTCAGTTTTGAGATATGAATCTGAGTAATCATCTGAAGTTTTGATTTGAAATTTATTCCAAACATTCTGGGCATGATCATAATCTTCATCTTCGATATGTTGATCGGTATTCGGTTTCATTGAGTCTTTCCAAATTATCTAAATAGTCATAACAGAATACTCCTTTTCTACACAGTAAATTAAGTAAGTTAATCTTCATGAATCCCCAGAAATTCATTTTTCAGATTTACAAATGCTGTTCAATCGAGGGAACTCATTAAATCATCTAATTTGAATGGCATAAATTGGTATGAATCCACAAATCTCAATTTCAATTATGTTCTTGAATCAAACTTTGTGAAACTGATATACCTCACTTTATTGATAGGTAGCAAGGTGATGTGCGAATGTTTTGCTAAATCTCTGATAATGAAATGGCTATCTTAACCAGATAAGTTGTGGAAAAACTGGTACAACGCGTGATTTTCTGTAATTAAGACCACAAATAGAATGACAAAATCCACGAAATCTCCTTGTATAGTGCTCGTGGTCACGTTCGATAGTATCAGATATCGTGAAAGGTTCTTCACAAATGTGACATGTAGTTTTGCCATCAACACTTCGATTATCTATAATCATCTGTATATTGACTTGCAATTTCGAGTCTATGAGATTTGTTACGGCATTCATCTCATTAACAAACCATTCAATACAATCAGTACCTCTATAACTCTTGTGAAACATCAAATTCTGGTCATAATTACATTTCAAGTAATAACCTACAGTGAACGCTTCATGTGTTTGATAGCGAGCTGTTTTTAAAAGCTTTTTTCTCTGTTTTTCTTCGAATGGTATGGGCACACAGAACACATCTGAAAATGATATTTCAGATGTGTTCACTTTTCGACAATGAATACTGTGTGAATCCTCCAATGTATTTTGTTTTGTAAAATAGTTTAAACATCTATCACATACATACTTTTTACCGTTGTTTCCCTATCTGACTAGAAATTAATCGTGATAAATTTTTTATCCAACAAAAATTAAATTTCTAATCGACAACATAGTCACCGAAAAATGATGGTTCTTCAACATCTCCATCGAATACCCTCAAGTTCTCCCTGACAACATTTTCGTCCTGAATCATCAATAAATTGACATGTCTTCCTGTAATCTTATCCTTAGTAATCCTCAGTGGGACCGTAGTCATCTGTTTATTCCGATCCATTTCCAGAATGAACATATCAAAAGGTGAATTGTTCAAAACTTCGAATTTTGAAATCTGGTTCAACCTCATAGGTAATTGAATACCTGTCACATTCAAAACCTGACTGTGATGCAGATATGCAGAAGTTCTGAAAGAGTTACGTTGTGCAGGAAATAAACATGAAGTGATAGCCCATGCAAAACAAGCTACATCTGAATTTTTCACATTGACACAAGCTCGCTTACGTTCGATTTGGCTAGGAAGTTTAATGTAAGATGCACCACCATTCCCCATTTCTACCTTGTTTATATTGACTTCTGAACTAACTATTTTGTGTGAGGTCCAACCACTATCACGTTCTTGGAACTCATCTAATTGATTCAAGAGAACGTCAATCAAATTGTTTTCATACCATCTTTTCAAATCAACACCAATGTCAATGATGAAATTTTTCGTATTGAGATATTCGTATTCAATTTCAATTATTCCTTCATCATTTTTATTATTCTTCATGAATTCACCACAAAAAGAAGTATTAACTTTCATAACATGAAAAGTTTTCAACATTCTCTTCATTCTGTTTCGAAAAAGAAAAAATTAAACTTCCAAGAACTGTTTAACATCAAGGTGTTTCAAATTCATTATTATTCCTGATCGAATGCGTCCTGAAAAAGCCGACTGTATATCTTCCCACCTGATCCTTCGCCAGAGATATCGCCATCAATTTCAATGGCAAAAATAACAAATATAGTGCATATTAGAAAATCGGAAGTTGCCTAGTAGTAAATCTCTGAAACTAATGAAGATAGAATATTTCTGATGATCCTAACTTCTATGTCTTGATTAATTACCTTTTCACTCAAAATTTTAAATTTCTATTTCAGACATTAACTGAGTAAATGAATGGAAACAAAATAAGTGATTCTCATTTTTTTCGAATATTTCAAGAACGGCTGACATCTTTTTGTTTTCGAAAACGGCATTCTGAAGAAGTTCCGGCATTTTGAAGAAGTTCAAATTCATTCCACCAACGTTTTATCACCACTTTTCAGGTTCTCGTTGAATTCTTTGGGTTGCTCATGGGAAGAAAAGTTCACAAGTCCTTCATCACTTTCGAAGTTTTCTCTTTCTCTATTCAACCTTTATGAATGAAAATCATTGGTGAGACCCTTGTATCACACAAATATCACCACTGAGTAGCAATAAATGTGTGGTTGAAAAAACTCATAAAAAATTTGTGATGTTATACAAGTCCTCAAACCTCAATAAATGTTTTATGTCCTCTTTCATAGTTTGAATTTCCTCCCAAGAAAATGGAATTATCAATAATTCACTCACGGGAATTCTTAACAAAATTTTTGCACTTTTTTCCAGATCTATGTGCATCAGACTCTTCCTTCTTATCATTAACTATATGTTCTATATGACTGGATGCACTTGTATTGATTGCTCACTTGATATTAGTTTGACATGTTTGGCGTTTTTGTGTTTCATTATTATTTGATTTTCGGTTTGCCGAACTTGAGACTTGGCTCATCCCATGTTTAATGAATATATTCTTTTGATTGAAAATAGTTTTCAGGATTGAATAGGTTTTCTTATGTATGTTTCTTTTCTCATCATCAGGAAAAAAATTCAATTGGGGTGGAGTAATAGGTCCTTCAACCTCATCCCTATCAATATAAAGGAAATCAGTATTTTTATTATCCTCCTTACACCTTTGAATTTGAGAGCTATCTGGCCGATTGGGATTCGGAGGAGTCTATTTCCAGTTTCCTCAATTTATTGCAAGCTATAATCATCTGCAGAATAAAATTATTCCATAATAGTTCTTTATGTACTAGCGGGCCATAAAGTGCACTTTACCGCCCGGTTTCGCGGGCGTTGAGTTGCACTCTACCACCCGCGGACTCATAATGGCCCACGGGCCGTAAAGTGCACTTTACCGCCCACTTTTCTCAGTTCCCTTATGTCCACAAATCAATTCATCATTTTCCTAGATTTTTCGGGATTTGCCCTTCTCGTAAATTGAACATTGCACCTCCTCGATTAACCTTCATACAGTATTTAAATACCTATATAACATTTTGTATGTATCACGTGCGTGAAATGCGTTCATGGCCTTCAGCGTGTAATGGCCCTCGGCTAGCGCCATCGGGCCATTATTCACGGCACATGCCATAAACGCCTACTTAGCGCCCTTGATACATCAATAACTATTATGTATCAAGGGCGTGAAAAAGGCTTTTATAGGCCATAGTCCAGAAAAAGGGCCCAAGCATTAGCTAGGGCCATTAATATGCCTAGGTTCATGGAAGCAAAAGTTACACCTGGAATACATAGCATATGATGTTTCATTGTAGATACCTCTTCTCAAGTATAATAGAAATTCATCATACCGTTGCAGTCAGGCTAGGGATTGAAAGTACTACTTCTCAAGTTTTGAAGGGGTGGTTTTCCAGGACCACAAGATATTGCCACAACAAATGGATGTTTTCAAAGGGATAGTTATGAAATTTGCATAATATATGCCAAAATTGGATTTTTGTGCTCTATGTTGAAATCTTAATGATATGTTCAAAAGGGGAGGTCTTTATATTCATTGTAAATTATCAAAATTCCATAAAATAACCCAAAATAGTTATATCTACCTAACCCCATTGTTACAACATTGGAATTTCTTGTTGTCTTCACTAAAGTTCGTCGATCTAGTGGGAAATTTCATGATAAATCAGGAGTTGTTGTCAACCATTTCAGTAATTCTCCCATTGCCGTGTGAGTGATATCGTTTCTCAGAGCCTAGTTCTGTAAAAAATCAACAGACATATTTTGAAATGTGGATTCTCAATGTTCAGATTCATAGTGATCATCAGAAATACCACCAACAGAAGAATGACTAGATTTGCCCTTCTCAATATCGGAGTCTGATAATTCACTACTGTCACTATGACTAGAGTTGCCCTTCTCAATACAAGAGTCTGATGATTCACTACTGTCACTATCACAATCGAAAACACTACATGAAATCAAATTTATTACATCACGATCATGCTCTGAAATTTCTAACTCTCGATTACATGACCCCATACCCAATTCATGAATATTTTCAATATAAGGGGCATTTTTATCATGAGCACCATAATCCTGATCAGGAACATCTGAGAATTCTGGCACTGACTCATTAGAAAATTCTAAAATCCCATTACCCTTTTCAGCAGTACGTCTGCGCTGTTGGCGTTTACTATATTCAAATATTGAGACTTCTCTGGACATGTTTACTCACTTTTCTTCATCACTATCGCCAAGACCAAGAGGTTCAAAGTGCTGATTTTTGGGAGGAACAATTTTCAGATAGCGTTCCTCTGGCTTATAGACCAAAGAAGAAATATTCCAAGGAACAATAAAGATAAATATAACACTTATGATCTAATTCTGAGAAATGATAGGTGACCATCAGAGCAGCAAATTAATCTCACAATGAAAATCTATCAACCATTCATTAGAGCATGTATGGCAGTGTGTTTGTTTTGGTATGATAATGAAAGAACTCAATAAACAAGAGATGATTTCAGAAATATTTACCATAATAAGTGAATAAGTAACAAATCATTCAGGAGAACGTTCAGACACGGATGAAAAAAAAATTAAACCCATATAAAACTATTTCTCATTGAACAAAACACAAATGATAGACAGGCTGTATTATATTTCCGCCATTGTGTTGTGATGCATTTCAGTTCCATCTTCCATCGATCAGATTCGGCAGCCATCGGCTTCATGACACAGCCTGGGAAATTTGAAGAGATTTCAAAGCAGTAGTTAACTGAGATCCGGATCAGTGATTGCATAAATACATGAGTTGGGCCGGCGTCGATTCTACTCGTTAAATCAACCGATCTGATGATGCTTAAGTAAAGTAGACGAAAAGACTGCGGCCTGATTATGTATGACCGATGCCGACATAGAACCGATGATGCCGATATAATCCCGCCACTTAGCCGACGATTTGTGTTTTCTGGGTCGTTGAAGGCTGTTGGCGAGCAGTGTATATCACTTGAGATGATTCCACTTGGTCATGGTGTGTATTTTCAGTATATGTACCGCTCCTGAAAATTTTAGATTCCTAACTCAACAATTACGAAAATTACAGGAATGTTTATATTAGAAATAAGACTAGACACTATGTAATCAACGTAGGTGATCCATAACTTACAGTGGAGATGATATAAATCAGGAGGGGTGAAAGAACTTCTGTCACAACTCCACCAAATAAACAATTCAATAATGACCAACGGTCATGGATATAAGGATAATGTTTCGAAGGATTAATCCTTCATCAACAGAAAATTTATAAAAGAAAAATCTGTAAGAAGAAACAACGCTTATGTTAGTTTTTAAGTATGAAGATGAAGAAAAACTGTTTTTCTCAATAGAGACAAGTGAATAGTCCAATCGAGATGTTCATCCGTGCTTGCAATAGGTCCGGTCATTCTGAATTTTTCATATGTTGTAAGGACCCAAACCAATATTAAAAGACCATTCATTTTACTTGGTTCTTTGGGATTTTCTCTCCTCGTTTCTATAAAATAAAAGTATTCGTATTATTTCAATATATTTGTAGAGGGACAAATCAGATGATTTGCCCCAAAATGTCACTGCGTTTAACAAATTTGTTAAACGCAGTGAGAAAATCCCAAAGAACCAAGTAAAATGAATGTACCACCTCCTCGATTAACCTACAGACAGTATTTATTAAAAGACCAGATTTGCAATTTCCAAAGTGCTGTGCGATATACCCAAAAATCCATGAAATTTTGGAACCTATTTCAGTTTTCGCTCAATATCTCAGAGAAGAAAAGGTTTGACCACTATAGTCACTCCATTAACTTCTGAAGATAACTAAATTTGCTACAATTCGAGGTCAAGGCGAGCTCTATAGAGCTATTGATTCCCAAGATACAGTTCTTCGAAAATGGGCAATTTTTTCGAAAAAAGTGGAATTTCTTCAAAATGGTCACCCATTCTGTGAATTATCTTCTAAAATACGCTTCCCACGTCGAATGTCATGTGGAATGCAGTTGTAGTAAATTTAATGGGATTTCCTTTGAGACTGAACTGGTATCTGTAGGCCTAGCAGTTTTCTCAGAAAAGTCAGTAGTTAAGCTAAGAGACCACGACTATAGGCATAGGGAAATACACGCTTTAATCTTAACTGGAACGCGGCCTGTGTTCTAGCGGGGAAGCGGGGTAGCGCTGGCGCGAGCTAATCGAAACCGCAACAATAACACTTTAATGACAATAACAAGATTGAATTTTCATATACAGGGCGTTTGAGTTGATTAAAAATTGAAAAAAATATATACAGAGTGTCCCACGGTTCGCGGTCCCATGTTTCAGCATGGAAGAAGTGTTTGAGTTCAAAGAAATATATACAGGGTGTTTGAGTTGTTGAAGATTAAAAAAATATATACAGGGCGGCCCGTGGTTAGACCACCCCATTTATGTGTTGAATATGAATTAGACAGCTGATAATAATAAAGGAGTGTTTGAGTTGAAAGAAATATATACAGGGTGTTTGAGTTGATGAAAATTGAAAAAAATATATACAGGGCGGCCCATGGGGGTAAAAGAATACGAAAACGAAGATAAATAAACTATTTATTTAAGTAATCCTTTTCTACAAAAATGACATGCCTCTTAAGAAGATGGCGGTCTATCCAAGATTATAATGAACGAAGCATGGCAGTTTGATTTGTAGGTTAAAGTTGCTGCGATATTCTTGAGGAAGTTTGTGTCACACCCTTAATAGCCCATAAGGATCTGCATATTCAATGATACAATCTACTGGAATATAGTGCAATTCTTGTTCGGTGAATTTTAGCAGAGTGGTAGCAGGAGATTTCAGGAACTCTAAGAGCACAGCTATTTCAGATTTATAACAGAGTGTCTCAATACTGGAGAGTGGATTGCTTTCAATATCAATAGAACGTGGAAAGTTTTAAAGAGCGAAAATTTCGCTATAATCAACACCAAGCATTGTGTGTGAGAAATGTGGGAAATTCTTGAATAAAACTAACCTATACCACCATATGAGGAATGCCCATAGAGTGGACGCCACCAATTCGAATAACCTAGCTGATTAGCGGATGGCAGTTAATGGATTCAGAAGTCTTCAGATCACACCTATAGAAGTATTCAGAGGTATTCGGAGGTCTTCAGATCACACCTTCAGATGTCTTCAGATGTATTCAGAGGTATTCAGAGGTCTTCAGATCACGCCTTCAGAGGTATTCAGATGTCTTCAGAGGTATTCAGATGCCTTCAGAGGTATTCAGAGGTATTCAAGAGTCTTCAGTTGTATATCAGACACCATAGCGTTCACATCATGGAGTCTAAACCACATTCATCAGAGCAAGCATTAGATGAATATCACTGTGCAGATTATGATAATGCTTATGGACCGAAATATGTTGACAGCAGATGGACACTTGGACATAAGAATCTACGCTTTGAGGACCAATACATAGGCGTAGATAATGTCGATTTTGAAAGTACTCTGGGTCTTTTGGAATTATTATTTTCCAAGAACCCTCGAAATTACACGCCTCTGGATCACCAGATGTATAAACAGATGCTAGAAATCAGCTCTATTCATAGAGATCGATTAGGGCGATTACGAGGACAAGCTGATAAGGAGAAATTCGATAAAATTATCAGACCCCTCTTCAAAAATAAGACCAAGCCTAAACGTCCAAAGTCGAGCGTGGAGCCTGAAGCCAGTATTGGGAATGGAGAGTACAATATTTTAGATGAATGGGCAGATCCGAATATCTTGGTGGATAGACTGAGATATTTAATGGAATCAGATAAGAACAACAACGAGATCGCCTTTATTCTTACTGAACTTGAAAATGTTGGTATAATATCTAAAAATAAATGATGTCAAAATTATCCGTTTTTTATTCAACACCTGGTAGGCGAGTAGACTCACAATGACTACTCAACTTGGCATACAAAAATACATATTTAAAAACCCTGTATAATGACTGGTAGGTAGTGTGATGAAATCATTGTCCGTTAATTGTAGTCTGTAACTCAGCTGATTAAATCATCTTTCTAGGCTTTGCAAGAATATGATTTTCTGTATACGCCAAATATAGAACAACCAAGATAACGGCATCCTGTTTCAACGCTCCAACTTAAACAACTATTTACACCTAAAACTCATATTACAGCTCAGTGTTTCACCATAGGAGGTATTCTGGTTGGTTCATGAAATATGTCAAACAACTCTCTACCAAAACTGGTAATCTAAGAGTCAGAGGAACAAGGGGATAGCGTTTAGTGCGATGGGATGTAATCCGCAGGAAGCGAAATAGGTATCATGTTTCGGGTGATCTAATATGAAAGCATACCCGATCAGACCTAAAAAAATTCTGTCACATAGAAATCTCATATATTGTAGGCCAATTCTCATTAAATTCCTACAATATTCCTCAGTCTTCAGTCACGTGACCTCATAGATCGTGAAACGTTTACTTGGTCATAACTGCAGAAATATATGTTTCAACTATACGAGGTGTTTTTGAAATAATCAGGTATATGTATTCAGCACATCGAAATATAATATTCTCATGTCAGATATCTTCAAATTCCTCAAATCAACAGGAAATTGCATCCCCGAAAATTGAACAAAAACAGGAAAACATTAAAACAATCTAAATAATTGAACGCAGCACAAAAAAATCATGTAGATGGAACGTTATAGGATTGTTACAGAGTGAAACTATATAGGTGTTAAATTGGTCTCGCCTCACCTATATGTCATTCGATAGTATAAACGTCTCGAGGTTCGAAATTTTCACGCTTATTCCAATACAGCCCAGTATATAAAAAAATGTGGTTATAAAGCATTTACCTTTAGCTTTTTTCACCTTAGCAGGCTTAGATTCGATGAAAATCTGAATAATGAATGAAAATAGTGAGAAGACAATTCAGATAAAACAGAAACCGCCATTCTCATATCCCCGTACATGATTCTTTGAAAGCACACATCATATCACTACCATCACAAATTATTCACACAAACGGCATTTTTGAAAAACAACGCCATTTAATCGACGAGAAATTTCACATAACGTCCACGATATGACAGAACAAATATAGAAATAGAAACTTGATAGTCAGCGGGAAACCTGATAACAGCTTCCTATCTTTCAATTAAACGTTGATAATGCATGTTTAGCGGACAAAAAATATGTTTTCAACAATATATGAACCACCACGAGGAAAAATATAATATACAGGACGATTAAAAACCTGAAACAGATGAAATATTTGAGAGACGTATGACTTTACATTATAACAATGCATAGGTTCACGACTGCGATATCTGAAAACAATATGGTTACCGACGATCTGTAACAGATCCATCAATCAACCATTGAAAATAAATAGTACTCCTAAGGATTAGCACGCAAATACATTGATATGCGCAGAGTTTCAATGTTTGCGAGATATCAATAAAGAATGGAGAACCGTGAATAACCTACATTTTCATGTTATCTCCCACAAAGCTAGTATTGCGCCTTCTTGATGATACAGACAATAGATGCGCGAATAGAATACTCTACTTTCTTTACGACATCTTCACAAATGATGCTAGATAGATGACACTTGATAGATACCACTTAACACATGAGGCGTTTTGCAGATGTTGTATAATTAAGAGGAGAAATATCACGCATGCGTCAAAACGTGACGAAAACATCACAAAAACAGGCGTACCATTCTAACCAAATGAAATATGAACAACATAAACCAATTATGAATTGTGATCTCAGACAAAAATATTCGAAAAGACTAATATACACGACGAAAAATTATTATATCTCTTGCCATCATTCCCAGACAGTTTAAGTATCCTATCCAATTCAAAATCGTATCTCGGTTATCATTTGAAATATTCCCCAACTTCATCAAAATAGAATAATCACAAGGCGACATTCTCTTCAAACCGATATAAAGATTCCCCATGCTCATTATAAATAACAATCGAATCCAAACAGCATATGACACAGAGTTCTATCACGAACGTTGCTTCACAGAAACTGAGATTTTCATTTCAGACAAGAAACTTCTCTACAAAATACAGATACGACCTGTTTGAGAATACTGTTCCTTGTATGGGTTCAGCACTCACACATCAAGACAAACCATACCAGAGAGACAAGCCATGCGCCTGATGAGCGATGCCACACTCACTAATTCTTAGAAAACATCTGAACATCATGGAAGTGTTTCTAAGATCTCCAAATGCGGAATCTCAACCAATTTCATTGATATAAAATGATCACAGGGCACCATTTATTTTCACCCGAAATAAAGATACTATATATGGAGATCCTGAACAAGAATTGGAATCAATCAGTACCTATACTACGACACCCAGACCCATCACGAAAGTTTCAACGAAAAAACTATGATTTTTATTTCACGCGAAAAGCTACTATATAAGATACAGATATGACATTTTTCAGAGTACTGTTCCTACATATTATGGGGTTCAACATCCATACATACTCTGATGCTCTGATTCTACACTCACTGATTCTCAAACAACATTGTAACATCACCGAAAAGACATCGACTTTTCTACAGATACACAGAAAATAATTTTCAGAGATTCCTACTATCATCCCATCGCTAGCAATACCAGTCAGACGCACTCAACAAATTCAGAAAACGCATTCTGTTATCACCAATCTTGAATATGTCGAGCAACTCTTTACCAAAACTCATTGAATGACTGAGTTTACTATAGGAAGTGTTTCTTAGATCTTGAAAAGTTTAAAATTCAATACCTATACCTCCTATTGTAGCCTGTGCATGATTTTCTTCGAATATAATAGGTATTTGCTTTGGTGCGCTTCAAGAGATAAATAATAATGATAATCTGACGCATATTGTAGCACCAAACATTCAAACAACGTATACCAATAATTATGAATTAACTTCTAAGACGAAAATATTTGGAAAACCATCTCTCTCTTATCAAGTGAGACATTCCCAGTTAGATTGAATATTCTATCCTCTTTGAGGTATGCACGACGTTCTTCGAACATTGTTAGGATTTTCTTTCGTGCGCTCCAAGTGATAAAAAAAATATGAACTGATGAAAATGTACCAGAACATGGAAAACGTGAAAAAATATTCAAATAGGCTATTATACATCATGGAGAATCGTATCCCAGCTATCGCTCGAAATATTGACCAACTTCATCGATATAAAATAATGATAATGAACTAGATTCTCCACCTGACATATAGAAAATGAAAGATCGGAATCATAAAAAAAAACATTGTCAGAGGAAAGATATTCATCATTTGAAATAATACCCAACTTCATCGATATAGAATAATCATCTTTTCAACCGAAATAAAGATGCCCTATGCGGATTATGGATAACTATTGAATTCAAACAGTATATGACAGATAGTTCCATCATGAACGCTACTTCACAAAAACTAGGATTTGCAAATACATTGATATACGCAGAGTTTCAATGCTTGCGAGATATCAATAAAGAATGGAGAGCCGTGAATAACCTATATTCTTATGTTATCTTCCATAAAGCTAGTATTAGGCTTTTTTAATGATACTGACAATAGATGCGCGAATAGAATACTCTACTTTATGTACGACATCGTCACAAATTATGCTAGATAGATGACACTTGACAGATGTCATGTGACACCTGAAGCGTTTTTCAGATGATGTATAATTAAGAGGAGTCATATTACGCATGCGTCAAAACGTGACGGAAACATCACAAAAACAGCACGATTGAAATATTGCTTCGATAACATAATATAAGGATGACACACCATTCTGACCGAATAAAATATGAAGAACATAAACCAATTATGAATTATTGAGGTCTTAGACAAAAATACTCGAAATGACTAATGTACACTGCGAAAATTAATATATCTCTTACTATCATTAGGAGAGAGTCGGAGACCTTTCCTTATTCTACAGATACTTCCGCTCCATTAACAAAATTGAAACATCACAGAAAAGCTGTTACTCTTCAGATATATGTTGAACAACTCTTTACCGAAACTCATAAAACGACTAAGTTTACCAAAGGAAGTAGTTCCAAGATACACCAATGTTCAATACTGCACCTCCTTTTTGGCAATTTCCCTAGGCATGAGCGATGTTTCACGAACATAATAAGCATTTCCTCCAGTGCGCTTCAAGTGATGAAAGAATAATAATCCGACACCAATCATAGTACCAACCATTTGAATAACGTATAACAATCAGGAATTAACTTCATAGACAAAAATATTCCAACAGGCTATCATGCATTAGGGAAAATCATATATGTCTTGTCAGGTGAACTTTTCAACAATTTCATTGGTATGAAATGATCACAAGGTACCATTTCTTCCTACCCGAAATGAAGATACTAATGCTGATCCTGAACAAGAATTGAAATCAAACAGTATACGATACCCGGATATCCATCACGAAAGTTTCAACACAAAAACTAGGATTTTCATTCCAGACACATGCTACTCTACAAAATACAGATACAACCTGTTTTAGAATACTGTCTCCACATATGGGGTTCAGCAACCACATATACGTTAATGCTTCTAGATTCCATCAAGAGAGACAGGTCATCCGCCTGTTGAGTGATGCCACACTCACTAACAGGATAGGTTAGAGAGTAGGTTGACATCATTGGTTGAGATTCATGCTATATCGGCCTGGACTATCCAAGCTACGATAGGTTAGATCAATTTTTTGGGGCGTGTTTGTTTGTTTGTCGGATGAGCGGAGCGAGTCTGATAATCTCAAACGAGATTTTGTATATTTTAATGAGAATGCAGACTGAAGAACAAGATTTTCAAGGCAAGCTCGCAATCCAAAATGATGATATTTGCCAGAATCAATAGACTTCACTCCAATATTTCTGCATGTTCCTAACAAAGTTCTAGCATCTGTTGGCAATTCAGGAACCAATGGCTTCATTATAACCAATAAATCGTTGACAGCACTGTGTGTTATATTGTGCTGTAGAGCCTATTTTGCCAACTTTGATCGAACACCCAATATGTTTCCTCTTTGGAGATTATCCTGATCATTTGAGAACACTTCACTACTCACATTATCATTTATAGAAACAGAAAGAATATTTTTCTGTTGATGATGAGCAATACTTTTCAATACATCTTCATTAGCAGAATCACAACTGGAAGAAGACCCAGTGGGAATATATTCAGATATAAATGAAGCTTTACTCTTAATAAATGAGGCTGATGTTGATGCTGATGGCGAGGGCAGTGTTTATAGAAGAAGGGATTGTGAATGGCGTTCAGCACGCATATATTGTTTTTTCAACTCGGACATTATGAAGAGTAGAATAGTTAAATTCACTAACCTTCGATCATTTCAGTTCAAGATATAAAATACTAAATGGGTATCAACATAGATCACAAAGGAAATCCATCACTTTTAATCACCAAACCCACTAATGAAACAACAATATAATAATATGCAATAGTTATAATAATGACGCCGACCATAGGGACGTTCTTTTATTCAATGGTGGCTCCATCAATCCACCAACTGTGTTCATATATCCTTTGGTGAGTTTGACGTTACCACGCGTTCATTTATTACTGTTGTGTCAAGCCAAAATTGCAAACCATTCCACCGATGTAGGGATATGGTGGACTAATTTTGGTGGATTGTTCCAAAATGACAGCAAACCTCAAAACTAAAATCAAAATATTGGATTTAAAAGCTGTTTTGCCTAAGAAGAAATAATGGATGAATTGATTGAAATCTCTTTACAATATGAAAATAAAACATCAACTGCTTTATTGACCGCTGCAGAAATAGAAGAAATTTCGAATGGTAGGTACTTTTTCCTTTCACATCCAAGAATTTCAATATTTTTTCAACAAATTGTTTCAGATGCCCATAAATTAGTGCAAACATTCCGAAAACTTGAGTTCCAACAGAGAATCCTCAATGACTCTATCATAAATGAAATTAATAGTGAAACCTGTTCCAGTACTGCTACTACTCAGTCTGATGAGAAAGAGAAAGAGGAAATACCTGGTACTAGTGATGCAGAAAAGTTTAAGTGGAATGACAGCTCAATAAAATTGTTATTGGACATTAGTTTAGGACAAGAGGCCAAGTTTAACATGCCTTCATGTAAAAAATCCAAACTATGGAACTAAATATCCACAGAAATGAAAAAAATTGGGAATTACAATGTATCTGGGAATGTTTGCTATAACAAATATAGAAAATTATTAGCTACATACAGACCGAATAAAGATAAGAGACTCAAGAAAACTGGAGAGTCAAAAATTACTTGGGAATACTTCAACATATTTGATGAGACTCTTGGTACAAAACAATCTAGTGCTCCAAGCCAAATGGTCCTCTGTTCTACATTGGAAAATCCACAGAGAACCATTGAAAACCAACCAGTACTCAATACAGCACCATCAGCATCAAAAAAAAAAAGAAAGAAAACACAATGAATGTCAATGAGTATTTGTTCCAAAAAGCTCAGGAATCAGAAACCATATCGAAAGAAAGAAAAGAAATGAAACAAAAAGAAGTTGATGCAATTATTAATCTTGCAGATGCAATCCGAGCATCTTGCTCCAGAAAGAGGCAGCACAGGAATCAAAGTACTGATTCTGATTCCTAATGAAGGGAGACAACTCACTGTACTAGCTTAGAACGATACTAGGACAACTTGGAAAATATTGATTCCAGACATCTGGTTCAAAATCATGATGATTTTTTTTGTTCCATAATCATTACTCAATTGCCCCATCATCAAGCAATTGTTATAGCACAGCAAAATGAATGTTCATTTCATTCCCTACTTGCTAGGTCACAAATTATTCCTAGTTGTTTAGTTGTATTTGATGTTCCTTACATGTTTGAGAAACTATTGATTTTATTATTATTATACCTAACCCTTGAAAGAACTGACATTATTATGAAATGTGATATGTGATATATTTGTTCCAATTCGAATTTATTCAATTTCTGCAACATTTCCTTGGGTAAATCAGTGAAAGGAATTAGGTTAGATATATTTGATGTGACGAAATAACAATTCAATTTGAAATTTTGAAAATATTACTTATTGTGGCTGACTGAAATCAAGGGTCATCAATATAAAAGCAAAATATTGAAAATTTTTCAGAAAATGTGATAATAAATAATGATACATTGAAACAAACAAACCTTTATTGGATAAACTACATTATGAGTAGATTCATTATTCCAGTTCTCTTTTGTTTTGCTGTAGTAGGATGAGCATGTGCCACATTCTGATCATTATTCACATCTTCAATCTTCTCTATTTCAAATTTTACAGGTATATTATTCCTTATCATTAAATTATGCAAGATACAAGCTGCCACAGTGATGAATTTGAAGTTTTGATAATTGCCCATATCTTAATATTTTATGCATCTAAAAACTCCTTTCAGTCTGCCGAAGGCATTTTCAATAACAACTCTAGCTAGTGCTAGATAGAGCTACTGAGAGTTTTATTGAAATATGTCTGGCGCCTATTCAAATGTCCATTATCCTTGAAGGGTACCATTAGGAATGTGTTTAAAGGATAGGCTGAATCTCCTAGTAAATGGTATTCTCTTGGTAGGAATTCTCCTGTATTCAATTTTTCAAATATTGGAGAGTTTAAAAAAACTCTGGCATCATGTGCAGAAGCTGGCCACCCACAATAAATATCCATGAACTCTAATCTGCTATTACATATACCTTGGATGATCATTGATGAAAAACCTTTTCTATTGTAAAATGAATTGTCAGTTCTATTCCCTTCAATAGAAATGTGGGTACCATCAATGTACCCAATTACATTAGGAAATGCATTTGGTCTTAAATTATTGAAATCTTGCACACATTTGTCCATGTCTTCCCTTGTGGTCGGCCAAACAATATATGCTTTTCTTCAATTACAAATTCTGATACAAGTTTGGATGAAAACTTGGTGACAATGCCCCTTGCTTAATCCAAAACGATCTGATATGCCACGAAATGACTCTTGGTTGGCCAATACCCATAATGTTACCAATATGGAATCTATTGGTCGTATTGGTGGCCTTCCAGGAAGGTTGATTCTTCGCTCTAGATTCAGTTCCTGGCACAAGTTATAAAACATATTTCAATTGATAATTGGGATCTTTTCCATTCCATGTAAAACAAACTCACCTCAACAGCAGTTATATTCAATCTAAAATGGGATCTGAAATCCATATCATCATAATTTAAGGCTTTGTTTTGTACATAGTTGAGAATTTTCAACCTATCTCGTCTACTCCCCATGCATTCTCGGAACTATCAGATGAACTGCTAGAAATTCTGGATCTGGATACAAGGATTCCAACAACACTTTTCAATACATTAATTTCCATTTTACTTTACACTTAACATTTAAAACCCAAATCACCATCAAATGAAATGACAAATGACGAAAATAAAAATAAATGGAATGTCAGTTGTGATTGTCATGTCAAAAATCTGCGTTTTATTTCAACACTGGTTACTCCAACCATCTCCAACAATTCGGCACATCAGAGAGTGACGTCACTTCCATCAATGATGAAAATGTGGTGTAAAAAAGAACATGCCTCTCATTTATTTGCGTGAATGCCTTCTTCATTTATGTCAACTGTCAATCCCCTTTCAAAAAACGAAAGTGGTGAATTCCATTGGTAAAATCGGCTCGCACTCAGTGCAAATATTTCTCTCTTTATTGATATAAATTTCATAAAGGAAGACAGATATATCCTGAATGCATGAAGACTCCACCGGTTCATGCCAAATAATGAAAAACTGAAAAATTCATATAGCAGCGGCAAATTTCAATTTCTTGAGATTTACTCCAAAAGTACTTGATATCGACTTTTGAATGAATTATTGTGCGTACATAAAATAAATAAATCAGTCCGAACAAAAATAAAAATATAAAATAAGAAATATTATAATTCACAGAACTATAATAAGTTTCATCTCATTCGTCTGAAAGGTCCAAGGTTCACGTCAAACTGTGAACTTTCAACGTCAACACATAATGAATAGATGTTCTATACTATCTCTGTGTGGTGCTGTTTAATTACAGGCTGTTACGTCTTTAAAACGTCCATTTTCCGATTTCCAAAGGACGTCCAGGAAATTACGTCTTTGAAACGTCCATAATAGACCCTGGACGTTCGGACCAGAAATGGACGTTTAATGGACATCCCAAGAACGTCCTGTGCTATCTGGGAAAACAGTGTAGTGTGAAATCTAACTCAAAAAATGTACCAAAACATTATCATATATGAACCAATAGTTTTATATGTGGTCAATGAATTATTGTGAATGAGTCAATCATTAGAACATTAAAGTGATTTTCCTTGGATCTAGCTCTACAAGGTAAAACAAAATAGCGGTTCTTAGTATAGATTGATAATACTGTCGAGAATCTCCTAATGTATTTTTATTAGTTCGAAAATTTTCTGCAGATTTTGTTAACATTTTGAGCATTCAAGTTTTTTTATCCGCTGTTCAGAGGTGCAGAGGTTTGGTTTCCATTTACAAATTTTTTTGGAAAACACAACACAATAGGAAATCAACTTGGGGGTGAAAAAATGTTTCTTTGCTATATATTGCGTGAAAATACAAATGTCCTGTCCCATAGGCAGTGCCTTGGATATGTCTTGAAGATACTAGTTAGACATTCTTTACTCTGTATCTTGGGAACAAAGCGTTTTCATGCATATGTTCATGAACTTGGAGTATTATTAGTAATAAAAATATTTTCTGAGCCACCCTGTAATCTGTTGATAAAAAGTAAGCACAGATTCAAAAAAATTCCTGAAAAAATATTCCAGAAACCTTTTTGAATGGCCAAAATATGTTGAGTATTACGAGAATAAAGGGATGGGGTACATACTGATTTCACCAACCACCTACCATAAATGTGATTCCTCATTGACCTCACATCATGTGATAAAGAAATATCCACATGATTCTGGGGAGTACTAGTCACCATTTGTCAATTCTCATTATGGTACAAAGCATCAATTTGTGTAACCAAGATGTTGTCTAGAATATTGTGAGTCTCATCTGGTACTGTGTGTATCTGTATAAGTGAAGAATCACCTTCCTGCACCTGACAATCAGGCTCGATGAGATCCTCATCAGTGAAATATATTAATTGTAATTGGAGTGGCGACAGCATCCACAGAATCAGGAGATTTTTTGTAACTAAAACTGAAATCACAAAATAATGTAAAATCCATGTAATATTGTGAAATGATTAACGTAGACTAGGAGTTTCACTGTCACTGCCTTCATCAGAAAAAACAATTGGCATTTTTTTCCTCCGTCCTCGACCCCTCTGTGTATCATCTGCAGATTCAGACATTGACTCATTTGCTGCAGTCTTCCGAGCTTTTTTGTAACTATCTGCAAGTAAGGAGAAAACCCAGATAATACAGGCTTAATGACTAGAAAATATATACATTATGAAAAATGCATGCCACATTCATACTGAATCTGAACTGGAAATTTGGTCCATTTACCCTTTTTTTTTTCATCAGGATTCACCCTTCTGGAAATCAAACTACTGACATCCCTGGTTTGAAGCCACCGACAATAATGCTCGCCTTCCATCCAATATGATGGATCCTCAGATAATACATCTGCTCGTTCATCCAAAAACTGCACAGCCACATGGGCCATTTTCAATAAATCGATTCAACAGGTAATCTATGGGAGAATTATCATTATTACATGTCATTAGTGAGTGATGATAATAAAAATAATAATGAAAATAGTAATGACGATGACGATTATTATTATTGGATTTCAGCATATTATTACTATGTGAGATATACAATTGTCAAGATTCCAATATAAATATTTACATATCAAACTAGAAGATGTTCCGAGGGTGAAACGTGATAACTACTCCAATTCTAGAAAACTTTGAAATTTCAAATTAATAAATGAGATGATATTCTTGGTCTACCTCCATCTTGATATCAATAATATCTTTATGAGGATTCTCTGCTTGGTCAATTGAGTACCCTTCAATTATGTAGGTATATGATAAATATGATATGCAATTGTTCAGCAGAACCAACGTGAAGGTGCAGAGTGTTGTAAATTACTGTAACAAACTGTAACAAGTCTAAATGGTTCTGTATTTCCATAGTAACCTGTAATGCAGATTTTCTGTTATAGTTTGATAATTGGTAGATGGCGCTAGGTAACATGAATGTTGGACTTGGATTTCGTAGCATTCAGTATTCGTAGCTCATTCGTAGTATATAGGAGTATTGTAGCAGTAGCTGTTGTTATGAAATGGTCGCTTGTAATAAAAAGGTGAACGGAAATATAAATTAAAAGCACTCCAAAGTATCTATTCTTCTATATTGGAAATAACCTACTAGACAGAGTTTACTCCACTCTACTTCAATATTTGCCAAGTTAATCAGGTGTCCCAGCTTTATATATTTTTTGCTCGGAAATATGTAATGAAAGTCAAACGGTAGTGTTGAAAGTTCGCATGATTATAAGTGAATTTGAAAATAAACTGATCGAAAAAATCTAAGGGGATATTCTTAAAGGCAAATGACATTGATATTATTAGCCATATACATTTTTTCTTGGAATATGTCTTCATATAAAAAAACCAATATCCTTAACTTTTTCAGATCAGTTCAATATTATACTACTTCACAAAACTAGTTTATAGAATATAAGCATATCAGTGTGATAATCCTGTGACAAAATTCAATTAGAGTTATTATTTTTGCCAGGGTAGGAGAAGTATAAGAAAAATTTCGATGAACTAGATATTGAAATGGGATGCAAACAAAAAAAACATCCTTTTCTGGAACGGGTAATTTATTAAGAAAAAAAAACAATTCTAATAATGCGAAAATATTCCCGATCTTGCTAAATGAAAATATATAATATGAAATAATAGACCAGCTCTGGTTTTGACATACTGATGGTTCAGTTGATTTTATGGATTATAGGTAGGATAACAAATTCATCCTGACTGGATGGTAATTCGAGATATTTATATGCTACAGCTTTCGATTCAACTTGATTTTGTTTCGTTGAAGATTCTAGATCTATTTTCACTATGCCTATAATTTGTGAGTCACAAGGATGATTATACAAAGATTAGAATTCACGGATCAACAATCCTCCTATAAGAATTGAATCATTGATGGTGAACATTGAATCCATTATCAAAACTTCTTTAGTTTTCAGCAAACATACATTATTAGAAATCTTGATGGTTATTCAATATAGCAGGTTACAGGATTAACAACTAACGTGGCACTCAAAATGTACAATTTTAACGTGAATGGCATCAATAACAAGATGTCATCCTTCGTTAATTTCGTGCATCGATATGGTTTGGACATGCTATTCTGGTAAATAGTAACATCTCTCATAGTGTGGTTCCACAGAGAGTATGTTCAATCGAACATGTCGGAGTGAGACTACAGAGTGGGGAGGTTTTGTTTTCAGTATATAACCCCCCTCGCACGCAGATTGGGGGAATTACAGCAATAACACAAACGGACGCATGTTGAGGAACTACAGTATGGCTGATGCTAATGTTAATATCGAATCTCCAAACACTCTCACTCATTTTCCCTTCAATGGAATGACACCGACATTCATTGACCTAATGTTGACAAAAAACGTAGTGGACATTGCAAAAATACGAACAGTCGATGAGATGTGCTCTGATCATCTTCCTGTCCTTTTTGAGTCAGACACAAAAGTGCCAGACATCAGAAAGATGGTTTTTGACTCCAAAAACACGGACTGGAGAATGTTCAGAGCACATCTCAACGAAAACACAAACATCAAATCGAATATCACTAAAGAATAAAACGAGGCAGAAGAACCTGACAACGTTTCAAAATCGTGGAATCTAGAAACGAATTCGAAAGATTAGGAAATATGATCGATTTAAGAATTCGAGAGATCAGGAATGCTGCCTGGAGAACCAAGGTGGAGAACTTGAATCCTCGGGACAATTCCTCATGGAAAAAGACTAAGGGACTTGGAAGAAAATTCAAGCCCATGACCTCCTTGGGGATTGGCCCCGAGGAAGCGGTGTCAGATTCATAAAAAAAAATGCTTGGGAGTCATTTTCAAAGTATGAATAAAATAAATAATAATAACAACTTCTCACAACAACAGCAGATATCGGAATTGGCAGCCAGATATCATAGCATTCCTAGCATCCCTTTGTTTCGTTCGACTCTGAACAAAGTACTTACCACACCTAGAGAAATCATAGACATCATCAAGAGAATAAAGATAAACAAGGCACCAGGATTTGACGGAATTGATGTGATTCACCTGGAAAACCTACCAAGTGAAGCAATTGTACAACTGCATTATATATTAAACGCGATAATCAAGTTTTAGCACTACCCAGGGTCTCTAAAAACAGGCATTATAGTCCTGATACCAAAACCAGGCAAGAACCATGAATTGCCTGGTAGCTACCGCCCCATCTCTCTGCTCAGCTTGATAGTCAGAGTGATAGATAAGGCCCTTCAATATATGATTGACCCTCTTGCTGAGGACCTAAGTGTGACCCTCCAATTATGGTCCTGATGGACATCGATAAGGCATTCGATACGGTGTGGCACGAGGGGTTGATGTGCAAACTAATATTAGCTGGGTTACCCATGTTCGCTGCTAAGCTTATTGACTCGTACTTAGCCCATAGATCAAACATTTGTATAATTCCTAGTACTCATTATGCACTAGTACTTAATTTCCCAACATTAATTCAAATTATAAAACCCTTGTTGTTTTGTTCAAATTGTATTGTTTTTTTTATCGCTTGAAGCGTACGAAAGGGAATCCCTATAATGTTCAAAGAACATCGTGCGTTCCTAGGGAGGATAGGGATAGGAGGTAGGTATTGGAATTTTTTTGAACTTCTGGAGATTATATGTTGTTGGGAATACTTCCACAGGCAATGAATTCCAGAGCCTAGCCGTTCTATGGATGAAGGAGTTTTGATAAAGTGCTGTTTGACATCTTTCGAGGGTGAAAACGAAAGGATGTGCTGACTGGGCTTGTCTAGTCCGTCTGAAATGATTCAAAGACATCATGAGGTAAGTCAACAGAAAAATTTTCGGTTGAATAAAAATCAGGTATTTTATTGAAGACACTCTCTTCCTTAATTCCTGTGAGAAACAAATTATTTTTTAACAAATATGTTACTCTGTTCATTCCTCATTAACTCATCTTTCTGGATACAAACTTTCTCCGTATCTGCTTTATTCAACCTACAAAATCTGCAGAAAAAAGTCGCTCGAAAACTTTTGGTAAAACTTTGAAGCATATTTATACCTAGATTATTACCCAAAAATGAAGCCATACAAAAGTGTTTTTTTTTTCTCCGTCAACATCTGTTGGCATGAATGTGATGTCCTCTCTGGGATCAATCTGTGTAAAGTGATATCCCAAAGAAAAAACAAAATACACAAAGTCGGTCGACCACAAATTATATTACACAATTGCTAGTGTGACTAGTTTCGGCTAAACAGCCATCTCCAGCTGAAACTAGTCACACTAGCAATTGTGTAATATAATTTGTGGTCGACCGACTTTGTGTATTTTTTTTTTTTTTTTTAACTTAAGAATTCACCATCCCCTCTGTATATTATAGTATCATTTTTTTCAATTTCGTCAGTTTTAATGTTCAATGGGAACACATTCAAATGAACACTGTATATGGAGCCAGTTCAACCGAATCTCAGATACATATATAACCAAATAGAGTTTGGATAATGAAGGTAGAGTAAATCGTTTACTCGGTGCAGATGAACATATTACATTATTACTGTTTCAATGAATGATATTTGGTGTTGGCTCTCACTTGGGATAGAGTAAATCGTTCTCTTTCAGATTAAAATATTACACTAGTAGGTGTTTCAATGTACTCTGTTTAGAGTTGGGTCTGACTAAAAAAACAGTAAATCATTCACTCTATTCAGATTGAAATACTACACTAGTACTGTTCGGATGGAATCTATTCGGATCTGGGTTCCACTCGAGTTAGAGTAAATCGTCCAATCTGGTTGTAATATTACAATAGCAGTGTCGGCTTTTGACCAAAATAGTGTAAATCTTTCACTTTATTCAGATTGAAATATAGCACTAGTACTGTTTCAGTGAACTCTGTGTAGTGTCGGCGTAACTCGAGATAAGAGTAAATCACACTAGTACTGTTCTAGTGAACTCTATTTATGGTGTTGTTTCACTCAAGACAGAGTGAACCATTCAATTAATTCAGATCAAAATATACACAAGTACTCTTTCAATGACCTCTATTTGGAGTTGGGACTTACTAGAAATTGAGTAAAGTGATCACTCTATTCAGATTCAAATACTACACTAGTACTGTTTGGATATGAACTCTATTTATGGTGATGACTTCTACTCAAGATAGAGTAAACCGTTTACTCTATTCAGAATGAAATATCACTCTTACTGTCCTAAGGATAACTGTGGTGTTGGCTTCTCCTAAGATAGAGTAAATCGTTCACTCTATATTGATTGACATATTACACTAGAACTGTTCCAATGCACTTCTTGGTGTGGATCCTACTCGAAATAGGGCAGGTCGTTCTCATTCTATTCGTATTAGAATTACACTTGCAAGCATGAAAAAATGTTCCTCCTATTACCTACCTTATACTGAAACCTAGTTTTTTCGGTTATTAGTATCATGGGTTCTGGGTATCTATCAAGAAAATATCTCTTCAAAGTATATATTACATTTATTTCTTAAAATTCGCAACGAAAAACAACATAGAAATTATTCTACGATAAACGAATAAAATTGACACTTTTCAGTATAGGAACTGACATACCGAGATCATCACATGAATCTGATGATTACACCAACATATTATTAGCAACCAGTGATATGTTCTACAATGTGTTTCACGGTGAATGGAACATCACTTATCTGGAGAAGCGAACGACAGATCAATTCGAAAATTTGTGTGCGCAGATAATCAAGCATGCTCTATCCTTCTCAAATATTTTCATCAATACACTGTTACCGCTTATATCAGAAAGTAGTAGCTACTTCGTTATTTCGAATGGAACACCTCGTATATAATGCTATTTTTGGAATCCTTGTGAGATCCCAATTGAGTATAATCATGTTCTGCCATAGTAGGTACTTTCCCACCTGTGCAACTGGAATTCACAGGATGACAATATAGGAATTAAATGTCAGTTCTCTGTCAGAATGAGAATACACAGTCGAATGGTGAAATGTCCCAACTTTCCCAATATGTAAAAATATACAAGGTGCTTCATTTGAAAAAGACCGAGTTCCAGTCATTATCATGAGTCCCCGAGAGGAAGTTACTTCTGAACCTCCCAATATGCTGGAACTGGGATCCCCCGTTCATTGGTAGAATACTCAATGGCCTTATGCTGCTATGACCCGAATTACAATGTTTTGTGAATGCGCATTGTAAAATTATCGGTTTTCCATGCGTTAGTTCTTGCTAAAAATATTGCAAAATATTTTTTATCTCGAGAACTGTTATCAGGAAAAGTTTCGAGGAATCTTATAAGGATTCTAAAAATGACATTATACACGGAGTGTTCCATTTGGAATAATGAAGTAGCTACTACTTTCTGACAAAAGCGGCATCACTGTATTGATGAAAATATGTTAGACGAATAGAGCATGTTTGATTATCCACGCTCACAAATTTCCGAACTGATGTGTCTCCCGGTTATCTAGATACTTCTGAAGTTCAATCAACCGTGAAACACCGTGTAAGTAGGTATTACATGAATCTGAGGATCATAATACCCACATTAAACCAACCAGTGGTGAATTCTTTGAAATCTGCAACGAAAAACAACATAAAATTATTCGATGACACTTGTGTCAAAGTAGGAACCAAAATACAGAGATCATTACATGAAGCTGGTAATTATTTCCACATACAGGGTGTTATTTGAGTACGTAGCCAAACTTCAAGAGAAGATTTTCTGACGAAAAGTTCATGTAAACATGGGTCCGAAAATACACCGTTTTCAGGGTGTCCAAGATTAAAAAAAAAGTCGCTATTCCGTAAAATAAATATCGAGAAAATATGTGATCCAGTTTTGTTGACATTGCAGTGTTATTATTCGTAGGAGTAAGGTACAAATTAAACCTTCACTTGATTTACAAACAACCTTTTTTCTTTAAAAGCTTCACATTGTGTATCTTGAAAATTATGCATATTAGTACTATGGTTATTTGAACTCTTCGTCTTGGAATTAATTAAAAAATCACCCCTTGAAGTTTGGCCACATTTTCAACCTGTATAACGAACCAGTGGAATTTTCTTCAAAATCTGCAATGAAAAACAACATAAAATTATTCTATGTTGACTTTTCGTCACCCTAGAATTATCTTGTCCTATTTGTTCTATATCCATTTGCAGACCAGTGTTATCTTGGTCAATTAAGTAATTCTCACTAAATATCTTGACTATATCCAAAAATTGTTGACTACCTCCCGGAATCATCTTGTTCATTCATTGTTTGCAGGATTATAATGTTCTATCAACCGAATCTGTCACACGTTGTTCTATATCCCTACATAATTGGTATTTTGTACTGTAACGAATTCTTCGACATCCATTTCCACTCCACCAGTTGTTAGTCGTTGTGTTCGTATCTATTGTTTGTGAATACCTTTTACGTTGTTTAATCAAATTACGACTAAATAAGTTTGATAGCCATGAATAGTGAAATTAGTTCACTACCGCCTGATGAGCCACTAGACTGTCCATCTGAAATTTCGAGGAGAGTTTACAAGGAATAATTGATTATAGTTCAACAACTCACCAAACCCTACTTTCTGATATTTCCAGTGATTTGTCTCGTACCGTGAATGAAGTTGATAGGCCAAATGGAGTAGTACTAGAAATATACGATACCGATAAAAATAGGCAACAAAATAATGCAGTTAGTGTACAAAATTCAAACATTATTGTCATTCCAAACACTGACTCAGGATTGCCCATACCTATTAATGATTATATCATTCTCAACAATGTTGAAATTCCAATTGAACCTGAATTTCGTGCAGATATTGCAGTTCCGATCATGCCAATCAATCTTGAGAAACAAGTACAAAACAACAAGATCATAATACTGATGAGACCAATGAAGAAAATATTGCGGAATGAGATCATGATAATGTTTCACGAGAGAAAACGTGTTGCAAAACCTCCTGAGGAAAAGAGCGTATTGACAAGAAAGCGAAAAAGGAATTTTTCTTCATGGAAGCAGAATATTAGTGAAGAAAAACGACAAAAGAGAAAGGAAAATTTAGATAGTAGAGGAAATCTGAAACCAGAGAGAAAAGTGAGAACTGACACATGTCACACTCGTAAGTGTCCTCAAATGTACACATCTTATTAATGAGGACGAGAGGCAATATATACACGACCAATTTTGGAAATTGTAAGACAGTGCCAAATGGCATTTCTATTCAAAGCATGTCAAACGAATAGTTCCCTTGCGTAAGAGAACTGAACAAAAGGTAAGTAAAACATAAATTAGTTATGAGTACTCCTTCCATGTAGCGGCAGTGAAAATCCGAGTATGCCAGGAATATTTTCCGAATACTCTCAACACAAGCAAGCAAAGAATATTTTATTCCTTCAAAATCATTAAAAATGACGACGTGCCCAAAACGCCAACACAAGGAAAACACAAAAAGAAGTTTATTGATCCAAATAAGAAAGACGAAGTGAGAACCCACATAAACAGTTTTGCAGCAGTAGAATCGCATCACTGTAGATCAGAAACCAAGAGAAAGTATCTGGATCGTGGTTAGAATCTTCAAAAGATGTATGATTCATGAAAATCCTGTTAAATTCAATATTTATTCAGACATATTCAATTCTGAATTCAACATAGGGTTCTTTAAACCCAAGAAAGTTCTGTACGGAAGTGCGAATTATATAAAGTGCTGAAAGAGCCTATAGTGGATAAAATCAGAAAGTAAAATGATCATATTCGGCAGAAGCAAATTTATAAACTGGAAAGAGATCATGACAGAACCAGATCTTCAGAAGACAACGAAGTTGGAGTTTGATCTACAAAATACATTCTTGCTTCCAAGAGCGAACGTGTCAAATTTTCACCATAAAACGAAACTGTCATGTTACAATCTAACTGCTCATTTGAATAGGACCAAAAGTAGTTAACAACTCAATTTGGTACGAATTTTCTGCAGGGCGAGCGGCTAATCATATTGCAGCGGCAATTTTTCGGATTTTGACGAATGTAATGATAGATAACCCACAATTTAAAGCAGCAGCAAAAATCTCGAAATAATCGAACAAAAATTCAGTGAAGCTTGCCATGGAAACGCTCACAAAATAGACAATGCACATAGCTGCATCGAAAGACAATTGAAAAACATTGAAATTTGGAGCCCAATACCTTTGATGCGACAATTATTGGCAATGCCGTCAACATGGAAACTAAAATTCAAGATTCTATGCTTTCAATTCATTACTTGAACTTAAACTTGAAAAAGATTGAAACATATAATTTATAATGAAGCCGACGTTAATATGATTAGATTCAAAGAACAATTTGAAGATGATTCTGAGGATGTAAAAATACAGCAAATTGAGGAGACAGAAGAACACAGCACGAGAACGAATCGCCGCTATGGAAAAAAGATAATTCAATATAATTTATCCAGTGAAGTTCCTCTTGCAGAACAAAATATTGAAATTTCCGATGTGAAGAGAAAACACCTAACAAAAATGAAATCTTTCATTCCCGAGGATACCGAAAAAACATTCTATGATACAATTCTTTGGACTAAAAAATTACAAAATTTTCTGAGTATCACCAAAGCCGCAACTATTGCTTCAAAAAAGAGAGCTCTACCACAGAAAAAAAAAAACAGTGATAACGTGAAAAATAGAATGAAGAAAACCACTACTGAGAAGAATAATGGACTGGTTGAATCAAAGAAATTAGATTAATTTTTTTACTATGTCCTGGTATTGTGAATTACTTAGCAGTATTATATTTTCTCATTTCCTCAACTTTGTCATGGATGAATCTTACTATAAATGAGTTAACATGGCCGAGAGTATTCATGCCCACAACATATTTAGTGGGAAAGCAATGGTTGTAGAACAACTTTTCAGTAACCGAATGCGCAATATCCATGATATTTTGTGAAATTCATGAAAGTTGTGATTATTGTTCTATATCCAAAATAAATTATTCTGATAATTCAAAATATAATCATCATATTCAAATATTGCATGGCAGATAACCAAGCGAGATATATTCACTACAGGAATAACGGTAAAAATGCAAGGAAGCCCGGTCAAGATATAGTTTGTTCATCATCATAAACTAAAACCCAATTTCCCAAAAGTGATGTTTTGGGATATGGAACAAAATAATTCTAAGGTGACGGTTTGTATCAATGTAGGAATTGAGATTCAGAGATCATTACATGAATCTGATATTTATAAACCACATATAACCAATCAGTGGTGCTGAAGTAATACGAAAATTTGAAAAGATGGTATGATTTTTCTGACATTGAGAAAACTGAACACATTCAATATATGTATTGGTGATAATTCAAACCCTCACAGATTTTCATCAAATGATATAGTTTCTAAAATGTTATTTACGAAAAATGGAGAATTTTAAATAAAGACAATGTCAATAATTTTTTCAAATTGAGGTATGTTAGTGGATTTGTGTTCCGAAGTTCATAACACGAATGATTTCTTATAGAGATAACCATATTTCAACCATTCGACCACTTTGATTGATTCATCATCATGGAATTCTTCAATAATCTTACGAAAAAGTTCTTCATGACAGTATTCAGAAAATGTATATGACATTGATGGTCCACAGTCTAGATTCAATATGTTCAAAAGCAGTCATTACTCGTAACCTTGAAGCAATAGTTTTGGCTAAATTTTTGAAATTGTTGAATTTCGATACAGAATTTTTCAATACACTCTGTTTCCTCTCTTGCCTCATACATCATAAATCAATTGATGGTCCCATAACACCAATAACTCTAGGATAATGAGTTTTGAAATACAGTTTTGGTGTTAAGTGATGATCAAATTCATTCCATGTATAAAGTATGATGATTTTATATTAGATCCTTTAGTTCACTTATCATGGCATCTGTAATATGAGAATAAAAAATAATTATCATTTTCTTCCTCTGAAGAAATAAATCTTTCCATTCGTACTTGACAAGTAATATTATTAAGAGATCATCTATAATCAATTATAACAGCCTTTTTTCTGACGCCCTTACTTTTTCGCTGGTCGAACAGGCTCGAGCGCCAGATTTTTTATAAAGGTGATTTACTTCACCTGCTCCCACAAACTGAGTTTGTAAGGCGGCCCAAGGTAGCAACAGTGAAGAAAGACATCCACTGGATGTCTACAGTAAACCAGATGTCAAAGCTATTCAATCGACCTGGGAGCAGGGGGCCAAGAGAGCATAGGCCTTAATTACACACCCTTGGGAAATCCTGGAATACTGGTTGCTCTGAATAGATATTTTGAGTCGTCATTTCTTGTAACTTGAGTACTACAGCTCTTACAGGTAGTTTTCTGGAATTAGAACTTGTTTTATACCTTTGGTGCCAGGATAGGGAAATCAGAAGCACATAAACAGGTCAAGTATAGATTTATTCAGCTCCTTTCATTAATCAAATGTTACAGGCATTTATTAAATAAATCATAATCTTATACAATCATGTTGATATAATCAGATTGACCTTCACAATTAGGACAATTGACATACAGAATGAATGCAATGGACAGGCATGACGGCTGACGTATAAAAGTCACAAGGAACAGTTCGTTCCACTGAGCATATGCAAACAACTTTCACGAGTAGCAATAGCGAAGCGTGTCTAGTGAGTTAGGTGTGAGTGCAGGCGCAAGCAAATCAGGGGCAATGAACCAACGAATACGACCGGAAAAGTTGCAAACTAGGGTCTATTCAGGGAAGCGAGTTCGGTATCGTCAGGAATGAACACAGGAATGAAATTGTTGAGTAAAATCATCAACGCCTATCAAACTGGTGAAAAGTACTCCTTCAGGGTGTCGCTCTAAGTCTGGCTCATAGCAGTATTCGGAAGCCGTCTGCAGGTTGACTTGCGTATCCTACTTTTCTCAAACAGATGGGAAGGGCCCTGAATCCACACAGGCGGGCTTCCAATCTCGAAACAATCGGAGTAGGGTGTCTCTGAGCTTGTGGCGAGGTCCACCGAAAGGTCGAGCCGGAGAGCAAAGCTTAGGAGACACTACTATTTTCAAATCAGGATCTACGTTACCTATGAACTATGAACTTCTGAACGTGAAGTATTCTTCAACAAACAAATTTTTGATCTAATCAGGCGATAATTTACAAGCAATAAGCGTACGAAGACCAATTTGAAATAGCTTACTTGGATGAAACGGCTGCTGGCTGCGAGTTACGATACTGGCGGCTGCTGCTGCGAAACACTCGACACTGATACTGGCGCGACCGCGAAGTTTCGGATATCGGCAAGGGAGTCGTAAATCGAAACACTCAATGAATTTTTCTGGCCAAGAATCGGAAAGCAAATCAGAAGTATGGAAAATAATGAAGTAATTGAAGCTAGGTCAGGATATATAAATTGGAGCAAAAGGCACAAACAGAAAAATTATATGCTGGAATTGAATCAACTGGAATGTGAAGAGTGACTGGAATCTGAACTGGAAAGCAAAGCAAACTGGAATAACCAACTGGAGAACTAACTGAAATATTCAACTGGAAAAGTAGCGCAAGCACAAAAACACTGGTAAACCGACTGGAAAGTGATACCGGAGAACTGACCGATTGACTAATGTACCGAAGAAATGACTGATCGCTCCGATTGACCGAGTATTTATATCCTGCCTAGACCTTGTCGCAAATTGAGCAAGGCCAACAGCTATCCTTGCTCCTGATTGGCCAGTTTCGATTGACCTCGTGAAGATGCCGGTAAGTCGTCCTTGGAAAAATGAAAAACGCGGAGATAATATTTTCTCGGCAAAAAGGGCCCAGGCATATGATCAACCTTCTTTGCTAGGTGAATATTTGCATATATTAGGTCGGAATAGAAATATATACGATATAGATAGAAACCGTTTCTTATTAGTAATGAAGTCCTAAAAACACTTCATTACACAATGGAACATATGTGATCAAACTCCAAGTCTGCATAGCTCTTTGGCCACTCAAATAATTTTGTTCATCTAAACATATTGGACTTGGTTTCTCACTTCGATTCAATCTTCCATTATGAAGAAGCTCTATTCTTTCATTCAACACATCAATTTTTATGATCTAATGACTCAACTTGACGAATAGTTTGATTTCTGAAAGAACACATCCTTCCAAGACATCATGCATTATATTTACAGACATCGAATCACCTAACTTGAAATGAATCAGATCATTCAAAATATTGTGGAACTTTATATCATAAACTATATTTTGCTCAATTGCCAGTGTACTATGCTCTTTATACAGATTACTCGTTCGTATGACTGCATTATCATCTGTAACTGACATTTGACATTGAACCATACAATGAAGAGCATTCGCTTTTAGATTATCGTGTGAGAGAGATGCCAATGTACCAAATACTGGTTCATCAAAATCAGCAATCAGAATTACTTGAGTTTCTAAAATGTTCAAAGTTCTGATGATTGGTTTCAAAAATGAGTTTATTGACATATTGCCTCTTTCCGAATCGTTTGTGAAGAATAATGCCAGAATACGAACATTCTTCGAATGGGAATTGTGAAGAGTTGATAGGTGTTTCATCATAAAATGAAATGCTTCCATTTTGTGATAATCTATTTTGTATCCAAGAGGATTAAAGGTTTCCAAGTCATCATAGTATACTGTCTGTAGGTTAATCGAGGAGGTGGTACATTCATTTCACTTGATTCTTTGGAATTTTCTCTTCTCGTTTTTATAAAATGAAAGTATTCGTATTATTTCAAAGCAGAATCGGTCCCGAAACGTCCAAAAATAAGTGAAAATTCGATATTTTTTCAATATATCTATATTTCTTTCCTTCAAACATTTTTTCAAACAAATTGTCACTGACAAGCTACTGGATTTTTCTTTTAGACTCCTTGACAAAAAAAAATTGTCAAACGCAGTGACATTTTGGGGCAAATCATTTGATTTTTCCCTCTACAAATATATTGAAATAATACGAATACTTTTATTTTATAGAAACGAGGAAAGAAAATCCCAAAGAATCAATCAAAATCATCATAGTATATTTGAATCCGTAAAAAATACTTTTTTTCAAATATTGTCACGATATAGAGGGGTGGTTATCCACCCATGTCACGATATAGATGGTTAGTCCATACATGTTACGATAAAATAGAAGTCTATTCATATCGATTAATAAGGGGTTCTTGGCTTAATAGTTCGCGAGAGGTGATATTCAAATATGCACTAATAGTTCAGGGGTAACTGAAAGTATGAGACTATATTCAAAGATAGCAATACTCATAATAAAATGAATAACCAACAATGAATATAAAGACCTAATGACAACTTACATTATAACGACCATCACGACGAGCTCTTGTCAAGTCAAGAGTAGCCCCAGACCAGACTCACTTCGGAACCCTCACATCCAATATTTATATACATCAAATTATTAGATTCGCACGTTTCTCATGAGAGTTCCTTGGTCAGTTTATAATTCAATGTCAATGGATGATTTGATTAACTTTATGTTTATAAAACCCTCATGGTTCGAAATTACTTATATACGGTATGTTCTATCCGTGACAATATGAGCCCAAATATTGGTTTGCTTTTCCGATGACTGACAATAATTTTTCTACGTCTTTGTTTTTACATATGATTCATTTCAAATTTTTCATCAAAGAAACATATTGAAAAGTGCAAGGAACACTTTTTTCAATGCATATGTTTCCATTTCTCTTCATGGTATTCTCAGACCTCATTTAAACTACAATTTCTTCAGATTTCACGTACTGTAAAATATCGAGCAATTTCTTTCTCTTGTATAAATAGTACGATATCAGCTGATCTCTTTTTTGAGCAAAACAAACTTTCGTCCTATGAATTTGCTCGCATTAAAATCTTCACACACGTCCAATAAATTTTCAAAAACATTCTCGAGTAATTCATTCTTTGAATTGAAAATACTTTGTTTCTGTGAATTAGGAATAGACTCTGCCAAATGTGAACAACAGAATATTCCCAAAATATGTTCAACGTCGAAATATTTTTGAAGTCATCTCGCTGAATATCATCACCCACACATTCAATAAAATATCCAGCAGTATCGGTTACCTCCGTTGAATGAATATTATTCTCAATACAAAATCTCACGTTTCTTCAAATGTCTACGAAATCCACTGAAAGTGTTATATGTGGAAAATCAATACAGATAGGTACATTCTAAAGTGAGTTTATGATTGTCAAAGAGACTATGTACATTTCTTAGATGCTTTATAAGATCAGAAGCTGTGCCTAACTGTCCTTAACACTTGAAAAGTCTAATTGATTCCATTTCAGAGAATCAGTTACATATGAGATAACTCAGTTCTCAAATCGATTTGGTTTGAAGTCACTTTTACAGACTCGCTACTTTGAAATAGGAGACTTGCATAAATTCCATAAAGGTCTTCAATAGTTCATCATATTCAACATTGAATATTGTAACACATCACATACCACACTCTGAATTCATAATTTGAAAGATTTTGAATCAAAAATATGAAATTTATACTTATGCTTTTGGGCTGTTCAGATTGATGCGATAGGGTGTGAGTGCAACATTTACAATTTTACTATTGAGGTGGTACAATTAATGAATTCTGAGGTTGATTTTAATGTGACTAATTTGGCTGTTTGATATTTTTGGGCGCCAGGCTTACAATAGATAGAGGCCAATCAATTCATTTCCTTGGAAAAAATCACAATAAGACTGAGGGCCAGAAGTATTTGAAATTACATCAAGTTGTGTGAAGTGGCTAAAGGCCCTAAAATAGTATTGAGAATTATGTGAGAGAGTGAAGTGGTTGAATGCTCGAAAATAGTATTGAGAATTATGTGAGAATGCTGAAAATACTGTGAGAAAGCTGGAAAACATTTGAAATGCAGAGAGAAATGGATCAAAATGAATTCAGAACATTCCACTTCACAAAAGCAATTGAGACGATTTGATTCCAATCGAAGGCTTGGCACTTGGATGGATTATACCTGGGTGGCCGGATGAAGTGTCCAAGAGTATTTCCTCAGGATAAAATGGGAGTTCAACCTTCAGAGTCAGTTCAGCTTCCAGTCCTCGGTTCTGTTTCCAGAGTTACCAAGTACAGTGGTATGTATTTCTTATGATGGAAGTAGTGAGGTATAGCCTCCTTCAGTTCTGACTGATTAGTAGGGAATCTCCGGGTGTTTCCGTCCTTTACAACCTACAACCCTCTTTGGTTAACCAGGATCCTCGAAGCAGGTATAGTCGTAGAGTGCATGATTAAATATACGAGGAATCAGAAAATTGTCGACAATGTGATTGAAGGGACGAAAGGTTATCCTTTGAACCGCTCAGTGAGTTTTATGTTCTGAATGTAATGTAACGTAAAAATAACTAAATATTTTTATCGTCTCTCAGGAAGTGGGTCAGATTGTTGCAAGCCTCATACACCAGTGAAAAGGCGCCAGAAACTTATCCACATTTACTTGGACAAATTTCCCTGCTCAGAAATGAATGAAAAACAAGCACTCAGTCAAAACAATTACCTCTATTTAATGACTTTATACATAATGATGGGTATCAACTAATGAATAAATTATTTACAATTTTCTTCACAACGCAAAACTCTCGAGCTACTGCTTTTTATCCTGGATCTGACTGTTACCTGGCCATAGGACCTCATCCAGTACTTATCCCAACTTCTTCACCTTGGTCAATTTTATACCATACAGGGTGTTTGTAGTGGTATTCCCTATGTAGACATAACGTTCCTGGTTTATTGACCCATCAGAGGACTTGGTAGTTGTGGACAGAGATACCTGGTAGTTCTAACAAGTCCCTTGGAGATCTCAGGAGACCAAAGTGATGATATAGGTGCCAGTCAGTTACATGAAATAGTTGAAGACAAACATCAAAAGTCAGTAGGGAGTCTTGGAGTAATATGTGAAGTGGAAAATATATACAAAATCAATGATAATAATAATGAATAATAAACTACCTATATTTACATAGAAAATAGGATTCTTAAACCTATATAATCTTCTAAAAACGTTCTTAGGTAAATTTTTAGATGAATATTCAACTTATTTCAAGTTGAATGCTTGAAAAACTACAAATTGACGTAATTTAGATTGACAATTAATCGAAATGGAAGATAGAATAATAAATCTCCCTTGTAATTAATAAGTTTTATATGTTTAAATATTGAAAATTATTCAAATTATCAATAATGAAAATAGAAAATAAAAAACTTAATTCCTCATGCCATGAAGAAATTTATATGTTTGATAATTGGAAATTATCAAAATTATCAATAATTATCATAAGGAAATCAATGAAACAAGAAAATTTTTTATCAAAAACAGATATCTGAATGTAAAAGTCTGATTTACTTGCAATCAAAATTATTAACTTCTACACCAAGAGATAGAGAATACTCAGATATCCTCAATGGAGATAATAATGATATATTGAGCAATATAGAGATAATAATATCAAGATATTAATACGATAATAAGAAAGAGGAGATAATAATATAAAGAGATAGTGGAGATAATATCCTCATCAATATCTGAACCAAAAAACCACAGATAACTCATATATTGAGAAATATTCAGATATACAACAGATACGTAGAAATCAAGTCTGATGCAAATTATGTATGATCGATAATCTTTCAATAAGAGAATTTTGATGCAAATTGTATATGATCAAATTTATAATTCACAAAAACAAGAAATATGTAACTCAAATGTGAGATTACAAGTTTGTCAGCTAATGGATAACTTGTAGGTAGAATAAGATGTTTCCAGAAAATACTTGAAAAGTATAATTGAAAAATCTTACTCACCCTTCAAGTTGATGGAGCTTCCACTTCCATGAACTGACAACCTCCAATTTCTACTTTTCGTCCTCGTTTCGTTAGATTCTGCGATAAGATACCCAAAAATATGGCAGAAATCAAGTCTGATGCAAATTATGTATGATCGATAATCTTTTAATAAGAGAATTTTGATGCAAATTGTATATGATCAAATTTATAATTCACAAAAACAAGAAAAATGTAACTCAAATGTGAGATTACAAGTTTGTCAGCTAATGGATAACTTGTAGGTAGAATAAGATGTTTCCAGAAAATACTTGAAAAGTATAATAGAAAAATCTTACTCACCCTTCAAGTTGATGGAGCTTCCACTTCCATGAACTGACAACCTCCAATTTCCACTCTTCGTCCTCGTTTCGTTAGATTCTGCGATAAGATACCCAAAAATATGGCAGGGCCTCTAATAATAGGATATACTGCATCGAAGAACTTCAAAGATGGCTAAAACCAAAATACGAACTCGAGAAAGAAAATGTTTGGTTGAGCTGTATAAAAAATAGAAATTATAAAAATATCATCAACATCAGTGATGTATGAATCAAAAATTATGAATAATCATTTATAAACATAAATTCAATGAATGATTGCCTTTATTCAAAAAGATTACGATTATCAAAAAGCCTCATAAAATGGCCGCCAATCAAACTCTACATTTATATTATGCTATGATATTCAAATTCTGAAAAATATATCAATTGAAGAATTACTAATAATTGCAATAATTAATTAGTCATGATATTAAATCAAAATGATTTTAGATTATATAGATATTTTCAAAAAGATTCGATCGATTCGATTCGATACCAAATTCTCACCGACTTGTGTTCTACGTTATGAACTGTTCCCTTTGGTGGTTCTGGCGAGAAGAAGGATTTTTGAGTTCTTCGTTAACCTTCTCCTTTTTCGATTCGCAGCGCACTCTTCATATCGATATTATCGACGAACAGTTAGATTTTGTCTAAGCGAATTCTATTTCAGCAGATTTGAGTTAGCTGCTTTATCGTTGAAGTTGCGCTACCATTCGATAGATGGCACAAATGGTATCGAAATTGATTTTAAAGGCATTCAGATATTTGTTACAGATTTGGAGTCAGATAAATTTGATAGATATAATTTAGATTTAGATAGACTATAGGCAATGATTCGAAAATTGTATGTAGATACATTGATAATTGATTGAAATTATTCTGCAAAAATATAATTATAAATGGAATGATTATAAAATCATTACACTCCTCCTCTCTCTGGGCAGAAAAATTTGAAGACCACTTTCAAATTTTTCCAGTGCCTTGCAGATGAGGACAATCCATCAATACACAAGATGAAACCCCGAAGAACACTATTGATACTATCAATGAGACATGGAACCGAAATAAAGATTTTAAATATCCCAATTATTGGTCTTGCGTAACTCAAGCAGCATGACGATACCTCATGATCCAACCTCATATCTGATCGACATCACCAACAGAAATTTCCCCAAGAATCCCATCCTGAGACCAACGCCATTCCCGATAAGAAGACACTTATAAAACAAAACACTGTTAAACCAAATGCAATAAATTGCAGTAAAAGACTTTAAGAGTCATTATATATCACCGCATCGTGCATATCAATAGCAAATTCAAATTTTGAAAAAGTTTTAAATGTCCATAGGTTAAGAAAAATTTGTGTGGGTCCACGGAGTGACACCCACTATTGGAGAAAAAAGAGACAGGAGATATTGTGGACTTCAATATCCAACACAGCATCATCGGCATACTATTTTACCTTTACATGAAGGTTCGAAACAATAACTGAACACTAGAGTAAATTGTTTAGGAGTCCTGAAGTTTAACCCCACTAACCAAAATTTTTCCTCACTGGAATCACGCCCAGTCGCCCTCGAGCCTGCTGCAGGTAATACCAGGATTGAGAATCACTTGAGCAAAGATTATAGGTAGCTTCGTAAATAATAAAAAATAAAAATAATAAAATGGTATGGAGTACTATTGTTTTGAAATTATATTATAGAAAAGAGGTATCATTCACTCTAGCGTTTCAGAAATTATTTCAGTAACAACCTCATGCAATGACACATGCGTTTAGAAGATAAGAGAAAAAAATAGACTAGATAGAATTAATTTTAATTGTTGAAGAAGGTATTGCTCAGAATTTTTAATAACTTACAATCATGATACGTTTGCTTGGAGATGTGATTAGAACTGGATACATGATGTTCATAGGTTCATATTTTATCAAACCTCTACCGAAGTTGTTGTCAAGTAGGTACACCCGTTAATATTGAACAATGATAATGAGCACAAAGCGTATAGGCGATAAAGAAAATTATTCAAAGAAAGTATACAACAAGAAAACATGTTGAATTGAAAATTGATCCAACCCTTGCAAAAACCAATTAACACTGATCTATTGAAATCATAACATAGATAATCCAAAATTGAAAACTTCAATAAATCTTAATATAGGAAAAGAAATTTTATTCATGCTTGCATGTGGAAAATTACTAAATAACAAAGAATCATGTCATATATCATTAATATTATATACCATAAGATATAATTATAGCATATATGCCCTATACTCAATAACATTTCATTTAGATAATTCCAGATAATAGAGGTAGTATTTCACGAATGTTCAATGTTCAAAAAAATCGATTCTAGTATTTTTCATTCTGAGATAAGTTCCTTAGGTAATAATCGACATATCCAGTTAATCAATGACGTTATGAAATTAGATTGAGCATCATCAAAAGTTAAGCAAATATAATCAAGTAATGCTCGATGTGAAGCAGATATGATCAAGTGAATAATTAAGATTATCTGATGTAAAGAAAATCCGATCAAGTAGTAACTGACGATAAGCAGATTTGTTCAAGTGATACTTGAAGTCAAGCAAATATAATTGAGTAATGCTTGATTTCAAGCAGTTATATCTTAGTAGTGCCTGATGTTGAGCAAACAAGTTTTAATAGTGCCTGATGTTAAGCAAACAAGTTTTAGTAGTTCCTGATGCTAAGCAAACAAGTTTCAGTGGTGCCCACCCATACCCACAGTATCTCTTATACTACATTTGAAGAATGTGTATTAAGAGATACCACCAAAAATTATCAAGATATATCATATTTGAATAGAAAGATGAGAAAATAGAAATTATTTATATTTAGGAAATTACTTAATCAAATCTCGCTCACATCAGATACAGCATCTTCATGATCACTAGCCTCCATTTCTTCGTCATGATCGTTTTCCTTTTCATTATCAACGAAATTGTCCTTCAGGTCTTTGATATGCCAGTTTCCTAGATTTTTACCATCCATATCGTTCAAGTTATAAGCTACTTTAGAAAGGACTTTATGAACTATACATGGAATATATTTATCCGCAAATTTACTTGTGTAATCATTAGGTGCACTAGACAAGGTATAATTTTTCTTCCACACTTTATCTCCGACATGAAATTGCAATGGTCTTTTTCTGAGATTATAGTGTTTGGTATTCTTTTGATAGGCAAGGTATAATTCTTTACGAACATCTTCGAACAATTTAGGAACCTCTTGCAAATCCTGAATATGTTGATTTTTATCAGAAATAGTTATGATATTCTTATCATTATCTGCTATCATACCATAATAATCTCCAGATAATGGAATATTTCTACCGAAAGTTAAAAATGCAGGCGAAAATCCTGTGACTTCATGCTTTGCAGTTCTTATAGCTTGTGCTACCTGATGAATACATACATCCCATTTCTTATGATTCTCACGTACATATGATCTTATTGCTGTAACGATAACTCGATTTACTCTTTCTGTATGATTAACTTGTGGATGATATCTAAGATTAAAAAAAAAATTCTGCACATTATATAAACTCATTGAATCTCTGAATTCCTTACGAGTAAACTGACTACCATTATCACAGCAGAATATTTGTGGTGCTCCATTAATCAGAAAAACTTGATTTTCTAAAAATTTAGTTATACCTGTCGACGTGGCATTTGCCATAGGATAAACCAGTACAAATTTTGTGAACCAATCTACCACAACTAAGACATAGCGATTACCTTGTGTTGATCTAACATAAGGTCCTAATAAATCTGCTGATAACATTCGAAAAAGAAAATTAATGTTTCTGAAAGCTCCCATTAAACCAGGTGTTCCAATATTTGGACTTTTATTAGCTCGACAAATTGAACAACTCCTTACATATCTGTAGACTTCTCTACGGATACTAGGCCACTAATATAATTCAAGAATACGATATAAAGTCTTAGATATTCCAAAATGTCCTGCTAATTGATTATCATGACACATTTTCAAAATTTCTTGGCGATTCTTAGAAGGTACGACAATTTTCCATTCATTCAAATTACTAGATATTCCATGATTATTGAAGATATGTTTATATAATATATTATTTTTTACCATGAAAGAAGGAAATAAATTTGGATTTTCTTGAACTTTCCTCACCATTTATCCGGTATAAAAGTTGAAACATCTAGAACTGACATTTGAGTTTCTTCCAAGTCATTTCATCTAGAAAGTGCATCAGTCACTACATTTAGAGAAGCTTTTCTGTGAATAATCTTGAAATCATATTTAGATAATGCTATAGCCCATCTTGCAAGTCTTTCTGAAGGATTAGATAAATTATGTAACCATATTAAAGATGCATGATCTGTGATCAAAGTAAAATGAGTTCGTTCTACGTAACCTCTGAAGGTGTCTATCCCAAATAATAATGCTAACAATTTCTTTTCAGTTGTTGAATACTTTCTTTGACATTTATTAAGTGTCTTGCTGTCATATGCTATTGGATGTTCAGCACCTTCTTCCTCTTGGTATTATACTGCACCTATGCCTGTATCACTGGCATCAGTTTGAATGAAAAAAGGCTTTTGAAAATCAGGAGAAGCAAGAACAGGACTTGTAGTAAGCCTATGCTTAATCTCTTTAAAAGCTTCATCTGCTGATTTGTCCATTGTATTGTTTGACCTACCTTTTTTCCTTCCCTTGAGCAAATCATTGATAGGCGAACAAATGGCAGCAAAATCCTCAATAAATTTTCTATACCAAATTTCGGTGGTATTTCTAGGAATAGGGTAATTAAGTATAGCTTCAACTTCTTCTGAACTAGTGTGAAGACCATCTTTGTCAATCACAAAACCAAGATAATTCAGAGAAGATTTCCCAAATTCACATTTTTCTAAGTTCACAGTCAAATTTGCTTCTTTTAATTTATCATAAACTTGATTCAAAACAGAAATATGAGTTTCAAAATCACTTGTAGCTATGATGATATCATCAAGATATACAAAACAAAACGGTTCCAATACTGGACCTAAAATTGTGTCCATAGCACGTTGCATTGAAGCTGCACTATTTGACAGACCAAAAGGCATTACCTTAAATTCAAATAGACCCTCTCCATATACTGCACAAGCGGTTTTGCATCTACTTGACTCCTCAAGAGAGATTTGATAAAATGCTTTTCTCAAATCAATACTAGATAAATATTTAGCACCCCTTAATTTAGATAAAATGACATCTATTCTAGGCATTGGATAACTATCTCTCACTGTAACTTGATTCAGCTTCCTGCCATCAAAACAAACTCTATATTCACCAGTCTTTTTCTTTACTAACCATAAAGGACTACACCATGGTGATTTTGCTGCATATGGAAGCCTGGAATTAGTCAAGAATAGTAATAAACAGTCAAGAATGAGGATGAAAAAACCTATTCCATATAGCCCTCTTGGAGTTCAAAAATGTAAGGATTAGCATGTAAATTGAACAGTGACAGACCTAGTATAAAAGTAGCTTCCTAGAATAAGATATTTGGTTTCGAATTTCCTCTATGAAATGTAAACATTGTGAGTGAAACATGTGTCTAGGCATTGAAAAATCGGTTGGTTAGTGGTTAGACGACAGATGAAGACATTATTGATAGCAAAAACTATTCATAAAACGGTTCAGAGATATACATTTCATAATAGATAAGATACAATTTCGTAAAAAATAATTGAATAGCTATAGAAGCTTATTGATTGACGTGTGGACTTGATTAACGATATTTTCGTGATGTGAGATAGGGGGCTGATGCAACGGTGTTCTCATGGAGATATTGACAAACCAAATACATATTCAATCGTTAATGTAAACATGAGGTGATGGATGAAACGATTTTCTCATTTAAACATATCTATTATAACAGAAACAATGCAACCTATCAACCTCAACCTATCAGTGAATATTCATTATAGAACCAAGCATTTTGGTGAATTCAAACGTTGTTATCTGTATCAAGATAGAATCTACATCCATTACGAGCAATCGAAGACCTGTAATATGTACCATCAATATTTCATCACTTTGTATATTTCTTTCGATACAAAACGCTGAAAATGACATGAGTCATCAAGGTCATCACATGAATGTGGACGTAGGCAGAATTGATTCACGAGAAAATAGTGCATTTCATCAGGAATGAATGAAAGATTCTCTGTTTCCATGTGTATGATTTGATGTTCCTTTTATCACATTTGATACTATTAATACTAAGGTAGCGAGTTCCTATGCGAAGATGTATTTTTCCATATATAAATATACAAGGTGAGTCATGGAAGTGAATTGATACATATTTATAAGTTCATGTAGTTGAAAACGCGAGAACACATGTATGAAATGATATCGGATATAATACAAAGAATAAGATGACTATTCGAGAAGTGGTTATGCAAGGGTGAAAATAACGAAATTTTCAATTAATTCCATAGGGGTCCTATACAAATTTTGCATTTACAATATAGGGTTGACAATGAAACTATAAAAGTGGAATAATCTCTCTGTCATAGAAAAAACGGAAAGCTGGAATAATATCAAGATACAAAAAATAATACACAGGAACAGATTTTCTTACTGACAATTTATTCACTATTCTAAATTCCATTTCATTACATTTTCAAAGATTTTTACATATTATATACATATATACATGTTGAACTTGCTATACCCGCTATATCTCATTCCATTGCGAGGCACTGTATGATATCATCGATAAATGATCTGAAAACGATAAGGAATGATTTTGTATGATTTTTTTCTTCTTAGGATGATGGAAATCATACTCACGGATCATTCAGAATCATAAGTAATGACTCCTCATCATCATCATCATTTTTTGTTATATAAAAAAAAATAATATAACAGTTAAGCATATCAACCTTAGTAAAACTTACAAATCAAACATTTCAACTTCGTACCCCGCAATCATTGAACTAAAAAATAAATAAATAGATAAATGAAAACAGATGAACAGAAACCAGAGCAATTGATTATATACAAAATGAGTAGAATTATACTAACGGATCATTAAGAATGAGACATTCACCCTCCTCATTTCTATCGTCTCCCGTTCTTCCAGAAAAAAACAGAAACAATCACAAATTCAACATGATTCACTGAAAATACTTACAAATCAATCATCTCAACATCAACCCCAATCATCGATCTGAGAAAAATAAAAAATGAATGAATAGGTACATAATAAACAGGTGAAAGCCATAGCTATCAATCATATTCGAAAAATAATAAAAAGAAAATAATAGTCACGAATCATTCAGAATAGTTCTATCAATATCCTCGCTATTGTTTTCTGTTCTATCGGAAATTGAGAAACAATCAAAAATTCAACATAATTCACTGGGAGTACTCACAAATCAATAACTGTTGAAATGTCCTCCTCGACTTCATCCTCTTTCACCCTATGAACATTTTGGTAAGTTAGAGAATTTAAGGTATATTTTGTTATACTCACTGTCTAATTTCAATATCTTCCTCCTGATTCACCGAACGATGCCATACAGGCACATTATTCAGTTCACTAAAACTGTTCCTGAAATGTGAAATATTTTTTTAACATTTTGGTTTATTTCTGAAAAATATCCTTCACTCACAATTGATAGGTCCACCGCTGACTAAGGGAAGCTCTGCCCTCTGTGAAGTAAAATTCTATTATGATCAACAATCTTTCTGAAAATTGGAAAGCATTACCATTTCTTATGACGACATAGGGCCAAAATACCCATTTTGCCCCCCTCTCCGCATTCAGGTATTCTTCACTGTTGAAAAAGGTATCCCTAAAAAGAGAAAGTAATGTCACCTTCATACTATGATAAAATAATGTCAAATATCACTCACATATTTTGAACCGAACTGAGATTCTATGAGAATTTCGTTAGAATATATAACATCGACCTATGCAATTCTGAAAAATAACAACTATGGAATCGTCGTATAGAAAATGATGATGATGATGAGGAGTCATTACTTATGATTCTGAATGATCCGTGAGTATGATTTTCATCATCCTAAGAAGAAATAAATCATACAAAATCATTCCTTATCGTTTTCAGATCATTTATCGTTGATATCATACAGTGCCTCGCAATGGAATGAGATATAGCGGGTATAGCAAGTTCAACATGTATATATGTATATAATATGTAAAAATCTTTGAAAATGTAATAAAATGGAATTTAGAATAGTGAATAAATTGTCAGTAAGAAAATCTGTTCCTGTGTATTATTTTTTGTATCTTGATATTATTCCATATGTGTATTCACAAGAGGAGAAGTATGAGCTCATATTTTTCCATTTTTGCATCATACCTACCTTTTTCATTCATTTCATTCAGGGTGTGTGTGAGTATGTATCCACAAATGATGTTCTTAAAAAGAACAATAATGATAAATGACAGGAGGAAAACAACTACTTACCTGGCTAATACCACGAAGAACATTGAATAACTTCCCTCCAAAATCTATGCATCGATACGTAAAACGAATACTATCGCAAGTATTCTTTTTTCTATATTGCTGATTGATTTCAATTAAGCTAGGTTTAGCCATGTATGCACATTATCATGTTTATCCAATGATTTCTATAATATTCATGTGATTGTAGCTTTCCCTTTTTTCTATGACAGAGAGATTATTCCACTTTTATAGTTTCATTGTCAACCCTATATTGTAAATGCAAAATTTGTATAGGACCCCTATGGAATTAATTGAAAATTTCGTTATTTTCACCCTTGTATAACCACTTCTCGACTAGTCATCTTATTCTTTGTATTATATCCGATATCATTTCATACATGTGTTTTCGCGTTTTCAACTACATGAACTTATAAATATGTATCAATTCACTTCAATGACTCACCTTGTATATTTATATATGGAAAAATTCATCTTCGCATAGGAACTCGCTACCTTAGAAATATTAATAGTATCAAATGTGATAAAAGGAACATCAAATCATACACATGGAAACAGAGAATCTTTCATTCATTCCTGATGCAATGCACTATTTTCTCGTGAATCAATTCTGCCTACGTCCACATTCATGTGATGACCTTGATGACTCATGTCATTTTCAGCGTTTTGTATCGAAAGAAATATACAAAGTGTTGAAATATTGATGGTACATATTACAGGTCTTCGATTGCTCGTAATGGATGTAGATTCTATCTTGATACAGATAACAACGTTTGAATTCACCAAAATGCTTGGTTCTATAATGAATATTTCACGTTCACGTTAATCAAGTCCACACGTCAATCAATAAGCTTCTACAGCTATTCAATTATTTTCTACGAAATTATATCTTATCTATTATGAAATGTATATCTCTGAACCGTTTTATGAATAGTTTTTGCTATCAATAATGTCTTCATCTGTCGTCTAACCACTAACCAACCGATTTTTCAATGCCTAGACACGTGTTTCACTCACAATGTTTACATTTCATAGAGGAAATTCGAAACCAAATATCTTATTCTAGGAAGCTACTTTTATACTAGGTCTGTCACTGTTCAATTTACATGCTAATCCTTACATTTTTGAACTCCAAGAGGGCTTTATGGAATAGGTTTCTTCATCCTTATTCTTGACTGTTTATTACTATTCTTGACTAATTCCAGGCTCCCATATGCAGCAATTTTTTCGACAGTAGATATCAACTTGTTTGACTATTTTGAGGTTTTTTGATTTGATGTCTGTGTTCTGATGGTGGTTTTTCAATTTCCTGATATTCCCTAAATTGAAATCTGCTAAATGCTAGTAGGCAGATCACTGATGTCGGTTGGTAAGTTTTTGTTGTCACGTATGTGTCATGTTATCTGTAACATGTCAAACGTTATTCGTTATGAGTGCACATCGTATATATTTCTCTGATTAGGTGTTTCCTCTCTACCCTGTATTTTATATTGATCGACTCAAAGATTTTTTTCAATGTTTACTGTAAGTATATGATATGGTATCTATACGTTAACGTCTGTTCTACTGAACCTATCATTATGTTAGTTGTTACATGTAGATTTCATCCTTAGATCCGTTCTGTATATATTTTTCTCATTAAACTCGCTCACTGGCTAATACGTGTACACAGTTGTGCATGGTTAGTTACTTGTATATTCCAGTAGAACAACACTGTTATTGGTCGGTGTCCGATTCTGATTTTCTGTTATCAGGAAGCGAGCATCTTGGGTAGAAATTGTGTGGTATATTTCGATATGAGACTGGCATCATTCAGTTAGTCGAAGTCCTGCTGCTTGAATAAGCATATAATATCTATTAATCTCCTAGTACGAAGATACCTCTGAGTTATCTTAACAATCTTCGTGATGATTTGGAGGGTATTTTTTTATTCATTTATTTTTCATCTCTTGGTGTGCACGAAAGGGAATTCCTATGATGTTCGTCACGTGCGTACCTAAGGTGGATAGGGAGGGAAGGTAGGTGTTGTTCGACATATTTCAAGGTTAACGACGAAAGGATATATGTGCTGACTGGGTCTGTCGAGGTCGTCTGATTGGTATTGCTAGTGATGGAATTATAGCAGAGATTCCTGAGGAAGATTTCCCGTGGAATTATTTACCATTTTTCAACGATCCATTCGACTCGGGTTATTTATATTGTCACGAGTAGAACATACAGTATATTAGTAATTTGGAACCATGGGGGTTTCATAAACATAAAATTAATCAAATCATCCATTGACATTGAACTATGAAAACTTACCAAGGAACTCTCATGAGAAACGTGCAAATCTAATAAAATGACTTGACAAAAGCTCGTCGTGATGGTCGTTATAATGTAAGTTGTTATTAGGTCTTTATATTCATTGTTGTTTATTCATATTCATCATCACTTCACCCATAATGTTTCATGCTATAATAAATATTGTTATGTTTGAATATAGTCTCGTACTTTCAGCTACCCCCAAACTATTAGTGCCTTTTTGAATAAAACCTCTCGTGAACTATTGAGCCAAGCATTACCCCTTATGAATCGATATGGATGGAAACAACCATTATATCGTGACATGGTGGCAAACAACCCCTTTTTGTTGTGACAATATCATATATCTATCAAACGTCCTCTGCCATACGTCTGTTGTACCTGAGCGTTTGCTTTCATGTCTTTCCGATCTTCCATTTAACTTGGGTTATTTATATCATATATCTATCGAACGTCATCTGCCATACGTCTGTTGTACCTGAGCGTTTGCTTTCGGCGATGTTTGAAGCACTGGGAGAACCATAAATTGCATACGGTATCTGTTATATATTTGCATAGAGGTATGTTCAATCTGATGTGCATGTAGCGTGTTCGGTTGGCTTTTAACATTTTCCAACGTTTTCGTGGCGTTTCTGTGACGTTTTTGTAACGTTTTTTCGATGCAGGTTCTTTTTTTTCTCCTATCCATCCTGCATATATATTTTCGATCTTTCATTTGAATCTGGCTACTTGTATCACCCTGTATATCATCATTTTAATTCTTTTATTATCATCTGTCATCTGCCTCACGCCATCTGCCTTACAACTGTTATACCTCATCCTTTGCTTTCGGCTAGGTTAGAAGCACCGGAAGTATCAGCGAAAGAAGATGGTCTCTGATTGGTCGGCTGAGTCACGTTTCTTAACACGGAAAGTGAAGAAGGGGGGATGGTCTATTGATTTTGTGAGCAATCCGTTCCGTATATATTTTTATAATAAAAAGCGTTTGCTTTCGGAAAATAAACAATCAATTGTTCACCTCAACACCACTGGAGAACACTACAGGTAAGTCAACAGCTTTCTATTAGCAACAACAGTTATTGAATCAGACAAGCATAGGACTCATATGAAAATATAGAATACTAATTTACTTTCTTCATTTTCAGAACCTATTTGCTTGGATCAGCACAGCTCGAGGCTTTCATCACTTCCTACAGGTGTACTGAACATATGAAGAATTGTGATATCTGGTGGAATGATCTTAGAAAACTGTGTATCACCTATCAATAAATGTTTCATCTTGTGAGAGATGTTCATTGATCTTCTAACTTAGTGCTCTCTGTAAGTATGTTTTCTTGATGATAACATTATTTGAAAGTTTACTTAGGATTTTATGAAAACAAAAAAATAAAAAATCTATAGTCAGCAAATTCAAACGCTAAAAACGTTTCGTCAATCTATTTTGACATCTTTAGGGCACTGTAAGATAAAAGGGTTGCTATAATTCATGAATAGAACATGAAAAATACATATACTGATGAAAACGTTTTCTAATCTTTTTGGTTCTTATTATCACTATTACGTTTTCCTGAAACAACTACTGAACATGGTTGAGGTGACTAACACTGTATAGGGCTTAGATATTGTCGAAAATAAAGGTACTTCACTCCTGAGCAGAATTACCATTTGCATTCTCAGTGTCAAGCCTTGCAGAACTTTTTATGAAGTATGACTTTTTTCATAAAATCAATAATGAAAATGTTTTCCATGTGGTGCGAACTTAAGCAGACACACTGTATAAAAAATAATTCCAATAGTCTTATCACCAGGCAACCATACTTGCAGAGTATAAGAAGAAACAATCTGACCATTAGCATTGTTCAATAATTCAAGTTGATATGAAATTCAGGCTGTTATGAAATTGATATAAGTAGTATAGCACACAATAAAACAGTATAGTTTTATGTAGTATAATAATGATAGAAGATTGGCAAATAATTAGTCTTTTCTAGTAAAATAAACCACCAATTTCTCCGAAAAATACGTTTTATTCGACTCCACGATACAGAACGGTTGACAACGCAATCTCGACTGACTTGCTTATATCCAAATAAATTCATCATCGACAATTTCGCAGCCGAGCTTTGTTTATTAAACAAGCATACACATCGTAGGAGTCCCGAAGAGATGGGGATTCGGAATAACGTAAGCTAACACGGCCTTCCTGACGTCGGGGCGTCCTCGCACCTTCAGTAGCTCAGCAAGATTCACATACAGGCACAGGCGAGAATCTGTAAACATTCGAACGCACTAATGGGCTTGTATCACAAGAAAAGTTTATTTCATAATTCGATAGAACTCACCCAAACTAGCTCACCACCGCAAACCGTTTCTTGCTGTGAGCTCCCTACGTTTCATAAAAAATTATTGACATCCCCGATTTTTCGGACCTCTGAAAACGAGGCGATGATGTGACGTCAAAACCCTAATACTGAAACAAGACTATTCCAGACAGAGATGAATGATACATGATTTCTAACAGACAGAATTAGCTCGAGATCACAGTTGAAAGAATTAATGTATCAGTTGCCTCAGTCTCCATCAAGCTTTTGGTATTTTCTTTTAACTATGGTGAGATGAGGTTTCTACGTCATAAGAGGGTCCGTTTTCAGAAGGTTCTATTATTAATGTCCACAAATAAAACAATCCAATTAATTTTTCGATCGAATTATGTCGTCAATCATTATTCATGTATAAAAGGATCATTATAAACATGGTTTGAGTTAAAAGTTCTACTGAGGTGTACACGCCCATTGTTCAAAGCATAGGCGGAGAACAAATAGAGAAAATTGAAATCTCCAGATTTGTTCTTGGGAGCACAGCCATTTCTTCATTATGTGATTTTGCTGATTTACTGGTTTGCAGAATCTCATCTAAGAACCATTCAGTATTTCTACCTAATCAACTTCTAAGTAACCAGTCCAAACTAATTGATTTTTTTTTAATTCATACAGCTCACATGCATGCAGAGGTTTGGGGATCTTGATTCATTACCTGTCATAGCAAGGAATTTTACTCTGTCCATCTGCCCAAACGAGTGTCGTAGATACCTTTTTGCCTGCCAAGTAGGGACCTTTAAGCATAGCCTGTCTCAACAGGGATCTTCAAACATAGCCTGTCTCAACAGGGACCTTCAAGCATAGCCTGTCTCAGCAGGGATCTTTAAACATAGCCTGACTAAGCAGGGACCTTTAAGCATAGCCTGTCTCAGCAGGGATATTTAAACATAGCCTGACTAAGCAGGGATCTTTAAACATAGCCTGACTAAGCAGGGATCTTCAAACAAAGCCTGACTAAGCAGGGACCTTGATACTGTTCATTTCATAAATTGGTTGCCTACCTCATGTTATTTGTTTATCCGGCCAGGTTCGTAACTGCTCATGCGCTGCCACTGTAGTCCTGCTTCGGCTGCCAATCTTTTTGAGTGCATACCTCTCATTAGGTAGACAATGTGTTACTTCAAAAGGGCCGTGAAACTTTGCTTTTAGTTTCCCTCCATTTGCCAGTTGAGTGTTTTCAATAACAACTTTATCACCAATAGCGTACGGTATTGCTGCAACTCTTTTCTTATTGAAGTTGGTGATGGTTTCAGTCGTGATTTCACACAACGACTGTGTGCTTGCTGCCTCATTTCTTCTGCAGCCACTACATTGTTCTGCACTGACACACCACTTAATAGTTCATCAGTTGCTTTTAGACGACGATTTTCGCCAAACATTAACATCCACGGTGCAAAACCAGTTAGTTGATTTATTAACGGTTACATTAAAATCGTCCTCAATATCAGGTAGCACTTTAGTCCATGTTTTCTAGTCTTTTCCATTAAGAACAGCAGGTAATGCGTTGAACAAACTTCGCATAACACGTTCCACTTGCCCATTACCTCGTGGAACTCCTGTTGCAATAAGATGTAATTCAACAGAGTTTTCGTCAAGGAATTCTCGAAATTTGCCTGATAAAAATGCTGTTCCACGATCAGCAATTATTCGTTTCGGGTAACCCAATTCAGAAAACACTGTATATAATGCCCTGATAGTACATTCTGTAGTTTTCTGTTTGATGGAACAAAAACGCACAAATTTTGTGAAAGCGTTGCAGCCCTACTTTTATGAAAAATAGGTGCAATTGCGAACGGCAGCTCTTCGTCAGTAGGCACTATGGGTTCGAGTTATCAAAATGAGTTCAAAATAGCAAAAATTCAGTTATCTTGCAATCATAAGGTTGAACAAAAAAGATGGGGCGCCACTGCAACTTTTAATTCAAATGAAATGTTACCTGGAAAGTTGAGCAACCAGATAATGAATAATATCAGTTGTTCTCCCAGACTAAAAGACCTAAATTCACCTTAGAGATGTTGTGAGTTGGAGTGTCATGTCAATAAACAAATAAAACAGTCATATACAATACCCAAAACATTTAATTATGATGTTAGGACTCATATATCATATCACAGGTTTTGACAAATATGCATAATCAAAAAATATTAGATACTTATTTCCTGTTGAGAAACTACACTGTTGTTGCCTGCTATTATGTGGATGAAAATATATGTAAATCAAACTTATATTGTACTGAAAAATTTAAAAGCTCCTATAAAGTCGTTTTATAGTCATAGCAGATTTTAAAAAAATATTGAAAATGGAAGAATTCTACCAGCGCATAGTATACTATGTGGAGGGGAAGTATGTACCTTTCATGTGTGATTTCATCAATTTTTGACCTAGCTATGATTTAAAAATGGTCCATTATACACACTAGCAATGGGCATTATGAGTGAATAAAAATTAAAAATAAAAATATATTTCATGTCAAAAACCTGTATGGTGTATCCTACACCAGTTATCCAGAGTAGCAATAAATGGCTTCAGTGCTACCAAATGAAGCTGCTGAGGGGAAGGTTGGCGGAGAGCGGGGTGCTGACTTCACATCCATGGATGTTAGATGACATTGACAGAGCTGTCGTATTTTCACCTTGAAAATCCATCATATCAGGAACAAGTAGGGGACGATATCCAGATTCCAGATTCCAAACTACTATATAGCCACCAAAAGCGTTGTAGAATTAACAGATCCTGGTCGAGCAATGACTCCTGGGAAGAATAGTGCCTCTGGTAGGATAACTCCCGTTGTAGAACTTCCAGTAAAGCTCCTGGTAAAAACTCCCGGTAAAAAACCCTTGAATATTTCATGAAAATGAAGTTCTGAATTTCTGGACTGCAGAGAGAAAAATCGTGGAAATAAAGCGAAACTCACCTTCTATGAAGGGTTGGGGATTGAAATGGCCGTAATGACGATGCACGTGGCTGCCTGGGTGATGAACCATGAAGATCCTGCCTCTTAAACCAAAACCAGAAAAATCTGTAGAGTCCAGCAGTCCTTGTAGATCAGCAGCAAATCCAGGATATCCTGATGTGATCCAGAACGCCAGGCGGTACAGGACTTCAGAAGCCGGTTCACACCACAAAAATGGCACTTGACCACCACGAAGAATTTTCTGAAGTGAGCTCTTGTCTCACGACCAGAAAGGAAATCCCTTCTCCAAATTTCCAGAAACTTCGAGAACAACTTAACAGTTTCCGCTTTCCAAATTGGCGGAAAATTTGAATATCCAAAATAAAAGACGTTATCGCTACTCCCTCCAGAGACTTGATTCTTCCAAGATGTCTATCTGAACCAATCAGGATTGATGACCATAATGACGTCACACATTCCTTCACGAATACTCGGCTTGTTGGTTCGACGATGATGATCTAAGGACATATCAATCCGAATCGGCGTTTGGCGCATGACAAGTTTGACACTGTTGACATGGTGTCATGACCGACAGCTAATTGACGTAAAGCGAAATAACTGATCAACAAAATCAAAACATCAACCTGAATTTATCAACTGCATCAATCAAGAAAATAATGCCAAACGAAGTTAATTGATTCACAATGTTCAGTTCCTAGTGAAACCATCCGCCTCAGCATTCCTGGAAAATCCAATACCTATCGTCCTACTGTGATGAAGTTTCAAGTGGAAATAGCAGTGTGAAAAGTGAGTATGACAATGTCTCTGAAATGGTACTTCATATTACTTTATATTATTTATCTCTTTCAGATAAGTTCCTGTAAAAACCATCTGAATCATCCTCTACTTGGATCACAACAAAGCAGATATAGCAAGAGATATCAACGTATTTATAGAAATAGTATTTTTATTTTATGTACAGTGTGAAATCTCAGGTGTATATCCACATATCAGGTTTGAGAATAATTAAATAATATGAAGCAGATTGAGTTCAATTTATGTTATTGAAAAATGTTAACCATGTTATTGTGACAAAATATCCTGTCAGATGTGCTCAGCATTACAGAATATTATAGAATCAGACAAAATATACAGTAATGAAAATTTACATGCTACATCACCTCTCTCCCAAGAAAAAATTTGAATCTGGAGTGATTTAAATTTTCAAAAAATTACAATATCAACAATGGATACAGAGGGATAAGTACTTCAGATCACCGAGACGAATATCAGTATCCAAATATTGAAACTGCATTCAGAATCATTCAGTGAGATGTCAACTCCTTAAAGAACGAAGGCAACTCACTAAAGAATCCCAAGGTGGAAACAAAAAAGGAAGAGTAAAATTTTAAATTTTGATTTAACCAGCTGTCCACCGTTCAACTGGGGCGACATACGGCCACCAACCTTAAACAGGCCAAACCTGAAACAAAAAGATTCAACAAAAAACGTTCGGGAGTATTTCTATTCACGTAGAGTTAGGTCGTCCCTAGAGACTACTCAAGTGCAAAAGCAATAGAGCGGTAGTTTCGAGAAATATGCCCATTGAACCGCCTAAACAAAAATTCAACAAGACATATATCTCGTCAGCCCAACCTGTCATGAGACAACTATGACTATGACGACCCACATCACGTTGTTGTCTACGACCCCTACGCTTCCAATGTCCCTACAGACAAAAATTAGCTCTTGGCTTTTCTAAATTTATCAAAAATATTGTGTTTCAAAATTGAAAATAATATCCCACAGCAAATGTGAAGTATCAGAATCAAAAGTGCTGATCACTTCCAAAAAGTTAGGGTGGCAAAACTAAAAAACAGCGATGTTACTGCCGTGATAGAATCACTAGCTGGGAACATGTCCAAGTCCAGGTAGCTTTAGGAACAATTCCAGGGATAACCAGCTCTTAGCCCGACCGAAAAAGAAATGGAACAGTATTTGGACCATCACTGGTTATGTCTGTCCACATAACACAGTGGAAATACGTGACAGCGGTGTTACTGCCGTGATAACACTAGTTGGGAACATGTCCATATTCAGGTAGCGTTAGGAATAATCCAGGGATAACCAACCTTACCCCAAAAAAATATGACCATGAAGATCAAATGCATACCTCAGTAGTGTACCTACGTTCGCCTCAGGCCAAGATGGCCGTCGCCGGAAGTGACGTCACAACCGTTCCTGTGGTAGAAGGTGTTGGCTGCACGGGTGACAAGATGGCCGCCGGAAGTGACAGATGACAAGTGACAGATGACAAGTGACAGGTGACAAGTGACAGATGACAAGTGGCAGGTGACAGATGGCAAGCGATAGGTGACAGATGACAAGTGGCAGATGGCAAGTGACAGATGACAAGTGACAGATGACATGTGACATGGAGCCCAAGGGGTGACAGATGGCATGGAACACAAAGAGTGACAGGTGACAGACAAGTGACATATGACAAGCGATAGGTGACAGATGCCATGGAACACAAGCAATGACAGATGACACGTGTAAGTACTCTGAACTTAGCCCCCTAGACTCTGGACTCTAGTGCTTATGGGCGTGGACATTCTTCTTCTCATTTTTGAAAGGTGGTGGATGACGTCACAATCTAGTGACTGTGCTCACCAGATTTAGGTTGGTATTACTACAATTGGTAGCACTTTGTTTCAAGGTCACCCGATATGCATGTTGCAGGTGGCCGATGAGTCATCCTTATCTCGACTTCATAGAACAATGCCTCCTTTGTTTGCCATATGTTATCTAGCAGTCCTCTAGAACAATGCCGCCTTTGTTCTCTCTATGCCACTGTCAGCGTTTCTTGGAATTCCGGCTATTGGGAAATTGCGACGCAATATACGAGAACAATGCCGCCTTTGTTTGCAGGTGTCCGATTACGTAACAACCTCATCCGATTGCATCATCCTTATCTGTGTGAGAACAATGGGTCCATTGTTCTGACGCAGGTGGCCGATGAGTCATCCAACAGACATGTTCAAACTTGTTGTTGTCACGAGCCATTCAATCATGGATACTGGATGTGTTTGCCGAATCTGCCCAATAGCTTATATCAGCTGTGCGCATGCCACTACCACTATTCAGACTTGACCTTTGAATCAGTGTTACTATGTCCTTGGACGAAGACAGAAGCAAGTTGGAGGAATTTGGGGAGCGGGTTCGACAGCTGAACAAAGACATAACATTGTACGAAGATAAAACCAGAGTGTTGAATCAATTGGAGAATCTGAGTTTATGGGATAAAGTTTTCAGCAGCTGTGGAAGAGTATCAGCAGTAGAGGTGCCTGTTGAGCAGAGACGACACATCCAACCTCAAAATGTCACGGGTGGCATTCATAGTTCTGACAGCAATTTTGAATAACGTATTGTATACAAATGTTCCCAAAGATGTAACATATACTAGTGTATAACACTCAGTATATGTCATCATAGTCGACTGTCATCTTAGCACTGTTACTTGAAATGTCAGAGTATTGATCAGTCAGTCATTATTATATTTGAAATTAAACCATTCTCATTAATATTGAACTGAATATCATTACATGGTGTCAGAATAAGTTTGATTAGCAATCAATAGTCGAAAATGCCGACAACGGATGAATTGCAAGAAATTATTGAAGCCCTGAGAAGACAGGTTGATCAACTCGGGACTCAATCAGGACCTTCGTCCCCAATAGTCTCAGCACATATGATGTCAATTCCATCATATGTACAGCCTTCAAAAGCACTAAAAATTGAGAATGACCCAGCTCTAGACTGGAAAAGATGGTTGCAGCACTTTGAGTGGTTCGAAAAAGCCATTGATTTGCATTCAAAACCAATCACTCAACAGATATCAACATTCATGATGTCAATAGGTGTTGATTTGTTCGAGGTATACAACAACTGGCCAGAAGAGAAAAAAGATAAACTCATGAATATCAAGCAGTCGTTCCAAGATTATTTCACGCCTAGAACAAACACTGCGTATGAAACTTTCATCTTCAACAATATGCGACAAGAAAAAAATGAAAGTTTCGATGAGTTCTTCCAACGAATTCAAACCCAAATCAAAAAATGTGATTTTGGTTCTCTCGAAGAAAGGATGCTGAGGGACAAAATAATAGTTGGTATCAAAAGCCACAGACTTCGTGAAAAGCTAATAGCAGATACTGATTCAGATCTGAAAAAAACATTGTCCTTATGCAGAGTTACAGAAATCACAACAAAACAACTTCAGGTTATGCAAAATGATATACCGTCACCACAAGTTAATGTTGTTCGGAGACAGCAATGTTCTCGATTCAAACAATCGAATTATGATGATAATAAAAAATCTGAAACATTTGATTGCCAACGTTGTGATACCAAACATGGGTTCCGAAATTGTCCAGCTTATGGTAAAAGATGTCAATATTGCAAATCCTTAGGACATTTAACAAAATGTTGTAAGAAGTTGAAAAATACAAATGGCAATGAAAATGTTCATTCGTTGGCAGAAGAAGCTGAAGAGAAGAAAGAAGAATCAGAAGACAGTGAATTTTACGTGAATATCATCCATCGTGAACAGTTCAATCAAAATGCATTCAGATACGAGAACTTTATGGAGAACATAAAAATTGACGGAACAATAATTAAATGTTGTTTAGACACAGGAGCAGAATGCAATGTCTTGCCGTTACATTTGTTGGGTGACCATACAAAGATTAGGAATTCCAGAACGAAAAGATTATGTGCATTCAATCGTACGAAGTCCGAAGTTATCGGTGAAGTAGATCTAGACTGTGAAATCGATGGAAAAATTCGTAAAATCACCTTCAAGGTTGTTAAAGATGAAGTTGTTCCTGTTATCGGAAAATATACATGTAACTCAGAAAATTTAGTACGACGAGTTCGTAATGATATAAATTCTATAGTATATTCGGAAGAAAATGATATTTTCAAAGGCCTTGGCTGTTTGAAGAACTTTGAGTACCAAATAGATTTGAAACCGGGTGCAACATTTGAAATAAGATCACCAAGAACAATACCACATTCACTGAGAGATCAAGTTAAACGCGAAATTGATTCTATGGTCGATATGGGTGTGATAAAACCTATCATTGAACCAACACCGATAGCCAGTCCACTGGTGATTGTCAAACAAAAAGGCAAGTTACGAATTTGTCTCGATCCATCAGATCTGAACAAACAAATTTTGAGGAGACATTACCCCTTGAAAACAGTTGAAGAAATTGCAAGCAGAGTGAAGAATTCCAAATATTTCACCTTGCTGGACTGCAGGAAAGGATTTTGGCAGATCAAAATAGCAGAGGAGTCTCAAAAATATCTCACATCCAGTACTCCTTGGGGCAGATACTGCTGCACAAGAATGCCTTTTGGGTTAGCCTCTGCTCCTGAAATATTCCAAAGAGCACTCGCAGAATTATTACAAAATGTAGAAAATACAGAAAATTCTATGGATGATATATTCATTCATGCTGAATCCTTGAGCAAACTGAACGATATCACAAAGTCAGTTTTGAATATCCTATCTAAATCAGGCTTAAAGCTAAATAAAGAGAAATGTATATTTGGTTCCAAAAGAATTAAATTTCTTGGTCATATATTCAGTGAAAACGGACTAGAAATTGATAAAGAGAAGACTGTAGCTATCAACAATATAGAAAGTCCAAAAAATAAAAGCAAGTTCAACGGCTATTAGGTATGGTGAATTACCTGGGAAAATTCATCCATCAGCTATCTGATTTAACTGCACCTATCAGAGAGTTACTGAAGAATGACATCGAATTCAACTGGGGTACCGAACAAGATCGAGCATTTCAAGAAATAAAAGCAATTCTAACTTCACCACCAGTACTCAAGTATTATGACGTTAATGGAGATATTATGATTCAAGCGGATGCTAGTTCTAAATCACTTGGAGCAGTTCTATTACAAGATGGGAGACCAGTGGCCTATGCTTCTAGAGCGTTGACAGAGTCGCAGAAAAACTACCCACAGATTGAAAAAGAAGCAACAGCCGTGAGATTCGCGTGCCAAAAATTTCACTCTTATATTTATGGAAAACATGATCTTAAAATATACACAGATCACAGACCTCTCGAAATAATATTCAAAAAACCACTACTTTCAGCACCTCCAAGGCTCCAGAGAATTTTATTCGATGTGTTACAATATTCGCCTAAAATAATTTACAAAAAAGGTTCCGAAATTCCCATCCCTGATTTATTGAGTAGAGATTGCAATAATACAGATGATACAACTGAAGAAGAGTTAGAAATACAATTGCTATTTTCAGCCTCTGTTGATGCACAACTCAATATAGCAAAGGAAACAAATATTGATTCAGAGCTGAAAAAATTGAAAGACGTAATTATTCAAGGTTGGCCAGATATAAAATCACAAGTCAGCGAAAATATAAGGCATTACTGGACGTTCAGAGATCAGTTATCGATATCGAATGGATTGATATTCAACGCTCATAAGGTAATAATACCGAAAAGTATGATACCAAAAATACTGCAAGATTTACACTCCAGCCATCATGGTATTGACAAAACGCTGAGAAGAGCACGAAGTACCATTTTTTGGACTGGTATGACTAGTGATATAACTAATTTTGTAATGCGTTGCAGCATATGCCAATCTATGTCAAAATCCAAACCAAAAGAAGAACTAATGTTACGAGAAATTCCATCGCTCCCTTGGCAGATTGTTGGTGCAGATCTGTTCCAAGTCGGTATGAATATCTCCTATTATGTGACAGCTATTCAGGATATTATGAATTTGAATTATTGAAAACTAGCAGTTCGGCGGAAGTGATTAAAATAATGAAAAAAAGTTTTTCGGTACATGGAATACCTCAAATTTTAGAGTCAGATAATGGACCGCAGTTCAATTCCAGAGATTTTAGAAATTTCTCCAAGGAATGGAACTTCAGTCATAAAACATCATCCCCACGATTTCCTCAGTCAAATGGATTATCGGAAAAGTACGTTGGAATAGCGAAAGATCTCATAAGAAAGTGTGAACGAGATAATTCTGATATTCATAAAGCATTGTTGAATCAAAGAAATACACCTCGAAATGGAATACTTGGATCTCCAGCACAAAGACTATTTAGTCGAATGACTAGGAGTCATTTACCAGTCAGTAATTCACATCTGCGACCTGAGGTCAAAGATAATGTCGCGAGTGAATTGGAAAAACTGAGGAAGACTCAAAAATATCATTTCGACAAAACGAGCACGAAATCCATAGATATCAATCCAGGTGATCAGGTAGTACTCCAAGAAGGACCTAGAAAATGGATTGGTGCAAAGGTTTTATCAGAAACTTCTCGGCCCAGGTCATTTGTGGTCGAGACTACGAGAGGACAGATTTTAGAAAGGAATTCGAAACACATTCGTCCTTCAGTCGCTCAAGTGTATCCTAACCCAATCGCTTTTCCTGAGATTCAACAACCTAGTCCTGACTTAGAAGCAACAAGTAATAATCTTGAAGATCACTGTTCTGCGGATATGAATTCCAAACCTTCCCAAGAAGGTACTGATATAGCAGATAACGTCAATCGTAGACCACGAAGAGAAATCAGGAAACCAAGAAGATTGATAGAAGAAATTTGATTATTATTTTCAGTTTTATTTTTATTCAATTTGATAAGGGAGATGTAACATATACTAGTGTATAACACTCAGTATATGTCATCATAGTCGACTGTCATCTTAGCACTGTTACTTGAAATGTCAGAGTATTGATCAGTCAGTCATTATTATATTTGAAATTAAACCATTCTCATTAATATTGAACTGAATATCATTACAAAAGATGTCAAGAACATGACGATATGTTTCAATGACTTGAAAGAAGATTGCGATCGATCATCGTGGACAGCGATGCGAAATAAGTTGGTGAACAATGGATGTCTACCAGTATTCTACAAAGAGATACCAGAGACGAATAATTCCTACTTCAAACTCAAGTTGATGTTTTCCGGTGGATCTGAAGAGGATACCGACTGGCAAACTATAGGAGCTCCCACAACAGGAATACAAAATGAATTTAATAAAATGTTCATATTACTAGGTTTGACATTAGCAGCTACGTTCGTTTTGATTGTGAAAGGCCTAATGAAAGCTGGGTACATATATCGTGAATAAAATGATGGAACTTATACAAGGTGTTTCAATAAAACTCCCATCCTTATCATAATGTTTATTGAGCCAAACACAGTACATCTTCATTTAGGTAATATTACATTTATAAACCACTGGTAAAGTTGATCAACGTTCCGCTGGGCACACATATATTTATCATTGGCGTGGTTGGGGCAGTACGATATATTTTGCTGGTAGGTTTTACTGGAACAGGGTGTTCCATCATACAAGGCAACATCGTATACAGTTGGGAATACTTCAAGTTCTTCACATTTCGTCTTCAAAAAGTCAGCTTTCTGATTGCCCCTCACGTACATACATTCAACCGAATGCAAGAGATATTTTTCCAAAATGTTGCTCAGTTCCGTATATTCAACATCACCAGCATCATATGGTATTCCATGGACGAATTTCTCCACATAACGGGTAGTTTTCTTGTCACGTCCACTAATGGTAGTAAATGGTATAGGCGGTTTGAATAGGAAGTTGGATCTCTGGCGGCCAATTTGAATGGTCAGCTCTTTCGGGTGGAAAACACTGTCAAGAGTGAAGCCTTGAATGTCGACAAGTGCGATCCTCATGACGGCTGACGATCGAATGCAAGCTCGAGCAGTTTGCAGTTGGTATATATACTCAAATCAAGGTTCTGACGACTTCCGTTAGAGGGAAGTACTCTAGCAGACAGTCATGTACGATGATGCAATAGGCTTTGGTGTCAGCAGGGAATCCTCTATCGGCTTCGATTTCAAGCTTTATATCAACTGTCGATGATTTCTAGGTCTCTTCCTGCCTCGAGCAATCAATCACAAATAATGCATGCTGTTTGAATTCCCCATAATCCAAGATTGGGTGAACCTCCGTCGAATGTGAATAGCTCGAGTAGAACCTGGTATAGTTGTAGTAAGCAAGGGTGTAGTCTTGTTTAGCGAAATCCAGCTGCATTCTCTCATTAGGCCAATATTCACCATTAAGGGCTAATCTGATACTAACTATGCTCGTGTTATCAAAGTGGGTAGCATCAGCTCCTGCATTGTCACGTTTAGATTTCTGGAAGCACACAATAACGTACCGAGGACGTTCCACCGAAGCGCTCGTTTTGACTGCCCAAATTTCACTTTTTGCGCCGTTTGTAAGAGCAGGCAATTGGCTGAGGTCCCATTTCCTGAATGGAATCAGTATAGGTGTATCATTTTTGATGGGTTGCATCAGTTGTAGTTTGATTTCATCGTTCGGAAAAACGTGCTTCACTTTTAGCACTACACTATGTATTTGTACTTCAACTGTAGTAGTAGTGGTTGTAGGTCCATTGGGGAGTTCCTGTACTATCACGCAATCGTTATCATTACGAGCTCGAATCAGTCGGATTGTTTGTTTTCCATAGGTGATTGAGGTGTAGTCATTGAAAACGTTGAACAGGTGCTTTAGTGGTATCAACAAACTGAATGTCTTGTCAATTGCATTCAAAAGCGGTTTATCAGGATACGTCCATCCGGCTGTGGATAAGTGTTTGGAATCATCAGGTTTATAGCACATGAATCCTCGCACACTACTCACGATCCCTGGATCTCAGACTACTTCTGTCTCTCTTGCACTCTGCACCTAACTGCAAGAATCGAATAGGAATGCTCCACAGTTGGGGGCCAAGTACACATTTCCAGCTCCTTGCACATTCAACGTTCCTTTGATTTCCAACAAAGACTCATGCATTGCAAAAAATGTGTCAGCTTGATTTATGTTGATTTCCACCATATCATTGTTATTGAAGGATTTGACGTATGGGATGTAGGAGCGATATTCTTCTTTTCGAATGGTTTCATCATATCTGGGCCGACGATACAGATCAAAAATTGGGTTTGTGTGGTTGAATGTTGGTGCTGTTGATTCTTCCGAACGAATATACTTGCGCTTGTTCAGTTTTCACTCGTAATCCGATTGCTTGCAGAAAGAGAACGTTTTCTGGAGTGAGCTCTTGTCTCTTAGGAGGTCCCGTTGATACTGAGGAGTTTGTGGTTGATCTTTTATTATCAACTACTAGACCCATTCAACGTTCTTGCAAGTCCAAGTGTAGGGTGCCCTTTTCTCCTCGGAAATTAACAGGTCTTAGGTCCTGATCCAGCACTCTAACGGTAATGTTAGTGATGTCTCTCAGGCTACTTCTCACAGGTAAATAAAGAGGGGTATTTGGACGTTCGTTGATAGCGTAACCAGGATCTACGGTGATGGGGAAGCTTAATATAGTGTGAGCAGGCCTGTCTGCATAAAACGACCCTTCAGTGATGTTGCAATCGAAATGTAGGCTTGATACTCTCAGAATGTTCACAGGACGATCTGAACAGTGAACTCGGCCAGGTTCCAAGATCCTCTTCGAAAATCCCAACAACTCACCAAAGCTGTTATCTTCCTCAAAACTGATGGTATGTTGTCGACTATAGATTTCACACTTCAAAGTATTGTTGTTGGGCTTCAAAGTGAAATCTGCATCAGCTTCTTGAATTTGCCACCGAATGTAATCCTCAATATTTTCTATCTCATAACAGCCGGTCGGAAACTGAATCTCTTTCAGCACTTCACGATTATCGTTCTCGTAGTAGTAGAACTTTTCACCATCAATATTGGGTATGGAATGATAGCTGTGAAATCCTAGTACAGCTATGTAATAGCTTTTCAGAGGGTGCAGTAATATCGGTGAGGAGGGTGTGAAAGAGAACTGGTTGGTGGTACTCGTCAAGGTCAACAGTAGAGACATGACGTACCTAATGACACACAGCTATACTTATGAATATTTATTCCAAGACAACTCTACACTTCAAGAAATAATTACAACCATGACATTCAAACTGTGAGCTGACCGGGCCATCAACGTGGGTTCGAGCATCAGGTCTATTATAGTGGATGTAACAAGGCAATCGAATTCTCAGATCAAAGTTCTTCCTATAGTCCTGTGGTAATTTATGCCAAACATCCAATAGTTCCCAAGGTCTAACATGTTGGATCAGATAGTTGATGGGGAAGAGTGCCAATTCTTCTGCGGAAAAGTCTTGCAACGCCTTCTCACGGTGGAGATATGCTAAAACGGCTTCCATTGTACAGGAACTCCAGGCAGAGATGACCACAGTTGATTTGATTATATTTCTGGAATGGATCGTTATTGTAATAGAGTTTGACTTTGCCCAGATATTGGACAAGTTCTCTCGGTGGCTTCAGGCTACCGAATGAATCGAAATACTCGACGACATCATTTATCTTTCTGTAAGCTACCCAATGAGTGCCTTGGTTCTTTGACACGTCCAAATTTTGGATTGCAGATTCGCGTTGACGGGGTCCACTGCATGAAAACACCCCGAAAATGTGGGATTCTCAAATGTTTAACATACTTTGTCAACTCGACATCATACAATGGTCGATTGGGTAGCTTCATCGGAAGTTTTTTTGCTTTTTCAAAAACAAGCCGAAACCTCCTTTGGCGTTTCTTCTCAAGTACAGTCCTATGCCAATAGTTTCCATAGCCTTGTTATGTCGATGGTCTTCTTCCATCTTTTTCTTCGCATTCCTAGCGTCAATGACAGTCTTTGCGATTGCTCCAGCACCTCCAGCTAGAGATCCTAGTGCACCAAGAGCAGCAAAGATTGGTAGCAGTGGTAGAATCCCACCGGATTTGGCATCGAAAGGAATTATTCGTGGTATTTTCACTTTCTTCCTTCCACCTGCTTGTTTAACGGCATGCCTAGCAGCTTTCAAAGCAAACGATGCAGCCTGTTTCAAATTGGTCGAGGGATTCTTCTTCAACGTCTTCCCGATTTTCCCCACGATATGTTTTTTGAAAGAACATCCCATCCCGAGCTTGCGTTTCACCTTCATCCCGGAAGTAACTACTAATGCTGCAGCTCTTTCACCGAACTTGGCGTCTCTCGACCTCACACGTTCCCAGGCAGCGTTCTCCAACACCGAATCCGCTTTATGACGTTCTTCCAAAGACGTGTTCTGTGAATATGCAATGTCGTGTTGTTTGCAGGCAACGTCTAAGGGATTGATGCCAGGATCACCACGTGCAAGCCGTTTCTGAAGTTTGGTTCCAGCTGTAACGTAAAATCAGTTATTCAATCTCTAACCTCACTTTTGTACTTACGTCCACAGTATTGATAGCCACCAGGTAGGTGTACCTCGAATGGTAATTTGTTTATAAGAGAATTCAAAACACCCTCTCCCTTGTACACAATCATTGGAATCTTTGCACCTCTATCACGAGATGAAAGTCATTCAACAAGACCAGACGCTACCTATCGAAAATTTGGACCTCCACACGTCACCAAGGACACCGAATAAACATGGGAAATTATTACCCAACTCGTTTCGAGCAATCATGTGTGGACCGAGTGGTTGTGGCAAGACAAACGCCATGCTATCGTTACTCTTCAATCGAAATGGCGCGAGATTCAAAAATGTCTACGTGTACTCCGAGTCGTTGTATCAACCGAAATATCAGCTACTTCAAGAGGTGTTGGATGCAGTGAAGGAGGTGGGATATTTTCCGTACAGAAACAACGATGAAATAATAAGCCCATCTGAGGCGGAACCCAACTCGATTTTCATATTTGACGATGTGGCGTGTGATGAGCAACAAAAAATTCGAGAATATTTTTCAATGTGTAGACACAAAGATATCGATGCTGCCTACCTTTGCCAAACTTACTCTAAAATTCCTAAGCAATTATTGAGAGACAATTGTAACATGGTGGTGCTGTTCAAACAGGACGAGATCAACTTGAAGCATGTGTTTGATGAACATGTCTCTCCAGACATGAGCTTTGACGTCTTTAAAAAATTGTGCTCCGAATGTTGGAGTGTCACATATGGTACTCTAGTGATTGTCAAGGATTTTGATTTGCATAACGGCAGATATCGCCAAGGTTTCGACAAATATATAAAAGTGTAATCATTCGACATCATGAGGTCGTCAAGTCAAGTCATGCGTAGAAGAAGAATGCCATCCAAACATGATGACGATCAGGCTGCAGCACGTAAACGGTAAATTGCAGAGCTCACGCGTACAATCAGGAAAAAGTACTTGGCCTTGAAACTGGGTAAATCTGAGGAGGACGAATCGTTGAACAAAATGTTCAAGCCCATATCCAAACCATTGAAAGAAATTGTGAAAACGTCAAAGGCCAATCGTGATTTACTGGCAAGAGCCCAGTTTAGCACCGGTATGAAGAAAGAAGAGCCACCTGAATTGAAAAAAGAAGAAGAACAGGCTCAGCAAACGCAGTTTATTCCAATGGAAGAGGTGGGTGGAACCGGAAGTTTTGTGGATGATGATGATCAATACGAATATGATGATGATATCCTGTTCAACGAAAATATCACTCCAGAACAAAGTATTCCGTATGATGTAATCGATGAAAACCTAGACCAATACCCAGTCATGGTGCATCCATATCTCAGAGAAAATTGGGATCACAGCGACAAAATAGATCAGATGTATGGTCCAACTTACGATCCTCAAACGTCGAAATGGTTTCTGTGAACGCAGGAAATTGACTTTGATAAAAGAACTGGATTCATAAAGATTGGTGGTAAACAAGTACGAGGAACTCCAGGGGTGTATCAGCTCATTTTCTATGATATTCCTTCAGATTATAACGATGAAGACATGCAGGCTTACAAGGAAATTTTGAAGCTGAGTGATCGCTATATGAACAAGGATGGGAAATTTAAAGGGTCTAAAAGATGGAAGTATACGAACGTCATCAAGCCACTTATTGTACAGATGCGAAAAAACAGCGGTAGGCGTTCAACGATTGGTAGTGGTTTGACGTACAACGAAAACCCCGTGGAATATATCTATTGGGACGATCCAAATGAACTCGTAGACCGCTTGAAACTACTCATTGCTTCTAAGGAAGCTGGAAACACATCACTCGATAATGAAATAGTGGCAATCGTTAATGAACTTCGTGAAGCTAACCTTATATACTGAGAGTCGTCAATGATGAGTCTTGACAAGTTCGGCCGCAGATCAGCTGGCAGCAGCGGTAACATCATCGAATTAGTCCAATTGAAACATAAACTCGTCTCATTGGATACCATCATCAGGCAGTCGACTGACACATTGAGAATGATTGATAGCAAAATAAAGGATATTGAAAAGTTTATTTCGAGACATCCTCCAACGGAACATATAGCTACGAAAAATTATGTAGATGGTGTTATTTCACGAATGAGATCTGATTTCAAGCTGGCTGAGAGAGCTGTTGACAGAGAGGAGATATTGAATGAAGAATCGTTGGAACAGACACAATTGATCACCAATGAGATAAAAAAATTGACATATAAATAGTTGATATACCGTTATGGCTCCGAGAGACAAGATTCAACTTGTTAATGAGCTGCATGTTCCAGCTCGCAAAAATTACCCCAGACGACGAACCATAAACAAAGGATTGGACGATTTATGGCAAATGGATTTGGCTGAAATGAGACCGTATGCCCATCAGAATAAAGGATATAAAATGATTCTGGTAGTGATTGACTGCTTTTCCAAGTACCTCTGGACACGCCCACTGAAAACTAAGACAGGAGAAGAGGTTGCCAAATCTTTCGCCGATATATTGGTACATGCAAAGCGCATACCAGTAAATCTACAGTCTGATCAAGGAACGGAATTCTTCAACAGCAAGTTTGAAAAATTGATGAAAACATATGATATCAACCATTACAACACATTCAGCATTAAAAAGGCTGCCATTGCTGAACGAGTAATAAGAACGCTGAAAAACAAACTATACAAATATTTCAGTCTGAATGGCACCTATAAATGGATTACGTCAGATCGTTGATGAATACAATAATACCAAGCACACAACCACTCGATTCAAACCCTCAGAGGTGAACAAGGAAAACGAGAAAGATATTTTACATCAAAGCTTTAGCCATTTGAAAATCGCAGGTCCACGTAAACTGAAAGTTGGCAACATTGTACGCATATCTAAGGCGAAACATATTTTCGAAAAAGGCTATACACCTAGCTGGACGGCAGAGTTATTCAAAATTGTCAATGTGAAGATAACCAATCCTGTTACTTACCTACTCGAAGACATGCATGGACAGCCAATCAGCGGCGCATTCTATGAGGAGGAATTACAAAAGACAAAGAATCCCAACATTTACCTCATTGAAAAAGTGCTGAAGAAAAGAGGAAAGAGAATGTACGTCAAGTGGTTGGGACTCGACAAGAAACATAACAGTTGGATAGATAATGTCGATTTAGTGTAGATTCTAATGGAAAATACAGACAGATTTCAACAAGTCAGGGGCCTTTCGTGTGATCATCATGGAGAGATGGAGGGATATAAATAGCTGCTCGAAGCCGGTTTCAGTCTCAGTTTTAATCGACATGTCGAGTCAAGATAGTGGTATATCGGTAGTTAGCAGTGATATCCCATTCTCGCCTATATCCAGTGGTTATTATGATCGAGACGTAGACAGTATGTTGGAAATGTACGAGAATGCAGCCAAAGCCGAAAAACACCATCTGCTCAGCACATCGTTCCCAGTGAGTGGCTTTGAATTGAAAGTCGGTTTGAGTCCAGCCAGAATATTCAGTCCAGCCATAGTTATATTACCTTACATGACACCAAACAAAATATCTTTTGGTTTGTTGGAGTGGAACATCTTCATCGACTTGCTGCGACAGAAATTGATGGATTTCTTCCTCGAACTGTTACCAACCCATGCAGATGAGTATGATCCGATCACCTTACCATGCGGAGATTTTTGTGAAATCACACAACTCGTGTATGATGATACAAAATTCCTACTGGTCAGAAAACACGAGGTTGAGTTCCACATGGACGAAAGAGATGTCACCCAGATCCTTGAAGCCGACCAAAGACTAGTGGCCCATCGAGTGGCTTGGTTGGAAGATATTAACTTTTGTGCTTATTATCACAATATTCTGAATTTGACAAGGACTCATTTCAATAATAAAAGCTGTTTTGATGCATTACATGCATTTTGTGAAATATCTGATAATAGTTTGTTGAGCATGGCACTTAGAGAATATTTGTATTACTTCAAAAACAATGTACTGAATGATTTGGAACAATAAAATATGGAAATAGCTCAGCTTTTCTTTACTCCTAGTCAGGTATCGTTGACTTTTGTTGAAAACGTGGAAAACGTGACGTTTTTCGACGTTTTTCGACGTTTTTCGACGTTTTTTGACGCTTTTCGACGTTTTTTCGACGGTTTTGACGTTTTTTTGACGTCTTAGACGTTTTTTGACGTTTTTTGACGCTTTTCGACGTTTTTTGACGTTTTTGACATTTTTGACGTTTTTTCGACGTTTTCTTGACGTTTTTGATGTTTTTTTGACATTTTTCGACGTTTTCGTGACGTTTTTTCGACGCTTGTGACGTTTTCGACGTTTTTGACGTTTTTTCGACGTTTTTTGACGTTTTCTCGACGTTATTGACGTTTTGAAGCAGGTTCATTTATTTGCAGCAATGAGACAACCAAATTTTCAAGAAACTTTTATTAAACATAGTGAACAATACATAGTGTATTAAAAAACTAAAATAAAGAATCTACATTATATAATAAATAAAGTGTATAGAGTAAAAATTAGTAAGCGTATATACAACTAGATTGAAAAAACCAGTGGTGGGGGTAAAATATTATCAGTTGTCATTTCTCAGAACATGAAGGTGATATTGTTGAGGAATGTATATGGAAGAAGAATCATATGTCAGCTATGGAGGAATGTCCGAAAGGCAGGGTGTCATAACAATTTGGAAGTAGGTGTCTCTTGGTGTCATAAGGACTTAGCGCAATGTTCGACTGTTCAATACTGAATACTTGATGGTTGAAGGAACGGATTGTCCGCTGTGTGACTGTCTGCTCCTTGAAGTCTTTCAAGCAAGCCACATAATCATTGAAGGATATCTTATTCCTAACCACGTTAAATTTAACCCCTTTGGATTTTTTGGTGACTTTACCCCCCTGCACTTTGTAGGCATACATTTTTGAACGTAAGCCTACAAAGTGTGTTATTATTTCCGAATTTGCCTCATCTTTCATCATTCCCAAGACCTTTTTATTCACTTGCGGAATTCCATACGGGTTGTCAGAAGGGTAGTCGGATGTGTCGAATTTGGACAAGTTATTTTTGATAAGTTCCGCATACACATCATCACAGCCAAGTTCGTAAATAAAACTATCGGTGTCTGTATACATTAACTTACATTTATCTACCCCCATCGTTAAAAGCATGAAATCGTTATGGAAATCATACATACACGTTTTGGATAAATCCAAAATAGCCATCCCTATGTATAGGGGTTTGTTGAAGACTATTTCAGATTCAGCCAATTCGATAGCAATCAGATCGTCACCCAAAATCGTCCGGCCACGAAACTTTGAGCTGGCGATCATATTTTTAGCCCCATAGCGTCCATTCCACGATCTACATAATTTGACGACGCGATGTTTACGGATGTTTTCCATCGTCTTTCCAAACACGGCATTATTCATAAGTTTATATAGGTTTTTTTCGAATGTGTTGGTGGCTGCAGCCCTCAATCCAGTATTCAGATCAATGTAGGGCTTCAACCACGTAGACTGTTTGAATTTCGCTACCCTGTGAATTTTGGTGAGCTTCAAGCCATTAGCCAGAGCTTGTTTCAAATTAACATAATGGATGATGTATTCCTTTTTATGGTGTAACGTGGTCATCAATTTTGCCAACTTGGAACCAGGTGGCTTGCGGTGTTCGGCACAAAACGGAAAGTCTTTATGTAGATCGTGCAAGTTCTCCGAATATTCCAAATCTACTTGTAAGATATATCCTTCTGGCGCATCGTCAGGAATCAATGTGACGTCAATGTTGGCATTGGTCCATTCAAACCCTCCATAAGGGAGGGGCTTTGACATTGCCCATCCATATAGATTGTTAACGTCCAAGTAGAGGAGATGCTTTGGTGGTAAAGGATCATATGTTGAAGTGTACTTATGGTTGGCTTCAGAATAGCGGTTACAACAAACCGAAATACCGCCTCTTATCGCCTTTTCGACAAACATCAGCATGTCAACATCTTTTAAAATTTGTAACGAACATTTCGTGTACTTCAGCATACAATCCCACGTATAACCTGGAAGGGTGTAATACCAAGCCGGATCTAAAGTATACGTCCTCAAAGCAGCTTCTCTGAATTGTTCGAAAACATCTGCCAGAAGAAGGATATCTGTTTTCATGTATAAATCCGAGTATTCACCTGAATTTTGACATCCAAATTGTTGCCATACGTTTTGAGCATGAGCGTACTTCACATCATCGATATGTTCATCGTTCAATTTATTATAAAAGTTCTCAATGGGTGGAAGTTCAGTTTCGTCTAATTTGCTCGGACTATTGATGTGGTCATATGGGAAAACACCTTTCTTTGTGAGTAGATCGAATTTGAAAGCGTCTGATTGGTTGAATTCTTTTCTTAAATTTTGGAAGCTATCGTTCGTTAAATTGGATGCCAATTCGTCTAAACTGGCACCCAGGAATCTCAGAGAGTCGATGAATCTAAATTTGATACCGGTTTCAGAGTTGTGTTGGGTGAAGGAAATGTATTTCCCCATATTTATCGGAAGTACGCTCACCTGTCCACGTTTGGCAATCTCTCTCAGAAGGAAATGAGAATCATATCCGGAAAAATTGTGGAACACTATGGGCACTACGAAGGACTTGCGGTACCCCAAATTACAAGATTGATGCGCCCACCCTCTGAAGGCGCCAGTGAAATGATGGTGGTCTTTCACAACGATATCAGTGCCCGCAAACGCCTTTGCACAGATATGGCAGTGTGTTACACCAACCTTATCTGGGAAATGAGTCAGAGGAATAATGTCTTTGATTTTAGACTGTACGAATTTCGCGACATCTGCCATTTCTGTGGCAAACCAATCCATGCAATCAGGACCTCGATGACTCTTGTAATAGGACAAGCTATCATTGTACGAGCATTTGAAATAGTACCCTGCGCTGAAGGCTGTGTGTTTTTGATATTTTGCCATTTTTTGAGAGATTTTGTCATCACAGTGCTCCAAAACCGATTCAAAATCACCGTAGATGATGAATTCGGCCTTTTGCTTATAAATGTGATTTTTGAAAACAACTGAATCGTATTTGGGGAATGAAATTTTGCATTGACATTCTCGCACACAACACTGTGCTCTGCCAATTTGAATTCGCTCGAAAAATAATTTAGACATCTATCAGAGAAATTGTTACGATCCAAAAGTACCTGCTCTGATCTGAATGGGAAATCTACTAATTTATGCATTTAGATGAGAGAATGCTTCCAGATTCAGATATATCATACAAAGCCCTACGCTCATTTGCATCTTTATTTCAAGTATCATATTATAACAACAGATATAGATGGTAATCCTGCGGTATCTAACAGCTCTGGGATTGGTGCTCTCCTCGTTGCAGCAGGATAGTAACCCCTGAAATCATTCAATGTATTAGGATAATGAGATTACCAGGAGCTTTGTACTTACCCGCTTGTCCCCTACTCCTGGCTTTTGGCCTGTTCCATCCAGGGTAGCCAGTTTCCATCAGCCAATGGTAACCCTGCACCTCAAGAGGTTCATTCCTGAAAATCAGAAATAATTATAAATAACATCCATCAGATTATTTTGTTTTGGGTTGGTTAGGATAGGTTATGAGTATGGATTTACCTCTTGCCAGTGCAGAACATCTTCTGTGACTGAACCACAGCCAGTTCTTCTTTCTTTATATTCTGCTCACTGGTTCTGCTCCCTCCTTCTTCTTTTGGTCTTAGTATGGAGACACAACCATCATCAAGACATTGTCAACAAGAGAAACAGGTTGACAAGCAGTTGTGAGAGAGAAAGGTTAGGATTGGGAGGATTTTGCCTCCAAAAATTGTAGGTGTCACCTGGATTCCTTTTTTTTTGGCTTTAACCTCCAGTATAGCATGTGTGCTTAGGAAATTGCAGAATTTGCAGATTAGAAAGCCAAAAAGGAAAACTTGGAAAATATTAGCAGAATCAATCATTAAGTTGATTATTTCACAACACAGTGTGGATTTATAATATTTTCCTCCTGACTCACCAGTTTCTTGTCGAAACCTTCAGATAGGCCACATTTCATCCAAGGTAAGCCTCCCAGGAATCCTCCCTTTTGTCAGTCCGGTTACCAACATAATCAATGATTTTAGGCCTTCTTATTACCCCTTCAGTACCTGTGGAGCTGCTTTGAAAAGACCTGGAGCCTACCCTCAAACCATCCCTGGTTTTGGTGGCCTATCCTCCAAACCCCTACCAATATAAATTGTCCCTATATGTAGAAATCTACAAGGTATAAGCTAACCAATCCTAGCTGCAACGGGGTTGGAGTGACTTTGGCATACCATCCCTGGATGCTTGATCACAAGTAAGATCTTTCTTATTCATCAGCTTTGGCTGCCTTACCTGGTGAAGGTTGCAGACTGGCTTATCGGCCTGTGTAACACTGCATCCTTGCTTTGCATGCATGACTCTTGTGCTCACTTAGTATTAAGGATATATTGTGCTCACTTAGTATTAAGTCTATCTGATGCTCACTTAGGATTAAGTATCTCTTGTGCTCACTTAGGAATAAGTACATCTTGTGCTCACATAGAATTAAGTTTAGATGGTGCTCACTCCAAATTAAGCAAAGGTATTTATAAGTGTGAGACAAAGACAGCTGGGACTTCCTATCCATGTTCATATCGATGTAGGAGAATAAAAGTGAATACTGTATATATCTGTAGGGCGGTCATAGGATTCATTGATGCTCAGCTATAATAGGCCTGATTACTGAGTGCTGGAGAATCAGCACAGGAGTTATGTCATGAAATTCATATAGAGTGCCATCATCATCTTGGATCCTTGAGCTGGATTAATAATTGAAAAGGACCATAAGAATAGTTCATCCAAATCATTTGTCTCACGTATTTATTATTTTGTTCTTGCATGTTTATCAAGTTTAATTATTATTGTTTACAAGAATATGGTTGCCTTTGCTATTTGACATATGAATTGATACGTGAACGTGACAGTTATTTGAAGTTGAAGGATCGCAATTGTCATTTGTCAGCGTTTGTACGAGCAGTGTTGCCGGATGACCACTCCTGGTTCTGTCACAGATTAACAGACCTTTTTATTCTGTGGTTCCGTGCTAGATCCTTAGATCATTAATAAATAAAACTAAATAAACGTCACTTGAGAGTTGCCATTCACGAAATTTTGTGTTCAACTTATTTTACCCACCCCTCTCCCTGAGCTGTATTCTAAATAACTATTTTCCCAATCGTAGAAAATACGGAAACTCAACAAAAGGGATTCCCCGAGCAAGAATCCATCCTTTTGTTGCCTCTCGAGTACCGAGGGGTAACAAAATGCTTTCTTCCATGATTCTTATTGACTTGTGAAGATAGCAGCCTGGACTTGTCTTTGAATGAGAAGTAGATTGACATGTCTAAGCTGCTTATGTTTCGTGAGTTTTATGGGCACTACTTCAAAATGCTCTGTCTTTCTAACATGAATCAGTTCCAAGGCGTAAACGTTCACCGAGATATCATTGAGTTTTTCAAATTTAGAGATATTGTTGAGAGTGATGGGTACATCCAAGCCTGCGGTATTTAAAACTTGGCTGTAATGAGGATACGAGCTGGGCCTGTATACATGTTGGTTAGCAGGATGTAAAGCGCTCACGATACTCCAGAAGAAGCATGCCTCATCAGTATTTTTCACATTGATGCAGGCACGCTTCTTGGATATTTGGTCAGGTAGTGCAATGATAGTGGGTAACTGAATTCCGCCCTTTCATATGATTATGTTATTAATTTAGGATTTATTTTTGTTTATTGTTATTACCATATCAATCGTGTGAATAAAGGCATATTATTATTATTATTATTAATGATGAACCATTGCCAATTTCTAATTTATTAACATTAACCTCTAAAGAGACAATTTCCCTCAAGGCCCAGCCACTATCCTTCTCCTGGAATTCCGAAAGTTTATTCACTATGGTATCAATCAAATTTTCCGTGAACCAACAATCTAAATCCGTTCCCTCATCCATTGTAGCATTCTTCGTACTGAAATATTTGAATTCAATAATCTCCGTGTCATCCGATTTCTTGATAAACTCACCACAGAAGGTGGTGTTGACTTTGAGCATGGTTAATTCCCTCAATATTTTTCTGATTTGAATTTTGAAAATGTGCGATGCGTCCTGCAAAAATTGCATCAACTCCTTATGACTTAAATTGATTATGATACCCGTCCTTACTCTACTCTCAAAAACAGATTGAACAAGTTTCCATGTAACTCTATTTTTACGATTGCCAAGTCCCGCCCCAATATGATTCTTCTTCCTAATCAAACTTTGAAAACGTTTCAAATGCCCCACATTTGTTTCTAATTTTCTCAAAACCCCTGCTGTCGAATTGGTCACCCTGATTGCCCTATTTAATTCTCTTATATGCGTCCCAATTTGCCTATTCCATGACAGTCTCTCTTCTGCAGATATGTTCGTCTTCTTTCTCAAAATTTCCAATTTTCTTCTACATTCCTCAACAACGGCATCACTAGTAGAAGCAATCCTATTGACATTCATGTTGCGAGAAATATCAAACAAAAAATAATATTTTACTCACCACTAATTTTCAGTAATCTCAAAGAGGACTGCAGGTCCGATGTCACTCCTCTTGTGAATCAGGCTGTATTTGCCTGGGGTGAAAGCCGAAAGCTGAGGCTTGAAGATGCCAACTACCCTCCTTGGCAGAAAAACGCTAGATGCCTCGAGTTCCACCACAATAGCCTCCCCAAACCGTGTCTGGACCACCCTGATATTTTCAATGGGGTGGGGCTGGTTGATGGGCAAGCTACTTAGTGCGACTGTTGGTTTGAAGGCAGCAGCTTGAGCGTTAATAGCTGAGCTAATCCATCTGATTAAAATATTTTAACACTGCTAGTATTGGGTAGAATGATCACTAGTCACAAATAGGGTCGACCACATGACCTTGAAACGTAATAAATAAAGAACTCACCTTTTATAATCAGCTGGCACAACCCACATACAATATAATAAAACAGACAGGAGCAACCGAACAGAAAGGAACAGATCGACCGACCAGTGTCAAAGTTCAGAATGGAATGACGCCTACGAACGTTCTGACCGCCTTATATAGGGCTTGAGGTTGTGACGTCATCAACCACCTGCAAACAACGGAGGTATTGTTCATGAGGCAAATTTCCCAACAGCTGACTCGACGAAATTCCAAGAAACGCTGACAGTCAGTGGTGACAGGAAGTAGATAGAGGTACTCTGTCAGGATGTCTCCCAGCTAGCATTATTGGATGACTCATCGGCCACCTGCGTCAGAACAATGGACCCATTGTAAGCTGTGCCATTGTTCTCACACAGATAAGGATGATGCAATCGGATGAGGTTGTTACGTAATCGGACACCTGCAAACAAAGGCGGCATTGTTCTCGTATAATATTGCGTCGCAATTTCCCAATAGCCGGAATTCCAAGAAACGCTGTGGCATAGAGAGAACAAAGGCAGCATTGTTCTAGAGGAAGGCTAGATAACATATGGCAAACAAAGGCGGCATTGTTCTACGAAGTCGAGATAAGGATGACTCATCGGCCATCTGCAACATGCATATCGGGTGACCTTGAAACAAATTGCTACCAATTGTAGTAATACCAACCTAAATCTGGTGGGCAAAGTCACTAGATTGTGACGTCAACAACCACCTTTCAAAAATGAGAAGAAGAATGTCCACGCCCATAAGCACTAGAGTCCAGAGTCTAGGGGGCTAAGTTCAGAGTACTCACACGTGTCATCTGTCATTGCTTGTCTTCCATGGCATCTGTCACCTATCGCTTGTCATATGTCACTTGTCTGTCACATGTCACTCTTTGTGTTCCATGCCATCTGTCACCCCTTGGGCTCCATGTCACATGTCATCTGTCACTTGCATCTGTCACTTGCCATCTGTCACCTGTCATCTTTCACTTGTCATCTGTCACCTATCGCTTGTCATCTGTCACCTGCCACTTGTCATATGTCACTTGTCTTCTGTCACTTGTCTTCTGTCACTTGTCATCTGTCACTTGTCATCTGTCACTTGTCATCTGTCACTTGTCATCTGTCACTTGTCATCTGTCACTTGTCATCTGTCACTTGTCATCTGTCACTTGTCATCTGTCATCTGTCACTTGTCATCTGTCACTTCCGGCGGCTATCTTGTCACCCGTGCAGCCAACACCTTCTACCACAGGAACGGTTGTGACGTCACTTCCGGCGGCGGCCATCTTGGCCTGAGGCGAACGTAGGTACACTACTTACCTCTATTCAGGGATTAACTTGGGGTAGTAGCTATGCGTACTAAACATCCTACGGGAGGTCACGATCGGGAAGTCTAAGTCGGTAGAATTTATAATCGAGTAAATTTTCAAAATCGGGAAAGTCTATCCAAAATTATCCGGAACAGAGATATTTACATAATATTTACATAACTAACACCTAACTCTAAATACTGTACAAAAATGAAAATCTCATTACTCGTCAGCAATGAGAAAAATTGAAAACTACTTTCTTTTAACTATACATAAATCATATTTGGGTTCTAGTTTTGAACTAAATTTTACTGCAGCTTCTGACAGTACCTTGTTTCGACGCCAAACTTTATCTCCAATATTGAAAGAAAAATCTTTCTTTCTCAAATTGTTTGCTCGTGAATTTCGTTGGTAAGCCTGATGCAATTCATTCTTTACTTATCTAAAAATTGTATCTAAATAAGAAATATTTTTTACAAACTCAGACCTACTTTGAGGATTCAACTCTATCCCTACTGTATCAGATATATTACTATAATAGTTACCTGAGTGAGGAATATTTCTAGCAAAATTCAAAAATGCTAGGGCATAATTATGCACTTCATGTACAGATGTATTAATAGCAAATTGAATCTTAGATAACTCTTTGTCCCAATCCTTATGTTCAACTATATAGCTACGTTCTGCTTGTCCAACTGTCTTGTTATTACGTTCAACAAAGTTGCACTGCGCTGAATAGCGAGGCGTTAAAAACCAAATTTTCACTTTATAAGTATCTGTTAACTTTTTAAAGATTTTCTCTGCGAATTGGGTGCCATTGTCCGCAATGATGATCTGAGGTACACCATATACTAAAAACACTTGATTTTCTAAAAATTTAACTATGTTTGGTGCTGTCGCGTCTCTTAGGGGGCATGGAATGGTATATTTCGAAAACCAGTCTCCAATTACGAGTAAATATGTAAATCCACGGGGTGATCGAGGAAATGGTCCCATAAGATCGATAGCTAGGACTTGAAAAGGAAAGTTTACCTGCTTTTCACAGCCCATTAAACCTAAACGTGATGTGTTAGTTAACTTTTGTGATTGACAAACTTTACATTGACGACTGTATCTCAAAATATCAGGGCGCATCTTTGGCCAATAATAATTCTCCTGAATTCTACTAGAAGTTTTGTAAAAACCAAAATGTGAACATGTGGGTGGATCATGAGAGTTTCTAATAACATCATTCCTTTGGGACTTAGGAACAACGGTCTTCCAATCTTTTTCATTAGTTTGGATTATGCCCTTTGAGGGAATAAATTTGAAATGCAAATTTCCTGAAACTTTCCATTGTGGAAACAGTTCAGGTTTCTCTAAAATTCTCCTCTTAAGTGAAGTGTACAATTTATCCGATATTTCGGCCTTTATGTCTATCAACAAAATTTCTTGATCATCATCAGGCAAATCACTAGGAGGAATTCTGGACACAAAATCAGGTAAGACATTTGAAGCTCCGGGCTTGTGTATTAGTTCAAAATTATGTTGTCTGAGCTTCACAGCCCACCTAGCAAGTCTTCCACAAGGATCCTTGAGATTGTTGATCCACAAAAGGCTACTGTGGTCAGTGATTACTTTGAATTTTGTGCCTTCTACATAAGGTCGGAATTTGTCTATCAAAAATATCAAACTGAGAAGTTCTCTTTCCGTCACAGTATAATTACGTTCTGCGCGAGATAAGGAACGAGAAGCATAAGCTATAACTTCTTGTGAATCAATATTCTGAGTCAAAACACCTCCAATACCATAATCACTGGCATCACACTGTATTACAAAAGGTTGATCAAAGTCTGGTGAACTTAGTATAGGAGACGATATCAAAGCATTTTTAACACGGATGAAAGCATCTTCCGCCTCTGGAGACCAAGTTATTGGTTGCCCCTTCTTTTTCCCTTTAAGGAGGCCTGAGATAGGTGCTATCAAACTAGAAAAATTTGCAATGAATCTCCTATACCATGAACACATTCCGATAAAACGTTTGATTTCAGTGCTGGTAGTAGGGCGAGAATAATTGACCATGACTGCTACTTTATCAGTATCTGTGCGGAGTCCTTCTCTATCAATAACATAACCAAGATACTTGAGGGATGTTTTGAAAAATTCACATTTTTTAATGTTTACTGTTAAATTTGCATTTTCTAAAATATTCTTCACCTCAGCAAGAAGTGATACATGTTCATCAAAAGTTTTTGAAGTAATAATTATATCGTCCAGATATGTGAAAATATGTGGTTCAAACTTAGGTCCAAATAGAGCGTCACAGAGTCTCTGCTGAGTCTGAGCACTATTACATAAGCCAAATGGCATGACTGTGGATTGAAAAGATCCTCTACCAGGCACAGTGAATGAAGTTTTCTCACGTGACGACACATCCAAAGGGATCTGCCAAACAGCTTTACGCAGATCAATACTTGAGATGTATTTTGCATCTCTGAGCAAATTCAAAATTCTGTCTATGCGTGGTAGTGGATCGCTATCGTGCCTAGTTACTTCATTGAGATTTCTCCCGTCAAAACAAAACCTGTACTCACCGGATGACTTTTTTACTAAAAGGACTGGACTATTATAGGGACTCTGAGATGGTTCAACCACCTTTAACTTCAGCATGTCATCAAGTTCTCTATTTAAAATTTTCAACATAAATGGTGACATAAGGTACTGCTTAACTCGAAATGGCTTTGAATCACCAGTGTCAATTGTCATTTTAATTTTATCTGTAAGACCAATACGACTTTCACTGCTTATTTCTTTAAAATGCTCTATAATTTGTTCTGCTTGAACACTCTCTGAAGGAGATAAATCTGACAAATTACTTGAATCTGAAGTTTCGATCTCTTTAACATGACTAGAGACAACCTGTATAGAATTATGCGTTACTGCACTATGCACATTCCAAATCCTATTTTTGAAGTCGATCTTGATCTTGAACTGATTGCAAAAATCGCTTCCAAGAATAATTGAGAAGGGCAGTGAAGGCACTACTATAGTAGGAACAACCTGAACAATGTTATCTACACAAACTGGTAGATCAACAACACCCTTGACTTCCCGTTCAGTTCCATCAACTGTTGTCACATGTTTCAAAAAGGATTTATTCCATTTCAGATTAAGTTTTTTCAGTAAATCTACTGATTTTTGACCACAAACCGAAACATTGGCACCACTGTCCAAAAGACAAACTACTTTCTGATCAAATATTTTTTCAGAAATATATGGTCTGTCATCACGTGACTTCTGTACAAAAAGAGGTGCGACATTCAAATTTTTATGGAAAACATAATTTCCATAAAAATATCTAACAGTATTTTTCCAATCATTCCATTCCTTGGGATTGAAAAAATTTTATCTTGAAATTGGGTTGACTCTTTTAAATAATGCAGGGAAAAAAGAGTCGTAATACTTCACCTCCCTTACTAGTTTTCCTGACATTTTGTACATTCCCTTGAAGGTGCATTTGCACGACCGCATTTAAAACAAAATTTCTTGATGATATTGTCAGTAGCTCTACAGTTCCTGAAGGTATGGTTTGGTTGAAAACACCTCCAACATAATACCGATGAACTTGATGAGTTTGCATTAGAACTAGTAACATTAACTTGTTTATTTGTACTGACATTTTTATTCAATTTCTTATTGTTCAAATTTCGCTTTCGTGGTTGGAAATTCCTCCGAAAATTATTGGTTGTAGAACTTGAAAGTGTATCTGAAAAATGTGTCAACTCAGGATCAATCATACATTGAAAAGGTTTCTGATACTGTGACTGTGAACCAGATGCCAAGCTAAGAATATCAGCTTCTTCAAGCTTTTTACAAAGTGTACTCAAGATAGAAACACTATCAATATCACTAAGTGCAAGTCTTTTAAGGTATTCACCCTGTAGTCCCATTTTAATATATTCAACTTTAGTGAGCTCTGCGGCTCCACGACTGAGTCTACTGAATAAAGTTTCCATACAAGCTATGAAAATTACTACAGGTTCATTTCTTCCTTGTTTTCGTGATTTTATTTGGTTCCACACTTCATCATCAAAGTCTGACATCAAAAAATCCTTTTTCAATTTTATGACCAAAGTTTCCCAACTATTAACTTGTGTTCTGATTTGTCTGGACCAAAATGTAGCCTTACCACTGAATAAGTCACTAGCAGATTAAAAAAGTTCAGCTTTACTAACATGCCTTGCCTGAGCTACTTCTTCTATGCGTTCAATAAATGAAAGGAGATTTTTTGGTTCACCATCAAATCGAATATTCAATTTAGTGTTAGCAGTAGTAGAAGCACTAGCTTGTGGTGTAAAAATAGTGACATTAACATCATCATCCTAAACATTTTCATTTAATTCAGCATCAAATTGCAGGGCTGTAGCATAAGCTTCATTCTTGAAATTCAATACATCCCTATAATTCAAATCTTCCCGCTTTAACTGAATTCTGTTTATGCGAAAACTGACATGATTTATTCTAGAGGTTGCTCTTTTGTAAACAGAATCTGATGAAGGACCTTCAAAACCTTCAATAAGTGATTTTATAGAATCTAAAGTGGACTGAATTTCTACTCGCTCTATATCAATGTTATAAGCTTCATCAACTAAAGTCATTACATTTGTACCACTTTGTTTTTCTTCAAACAGAAGTCTTCCAAGAATTCTACGTTTTTCATCTTGATTCCGTTCAGAAATTACACCTCGAATTCTTAACTCATAATTCAGTTCAGCCTGCAGAAAGTGATTAGCTCTAAAATTTTGATCCATTTTGAATCAGTTCAAAATCAAATATCAAAACTGTTGTTCCAACTTCTAAGGAAATTATTTAAATGTGGCAACACTGTACGTAGTATTATCTCAAGCACTGTCTGAAGCAGCTTATTTGATTGAATCTCAAATCAAAAAACTGGATTCTCAAATATTATGAAACCTGATATGTGTATACCCACCGTAAATCATAAAAACCCATATATTTTTTACCTACCAAAACAAAATGTGGTGAAAACAACTCTCCTGGCTCTCCGTCAAACTATCAGCTGTCTCCAAAACATTTTATTCATTCATCAACAAGATACCCACAACTGTTGATAACTAATAATCTAACTAAAAACTCGGGCCCCACGTTGGGCGCCATCTTTGCAGCCCTACTTTTATGAAAAATAGGTGCAATTGCGAACGGCAGCTCTTCGTCAGTAGGCACTATGGGTTCGAGTTATCAAAATGAGTTTAAAATAGCAAAAATTCAGTTATCTAGCAATCATAAGGTCAAACAAAAAAGATGGGGCGCCACTGCAACTTTTAATTCAAATGAAATGTTACCTGGAAAGTTGAGCAACCAGATAATGAATAATATCAGTTGTTCTCCCAGACTAAAAGACCTAAATTTACCTTAGAGATGTTGTGAGTTGGAGTGTCATGTCAATAAACAAATAAAACAGTCATATACAATACCCAAAACATTTAATTATGATGTTAGGACTCATATATCATATCACAGGTTTTGACAAATATGCATTATCAAAAAATATTAGATACTTATTTCCTGTTAAGAAACTACACTGTTGTTGCCTGCTATTATGTGGATGAACATATATATAAATCAAACTTATATATCCTATAAGGACGTTTTATAGTCATAGCAGATTTTAAAAAAATATTGAAAATGGAAGAATTCTACCAGCGCATAGTATACTATGTGGAGGGGAAGTATGTACCTTTCATGTGTGATTTCATCAATTTTTGACCTAGCTATGATTTAAAAATGGTCCATTATACACACTAGCAATGGGCATTATGAGTAAATCAAAATGAAAAATAAAAATATATTACATGTCAAAAACCTGTATGGTGTGTCCTACACCTGTTATCCAGAGTAGCAATAAATGGCTTCAGTGCTACCAAATGAAGCTGCTGAGGGGAAGGTTGGTGAAGAGCGGGGTGCTGACTTCACATCCATGGATGTCAGATGACATTGACAGAGCTGTCGTATTTCCACCTTGAAAATCCATCATATCAGGAACAAGTAGGGGACGATATCCAGATTCCAGATTCCAGACTACTATATAGCCACCAAAAGCGTTGTAGAATTAACAGATCCTGGTCGAGCAATGACTCCTGGGAAGAATAGTGCTCCTGGTAGGATAACTCCCGCTGTAGAACTTCCAGTAAAGCTCCCGTCAAGAAACTCCCGGTGAAAAACCCTTAAATATTTCATGAAAATGAGGTTCTGAATTTCTGGACTGCAGAGAGAAAAATCGTGGAAATAAAGCGAAACTCACCTTCTATGAAGGGTTGGGGATTGAAATGGCCGTAATGACGATGCAGGTAGGCACGTGGCTGCCTGGGCGATGAACCATGAAGATCCTGCCTCTTAAACCAAAACCAGAAAAATCTGTAGAGTCCAGCAGTCCTTGTAGATCAGCAGCAAATCCAGGATATCCTGATGTGATCCAGAACGCCAGGCGGTACAGGACTTCAGAAGCCGGTTCAAACCACAAAAATGGCACTTGACCACCACGAAGAATTTTCTGAAGTGAGCTCTTGTCTCACGACCAGAAAGGAAATCCCTTCTCCAAATTTCCAGAAACTTCGAGAACAACTTAACAGTTTCTGCTTTTCAAATTGGCAGAAAATATGAATATCCAAAATAAAAGACGTTATCGCTACTTCCTCCAGAGACTTGATTCGTCCCAGATGTCTATCTGAACCAATCAGAATTGATGACCAAAATGACGTCACACCTTCCTTCACGAATACTCGGCTTGTTGGTTCGACGATGATGATCTAAGGACATATCAATCCGAATCGGCGTTTGGCGCATGACAAGTTTGACACTGTTGACATGGTGTCATGACCGACAGCTAATTGATGTAAAGCGAAATAACTGATCAACAAAATCAAAACATCAACCTGAATTTATCAACTGCATCAATCAAGAAAATAATGCCAAACGAAGTTAATTGATTCACCATGTTCAGTTCCTAGTGAAACCATCCGCCTCAGCATTCCTGGAAAATCCAATACCTATCGTCCTACTGTGATGAAGTTTCCAGTGGAAATAGCAGTGTGAAAAGTGAGTATGACAATGTGTCTGAAATGGTATTTCATATTACTTTATATTATTTATCTCTTTCAGATAAGTTCCTGTAAAAACCATCTGATTCATCCTCTACTTGGATCACAACAAAGCAGATATAGCAAGAGATATCAACGTATTTATAGAAATAGTATTTTTATTTTATGTACAGTGTGGAATCTCAGGTGTGTATCCACATATCAGGTTTGAGAATAATTAAATAATATGAAGCAGATTGAATTCAATTTATGTTATTGAAAAATGTTAACCATGTTATTGTGACAAAATATCCTGTCAGATGTGCTCAGCATTACAGAATATTATAGAATCAGACAAAATATACAGTAATGAAAATTTACATGCTACAGCGTCTATGATAACTAAAATTTGAGTGCACTTGTTAGATTTAACCAGAGACCCGGCGTGGTCAATGTGCCAAGTATCAAGTTTACTTGAAGGTTTAGGCTCCGTGGCCGAGTTTGTCTATGCGCTGTAATTCGCTAGATAGCCGTTCACGATGCAGAGGTACTGTCGGTTCGAATCCGGCTATCGACTGAGCATTTTTCTTCAAAATGCGTGATTCATGGTTGTAATCCTGGCAGCACCTCGATGCCCTAGAAGTGGTTCAGATTCCACTATAGGTCCCGCTCTTCCTAACCCCGCACAAGTTTCGACTTCTGGGAAGTTGGTTTCCAACTTTGAAGTAGCTATATACAAATTTTACAAATTTTTTTTCTGCTGACACAAACCACTTCTTTCTCCAGTGAATGATTTACCCATAACGCACGATCTACAGTTTGCCACATATTTACGCACAGTTTCACCCATGCGTGGCCATACTAAGTCCTCTTGTAATTTCATTAACATTTTGTCAGCTCCAATGTAAGATGACTTATCGTGATAAAGTTTCATAATCTCAAGTCGAGCCGCTATAGGAACAAAACAACGATCGCATCCATCATTAGAATTTTGTAAAAACACTAAATTGTTTTTCACTGTATATCCCGTCTCATGATGTGTTTTGTTTATGATTGTTTGACAAGAAGCATCCTCTAATTGATATTCACTGATTGTTTTTGGTTTATCAGCAAGAGACCGTGCTACTAATATTTGTTTTGACGGCGAAACAGCGTTCCGACTCAAATAGTCCACGTGTGTCATTTTATGACCCGGCCTGTATTCGATTTCAAAATCAAAGTCCTGTAATTTGATCCACCATCTTGCGACTCGAGGGTGTAACTCCTTTTTGAGTGCTGTAGCCCGCACAGAATTACAGTCTGTGAAAATTATAAATTTAATACCATGTGCTAAAATTCTGAGTAGCTTCTACGATTGCTAAAGTCTCTAAATCATATAAATGGTAGCGCGATCCACAATCAGTGGTACGCCTACTGTAATAAGCCACCGGATGTGAAACATTGTTCAAGTCTTTTTGCATAAGGATGGCACCTAAACCTAACGAACTCGCGTCTGTATGGAGTTCCGTAGAAAAATCCGGATCAAAAATGTTCAGGATCGGGTATTTAGTCAATCTTTTTACTAAATCTAAACGAACATTTTCGCAGTAATTTGTCCACTCAAAAGTTTTTCCTTTACGCAACAGCGCAGATATCGGTGCGGTTAAACTTGTAAGTTTTTCACAGAACGCCTAAAATATCCAGCCAGTCCTAAGAGTTGCCGAACACCCTTTACATTTGTAGGAGCCAAAGTCTGAGAAAGCGCGACAACTTTTCGCGGGCTAGGTTTAACAGTACCGTTTTTTATCACTACATCAAGATATTCCACAGATTTTTTGAAAAAGCTGCATTTTTCAATATTTAGCACAAAACCGGCTTTTGAGAGAGCGTCAATAACTTTCCACAAGTTATTCAGTCCTTCCTCATTGGTTCGTGCGGGACATAAAACATCGTCAACATAAACAAATGCAATATCATCTTTCAGCGGTCCAAGAGCTTTATCAATGGCACTTTGGTAACAAGACGGAGAATTTATGAAACCAAAACGGCATTCGGTTATACTCGTAGAGTCCGTCAGGCGTCACAAAAGCTGTTATATGTTTTGATTCCTCTTCGATTTCGACTTGATGGAATCCTGACTTCATGTCAAGAGTACAAAAATAAACAGCTCTTGCAAGGGCATCAATCTGATCTTGTATTCGGGGTAGAGGGTAATTATTGCGGAACACTCTTTTATTGACGTCACGATAATCCACACATAATCGCGTGTCCCCATTTCTTTTCTTGACGAGTACTATTGGACTAGCGTACGACGATTCACTTCTTCGAATTATTCTATTTTGAAGTTGTTCCTTGATCATCTGCTCCACTTGCAATCTTTCACCGTAAGATGAATGTCGGGGCTTATAGGCGACCGGCTGTGAATCACGCAATGTTATCTTTAATTTTGTTGTTGTTACAGCGGCCGGTGTTTGGTTTCGGGCATGTTAGAGAATTATTTTTATTTCTTCACTCACTCGCTCGTCCAATCCTGACAGATTTAAGTCATTTTCATTTTCCTGGAATGTATAGATTGTACAAATTCGGGGCAGAACTAGTGGATCATGTACAATATCTACACTGTTATCGGTAAATTCAATTTTTATACCTGGTCGTTTCAAAACATCGAGGCCAATTAAAGCGTCAATGCCACCTCCAGGGATGGATCCATCTGGTACAATTGAAAAGTCAAGTTCTAGGGTCATAGTTGGTGTAAACATCAAAGCACTGCTGCGACCGATAGGCTTCGTGATGCGATTTCCCATTCCAAATAAAGTTTGACAGTCCGGCTGAATTTGCAAATTTAACGATTTTGCTACTTTTTCATGTAATATTGGAACATCGGCCCCTGTATCCACTGAATACGAAATTGAGGTAATCGTTGAATCGTTGGAAATCGCAGCCATGGGACATGAACGAATAAAACGAGTAATTTGTGACAGGAGTACTCGTTTCGATGCCTCACGTCATTGTTTTCGATAACAGGTATCTTCCGTGTGGCCGTTCTTTCGTCAGATTTTACAGAACTTCACTTCCACTGAGTTGGTATTATCAGATGAAGAGAATTTTGGTTGAACTGCAGAGGGACCGGGCGGAACTTTTGGATTTAAACCGGAGGGACCAGGAAAAATTTGTTTCGAACCAGATTGGTTGTTTTCGCCATATCTGCAATGCACCTCTTTATGTCCATAGCGATGACATTTTCGGCAGTTTCCTTGAAAACTAGGGCGTTCATCACGAAAGTTATATGGTCTTTTTCGTGATTTATCACGCACTCGCTCACCGATGTTATTGGCGTCACAGGCAGCCAATAATTTTAATAGTTCAGAATCACACGTAGGAGCCTGCAAGCAAATTCGATTTTTCACTTCCGGATTCTGAATATCGTATTCAATGAGGCTTAGCACAATATTCCATGGAAGGTCTGAATAGAATCTTCTGATAGACGTCAGTTTGGCGTTACCATATTCTAGGCAGGCTCGGAGACGAGTAGCAGGAGTGCCTAACTCAGGAAAGGCTATTTCAAAGTCTCGTCGAAAAGAGGACCAATCTCTGACAATGAGTTTCCAGTGTTGATAAAAACGTGCCGCGCGACCTCGTAAGGCGTGGCCAGCAACGAAACTGCGCCGAAGATACACTCATAACATCTGAAGCTGGCGTAGGAACAGATTGCGATTGCGCAGTTAAGGAAGCCGTCTGCAAAGTAGCTTGCGTAACCTGGGCGTTGGCCATCGTTGACAAAATCTCCATTATCTGTTTCTGGAAACTATTGTTACTCTCTTGCTGCATTTGGAATAATGACATCATGTTATGCTGTTTATTTTGAGTAGCTACGGTAGCTGGTTCGCTTTCAATGTTCGGAACAACCGGACTCACTGAGCGTTCGCGTATATCACCACCGTTAGCCATTTTTCTGTTCACTCACTAAAAGTCACTTTTAGGTCCTTTCTTCTGTGTTTTTTTTTCACAAGAAGGTATCCCACTTCTGATGATAGAAGATTGGAAAATAATTAGTCTTTTCTAGTAGTAAAATAAACCACAAATTTCCCAAAAAAATACGTTTTATTCGACTCCACGATACAGAAGGGTTGACAACGCAATCTCGACTGACCTGCTTATATCCAAATAAATCCATCATCGACAATTTCTCAGCCGAGCTTTGTTTATTAAACAAGCATACACATCGTAGGAGTCCCGAAGAGATGGGGATTCGGAATAACGTAAGCTAACATTAATATCAAAAATTCAACAATTACAAAGTGTCTTCGTTCATGACTGGCTTACAACTGCCTATTTGATGCTTTCTGTTCGTTGATCGTTACATAAGAAACATGTGTCAGTAGATGAGTCAGTCGAATATCTCAGCAACAGAACAATACGGGGTGATGTCTTTCAGTCGGCCGTGCTACCAATTATTCCGTCCTCGGAAATCTCCTCCGTGTGACGAATCTACGAAATACATGTAAAAAAACTATCAGTCATGAACAGTGACATAACCTTACAAAGCGGACTGGAATCGACTCGGAAGCTGCGCACACATCCGAATCGTCCAACCGCTTATGATGGGTCGCTATTAGCATTATTATTAGTATCATCATCCTCGTCGGATTCCGTGTAACTGCTGCTTTCGTATGCAGCCGTAAATGGTTTCATCTTATCTGGAGTACAGATACCGTGGTACGCTTTACGTGCGCGTCGTGTGCCTGGCAAATCTTCGATAACGTAACGATCATGATCTAAAACTTTCGTGATTACGTAGTGGCCACTATATTTAGGTAGTAACTTCTTACTCTTTCCATCGTTGGCAGCGATATTTTTCCTGATAAGTATTTGCTCTCCAACTTTATACCTGCGACCTACCTTACGTTTCGCATCGTAGTATGATTTTTGCTTTTCTTGCGCGACCTTTATTCGTGACTCAGCTTCGTCCCGAGTTTTCGCGATATCTTCATCGTATGCTCCTTCCACTACAGCAATATTGAGGAATTAGTCATTCATGCCTCTAGGTCTGAAGCCCAAGAGTAATTCGTAGGGGTATTTTCCCGTAGTACTATTTGGCACTGAATTGATGCCAAATCGGATTGATCTTATGGATCGGTCCCATTTGGTTTCGTCCTCGTAAGTTGCAGTTAGAGAGGCTAATATTGTACGATTGTACCGTTCCACCTGTCCGTTGGCTCGTGGAGTAGCTGTTGCGTTCAACACTACCTTTATGCCCAACTTACGTGCGAACTCCATGAATGCTTTGCTCGTATAGCAAGCACCTCGATCACATATGATTCGTAACACCAAACGTCTCGATGATTTCCTCACAAAACGTTAGAACTGGTCCAGCTTTAGTAGTTCGAACAGGTTTCAAGAACAAAAATTTAGTAAAGGCGTCAACTGCCACAATCAGATAGCAGTTACCTTTCGTGCTCTTGACGAATGGTCCCAAATGATCAATATGTAACATGTCCATTGGCATTGAAACTTTCTCGATGGGATGTAACAGCCCTTCTTGTTTGCCCGCTGGTACCTTATTGTACTGACAACCGAGACAGCACAAAATGTATCTCTGGACATATTTTCTCATTCGAGGAAACCAGTAACTATTTCGAAGACTTTCCAACGTTTTCTCGACTGCAAAGTGACCATTATTGTCGTGGTGGTACATAGTTACTGCTCGTCTTGCCGCTTTCGGTACAAACCACTTCAAACCATTTAGTGTAACTTTGTATAGTCGATTATTTTTCAAGGTGTATTGTTTATGGATTTGTCGTTCGTCCGCATCTGAAGGAGGGTTAGATAGTACCTCCAGCAGTTTCTTACACTCCTTGTCTTGACGTTGAGCCACCAGCACCCAATCTTCATCAGCAATATTGACTTGGAATACATCAACTTCTTCCGTTTCTCGAGGTAAGTCGATCGGATTTCGACTCAATGCATCAACGTGTCTCATTTTACTACCTGGTCGGTACTCCACTACAAAATCGAATTCCTGTGCAATCAACCACCATCTCCCTATCCTAGGTATTAAGTCACGTTTCGTCATTGCCGTCCTCAATGCACTACAATCAGTAACGACTTTGAATTTCAAACCCAGCAAATAGACCCGAAAGCGTTGAAGGGAATTAATAACGGCTAGAGTCTCTAATTCGTAAGAATGATACCGCTGTTCACCCTTCGAAGTTTGTCGGCTGGAGTACAAAACAGGTTTCATCTTGTCGTCTGCTCGTTGTCGTTGCATGAGGATACCTTCAAGTCCAAGTTTTGAAGTTTCGGTGTGGAGCTCTGTATCTAGCTTTGGATCATAGATTGCAAGAACTGGTCTACTTGTAAGAATTTCCTTGAGATTTTCCATGGTTTTGGCTTGTTCGTTGTCCCATTTGAATTCGATATCTTGTTTTGGTTAACGATGTTAGTGGGTGAGCTATTTGTGCAAAACTTTGCACGTATTTTCTGAAATAGCTCGCGAGACCAAGAAATTGTCGTACCTCATGCACATTCTTTGGTGTCGGGAAATTTTCAACTGCCTCAATTTTCATGGTGCCAGGCCGTATGCCGTCAGCACCAATTTCGTGACCAAGATAGTCAATTTTTATCTGGAAGAATTGACACTTTGCCAACCGTAATGTGACTCTAGCGTTTCGGAACTTTTCCAAAACGTCTGATAGAGCTATGATTCCCGATTCGACCCCTGTTGAAGGTACAAGGATATCGTCCATATATGCCAAAGCTGTCGTAAATCTCATAGATCCTTATATCTGGTTGATAGTCCTTTGAAACACAGCTGGTGCATTTGCCAACCCAAAGGGCATCCTCTTATATTCATATTGTCCGTCTGGAGTGACAAATGCAGTCTTATGCTGCGAATCTTGTGATATTGGTATTTGATGATATCCGCTCGCCATATCAAGTGTAGTGAAATATTTGCAGTCCTTCAGGATCTCAAGGTGATCATCATCTCGTGAAAGTGGGTAACAGTCCCTGACGGTCTTCGCGTTTAAGGCACGATAGTCTGTGCTTTCTCGTCATTTCCTACGTCAGGAACGCAAGGTACTCCTCGGGCGATCACTTGCCTTTCCTTGAACGATATAACTCCTCCTGACACATTGAGTATGGGTATTGTCGGATGAGCGGCTGATGTTATACATCTTGGCATAACATACTTCTTGGATGGCTCTGCAGTTCGCCGGAATTCCACGAACACGTCCCCTTCATAGTCACTTTCAGACACGCAATATAATAAACCAACGTGATTTGGGAGTATTTGTACATCATTCTTCGATACCAATTTAATTTTTCTGGGAGGTAGACTGTCAGCTTGGGGAAGAAGTGCCATATCGGATTTGAATAACCTCGTCACACCATCTCGAACTACCATAATAGCACCCGCGTTGTTCAAGAATGTTTGCCCGATCAGTACAGCCATGGTCTGAATACCGTCAGGTAATATCAAGACTAGAACTTTTGCTTCAAACAGATCCACCGCAAGGTTTATTTCAACTGTGCCTAGAGCTTTCACTGTACCTCCGCCATATAGGTGCCCCAACTTCTTGCAAGTTGTACACTCTGTTCTTGGCCTTGGACAGTTCCCATGTAGATGTCCGAATTGATTACAGTTATAGCATTTCCCACGTTTCAGTTTCTGTCTCAAATCTGGTTTGTGATAACTGTCATTGGTTTTATCGGGTCTCTTCAGTTGTTCGGGCCGTGCACGTTCTGAAGACACGCTCAAGGTCGATAATTAATCTCGATACACATCTTCGGGATTTCCATATCGACCTGCCTTGGCACCAGACTGTATAGATGGGTCCTGGATACCATCTATAATCTCACATTGACGAAGTAGCTGCATTTTGTCAAAATAATACTCGGTCCAAGATTCGTTAGGCATTTTGTGTCTTCTTATAACTCTTTTGAGAGCTGTTGGAAAGTCTTGATGATCTGGAAATGCTTGCAGCATCATGTTCTTCCAATCGTTCCATGAGTGCTTGTAATTATCCAGACTATTGTACCATGCTTTAGCCAGACCAGTTAACCTTGCCTGCATATGGTAGATTTTCGTGGTTTCATCCCAATGATTTATTTGTGCTAACTGGTCGATTTCGTCTAGCCACTTTTGACAATTAACATTCGGATCACCAGGTGAAAACTCAGGAATGCAATCAGTGTTTGGGATCACACGTTAAAAGGTAAGGCCCCCGTCATTCCTTGCTCGCACAAGACTTTCGAAGACTTTTGAGGGTTGCTCGTAAGGGGGCAACCGAATGACGGATAGAACAATTTTTTTTTTTTTTTTTTTAGCTCTTATGGATACGCGGGTGACATTTCGTCCGCCACTATTGTTTATCAGTTGCTGAACTAACTCTTCAAGCTGCTTAATCCGTTCCTGAGGGCATCGATCAATACTGTTCATCGAGGAACTGCTCTTTCGAGTAACGTCTACTTCGTCAGCACGTTCAATCGAATCAAAATCGTTTTGAGCTACACGTTTTGTTGTTCTTGGATGTAACGAACGTGTCTTGGTTGAAACGTTGGATGATGCCGGTGCATTTGATTGTTGCATAACGTCTACGACAACACTACGCACATTCCGATCATTCCTTTTATCACGAGACGTAACGTCTAAGTCTGTTTGTCTGTTCCTAGTTGATAACTGGCGTGATTTATTGTCATTTTTCGATCTATCACCACGTTTTGCCGCGTCTTTCTTCGTGACTTTCATTCTTCCTTTAAATCGACCGGCACAATCACTGTCCGAATCACTACTTGGATCACTAGTCGAACTACTTGAACTGTCTTCAGTTTCAGTACGACGCCGACGTTTTCCCATTTTCAACTCACTAACTCACTAAATTCACTACGTGAACAATGTCTATTTAACTATCTCTCCGGATTTTGTAGTATTATCCCGCCGCTGCACTATAGCACACAATAAAACAGTATAGTTTCATGTAGTATATTAGGATCAAAAATTATATACAACTGCCTATTCGATGCTTTTTGTTCGTTGATCGTTACACAAGAAACATGTGTCAGTAGATGAGTCAGTCGAATATCTCAGCAACAGAACAATACGGGGTGATGTCTTTGAGTAGTTGAATCATTATTAAGATGTATTATTATCAAAATCGGCATATCCAGAAATCTTTGAAATATATTCAATATCATCACACCCAGAGATCTGCTATAATCTAGAGATCTTTGCATCTTGTTTCAGATAGATTCCGAATCTGTATTACTTTTCATGATCTCTATGAATTCTACAGCTTCTTCATGTTTTTTTTTGGTAAGGCATTCTTGTTATTTTCGATTTTATTCTTCTTGTTGGTACTCTTTTGTTCAGAATTCTTGCCACAGTCCCCAAACGCCAACTTATATTACCTTCACCATCATCATTATCGCTGTAGAAAGCTTCCTTAAAATATAAATGAATCCTGCCATGATTCAAATATAAATAATATGATGGAAAATAGTTATTCATACAAGGAGTGACTGTGAATTGAAGTCTAAATGGTGAAAAAAAAATCTTATATTGGCACTAGTTTGTAGTGTTTCCAATAATTGCGTTATTTTATGAGACAGCCGGGTGACAACGTAATCATTACGCAAGTTATGGTTTCCTGGTTTCCCAATTCCAAGGGTATGAGATTCAAACTTGGTAATGGTGTTGAAAACCATGACTTATCTAATAAATTCGTTGACACCTGGTGTAGAGAGTAAATATCTAATTTGAAAATTTCGGAAATCATCGAGAAATAAAAAGAATTATAGAAAAAAAAATGCATACTCACATAACCATATTTTCCTGCTGGATCTCGCAGGTTATTAAATAATGTTATTATACTCAAAGCTCAATTCCTTGTAGCACTTTCAGAGACTTTCGATTGATACACTTTTTTTAACTTTGTGCAGCAAATATTAATTAACTTTTCTCCAGTGTGGTGGCAGCAATTTTTCTTTATCATATGTAGCAAAAATCTGTACCTCCATTATTATTTATATATGATTTCCAGTCCTGAATGTGGAAAACCTAATCAAGAATATCAATTGCAATTGAGAATTATACATATCTACCTCAATAGACATGAAATCTTTGGATTGTCCTATCAAATTTTTGATAGTTAGTGGTTTATTTGTTGTGTTCACCAAACCACAATCATTTTCCAGACGATTGAAACCCATGGAGCTAGTACTAGGACTTGGGGTATCAAGTACCCAACAATTGATGATTTCATTGAAAGTCATTGTTGAAGCAGATCCGGTAGTATTTTCAATGGAAAAATATCTTACTATAATGCACAGAACTCTTCCGAAATAAACAAAAATTGCTTACCATCTATACCATATGAAACTAATAATGTGACAATCTGTGATTCTCATTTTGTTCCATGATATATTCCATGATAACATCCTGTTCAAGAAATTTTCCTTCAGTGTCCATAAACAAATGCTTTGGTCAGCCAACTCTGGGAATTCATGTTCTGCTTCACCCCTTGTATATTGAATGAATGGTAAAATAATGCCAAGCGGAGCTTGATCTCAGGGGATGGAAGAAGAAACAGATTTTCAATTCGTGTGAGTTCGGCTAGATGGCAGGCAGGTTGTGTGAATTAAAATCAAAATGAACATTGCTTTTATGATGATTAAAGAAAATAAGCTTTCACAAAACTCCAAAATATCGACCGAATTCAACCCCAAGGAATAAAGTGAATCATATTTCTTCCTAAATTAGTCCGTCAAACGTCGTTACTTATAGTGGATCAATATGATAGCAAAAAGTCTATATAAACACCTATACATCGTTTTTAACCACTTTCAAAGTTCTTGTGGATAATAGGAAACCTGAAATCATGAAAATTATCCCTTATTACACAGATACTCATAAAACATACATCCTCCTGCTATACATCCTCGCAGTATTGACTATCTTCAAGTTCCCTCGCCTATTTGCTAGGATTCCTTCAAATATGCATACCATTTCACAGTTTAGTATGCTGTTAACCTTACTCAAAATCTACCTATATACCCTAGACCTCAAAACGCAAGTTGTGACTGAGTTCAACGTATCAGGCCATAATAAAAGTCCGTTTCTGACTTGTTCTGTACCCGTTCATGGTCTCTCTATTTGATGCTGTCCATCTCCAATCGGCAAATAGCACAGGTACCCTAACAGAGAATCTCAGGTGACTTCTCAGTATAATATACTTGACTACTATTTTGCTTTTCAGCACTTTCACACTTTTAAGTTAAGCAGAATCTAACTACATTGCTTTGTTAAAAGATGTTGTTTGAATCGAAGTTTGATTTCTATTGTCTTAATTTTTCGCGAGCTCTGCTATTAATTTGCTCATGGACCTATATTATCCTATAGCGGCTTCTCGCAGTCAAACAGCCTTTCGTCATGAAACAATAGTATAGTATAGTAAGTTGTATCACCCGGTTGGTTCATGCCTGGCCTCCGGTACTTGTGGATTCGGTGGCTGGCAAGCCAAAATTCGGCTAACTATCATCGTGATTGATGATATCTAGTAGCCGGTTTTTCTTTACCCGGGAATTGGGAGTAAGCCATCCCAATCCTAATAATTGGCAATTTTCTGATGAAGCACAATATACGTTTTTGTCTTGGTGATACTTTGGTGAGAAAATAAAATGCACATTCACAAACCAGGCCTTTTGTAGTGTCAAACATTGAACTTTCGCGCAGAGGTCATCATTACAGAATTTCAATAATTGTTATTTTTTATCCATATTCTCAATCTTATCTAAAAGACTTATTTCTCTTTCTAATTTTTCATGGTAGCGGTGTCTTATGTTGAAGCAATATTCAATTTATTCAACTATTTTATGATTCAATTAACCTTGTTATCGTTGCCCTATTACCAAATATTCAATTATTTCGATTAATCCGTAATCTTATCCGTCTTCGCACTCAATTTAGTTCGTGATAATTTTTCTATTTATTTTATTATTATTTTCCATATTGTTGCAGATCGAATAACTCGATTGTAAAGAGAGAAAAAAATGGACTGATAACCCTGGTACTTTCAGTTGAGTTTTTATGTAATTCAGCAATCAATAATAACGATCAGCACAAAAGGACTCAACCAATGATGATCCGTGAGCTGAATCAACGCTGTGACTAGGTGCTGGACGGGCCCTTTCGGAGCTTTGTTGTTGCCAGAAGAGTCTTTGCCGGTTACCCAAGTAACCTTCAGCGATACACATACAAAACGATGCACACGCGGTATATAAGCACTGAATTTCAGAATTATAAGCTGATACGAACTTTACTGCTTTTTATTCTATATGCAAAAATAAAAATCAGAAAAGCAAGTTTCACAATTGGCTCCGGCAGCTCTTGTGTCTGGTGAACAAATGGCTGGTGTTCGGATTTTGTTAGGTGGCCAGTTGAGCGCCACTGAGTTTAGTAAATATGGGAACTTAGAAAATTTGTACCAGATGTCAAAAACAACAATTTACATTTACTTACTCTCTTGGGTTTTAACAAAATAACTTGTACCTGAAATATAAATTATCGAAAAATTAAACACTGCTTGTGGTCTCATGTGGTATTTAATAAACTAGATGATGAAAGATTAAACTCATTCACATTTTTTTGTTGATGATTAGGAAATATAAAATGTCAAACCTTATTGTGGTAAATAATCCAACTGTTCTAGAAAACTTACTTGGAATACATTCTGTTTATAACATGTGATAATCAATTCAAATACCCCTACATCCGAAATAGTCCTATATTGGAGAATACACTACTAGCTTCCAGAGTAAGTGTTGCTGATAATATTGAGTAATAATATAATATAATTATGTGAATGAAGATTTCATGAAGTATGTGATGTTAGGTGAATGAAGAAAATTCAAGAGTAACTAACTTCGAAAAATAAGTTATTCCTTGGTGGTCATGGTTTGGACCTTCAATTTTATTTATCTGATATAGAGGTAACGCCATTGGTAGATAACCCCGTCGAACCAAGTACTTGGAGGATTACGAGCCGGTAATATTTTGTGGACTACAGGGTCCCTTGAAGTTGACTTGAGATGACCCCGGACATAAAACGAGATTTCCAGAAGAGCAGCCAAGTCAGTAAGCCAGCGATGGACGAACTCCCCATCCGCATTGATCAACAGGTCCAGGTCCAGCAAAAATCGTCGTCCCACAGCCTTACACCAAAGGGTGGATGTAGGACAAATCCCAACCGGCGTGGTCTGGAAAGATGGCCTCCCCAATTGACAGGCCCACAAATCTATAACAATAGATTTGTGGTTTACTACCTTGTGATTCATAAAAATGGCTATAGTGCCCTAGAAAAATCAAACTCACCTCCAAACTGGATGGCCTGTCTTGAACGCCTGCACTGCTCGGCAGCCTCACCAAAAGAAAAATGACACATCTTCCACCTTACTGCTTCTAGCATCGTGATGAAAATGATGTTGCCGGAAAAGGGCAAAGAAACGATGCGCATAAGAATTTTGATATTATGTTAAAAAAACTGGGAACGACAATTTGCTGAACTGCACATCAGAAAAACAATATTCCCTACGCACATGACTACCACGTGACGTTAAGTCAACACCTGATTGGTTAAATTTGGTACCAACAACAATCGTACCACTACTCCTGATGAAAACTAATGAAAGTTGATTTCCTGCCATTCAAAATATAAGCGGGAAATCGAACATACACCGACAGTTCTGAGTCCTGTTGTCCCAAGGCGGCAACAACGGCGATTTCCCATCCTTCACGGTCAGGAACGATAAACAAAAATGCAAAATCTCCTATTGCAATCTCAACTTCAAATTAGGCTAATGTCCCGAGGCGAACGAGAAGAACAAGAAAGCAGAAAAATAACTCAGGTTACGTTAATTCTCATGTCAGCTGCGACGAAATCACAATCATAATATAACCTCACATAAATTATGAAGAAAAATCGAAAATCATCCGAAAATCATTCAATTTCAGCCAAGGAATCAACAAGGTACTGTAACTGAACATAGAAAATAGGTTTTAGTACATGTAGAATAATTGTTGTGTTACCTTAGAAAAATATATGTTGTTCATTGATATGGTAGTTATTTCCTTAGGCCTGAGGCCCATGTTTTTCACTGGGGAGCAACACTATACTGCAGTATGTTATGGATATGTTGATTCTGTTAGCTAAATTCCTAGGTCTTTGATATAAATCTAATCATTCACTGTTTGAAGAACTAATGCTATCAAGCTGGATTCTTATTTCTTTGAATCCTTCATTGATTGTGAAAGTAATACTATCAACCTGAAAGCAAACCAGTATTCCTTCGAATACTGCTACATAGTAACCTGGAATCAAGAGGCCCAGACTGGCAGCTGGATGGGGTTGAAGACATCCTACCAGCTTCTAAAGGGTTGGTGAGTATTCCTGCCGATGGCTTTAGACCATGTAATCTACTCACAATTTAAAAAAAAGCAGATTTTCCAAAAAGGACGCTATCAATCTGCCAATGTTTGACATTGTCAACCCTTCATAAATTGGGAAAGAATCCAAGTGAGAACTGAAGGGCCAGCTGAAAAGCACCTGAAACTAGATATCTAACCTTGTAACATCGCATGTTCACAGCTAGAAGTCTCATACTGCTGGGGAGCACCCTGAAATGGGGCCAAAAAGGGGCTGAATCCAGTTTTGTTTTAATAAAAGAACATCAGTAACCATGGAAGTGGACCTAATTACAATCACAACAAACGGTTGCCCTATAAATAGCAGCCCGAGCGACGATATCGGCAGAACATTTCCAACCTTCGAAGAAGCAACACCTCCAGAAATAATAGGAAACATGGATGATTACCAGACGTCCCTCTCTGTTAGCCCTAAGGAACGGGTTGAAGAACCAGGTCCCAGTATAATATCTTATCACCTATCAGACTTTGCCACATAATCAATTTCAAATAGAGTAAACTCATCACGTGATCTGTTTTGGGTAGTATTGTATACTCCGCTGTTGCTCAGCCTTGACCAGTTTATCTATGTAACTCGAAGTGCTTAAAGATGACCATGAGTGATCAAATTGCTCGATGGTACTGTGGGAGCGTCCTCTCCTTACTTTCATATTAACAGTAGGCATACTGATTTGGACGTCCCTGTAGTTGGTGTACACCGCGGAGGTGGCTTGCAACCACTCTTATTTTATCCCGGCAGGAGACGATCCTTCTACTGAAAAAAGCCATTAGGCAACCCGAGAGGAATGCAAGCATAGTCCATCTGAGCAATTGATCAGATAATATCAACATAAACTTTTGATACTGAGTCTTGGTTGGCGCAGTGAAGAGGGTTTGATTGCTTTTTGCTAATTCACTCAACTTCACATCGTACAATTTGCATTGTAAAAAGATGCGTGGCCAATAAATACTCTTGATTCATACTCGATTTTCATTTCTTTTCTGCCTTCACGGAACTCTGTATCCACGAACTTATACAAAAAAAAATACACAACGTGGGAACATGTTTGAGAGGTGTCGAGTGGAATCTCGATACTTCTCGAACATGATAAATACTAGACGATCACAGGAAATATGGTTTTATATAGTTCCATATTTAGACAAGACCCGGGTGGGTTTGGTTACATTGGTGCCGTGACCAGGATACAGAGTAAAAAAAAAAAATCTGTGTGGGCATGATGAGAAGTGAATATACCTATTCATATATTTATAAAATAAATTCATATTTTCCAGGGCCCAGTGTCGGTATCGAATCAGCAACTGAAGAGCAGATCCCTACGTATTATCTGGCAACAGATATCGCCACGGGACTAGAACAACACACACAGTGTGTTCTGGAGGAAATCCAGAAGTTGGAGACCTCTGTTAAAGAAACCAAGCAACGTATGACGGACATTGGGAAAATAATCATTCAGATATATGAGGAACAAAAAAAGATAATGGCACTGATATCAGCAAAAACTAGTAAGCATAATTCACTTGAGCCTTCCAACAATAGTTGTTGTAGCTTGAACAGTTCTAATGGACCTATCATGTACACGCAAATGGCAACACCCCCTAAATTCGCAGCTGATGGAACAAAACACCCTATACAATTCTTGGAAGAGATGGAACTGTACTTCAAAAGAATTCATGTCACACCTGAAATGAAGCTAGATTTAATAAAGGAGAACATGATGGGTAGTGCAAGAGATTGGTCCAATATTTATCAAATTACGTGGGATACGTATGAAGATTTCAAAGCCGACTTTACTCAACAGTTCTGGTCGGAAAAGGAACAGGAGAAGCTACGTAAAGACATTGCGTATAGTCCTTGGAACGACAGAATGGGATCGATGTATAACCATTTCGCGTACTACGTGAGCCGTGCAAAAATCCTCACTGAACCAATGCCAGAAGAGAGATTAGTGAACAAAATCATGGCTCACTTTCCGCAACACATCAGGTCATTATGGGCTTTGGTAAGTGATCACACCATTACAGGAGCCGCAAATTTCCTGAGGCAACAGGAAGGAATTCAGGATAACCCCAGCACGGTACCTAACAAGAAAGTACAACTGATGCAATATTCTCGTCTACGAAACCCTAGGAAGAGAGTTTGGGAACGACCTACTACAGCTAAGACAAGTATCATTAACACTGTATCGGCTCCTTTGACCAAGGCGTCGGAAAACTCTACTCAGTCGAATTAGAGGAGCCGCCGGGTTCGACTTTGGATGTTGGGCGGTTCAATGGTGATGTTGAGCATCGGATTGGATGGAAGCTTATGTACCAGATGGGTTGGCAGAAGGGCCAAGGCCTAGGACTTCACTCACAAGGTATTAAATCACCCATAAAATCACAAGGGAGACACCCTCGAGATAAGTCCGGATTGTGTTATCTGGAGTTTCACAAGCAGGAAAATAGTGTACTACCCACTATTGAAGTACAGGTGAGTCATCTGACAATTAAAACCTTGATTGATACTGGTAGTGAGATCACCTGTATGTCTGAAGAAACTCTAACAGAGTTACAGACTGTACAAAGTGTCTCTATTTTGCCTATGAAAGCCATTCAGATTCAAGGCGCATTCAGCTCCAAGAGTCGCAGAGTCACTCAACAAGTTTTCTTTTCGGGACAGATAGCTCACGAAAAATTCGATTTCTGTTGTGTCGTCATAAAAAATCTCGTCATGCCTATCATTTTGGGAATGGATTGGTTAGTGGAGCACAGTTGTTCCGTAAATTTACAGACTAAAACAATGCACTTGCCAAATGAGCAAGTAGCTGTTCCTTTTCAGCTTCTAAAATGTAATATTCCAGGAACACAACTAGAAACCGAAGAAATGGGGATATGCCATGTAGAGATCAAAGAACAAAAAAATTTTGAACAATTACTGAACGATAAATTTCAAGAAGTTTGGGTCAAGGGAGAGGGACAGGTAAGGCTCAAAGAACTAGTGAGTCGCTATCAGAAAGTTTTCAATGACAAACCCGGATTAACACATCTTTATCAACATAAAATTGAGTTATTTGTACAAACACCATTTGTTAGGAAATCATATCCAGTACCATTTTCCATGCGTCCAGCAGTAGAAGCCAAATTGAAAGAAATGGAGGAAATGGGAGTTATTCAACGTGCAGCGTCACCATATAGCAGTCCAATGACAGTAGTCAAGAAAAAGGACGGTACTGTGAGAATCTGTTTGGATGCCCGACTTGTGAATAGCCAGATGGTGGCTGATATAGAGAATCCACCTGGAGTCGAAGAATTATTACAAAGATTCCATAATTGTAAGTTCCTAACTTCGTTAGATATGACTTCTAGCTATTGGCAAGTGCCATTACATCCAGAAAGCTATAAGTATACTGCTTTCCTGTATAATGGACGTAGTTATGTTTACAAAGTACTACCATTCGGCCTGAAGACCAGCGTGGCCAGCTTTTCTCGATGTATGGACCTTGTACTCGGACCAGAAGTCCGAGAATTCACGCACAACTATATAGACGATCTATTAATCGCATCTGTCTCATTGGAAGAACACTTGGAGCATTTGGAGGCAGTTCTAAACAAACTGAAGGAGGCTAACATGACTCTCAACTTGGGTAAGTCCCATTTCGTTCAACAAGAGGTCAAATTCCTTGGTCATATCCTCACACCTCAGGGAATTAAACCAGATAATGAAAAGATAATGGCCATACAAGAATTCCCAACCCCAAAAAGGATCAAAGATGTTAGAGCTTTCCTGGGGTTATGTAATTATTATCGGCGTTTCTGTTCACAATATAGCGAATATACAACGGACCTCACGAAACTGTTAAAAAAAGAAGTAAAATGGAAATGGGGAAAATTTGAGCAGGAATGTTTCGAAAGGATCAAGGAACAATTTCTTAAGACAGTTATGCTGGTGCACCCTGACCCCAAAGAGACGTATTATCTAGAGTGCGATAGTTCAAATTTTGCCATAGGTTCTGTTCTCTATCAACTACAACCAGATCAGTCCAGGGGTGTCGTCATGTTTATAAATCGTAGTCTGCATGGTCCAGAAATCAATTATAATACCACTCAAAAGGAACTACTAAGTATAGTTTACGCACTCCAAAAGTCTCGCCTCTATCTTCTAGGTGCACGGTTGGTAATCAGAACCGATCATCATGCTCTCACTTTCATTCAAACTTGTCGTTTCCTAAATGAAAGATTATCTCGGTGGTTATTATTTATACAACAATTTGATTTCAGTATTGAATATATCCCAGGACGGGAAAACCGAATCGCAGATATTTTGTCCAGATACCCAACTGATCGAGGTAGTGATCTACCAAATCAAGACCCCATTCTCGCACTGTTCCAGGTGGAAGGTACAACTCACCTACTCAAAGACCTGGAGAATTTACGAGGAGCACAAGAACAAGACGAATATGTGAGTAAGATTAAAACACTCCAAAAGAAAGATGTATCTATCATGTCCAGACGAGAAAAAGCTGTCAAATCCAATTTTGTTGAACAAAATGGTGTTTTGTTGTACATCAATCAAACTTCCGGTGGAAAACGCGTGGTTGTACCGGAGAGCCTTAAAACCCGGATTATTTGGCATTATCATCATGAATTAGGACATTTCAGTGCTGGCAAAATCATGCCCATTTTAACTGCCAGCTTCTATTGGCCGGGTATGCAGAAACAAATTTTACGCACTTTAGCAACATGTGACTTGTGTCAGAAAGCTAAACGGAAAGTTAATAATCCCGAAGGGCCATGGCAAGCTATTATACCTTCTGGAGTGGGCGAATTAATCGCTGTTGATTTCTATGGACCATTGCCCAAGGGGCGAGGGGGGGTGTCTTATTTGTTGGTGGCTCTGGATGTATTTTCCAAATTTATAAAAATTTTTCCCATGAAAAAGGCAACCGCTACAGCAGCTACTCGTCGTATTGAACAAGAGTTATTGCCAATTCTACCAGTTAAAAAAATTCTGAGTGATCATGGTACTCAATTCACGTCAAAACATTGGAAAAAAAAATTTCAAGATCTTGCGATTGTCACCATTTATTCTTCCATAAGGCATCCAAAGGCGAACCCAGCTGAAAGGTACATGCAGGAAATAGGCCGATTCCTCAGAACCTACTGTCATCAAAATCATAAAAAATGGGCCGATATTATTCTCAACATTGAAAGTTGTTTAAATAATGTTCCACACTACAGTACTGGAGTCACCTACTGTTCTAGTGAAGGGGGTGTTGCCAGAATATGCGTTAGATACAGTCCTGAAACAATATACGGAAATCACAACTACAGTTAGCATGGGAGTACAACTTCAGGCTGTCAAATCACAACTAATTCGGATGGCACTGAAAAGAAGCAAACAACAACGTCATAAAACTTGGGAGTATCGTCTTGGAGATTTGGTACTATTAAAAACCAACAAACCTTCCAATGCTTTAGAAGGAGTATCTCATAAACTATGTCTGTTATATGAAGGCCCTTATTATATATCTCGGATTTCACATATAAATGCATATGAAATTTCCGACAGCAACCATGCAAAGAAAGGCGTATATAACACAGAAAATCTCGTCCCTTACAAATCCTTCCAGTAATTCCCAATGATCCTCGATACCTTCAAACACTCTATATAATTGTTCCTAAGCAAAGGGAGTAGTGTCAAAATTACCCCGGAAACCAGACGTTGTTGGAAACTTTGGAAACAGAGCTAACAGTTATAAAATAAACACAACAGTCAAACATAAAGAAAAAATGTCCGCAAAAATGACTTCGGCTGATCTCATTAGAACCTTGAGGGCGGTGAATGAGGACCTCCTCGAAAAGATCCGTCGGAAGAAAGTGTATTATGACTGTTTCGGCACTGACTCCGAGGAGGAGGAGCAGAAGGAAGAGCCAAAAATTATTATACATAATATGGTGATCCTCCGGCCGACTAAGGCAGACATGCCAAGCGTCGGAGAAGAACCCGGGGCCAGTGCCGAACCTGAGGACCAGGAAGAAAAAAAGAAGAGAAAGAAAGGAAAAATGAGCCGGAGGAAGAGGGACATGCACCGGAGAGGCTCGGTTTTGGTACCAGAACCCCTGCTTCCTCCCCAAAACCAGGGGGGGAATGTAACTGAACATAGAAAATAGGTTTTAGTACATGTAGAATAATTGTTGTGTTACCTTAGAAAAATATATGTTGTTCATTGATATGGTAGTTATTTCCTTAGGCCTGAGGCCCATGTTTTTCACTGGGGAGCAACACTATACTGCAGTATGTTATGGATATGTTGATTCTGTTAGCTAAATTCCTAGGTCTTTGATATAAATCTAATCATTCACTGTTTGAAGAACTAATGCTATCAAGCTGGATTCTTATTTCTTTGAATCCTTCATTGATTGTGAAAGTAATACTATCAACCTGAAAGCAAACCAGTATTCCTTCGAATACTGCTACATAGTAACCTGGAATCAAGAGGCCCAGACTGGCAGCTGGATGGGGTTGAAGACATCCTACCAGCTTCTAAAGGGTTGGTGAGTATTCCTGCCGATGGCTTTAGACCATGTAATCTACTCACAATTTAAAAAAAAGCAGATTTTCCAAAAAGGACGCTATCAATCTGCCAATGTTTGACATTGTCAACCCTTCATAAATTGGGAAAGAATCCAAGTGAGAACTGAAGGGCCAGCTGAAAAGCACCTGAAACTAGATATCTAACCTTGTAACATCGCATGTTCACAGCTAGAAGTCTCATACTGCTGGGGAGCACCCTGAAATGGGGCCAAAAAGGGGCTGAATCCAGTTTTGTTTTAATAAAAGAACATCAGTAACCATGGAAGTGGACCTAATTACAATCACAACAAACGGTTGCCCTATAAATAGCAGCCCGAGCGACGATATCGGCAGAACATTTCCAACCTTCGAAGAAGCAACACCTCCAGAAATAATAGGAAACATGGATGATTACCAGACGTCCCTCTCTGTTAGCCCTAAGGAACGGGTTGAAGAACCAGGTCCCAGTATAATATCTTATCACCTATCAGACTTTGCCACATAATCAATTTCAAATAGAGTAAACTCATCACGTGATCTGTTTTGGGTAGTATTGTATACTCCGCTGTTGCTCAGCCTTGACCAGTTTATCTATGTAACTCGAAGTGCTTAAAGATGACCATGAGTGATCAAATTGCTCGATGGTACTGTGGGAGCGTCCTCTCCTTACTTTCATATTAACAGTAGGCATACTGATTTGGACGTCCCTGTAGTTGGTGTACACCGCGGAGGTGGCTTGCAACCACTCTTATTTTATCCCGGCAGGAGACGATCCTTCTACTGAAAAAAGCCATTAGGCAACCCGAGAGGAATGCAAGCATAGTCCATCTGAGCAATTGATCAGATAATATCAACATAAACTTTTGATACTGAGTCTTGGTTGGCGCAGTGAAGAGGGTTTGATTGCTTTTTGCTAATTCACTCAACTTCACATCGTACAATTTGCATTGTAAAAAGATGCGTGGCCAATAAATACTCTTGATTCATACTCGATTTTCATTTCTTTTCTGCCTTCACGGAACTCTGTATCCACGAACTTATACAAAAAAAAATACACAACGTGGGAACATGTTTGAGAGGTGTCGAGTGGAATCTCGATACTTCTCGAACATGATAAATAAAAAAAAAAAAAAAAAAAAAAAAAAAAAAACTATTTATTGCCCAAACAGGTACAAGACCCACTTACAGGACAGCTTTTTACAATGTGTACATGTAACTGTGAACAATTACTAAAATCTAAATCTAAGAGCCAAATAAAGTATTTTGATAAATCATTCAGTAGTTGTAGAAAGTGATTTCAATTGTAGATAATAATGATAATAAAAAAAAGAAAACGGAAGGAAACATAATAACATGTATTAATGAATAACATATGAATAAAGAGGGATTTTTTCATATTTGCCTCGTAAACATCACAAGGTAGAAAAAATATGTTTTATTTCCTTTTTGAACACTCCAATGGGAGTTGAAAATATATCAGTTTTTTCGCATATCTGATTGAACTTTCTGCACATCGAATGAATTGGAGATTTCAATTGTATATTTGTTCTTGGAGTAGGTAAATAAAAACAAAGTGAAGTTCTACTGTTCAAACGAGGTATGTTGAAATTTAGTTGAGATAATAATTCTGGGCAATCAGTCAGGTTGTTTGTGAGTTTATAGATAAATATGCAAGAGTGGTAAGTTCTACGGTCCTCCAGAGACAATAGTGAAAATCTGTTTAATAATAAGTTATTATCTAAACCTTGTTCAGGATAAATTCCATCAATTCTATATGCAATATACTTCATGAATTTCCGTTGAATTGATTCGAGCAGATGAATGTGATTCAAGTAAATAGGAGACCAAATCAGCGAGCCATATTCTAAGCGTGATCTCACATATGAGGTAAAGAGAGCAATGAGGCTATCTTCATTTTTAAAGTCTTTGCAATTTCTGAAAATCAAACCAAGCATTTTTTTCGCTGCTGATGCAGTTTTAATAATGTGTGATGAGAAGCTCAATTTGGAGTCAAAGTTAATACCAAGATCTTTTGTTACATCACACCTATCCAAAAAAACTTGATTTATTGAGTAAGTGTATTCGATTGGTTTGATTTTCAGAGTATAGGTAGTGTAATGACATTTCTGTATATTCAGGTGTAGTTTATTTATTTCACACCAAAATGCTAGACGGTCAATGTCATTTTGGAGTAACTCACAGTCATTATGAGATTTAATGACTCTGAATAATTTCAGATCATCAGCAAATAAAAGAATGTTGCTTGTTATATTTTCACCTATATCATTCACAAATAATGAAAATAGAAGAGGGGCTAAATTGCTTCCCTGAGGTGCCCCACTGGTAGAAATGAAAATTTGCGATTTATGACCACGGTATTCAACATATTGTGACCGATTACTAAGGTATGATTGAAAGAAGTTTAGTAGGTTAGTGTCGAAGCCAAGATTATTCAATTTAGATACTAGTATTATATGGTCCAATTTGTCAAAGGCCTTTGAAAAATCTGTGTATATGGTATCGACTTGAGACTGATTATCTATAGCATTGCTGATAGTTTGTGTGAAGCACATTAAATTGGTGATGGTTGATCTCTTAGATATGAAGCCATGTTGGTCAAGTGATATTTTATTCTTCACATTGGGAAATACTCTATTATAGATCGAGATTTCAAAAGCCTTTGCGAAATTTGACAATAAAGTGATGGGACGATAGTTTCTTATTTGATTGATAGCTCCAGATTTAAATATTGGGCATATTTTTGACGTTTTCCAAACATCGGGAAATGTACATGTGTTTAACGATCTGTTATATATTATTTGGAGGGGTTTTGCAAAAATATAAGCACAATCTTTCACAAAAAAGCTAGGTATGTTATCATAGCCACAGGTATGTTTGGATTTGAGTTTTTTCAGAGCAGCCTGGACTTCATCTTCACTTAATTTCTCAAGTGATATAGTTGGTGTATTCAAGGGTAGTGTATCATCTTCAATGGTGTTATTATCATTTGGGGTAGTATAAACACTGCTGAAATAATCTGCAAATGCATTTAGAATACTTGAGGGGTTTTTACATTCAATTCCATCCATGTAAAGTATTCCAGGAATCCTAGAAGTCCCTTTTTTACTTTGAATAAATGACCAGAACTCTGAAGGATCAGATTTGATGGATTTCTCGGATTTGTCTATATATTGTTTATATGATTTCTTTATATTAGTTTTAATAGATTTTCTCAGTGCCACAAATTGTTCTCTCAATTCATTTGAGTTAGATGTTTTCAGTTTTTTGAAAATTCTATTCTTTACTTTAATTTCTTTTATAGTATCTTTACTAAACCAAGGTGGGTACTTTCTAACAAAATTGGGAGTTTTTGGTACGTATAGGTCAAGTATATAGTAAATCATTTTGTAAAATTCAGACAAAGCTTCATTGACATCAGAATAAGTTTCCAGGAAATCCCAATTCATATTGAGAAGATGAGAGTATAGACGATCACAGGAAATATGGTTTTATATAGTTCCATATTTAGACAAGACCCGGGTGGGTTTGGTTACAGTACGTATCAGAATGTATCCCAGGTATTTATTTGTTTACTTTGAAAGTTCTCAAGCTGAAATATTTTTCTGAGAATTCTCCATCAACTTTATGAGTTTACTTCATCAATTCGTTCATTTCAGATCAACATTTTATTGTCCAGGAACTTCAAATCACTTCACAGATAATAGAAAGGACTTATCAAAACAAGTGGACACATATATTCAGGTGAGTTCATTCTACTTCGTTTCTATTTATCACCTTATTAATCTTTGTTTGTTTTCAGGTATTTTCAAGTGTTCCAGACTATAAACTGCTAGAGGCCTATACGAGTATCATGATATGAATGAAATATGAAGTAGCATTTGTGTATTTTCAAATGATTAAAGGGTATTATACAGAGTGAGCAATGTGAGCATATCATAGTGAAGATACCATTTCACTATCTTTAAACACTAGAATCAATTTTCATGGTCTGGTATCTTTATGTTGATAAGTTCTTTATTTATTTTGAGATTCTGAACTAGATACACCCTGTAATATGAAAATTGGTAAATTTTCATGTTACAAAGCAGAATTGTCCAATATCTAGGTGAAATCGATATGAAAGCGGATGAGCATGATTTTTGGCAATTGTCAGTATATCGTGCCTGATGCTATTTTTTTCCGCCTTGATCTGGCACACTGATAACAGGTAGATGTCCGCACTGATAGTGGAAATGCGCGTACTTGTCCTCTCAGTGTCGATAAAGAAGGCGCGGTATTTTAAATACATTAATATAGAACTAATTCGTTCTGCAACATTCTCCCTGGCAGAAAAAAACTCATTTTTTTTTAGTTCTAGCGGAACTGAACATTCTTCGTTTAATGTTTTTTTGTCTTTGCACGTTAGAGGCATGACACACACACACAACAAATACATTTATTTATACCAGATGTATAACCTAGGAAGCTGGCAATGGACACAGATTCACAAGTGGCCTTTTCAGTTCGCCTGATTGGGTTTAACCGTTGATACACGTACGATATTGTCATCACCCGGGTGCAAAGCAATAATTCTTGCGGGGGTCCATTTGCACGGAAGATTATTGTCGTCCTTGATTAAGACCAAAGTGCCAGTTTCAGGCGCGATGCTTCGGTCGAGCCACTCGTTGTTGAAGGGTATGAAGGTACCCACCTTACTGACGTTTCCAAAAGTCCTGTTGATGACGTTGCAACAGTTGCCACCTTGAAAGACGATTGAGCAGTAACGATGAATAGCAAGGTGTGGGCAGCGCAGAGAGGGGTTCCAATGTGAGGAAGTGCCCAGGAGTTAGTAAGTTTCTTTTTTATCCTCTATATTGGAGGATATCGGAGTCAAAGGGCGTGAATTCAATAGAGATTTCATCACACATAAAACAGTGGAAAATTTCACGAATGTGAGTATTTGATCACCTATAACTTTAGTCAGGTCATTTTTCACCGATTTGACTCGGGCTTCAGCTGAGCCATTGAAATGAGGGCCTGAGGAAGGCGAAAAAACAGAACTGATCTTTTCTTGATCAGCCACGGTTTTCATCACATTGAGCTCACGACTAGCACCCACAAAATACGAAATTTGTGGCATTGTCACAGTCTAGATGAGAGACACGCCTTCGCCGCGCGATAAACCTTTACAAAGCTGCTAAAAATGTTTCCGAAGAGAGATCGCTGGCCAATTCAAGATGAACTGCTTTTGTGGCAAAGCATACGAATATACAGAATTATGCTCTGCTCGTTTTAACCCTCCTGTGGCGACTCCACGTTATAAAAAATGGTCCCCCAAAATCAACAGCTGAATGAAAAGACGGTTTCATTTGAACCAGACGCGACGGCTGTGAGGAAGCCATAATAGGGGGTTGAAAACTGGTTGGGTTAATTTTCCAACAGCGGATGCATTATCAATTTGAAAGTATCCAAAATACTTGGGATAATGAAAATTGCGCAGTGCGGAAACCAGAAGGAACATATTTTCCATTGTTTTTTGTATAAGCGAAGTGGTTAACGCACGTTGGCGAGGAAGAAGCATAGGATGCTCAGCGTTATAAGAAATGTTGGCGTGTTTTAGACGACCACCAACGCGGAGAATTCCATCGTCATCCAAAAATACATTTTATTTTCGGAGCGGAAGGAAGAATATTTTGTTTTCAAGTTCACACGCGAAATATACTTGTTGAGTATCTAACTAGGAGTTATAAAGGAGCGTGAACTTCTTGACCTTGTAAGGACCCTACAAGTTTACTAGCAGGATTTTTTAAATTGCGGAAGAACCTCAAAATATACGAAACTATGCGTTGTAGTGAACTGAAAGACGATTTAGAGTTCAGAAGTTGTTCCAAAGGGTGATGAGTTTGAGGGGCATCAAGAAGAACTACCCGCCTTTTACCCTCTTCAACCGGGAAGACAAAGTTGAGCGGTAGCAACTCTAGAGGTAACTCTAAATCTCGTAAAAGGGGTGGACCAGTAAACCAGAGATCATCAGACATCAATACGGAAGGAAGTACGCCACGAGAAGCAATATCAGCGGGGTTATTTTGGTATTTATATAATGCCAAGTGGTGAATGGAATTGTCTCATGAATGAAATTTACTCTGTTGGTAACAAAAGTCGACCAACGATGCGGAGAACCCTCAATCCAATATAAGGCGATTTGCGAATCAAAAAAAGCGTATGTGTTAATTTTGTTCCAAAACATTTCAAGAGGAACGAAATTAGTTTAAAGACTAGTACAGCGGCACATAGCTCCAGACGCGGAATGAATATTTTTTGATCGAAGCAACTTTAGATTTAGAACAGAGAAAATTAGTAGTTATTTTATCATTGTGATCAATAGAGCGGGTATAGATTGTTACTTCCACAGAATGGGTGGTAGTAAAACTAGTCTCAGGGGAGGTAGTAAAATTATCAGATTTGGGAATTATTGTTCAAGGGTTTTTCTTTCTTTCGGTGATGGAATGAAACTTCGATAGAAAGTGCTAATGTCCTGTATTCAATTATTCTTTAATACAAAAGTCGTACTAGTACTATATAGGCCAGATCCAGTACACTTACTCGGGTGTACCTCCGGAGCAACCAAATGAACGTTCCTGAATTCTTAAGTTGACAGCTTCGGATTTGATGGTTAGAAAATCTCAAATGATTGAATGATACAAGATACAATAACAAACTTGATCATAAAATGGGAGTGAGCTATTATATAAAAAGCGAGAGGAAAATGGATATCGAGCATAAAAAGCAGTATATGTTGCAGAAGCACAATAATACACACCAGGACTTACCTTAGGTACAGCTATACCGCCAGTCTTTCAGAAAAAGTACAATATTATGGGGATAATGCATAAGGTATAAAAATATGTTTTCCCACTCAAAACCGATATATACCATCAATTTACTTACACTACTAGTGATCAACTCTGTATGTGCTTGATCTATATGGTTACCTACTTAAGAAATGCAATATGTAAGTAAAATCACTTCATTGTGTGATAAGAATGTTTTGATATATGGATATTCTACAGTTCCAATGATTTCATTTTGTTTTTCAGATTAAAGCCTGAGAATAATAGGCACCTACTAATATCTGATTACTCTACAATCAATTGAGGATGACTTGATCCAGGTTCCAGTAAAATTATCAAATTGAGAGCTAGACTATCACTGCATGTTATGTTCAAGAAAATGTAATATCATTGATCTGTCAATAAATAGTTGAAAGCATCAAACTAGAATCTTATATCTAGGCTTATCTTATTGCTATAAGGGTGCTCCCAGGAGATGATCTTGAAGTCTGTTTAGAGCAGGGACTCTGGATCCTTATGTTGCCTGTTCACACTATCAAAGGATGATTTTATGGCAACAAGCTACTAACTATTGACTACCAAGCATTCAACTACCATAGCTATCTACAAATCAAGGCACAAGGAGGCGTGATGGTGAAGCAAAGCGGTGAAGGCCTGAAATTACATGTTTCGAATAAGCATTATATTAAGCAGGATTGCAAGACAAACTGAGGGTGTTATCATCAGGAATGAATATGAAGATTGTTAAGCATCATTTAAGACCTTACCTTGTTGTTGTGAGGCCTAGAAAGTGATTTCCATGTGTGAAAATAAATCAGTGAGATATTTTCTCCCTAATGCTGATTCAGCTCCAACAATTATGTTGATTGTTATACCAGCATCCAAATGCCAGGAATATAACGATGATTCATCAGATAAGGAGATATCTCACTTGGAAAATCCGAAAAATTCGGGAAGCTTCTTCTGAGATTCAGAAATTTCAAAATGGCTACCAAAAAGTGACAAAAAAATGTCTATTATTCACTGTGGGAATGATGTCAAGTGCCAAACCAGACATGTGATTTGAAAGATGGCATTGACGACAGATATCATATCCAGAGATGGGAGAAAAGTGGAACATCTAGTAGTTGCTGTGAACTCAAGGAATATAATGGTAAAATACTATAAATTGAATGCTCAACCCATATGGTACTCAATCATTATTTATTTTCAGGTTAATGACTCCTATTTATTAATTGCCTGTGCGTTGAGAAGAACAGGAGGAGGTGGTGGTGGAGGTGGGGAAGAATCGATATATACAGGGTGAATCATTTATATTATTGTACCCATTTTAGATAAATAAAAATCAATGTTTGCTACTGGTATTAATTTTAAATGTGAGTTAGGGATATAATGGAGAATCGAGAGTTGACAACTTGGGTATGAATGATTGAATCAGTGATTGAATAGCAGATATAAGGTGAGATATCTTTCGGCAAAATCAACCCGTAACAAGATGACACAAGCATAGCCCTTTTCACTTGCATCGCAGAAACCGTCCAGTTCGTAAGAGATTTCTGCACCGGCTATAGGGGGCGGAATCACTTGGCGGAAAATTCGTCAAAAGAGGCAATTCTGCTACATATTGCTGCCAAACTCTAACAAGATAAAAAATCCACAAACGCTGGATTAAGTGTTTGGTATAAAAAGTGACAGGTGAAACTAATCCTAGCGGGTCATACATGCGAGATAATTCCGATAGCATTATCCTTCTTGTACAAATTTGAATATTGCGAATTTTAACAGCGAAAGAAAAACAATCCAGAATTGGATTCCATTGGAGGCCGAGCACCTTCAGTGAACTGGTCGTACGGTCAGAATCAAAAGCTAGATGATTTGTCGTTAGGTGGGATTCAGTGGGATGATTCAACAATGATGGCTCGTTGCTACACCACTTCCTTAATTCGAATCCACCCATCTTCATCATCGAAATCAATTCACGACGGAGGGTGACTGCTTCTTGTTATGTGGAAACACTAACTACAACGTCATCAATTTAGGAAAAATTGCGAATAGCATCGACAGCAAGTGGAAATTCAGAACCTTCATCTTCACACAATTGGCGAAGGTACCTGAGAGCTTGATAAGGAGCAGAACCCAAACCATACGTGATAGTACGTAACCGATAATCTCGGATTCCTTCCTGAGGTGAAAACCTCCAGAGAATGCGCTGATAGTGTAAAGGTGACTGTTCCTTCCAAATCAATCGGTACATTCGTTTTATGTCCCGCGCACAAAACATACGGATACCAGACAAAAATTCAGTGAAATATGCGAAATGTCTTGTTGAAGTTCAGGCCCGACCAATAAACACTCATTAAGAGATTCTTCATTAGCTGATTTGGCGGATGCGTTAAAGACGACCCTGAGCTTCGCAGATTGACTTTCAGGTTTCAGAACACAGTGATGTACCAAATATTAGGAGTGGAGGGAAATTTTCTTTTCGTACACTAGTTCCATATGTTCCAACTCCAAATATTCTTGCATGAAATCGCAGTATTGACAATATATATTGGGAGTTTTCAAAAGTCTCCTTTCTAGAGTATGAAAACGAGACAGAGCATAATAGCGCATTCCATGAAAACTAGGGTTATTTTCCTGAAAAGGAAGTGACACCGTATAGCGCCCGAATTCATCCCGAGAACAGGTTTCCTTGATCGATTTTTCACAGAGAATGCCGTCAGGAGCGGTAGAAATAACGTTGGGAACACTCTCAACTTCCCAGAACATTTTAATTATGTTTTTCGAGAGAACTCTCCGTTGGAGTGCAGAGGAAAGACGATACACTAGGTATACTGAAAACTTTGACAGTCCCCATTAAAATAAATCCAAAAATCGTGTGGATCGCGATAGGATCATGTGGATTGCCCGAAATAGATCCACTTGAAATAATTCAAGAAAATATATCAGCTCCTAATAGGATATCAATATTTCCCGGCGAATAGAATTCAGGGTCTGTGAGTTGTAAGTGTTGAATATGGTGCCAATTATAAATAGGTAACTTGAAAGCAGGTAGGTTGTCACAAATTTTATTCAAAATGATCGCGTCTGTATATAACATTGGGTTTTCTTGACCAAGTGGTTTCAAGAGTAGTGAAACCAACCCATTATTAATATGAGAATGCATGAAATCAAGTCCTCTCACTACAATGGAACATGAAGATCTGCGTAATCCTAACTGAGTAGCGACTTTTCGAGGAATAAAAGAAGTCATACTCCCTGAATCCAGCAAACATCTTAAAGTTGAATAATTTTCCGGGGTGTCACTAACATCAACTGAAGCGGTCGAAAAAAAGTACGCTACTAAGTGGACCCATTATTGGGAGGCTCAGAATTACTGGTAGACGAAGGGGTTAGAACTTGCAGATTAACGGAAAGTCGGTTTGACGGAGTTGGGGTCGAAAATCCTGAATTTTCCTTCCCTGTTGCACCGTCGAGGTGCAATAAAGTATGATGGGAGCGAGAATGACATTTTTTGCAAGAATACGTTGAATGGGATGTTTGGATAAAAACAACGAATTGCTCAGAGTCGTTCATTCAAGATGACCGTATATCAGACAACCGTTCGGATTCTTGGTTGGAATTGTAATCCCCGATCAAATCGCGGTTTTCATTCAAAACCTTAGTCCGTCCTTTTTTCCCGAAGTTCGTTGACATGCCAACGTTACCAAAATCATGTATCTATTTGAACTCAATAAATTGGAACAAGGCAACGAACTCCATGAAATGACCATCAGCATAATATAATATTCAAAATATTAACAAAAAAATGTTTAGGCAATACCTGACAGCTAATCATTATTGCGAAACACACAGGGTATCAACCTACACAATTATTATATTCAAAAAAATCATAGCAATTACAAAGAAATAGGTATATTATGTTATAAATGTACTTCACAAACTTCCCCCCTAATTTTGAAAATTGTACCTAGGAACGGTACAATTTTTGCTAATTCGCGATACCTTACTACATTCATCCCCCTCGTCATTTTTCTCAGTTTCTATTGTGTCTTCAATGTGTTGTTCTCCCTCTGCAGAATTGTTTTCAATAGACGATGCATTTCTACTCACTTTTTTATTTCTAAAAAGTTCGCATCTAGAATACAAGAGATAGCAAAATGCAGAAACAACAATTAAGCTTACGAGGAAATATAATATCCAATGGTGAGGCAGGTCAGGATTTTTTAGTTGTAATCCGTTCTCGCTCTGTTGCAAATAATCTAAATCTTTACTAATTTTGGTTAACTCATCAAAATTACTTGAAACTACCATAATTGGGATATCGAGTGACTTCAACTTTGAACAAATATGTGTTGTCAAGTTAAAATTAATTCCTTTTTTCAAATCCAATGGTGCAATGTATGTGATTGCGATTTCGCTAGAAAACTCTTGATGAGGTGTCAGAATAACTGACTTTGTATAGGCTGAACAGTTGGAATCTATGCTAAGAATACCCGTATTTTTCAAAGTGAATGAAATTTGTTGTTCAGATGATTTGCAATTTGAATCGATATATTCTTCATGGGGTGCAACATATATCCAAGAAATTTTTCCGGCTAATTGAATGAATATTGGCTCATTGATTTTCATAACTCGCGTTTGACAAGACTCAGGAATGGATGTAGTAGGCATAAACAATTCTGATTCGCAACCTTTATATAAGTGAGCTAAATAAATTGGTTTGATTTGTTTACATAAATATTTATCTGTTAGAAAGTTCTTACAGCTAGATATTTCAACATCGCTAACTAAAAAGAAATGTTGTTTAGTAACGTCTGAAACGAAGAAATTATTTTGGGAACGACAAGAGCAAAAGTATTATTCCCTAAAGGCATAGGTGAACTAGATAACCTAAATATAATATAACTACGTTTTTCAACAAGTGGAATATAAAATGAAAATGTTAACCTTTTATTGATGAAAAATACATTAGTGGACAAAAGGTTATATAAGATGTGCATATTCTCAACAGGAACAACGGGAAAAGTAACATCACTCAGAAAGTTTTGAATTTTCGTTAATTCGTTAGTTAATTTCATGGGACTCATTACCAATGGGTGCAAAACTCCTCTTTGGGCATACGATATTATTTCAATAAGATTGTTTTGATTGAGTTTGAAAGTCGTTAGAACAGTATACAACAATGATACGAGTTCATTTGTCTCAATAATTAATTGTTCTTGAATTTGTTGTTTGAACTTGAAATGTTTACTGTCAAATCATTCAATGCGCTCACAACTTTATTTACTTTGTGACTGAAGTTATCGAAATATCCAAATGATGTTCTATTCATCAAATGAACGGTATTCTGTATAATTGATGTCTGCTGTTCCAATAATGTTGAGAAATGTTCTTGATTTTTGCTAAGACGATCTATCTGTGAGTTAAAATAAACTGCATCATCTGCATCTAATGTGCCGAATAGAATTTTCGACACCGACCCAACAGCATTTATCAAACTTCTTTTTGTTTTGTTATTTCGACGAACTCCTAATAGTTCGAAAATCAAATCGCTCTGAGAGTTAAGATTATCGATAATATTCTTGATAACTTTTTCAAAAGAATCACATTCAGTAACTGTAATTCCTTCATTTTTGCTCAGATTCCTATTTTTTCGTAATATATCCCTGGACCCGTTTCTAGTGGTGCAACATGGTAGTAACCATCGTTGGCTTCAATCGCGAAGATGCACGACATAAGGAAGACTACTTCCAAGAATAACATTATCCTGCGAAAAGAAATATTTTGCGTTATTTTCCCGATTATTCAATAAACCTTTTCAGACGATTCGAATGGACTTTCAGTTTTCTTCTGTTAACCAATATTGTAACATTCACGTTCGAGTCGATATTTATTACTTCGTAGGGCCCGTTGTACAGCGGTATTAATTTCTTTGACTTTCCAATTACATTTGACTCGTTTCGTAATAAAACTTTGTCACCAATTTTGAGATTCAATTCATGTACATTTTTGTCATAGTATGATCTCGAAATTTCTTTATTTTTAATGAGTTTTTCTCTAGCTGCCTCATGGGCGACTTGCAGCCGCAATTTCATTTCATTATAATAATCGTCAAAATTATACATCATTTCTGGGTTTTTTGTCACACTAGAGGGTAAGATTGCTTATCTACCGAACAGAAGTTCAAATGGGGTGAAACCAGTAGAAGTATGCGGAGTGGTATTGTAAGTGAACAACGCGTAAGGGATTTGAGTATCCCAAGTATTCATATCCCTATCTGAAAAATTGCTTAAATATTCGGCCCAAGTTCTATGAGTACGCTCTAAACTGCCATTTGATTGTGGATGATAGACAGTAGTAGAAATTTGATTAATTTTCAAAAGTTTACATGTTTCCTTGAATATATTGCTCGAAAAATTAACCGATCAAACGAACTTACCTGAAGTGAAGTTCGATCGTAATTATATGAAGCGTCCAGTCCGAAGATATCACTCTGATTATTAACTATGTAGTACGCCGATTAGGCAACACCGCGCACCGTGTTCAAAGAAAATCCCCTCTATTCTCCTTTACTACGCTGCTGCACATTCCGATCTGCTTCATTCTTGTTTAAATGAGATAATAAAATGTAAAACATGTAATTGCAACTAAGGGTTGTGAGTCAGGGGTGGGTGGGGAGTGATATCTTCGGACTGGACGCTTCATATAATTACGATCGAACTTCACTTCAGGTAAGTTCGTTTGATCGGTTAATTATATTTCAGCGTCCAGTCCTCGATATCACTCTGATTATTAACTATGTAGATGTTTAGAGATTCAGTTGCGATTACAATTCATTCATCGAAAACGATGAAAATATATGAAAAATATATTATATTAACCATACTGCAAAGTATCAAATACAGATGTTGAGCTATGACATGCATATGTTTCTCAAACAAAAGAAAAATATATTCTAAAATAAAGTAACTAAATGTTCATACAAGCATTCTTTTTATCTTCTCAGATGCTGAGCCCCAAAATGGTATCAGCAAACTCCGTATTTGGTCTGTTATAAAATTTCCCAAAAACAGATGAACCCTGAGACCATCCTGCTGTTTTACAAATTTTTTCGACAGATAGGCCTTGCCGGAAAGCTGCAGACGTTGCACAATGACGAGTTGAGTGCGGTTTGAATATGTTAGTGTCGATTCCCGCCGATTTTAGCATTGATTTAACCCATCTGCTGATGGTTTCTTTACTGTCCCTGCCATAAGGTTTCCTCGATGCGATAAAGAGAAAGTCCTCATCTTCCGCACGTAAGGGTGCCGTAAATGTTATATATTTCTTAATGGTTGTTGCTGCACAAAGGGTCGGTTTATCAGTAAAAAATGGTATCTGCAAACAAGGCTGATCACGCCCAATTCCTGATGTCTTGATGGGGTCCGAAATGAATATCTGTATCTTGTGATCGTCTTCTACCAACATTGAAATTCTAATTAAAGAAATTGTTTGCAAACGTCCACCGGTAATTAGGGCAAGAAGAGTTTCCAGCTTTTCTGAAAGCAATTTGAGCGATAACTCATCCGGCATATTTTCTATGAATTTCAGTAGTGGTAGTGGATCCCATGTAAAATCATATTTTGGTTTGTTAGGTCTGATTTTTGATATGTCTTTCATAAATCGGCCAAGAACATGATCATTCCGCAGTTCCGTTGATGAAATCAATGATAAAGCTGAGCGATGAGAATTGAAGCTCCCGTAATTGAGCTGACGACTCTTCAACAACTCATTGAGGAATGAGATTACCTGATGAGACGTGGCACTATAGAGTGGAACATTGTTGGATTTGCAATAATCCCACCATAAACGGTATGTAGTGTTGTATTGTTTCAAGGTTGCTTCGGTTATTGATGCCAAAATTGTGTCTATCGCTTCTTCAGGTACTAGCTTGTCGATGAAGGCTTTCCTGACAAGTGGGCGGAAACCAGGGTAAGTTCCCTGAACAGAGGATGGGTGGCCCTGAAAGGTGAAGACATCAATTTAGGACTTGGACCCAAATAACAAGGTTTCCCTAACACTAGTTGGGAGAAAATAGGGTACCAGGCTTGTGAAGGCCAAAAAGGTACGACAACTATTCCTTCGGCTTCATCCTGGATAATTTTTTGGAGAACTCTCAAGACTAATGAAAAAGGCGGAAACGCGTAGAAGTAAAAACTACTCCAATTTATTGTAAAAGCATCTACTGCGAATGAACCGGGGTCTCTGAGCCACGATACATACTCAGTACATTTTTTATTAATATTAGAGGCAAAAAGATCAACCCTGGGCTCTCCAAAATCTAGGACAATTTTCCCGTAATAATCCTGTGAAAGAGACCACTCCGTATCTTCATTACAGCACCTAGATTCCTCATCAGCCACCAAATTGTCCTTTGAACTAATATACGATGCAAAGATCCACAATCGTTTCTCTTCGCACCACTGCCATATCACCTTGACCAAGTCAGATAATTCGGGAAATTGTACAGAACCGATTCTATTCACATAGGATATGGCTGTGGTATTATCTGATCTCAATAAGACATTACATTGACTCAAATCATTTGCAAAACATTTGAGACCATGTAGGATGGCTTTCAGTTCTAGAAAATTAATGTGATATTTTTTATCTTCTTCGGACCAGAATCCATGAGTTTTTTCCCGACCGCTCCATGCACCCCACCCCGTCAATGATGCATCCGTGAAAATTTCCATTACAAAGGAATCTCGTTTTATATTATTGACGGAATGAGTAATGTTCTTTTCCCACCAAGCTAAATCATTCGAAAGTTTATCGGGTATATTCATAACGGCATTATAATTCATATTATTTTTTCGAAGGGCAATATACTTTTCCCTTTCCAGGCTTTTTGTATAAAGCCATCCGTATTCTACAGCCGGACATGCGGAAACTAATACCCCAATAAACTTTGCCAGTGCACGAATTTTGCAAACTCGTGTGTTTTGGAAATATCTGGCTCTATTTTTGATTGCTAATCGTTTGTCCTCTGGCAAACCCACCGTCAAATCGTAACTATTGTAAATGAATCCCAAAAACTTTTGTTCCATTTTAGGTGTCAATCTGCTTTTCTCCAAATTCAAAATGAGTCCCAACGAGTTCAAGAGATTGACAAGAGCGTTTACATTCCTGGAGCATTCCTCATACGATTTGCCAAATACGATGAAGTCATCCAAGTAATTGACACAAATAACTCCCTGGAGTCTGAGTGACTTCAGTATGGGTCTCATTAACTTGGAAAAGGCGAATGGGGCCGACGAAAGCCCAAACGGAATGCAAGTAAATTCATATAGTTGCTTATCGAAAACAAACCTTAGATATTTTCTATGGCTAGGTTCCACCGAGACAAGAAAATATGCGTCCTTAAGGTCGACAGTGGCCATGAAAGAATCCTTTTGCAATAGTCTTGAAACTGTTCTGTGATCCTCCATTTTGAAATGAGGGGACCGCACAAAATTATTCAGGTTTTTAAGGTTCAATATGAATCGTTTTCTGCCGTCTTTTTTATCGGCGAGAAATATATTAAAAATGAACTGACCCGGGCATGGGCAACATTTAACAACTGCTCCCAGCTCAATTAAACTACTTATTGATTCTGACATCAACATCTTCTCAGCCTCCGTGAATCGACCAGGTTTCGGAAGGATTCTTTGATGTGGCTGAGAAGAAAATGGTATAGTATACCCATTTATCCAGGATAAAATCTAAGGATTTGTTACGTAAATTTAGTGTTGATACGCCACTGGCGAACTTTCAGTGTCCGTATTCATAGACTCGGTGTGGTGAGGTGGTCCTGTCAACCGAGGTGATGATGACATGAAACAATGCACCTTATCTGCAGGGAACAGTAAACATAGCTGAAGCCACATGCAGAAAAAGGGACGAAAGTGTGAAACCAAAACCAGACATTCTTTAGTACCAATTGGGATTAGGCCGAGTTCTGATCATCAGTTGACTGCTCATTTTACTGTATTCTATAATTCATTATTCTTATTCCTTTTGTGTAATTTCGACGAATATACATATTGTTCAAAAGTTACGCCTTGTTCAGTGTGTATACTTCAAATCCTATAGAAGAAAGTGTATTACCAGAATCAGTAACCTATCAAAATACAGTCCACTAAAACCATCTATCGAAACACCAAAACGAAATAACATTAAGTGGTCCTTCGAGCCGGATATATCAAACAGTGACGTCTTCATCCGAAGACAAATCCGAAAAAGTGACTTCTCTACAGAGAAAAATCCAGTGACTTCTCTTGATTGAGAAAAATCCGAATATTATATCCTACTCCTACAGCCGATACAGTGACTTCCCTGCACAGGGAAAAAGCCAGTGACTTCTCTCAATTGAGAAAAAGCCGAACAGTGACATCTTCATCCGAAGATAAATCCGATATAGTGACTTCTCTGTACAGAGAAAAATCCTGACGTCTTCATCCGAAGATAAATCCGAAAAGTGATTTCTCTACAAAGAGATCAGCGAGTGACCTCTCTTTATTGAGAAAAATCCGGTATTGTGTACATAAGACTGAATTCGAAAACCGAACTGAGTGACTTCTCTACATATTGAGAAATAGCCGAAACAAAGACTTAGTGTAGACAATTCGCCTAGTGACTTCTCCATACAGTGAGAAAAATCCGAGAAAGAACCGATCGAAATCGCGAGACTTGTGAGTGACAAAGCCGGCGCTTGAGCTCAAAGAGCGGTTTTCCAGCCAAGAAGTACCCACAGCGTCCCGACGGGAGACCTAGAGGCAGCATTAAGTCCTGGTAAAGCGTACCAGAAACAAAGTGAGTCCTTTCCAATTTTATAATCCTTTCAGATTCCTTTGGCATAGTACTGTGTAGAAACGATGGCAGATTTACAAAACCTGTTGAGACAACGAGATTCTCTGAATGCTCGTTTAGCTAGTTTTGAAAAATTCCTTAATGACGTAGTTAGTGAAACAGATGAGAATCAACACCTCCTTGCAAGAAAAATAATTGAGTTAGAAACTAAAGTAAATAGACAAGAGGGCTTATTTATAGAATTCGATAGACTTCAGGGGTTAATTGAGGTACATGACGATATTGTTGTTGCTCAGGTAGCAGAACAATTTCAAATACGGGAAAACTATGAATCGAAAAATGACTCATTGCTTTCAAAGGCTAAAGCAGTGATAACAAAGCACAGAGAAGTAGAAATTGAAAGATTCGATTCAGATGTAGAACCTACGGAATCAAATGCAAATTCAATCTCAAACCGATCAAGAAGTCATCGCTCTAATAATAATCCAGTCAGCTCTGCCAATCGAAAAATCAATGTTGAATTGCCAAGAATCAAACTACCAACCTTTTCAGGTAGCTACGAGAAATGGCCTGAATTCCGAGATACATTCTTGTCATTGGTGAACAATCGAAATGATTTAGATCCGATAGAAAAATACCATTATTTGCGTTTGCATTTAGACGGCGAGGCGAAGCAAATAATTGAGGCTATCAGCTTTTCTGCTACAAACTACAATGTAGCATGGAAACTAGTGTGTGATAATTACGACAATAAAAACCTGTTAGTATATAGCCATTTGAAGCAGTTAGTAAACATGCCTACACTGACCTCATCCTCATCAGCAGGATTGAGAAATCTGAGTAATCAAATGTCCAAGCATTTGAACTCGCTCAAGGAAATGGGACTTCCCACAGACGAGTGGGGAGTTCTAGTCATTTTTCTCATGTGTGAGAAACTTGACAAAAAAACCGAACAAGCGTGGGAGGAATATAACAAAGGTGATATTCTTCCAACTTTGAGTGATTTCAAGAAATTCCTCAAAGAAAAATCCGACACATTGGAAAAGATTGAAAGTCGCGTGAGGATGAATGATAAAAAACCGAGTGAGACGATGAGACCTACAACAGGTAGGTTCAAATCACAGCCTTCAATTCAAAGAACATACGCTACATTTCAAGTGAAATGTGGGTTTTGCAAGGGTGACCATTACATAACGAATTGTAATGAATTCTGTAAATTATCTGTAAATAACCGAATTGAAAGGTGTAAATCGAGTAAATTGTGTTTGAATTGTTTGAAATCCAATCATCTGAGTAAAGACTGTCGAGCAAGTTCCCAACGAAAATGCAACTCGCGACATCACACCCTACTTCATGTCGATAGAAGTTACGTATCCAGTGTTTCTGCGGGAAATTCTGGATCTGAAATAAGACCAAGCACTTCAAACACAATTTCAAATGTAAATCCTAGTGTACATACAAGTGTCAGCAATAGTCCTAACCAGGTATCAACTAATTGCTATTTTCTTCAAACCGATAACGTTTTGTTATCAACAGCCGTAGTGACTGTGAAAGATTGTAGTGACAATTCTCATAATATCCGTGTGTTACTTGACTCAGGAAGTCAGAGTAATTATATTACTGAAGAAACCTGTCAAAAATTAGGGCTAGAAATATCCGATGTAAATATTTCAATCGTGGGCATTACTCAAGTAGTGTCAAATGTTAAATACAAGTGTGAAGTTCAGATAAAATCCTTATACAATGACTACCAGGCAACAATCACGTGCTTGGTAATTCCGAGAATATCTGAGCAAATGCCATCATTTCCGATAAATGAGAAAACGGTGGAAATTCCGAATCACATCAATTTGGCTGATGTTGGTTTTCATACGCCTGGCAAAATTGATTTGCTTGTGGGTGCTGAATTATTTTACAGCTTGCTATGTGTAGGTCAGATAAGTCTGGGCAAAGAAATGCCAACTCTACAAAAAACCGTGCTGGGATGGGTCGTATCGGGACCCACCTGTTCGAATGAATCATCCCGCAAAACCGTATGTAATTTAGCGACAACTGACGTACAAAGACAGTTGGAAAAATTCTGGTTACTCGAAGAGCCTAAAAATGTAGGACCAAGATGGTCAAAAGACGAGGAACTCTGTGAGAGTGTTTTTCTGAAAACCACAATTCGTGATAACGATGGAAAGTTTGTCGTTGATCTACCCTTGAGAGAACCCCCTCAAATCCTAGGTAATTCGAAACAAATAGCGAAAAGGAGATTCGAGTTACTAGAGAAAAAACTTTCGAAAAATCCTGTATTGCAATCTAGTTATGTTGAGTTCATGAATGAGTATGAGCGCCTTGGGCACATGTCTCGTGTAAATAACCTTCCTTCTGACGACGTGTGCTACTTTCTTCCTCATCACGGAGTACTCAACGAAAGTAGCGCAACAACCAAACTTCGAGTGGTGTTCGACGCATCATGCGCAAGTGACAATGGCATTTCTTTGAATGACATTCTTCTAGTCGGACCTACCATTCAAGACGAACTCTTCAGTATTATCCTGAGATTCAGACAACACTGCATAGTGGTTTGTGCTGATGTAGAGAAAATGTACCGAATGGTGAAAATCAATCCGAAGTATTGGCCGTTACAGTGTATTTTCTGGAGAGCAAATCCTGAAGACGAATTGGCAATTTATAATTTGACCACTGTAACTTATGGAACTGCTTCGGCACCATTTTCAGCTGTTAGATGTCTTCAGCAACTAGCTCAAGATAATGTACAAATAAGTCCGATCGCATCTAACACTATTTCACATGATTTCTATGTAGACGACTTCATTTCGGGAGGAAATTCCGTTGATGAAGTCATACAATTATCGACCGAGGTCTCCTCGATTCTGAAAAAGGCCTCTTTCAACCTGAGAAAGTGGTCGTCAAATAACCGAAAAGTGCTTGAAAATGTCGACACAGCCAATTTGTCGACGAGTAAGTTATCACTTGGTGAAAAATCCAATATGAAAATCCTAGGGTTATTTTGGTCATGCGAACATGACATCTTAACCTATTCTGTGAAATCTTCAAAAATCCAAGCTGTGACAAAACGTTCAATATTATCCGAAGTTTCACAGGTTTTTGATCCATTGGGCTTGCTCACACCCTATATAATACTAGCAAAGATAATGCTACAAAACCTGTGGACTCTAAAAGTGACCTGGGATGAGACATTACCGCAAAGCTTATCAACTCAATGGCGTCAATTTAGGGAACAGCTTTGTGACTTCAACGCAGACGAAATACAGAGACGAGTGATTTGTGACGAGCCTATAAGCATTCAGTTACATGGTTTCGCAGATGCATCTCAAGTGGCCTATGGGGCCTGTATATACATTCGAAGCAAAAATAAACGTGGTGAAGTGAATGTGACACTTTTATGCGCGAAAAGTAAAGTGGCACCCTTAAAATCTCAAACGATTAATAAACTTGAATTGTGTGGTGCCCTACTTCTCACACACCTTACAAAAAAGGTACTCTCTTCAATGAGTTGTACATTTGATAAAATCTTTCTATGGTCAGATTCATCAGTAGTGTTATGTTGGATAAATAAATCTCCTCATGAACTACAACAGTTTGTTGCAAATCGAGTATCAGAAATCCAGACACACACAAATGTTAGTGATTGGCATCATGTGCGTACACATTGTAATCCAGCAGACCTGATATCTCGAGGCGTAAATCCAAATAAAATTGCAGAATGTCCACTTTGGTGGGCTGGGCCGGAATGGTTGTGTTTTGACGAATCTGATTGGCCTAGCTCAACAATTCCTGTGCTTGAACAAATCCCTGATTTAAAGACGAATGTTAATACCTTTATCGCAAGCACGGCCAATTGGTTTCCATTTGAGAAATTTTCAAACTTTGTGAGACTGAAACGAACATTTGCATGGTGCAATCGTTTCATATTCAATTGCAAAAATCCTAAAAATCCATTATCCGGAACTTTGAAAGCACAAGAGCTGTCAGAGGCTACAATATGCTTAGCAAAAATTTCACAGAAAGAGTGTTTTCTTGATGAAATCACTAGACTGTCTTCGGACAAATTAGCTAAATCCTCTAGTATTATAAGATTGAATCCTTTTCTCGATTCACAAGGTTTGATTCGGGTGGGAGGAAGATTGCGACTGTCTCAATTTCCTTATGAAAAGCAACATCCTCTTTTATTAAGTGGAAAACACCCAATTTCAAAGCTTTTACTGATTCATGAACACAAAATCCTATTTCATGCTGCACCTCAGCATCTTTTGTCGTCAATTCGTGAGAAATACTGGATAACCTCCGGTAAAAATTTATCAAAGCGAGTTGTTCATGAATGCATGCGCTGCCAGAGAATGAAGCCTAATCAAATAACTCCTATCATGGGATTATTACCAAAATCTAGAGTCACTCCATCTCCACCTTTTTATGTGACAGGTGTCGATTATGCGGGACCTTTTCAATTATCAAACAAAAAGGGTAGGGGAGCGAGATTGCATAAATGCTCTATAGCCTTATTTGTTTGTTTTTCCACTAAAGCAATTCATTTAGAGCTCGTGTCGGAGCTCACCTCAGAAGCATTTTTGGCAACATTTCGAAGGTTTGTATCTCGGAGGGGCAAACCACACGATATCTACTCAGATAACGGCACTAATTTTGTCGGTGCCAAAGCCGAACTGATTGAATTAAGCGAGTTTTTTAAAGAACAAGGTAATTCAATTGAGCAAACAATGTATAATGATGGATTGTATTGGCATTTTATTCCAACTCATTCCCCCCACTTCGGGGGATTATGGGAAGCGGGGGTAAAAAGCACAAAATATCATTTAAAGCGAGTCTTGGGGGAAGCTCATTTGACCTTCGAAGAGTTCTACACAGTGTTAGTCCAAATCGAAGCTATCCTAAATTCCCGTCCAATAACTCCATTATCCACGGACCCCAATGATTTCGATATCCTGACACCCGCTCACTTTCTGATTGGAAGACGTTTAACCAGCATTCCGGATCATGATTATTCCTCAGTACGAATGAACCGATTGTCCCGCTTCCAATACCTCCAAAAGTTGCAGCGAGATTTCTGGACCAGGTGGTCTAAAGAGTTCATTGGGGAACTACAAACGCGCACCAAGTGGACTAAAACCTTGGGCAATTAGAAAATAACACTCTCGTGCTGATTCGCGAAGATAATCTTCCACCTTCCAGATGGCGCTTAGGGCGCATCGAAGGCCTGATTCCTGGACCTGATGGAATCTCCAGAGTTGCCAACGTCAGAACAGCGAATGGAATTGTGAAACGGTCATTTTCAAAACTGTGTCCGTTAGTGTCGAACAAGCAATGACTAGTTGTTGAAAGACTGACTGTCTTCCAAGGGGGGGACATGTTACGTAAATTTAGTGTTGATACGCCACTGGCGAACTTTCAGTGTCCGTATTCATAGACTCGGTGTGGTGAGGTGGTCCTGTCAACCGAGGTGATGATGACATGAAACAATGCACCTTATCTGCAGGGAACAGTAAACATAGCTGAAGCCACATGCAGAAAAAGGGACGAAAGTGTGAAACCAAAACCAGACATTCTTTAGTACCAATTGGGATTAGGCCGAGTTCTGATCATCAGTTGACTGCTCATTTTACTGTATTCTATAATTCATTATTCTTATTCCTTTTGTGTAATTTCGACGAATATACATATTGTTCAAAAGTTACGCCTTGTTCAGTGTGTATACTTCAAATCCTATAGAAGAAAGTGTATTACCAGAATCAGTAACCTATCAAAATACAGTCCACTAAAACCATCTATCGAAACACCAAAACGAAATAACAGGATTCGAGGTCAAAATGGACCACTCCGAATGGAATCGTTTCAGTCTCCCAGCAATCGAACCTTCACTTACCTCTAATATCTTTTTCGGTCCCGTTGCTTGTCGATTTTCGAGGTCTGCCCTTTGTGTGGTCTCACCTCCCTCGGATGGTAGACCGGGCGTCTCTGGTTTAAAGGCTTTAAAGTTCTGTTGGACTGGTGATAGCTTTGACTACCCCCCCTCCCTTTTTTGCTCGAGCTAGGAACGTTTCTCTGAACTATTGTGGAGCGTAGCTCCTTACCAATTTTTTCCAGCGATTTTGCTGACTTAATTTTTTCCCCTAAATCAGAATCAGTAGTAAAGATTGGCCGGTTCTGGCTCTCCGCCCTAGGTCACCGTCCTCCGACCTTGGGCGGAGTGACCTTGGGCGGGAGTGACCTTGGGCGGGAGTGACCTTGAACGGGTCTGACCTTGGGCGGGAGTAACCTCGTATAGTGAAGTGTCGACAGCACGCCCTTGAACGCGGAGGTGACCTTGAGGGCGAGACAAAGTGACCTTGAAGGAAGGTTGTACGAATAACCTTCGCATATGTGACCTTGGGAACGAGTGACCTTGAGTTGTAGAGAGAGAGAGAGACCTCGACCTTGGAGAGGGAGGTGAAAGCGTGTGCGACCTTGAAAATGGGAGTAGGCTGGTCGAGGTCGTTTTGGTAGAAGTGGGGTGCTGTGTTACGTCACATATCCCAGTTCCTATAAATACATCATTTTATCGTCTGCGAGAGCATAGTTCTCCTAATAATACGGAAGATACGCACCACCAACTCGCACATAAAAAATATACCCGCTCAAATTGATTGGGAATATAAAGTGTTTGCAATAAAAGTGTACGTGAACTGTTATATGTAAGTAAAATTATTTATATACTTTTTACACCTCTTTTCACTCAACAAAGAAGAATTTATAATGGCAGCTCCTAAAATTGATTTGTTAACGATAAATAATCGAATTAACGAAGACAATGATATTATCAAGCAAACTGTTATCTCATCACTACTCTTGAATAAAAGCTATGTGGTCAAGAAAATATCACTATGTGGAACCAGGTTTGGTAGGAGCGGTTCTGTAATATTGTACGATGAAGAAACTGAGGCTAGTCTGAAATGTTGGTTGCCCAAAAGAGTTGTAGAGTTGCTGAGTGACAGCGACATTGATGAGATGAATTCTTCAAATGGTCTTTATACTCTAGCATATTTGGGCCAGAGTGAGCCATTATATGTAGGTGCAAAAACGAGGGCTCTCATCAAGTTTGACTTCAAGCAAAATTAATTCGGAATTATTCTACTTAATTATTTCTGATAGGTTTTTTTAGTATAGTTTAGTGAGAAGGGTTTAAAAATTATATGATAATTATTATTACATTAACACAAGCCACTAACGCAGATCGTACCGTTTGCGGTAAGTAATAAATTAGGTTCCAAAAAGAATTCAATGAAAGACAAATCTCCCAAATAATCTCATCATTACCAAACTTTTTTTTATCATTTACAGACTCCTGTTCCCCAACATGTGGATGTATTATTCTAGTCAATTCTGGCCGGCAGCGGAAGACATCAAATCAGCAGTGAGCAGGTTGAAATGTCAGTTCTCTGATTTGTCACGTGATGCAATGCATGCGACAAATTATGATTTGAGCATATGCTTCGATCGAGAACAAGTTGAACGACTCTGTAAACAAGCCGAACAATATAGAAAGGGTTATATGTTATGCGCCCGGTTCGAATATGGTAGCTTCACTTTGGAGGAATTTCTTGAAGCAATGGTGGGAGAGGACTTGGACCAATTTCTGTATGAAATTTTTGATTTCCTATCAAACAGCCTGATACGGAAGTACAACTTGGGGGTAATTCCAGAATCATCCGACAACGAGGAGGAAGAAGAAGAAGAATCGAAATGATGATATTGCTAAGAGATGCTCCAATCATACTATTATCATTTGCATGTATATATATATAAATTATGGAATGATGATGATGAGCTCGCATTTTTCATTGTCTATCAATCAAGAAATAAAAAACGATGATTTGTAAAACATTTGTTTACTTTTATTCAATTTAGTGCAGATACATGTGTCGATAATAATAATAATAATAATCATGATGATAATAAATAATAATGAACATAATAATAATAATAATGAAAAAACTGATCTAATACAATTATAGGCTTCGAATGCTCATGGTCGGCTGTGGCGGTGGTGGTGGAGGTGGACGGAGGCTAGAATTTGCTCCAGATCTGTAGAGTGTATTCAAGGAGCACCTAACTGTATGGAACCATCTAGTGCGCTATATGTCAAAAATGCATCGTGAAGAATGAGCGCATATACCTTGGTATTAGATGGAAATTTCGATTGGCGTGTCTCAAACTCCAACTTGATATCGACAGTTGAAGATTTCAATGTGTCCGGTTGATGGCTGCAGTCTATGATGAATAACGGATTTTTTCTAAACTCCTCAATACTCATCATTGGTTCGCTCATGTCTTTACCATAATCGCTTCGTTGGAAATTATCGTATGCATAATAGGCTACAGCATCTAACTTCTTTCCAAAATCCAAATTCCACCGTTCATAAGGGTAAACTTCCGAATTCAAATACAGTCGAATATTGTTGACTCCCGCATGAATGAATTGGGTGGTATCCTTGGATCTATTATCTGTGTTACCAGAATTTTGGAAGCCTATGATAATGTACCTTGGTCGCTCGAGACTATTGGTGGTTTTAACAGCCCAAATGTCTGAAGATGTTTCACGAATTGACGGTAATTCATACAGATCCCACATCCTGTATGCAATTTTCACTTTTGCTGTAGAACTTTTATTGAGACGGTTCAGTAATTTCAACCTCTGCTTATCCGATGGCATAATATGTCCTATCTTCCATTCGATTTTGTTAATCTCCACACTGGCATCAACTTCTCCTATATAGCAGTTTTTGAATGATCGAGCTATGATGAGTATCAGCTCCTGTTTCACATTCAATATACCTTTATTATAATCCTCAGCGAACCCCATTAAATATTTTAGCGGTAGTTTTCCACTGAATATGTGACTAGATTTGTCTAGAATTGGCTGATTTTCGCTATCAATTCCCCATCCGACTGTTTCAAGAAATTTAGCGTTAGAATCTCCATAAGAGATCATGCTCTTCATTGTGGTAGTAATGCCTGGTTTTCGAATCATACATACTTGTTCGCCACCCATTTCATAACGAATTTCATCGAAGAGGAAGGCTAAGGTATTGTTAGATAGATAGCAGGATTTCGTTGCATCATCTGGTGTGAATTTCCCCTCAATATATATGTAGCTATCAGAAATATCGAGTATCAAATCTTGAAAGTTGACAGCTATCCTGATTTCATCAGAATTCTTGAATGATGGTGAACCATATGGTTTGTATGTATGCTCATGTAGGCTAATTAGTGAATGATCGAAAATTGGTTCATCAAACACCTCCAATTGTAAGCTAGTAAAACTTGTGACAACCATTGTTCACTAATTTCTACTCGTTCGTCGTCGTCTTTGTCGTACTGTCAGACCAATAGATTCCAAAAAATTTATATCGCTCGCAGATAATCTATGACGTCCTACCTGACCGGTGAGCTGTCTTTGAATGAATCCTCTACCCCGTTTACACTTCTTCTTAACGGTAGTGTGTAGAATAGTGGGGTTTGCAGCGAGAGATACACGTTTTGATTGGTTTCCGAAGCAGAAACCCATTTTTCCAAACCGTTGTAATAATTAATCGAGCTGTTTCAATTCCAATTTTACTATAATCTTCTCTCCGCGAAAGTCAACTAATCGGTCATTATCATCCAAAATTCTCAGTGTGATGTTGTCGATAGACTGACGCCCTGTCGGACTGATTGGTAGATATATAATATTTTTCGGCTCCTTTGAGAGTTTGTATCCAGGCTCCACATCGACATCGAACTCGTAAAGCGTGTGAACCTCCTCACCATTGAGGTACGCTCCAGTAGTGATATTACAATCAACCCGTATCAATCGTACCTTTATGATGTTCACAGGTAAAGTGGATTCATGCAAAACATTGGGCTTGTAATATTTCGGTTCAAAGCCCAAGACTTTGGCTATAGAATCGTTAATACTCAAAATTAACATAATTTCGGACTTGAGTTCACATTTGAGCGTATTATTGTTAGCTCGAAGGGAGAATACATCATCAATATTTCGCCCATTCAGCGGAGTCCAACTCTCTATAGCCTTTTGTATTGCTCTATTGATTTCATCTATCTCATAGGCGCCTGGTGGTATCTGAAGAACAACGCTTCCCTCTTCGAACCAAATACCTAATTTGTTATTTGTCTCATCTATATTGAGTATAGAGTTGTATGAATAGAAACCGTGTAACCCCAAGCCGTAAGTATTCCTTACATCGAGTTCGATTGGTGGAAAAAAATCTGCACTCAAGATACTGCGATCTCCAGAAATGGTGAATGTTTGCGACATAACTTTTTACAATTGGAAAAGCAAACACAGCAAAAACCAAACAACAAGCTTCAGTGTATACAGCAGCAGTAGTAAGAAGTATCAACCTTATTGCTGCCTGCAACAATGAAGAATGTTCTTGTTTTCGTTCGGCGAAGCATTAATATCGAATTTATTGTTAGTTGCCACATTTACATCTTCTATTTGACAAAAGCAGCATAATATTTTTCTTGGTATCGGCCCATCATTGACATCTGCGCTGGAATGGTCACTATCCTCTTGGCGGCGGTGTTCGTGGTGCTCCTCACAAAATCGATATTTTGATACATCTTGATCGTTGCGTAATTGTTCAGGTAATTTATCCCACACTAGAGCTATCTCATGTGAAGCGCATCCGATTAAAACCTCTTTCGGCATATCAGCGAGCTGTTTCTCACTCATCTTCAGCAAAGATCGTAATCTCGAGTAAGCCAATAATGCGTGCCCCATTTTTCTATCCATATTATAATACGTAGTTTCCACTCTTCGACGAGAGAAATTTCAAGCACAAATGACCACACCAGACTGTGTTGTAATCCTGTTGACGGTCATAGTTATATACGATTTTGATAGCTTTTGATCCCCTCCTTAAATATTTCACCAACTCTTCGGGTGGCGGCAAATCGCCATAACTATCATAATATTCGACTACCCCACCACGTTTTTTATAAGCAACCCAATGTGTCCCTTTACCTCGAATACCATCGAGATTCAGAATGGCTGATTCTATGTGGCGCGGTGGAGAATTTGGTAGATTATCCCTCATAAATATACCTCGAAAGTTTGGAACACCCATTTTCTCTATGTATTGTGATAAATCGATGTCCGTCAACGCCCTTCGAGGTAACCCTGCTAGTTTTTTGAACTTTGCGGCTTCAAGTAAATGCCCAGTCCTTTTCGGTACGGCTTCAAATATACTCCTTTACCGATCTTTCCTAGAGCGATCGCCTCCAAATGTCTATTATGACGATTCGCTTCAGAGAGTTGCTCCCTACCCTCTTTAGCTGAATTAATAGCTCGAGCTATACCAGCACTACCTGCAGCCAAACTCCCCAATGCCGATAATCCCGCAAAAATGGGTATGAGTGGAAGAATTCCTCCAACTTTAGGAATTGGTATAATGCGAGGTGTTCGGATATTATTCTTTCCACCAGCCATCTTGACGAATTTTCTAGCAGCTCCAATCGCCATAAGAGAAGTCTTGGCCAAGTTTTTGGCGAGTGCCCCCTTCTTTCCCACTTGTCGCAACACATTGCGAACTTTGTGCACTATGCCGGACCCAAAAGCAATTTTTCTCCCACTCTTGGTAGTATTCTTCTTCTTCCTCGACACTCGACGTTTCTTCACTCCGCTGCTGCATCCCATACCAAAACGCCTCTTTCCCTTCATTATATTGGTAACAAGCCAAGATGCGGCCCTCTCTCCTGCAGATGCGTCCTTTGATTTAACACGTTTCCACGCGGATTCTTCCAATTCCTTATCGGCAGAATGCCTTGCAGATAAATCGTTCGGATGCTTGAAATATACGATATCGTGTTCCTTGCACGCTCTATCTAATTGGTTAATGCCTGGATCACCTCGAGATAATCGTTCCTGTAACTTTGTTCCAGGACCACAATACTGATAGCCGCCGCGAATATGTAATTCGACCGGTAATTTATTAATTAAAGTATTAACAAATCCTCTGCCAGTCCTCTTTCCTCGAAAACTTTTTTCACCGTTATCGCTTGCCGATGTGTATCGCTTCAGCTTCATAATATAAATGACATTCACAGAGTTTGCGATTCATTATATAGCATTTGACCATCATACAATGCAGATTGTTCAGCAGCAAGAAACATTGCGAGTTGACAACTTCGATGAAAAAGTAGGGTTAGGAAATGGTATAATTACACAACGTCGGCATGGATTCCTACTACCTAATACTATACGCAGTCTCATTATCGGCCCATCAAATTGCGGCAAAACGAATGTTATGATATCCCTCCTCACCAACGATAATGGTTTACGATTCGCCAATGTTTATCTCTATTCAAAATCGTTGTATCAACCCAAGTATGAGTACTTGCGGAAAGTATTGGAACCGATAAAGGGACTGGGGTTTTATACATATAGTAATAATGTGGACATTGTTGAACCGGAAGATGCGAAGCCACACAGTATTTTCATATTCGACGATGTGATATGTGAAAAACAAGATGTAATCAGATCATATTTCTCAATGGGGCGCCATAAAAATGTGGATTGCTTTTATCTAGCACAAACGTATTCGAGAGTGCCGAAACAGCTGATTCGCGATAATTCCAACTTCATAATCATGTTTAGGCAGGATGATATGAATCTACACCACATTTATTCCGATCATGTATCTCCAGATGTAACATTTAAACAATTTCAAGAAATGTGTGCACAAAGTTGGACAGATAGATACGGGTTTCTCGTTATAGATAAGGATAGTGAAATTCATGAGGGCCGTTATAGGAAAGGGTTCGACTGCTTCATATACCCCTAAAACAGCAACTGCATGGACTTCATTCAACCTTTGGATAGCACAATGAGCACACCTAGTAGTGAAATCGCTTCAGAAATACACCTCAAACGCCAACTTGTTGAAGCAACCGATGCGGTAAGGAATAAATTTAAAAGTCTCGAGAGCGAACTCACCAGTAACCAAATGATGTTAGAAAAAGCTTATGAGCCGCTGACAAAACCATTGAAGGTTATCACCGTGGCAGCAACTGCGGCAGTAGCCAAGCAAAATCTAATGCCAGCAGCTACTCCGAAGAGTTATAGCAAACCTTCAACGTTGACAATAGCACACCCGACATATTATTCCACACCAATATCGAGTAATGAGGCGAATGCTGTAGCGACGAAGCCGTTCAAGAAACATGGGGAGTCTGGGAATTTCAGCAATAGCTTTCAACCGCTACCATCATCGCCTCATAACGGAGGACCTAAGTATACAACTCTATTGGAAACACCACCAACATCTTCGTCTCAAATTTCAAGCAGTGATATTACAGTGTATCCTTCTGTAGATGGAACAACCGCGAGCGACTTACAGGGCAAAATGATGGAGCATTTGAGGAATTTGAAAGGAAATAACTCGAATTATGATACAACATATGGCGTTCACATCGATTCCAAAACAGGGGAATTGAAAATGGGTAATATGGAAATCCGATTTCCTGCAGATCAAATCGAATTATGGCGCGGTAATAAGAGAAGCGTAGCGTTTCCAGCAACAACTGGAATATACGATTTGATCTTTATGAAACATGTGCCAAGAACTATCGATGATCAAGATAAAAGAATATACACCACTTTGTTGGAGACTACACGAGCGCCATATAAGAATTATGACATCAGAGAAGGTTTGAATAATAGTGCGAGGAAGAAATATCAGCTAGTCATAAAGCCATTAATCGGCACACCGCATAAAATGAGGAGTCAACTCCTGTTAAATGAAGTTAAAGGTGGTAGAGGAATGAGCAAATCATTACCATACAGAAAAGTCGTGAGTAAACAACACAAAGAGTATGCTTATTGGAATGAAGCAAAAGAGCTGGTTGACCGCCTCCGACTACTGTGGGGTTCTAAAATGGCTGGCCACACTGGACACGATAATGAGATAATGTCAATAATAGAGGAGTTGCGCGAAGAAGGCATCGTTTATTAATGTTATTAATGTATATATATATATATAACATCATAATATATTAAGGATTGATAAAGTCCGTTACTTGTCGATGGTCTAGCCAGTACCAATATAGTCGCCGCAGGTAGAAGATGTCTTATGAAACTATCGATAAATTTGGTCGTAAAAGGAGCAAATCCATGAGTTTTATACAAGGGCGGCCTGGTATCGGATTCAAGCTTGATAGCAATGGAGATTATGATGTGCAGGGTAAACGATTAACAAATATCGGTAATCCGTCGAGTGGTGGAGATGGTGTATCACTGGAGTTCTTCAACCAACATTTGTCTGAGATGAGGGAATCTCTGAATAATATGAAGATACGCATCAAAGATTATCCTCAGATTACCCAGAAGGTTCTCATGATGGCACCTAAGGTCAACGAAGCAATCGAGAAGATGGGCACCATGTCAAAAGAAATCGATGAAATAATGTCGGAATACAACAACAAAATCCAGGGTTTTGCCGAAAGATTATTGAAATTGGAAGTAGAAGTAGCATTCGGGAAGGGGAAAGTCTTTACCCAGTAAAACCAAACCAAATACGAATATGAGAGAAAGATCATAAAAAATACCAATATGCTGCAAACGATGTGGAAACTGAGGGTACAACCAATGACATCACACTTTATGCACATACTTTATCATTCAATGAAAATTGTATAATTGTCTGATTTGTGAAATATATATTAATTATTCAGAAGTTCCTGTGCATCATTGAATTGAACATACACATGTTTCAAGAAAGTGCTCGTAAAACATTATTTTTATTTTACATTCTACATATGTTCTAACCTAACTTCTCGGCATACGCGGGAGGGGGGGAAAATTTGCTAAGTCCTTTTTTTGAATTTTTTTTTTTTTTTTTTTTTTTTCAACTACCTACTCCCCATAACCCTGTTTTGAGGATTTGATTTCATTTAATTTTATTTTGTAGGTGTTTTTTTTTTTTTTTCTTTAATTCACATGTTTCATATACTCATCATCAATTAGTTAAACATCAATCAATTATATTATTAATATTTTTATTTATATACTTAAATACTTTTGAATAAGAACTTACTATGCTAAACTAATAACTAGAAACGATAAGTTTTGATTTTCACGCTACAGCATGTGGGGCACACATCCGACATGCGGATCTGGTGTAGATCGGCTGAACATACGGCACAGGAGAACGACCTAGGTGCCTCATCGAACCTCGTTGTAGAATGCGATGAGGTGTGCTGATATGCTCCAACAGTATTAGGCTGCCTTAGATATATGGAGAAGCATCTATAGCAAAGATTTGTCATCCCCTGCGTCGTCGTCATGATTGTGACCATTGATATCGTTGTGCAGAACAACATCTGCTCATGGCGGGCCCTGGCAACTGACACATCTATCCACTTAGATTGGAACCTAATCTGCTGGTCCCCCTCATCGCACACGTCGTCAAACCCTTCATCGGTGACGAGGTCTACCTGCTCGACGTCGCCTCCATTCACATCATCGTGATTCTGAAACAAAAAAAAAGACACGAATCAGTAAATGGTGCGATAGATGGTGAATAATGTATGGCCGCTACATGAGTGTATGGGTTATGTACTTACCACCGCTTCCAGAACGTTCTCGTCAATGAGGGATACTTCTCGGAGCTTCTTGCAGATTACGCTGAATTCAAGTGCCATCGTTTCTGTGACTAATACGATCGATACAATGTTCAGAACTGTAGAAACTGTTTCGAATGATGCTCTGATAGGATTTCCACATCTTTTATGTCATTGAAACGAGGTGAGGGAGTGGGCGGTGTTAAAAAATCGTAGAACTCTCACCACCATACTGGGAGAGAGGTAGGGAGTGGGTGGCGCTACCCCCACCAACCCTTAGCTTTAGTGGTGCGTATGCGTTTTGCGAATGGGAGTGGGGTGGGACTTGATTATCGAATGGAGGAGGGTGAAAATCCGACTATTGAAAAGAGGAGGATGCGAGTGTTATCACCACAGTGTTTCACAAACTACCAACGAGTAAGTCGAAGAAGAAACAGGAGAAGAAGTAGAAGCAGCAGTGAATTTCCAACCAATATCGCCTCCGCCAATATCATGACGTACCCGAAATCGTGGGATTCGAAACCTCTGGCAGTCGCTTACCCTACTGTTGTGGACGGATTGACAATCTGTCACAATTGTGACATTGGGTGGGCTGCAAACGAGATTAACCCGTGCACTGGAGTGTGTCAGCGCTGCATCAATGCCAATCGCCAGGCGTCACCGGAACCACCATCACGATCGACCTCTACGGCGGCCAACGTTGTCGGAGCAAAATGCATAAAATGTGCCAAGCTGTTGCGTAACACCAATATGGGGATTTGTAGGAATGTGTGGAGGGAGTGTAGCATGGAGCGGCGACTACGGTACCAGCGATGTATCAGCTGTAGCCAATACCGAAATGATTGTTGGAATGGTGTTTGCCACGGTTGTTCGAATGGGGCATATTTTTGCGAGATACTCGGCCACATGTTTGAAAATTCCAACAAACATTTCAAGGCTTGCTGGTGCCTCCCTTATGAGCGTCGGGTGTTCCGCAGAAGCCTTAATATGCCGCCGGTGGAGCCATATTTCGTGCGTGAGCATGGTAGCTCCGATGAAGACGAGTGATTTCGTTTTTTTATACTTTATTATTTTTTTGTACATTTATTATGTGAATATTCTTCAACACAGCAAATATATATATTTCAACTTGAAAACATTTCTCGATTTCATTCTTCATGGGTTTGGTGGGAGGGTAGAAAAAAAGAATAGATATTACCGAATATGTTCGAATTATTTATTATTGAAAAAAAACACACACACTACACTTCAAGTAATAGCAGATTTCTTAATCCAAGAATTGTGCTCCTTAGGATATCCAAGCCATTTGACATATACGTTCTTTCCACTTTTGTCTTTCTTCAAGACTTTCTCCACCAAGTACACTTTTGGATTCTTAGTTTTCAACAATTCCATCTCATAGAAACAACCCTTGATTGGATTGCCTTCAATATCGTCCAGATTGTAAGTTGTCGGATTAGTATTATTCACTTTGGTTATCGTGAATAATTCCGTGGAGAAATTTGCTGAATAACCTTTTTCGAACACACCTTTGAACTTGCTTATTCTCACAACATCACCAACTTCATATTTTGGTTTCGGCGCTATTTTTGGGTGACTATAAGCTTTCAGTATTGTAGTGGGAGTTACTTCAGAGGGCTTCATACCAATTGTCCTATGTTTTTTATCATTGTACGAGTTGGTTAAGTGCGGTAAGATATCGTACCACTTATATTCCCCTCTGGCAGAAAATTCTCGGTAAATCCAATTCTTCACTGTTCTGATTACTCGTTCCACAATCGCCGCCTTCATAGTACTATATGTTGAATAATGGTTCATTTTATATTCCTTCATCAGATTACTGAAATGAGAATTATAGAATTCTTTTCCAAGATCGCTTTGCATGTTTTTCGGTGAATACTCGGCCACTCTCAATATATGTTTCATAGCTTGTGTCACTTCTTGACCGGTTTTACTTCTGATAGGTTTTGTCCATAGATATTTGGAATAGCAGTCAATAACGAATAATATATATCGGTATCCTTTATTTCGTTTTGCATACGTCTGCATTTCGGCTAAATCTATCTGCCACAAGTCTGCAAAACCTTTTATTATGGTTCTTCTTCTTTTGAAATTGCGCCTTGCAGGCTTGTGCAATTCTTCAACAATTTGTCTTTTGATTGGACTTATTTCCATACTTTCATCTTCAAGTAGTTGTGACCACTTTGAACCCCGTTTATATACTGATTACTTTTCTCATCCAACATGTACATATATAAGTGGAATTGAAGGAATGTATCAAGAAATTAAGAACCTGATATTTTTTAATACATTTATTGATGAAACTACATGACTATATACACAAAAAACTATATGACTAATGACTATGTACAAACAAAAACAAAAATCAGTCGAAGATGATGGCATCCTCGAGAATCTGTACCATCTCGAGCTCGTCGAACGCGTCCATCTCCATGTCCTCCATGATGAATGGATCCAGGTAAGCACCCCTTGCTACTGGACGGTCATCCTCCTCCTCCTCGACGTCGCTCTCCGCTCTTCCGATGCCTCCTAAGATGAGGGTGGCATCGGAATCGGAGTCATCTCCATTCCCCATGAGGTCCATACTGATACTACTTCTGTCAGAGGCCCCATCGCTGTCGCTGTCTTCGTCTCCGAAGATGACATCCAATACCCAGGGGAATGGGAATGAAGCGTCGCCAGAGGAATCGCAGGGTCCATCAGCTGCAGGTGCTTCCCATGGTTGATGGACAGCATCCGAGGACGAATCGCAGGGTCCATCATCTTCTTCTTCTCCTCGCCAGTTTCCAACCGCAAGTCGATAGCTGGCTCCGTTGTGGTTGGTGGTGGTGTCGGGCTGGTAGTTGCTTTCCATCTTCGAGAGTTGATTTCGAACTGACTATCTCGAGGAGGAAGCAAGTATTTATATGCAGCGGTTGGAGGAGGGGGTAATAGAAGTAGTAGGGGAAAGAGTAGGGAAGAAAAAGTAGGAGGTCGTAGTCGCTGGGGAATCAATGAGTGGAGATGGTTAAAGTAGTAGGGGGGAGAGTAGAGAGGGAATTAGGGTAGCGATAGGTAGTAAGAAATAAATCGTCAATTGAATTTATTCATATATTATCCAAATCAATAAATACATCATTGTCCATTACTAATTCTACACACATATACAATTTATACATCAACACTATAATATACAACTTATATATAAAACATATTAACATGAAACAAACACATCTAAGTTCGCTCCAAATATTCCTCATTCATCCGATTGAAATGTTCGAGGCGAGACTTCTCCACTTCACAGACTTGGCGAAATTTTCCTTCTGTCGTCAATTGTCGACCTATCTCAGCCAGTCGTGAAAGCAATTCATCTCTTTCTGATGATAAACGAGTAGTTTTGCTTTCACTATCTGTGATCAGTGCATTGACGTTCGCATACCATCGCTTCAATTCACCATCATATTGCCTTATGGCTTCGATAGGTGCTATTGGAGGCGATGGAATGCGCATGTGAATGGGAGCATTACAATCGGTACCATTATTGTCAGCAGCAGCAGCAGCAGCAAGCCCGTTGAACGCCTCTTGAAGATTCGGCAGTTGGACAGCCGGACGTATAATATCCACACTTATAATTCTGACCCGCTCTGGCTGCTCCTGCTCCTGCTCCTGCTCCTGCGCTTGCTTCTGCTCCTGCTCCTGCTCCTGCTCCTGCTCCTGCTCCTGCTCCTGCTCCTGCTCCTGCTCCTGCTCCTGCTCCTGCTCCTGCTCCTGCTCCTGCTCCTGCTCCTGCTCCTGCTCCTGCTCCTGCTCCTGCTCCTGCTCCTGCTCCTGCTCCTGCTCCTGCTCCTGCTCCTGCTCCTGCTCCTGCTTCTGCTCCTGCTCCTGCTCCTTCTCCTGCTCCTGTTCCTGTTCCTGCTGTTTCGATGTGGTTGATACAGCATGATCTCTGCCGGCATTATACCACATGCCAGCCTTGCCACTTCGGTAGGGGTTAGATTTGCCTCGATTTCCCAGAAACTTTCGAAGAATTGATGGACTCCCACCTCTCATCCCCAAATTCTTTTTCTTAGGCGAAGGTTTCCGGCAATCGATTTCAGGCTTATCCAACGATGACGGCGTCAGTGATGGTGAAGACGAAGGTGAAGGAGTCTTCTTGCCGAAAAAGAGTTTCTTTCCTTTCCGCATCAAGACACCACCATTTTCGACGTCGCCATCATTGGGATCTCGAACCTTGGCGCCAACCTCCAACCGTGATGATGCCTCAAATTGGTTTCGGCTCATCTTGAGGCATTTCGAAGGCCTTTCGAATACCCCAGTTGCGGGACCAGCACTTGTAGATGGGGTAGGGCCGGATGGTGATCCTTCAAGTAGGGGCATATCTAATAATGTTGCTGACACGCCTGCCCAAGCCTCATCGGTTGCCAGCAATTCACTATTGAAGCTGATATCCAGGTCTTCTTGATCCACATTCAAATTGCTGATAGACCCATCAATGCCTGAAATACAAATTATGAAATCTATAAAATGAACTACCGTCAAGTTATCGAGAAAACTCACTCAGATTAGGGAGAGATCCAATGTCTTCTTCTTCTGCTGCGAAAGCTGTGGTTAAATCGGTGCTAGGCATCTGAAGAAAAAAAATCATTTCAGATCAACGTAGACTATTTGATGAAAAACTGTGAATCGAAATACAATTCACTAGCAATGATCCATATGGCAACAAAACTTGTACTTACAATTGGTTAATCGACGATGTAGTTGGATTGGCACAAAAAAGATGGTATATCGAGAGTACTCTGGTAGTGGAGCTAGTGGATGATATCTGCTAACAGAATGAGGAGTCTCCGTGTATTCAATGAGTTTTATCTGCTAAGCTCCACCTATTCTCCTTCCACCGCTAATATCCGCCTACATCTCCCCCTTCCTCCCCCACCTAGCCTCTTTTCACCAAAACGAACCTTATCGAAAATGTGTGCGTAGCTCAAGGTCGACCTCCACACAAGGCTGCATTATTCAATGCGAACCAAAATTTCATTCGATATTCAATATTATTGTGGTGCGGCATCAGCTGGCTGATATACGTTATAATATGAATAAAACACATCTCAAATAATCTAAGGAATAATTTATTCAAAAATACGTGTATATAATATATATAAATAATATAATATGTAGACTAGATGAAGAGTGTACAGAACTCGTATCACATCATATGGAGTCTAGATTAAACAATAAATATGAATATAAGCGTATGAGGTTGGGTACAGAGTTCGCATTATTATTATTATTATCGAGGCTCTGAGTGTTCCATCAACATTTTTATCAGGTCATCTAAATTATCGCTAGAATTTGATTTCTCAGCTGTTTGCATTGTAGCAGATATTGCTTGTTGTACCCAAAGCATATTACGTTCAGGACTCGTTTGATAAAATTCGATATCATTGTGCCCCCAAGGTAAAGTTTTAACAGTATTAGGTATGATAAACCGTTTATCGTCATGGTATGAAAGGGCGACTTTGTTTTTCATTTCAGTATAAATATCGTGCCGATCGCTACGAAAAGTATTCATTTTTCTGAATATCAAGCCACCATTTTCTACGATTTTCTTATAATCATCCATCGATAATTCACTTCTAACAACTGGCCTTGAAACACCCTTCGCTTTTTTCAATTCGGAATTCGAAGATTGAACGTAATACGCTTTGGCACCCGTCCCATAGAAGCTCACAATAGGATCATTTGGAAATTCGTCCTTCATATTTCCCACTACTGATTTCGTTATTGGAATATTGAATTTGTTATCTACGGGGTAATTAGATGTGTCGAAATACCTTATATTCTCCTTCATGAAATTATAAAAATTTTCTGTTTCTATTTTCAATATCAAAGAATCCGTATCAGTATACAATAGCCACGATTTACCAGAGAAATGTTTCTTAATGCATTCATACAGAAAGTTATATATAACGACTTTTGATACATCTAATATGCTGAAACCTAAATACAGCGGTTTATCATAATGCACTTTAACTTTTCATGGAATACTTTACAGGTTTTATAATTGGGGAGTGCTATCAATGCATTAGCACCCTTCCTCTTTGTGATACTTTCCCAATGAGTCACAAGTTTGATATCGCTTCTTTTATCAACATTCTCCATGGTTTTGCCATAAACTGAGTTGACCATATTCTTGTATAAACTTTTATCAGCTTTATTTGTACTCTTATTACGCATTTCTGTATTGAGGTCAACATACTTTTTTAACCACGGGGATTGCTTAAATTTGAGAACTCTATGTGTTTTTATCAAGGTCAAACCGTTTTCCATAGCCTGTTTGAGATTTCTGTAATGAACAATATATTTAATTTTATTCGACAAATTAGGAATCAGTTTTTTCAGCTCAGATTTCGATCCGGGTGGAGCAATGGATTCCACGAGGAAGGGTAGATCTGAGTGTGCATCATGTAATTCTTCAGGATAGTACACATCAACTTCAAGGACATACCCATATGGGCTATCGTTTTCAACGCTCATGACATCTAACTCTATAATTTCTTGGTTGGTCAACCACCTAAAATCGGATGTTGGTAGCGGCTGTGACATACTATGACCGTACAAGTTAGTTGCATCTAAATACATGATAAATGTTGATGGTTCATTTGGATTGAAGTTTGGGATGAACTTATTATTCGCAACATGACTCCTCAGACTACATTGACTAATCCCGCCTCTTATACCTTTTTTGAAAAAATGAATCATATCGATGTCGGTTAACAATTCCAATTCGATTTTTGTGTACCTCAACATAGCATCCCACGATAAACCGGGTGCAGTGAAGTATTGGCACGGATCTAACTTGTACGTTTTCAAACAAACATTCCGGAAGTTCTCGAAAACATCACATAATAATAAAACATCTGATTTTAAATAAAGGTCGGAGTAATCACCGAGTGATTTACATTGGAATAAATTCCAAACATGCTCAGCTCTTCGATAATCCTCGTCCGAAATATGTGTATTAGATAAATTATCGAAAAAATCACTTTTTGATGACAGATCTTCATTATCCAATTTATCCATAGACGGTATGAAACTATATGGAAAAACTCCCTTCTGCGTCATGTATTTGAATTCTTCAGGGTCGCGAAAATATCTAGCAGTTTCTACAAATTGAGATTCATTCAAATTTTCGGCCAAGGATTGCAGGGGTTGGGCAAGGAATTTGTAGCTATCCAAGAATCGCAGTTTCAAGAAGACATTCTGATTCACACCGTTTTTTCCCAAATATTCGTCTACTAAAATATGTTTGGTAAATGAAATATATTTTTCCTTAGTTTGCGCGATACAATCAACTCTCTCTTCTCTATCGAATAATTGCTTGATGAAAAGGTGGCTATCGTAGCCACTCATATTATGAAAAAATATGGGGATGAAATTTGGAATTTTAAAGTTCAAATTACATATTGAATGTGCGGCACCGAATCTTTTTTTTCCCGTTAGATGGCAGTGGTCTCTCACTTTGACGTCGCCATATATAAAAGCTTTATCGCAAATACCGCACTCCGTGGCATTAGCGAATTCAACTTCTTCTGCCGGAGTTAATTTTTCCATAGGAACTACACGTTTTAGAAACAAGTTGTATATTATTTTGCAGTCATTGACTAAATTGGATACGAATTTTTTCGCAGCATCTTTTTCACGGAATGTAACATATTTCGTGATAGAATTATCGAAAGAGCATTTGATAAGGTATGCAAATGAATAAGGTTCATGTGCGAATGTTCTATTAGTAAAGGGTTTATTCGGATCTGGCTGACTAGTATGTATCGGTTTCAGAACTGATTCGAAATCTGCATAAATAACGAATGGTACTTTCATCTGTTTCTCAAATTTCTCGAATTTCAAAATGTTTTCAGGTACTGAATTTCCAAATTTATCGACTTTGATCTCTGTGGACGGAGTTGTAGTATATGTATGATTACAATCATTCAGCTGATGGCGTAACAACTTTGTTTCATCTGAGAAATATATCAAACAACCGTCGCAAAAAAAATTCTTATGCGCTTTGGCAGATATCTGGCTAGATACCAGCCTTGATAAATTCTTTATCCAGCAATAGTGGCTATTTCCAGTTTCATCATCTGTGGTCAAAAGTAAATTCACATGTTTACTCATTCTTTTCTTGGAGTAATACAGTGGGCCGACTACATGATATTTCACTTGATGATCTTCAAATACACTCTCTAACCCGTAAACGTTGATGGAACAATCATTGAGAATTTCGAATTTTGGAATGCTACTCACTTTAACAGGGAACTCTATACCCACCAAATTCAGAACTGTAGAATAGTGCGGATATGAAGAGGTTTCGCAAACATTAGCTCTTGCCGGATACCGTGCAGACGTCACAGCCCAAGCGAAACAGCACTCGTCCTGATTCACTATGTTTACAACGGCCTTTTTATTCTCTATGAAGCTAGGTAGCTTCATGTAAGAGCATCCACGCAGAGGGCTGTACTTGTTGATATTGATTTCCAGGAACATTATTTTTTCTAAAGCCCAACCTATAACAATAGTAACATCTGTTAATAATCAGAAATATTTCAAAAATCATACCAACTCACCAGAATCACGCTCCTCGAATTCGGTCGTTTGATTCAATAAGATGTCCTTGAATGTGTCAACCACGGCCTCCAAATCCAGCGATGAATCCATGATGTGATTTGGCGTCATGAAGGATTTGATGTCATGAAGATCTTGGGATTGTAAAATGTATCTTCCAAACACTTCCATATTCACCTTGATGGAGTGGTGAATCGAGATTATATTATCCAATAAAGATATAATGGTTGCCTTATTCTCATTAAAAAACGTATTGTAATCCAATACATCAGTTCTGCATTCCAATCGATAGCTCACAATGCGGCATTTGAACGCATTTTCAATCACATATACTCCGTCCCTATAATTGACGCAAGCGTTTGTCCGATGCTCCAATGTCCTTTTATGCGCACCCATTTTATCGGTTGGAATGGTCTTATTGCAAACAGTACATGTCTGCACATTTGCAGAATTTGCTGCTTGCTGAGTGCCATCTTCCAGTCGAGGCTTCTTTGCAATAGATGGGTTGAAATTTCCCACACATGCAACCCTTTGATGACGTCGTAGATTGTCACTACGTGTGAAAGGTTTAGCGCACACACTGCAAACTAACATTTTGTTTAGATGATTTATCACTCACAAAGAACTATTCAACTTGATGTTTGATGATAGTATTGAGAGAGAACTGTGCTCTCATGGACACAACTATTGGGTTTATATAGGAGGGAGTCATGACGTAACACAGCACCCCACTTCTACCAAAACGACCTCGACCAGCCTACTCCCATTTTCAAGGTCGCACACGCTTTCACCTCCCTCTCTAAGGTCGAGGTCTCTCTCTCTCTCTCTCTCTACAACTCAAGGTCACTCGTTTCCAAGGTCACATATGCGAAGGTTACTCGTACAACCTTCCTTCAAGGTCACTTTGTCTCGCCCTCAAGGTCACCTCCGCGTTCAAGGGCGTGCTGTCGACACTTCACTATACGAGGTTACTCCCGCCCAAGGTCAGACCCGTTCAAGGTCACTCCCGCCCAAGGTCACTCCCGCCCAAGGTCACTCCGCCCAAGGTCGGAGGACGGTGACCTAGGGCGGAGAGCCAGAACCGGCCAATCTTTACTACTAGAATCGAACAAATATTCTTCAGGATGAGATTTCTCAGCAATATCCTTCACTGTTCTACTCATCAAGGGAGTAATGAGCGATTGTCTCACCTGTGAAATATCATGGAACAGATTGGTCAACATTTTTCCACAATCAACTAAGTGAGGAAGGACGCCCTCTTTTATTGTTGCAGGAAGATTTTCCTTTTCTAGTAAGGTGCTAATTCCCTTACCCAAGGCCGTCAATCCGATCCCTAATTGTTCCTGATATGAGGCGTGAGATTTATCCCTATTTATATAAGGCCCAGACATTATCGCTTTCACCTCAGGATTTAGCGAGGGAGGTATAAGTCCCTTGCAATTGTCAGGCAGTGTATGTCTACCCATCAACACTTGTTTTTCCCCTCCATCAAGGCCGTACTTCAATACGTGTGACCATCTCGAGGCCATTGCCTGATGTATATGAGACGAAATACCTTTATTTTTCGCAGGATCATCGCCTAAAATATTGATAATATCTTCCGGTAGCTCTACATCGTTTTCAAAGATTAAAACAGGCGACCCTGGAGCCGACAAATTTTGTTGAGAGATGTTATCATCGACCACCGACGCCAAATCGTTCAGATTATGGCCGTCGACTGTATTTGCGTCTGCCGATTCGTTGCAGACAGGGCCAGAGCCATGTTCAAGTGAATTCGCACCGCCCGGGCTACGACATTCACGACGTTCCCGTTGTTCTTGCGTATCATTGTTATCATGTAGAATCGGGCCGCTCGGACTCCGATTTCTGTAACGTGATGACGTGTAGCTTGACCTCGAGCGAGAACGTCGGTCATACACGGAAGGGGAACGTGATCTGAATCGAGATTCTCTTTCAGTTTCCTTCAAGTGTTTTTCTAATTTACATATTCTTTTCATGAGGTCTCTATTCGAGAATCTCTCGGAAGAGCTACTTCTTTCTCTCTTCTTTTTGGATTTACCCATCCTATGCACCTATCCTAAAAGGGGATTAGTATTAGATTAATGTTAAATACTTACAAGTTAAAACAATTATGAATAACCTGCAACGATAGTGATTTGTGAAAGTAAACACGGCTAAACGGCAGACGCACCGATCGACGAATGAAGCAGATCGGAATGTGCAGCAGCGGAGTAAAGGAGAATAGAGGGGATTTTCTTTGAACACGGTGCGCGGTGTTGCCTAATCGGCGTACTACATAGTTAATAATCAGAGTGATATCGAGGACTGGACGCTGAAATATAATTTGCTCCTTGATCGGTGACCAGAAATTTGGGTATCCCGAATTGACAAATAATGGTTTCAACGAAATGACGAGCTATCGTTGAGGATTCCTGATTTTCTATAGGGATGGCTATCAAATATTTTGTCAAATCGTCCATGAAAGTTAGTAGGTATTTGTTGAATTTGTGTGTTTGATTGAGAGGTCCAACTATGTCGAGGAAAATTTTTTCCATGGGATAAGTAGAGGTAGTTGTAATAGTCATTGGTTTCCGAGTTTTCTTTGTGATTTTATTTTTCTGACAATTTTCACACGACCTTATGTATTTCTTTATGTCTCGATGCATTTCATTCCATTTATAATACTGTCTGATTCGTTTAAATGTTCTGTTTACACCCTGATGTCCGCCGCTAGGAGTGATATGAAATTCTTCTAAAATCTTCTTGATTTCGTCTAACGTTAAATCTTTCTCAATTTTGTTTTGGAAAATGAGAATTTTGAAATCGCAATCTCGGAAAATATACCTGAACATTATTTTAATCGTTTCGAATTTGAGGCTATCAGTTCTGCTCGTTTTGGTCGAAATGGCAAGTTTGTTTATATCATGAGCTTCACAGAAATATCTTAAGTTTGATAAACATGGAAAAATTTCTTCATAGTCGGTTTTGTGTGTTATGTCGGGTTTTGTTCTAAAAAAAAATTGTTCTAAAATTTGTTCTATCCGTCATTCGGTTGCCCCCTTACGAGCAACCCTCAAAAGTCTTTTTGTAATAAGATAAAGCATAAATCTATCGTCAAACTGTAAATATGCAATTCCATGCAGTTTTCTTTCCTGTGCCTTCAGTTCATATAAACTATCGTGGTACTCATTTGGCAGTGAGAATGTTTGATCCGAAAAATAAATCACACTGTAATCACTAGGACAACTATCCAAATCCTCTTCAGTTTCTTCGATATTCGGATTGTTAATTATTTGTCTTTCAATTATTTTTAAGAAGTCGTTGTAGGGTGTAGATGTATGTCTTTCCGTGTTTGAACGAGTCTGGACTCTGTAAATTCTACTTAAGGCATCTGCATTTGTATTGAAACGACCGGGCTTATGGGTTGGGTTAAATTCAAATTCTTCCAACTTCAATCGAAAACGCATAAGTCGGCTTGACGGGTTTGATATAGAGAATAGATAAATTAGTGGTTTGTGATCAGTGAAAATATCGAATCTGCGTCCGTAGAGATAGGGCCGAAAATGCTGGCAACTCCAGACAATAGCTAGAAGTTCTCTCTCTATCGTACTGTAGTTCTGCTCAGCTTTATTAAGTATTCTCGACGCATACGCAATGGGTAGGTCATACCCGATATCCCCTTGACTCAGAATTCCTGAGATTGCATATTGAGATGTATTGGTCGTGAGGATGAAAGTTTCTTGAAAATCAGGATAAATGAGGATTGGTGGACTTATCAATTTCTCTTTTAGTGTAGCAAAAGATTCGTCACAAAGTGAGGACCATTCAAATTTTGCGTCTCTCTTGAGTAATTTATTCAGAGGATGGGCAATTTTTGCGAAGTTCTCAATAAACCTGCGATAATAAGAAGCTAAACCAAGAAATGATTTCACCTCCTTCTGATTACGAGGTTTCTTGAAATTTTTCACTACCTCGACTTTTCCCATGTCGGGCCTTATACCTTCCTCAGAAATTACATGACCCAAATAAGTGATTTCCTTCCGAAGGAATTCACACTTGTCTGGCTGCAACTTTAGGTTGTGCTTGCGCAACCGTGACAGAACGTCAATTAATTTTGAATTGTGGGATTCTAAAGAACATCCGTAGATCACTATGTCATCTAAATATACGAAGCATTTCAAGCTGTGAGTCCTATGAGCACATTATTGATAAGACGTTGAAACGTTGCGGGCGAACCTCTCAGACCCATGGCTAACCGTTTGTATTGATAATTTCCCTCGAAAGAAAATGCGGTACATTGTTTGGATTCGTCACTGAGTAATATTTGGTGGAATCCTTGAGCTAAATCTACAACTGAAAAGTATTTTGATTTCCCCAACTGATCTAAGATTTCTGTTATATTAGGCAAGGGATAGGCATCCGCTTCTGTAAGATCATTATGTTTTCGGAAATCTACAACCAATCTAAACCGTTTATTTCCTTTACTATCAGGTTTTTTTGGTACAATGAGTATTGGGCTATTGTAGGGGGAATTGCTATTTTCAATTATGTCATTATCAAACATTTTACTGATCTCATTTCGGACGTCTTGTTTTTGGAATTTGAGAATTCGATAAGGTTCAACAAAAACTGGTTTCTTTGAGGTTAGGGGTATGGAATGACGAACGGCATCTGTATAAGTCAGTTCATCGTCTTTTAAAGAAAAAGATATCGTTGAATTCGCGGACAATTTCCAAAATGCTATCTCGCTCCTCAGAGTTCAAGTGATCGGTTCTTATTTCCTTTTCCAAAAGGGGCAACCTTTCTTTATTATCCGAATTGAGAAAATGTAAGACGTGGTAATTATTCAAGTTATCAGAGTCGATTTTGTCAATGTCTGACTGATCCAAATACACGCTTTTCTCAGTGGCATTCGAAATACTAATACTTGACTTTGTTCCTTCGATTATGCTATTTCCTATGAATACACCGGGTTTTATTTCTTTTTGAAAACATATTCTGGGTTCTATGCAATTTACTTGTACTGTTTTAATTATTTCTGACCTAGCAGGAACTTCGATAACATTTGTGAGTGGATGAGTCATTTGCAATGTAAACAAGTTTCCGTGTAATGGAATAGATATTGTTGACGCTTCATAATCTATGATAGCCTCAAATTGTGATAGAAAATCCTGTCCTAGAATTCCATCATAGGAAATTGGAAAATTATTGGGCACTATTTGAATTTCATGGGAAATTGCAATATGATCGGCAAGTTTGATTTCACCATAACAAACACCATAAGATAGAACACATTGTTCGGTAATACCTTTCAAACGCGCCTTTTTATCTGGATATATTAACGCATCTCCGTCTGTCTGTTGTAGTTTGAGAATAGTGACGTCGCTTCTCGTATCGACTAACATATTTGCGTAACCAGTAATTGACAGATTCAGTGGTAATTTGACACATGAAGAATTCAAGTTTATATTTACTGTATAGATACTTGTCTCTCTATTGCAATCATTCGAATCAGCAAAATCATGATATGGGTCAGGAGGACGTGATTTTGAATCTTCGGATTTGCTGACATTATTGGATAAGGGAGAAATAGGATATTCGTGATTTGGGATATTGAAACAGGATTTGTTTGACTGACGTGATATAGAATCTGAATATTCTATGCGTTTTTCTTGATCTGAATTAGTTACTAGCATAGAATCGTGATCATTTTGTATCGAATCATGGTAGATAGTAAGTGTTGATGTGGTATTTGAGCTACTAGAAATAGAAGGAGAATCTTGAAAACTGTAGGATTAATTATTATCTTTGTTTGAAAAATAATGACGATTCATTTCGGCATCATGTGAAACGTTATGAATTCGAGTTTTCTCTAGTTGTCGGCAGATTGCATTTCGCGGACCCTGACAGTGCTGCCGCTCGCCGTTGGGCCCTGGAAGTTTCCCGAATTTTGCGCAGATCTAGTCATAGTTGTATTTCCGGAACTTGATCGTGAATTTGTATTATCATATCGATTGGAAAATGGCTGGCTTTGTGCAGGTGAATACCTATTTTGAGAATTTGTTGCGAAATTTCTTGCAGGTTGATTATTATTGGATTTGAATCTGGAATTATTATATTGACGTTCCGATATTGTTCAATTGTATGCCCTATATTATGGCAATAACTACATTCATTTGACACCTGATGGATATTTTCAGTCCTGATGTAAGAATTGTTTGGAAAATTATTTTTTGGCCTAAAATTCGAAGGTTGATGTGAAGAGAACGGAATATTGTTTGAAAAGCAATTCGCGGATGTGTGATTCGATTTTCCACATTTGAAACATTTTCTAGGAGGATGACTTTGATTCCTTTGGTTTGCTATTCGAGATGTTAAATTCCTTTCCTCTTCGCATGCCGCTTCGATGATCAGCTTTATTGGGTCTCCTAGTCCCTCGACGAAGGCTTTAAGAGCTGATTTAGCGTTTAAATTTTGAATTGCTGGAGCAGCTGCATCGTCTTCGCTGGCTATGCATGCGTCCGTTAGGTCTAATGAAAGTCTCTCTATTTTATTTCCAAAATCTCTCACACTCTCAGAAGAATTTTGCCTAGCATTGAGTAGTTCTATTTGAAGTTGGCCTATAGTGCGTTTTTCTAAATACTGGTCTTGCAAGATAATTCTTAAATCGGCCCATGCATTTATCGTTTTGTATTTAATGAAATTGTATGCCTGCCCAGAGAGTTTACACTTGATGACAATTGAATTATTTCCTCCCTTGTTCTTGCCGTTTCGGACATGACATCACAACAAGAGACAAATTTGTGTAAATCTTCCCTATTCCCTCGAAATTCAGGAATCATTTTGAGAGCCAAATCAACTTGGAAAACCATACCGATCGTGAATATAGTCAATATCGAAATTCGTACACTTTTGAGTAAAAAAAAATCGCTTACTTTATACTATTTTTTACAAAGGAGATGATCTTCCGAGATGTCCTCTAACCTGATGTCGTCTGGTCCTGTTTTTTGGCCTGATGTCTTCTAACTTGATGTCTTATCTTGTCTCCTGTTTTCCAGCCTGATGTTTTCTGTGATTGATGTCGCTTGCAGTTGTCCTCTAGCACTGCTTAGGGTCTTGAAAGTGGCTATCTGATCCTGACTGGCCTCCCGAATATATACTCTTCTTCCAAAGTTTCCTGTTCGTCTGAGATGACTGATGACTGGTTGAACGTTGGATCCGTTACCTCTTAACCAGGTTGTCGAGGTGGAGTACTTCTGTTGCACTATAATCGGGGTTTGGTTTTTCCGTCAAACCACCGACAGCTTCGAATGTGTTCTCGGTATCCTTGCAAATTCACTACAGTATTCAGTATCTCAATCCAGCATCCCACCGCTGCCACCACAATTTGTTGGGATGTTTGGATAAAAACAACGAATTGCTTAGAGTCGTTTATTCAAGATGACCGTATATCAGACAACCGTTCGGATTCGTGGTTGGAATTGTAATCCCCGATCAAATCGCGATTTTCATTCAAAACCTTAGTCCGTCGTTTTTTCCCGAAGTTCGTTGACATGCCAACATTACCAAAATCATGTATCTATTTGAACTCAATAAATTGGAACAAGGCAACGAACTTCATGAAATGACCATCAGCATAATATAATATTCAAAATATTAACAAAAAATGTTTAGGCAATACCTGACAGCTAATCATTATTGCGAAACACACAGGGTATCAACCTATACAATTATTATATTCAAAAACATCATAGCAATTACAAAGAAATAGGTATATGTTATAAATGTACTTTACAACAACCTCAGGTCATGGGAACCACTTAGGCAATTATAGCATAAATGCTGTGACTTACACAAAACTATGGCGATCACTAGCACATTTTTTAGCGAATACACTGCAAGTGTATAAGGAGTGCGAGTCCTTGCAAAGGACGCAAGAAGAAGCAGGCGAGCAAGCGGGAGTCCTATTGACAAATAAACTGGTACGCGGGGAAGTCAAAGATTTTTATGGAACCTGTTTCATGGGTTGACTCGGCGAAGAAGTCGAATTGTTGAGGGTATCGAATACAATGCACTGATTACTCAAATATGTCGTTAAAGCGGCATAAGTCGGCACTTCGGTAGAACGATGCTCCATTCCAAAACTAGTAATGGTAGCGAAATCTAATTTCTTCGATAGCATCACAGTTGAAATGAAATCCCATTCATCTGTGGGAAAACCTAAAGTTTTCAAGGCTGATAAATTTTCCGAAAATATATCAATGAGTTTTCTCAAATTTGCGGGATTGTCGGAACTTATTTCGGCAGTATTGTCGATTTCAGCTCAATGCGCTTGAGTTCGAAGTCGTTTGTTGGAATATCGGTCAACCAAGGCGTCGTATGCGATTAAATTATTATCAGAAGATTGCGATGAAGTGCGAACTAGGGAAGCGGGAGGACCCTGTAAAGTAGAGAGCAAGTAATCGAATTTTTCAACATTATTCAGGGAAGTATTTTGATGCACCATTGTGTTGAATTGGTCTGAAAATAAAACGAAAGTTTCATTATCTTCACTGAATTTTCCTTATTCAATTTGTGGAAGGTGAACATTTGAAAAATGAGACGATGCTGAAGGAGGAGCGAATATTGTACTATTGTGCGGAGTTGCAACAGTTTCTTGCACTAACAACTCAGTATACCTAGCTTTGACATCGTAGTAATCTTGCAAGAACGCTGAACGAATAATATTCTCTACTTCCACATCCATATCTGGATCGGTCAGCAAAGTACTGTAAATGTTATTGTGATGCTTCAAGAAATCTTCGTGAATTTCTTGAATATCTACACAACGAAATTTAGATAATGTTCGCACAGATTTATCAGTTTTCGACTCTTCTGATAGATTTACCAGGGCTTGCATATCACTGATGCAGACATTGCGAAGATGTTCAAGTTTCTTAATTTTTCCCATGATTGCTAATTCTAGTGAAACAAATTGAAAAACCCCTGGGAAATAAGCAACAAATTGTGTACCAATAAAAATTATTGTACTAATTTATTTTTATTTTGCCTATGAGCTGCTCTAAATTCGGTGGGGTCGTGAGTAAGTGAAGTCTGTTAGCAATTCTGAATTATTTTCAAATACCTTCAAAATAAGATAAGGTAACAGTGATAAGATAAATAAGATAAGTCAAGTGAGCGCCATGTATTTTATTCCTGGTTAAAATACAAAAACCAACAATCTATGTACAAAGAACAGTAAAAGAAAATTTCAAGCTTAACAATTTAATTTCATGTATGAAATTTGCTATGAGTACAAAAATTGATGTTCAGAATGTACAAAAAATGTATGTTCAAAAATGTACAGAAAATCTATGTTCAAAAATATACAAAAATTTCAAAGATGTCTTAATTATTGAGAAGTTCAATTTCAAGTGGAATTGACCAATTTGAAGGAAATTTGGACTTGTTTCAAGTGATGAAATACACTTACTCCGTCGAATTTCTTCCTGGAAAGTTTCCTTGGTCTTCGGTAGTTTGTTGCACTCCTGTCGGACTTTTGAAGTTCTAGTTGAGGGAGTTCATGGAACTACTTCCAAAACATAGACTTGGTCGACTGGTATGTCCCAGGAGTTCTTACAATCTAGTTCATAGATGTCGTAGGAAACCTTCGTCTCCTGCTGTTTAGCTAAAAGCAATAGAGCGAACAGAATCTATCCAGTATTTGAGTTTCTGTAGTGAAACTTCGATGGAGTGTGATAAGTGAGCCTTCAAACTCAATCACAAGTCAAAATCAACCTGGAGATCTTATTTACAATAATTAAGTTGATCAGAGAAACTATCTTAACAAGAAAAGATATGTACAATTTCAAAATGTTTGACACTGTTGTTATGTGCAAAAATGAACCTGTGAGGTGTTCAAGAGGATTTCAGTGAACCTTGTATGAACAACTTTTTCTCTATGACTTAGTTGGATGGACTAAATTATGTTCTGAATTCTAGAAAAATCAATTGTGAAATTTTGTTTCTTTGATAGAAACTATCTCAGAAAATTAATGTCTGTCTCAAACAGAAAGAAGATATCAAAGATTAGGTAAGTTAAGATAAATACAAGATATAAAGATTGATATCTTCCTCAATATCGTTCCTAGAGTCAAGTTCCCAGAAGATAGATGAGATAAAAATTTATTTAGGTAAGATAAAATAACTGAAGTAAGGAATGGATTACTAGCAATCTTATTGTCAGATTATTCCTATTTGGGAGTGAAATAATAGAGATAATCGACCTCAAAATAATAGTAGATTATACCACGAGTCAATAATGATAGCTATTATTCTCGAGGAATTTTTACGAACCGAGCCGCGTTAGCGGCGAGGGAGTAACATTCCGAGAGAATAATAGCCATTATTGCGAGTAGTATACTCTACTTTGTTTACGACAAATTTATTTATTTTAGATTTTCAATGAACAACTTTATTTGTCGATAACATTTATTTCAGATTTTCAATGAACAACTTTATATGTCAATAACATTCAAATTAGTGACAGTACAATTAATAAACTGAATTGGTCGTAAATTATGATTAACTTTGGAAGAGTTTCCAACACGAATATTTGGAATTTCGGTTGCTGTAAAAGAAGAAGTTGCTTCATTACTATTTATCTGCTGTAGTTGTTTTGTTTCTCATAGACTGATCAATGTATCCTTCAGCTACTTGGGTAGATTTCCAGCCCCCATGACGCTTCAATCCAGTTATATCGCCTCCTCCATCAATGTACAGAGTGGCAGATGATCTGCGATAACAATGGCCAGTATAACTTTGAGGATTTGGCAAGTTTAAATATTTGGCAATGTGTTTACCAATGTCTGCAAATTTGTTTTTTCCTATACGTTGTATTGTACATTTCGATTTTTGATAATTTAGAAAGAATGAATTGGTTTCTACATGTGACGGACGGAGATCGATGTACTTCTTTACAATATTGTAAAACGTACTGTTTATGGTGAATTTTCGTACAATTTTAGTTTCAGTCTTGGGTATTGTTATCAATAACTCTGTTTGGAAATCCTTCACGTCTTCTATCTTCATTTCATAAAGATCGTTTGAGCGGCATGCGCCCATAATTCCAATAACTAATATAACCTGAATCAAATAAGAACATGAATTTTTGAATAGATCAGATTGAATATGAACATTTACCTTATGCAAAAGACAAATTTCATCAGGAGCTCTGTCAATAAATTTCCTAATTTCTTCCATGGTCAGAGTGGAAGAATTCTTTGCTTGAAATCCTTCAGATTTTCTTTTTAAAAACGCTCGTAGTTTCTTATATTTTTCCAGATCGTCATGGTTTATCTTCAACACACATTTAATCATTGGATAGAATGACCATAATGAAGATGGCTTGTATTTCGCACCCAATTCAGCGAAATAGGCCAGCAAAACATTTTCGGAATAAGAGTTTGCCTTGTTTCGAAGACGCCATTCTTTGAACGATGCGTACGTTTTATTATTAATGGATTTCGATGTTTCTGGTATTGAGGTAGATGTTGTTGCTGCAGCTAATTGTATAATTTCTGGTGGTGTACAAGTGAACGATTCTTCATTTTCATTCATTTTAATACAAATACACAAACACTACGCGTTTGACACTGACACTTTTGAGTTTGGTTATATTGTTTCCATGGTATTATTTAATTCGAGAAATTTTGTGATAGGAGTACAAGAGGGAATAAAGACTATTAATCCCTCGCCATTATTCCCTAAGGGATTAATATATGGCATTATACTTCAAAAACCACAAGTATCATACTTATATTATTTATTAGTCGTAAATAAAGTATCTTAGAGAAAGATAAACTCAGGTGATAATGAAAATCTATAATCCAGCCAACAGGTGAATTTAGCTGTTTCGAAGTGAGCAAGCAAAATCTTACGACAGATGTGACATTCAGTCTAGATACATAAAAGTTTGCTACTCACTCCAAAAACAGGTTCAATCCTAGATCTCAGCTGGAAAGTATTTTCTCTGGGAATTCAAAGTGAGCAATCAGAATAATTCTGGTGGATCTCCTTCAAGCACCAATATCTCAAATTTGGTAAAAACACCTTGGGAATAGATTATACTTGGACTTCTAGAAGGCTCCAATCAAGCTGAAAGATAATACAAAAATCCGGCAGAAAAACTATTATTTCATAACCACATTTTCTTGAGTTCATAAACCTCAAGAACAAAAATACACTCATTATTTTCTCAATTCATGAGTGAAAGATAAATACGTTCAATATTAATCCTCCTAGTTATAGGATTATATTGAAGATAAAAAGATACAAATAAATCTCAACACGAGAGCAAATGGCGTCTCATCAAATCTAAAATTTGATATTTCTCTAACACCAAATAATCATGAAGAAATTTGCAAAAGATACCTCTTCACTTGTAAATAGAAATAATCCAATTTTCAGTTCAAATAGCAGAAGCTACAATTTAAATTGACATATTGAAAAATCAAATCATCAAAACTTCGATGAAGAAACCATTCATTACCTGTATCAGGTTTTTTATCAGAAAAAACCTTGTCAAGCGTCTTCACTCTAGGACAGATATTTCAGGAAGAGAGCGAGCTCGTCTTTTCTTTTTCCGTGCTCCTATTATTTTACTCAAAACGCAGACTCATGTGGTGTGGTGTTGCCAAACTTTCAACTTTTTACGAGAAACTATTAAATCTACATTGTTAATATTTTAATTAAACCTTATCAATCAAATATAGACCTATCTTTGGATTAGTATCCAATCTGAAAGTTTGATTGATAGTTTCAATTAGTGTTACCTGTTCCATTAAGCCATGAAATGATTGAAATTAGCCAGTCACAAGTGCAATGGTTTGAAACTGATTAGAAGCGACAACCATGTGACAAGCAGAACGATCATGTGGTTTACTTACCTGTCCAATTCCCACTATTCAACCAATCAACAAACACTAACGACGAACAGTATACGAGGTAAACCAAAAAGTATCATCGAAAAGGAACAAAAATCTACAAGTGTGAGATTTTTCGTTACACACCACCCTAAGTCACAGAAAAATTTTGAAACCTCAAAATTTTTAATAAAGCAAGGAAAGAGAAATGACTTGTCATCCTAGAAATTTTTAAATGTAGAAAAATGCCAAAAAAAATAATGAAAATTTTGTTTTACTCCAATGAGAAGGGACATCTACATAATGCACCTAGTAAATTCTAGTATTTACCAGACTTAAACTACCAACTCTGCGAAATATCAGCAATATGAATGGCAGGGAATAATGACTCGAGGCCTAAAAATGTGAAGATAAATTTTGTTTTACTATAGAAGAAGGAACAGAGTTTCCATGCACCTAGTTAATTATAGTATCAACCAAACTGAAACTATCACTCTGCGAAACATCAGCAATATATGAGCGATAGGGTATGTGATTCTTGTGAGAGAAGGCCCCCTCCGTCCAATCAATGAGGAACGAATGCCCCCATGAGAGCTTAGCCAGGATGCTCTTCTCGCTGCATGATGTTCTGCTGCGCCGTTGAGCAATCCATCTCCTACTCGCCCCCAAGCTTCCATGGTAGCACCCGCACCAGCACATGTCAGAGGGAAAGATCCTGCTCTCAGAAGGTCACAGGTGGAACAAAAACAAGCAAGATAATTATTGACAAACAAAAAACCAATCGCCACCTTACAATTGGGGTAGAAATCCTACCAGCTGAAACAACTGGAGAAGCCAGTTGGGAAAAAACTCTAAAGCGGGAGTGTTCCCATTGGTAACACTGTGGGCCGTCCCCTCAACAAAACGGATTACGCTGAATCAAGAAGGCACAGTAGCAGCCAACCAGCACTGTGAGCAGACACCCGTAGGTCTGTCTGTCGGGCCGACCTGCTGCCCCCCAATACCTGCCCTATCAGCGGTCCTGTCATCAAGAACAGTTCGGCTGAACGCAGTCCACACCCATTACCAACGAGTCCCTATATCAAAAATTAAAAAAAAAATGAATACAGTTACCCTTGGAAGATCTGAAGATGTAAAGATCTGAAACTATGAAGAAGAAAAGGAAAAAAAAGTAGAAAGATAAGTTATTATATTGAAAATACATGTTCTGACATTTCAACTAAGGAAAATTGAGAAAAAAATATATATAACTATACTTCCAAAAATAATCAGAGATAACAAGCCAGAATAAGATAATGAAGATAAAGAGATTCTTGATAATTTCGTTTAATCTGAAATATGAAGAAGAAAATACAAAACAAAAGTAAAAAGATGAGTTATTATCTTGAAAATACATGTCTCGACACTTCAACTAAGGAAAATTGAGAAAAAAAAAATCTCAAGCCAAGAAAAGATACTTAGAGAAATGATTATTCTCCCAACATAGGTATATAAACATTCTCCAAGAAAGATAAGATAATTTCCATTGCTGAAAAATATCAAGACACTATACCTTCAAAAAAAACAAAGAAAACAAACCAGAATGAGATAATGAAGATAAAGAGATTCTTGATAATCTTGTCTATCACATAAGATAAGATAAAACATCCCAAAATGTTTACTCAAGTCCTGAGTCAATCAAGAAAAAATGTTCTAGTAGGTCATCTAATCTATAATGAATTCCATGAAGAAAATGTGCACTCCAGAGCTTAGCACGAATCGAATTCCATTAAGTCGCAAATTTGTCAGGAAATCTACAGAATCAAATGCACTTCGAAAGCCTACTACCAACCAAAAGAGACGACAAGAAACACATGAGCTAGACAAAGAAAATCAAGAAAAAGGAACAGATAAAGAAAAGAAAGTTGCTTGCATGACGATGTTATTGTCAAGCAATTTCAATAGGTTTCAACATTAGAGTGTTTTTCTTTTTCAGAAAGGACAACACAAGTTTTCAGCAGGTCACTCCATTTAGGAAAGTGCACTTCAAAAGCCTGCTCTACTAACCAATGAGTCAACTGAGAGAAGAAAGAGAAACACTCAATGTGAACCTATCAATACAACACAACATTAAGTTGGTGTATTAAAAACGTGGGCCCACCCCTACCCTTGCATCTATGGAAAGGAAAGAAAGTAGATGCAGCCAAATAGAAGAAAATGTTAACAAAAAAAAGAGAAAATAACTATGTTTTAGATTCCTCATCAGAACTGGTTTCATCAGGTATTTCATCATCATCAGAGTCCAAGGCAGTTACATCAAGCTGAATGTCTTTCACGTGGAAATTCCCCAAATCCTCACCATCACTGTCAACCAAGTTGTAAACCAGTGGTGAAATAACCTTCTTCACTACACAAGGAACATAACGAGGTGCAAGCTTAGCAGAGTAATCATTTATAGCTTTAGATAAAGTAAAGTTTTTCTTCCAAACATAATCACCCACATGAAATCTGACATCTCGTTTTCTGAAGTTGTATCTTTTAAAAGAATTTAGATAAGCTGATTTCAAGCGTTTCCTCACGTCCTCATATAAAGAAGGCATTTCCTGGACATCCTCTAGACAATTTATTTTATCACCAATAATAGGCATATTGGTGGCATTCTCAGATATTTTACCATAATAATCACCCTTCAAGGGAACATTTCTAGCGAAGGTAATAAAAGCAGGAGAATAATCTAGAACATCATGTTCAGCTAGACGAATATCTTGAGCTATTTTGAAGATGTCTTTATCCCAATCTTTATGATTTTCATGAATAAAACATTTCAAAGCAGATACTATTACTTTATTTACTCTTTCAGTGTGATTGATTTGAGCATGATACCTGGCATTGTACCATACTTTTTGAACTTTATATTCTTCCATGAATTTCTTAAACTCTTTACTTATGAAAACTGAGCCATTATCACAGCTAAATATCTGAGGTACACCAAAAATTAGGAAAACTTGATTTTCAATAAATTTTATGATTGATTTTGAGGTAGCCTTTGACATGGCATGTACAAGAACAAATTTGGTTAACCAATCAACAACTACAAGAAGATATTGGTTGCCTTATTTAGACCTTGGATAGGGACCTAACAAATCAGCCGAAATAAGTTGGAAAGGAAAATTTATATTTTTATATTGACCCATAAGACCAGCTTGAGGCAAGTTAGTAGGCTTACTTGCAGCACAAGTCCTACATTTTCGTACATGTCTGTAAACTGAATTTCTCATATTTGGCCAATAATACAACTCTATGATTCTAGATAAAGTTTTAGATACTCCGAAGTGACCAGCGGTCGCATCATTATGATACATTTCTAAAATTTCCTTGCGATTTCCTGAAGGGACTACAATTTTCCATTCGGACAAATTGCTTCTCAAAGGTACTTTACTGAAAACATGTTTATATAATACATTATATAATACATCATTTTCTACACGAAACGAAAGATATGACTCTCCTGCACATTCTTAATCATTTTGGAATACCAGTTGTCAGGTTTCAATGTGGACATATCTAAAACAGCTACTTCATCAAGTGATCGAGATAAGGCATCAGCCACTACATTTTGACTCCCTTTCTTATAGACAATATTGAATTCATATTGAGATAATTTTAATAACCATCTAGCAAGTCTTGGTGAAGGATTTGGCAAATTTTGTATCCAAGTGAGAGATGAATTACTTAGTACCTTCAACGTAACATCGAAAATGTTCGATCCCAAAAACAACAGCTAACAATTCCTTCTCACAAGTGCAATACTTTCTTTGACACTTGTTCAAAGTCTTACTTGCATAAGCGATTGGATGCTCCACACCATCATCTTCCTGATATATGACTGCTCCAACTCCAAAATCAGATGCATCACAAGCAATTATAAAAGGCTTAGAATAATCTGGACTAGCCAAAACAGGTGCAGTCGTCAAGCACTGCTTCATTTCCTGGAAAGCCTTGTCTGCTTCCGGTGTCCAAGTAATGGGCTGTCCCTTCTTTCGACCATGTAGAAGATCAATGATAGGTGCGCACAGAGAAGAGAAATTTTTCAAAAACCTCCTATAATAACCAACTAAACCAATTAATCGTCTGATTTGGGTGGTGCTCTTGGGAACAGGGTAGTTCACTATGCTAGCAACTTTTTCTGGATTCGTGCGCAATCCATGCTCATCTACTGAATAACCCAAGAATTGAAGAGAAGATCGACAAAATTGACATTTTTCAAAGTTGATTGTTAAACCTGCTGCTTTCAGACGCTCATAGACTTTTCTTAAAATTTCCAGATGTGTTTCAAAATCAGGGGTAGCTATAATTATGTCATCTAGATACCAGAGAAAATTTAGCATCCCTTTAATTCGTTATTATAGATTCAATTAATGGCAAAGGATAACTATCTTTGACTGTCACTGAATTTAATTTTCTGCCATCAAAGCATACTCTGAAATCACCATTAGATTTTTTGACTAGCCAAAGAGGTGAACAATAGGGAGAATGACTTTCTCTGATAATTCCCATTTCCAACATAGAGTCAATTTTTTTATTCAAATGTTGCATCATTGCATGAGATAAGGGATATTGTCTTACTTTGAATGGTTTACTATCACCAGTGTCAATGTAATGCTCTAACAAATGAGTTCTACCTAAACCATTAGAAATTTCCTTAAATGAATCAGTTACAATTTCTAATTGAGATTTTTGTGTCTCAGATAAATTTGTTATTGACTGTATAGTGTTCACGACTGAAAGGGAAACTAAATTTGACTGATAAGAAGAATCTCCAAAATTTACTTCAATTTTGAAAGTTTTTAAGAAATCAACCCCTAAGATTAAGTTATGAGTTACCGAAGGTATAAGCAGTAGTTTAACAGTTCTACTAATATCGTCTAAACGAATGGTAACATTCACATACCCCAACAAACGCTGTAAAGACCCATCCGCAGTTGTAACCCGCAAAGAATCGTCAAAAGTTATAGGAATATTTAATCTATCCAAAATAGAAAAAGCTGGAGCACCCAGTATAGAAGCATTACTACCTGTGTCTACTAATGCCAAGATACTCTGAGACCCAATAGATACATTTAGATAAGGATCATCCCCTTTTTTAACAAAAATTGGACTAATTGAAGATACATTTGGCCTATAGAAATTCTTTACCCTATTCAACCATTCCTTTCATTCAGATAGCTCGAATTTTACTGTGGAGTCGACGACTTCGACTGACCCTTGCCTTTGCCTTTGCCCTTGTAAGTTGGACTCTGATGTGATGGAGAAGCTTGGTCTGGACAATGTTGTGAAGTACTGGCGACGGCGTCCAGTTGCACGGCACCAGATCTCCCGTTTTTTGAGCAAATGGGACAATTTGTTTTCACAGCACCCTTATGACCACAACCAAAACAAATTAAACTCCTGGACTTACTACAATCCCTAAATAAATGACCTTGAACACTACAGTTCCAGCAACGAGCAGAGGAAATTACAGAAATATTTTTCAACTCAGATCAGGTTCAAGATAATCAGCTTTCTTTGTAGATGGAGGCTTATATTTTTCAGACCAAATTCTAGATTCTTCAATCTTTCTACATAAGTCGATGAATACATCAATTGTGTCAATGTTATGTAAAGCTAGTTGAGAAATGAAATATGGTAGCATATTTCTCCTTATTTTATTGACTATGGTTTTCTCATCAGGTTTGACTGTTAAACGATCAAATAATCCTTCCATATTTGAAATAAAAATGGTTTCTCTCTCATTGGGACCTTGAGTTCTATTTCTTATTTCTTCCAATGAATTCTCATCATAATTATAAGGTAAAAAGTCATCCTTCAATTTCCTAACAAGCTCATTCCAATTTGAAAATCTAGATTTATTATTCATGTACCAAGTCCAAGCTTGTGATCTGAACAAATCCCCAGCAGAAACAAATAAGTCGTTTTTCGAAACATTTCTAGCAACCCTCAGAGACTCAACTTTTTCCAAAAAAGATATAACTGATTCTTTGTCACTTGAACCAGTAAAATAAATATTCCACTTATATGGAGCAATTGATTTAGAAAGAGGAAATTGTGTTACATCTGGTATATTTGGTAAATTTGGAGTTGATGTAGTAATTGGGGATGGAGTAACTTTCATATCAAGATCTCCCTCTAAAATCAGAAGTTTAAGTCTTAAGTCCTTCTTTTGATTTTCATGATCAATACTGACTATTTTAATTCTAGATATTCTACCAGAAACATGAAATAATCTAGAAACAATTCGTTTATTATTATATTTTTTTTTTGTCATTTTCAAAAGTATAAGCCTCAATCATAGCAGAAAAACTACCATCAGCTGATTCCTGACTCAATAAACCTCTCAGCAATTCACGCTTGTTGTCAACATCTCCTGTAGGTTCAACACCTCTAATTCTGATTTCATAATCAAGTTCGTCCACTTTCAAATGACCAGGGTCCATTCTATATTTGGAATCTGCCATTTTTAGATATCAAGGTAAAAGAAAATTCGAATAATATTTAAATTACTGAGATAATTCGTAGTCTTGCAAAAAAAACAATTTTTATGAAATAATGTCCAAAGTTCACATCAAGCTTAGTCAACAGAATAACTGTTCCAAATGCATAGATATAAGAAAAAAAAAAACAAAAAGCTAACAAACTTCCAGCTTATAACACCTAATGTGTAAACACGTTAGGGCGCCAAGTTGTGTACCAATAAAACTTATTGTACTAATTTATTTTTATTTTGCCTATGAGCTGCTCTAAATTCGGTGGGGTCGTGAGTAAGTGAAGTCTGTTAGCAATTCTGAATTATTTTCAAATACCTTCAAAATAAGATAAGGTAACAGAGATAAGATAAATAAGATAAGTTAAGTGAGCGCCATGTATTTTATTCCTGGTTAAAATACAAAAACCAACAATCTATGCACAAAGAACAGTAAAACAAAATTTCAAGCTTAACAATTTAATTCCATGTATGAAATTTGCTATGAGTACAAAAATTGATGTTCAGAATGTACAAAAAATGTATGTTCAAAAATGTACAGAAAATCTATGTTCAAAAATATACAAAAATTTCAAAGATGTCTTAATTATTGAGAAGTTCAATTTCAAGTGGAATTGACCAATTTGAAGGAAATTTGGACTTGTTTCAAGTGATGAAGGACACTTACTCCGTCGAATTTCTTCCTGGAAAGTTTCCTTGGTCTTCGGTAGTTTGTTGCACTCCTGTCGGACTTTTGAAGTTCTAGTTGAGGGAGTTCATGGAACTACTTCCAAAACATAGACTTGGTCGACTGGTATGTCCCAGGAGTTCTTACAATCTAGTTCATAGATGTCGTAGGAAACCTTCGTCTCCTGATGTTTAGCTAAAAGCAATAGAGCGAACAGAATCTATCCAGTATTTGAGTTTCAGAAAAATCAATTGTGAAATTTCGTTTCTTTGATAGAAACTATCTCAGAAAATTAATGTCTGTCTCAAACAGAAAGGAGATATCAAAGATTAGGTAAGTTAAGATAAATACAAGATATAAAGATTGATATCTTCCTCAATATCGTTCCTAGAGTCAAGTTCCCAGAAGATAGATGAGATAAAAATTTATTTAGGTAAGATGAAATAACTGAAGTAAGGAATGGATTACTAGCAATCTTATTGTCAGATTATTCCTATTTGAGAGTGGAATAATAGAGATAATCAACCTCAAAATAAAGTATCTTAGAGAAAGATAAACTCAGGTGATAATGAAAATCTACAATCCAGCCAACAGGTGAATTTAGCTGTTTCGAAGTGAGCAAGCAAAATCTTACGACAGATGTGACATTCAGTCTAGATACATAAAAGTTTGCTACTCACCCCAAAAACAGGTTCAATCCTAGATCTCAGCTGGAAAGTATTTTCTCTGGGACTTCAAAGTGAGCAATCAGAATAATTCTGGTGGATCTCCTTCAAACACCAATATCTCAAATTTGGTAAAAACACCTTGAGAATAGATTATACTTGGACTTCTAGAAGGCTCCAATTAAGCTGAAAGATAATACAAAAATCCGGCAGAAAAACTATTATTTCATAACCACATTTTCTTGAGTTCATAAACCTCAAGAACAAAAATACACTCATTATTTTCTCAATTCATGAGTGAAAGATAAATACGTTCAATATTAATCCTCCTAGTTATAGGATTGATTATATTGAAGATAAAAAGATACAAATAAATCTCAACACGAGAGCAAATGGCGTCTCATCAAATCTAAAATTTGATATTTCTCTAACACCAAATAATCATGAAGAAATTTGCAAAAGATACCTCTTCACTTGTAAATAGAAATAATCCAATTTTCAGTTCAAATAGCAGAAGCTACAATTTAAATTGACATATTGAAAAATCAAATCATCAAAACTTCGATAAAGAATCCATTCATTACCTGTATCAGGTTTTTTATCAGAAAAAAACTTGTCAAGCGTCTTCACTCTAGGACAGATATTTCAGGAAGAGAGCGAGCTCGTCTTTTCTTTTTCCGTGCTCCTATTATTTTACTCAAAACGCAGACTCATGTGGTGTGGTGTTGCCAAACTTTCAACTTTTTACGAGAAACTATTAAATCTACATTGTTAATATTTTAATCAAACTTTATCAATCAAATATAGACCTATCCTTGGATTAGTATCCAATCTGAAAGTTTGATTGATAGTTTCAATTAGTGTTACCTGTTCCATTAAGCCATGAAATGATTGAAATTAGCCAGTCACAAGTGCAATGGTTTGAAACTGATTAGAAGCGACAACCATGTGACAAGCAGAACGATCACGTGGTATACTTACCTGTCCAATTCCCACTATTCAACCAATCAACAAACACTAACGACGAACAGTATACGAGGTAAACCAAAAAGTATCATCGAAAAGGAACAAAAATCTACAAGTGTGAGATTTTTTGTTACAAAACAAAACGCAAGAAAAAATTTTATGGAGCGATCAACACTAGTATAGAAAGATGAACGATGAATCCGTGGTAATGCAAAATCAAAAATATACCTTCGCGAATTCGAAAGGACGATTTCGTAGCGAGCGTGTATAGAGAAATAATCAGCTGTTCGTAGTTTGATTGAAGTACAGGTCAATGACCGATGGACATCGACGATAATAATAAACAAGGATCGACAAATATGCGACAAAATCAAATCTTATCTATCGGATCTGTGCGTTTCTCGATTGTACTATCAGACGAATTTTGCTTGGTCTTAAAACAAATAAGGCTAACGGTCCTGATGAAATTCTACCCATTATCCTCAAAAAATGTGCACCAGAATTAACACCGATTCTCTGCAAGTTGTTTACCGTCTCGAACAGTTCGGGTATTTTTCCATCATGCTGAAAGACAGCTAGAGTCCAACGAATCCCCAAAAAAGGAAACGAGAACCTGCCCAACAACTACAGGCCCATTGCCCTGTTATCAGTAATCTCCGAAGTGATGGAGAAAGCCATCAACATTGAGCTCATCAAATATCTGGAGAGCTCAGGAATCACCAATTATAGACCATACGGCTTTCGCCACCAAAGATCTACTGGAGATCTACTTGCCTACGTCACCCATTTATGGCAAGCTTCATTAGAAAAACACGGGGAATCTCTAGCTGTCGCGTTGGACATATCGAAAGCATTTGACCGTGTTTGGCACGAAGGACTCCTCCACAAACTACCACCATACGGCTTACCACCTCAGCTATGCCATCTCTTATCGAGTTTTCTTTCAGGCAGATCGCTTCATCTGGTGGTGGACGGTGTATCGTCTGATACCATTGGCATCAATTCCGGCGTTCCACAAGGATCAATTTTGGCACCTACATTATTCCTTCTTCATATCAATGATCTGTTGGGAGTAATATCTTGCGCCATCCACAGCTTTACAGATGATTGTACCCTCCATACTGCGTTCTTCCAGAATTCCCATTTCTTCCCAGGAAACTAAGAACTCACGGTGCAGGCAGGTCAATGCTGTCAATGAAGACCTTGCTGAAATCACAGCCTGGGGAACCAACAACCTAGTTGAATTCAACGCCACCAAAACTCAATCCTGTATTTTCTCTAGAGAGGCGGAACTCAGTATGCCCGACATTGTTATGTCTGGCACCGCCATCTCCACCAAGCCCACCATATCTATGCTCGGTATTTCCATCAGCAATACTTTTTCATGGGATAATCATGTCAGATCCATCGCAAAAGCTGCTTCACAAAAACTCGGATTCTTGTTCCGTGCAAAAAGCTACTTTACACCTCAACAGCTTCTCATGATCTACAAAGCGCAGATACGGCCTGTTCTAGAATACTGTTTCCACATATGGGGTTTAGCACCAAAACATACGCTGATGATCTTAGATTCCATCCAGAGAAGAGCCATCCGCCTGGTGGGTGACGCCACACTCACTCACTCTCTGACATCATTGGAACACCGTAGAAAGGTAGGCAACTTTTCACTTTTCTATCGATACTTCCACGGGAAATGTGCTTTGGAAATCTCTGCTATCATCCCTTCACTAGCAATACCAGTCAGACGAACTAGACAAGCCCAGTCAGTACATCCTTTCGTTGTCAACCTCGAAAGATGTCGAACATCACTTCATCAAAACTCCTTCATCCATAGAACGGCTAGGCTCTGGAATTCATTGCCTGAAGAAAAAAAATGCCAATAGCTACCTCTTATCATTATCCTCCCTAGGAACGCACGATGTTCTTTGAACATTATAGGGATCCCCTTTCGTGCGCTCCAAGCGATAAAAAAAAGCGCGGGCGATCCCCTCCAAATCTCTGATAAGGAACTGACCACGAGCTGTCCAGCAACGATACGGCGAAACACGATATACGATACGATATCAATAAAATGGCGAATTTGGAATTCTTAGGCGGCGTTAGACGCGGGAACAAAACTATTAATCAAATACTTGCCAGAAATTAATGCAATTTTCACGATGCAATCACGAAATCGAGGTATTTTTACCAGCGGGATGACGTAGTTACAATGCCTTCACGATATTATGTGAATTTGGCCTTTTATGTGCAAATTTGGAAATTCTCCGATACTGAATTTTTTAAAGATTTTATATTGAAAAAATAGGAAAGTAACAGGAGATAACATCCGTCTCAAAGAACCAATTTTGCAGATCGAATAACTCGATTGAAAAGAGAGAAAAAAATGGACTGATGACCCTGGTACTTTCAGTTAAATTGTAATGTAATTCAGCAAGCAATAATGAAGATCAGCACTAAGAGACTTACCCAATGATGATCCGTAAGCTAGCTCAACGCCGTGACTAGGTGCTGGACGGGCCGTTTCGGAACTCTGTTGCTGCCAGAAGAGTCTTAGCCGGTTACTCAAGTAACCTTCAGCTACACACATACAAAACGATGCACACGCGGTATATAAGCACTGAATTTCAGAATTATAAGAGGAATCGTCCAATATCTGGGAGAAATCAATATAAGAGCGGATAAGCGTGATTTTCGGCAATTGTCAGTATATCGTGCCTGATGCTGATCTTTTTCTGTCTTGATGCGACACACTGATAACAGGTTGGTTTCCGCACTGATAGTAGGAATGCGCGGACTTGTCTTCTCAGTGCTGATTAAGAAGGCACGGTATTTTGAATATATTAATATAGAACTAATACGTTCTGCAACATATATTGAATGTTGTTGATTATATAAGAATTATATATGTCAATTTCCTTCACGACTTTCAAATTCCCATCGCACAGAAGTGAACGGATGTTGGACTCTACTTAGGTCATTTCGCAAACTTGAAGAATTTGGGGGTCTGCGTCCAACAGATAGGTTAGGCACATTAGCTGAGGGTGGTGGGGGTATTTTGTTCTCTTCGGGTCGCTCGGTGTCTGTTTCGGGATGGTCTTTTATTTTAGGGTTTCGTATAGCTAATAGTTCGTGCAAAATAAACATAGTTAAAGAGTCCCAACACGATAAAAAATCATATGCCATGAAAATCCTTTGAAACGGTGTAGCGATCGTGTTTAAAAATTTTTTCAATAGAAATTTCATGATTCTGAAACAGCAATATACTCCAATGAGGCCACTGGTAATAGCCCCTAAAAATACTAAACACCCATACATTTTTCCAGGGTTGAATTGGCTAGTTTGTCGAGTTCTTTGGCATTGAATAAATTCAAAGTGAAAAAAACTTGTTTTTCTACCTGAGCACTGGCGAGTTTCCGTATTATAATATTTCTTAAACTTCTCTTTCAATTCCACATAGCATTTCGTCTTGGACTTTTCTGCTTTATGAATCCGTGTATATCTTACCCATTTTGTTTGTTTGATTGTTGACCGTGTTCTTGTTAAATTCTGGTGATAGGTGATATAAAATATAAACGATTATAGGCTCTAACGGCTAAGTAACTTTGTGTTTTCTGCCTTATTTCTATAGTTGCAGGTTGACATTCCATTATATATAACACCTTTCTATTTATCTTTCCTACATTACCGAGTTGATCTTGAAACAAACTAACTACTGCGTTCGGGGCGCTTAGGGCTGAAATTGATCGATTTTTCAAGATTTCTTGATGTAAAAGGCACCTTCGGTAAACAGTTTGTACATATATTTCATCTAGATTTCTTTTTAGAGATTGTCCTACATATAAGAACTTTTTATTCACATAAGTTATGAAGCCTTCGGCATCCACTCTCATGATATTCCATTTTGAATACTGGATATTGGGATCGTATTCTGTCACTATTAAGCGTTTATGTTTTGTCATCCATACCTCCCTATTGCACACGAGATCGAAGCTTTCAATTCTATAGCAAAAATCTTGTCATCAACTTCTAAGAACTGGTGTTCTTGTTCCCTGTCAACTCTTTCTAATATTAGGACGGCTTTCCCATCGTATAGGACAATGAAGTTTTCACAATTTTCTGTTTTCAATGGTTTCCATATGGTTTCAGCAATTATGTAATCGAGGCAATACCCTTGTAGGTATTGACATACTACACCGTTCTGTAACATAAGTTCATTTTCATTTAGTCTTGCGGTGAAATAATTTGTTAGCCTTATTTTTCCGCTGGCTATCACGACCACCTTTTCCCATTTAGTGTTTCTGCAATTGAATTCGTCTTCCCCACAAGCCCCGACTTTGGTTGATGACCCTGCTAGTGTTATGAATGCAGTTAGCGGAGAGTTGCGCTCCAATTCGACTCTTTTGTTATCAAAACCGCGATATTCTTTTGTATCGAGCATTTTTTCACATCTCTCTTTTTCTATCTGATGTGTATAGGTTAATAATTTATGTTGTACTGGACTTGCATGGGACCACATTCCACAGTTCTAAATGAAATTCGTACCTCCAACAAAACAGGTATTCACAGGAATTTTTTTCATTCGACTTCGCTCCAGTGCTTGAGCGGTAATTTCTCTCGTTGTATAGTCGTGTACAAGATCGAGGCACCCTGCTACCTCTCTTAAAGAGATTGCGCTACGTAAGCTATGGGGTTCCTCCAATCATAAGCTATCAAATCGCTGGTAGCTCGGCGATCATAATTAGTTCGGAAACTATGATTGTAATCCTGAATAATTCCTATATTTCCTTATTATTTTCGGTTTACTTAGTAGTTTTTCATCTTTTGTTTATCTTCTTCCTAAATTCTTGAATCAAAATAACCGACTATCAAAAATGTCACACCTCACAAACTAAGATATCGTCACTTCAGAGGTCGGTTAGTTAGCTTTCACAAGATTGATTATCTACTATAATTTTTGATCATTTCATGAGTTTTGAGGTCGTAGCCTGCTTGAATATTGTCACGGAGTGGCTCGGACCCTCCACCTCACGTCAGGAAATGGTGATCCTCCCTACCTCTGTACCATGGGGGTGCGCGCGATTATTCCTACCTTTTGAGGTGGATGACTCCTCCGTGAAGGGCTACCACCCCAGCCACGTTCCCTTGTGGGATATGCCGAGCTGTGGGGTTCAGATTCATGGGGGTTGTTATGGCATGCGAGAGGTGATCATGACCTTAGAGGAAGTTGCAGTGAAGAAGTAATGAGAATGTGACTTGAGGTTAACAACATTTAATTAAATAAAACAAAGAGGCCTGTGTACAGGGTGTCCCAAATTCGAGCCTCATCATTGGGATCTCGGAAACTAGAAGAGATACGAGGTCGGTTAAATGGAGGCAAAGTTGCGCAATTTGGTGCTCATTAAAACGCCGCTTTGATATTTGGAAAATTCCGAATACTTCCGAAGATTTTTGGAAAAAACCGAATATTCGCGATTTCATTTTTATTTTTTTATGACTCTGTTTGAATAGATATAACAAAACAAATTACACATTCTCATTGCTACTTTTTCTGTTCTACAAGATGGTGTTATCAGATTTTCAAAGACGTTTCGTATTTGAGCTGCCATCATCAACTTTGTTTTTTTAAATACGGCCCTGGATTTTTTATTATGGATTTCAAAAGCTACTAATGTCCCAAAACTAATGATGTATCGCACTTATTCAAAAAGTTTATATTAATAGCATTTTCCATAAGAACTCATGTGTTAGAGAGAGAAAGAGAATAGATTTTTGGTAAGATCTTGGCAGGACATCGTTAAAATGATTTTTTCGAAAAAGAACGATACATCATTGGTTTTAGTACCTTAGAACTCTAAGAAGCTCCTAAAAATTGAAATAAAACAATGTGTGACAATAGGCATGATGTTTTAATTATTCCAAAAAAAAGTCAAACGAAAACTATTAAATTGAATACCCAATGAAGGTTAAAGCAAATATTCAAATTGCAATCCACCTGCTTGAATGCATTTTCGTGTTAGTCTGTGAAGTTTATGGATGGCACGCTGAATGGTCCTTGCAGGGATAGCCCTGATCTCCCTTAATAGGTCTTGTCGTGAAACTTAAAGATTTTGTGGCGTGTTTCGATAAAGACGGTTTTTGAGAAATCCCCAAAGAAAGTAGTCTAGAGGGTTTAGGTCGGGGCTTCTAGCTGGCCAACGTACGGGACCTTGGTTTCCAATCCATTTATTAGGGAATAATTCGTTTAATAAATTTTTAACACGTCTCCCATTATGAGGTGGTGCACCGTCTTGTTGCCACCATAGTTGACGTAATCCTTCCAAAGGTTCTTCCATTAAGGAATCCAATATATTGGTCCTTATTAATTCTGCATAATCTATCGGAATTTAAGTTTCCTTCAAGAAAAACGGGCCGATAATTTTATTGTGCCACATACCGACCCATACGTGAAATGATTGTCGTCCCTGAGGTCTTACTTCTTGATTCTGCCTTGGGTTTTCTATTGACCAATAGTGATCGTTATGTCTATTAAATAGTCCATCTGTTGAAAAACTGCATTCATCTGTCCATATAGTTTTATTTAGGAAGTCGTCATTTTCATTAATTCTATTTTGCAACCAGTTACAAAATTGTAATCGTCTCTCAGCATCGCCCGGTCTTAGTGTTTGACTAATATGAATTTTGTAAGGTTTATATCCACGCTTATTTAAAGATCTTCAAACTCTCATTCGCGGTAATCCTACTTCTTCTGCGAAAACTCTAACCGAAGCTCGGAGATTATTATTGGCCTTAAAAAATAATTTAAAATTATTCATTTTACTTTCTACTTTGTAATAGTTTTCAAACTTACAGTGTTCAAGATAATTTGTTCCTTTTCTGGATCGATTCGTCTTCCATATTCAACTCTTGGCTTAACAAAACTTCCGTACTGAGCTAAATTATTATCAATATTAGCAAAATAACTATAATGCGGCTGCCGTCTCTCTGGATATTCCAACAAATAGCGCTCACAAGCCGTTTTTGAATTTCGATTCGAAATATAATAAATCCTCATCATGTCTCGTTTTTCTTCGTTAGAAAAAGTCATTTTGGTTTAATAAGCGTTAACGATTAGTGAACGCACAGTGAACTGGCAAAATATTGGATAATTTAAACATTAACAAATGAACTAAGATAGCCGAAGTGCACGATGCACCGCCACTTTGATAAAATGCAATTATTTTTGTAAATATAGCCTAGGGCCTACAGTTTGAGGGATGACACTTTAATTACATTATTTATTAACCACCCACTTTTATGTTAGTTTTTCAGTTTTATGCAATGCGCTATTGCAAAAAAAGTTTGTTTTTAATCCTATTAAACATCTAATTTTTGTCTCTCTCTAACACATGAGTTCTTATGGAAAATGCTATTAATATAAACTTTTTGAATAAGTGCGATACATCATTAGTTTTGGGACATTAATAGCTTTTGAAATCCATAATAAAAAATTTAGGGCCGTATTTAAAAAAACAAAGTTGATGATGGCAGCTCAAATACGAAACGTCTGTTTGAAAATCTGATAACACCATCTTGTAGAACAGAAAAAGTAGCATTGAGGATGTGTAATTTGTTTTGTTATATCTATTCAAACAGAGTCATAAAAAAATAAAAATGAAATCGCGAATATTCGGTTTTTTCCAAAAATCTTCGGAAGTATTCGGAATATTTCAAATATCAAAGCGGCGTTTTGATGAGCACCAAATTGCGCAACTTTGCCTCCATTTAACCGACCTCGTATCTCTTCTAGTTTCCGAGATCCCAATGATGAGGCTCGAATTTGGGACACCCTGTACATAGGAATGACGACTACTAACCTCTAACAGGGAAGTATAACAAGTGGGTACGTAGTTTTAAAAAGGTATCAGATTAGTATAGATGTAGTTTTCATAAGGTATTAGTTTATTTAGAGGTCAGATAATTTATACGACGCTATAAAATTAGATTATATTTTATCATTGCTCATGTAAGATGGAAGTAGAGGCCATGGCACCATATCATGAGTATATTTTTATATTGAAACTATCATTGGGCACCAAGGATGTGTATACGACGCTATGAAAGTTCGGACAACTGGAGATTGTTCCCACAAATTACGTACTTAGCCCACTCGACTGTCTTGGTTTTTCCACACAGTCGAGAGAGCTAGGTACGTAGTTTATGAGAAAAAAATCAAGACACTCGAGTGTGCTTTTTTTACTTTCTTTTGTTTTCTGTTTTGTTTTCTATTGGCAAGTGATTATTTAGGAACTTGTGAATTTTTTAGTTTTTTCATCGTATCTACCGAACTATTGAATTCAGAGAAAAATGATATACGGATTTTTTGTAGATTTTATCAAAAGAAATGATTTTGTTTTCATAACATTTTCAGATATTTCCAGTTGTTTTCGAGATATTTGGAATTATCTGAGAATAAAATTTTCAACACTTTTGTTCCATCTTCCAATCAACAAAATGAAAAAATATTCCATGGTTCAGTGGAAGTCGATGAGCTTCATCTATCGATAATCTTTGTTTTTCAATATATCTTCATAGTACCCTGTGGGTCGTGAAAATTTTTTTTTTCATATTTTTCACTTTATTTCCTGTACTATTGGGTTTACAGAAAAAATTATGGGAAATAATTTGTAGGAAATGTTCCAGTAGATAACTTTGCACTTCTGATAATTCTCGATTTTTCCATTTGTTTTCGATATATATTGAATTGAAAGGATTTCAAATTTTGATGTTTTGATTTTCATTTGTTTTTTATTTTCTGATGTATGCACGAAAAAATGGTTCAATAATAATTTGTTGCGTCATCAAAGAGGCATACGGTGCATTTTTCAAATTTGGATTTAGTCTATTGGTTCAGGAGATATGTCGTTTTAAAGTGAACCGTGCTTTTCGGAAAATCTCCTTGAAAAACCCACTTGGAATTTCCCGACCCTGCTCAATTTCAATAGGCTTCGTCTCTCCCTGATAGAGGTTTTTTTGACAAAAAATGAAATCGATCGGACCACTTTTGCGATTTGTAGAGTGGTTACAAGGAACTTCCGGTGAAAAATCGAAAAAACCCGGAAAAACCACCTTAGAGTTTTCCGATTTCCTTCATATTTTAATGACATAATATTGTTTGGAGTACAATAAGATGGCAAAATTTCAAGTCGATATGTCGAAGGGTTCCGGAGATATATCGATTTATGATTAACACAGAGTACAGACAGACAGACAGACCACACACAAAAACCAAAGTTGCTCAAAATTCGATGGGGATCATTTTCTCCAAAGTAACTATACCTCTATCTCGCTTAGTTTCCGAGATAGCATTTTTGGCAAGGCCGTAGTATACTCCACTATTGGTATAGCGTCGTATAACAAGTGAGGTACCTAGTTTTTGAAAGATGTAGTTTTCATTAGGTATTAGATTTAAGTATAGAGGTCAGATAATTCATACGACGCTATAAAAGCAGATGATATTTGATCATTGCCCATGTAAGATGGAAGTAGAGGCCATGGCACCATATCATGAGCATATTTTTATATTGAAACTATCATTGGGCACCAAAGATGTGTATACGACGCTATGAAAGTTCAGAGAACTGGAGATTTTTCCCACAAACTACGTACTTAGCCCACTCGACTGTCTTGGATTTTCCACACAAACTACGTACCTAGCCCACTCGACTGCCAATAGGGACTGAAAGAACAAAAACAAAAGAAAGTTGAAACTTTGCCAACATATTTCTTCTTTGTGGGAAATCAAGACAGTCGAGTGAGCTAGGTAAGTAGTTCATGGGCAAAAAATTTAGACAGTCGAGTGAGCTAGGTACCTAGTTTATTGGCGAAAAATAAAGACAGTCGAGTGTGCTTTTTTTACTTTCTTTTGTTTTTTGTTTCGTTTTCTATTGGCAAGTGATTATCTAGGAACTTGTAAATTTTTTAGTTTTTTCATCGTATCTCCCGAACTATTGAATTCAGAGAAAAATGTTATTGGGATTTTTTGTAGATTCTATCAAAAGGAATAATTTTAGTTCAATAATATTTTCAGATATTTCCAGTTGTTTTCGAGATATTTGGAATTATCTGAGAATAAAATTTTCAACACTTTTGTTCCATTTTCCAATCAACAAAATGAAAAAATATTTCATGGTACAGTGGAAGTCGATGAGCTTCATCTATCGATAATCTTTGTTTTTCAATATATCTTCATAGTACCCTATGGGTCGTTAACATTTTTTTGTTCATATTTTTCACTTTATTTCCTGTACTATTGGGTTTACAGAAAAAATTATAGGAAATAATTTGTAGGAAATGTTCCAGTGGATAACTTTGCACTTGTGATAATTTTCGATTTTTCCATTTGTTTTCGATATATATTGAATTGAAAGGATTTCAAATTTTGATGTTTTGATTTTCATTTGTTTTTCCATTTTCCGATGGATGTACGAAAAAATGGTCAGATGATAATTTTTTGCGTCATCAAAGAGGCATACGGAGCATTTTTCAAATTTGGATTTAATCTATTGGTTCAGGAGATACGTCGTTTTAAAGCGAACCGTGTTTTTCGGAAAATCTCCTTGAAAAACCCACTTGGAATTTCCCGACCCTGCTCAATTTCAATAGGCTTCGTCTCTTCCTGATAGAGTTATTCCTCACAAGAAATGAAATCGATCGGACCACTTTCGCGATTTGTAGAGTGGTTACAAGGAACTTCCGGTGAAAAATCGAAAAAACCCGGAAAAACCACCTTAGAGTTTTCCGATTTCCTTCATATTTCAATGACATAATATTGTTTTGAGTACAATGAGATGGCAAAATTTCAAGTCGATATTTCAAAGGGTTCCGGAGATATATCGATTCATGATTTACACAGAGTACAGACAGACAGACAGACAGACCACACACAAAAACCAAAGTTGCTCAAAATTCGATGGGGATCATTTTCTCCAAAGTAACTTTACCTCTATCTCGCTTAGTTTCCGAGATAGCATTTTTGGCAAGGCCGTAGTATACTCCACTATGTATAGCGTCGTATAACAAGTGGGTACGTAGTTTTTAAAAGGTATCAGATTAGTATAGATGTAGTTTTCATTAGGTATTAGATTAGTATAGAGGTCAGATAATTCATACGACGCTATAAAAGCAGATGATATTGTCGCAACTCAGATGTTCGACCTCCTACGGATCGCAACTTGGCTACTCGCTTGGCTTAATGAGAGGATTTTGATCATTTCACCATCCAACCCCATTCACCCCCAAATAAAGAGACCGGACAGTTTTCATAGAAAAATAACATTTATTAACTGAATGAAAAGTTTTATGAATAGATGCTGCCACATGGCAGGTTAACCAAAAGGGAAAAAAGATCAACGCAAAACAACATTGGAAAAAAACAGCACTTACATTATTACGTCTAGCAGGGGGTTGACCAGCAGGCTTGAAGTTGGGAGGACGGCGAACATTTTGATTTTCACTAGAATGACTTGTGTCAATAATGAATTATGAATAATGAATAATCAATGCCTCATCGATTCGGGTACTATTTATATTCGGAATCGATGCTAGGTTCGCTATTTTCCACACGGGGAACGGTCGATAGCTTTTCGATACCGCTTACCTAGGTATTATCGCCGCGGTAAGCGATTTCTTTGCAAATTATAAAGGAAATGATGTCTATGAACTCCGCTGGCCTGATCGAACTGCAATGTACTGAATGTTTTAATTTGGAAAAGTTAATTAATGATAGAAGATCTTGAAACGAACGAGAGTTTGAGTGGTGTTAATTCCTAGCCATTTATACTTCTTGACACAGCTCCCCCCTTCAAGAAAACTGGCCCCCAGTTTTTTCCAAGTACCTATCTACTTTGAGATACTTACAACTACTTACTAACAATGGTGTAAAAAAAAAATGATGAGAAAAAATGTGAAAATAGATCCTAAATATAAATATGGTAACAAAACAAAATATAATAAAATGATGCAAGTATTGCTTATTTAAATGAACAGCATGTGAAGAAACAATACTCCTTTCATGAATCTGAAAGTCAATGAAATCGAGAAAAAAAAAATATAAAGTACAAAAACCTTGTCGAACTGTCTACTGTCTATTGATAATGTCTTCTAATTGTTCACCGCGCATGTGAGAGTTTCGAAGAGAACCACACTAAATATTACTTGGTCCGGCACTGCACTTTAATTGTTTGTTGACACTGAACTCTGTCCTTCCAGTCATCTGAGGTTGCAGTTCCATTTTCCATATGTTCGTAATGTAGGTCAGCGATGTTCTGTTTTACTTGTAACTTGATACATCCATAACATCGATATCATTACATGGTAGGATTGATGCACGAGAGATCTGTGAGATGGACTGATGGCGTCCAATCTCGCCTGGGAGGGGACACTAGCTCTCTGATGAGACGTTTTCTGTGGCAGTGTACGGTTCCGCTTATAGACTGCGATTGCTGCGTTCTTTGGATGCTGCGCTCTATCGTCTCTGGAGAAAAATCGAGAAGAGATTTAGGAGAGTATCTCTGTCTCTTTATATGCAGATAACGGGAATTGCTGAATAAGTAGTTTGTCGTCCATTGCTACTAGTGCTTCGTTTTCGCAATGATTTCGGTAGTTCGGTACTATCTACACTTATAATCGGCGTGATTTTCGTATAGTGAGTGGTAGTGCGAACTTAATTGCTTGGGAATATAGACATTACTTTGGTTACTGTATTGACTTCCTGTAGTCGGGGCTCTGGTAAGTTTTGTCTATTCTGCACCGTTCCATCTCAACCTCGTGGAAATTTCGTCTAGGTTTCGTGGATTTTGGCTGCCTTTTGGGCTCCTGTAGCGTCGGAAAAGCATATCGTCATGCGAATTGGGCAGCTCGTCACGGGGCGGCGTATCTACCATTTCGAGGCACATCAGGCGGGATACAAAGTAAGTTGCTTGGGGCATGCATCCTATAGTTGCGATATATCGACTCGGCTTATTCATTCCGTGATAACTGCATTTTCCAATTTTCCAGGGCTCTCTACCATTCGAATTTCCTCTACTAGATGACTCCAGGAACGATGGAACTTCCCATGGACCAAAACACCTTTGACGTGGTATATGGGCCTATGACTGTTTGTGGTTCAGGTCGACTTCTTGGGCTGCATCTGAGTGGTGCCATCAAGTGTGGTTCTTCGTTTCACATGTAACAAGAGAGAAAAAATATCGGCAGTAAGTTCATACACAAGAATACATATAAAACTACCTAACTAGTTATAAAATAATTGAATATTGGTGATATAACTTTATCGATTAGCGATCTCTAAAAACAAAACTACCTAAGTTAGTTCATGAAAAAGATGTACCTATATACTGCTATCACTTTTCCAAGAATCTCTTTTCTACTATAGATATATGGAATTGTTTGTTTTATCTTAAATTTCTCCTTGAATTGTAGGAAATTGATTCTTCCTCGATTTGAAATAGGAATGACACACCCGTATCCTTGATTTTCATTTCAATGTTTCATTTATTCAATCAATTCTCATTCCTATATGTTATCTCAATGTTACTAATTTTTTTGTTTTCTAATAATATAAATGGTTTGTCACCGAAAAAAAAACAAATCTTCCTGTATGATATTCATCATAAAACAACTACACTCCTGGCTAATACCTACGACGAGCATTGAATTACATATGATGAATATCTAGGTATTTTGTGGAAACTTCATCTCGTACATCCTGAATATCATTAACCTTGTATCTGCCATTATTTACTCTAATCTGACAATTTACTTTGTCCCTATTTCTCTTCATATCGCGAGAAAAACATATTATTTCATACATCTATCGTCTCACTTTGAAACGAATACATCAATTTGCACTTTCGAGTGCCTTCACGTCATTATATCTCTCTTTCTTCACGCATCACATTTACTACGTGACAACAACACAATAACATTTTTATACTTATTCATACGCCATGGCTTGACAGCTGATTTGCAACTATTGTTGTTATTCATCTTCGAGGCGTCCCTCTTATCTTGCATTATCATCTGTCATAAGCGTATCATATTTCAACATAATTCTCCATAATAAATCTTACTTCATCAGATACAACTTTCTCTTATGTTCTAGTAATTCGCATATTCAGTATTTTTCCCGAGATTCTATTTCCAAGTACATATACATATTTAATCACTTACATAAAAAATTGAGATCTTGTCTTGGACATAACAATACATATACATAAAACAAACTATATTGACAAAAAGTATAGGTACGCATACAGGAATAGTTAGGTGGTAGTGTGGGTGTGTCATGTCCATATTCGCAATATGTTCAATATTTGGGGAGTGATACTCCACTATTCTTTATACTTGAAACGTTTGAACATATTGAATTGAAATGTTTTATTTCCAAATTTACTCATAGCTGCTTGCCTTTTTTTTTCAGTAGAACTCAGTATTTTTAATTATGACTATATATATCTTTTTTATTCAAATTATTCAGTAAATTAATCTTGAAAGATGATATTTCTATCTCTTAAAACTTAGTTGCTCTTGCGTCAGAGTCATCATATCCATGCAAAGTGCATGACATGCTTCTTCCTTCAGTCAATGAAAGGGGGTTTTCATCCAGCTCTAGAACATACTTATTTCTTTGAATTCTTGTTCTTTCTGCTGGTACAGGGGTTTCTGTATTTGTTTCAGGTTTTCTGCAGAAAAATGAGAACTTGGCACTCAGTCTGTAGCAGAGGTATAAGAAGAAGAGTAGGAAGGCCGTACACAGGAGGGAGAATAAGACGTCGTGGTGAGTTTTACTCTCACCGCCGGCTTGTACCTGTGCTGCCATTGGAAGAAGTGCCAGGTTTGGGTGATTTCGGAAAAGGATATACACCACACAAATTGACAAGATTGAATTCCAAATAATGAAGATGGAATCACCATGCATACCGTAAGTATCAGAGTAGGACCAAGTAGTTTTATCTTCAATCAATTCTAGAATTTCATGCAAGTTTTCTTGAGATGATGTTAAATTCACATGGGGAACATTCAATGTCCAATTAGTGTTCAGACATTCTGTGATGTTACTGAAGGTTGGCACATTCGATTTTGAATTTGGATTAATGATGAAGGATTTCAGGTTTGACCATGCAGCAGGGATTATGTGGGAAATAGTGGTTGTGTGAGGGGAATCTTGATAACATGGATATCTTTTGGGGATTATTACCTCATCATCCATAGACAATTTACAGTTACAAGGGATAGTTACTTTTATTGCACCAGGGGTATCATAAGCTACTTCAGGGAATTTGGTGAATGAGTTAGGGCATTGGATATTTGTGGGTTTTTTAGGGTGGGTTATTATGTAGGTTTCATCTTCGATTTCAGAAATAACTGTTGTTGAAGATTTGTGGCAACTCAATGGACAGTGGTGATTAATGTCTTCTACTGTCGCTCCTGTAAATAATTTTTTAGCGCAGGCTGGTCCCTGAGTGGAATCAGCTGAGAAGCGAGGTAAATAACAAAGTTTGTCGTGATATGGTTTACAGTGCTGAAGGCCTGTACCAGATATTTGTCTCAATTGTACCGAATCTTTTAAATTAGAGATTGCCAAAAAAACCGTATCATGAATAATTTTGCAAGTTTGGTTTTGCCACGCAAAAGGGGTGGTTATTAGTTGGTAAAGGTCCCAATGATGAGAGACTTGAGTTATAGGTATGCGAATGTGAATGATGATGTTTTCCTCAGTGAATGAACAGTCACATATTGGGAGTTGGTAATATTTAGAGATTTCATTGATTGGAATAGCTAGTACCTGCTTCGAATTTTGTAATTCCTTGAGTAGATTGCTTAGATCATGTAAAAGTATAGAGGGGTCCAAAATTGCTATGGGGATTTGATGTTGGCGGCAAGATGTCAGGATACCTTGTCTTTTTATGGCCCTACTTACTCGAATAACATTTTTCAAATTCTGAAATTCGTTGTGCAAAATCGCAATAAGAACATTATTTTGCCTGTGTTCTTCCGAGAATATGTCATTTTTTAAACTGCTGATGAAATTTTCTAGATCGTGAGTATGTTTTTCAGTTGTCTTAAGTGACATCGTGACTTCCTCCTCATATTGCTTGAATTTTTCTGAATTTTCGCTTATGGCTTTCAGGGATTTCGTTAGTCCTTTTCTGAGATTGAAAAGTTGTTGTTCAAGTTTGTCCTCATTCATAACTAGACCTTCCAATTTATTGTCAGTGGCAACCCCACAACACCAGTTGAGTGCATCTCCCAAAAAGTCTAATGATCGTTTGTTTAAGAAATGACGTTTCTCGTACTCTGAACAATTTTTTAGGTAACGTGGGCTCCAACTCTGTGATAATCGTTGAAATTCGTTGTTGAATGCCTTTTGAAGTGAATTTAGCGTATCTATCGCTCTGCATTCATTTGAAGAGCGATCGATCTTCTTCGCGCAAATACCTATATCGTTATTTTCCAAATTTTTTGAGTCTACGTCCTCGTGCCAGTTAGATTGGTAAATGAGAGGGATTGTAGCCTCATAACTCACCGTTTGGGGAAGGGGCTTCCAAAAGGCGCCAGCTGTAACCTCTAAATTGTGAGTCGTACTGACGCTTGTTATTACTAGGCAGCTGAACCTGAAGGATTATTTAATTACTGAATTGTACTGAGTTCAGAAGAAGCAAGGGATTTTTACCTTTGGATACGTTTTTTGGGGGGCTAAAAATATTATTTTGATGTTCTGACGCAAAAAGGGGAGGGGGCAATGTTAGTGGATGAAGATGGTGTATGTTCAACTTTCTGAAGGTTCAGAGGGGTATGCATTCAGTTACTCACGGTTGAAAAAACTTGACTTTAAATATAACTATATATACATAACAAAATATTGATCTATATTACAACTAAAAAAAAATCCTTTTTAGACAAAATTAGTTTCCCGTTAGCTACTATCTTCCGGGTTATCATCATGTTTAGGGGTCCATGGATCGTGGTAAGGGAGTATACGACCTACGTGGACAACTTCCTTTTTAGAGTTCGCCGCAGTACCTTTTTTGATTTCATAGTCCACATTGCCTATTTTTTTGTTTATAAAATATGGACCAAACCATCTGAGCTGTAGCTTGTCGCTTCGGCCTACTTTTCGAACTGGGGTGAAGACCTTCACTTTATCTCCGACGTCAAACTCCAAGTGTCGGTGTTTGTCGTCATATCTCTCCTTGTCGTTTCCCTGCCTTTTTCTGATATTTTCGACTGCGTCGCACCGCACAGCAAGGGCTCGCTCCCTTATTTCCATGGCATCTGGAGAGCTTATGCTCGACATCAGGTTAGCCTCAGTGGGAAGGATTGGTTCTCTCGCGTATACTAACATAAACGGTGAATACTTCGTCGTGTCCTGTCTAGTGGTGTTGTATGCGAAAGTGACATGAGGTATGTACTCATCCCAATCGGTTTGTTCCGTGTTCGTGTACATCGACAACATGTTTGCCAGGCTCCCATTGAATCTTTCTACCAATCCGTTGCAGCTAGGGTGGTACGCTGTGGTGTATTGGTTGACGCTTCCCATTATGGTTAGAAGTTCTCTTACCAGTTGTGACATGAAAGTTTTTCCTCTGTCACTCAGCAGATGCCTTGGGGAACCATGACGGGTAATTATTTTTTCCAGAATAAATTTCGCAACTGGGCCTGCTTTACCGTTAGGTAGGGCTTCAGTCTCTGCCCATCTGGTTGCGTAGTCAGTCGCTACCACTATCATGGTTTTGCCATTCCTGCTTTTATGAAAGGGGCCTAGAAGATCTATTCCTATTTTTTCAAAAGGGGTACCTACCGGAATGGGTTGTAAAAGTCCCGCTGGTTTCATGTTCTTCTGTCCTTTTCTTGCTTGGCAGTCGGTGCATCCTCTGACGAATTTTTCCACATCTTTGTACAGGTCGGTCCAATAGTATCTAGATTTGATCTTGTGCAAGGTTTTTGCTATGCCTAAGTGGCCAGATAGTGGTTCACTGTGATTTGTTACTAATATTTCACCGATTAGGTGTTTGGGAATCACTAATAAATTTTCTCGTCCTTCGGGATTCGGATTCGACTTATACAACACACCATTTATGAGTCTAAAATTTTTTGCTCGCTTCTTCAGGCCTATTGTAACGCAATTGTCAGTGGGGTCCTGTATTACCTTGATTAATTTTTGTAGTTCTGGGTCCAGTAGTTGTTCTCTTTCTATGTCTGATGGTAATAGTAAAAAAGTGGGGATTTCTTCAATACTGTTATCGTTCTTGTGGTCCATGACCGGATTTCTTGATAAACAGTCTGCATCACCATGTTTTCTCCCGTTCTTGTGAACAATGCTGTAGTCATATTCTGATAATTTCAATGACCACCTGGCGAGTTTTCCAGTTGGGTCTTTCAATGATTTAATATAGCAAAGTGCGTGATGATCTGTTACAATTTTCACTGGCCTGCCATATATCAGATGGCGGAGATATGAAAGTGACCAAATTGCTGCTAGTCCTTCTAACTCTGTGATGGTGTAGTTAGTTTCACTTTTTGACAGGCTTCTGCTGATATATGCTACTGGGTGGGACTGTTTGTCTTCACCTTCTTGTAGCAGTATTGCGCCAATGCCTATGGTACTTGCGTCAACCCTCAGCTCGCATTCCTTATTGGGGTTGAAGTGTTGTAAAACTGGTGCTGTTAAGAGTTTTCTTTTAAGTGTCTCGAAGGCTATTTCTTGCTGTTCTCCCCATTTGAATTTTTCGTCTTTTTTGGTTACCAGGTGTAGTGGGCGAGCGATCTCAGCAAAATTCTGGATGAACTTTCGGTAGAAATTACATAGGCCTATGAAACTTTGGACTTGCTTTATGCTTTTAGGCTGGGGGAAATCTTCGATCGACCTGAGGATGCTCTGGTCTGGTGAAATACCATTATCGCTAACAATGTGTCCCAAAACTTTAACATTTTTTTTTATATAATTACATTTACTCGGTTTTAATGTCAGACCTGCATCGCGTAATCGCTGAAATACATCTTTCAATTTTTTCAGGTGTTCCTCCAGCGTGTTTGAGAATACTACGATATCATCAAGGTAAATCAGGACATCCTTCCATTTCATCCCTTCGAAGACTCTATCAGCAAGCTGCTGAAACGTTCCTGGTGCGTTGCATAAGCCGAAGCTCAAGACGTTGAACTCAAAAGTGCCGTGACCTTGTGTAGTGAATGCAGTGTATTGTTTAGAGTTTTCTTCTATTTTTACTTGCCAATATCCGCTAAACATGTCAAGAGTGGAAAAATATTTTGCTCCTCCGAGATATGTTAGAATGTCATCCATATTGGGGATTGGGTAAGTCGATTTTTTTGTTACACTGTTTAACTTTCTGTAATCTACGCAAAAACGAATTGAACCATCTTTTTTCCTGACTAGCACAACGGGACTTGCCCAGGGTGAGTGACAAGGTCGTATTATGTTGTATTTTAGCATCTCAGATATTTGTTCCTCGATTATTTCTCTCTCTTTCTGGGACACTCGGTAGGGGCGACATTTTATCGGTTTTGCATCTCCTACGTCTATCTTATGCTCAATGATGTCTGTCACACCCATATGTCTGGTGGCCTTGGAGAATACATCCTGATATTCTTCTAGAATTCCCTTTAATTGTGTTTTGAATATACCTTCTTCTATGTGGCTCAAGTCGTGATCTGCCAAGGTAACTTGTTCATCACATTCTGCTGTGTAGAGTACCAGGGCTGTATTTGATATTTCATTATCTTCTTTCGAGAGCCATCCGACTGTGGATCCTTGGAACAGTTTGATTTGTTGGTGTCTTAATGTACACATAAGAATTGATGGTTGATCTGGAAAGTGAGGCTTTTTGATGCAAATGAGGCCATTTTTCAAACAGAATTCTTCGTTAAGTCTGAAGTAGTATTGATGTGTTTCATCATATTCCGAACCATCCTCAGTGTGTACGGGCAAGAAATAATTATTATTAGGTAGTAAGATGAAATCTTTGGAAATTTTGATTTTTATTTCATGTTTATTTTCTGCATTGTTGAGGTTCTCGCATTCATGGTCTATTTGCATCATTATAGAAGTCTGTTCTTCTGCGTCAATGTCACTTTCATCAATCTCATTGCAGAAATCCTCAGGGGGTGGTAATATGGGGTAGTCATTGAGTTCCGCCCATTCCAAAGTGTTTTCTTCCTTGATTGGATATTCCCCTGTTACGTAACTAGTTGCCGGCATGCTGAAGTTCATCACTGGCTCGCTTGTGCGGTTATTTTCGTCCTTGAAAGTTATTTGCTCTTTGGTGGCTACTCTGGGTGTGTCTGAGATTGCTTCGATGGTCTTCATACTGCTCCTTATGCTGCTTATACATTCTTCCTGGTACAAGTTTTTATAGGTTACGGAGTTATCTGGATCGAAGAGGGTGTAAGTCATCTCTGGGTGTCCTGTGCTATTCCCCTGTGGTAAATTCAATATAGGTATGATATTTTTCTCCCCTAAAGTGATGGAGTTGTTTTCGAAGTTTATGACAGCCTTGTACTTTCTCAGGAAGTCCATTCCCAGTATAAGAGGGTAGGGTAACTTGTCAATCACTATTGTTTCACATGCTGTGTCCAAAATCCCGATTCGTACTGATACCATGACCTTGCCTAACGTAGGAATTCTTCTGCCTCCGACTGCCAATAAGAATTTACTGTTTAAGTTTGGAGTATAGCTGCTGATCAGTTCCTTGCTTACAATATTTTGTTCCGCCCCAGTGTCTAATATTATTTTAGTAACTTTATTGTTAACCAGTCCGTCAATCGTCAAAATATTATATGGTCTAGTTTGATTGGGCACCCCGTTTGTAGATAGGACGACACGGGGGTTTAATTGTGGCGTCCATTGACGTTTGGGTTCTGTCTGCTTCGACAACTAGCAGAAAAATGGCCTACTCTCCCACAATTGTAGCACTTGGGTCTGCCATCTGTAGTTCGTGTATTGGGGATATTAGGATAGTTATGCTGATTCGTGTGATTCTGCCTGTTATTTTGAAAATTATTCCTAATTCCCGTTTGGTAGGTTTGTTGAAAATTTCTAGGGTTATTCTGTGGTGAATCATTGTAGTTATTGAATCTTTGTCCTGAAAATTGATTGTTCTGATTCTGGTAATAATTAGGACGTTGCTGATAGTAGAAGTTTGCCCTTTGGTTTCCTCGGAACTGCTCATTTTGTTGATTCCTGGGTTGATAATGATTCGAATAATTAGTATACCTGGGTTGAAAATTGTTACGTTGGTTATACTGGTTTCTTTGAGGACTATTCGTCGAATTTTGGTGAGTAGGGTCCATACTAGATCCTGTATTACCTTGTGTGGCTAGTGGAATGGAATTCAGGGATGATTTTGACATTATATCGTCCAGTTTGTTTATGATGTTTTTGAAACTATCCATATTCATGTTATCTGGTCTCACCAATCTGTAGGCTGCATAAACCTCTGGTTTGATTCCGTTTTCGAAAAACTTGCGAAATTCATCAGGGTTCAATGACGGATCATATTCGTAGAACATTGTCTTCAAATCGTAGAAGTAGGACTTGACCGATTCGTTATCCCCTTGTTTCCTATGGAGTAAGCGGCTTTCCAAACTTCTCTTGTTGTCCTCGTCCCCGAATTCATTCACGAAGTCGTTGCTGATTGTCGTCCAGGTGTTTTGAGCATTTCCCTGCTGTTCACCGTAAATTTTATACCAGATATTCGCTGCACCTTCCAGGAAAGTTCCCAAGTAATAAATCTTCAGCTTGTCATCCCAACCGTTTGCTATCGCTGTACGCTCATAGCTTTTAATAAAGGAATTGGCATTTCCTTTGCTTGGGTTGAAGGTCTGGGGTGATATAAAACTAGGGGTGGCCGCTGTCTTCGCTGCCGAGAAAGCTTCACTTAAGGTAGTATCTGCCATGATTTTTACAAGGGGCTGTCGATTCTGTTTTGCGGTTTTTATTGGGGCCTGGCTTCTTCCCACTGAGTTCGTTTCGTCCTCGTCGCTACCTGAGTCGGTTTTGTCCTCGTCGCTACCTGAGTCGGTTTCGCCTCTCTGAATTCTGAGCGGAGTCTCGAAATAACTGTCTTTTACCTCGAAACCTTTGATAAGTTCCTCTTCGTTCTGCGGCTGGCTCGAAGACTGATGAGCTTCGTCGTCCAGGCCACTAGCCTGCTCTATGCTATCTTTGGTAGTTTTTTCGTTGAGGGCAAAATCTTGAAATTCTAGGGGAGGTTTGTTGTCAGGAAGCACAAAGTTTACCTGTTTGTTTATAGGACTGGGGCAAACTCTAGTCGGGGAGCGCGGGGTTTGTGCAGATCTACCAAAAATGTTCAGGGGGGGGTTTTCGGGGTTGCTGAATAATTCTGTGCTGCGATGATTTGGCTGAAAGTTTTCTGCTTTCTGCTCGTTTGTTTTTACGTTGAGGAGAAATTTATCACCACGAGTGAAGGGTTTCTGACCTGGCATTCCTAAGTGCGCATCAGGGTTACTAGCCTATTATATTATTGTAGATACTGTATATACTCCAGACTAATTTTTCCACATATTTTAACGTTTAGTGATAGTTATAGCTTAGAGTATTACTTATTCATAATATATAGGGTGATATTTATAAGGTTATCTATTAGGTTAGCAAGTAAGGATTAATCTTAAAATTTACCAACTAGAGAAAAAAAATCGTACCTCTTATATCTCTCGTCTTTAGTGTTTTGCATCAAAGTTTATTGGATATCTATCAACTTACTCGAATTAAATCGTCTTACTCAATTCCCAATGCAAAAATCAAGGAATAAGAAAAAATAAAAATTAATAAAACACATATGTGAAACCTATATTTACTAGAAAATAACCTTTTCTTTTCCAAATGTACCTATTCTTCTGAATTTAGTCTTCACCAAATAATCTTCTCATTTTTAACTGTAATTTTTCTTCGCGGGTTAATTGAATTGTGGGAGTTACAGGGCGTACTGGCATTTCTTCAGTGGGGTAAAATATATCGAGGTTTTTTCCAAAAGTTTCCACTAAACGTGATAAGTCAATGCTTACTATACATTTTTGAGATTTCTGCGTTCTATCCAATAATTCTTGTTGAATTTTTCTTGCTTTATTCAGTAAACGTTGTCGACGACTAGGATTTTTTCGAGCCATTGCAATGAAATTTAGGCAAAATGAACAAATTAGTAGGAAATCTATAATTGAATATCGTGCCCACTGTATGATTATAAATCAGAGTGAGCTGAAAGTGGACAGTTATCCTCTAATCAGGCAATCATTGACCCATTTATGATACACAATCCCAAGCTGATACTGACGAGACAGGTATTGGAATGTATGTACCATTAATAAATCAGTAGGTTTGATTCAGGGTGGCTCTAATTGTACACAATTCTCAAAATATGTTATTGGTAATCGCTTAGAAGCTGGTACTGACGATACAGGTATTCTTCACGATTAGACAATATCAATGATATATTTCCAAGCTGAAGTAAGACAGGTATTGGGCATAATCATTCATAACTCGAGAATTGTGACGTGGTGAGAGAAAATAGATGGAATAAAATGTCAAAATTGAAAATAAAAAGTTGAATGTATGCATGTTCATTACTGAATATTGACAAGGACGCCCTGTATATTGAAATATATAGAAAAAAAAAATTAAAAAACTCTAGGTACACCTGGATGTTTAGTGAATGAGGGTTGATAGTGCGCAAACAAATTATGAAATATATATTAAACGAGGGTAAAAATGAGGTTGTGCTTCATTTGGATTGAAAAAGTGTACTGATTTGTTATTTGAGAAAACTATATTATATTTATATCACTTCAACTGATAGTGGATTTTTAAAACGAAACGCTCTGTATATCTCTGCACGAAAATCGAATTAGTTTCACAAAGACCCAAGTAAAAAAAAAATCAAAAATTATCTGTAGCTTACTTATGTAAAACCCAAATTGAAATAGTTATATTTTCCCAAAAAAACTCATCAAAAACGCCCAGTAAAATGGAGATTAGCTTAGTCAGAAAATATGAAAAAATCTAGTATGCTAATGTGAAAAAGTTGACTTGAAAGTGAATTGAAAAAGTATTTATTGGAACAGATCATTGAATTTACGAGAACTTCATATTTTGAAATGAATGGTGGTTGGATGGGTGAAATTGTTTTTATAAAACGTGACAAAATTACTGAGAAGAAAAAAAAAGATGAACTGAATAGATTAACTATGAAGAGTTAATCTGTAGGAAGGAGCAAGGCGCCTCCACCACGTGTCGCAACTCAGATGTTCGACCTCCTACGGATCGCAACTTGGCTACTCGCTTGGCTTAATGAGAGGATTTTGATCATTTCACCATCCAACCCCATTCACCCCCAAATAAAGAGACCGGACAGTTTTCATAGAAAAATAACATTTATTAACTGAATGAAAAGTTTTATGAATAGATGCTGCCACATGGCAGGTTAACCAAAAGGGAAAAAAGATCAACGCAAAACAACATTGGAAAAAAACAGCACTTACATTATTACGTCTAGCAGGGGGTTGACCAGCAGGCTTGAAGTTGGGAGGACGGCGAACATTTTGATTTTCACTAGAATGACTTGTGTCAATAATGAATTATGAATAATGAATAATCAATGCCTCATCGATTCGGGTACTATTTATATTCGGAATCGATGCTAGGTTCGCTATTTTCCACACGGGGAACGGTCGATAGCTTTTCGATACCGCTTACCTAGGTATTATCGCCGCGGTAAGCGATTTCTTTGCAAATTATAAAGGAAATGATGTCTATGAACTCCGCTGGCCTGATCGAACTGCAATGTACTGAATGTTTTAATTTGGAAAAGTTAATTAATGATAGAAGATCTTGAAACGAACGAGAGTTTGAGTGGTGTTAATTCCTAGCCATTTATACTTCTTGACAATATTTCATCATTGCTCATGTAAGATGGAAGTAGAGGCCTTGGCACCATATCATGAGCATATTTTTATATTGAAACTATCATTGGGCACCAAAGATGTGTATACGACGCTATGAAAGTTCAGAGAACTGGAGATTTTTCCCACAAACTACATACTTAGCCCACTCGACTGTCTTGGTTTTTCCACACAAACTTATTACCTAGCCCACTCGACTGCCAAAATAGGGACTGAAAAAAACAAAAACAAAAGGAAGTTAAAACTTTGCCAACATATTTCTTCTTTGTGGAAAATCAAGACAGTCTAGTGAGCTAGGTACGTAGTTTATGGGCAAAAAATTGAGACAGTCGAGTGAGGTAGGTACCTAGTTTATTGGCGAAAAATAAAGACAGTAGAGTGAGCTAGGTACGTAGTTTATGGGAAGAAAATGAAGACAGTGGAGTGTTCTTTTTTTACTTTCTTTTGTTATTTGTTTCGTTTTCTATTGGCAAGTGATTATCTAGGAACTTGTAAATTTTTTAGTTTTTTCATCGTATCTCCCGAACTATTGAATTCAGAGAAAAATGTTATACGGATTTTTTGTAGATTCTATCAAAATGAATAATTTTGGTTCTATAACATTTTCAGATATTTCCAGTTGTTTTCGAGATATTTGGAATTATCTGAGAACAAAATTTTTAACACTCTTGTTCCATCTTCCAATCAACAAAATGAAAAAATATTCTATGGTTCAGTGGAAGTCGATGAGCTTCATCTATCGATAATCTTTGTTTTTCAATATATCTTCATAGTACCCTATGGGTAGTTAAAATATTTTTTTTCATATTTTTCACTTTATTTCCTGTACTATTGGGTTCACAGAAAAAATTATAAAAAATAATTTGTAGGAAATGTTCCAGTGGATAACTTCGCACTACTGATAATTTTCGATTTTTCCATTTGTTTTCGATATATATTGAATTGAAAGGATTTCAAATTTTGATGTTTTGATTTTCATTTGTTTTTCCATTTTCCGATGGATGCACGAACAAATGGTTCGATAATAATTTGTTGCGTCATCAAAGAGGCATACGGTGCATTTTTCAAATTTGGATTTAGTCTATTGGTTCAGGAGATATGTCGTTTTAAAGCGAACCGTGTTTTTCGGAAAATCTCCTTGAAAAACCCACTTGGAATTTCCCGACCCTGCTCAATTTCAATAGGCTTCGTCTCTTCCTGATAGAGTTATTCCTCACAAGAAATGAAATCGATCGGACCACTTTTGCGATTTGTAGAGTGGTTACAAGGAACTTCCGGTGAAAAATCGAAAAAACCCGGAAAAACCACCTTAGAGTTTTCCGATTTCCTTCATATTTCAATGACATAATATTGTTTTGAGTACAATGAGATGGCAAAATTTCAAGTCGATATGTCAAAGGGTTCCGGAGATATATCGATTTATGATTAACACAGAGTACAGACAGACAGACAGACAGACCACACACAAAAACCAAAGTTGCTCAAAATTCGATGGGGATCATTTTCTCCAAAGTAACTATACCTCTAACCTCTAACTATCTCGCTTAGTTTCCGAGATAGCATTTTTGGCAAGGCCGTAGTATACTCCACTATGTATAGCGTCGTATAACAAGTATCTTCATCCCTGGATCCACTGAGAGTAACACAAGCAGCGGCATTCAAAGTGAGTATTACTCTCGAGTTTTCTATGAACGGGGCCAACCGACGAATCAAGAAAAGGAAACATAGGTACTCACATTGCCTATAGTCCTGCGACCAGGCTCGCCGGGGGGATCATGTGTCAGGGTTTTCTCGAGAAAGGGTCGACCGACGCGAACCGAGACTAATTTATCAACGATTTCAAAGAATGAGATCACATATCCTCGGAATCTTTCAAATCTGATCAATTAAACAAAATGATATTCATAATCATAGTATTATTCACTGGACTGTCCACGGTTACCAGCCGAGTAGTGCTTCGGATGACACTTAAAAAGCTAAGGTCCCCGTCTTCTTAACTCACACAAGTCTCTGACTTTCGAGGGTTGCTTTGCAACTAAGCTGGCGGTTAAAAAACACTTTTTTTTTCACAATAATAATGAGACTAATAATACTAATGCTCATACTAATAATCTCGACTAATAATGTCGGTCCCAATCGCCTCGCCCGTATTCATTGGCGAGCGATTTGCTCAGTTTGCTCAATCCCCCAAAAAATCACCGATACTGGTGCTAGACTTGCCAGATTGTATAACTCTGGAGTTCAATGCTCATTTTTATGTTTTGTCAAATGTGCTTTTTTGTCGACGTCTTCGATTCAGTTGAGGTGAATGAATTTAATTGTTTGATCAACTTCGGAAAATGTTTGGAACGGCTTGGATCTGAAAGTGTGTTAACTTTCATATACTGGGTGGTCCCATCCGTGACACATCTTCTGTCCCTGAGGAAGCTGGCTCTCAGCTCAAAAGTTAGATCCATAATACCTCTATGAACAGAGTAGCAATGTCATAAACAACAATAAAAAAAATGAAATAAAATCTAATGCCAACATAGGTTTTCTCTACTATACCTAGTCTACCTAGTAGTCGAAACAACAGAAAAAGGAACTAGTACAAACAATGATAAGAAAACCGCAATTCACATGCATATCACTTATTGTATTTCTTCGAGTTCTACACACAGTCACATTCTGCGAGTCCGGCATTGTCTAAAGCCTATGTGGCTCATGCTCGCGCTCAGCACGCATACAGGGTTTTTCGATGTCGGCTCTGCCTATGCTTTCGTCCGCACCGTCTAGAGGCCGTGTAACATGAAAATTAACCTTTCTTCTCAAATTTTCAGTTCCTTGGTGAAGTTCATTGATTGTCAAGTTTTTGAGGATGTTTCTCAATGTCAACCACTGAACAAGCACTCACACTGTGTGTAATGTTTTTATTCAAATTTCAAGTACATGGCACTAAAGTATTTGATGTATTCTACTTTGAATGGTCCAGAGTGTAGAGTGGTCCTTTATCTAAAAATATCAAAACATATTAGTATACAACAATAATAAGTATACAACATTAATAATAAGGTTGTAAGTTACTCACCAATACTATTAGCTGATTCTTGGAAAGATGTCTTGATGTCTTTTTGATTTGCTTCCACCTAGAAATAAATGAGTATGATGGTAAACTTGAAACAAATTTCAAATGGTAATTATTTTGGTTAGAAAAGCACTCTTACAGTTGAAACGCAATTTCGCTTACCTTGAATTATGGTCTTATGTATTTCAAGAATATTGTTAAGTATTGACAATTTATATTGATGATGTTGTGTCGATACTATTTATTTGTAGTATTTTGACATTTGAGAGTAATGACTGGGTTATGTCATGTCATGTCACTCACCTGTACTCGTGCATACGAGCAATGACATACGAGTCGTGGTATCAAGTAATGCAAAAAGTCTGCGGGCTGCGAACAAGCTGCGAACTCACTGGTGTAGGTTGTTCCATTGGTTCTGTTGGAGTACGATGACGTAGTATCGTGAACTGAGGCTATGTACTGGCTATGTTCCGATTCGTTCCGTGATCATATGATTGGTGTTTTGTGGGGTTTCGGGCCTCGGAATCGATCGGTTAGTCTCGTATAGGTTGCCGCAGTACCTCCGGAGCCGACCAATCATAGACGAGGATGATCATCACGTGAGCAACGTTTCCTGTTAATTTCGATACTTCAAGTTGCGCAGATGATTTCATAGTTTTTTTATTGTTAGAATTTTGTTGGGAAAATTCTAGAAGGCGCAGGAGTTAGCCCTTCCTAAATTGGTGGTGTCGTTCCTTCACTTCCTCTGGCACCATCATGGTTCGCTACACGATGCAGACCCAGCACTTTGATTCGGGAAACTTTAGTGGTAGTGAGGCCTGTCCTGATTCTAGGGGTAAGTGTCAAACCTGATAGGGATAAAATCCTAGGGTGTATTTTTATTCGGGTGGCTATAAATATGGTATATTGCCGCAGATTTGTGGGCCTTACCGGATACCCTACCAGTTACCTCGTGGGGCATTTTGTCCGACGCCTCGACATCGGTTGTGGTTGACGTCTCCTCTGGGCTAGGCAACTTTGATCATGTCGACCTCTGCAGTTTCACTCGATTAGACCGGCTAATATATTGCCATCGACCTGCTGGGAGTACCACTAGGCCTACTCCGGTGTCTCCGCAGCAGTCTCCGCAGTCTCCGCTGCAGCCTCCACTGTCTCCGCTGCAGCCTCCACTGCAGTCTTCGCAGCTGTCTCTGCAGCCTCCACTGCAGTCTTTGCAGCAGTCTCTGCAGTCTCCACTGCAGTCTTCGCAACAGTCTCTGCAGCCTCCACTGCAGTCTCCGCAGTCTCCACTGCAGTCTCCACTGCAGTCTTCGCAGTATCCACTGCACTCTTCGCAACCGTCTCTGCTGCAGTCTCTGCAGTCTCCTCTGCAGGCCTTGACAAAGCATCTGCAGGTTGGAGTTGGACCCCATTGTGGCTGAGGGGCACCAGCCGGTTCACATCCTGGTTCCACAGTCATGGGTAGAATTGAACATGAGAGTAAGAGCTAAAATGCCCAGTTTTTTGTTTTTGTCTTCCTATTAAATTACCATTTACCAGCCTCTGATTATGATCATCAGCTTAAGTCATACTTAAATATACCATTCAATTACAAGTTGACATTTAACATTTCTCCACATTTATCATACATATTTTGACACAAAATGTTCGCCCTGTTATAGATCTATGAAAGGGAATTCACACATAATTCATATCAGTGATTGTGAATCTGATTTTGATAATGTTTTTTATCCTGGAAAACGTAAGTGTAGTGATTACTCCATGTAAATGTTAACCTGGGTTTTACTATTAACATATAATTAAACCACCATTGAGTTCACACAGTGTTTCAATTATTTTCTCTTTCAGGGAAGTAGTTGAGGTTGATAATATCTATTATATTTTCTTGGTTTTTTATTCTGTTACAAACTAAGTGGCGCCCCCCAGTATTTCAACAAAGTCTCGGACTCATAATCATAGCTCACCAGATGAAAAGCTGCTGTGCCTTGATAACTATTTTTGCAATATTTGATTTTTTTTTTATCTCAGAAAAAAATTGTCTAAAGTAGGTTACAAGAATTTGGCTCCCAACGTGGGGCCCGAGTGACTCTGTTGAGTTGAATATTCTTTTTACTTTTTTGAAAACACTTTGTGAACTCAATATTTTGTCCTTGAATTTTTCGAGCTGGTATATTGGTACTTGATAACTTCACATTCCAAGTGATTATTTGATGATAAATAAGTTCTTACTCAATAATTTCATCTTTCCATGTACAGGGTGAACTAGAAGTTTTTTTTGCAATTTTTTGGGTTGAAACTGGAATAGTTCCATTATTTTGAATTCATTTCTAGGGTATTTTTTGGTGGTCCACCTATTTGGCTGAATTTGATGTCAATATATGAATTGAATTATTTAAATTTTTTTGGGTGACAGCTGTTCAAGATAGGTAACAGTTAGTTAATATATTTTGGATAATTTTGAATATTTGCATACAGGGTGAGCAAACCTTGCATTTTTGGTGAATAATTTCTGACATACATAATCAGAATTTAAGTTTTTTCTGCATATGCATTAGACAATGGTTCATATACAGTGTGAACAATTTATCATGTCTACTTTTTCATTTTAATACTTCCTGAATAGTACTCAGAACTTGAGGAGTTCAATTTTTGATGTGAGCATTGCATACAGGGTGATTCTCGTGAGAAGTTGATATTTTTTTGTTTTGAACTTGAAAAAAAATGAAAAATTTTTCTGAACTTTGAACATATTAAGGTAATAATTTTTTTCCCTGAGGATTTCTGGCATGCTTCCAGTCCTCATTTAATTGATGTTTGCGTATTATACTTCGCTTATACAGGAAGTAACTAATTTTTTTTTTTGAAATTTGAATAAATTCTTTCAAGATGGAAATGTTTAAAGCTAAGCATTTGTTGATCAATGAGCTGAACTACGAACTGAGGATTCGAGGAATTATCACTGATAGGGACATGAATGATAAGAGGAAAATTCTTGCTAAAGCTATGTCAAAGCGTAATCCTACCCAAGTTTCCTTAGTTGACCCAAACTACTTGTTTCAAACTGAAGCTGTGGAAATTCAAGCATCGCTGGATAGCATTAGGAGTTTAATTAATGATTTTGAAGGTTCAACTAGTGATTCGGTTTATCAAAGGTTACATTCTCGCCTAATTCATGTTAGCTCTAGAATTCAAAGAATAGATGTCACTACTGGTGTTAGGGAACATATTAATTTCAAGCAAGAATCTTATGACACATGTATTTTGCTAGAATCGGAACTTGAAGACCGTGTTACTGATAGAGCGCCTCCAGCTCCTATGGTGGATTTATCTCAGTCATTCATGAATACCATTGGTCAAGCACAAGTTTCATCCCCATCATTCAATAAACCGGTTTCTTTATATAAATGGGACGTTAAATTCGACGGTACTAAGAAGACATATGGTGTCAAATCTTTCTCAGAAAGAATTCATGAACTAGCAGAGGCTAGACATGTCTCTAAGGACCAGTTGTTTGAGTCAGCTGTGGACCTTTTTTCAGGAAAAGCCCTTTTGTGGCTAAGACATATAAAAGATTCAGGGAACGTCAGAGATTGGGGTGCTTCAACTTCTCGATTAGAGCAAGATTTTCTCAGCAAAGATCATGATGAAGAATTGTGGGAGTTAATTAAACATAAGAAACAGAGTGATGATGAATCCATTGTAATTTTTGTCGCAGTAATGGAACAGCTTTTCAATCGTCTCAGTTCTCCTCCTGCAGTAGTTACCAGAATTGAATGGATCAGGAAAAATTTGAAAAGTGAATTTGTTGATCGCTTAGCTCTCAATAATTATGGTTCCGTGGATGAATTAATTAGGGATGTCAAAATTTTAGAAGAAGTTTTTAAAGAAAGTAAGGATAAGTCTGTGAGAAAATCTCATGTTAATACCCTTGAATATGAATTATCAATGAATGATGGAGCTGGAACCAGTAGCAGTAGTCGTACAACTAATGTCCCTAATAGGAATCAAAATTTCAGAGCAAAAAATTTTAGAAATTCAAATAGGTCAAAATTTAATCGAACTGGCAACAATGTCTCTCAGGTTGATGGTCAAAGGTCTGAAGTTAGAGCCGTCAACAGTACAGATCAAAATGTTAGAAAAACCGTGATATGTTGGAATCGTAAGTTGGCAAACCATACATTTAGGAATTGCACTATGAAGCGTAACATTTTTTGTCATGGTTGTGGTGAGCCAGGTAAAGTAAAAAACAGTTGTGAAAAGTGCTTGGGAAACTTAACAGGGAGGTAGAATATTTCTCTACAGGCCATTATTCACCTCCTACTTTTATTCAGGCCGATGCTGACAAGCAATATCCCTCTTCAGAACAATCTGAAATGATTGAATTTTGTAGAAAATTTTTGTAGAAATTGAATTTTGAAATTACTACTGCTCCTGTTTTTGTTGAGAAAGAATTAGATAAAAGACCTTTTATATCATTGAATCTATTTAATAGAGAAATTATTGCTCTGTTGGATTCAGGTGCTAATAATTCCATAGTTGGTGGCAAAGGAATTGATTTAATTGATTCATTTGATTTAAAAATTAACAAAACAGTTACTTCTGTAAGTACTGCTGATGGTGTTAAGCAGACAGTTATAGGTACAGTTGTCTTCAGAGAACATGTCGCACATGGACGGTGTCAGCTTTGTTAATCATCGCTGCAATAAGAGCGCTCATATTGTCCGACCGCGACATGTTCACTGAAGACGAGTGTACGGTTGATCTGCCTATTTGTATAGAAAATAAATGTAAAATACTTCCATTTTTGATTGTGCCCTCTGTAAATTACAGTTTTATTCTGGGTAGTGATTTTTGTAAAGAATTTGAATTGAAAATAAATTTTAAAGAAAATAATTGGGAAATCAGTTCAAAGTCAGAGATTAATGTCAACTGTGTGTCAGCCTTGAATTTTTCTGAAAATGTTGAGTGTCACATTTCTTCCTTGCATAGTTTGCCCGAAGATCAATTAGCCATTTCTAATAAGGTAATTTCTTTATTCCACGATCTTGGTAAAAATAAGGCCTTAGGTAGGACTGATAAAATGATTTATCATATTGACACTGGCGACGCACCACCAGTTAAACAGCGACAATATGTCATGTCTCCATACATGCAGGGTCACTTGAATAAAGAACTTGACAAAATGATTTCTTTAGGAGTAGTTAAACCTTCAAAAAGCAGTTGGTCCTCACACATCCTTCTTGTCAAAAAATCTGATGGTAATTTTAGATTCTACACTACACTGTTTTACCACTAACGAAAACTGGTTTTAATCTTCTCCTGAAGATGCTAACATAGTTAGCGAAACACGTGTCGAGGCGTTAAAAAATCGGTTTGGTTAGTGGTAGAACAGTGTAGTGTATTATCGTGCCAAAGGTTTCAGTCTTCGATATATTTTAGATCCTGTTTTGATGGTCGAAAACTAAATTCTTTAACGAAAAAAGATAGTTATCCATTGCCAGTAGTAGACCGTATTTTGTCTATGCTAGGTCATTCAAGATTTATGTCGTCGGTTGATTTGCGCAGCGCTTTTTGGCAAATACCTTTAGATAAGAGTTCTAAGGAAAAAACAGCTTTTTCTGTCCTCTCGCGTGGGTTGTTTCAGTTTGAAGTGATGCCTTTTGGTTTAGCTAATGCAGCACAATTTCAGCAACGTCTGATGGACGCAATTTTTTGACCAGAATTAGAGCCAAATATTTTTGTTACTTGGACGATTTGATGATAGTTAGTTCAACTTTCGACGAACATATTAAGTTACTCAAGGAAGTAGCTAAACGTCTCAAGGACGCGAAGCTCACCGTCAATTTTGATAAATGTGAATTTTTTAGGGAATCGTTAAAGTATTTAGGTTTCATTATCGATAAGTTTGGGCTGAGAACTGACCCTAATAAAGTTAAAGCGATGGTTGAATTCCCACAGCCGAGGAATACAACGGAAGTCAAACGTTTTACGGGTATGTGCAGTTGGTACAGAAGGTTTATTCCTCATTTTTCCACCCTTATGGCGCCAATAAATGATTTACTTAAAGAGAAGAAGAAAGGTCAAAAAATCTGCTGGTCCGATAAGGCGAGTCAAGCCTGATATTAAACAAGTCCAGATTTTTCGTTAGATTTTACTATACAGTGTGATGCCTCAGACTCTGGTCTAGGTTGCGTTTCAACCCAAGTACAGGAAAACCAAGAAAAAGTGATAGCATTTGCTTCTCGTAGCCTTTCAAGAAATGAGCGTAACTATACAGTTACGGAGAAAGAGTGTTTAGCCTGTATATTTGCTTGCGAAAAATTTAGGGGATATATTGAGGGAGTACATTTCACGTTGATAACTGACACTTAAATGGATGTTTAAGATTAAGGAACCCATTGGTAGAATTGCCAGATGGAGTGTTAGGTTGAGCCAATTTGATTTCACTATTGAGCATAGGAAAGGGAAATTTAATGTTGTACCAGATGCTTTATCTAGAAGTCCAGTAGAATCAGCTGTGCAAGCAACAGATATTTGTGTAGTAGAGGAAAATGTGGGCATAAATCTGAACATACATTTAGACAATTTAGATTCATTTTATCAGAATTTACGCAATAACATTTTGAGAAACCCTGAGGACTATCCTCAGTGGTTAGTCAGAAACAACTTTGTTTATAAATTAGTACCTTCAAAATGTCCTGTAAGTACTAATATTTCGGATTGGAAGTTATTAGTTCCAAAATGTCAACGCTCTGAAATCATTAGGTTATGTCATGACATACCTACTGCATCGCATATGGGTTACCATAAAACTTTTTCTAGAATTGCGCTTACTTATTATTGGCCAAAAATGAGGCATGATATTTATCGTTACATTAAATCATGTAAAGTTTGTTCAGCACAGAAGTCAACTAATTACGCAAAATTTGGGTTAATGGGTGCAGAAAAAAAAGTTAGGTTCCCTTGGCAAGTAATTGCACTTGACCTTATGGGCCCTTTACCGCGTACTTCTAGCGGCTATCAATTTGGTTGTGAGCGATTGGCTAACCAAATACCCGGTTTTATGTCCTCTTAGAAAAGCTACCGCTGTCAGTATCAACAAGTTTTTAGAAAACGAAATTTTCTTGGTCTATGGTGTTCCACAGCATATTATCTGCGATAATGGTAGGCAGTTGATCAGTAAGTCAATGAAAGAACTTGTTAAGAGCTACGACTCAAATATTTTTTATACTCCCTACTATCATCCACAAGCTACCCATGTTGAGAGAACAAATAGAACCATCTGCACGGCTATTCGCAGCTACATTAATAAGAATCATAAATTATGGGACAAAGAATTGTCAAAAATAGGGTATGCTTTGAGAACTAGTGTTCATGAAGTTACAGGGTATAGCCCAGCCTTTTTAAATTTTGGAAGGGAAGTACCAGGTAGTGGTCAACATTATGGGAAGGGTAATGTGGATATAAACTTAGTTAATCGCGATTATTGGATTCGGAATTTAGGAAAAATTTCGGAAATTTATGAGGATGTTCAGAATAAAATTCATGCTGCACATCAGAAAAATGCTAAATATTATAACTTACGTAGACGTGATATGGAATTTTTTGTTGGTGATAAAGTTTGGAAAAAGAACAATGTTCTGTCTAATGCAAGCAATAATTTTGCGCAGAAATTAGCACCGCGTTTTGTACTTTGCACAGTTGCAAAGGAAAAATCAAAGTTAGTGTATGTCCTAAAAAATGAAGATGGCTCTAATGCCGGAGTTTGGCATATTCAAGACTTAAAACCCTACCATGGATCGATGTCCGACCTTTCTGCTGAAGAAGGAGCGGGATCTGAAGCATCAGACGAGTAGTTTGAGTCAGTCAATCAGTACAGCTTTATGCATATTTGAAGTGTAATATTTGTATATAGAGGATAGTTAGTAGTCAGTAAGGCTAGTAGTAGGTTAGTAACAGCTAAGAATTAACTTTAAGGTAGTATAGGGCGCGCCTAGCTTGAGTGAAAGAAAAGTTTGAATTCACTTCTGAAACGGTTTTGGTAAAACTCATTTCTTATTATTGGAGTAATTTACATCGAAAATTTTTCTTTATTTTTGTGGGGGGTGAATGTAACATGAAAATTAACCTTTCTTCTCAAATTTTCAGTTCCTTGGTGAAGTTCATTGATTGTCAAGTGTTTTGAGGATGTTTCTCAATGTCAACCACTGAACAAGCACTCACACTGTGTGTAATGTTTTTATTCAAATTTTAAGTACATGGCACTGAAGTATTTGATGTATTCTACTTTGAATGGTCCAGAGTGTAGAGTGGTCCTTTATCTAAAAATATCAAAACATATTAGTATACAACAATAATAAGTATACAACATTAATAATAAGGTTGTAAGTTACTCACCAATACTATTAGCTGATTCTTGGAAAGATGTCTTGATGTCTTTTTGATTTGCTTCCACCTAGAAATAAATGAGTATGATGGTAAACTTGAAACAAATTTCAAATGGTAATTATTTTGGTTAGAAAAGCACTCTTACAGTTGAAAGGCAATTTCGCTTACCTTGAATTATGGTCTTATGTATTTCAAGAATATTGTTAAGTATTGACAATTTATATTGATGATGTTGTGTCGATACTATTTATTTGTAGTATTTTGACATTTGAGAGTAATGACTGGGTTATGTCATGTCATGTCATGTCACTCACCTGTACTCGTGCATACGAGCAATGACATACGAGTCGTGGTATCAAGTAATGCAAAAAGTCTGCGGGCTGCGAACAAGCTGCGAACTCACTGGTGTAGGTTGTTCCATTGGTTCTGTTGGAGTACGATGACGTAGTATCGTGAACTGAGGCTATGTACTGGCTATGTTCCGATTCGTTCCGTGATCATATGATTGGTGTTTTGTGGGGTTTCGAGCCTCGGAATCGATCGGTTAGTCTCGTATAGGTTGCCGCAGTACCGCCGGAGACGACCAATCATAGACGAGGATGATCATCACGTGAGCAACGTTTCCTGTTAATTTCGATACTTCAAGTTGCGCAGATGATTTCATAGTTTTTTTATTGTTAGAATTTTATTGGGAAAATTCTAGAAGGCGCAGGAGTTAGCCCTTCCTAAATTGGTGGTGTCGTTCCTTCACTTCCTCTGGCACCATCATGGTTCGCTACACGATGCAGACCCAGCACTTTGATTCGGGAAACTTTAGTGGTAGTGAGGCCTGTCCTGATTCTAGGGGTAAGTGTCAAACCTGATAGGGATAAAATCCTAGGGTGTATTTTTATTCGGGTGGCTATAAATATGGTATATTGCCGCAGATTTGTGGGCCTTACCGGATACCCTACCAGTTACCTCGTGGGGCATTTTGTCCGACGCCTCGACATCGGTTGTGGTTGACGTCTCTTCTGGGCTAGGCAACTTTGATCATGTCGACCTCTGCAGTTTCACTCGATTAGACCGGCTAATATATTGCCATCGACCTGCTGGGAGTACCACTAGGCCTACTCCGGTGTCTCCGCAGCAGTCTCCGCAGTCTCCGCTGCAGCCTCCACTGTCTCCGCTGCAGCCTCCACTGCAGTCTTCGCAGCTGTCTCTGCAGCCTCCACTGCAGTCTTTGCAGCAGTCTCTGCAGTCTCCACTGCAGTCTTCGCAACAGTCTCTGCAGCCTCCACTGCAGTCTCCGCAGTCTCCACTGCAGTCTCCACTGCAGTCTCCACTGCAGTCTTCGCAGTATCCACTGCACTCTTCGCAACCGTCCCTGCTGCAGTCTCTGCAGTCTCCTCTGCAGGCCTTGACAAAGCATCTGCAGGTTGGAGTTGGACCCCATTGTGGCTGAGGGGCACCAGCCGGTTCACATCCTGGTTCCACAGTCATGGGTAGAATTGAACATGAGAGTAAGAGCTAAAATGCCCAGTTTTTTGTTTTTGTCTTCCTATTAAATTACCATTTACCAGCCTCTGATTATGATTATCAGCTTAAGCCATACTTAAATATACCATTCAATTAAAAGTTGACATCCAACATTTCTTCACATTTATCATACATATTTTGACACAAAATGTTCGCCCTGTTATAGATCTATGAAAGGGAATTCACACATAATTCATATCAGTGATTGTGAATCTGATTTTGATAATGTTTCTTATCCTGGAAAACGTAAGTGTAGTGATTACTCCATGTAAATGTTAACCTGGGTTTTACTATTAACATATAATTAAACCACCATTGAGTTCACACAGTGTTTCAATTATTTTCTCTTTCAGGGAAGTAGTTGAGGTTGATAATATCTATTATATTTTCTTGGTTTTTTATTCTGTTACAAACTAAGTGGCGCCCCCCAGTATTTCAACAAAGTCTCGGACTCATGATCATAGCTCACCAGATGAAAAGCTGCTGTGCCTTGATAACTATTTTTGCAATATTTGATTTTTTTTTACCATCTCAGAAAAAAATTGTCTAAAGTAGGTTACAGCCGTTGCCTGTCATATCAAGGCAAGGTTTGTAGAACTGATGGTTTCTTGCAGAAGTGAGGTATTCTACTCTATTCTGGGAGACATTCCCTTCGACATTCATCTGGAGTGGTGAGGTGTTTATACTGGCTTGGTTATTCCTGCCATCTGTTTCCTTGTTCGGTCCCGGTTGGGTTCTATTGTAGCTTCGTGTACCATCGTTGTCCATCGTGAAAAATGTAGCTACTGTGTTCCAAGTTCATACTGCTTTTTCTGGCTTAGTTTAAATGATAATTGTGGATTGTGAATTCAGCATTTTCTTTCTGGCGTGTGGAATGCCGTGTGCGGAGTTCAGGGCTTATCAAATTTTTTATTAACAAGTTCATTTTTCTTTCCTTTGCTCGAATCCACCTGTGTTCTATTGTAGTGAGGGATACGGATATGTATAAAGGATTTTCATTTATGATGGTGCAGTCACAAAGTGACAGTTGATAGTATTTTGAGATATCTTTTGTTGATATCGCCAATTCCTGATTCGATAGTGCCAGCTCTCCCGTTGAGCTTGTTTAATCATGGAGGAGGATGGAGGGGTATAGTATTGCTATCGGGATTTGGTGCTGTCTACAATAGTTGAGGATCCTTTGTCGTTTCATTGCCCTAGTGATTCCTATGTTATTTTGATATTTTGGAATTGCAAGTCCAAAACTGATATTGTGAGGTGACTCTGTTTGTTTTCCGCCAAGATTAGTTCCTTTTTGAGATTGATCATGAACTGTTTCAGTTCATGATTGTGTTTTTCAGTTATCTTGAAAGCTAATGCTGTGGCATCTGCATGTGCCTTGAATTTAAGCGAACTTCTCTCAATATTTCTTAATGATTTTGACAACCCTTTTTTGAGTTTGAAGATTTTTCTTGCTAGTCCCTTTCATTTATGACTGATGATTCTAGTTTATTGTCTGTCGCTACACTACAGCACCAATTGAGAGCGTCTTTCACAAAATCTAAACCTCTTTTATTCCTTCATTTGAAATCTTCCTGGGATGAGCAATTTTGAAAGTACAAGGGACTCCATCTCTTGGCTAAGGATGAGAATTCTGTTTCGAATGCGTTTTGTAAAAACAAATCTGAGAAGAGAGGTGTGATGTACAGAACACACCAATGGAACACACATGACACATGAGAACTGGGCTGAAGAGGTTGGTGATCTGTGGTCCGCCCACCACATGGGAAATTGGGATGGCCCCTGCGCAGGCATATCAGCCCATTCAAACCAGGACAGGATGAGGACAGGAATGAATTAAATGAAATAACTCACCTCTGGGGTATAGAGGGTTTCACCAAATTGAAAATGGAGATGGATGAATGACTTCCAGGATGACCGGTCGAGCAGCAATGGTGTCCATGGAAAAGAAGCACGTGTCTCGAGGAATTCTCGAATGGAGACCTCCATCCTGAAAACGATTGAAAAATTGTATAACGATATCAAAAAGAGAGTTTGAAATCTTACCGATACGCCGAAACATAATTTTTCCTAGATAAGGCTAGGTGCCTATGCAAGATTATCAGGATTTTCTAAGAGCCTGACGGGCCAACACGTGAAACAGCCAGCAGCAAAATGGCCAGAAATGATCTCTCCGGAAAAGAGAACTTGACCCTGACATTGAACTTGACCCAGACATTGAACTTCTCAAAAATCGTCAACATCTCCAAACATTAAAAGATTGAATCGGAACCAATGATCGGAACTATCAACGAATGAGCAAACAAAATATCTTGTAGCAGTATTCCTAATTGCACCTGTACACTGAGGCTGCTGGTGATGTGACCTTGAATCATACGACTGTGCTCTGCCTCGAGCTAGATACTCACGAACATAACAGTAGACCCAAAAGGTCTCGTGCTGATTGGAAATTGATGTCATAAAGTGACAGTGACTAATAGAGAAGAATTGGTCAAACATAACCAAGACGTAAACATTGGATGATTTTATTTCAAAACAAAACGAAAATAATTGGATCACTTGAAAATACCCAGGCCCAATCGATTGTACAATATGTACAATTAATTTACAATAGAGGTGGGTGCAATGGTTACCTTGTTTATTTTCAGTGCCTGCAATGGCATCATTGAAATCAAGTGGACTATAGAAAACAATCTGTATCCGAAGAAGACAACAGTGTGTATTCAAACGAGAAGGGTAAGGTTGATTCAAGTACCTAGAATTTATTAAATTATGTTTCTGTTTGTTTTCTCGTTATATTATATTACTGAATAATTCATTATCTCTTTCTGTTTCAGTTCACTACCTGTTAGCGTTCTGTTGCATACAAGATGAGAATTGATATACAGGGCGCTTTGATTGTTGATTCTGAACTCTGTCAACTGAATTTATCAATAAAGGTTTATAAATTCGACAGTGTATATCTACAGAGTGTCTCTAGTGTTTTAGTGGAGAATGCTATGAAAAGGGTAACGTTTGATATAGGCAAGTTATATTAGCAAATGAAAACGTTACAGTGGATCAAATTGTAACACATTGTAGGTACCTGAATATTTTGGAAAAAAAACACGAGTTCTTCAGAATATTACTATTTTGTATTATAATAATTTCGATATCTAAAATCAATGTGATTTGTGATTGTCAGAACAATACCTTTCAAAAAGGAAATATAGGATACAAATATGTGGAATTTATATAGCTTATGAAATTATATTCATTTGTAACATCACTCATCACAAAAATGAAAAACAATGTTCAGCCATTGCAAATCGTAAAAGACGAATGCTCAGCTTTTATAGAATGACAATTATTTCTGTACATACCTTATATCAACTTTCTCTAATTGATCAGATAGATGAAAACTTGGTTATTTTCTTCAAAATAGCTATAGTTAGCTGCCAATGAATCTGTCAAAAGATATCAAAGGACTATTGGTACAAGTGGTCAAATCTCTTCCACCTAATGTCACCAAATAAGAACTAGGAGAAGATAAACAGTTATATTATTGGAACTACAGAGAAACTGTAACCATTCAAAACAGGGGAACAGCCAAACCTCAAATGATTCTTTACAAAACTATTGACTAGACTTGAAAAAATCAATTATCATATTGAAAAGATAAACACAGTACATTTTTTGTTCTAAAGAAAACAACGGAATTACATGCGCCTCGACTATCAGATAATCTTGTCATTTTAAAAAGTTGGAGAGATAGAGCACTGAAAAAATTGAAAAAAGAAAGAAAAGTAGAAGCACATTTCGAGAGGTACAGAGAACTAAGGAATCATACACTTTCAGTGACGAGAAGTGAAAAGAGAGCTTATCTATATCGTGTTTTTCAAATGATAGACTCTAAAACATCCTGGAAAATCCTGAGAAACCTGCACATTTATCAGACCCTAATTCTTTAAACAGCCATCTATCTACTTTTATGCAAAATGTATCTAGTGATTGTGATGAAAAAATGAATTTTTATAGCAATTCAGTTCACGATCCACAATCTGAGTTTTCATGCAAGTTGATAACCATCGAACAAAATGTTGCATAATATTCGAATGAATGCTTTTGGAACGGATGGTATAAACGCGGAAATGCTGAAATATTGCAGTCCCTTCATAGATAAATATATTGTTAATATAATCAATTGTTGTATAGAGGGATCGTACTTTCTAGTCATTTGGAAGAGCTCTGTTCACAACGAAAAACTTACTTCCAGATCGTCAATGTGGTTTCAGACCAGGAAGCATTACTGAAACATCTTCAGCAGCTGTCACTACTGATTTTATAATAGCTCATGATCAAGGTTTATGTAGTGCTTTGATCACTATTTGATTCTTCTGAAGCATCCGATACGATTAGTCATGAACTGCTTTGTGCTGAATTGAGATTTCATGGCTTCAATGATGAATTTAGCTTTTTTTATATGGAACTACTTCCTCAGATGTTCCCAGAGGATTGTGGTTGTTGGTTCTCACTTATCTGAACTTGACATTCTTTCAAGTGTCCCGCAAGGGTCTATACTGGGTCCTTCAATGTTTATTATATATACCGCCGATATTTTAGATAATTTGAATGAAATAGAACAATGCAAAGAACAGGCTTCTGCCTGATACTCAGCTGTATTTCAACTTTGGTACTGAAGATTCCGCTTCTGCAGTAGAAATGATGAACAATGAATTGGGTGAAATTAAGACATCTTTCTATGAACACAACTTGAAACTCAATTATGTAAAATCCAAGGTAATCTATTTCGGTAAAAAAAATAAGATGAACTTCTTGACGAATAGTGTCAATCAACAAATTGATAATACTTCATAACAAGTCTGTTATTCAGCAAGAAATCTTGGTTGAGTAGTAGACACTGACATGCGTTTCGCTCAGCACATGAAAAATATTATTGATATAGCTTTCGCATCCTTGAAACTCATTTTCAGTAATCGATATGTTCTCATAACTCATGAACTATTGAATGACTCCAATCCTCCAGCTCAGGCAAGCAAATGTATTCCCAGATTCAGAATTCACTCTAGAAACATCAGACAAAGAATCATCCATGCCTCAACAGAGAAATACATTTGTTCAAAGATGTTATGTCTTTAATGCTATTCAAATGTACAACATTACAATATAAATAAGTTCAAACACAAATAGAAGAGGCATTCACTCGATACGCGGTCTTGATATAATATTATTTAGTACATCCTTCATGTCATCGATTTTTTTCATAACTCGAAATTCTACTATTTGTATTGCTAGCAATTGATTAGTGAGTACCCATTATGTATTGCATTACATTATTTTATTTCTTCAATTTTTGTTGTTGTTTTACCTTCCTTACTGTCTAGAGCAATTCGCTATTTTTGTTCAATTTTTTTTTCATAAGCTTCATTGATTTGCTTGGCATGTTTGAGAATACGGGTTTTGAAAAATGTTTCATTCTTGCTTTCATTCCAACGAGAATCTGCTTTCCCTATCACCAAATGAAAAAGAGATAATATTCCCTGACATGACTGAAAATATTTTTTTTCAAGCCCTTTGTTCGTGATATGCTTTGTTCAAAAGACCAAAGCCACAACATATTTTGAGAAAAGAACTGCCAATAATTGTCTTGCTACAATTTTTCCATCCTCACATTAATCACTTCCACCGATGGATGTGTATTTTTTGATCTATAATAAAAATTCAATATCATAGCCCAAATGACTTTGGAAACATTATGATAATTTCAAATGGAATTCGTTCCATGAAATTCCATACAGCAAAAGTCAAATGATAAACAGGGTGCTCGACAGGATGTTTTCCTGATATACATAATGAAAAACATCGAAAACATAAATAAATAAATCCATTCTAAAACAGAAAAGCTGTTTCTGGCTTTTACTGAGACGATTGATCACAAAGTAGATGAGAATCTTCATCTTCTTCCTCAATTATCATCAATAAGGCAACTCCAAGTTCTTCATCATTCTCAGAATCTACCTCTGTAATCACCTGATTAGCTGCTTCAGAACTATTAGTACTTTTTCTTCATTTTTTTTCCATAAGCTCCATTGATTTGCTTGGCATGTTCGAGAACATGTGTTTTGGAAAAATTTTCATTCTTGCTTTCATTACAACGAGAATCCTTTGTTCGTGATATGCCTGTCCAAGCGAACAAAGTCAAAACATATTTTGAGAGAAAAACTGCCAATAATTTTTTTGCTACAATTTTTCCATCCTCACATCCATCACTCCGACCAATGAATGTTTATTCCTTGATCTATAATGAAAATTCAATATTATAGGGTGAAAACAGACACCACTGTTCTCATATGAAAATTTCCGAACTGAACCATCATTAATTAAATGCAAAAGCTCAAAGTCATTTCCACACAGTGTTCATAAAATGAACAACAATGGTAGATTTCGGCAGAAAAACAACTACTTCCCTGGCTAATGCCACGCAGGATATTGAATTACATCCTCCCGAAATATATGCATCGACTCGTATAAACGAATACTGATACAAGGGATTCTTTCCTGAATGCCTATTGATTTCGATTAAGCGAGGCCGCTAGACAACCACAGACCGGTTTCGAACTCTTTGACTTTCATCAGTGCAGTGTAGTCTCCAGCCAGTAGTCCTAAGACGGACGACTCAGCGAAGCCTAGCCAAACAAAAATCAAGTTGGCATTATTAGACTAAGGCTTCTAATTGCTTCTGAATCGGCTGGTGATACTGGTCACATTAGCCCATTTTTGGCCAATGGTGCGTATACGCACCGGCCTAAAACTCATTTTTTCTTTAGTAATTCTCTTCTAAATCGCCTGAACTCCAGATTCTTATTGATAAAAGTGATGTTGGTCGATGACGTTTCTCATATCAATACCTTTTTTTATCGTGAGATATATTTTTGAACTGGTAAAAAAAAAATATGGTAATTTTCATTCATGCCACACACTTATGGAAAATTGATAATTAAAAATATCAGTATCTCACACATCGCATTCGTCTTAGCATGAAAATATCACCAAAATAGCCCCTTTTCTCTGAGAATAGTTGTGATAACTCTGTTATTTTCCAAAAACGAAAAATGGGCGGGTAAAAATCATTGGTGCGTATACGCACCATTGGCGCGATAGATGAACAATATTATACCTATATGAACCGTATGGTCCGTACGTGTAAATCTGCACATAGGCATGTGAAACGGCTGTAAGGTACAAGTGCAATTCGTGTCTCTTTCATCAGTGTTGTTTTGGATTTGTACTGAAGTTCAAGAAAAGAGAGAGGGGTGCTTATGACTTTGCCGTTGATGAAAACATTCAACTCACTCTTGTGAGATGGAATGATAATGCTATTGTCACTGTCGCGAGCAACAACTCTTCTGTGGAGCCTTCGGCAAGTACTAAGAGGTTCAACAGAGAAGAACGCAAAGATGTTCAAATTCCACAGCCTGATATGATAAAGCAATACAATTCATATATGGGAGGTGTGGACCTGCATGATAATGCTATTGCTAATTACAAAACGACCATAAGAGGCAAAAAATGGTGGTGGCCTCTATTAATCAACACACTGGACAGCACTGTAGCTAACTGTTGGAAACTTTATCGTAAGGTGAATAATTCGAACATGACACAACTGGACTTTAAATCATATATAGCCGTGCGTCTATTGAAAAGTGATGATGCCAGTATAAAAAAGAGTACCGTAGGAAGACCCTCAAAAGACCTGTTCCTAGTGAAGTCAGGCTCGCCCGAGTTGGGCATGTGATAATGAAACATCCAGATAAGGCAGGAAGAAGATGCAAGCAATGCAAGAGCCACACGATATATTTGTGTGCTAAATGCCAAATACATCTGCATGCCGACTGTTTCGTGAATTATCATACATAAAATTTTTGTGGAAATGTAACTCTCACTTAGAGCCAATGGTGCGTATATGTCATTATCTTCCATAGAATTTTTTTCATGATAAAAACTATATAAATACATCATGTCGAAAATAAAAAAGCAAAAAATAATTATTTCCTTTCTTTTTTTCGTAATTCGTCGGTAAATGGGTCAATGAGATTATTTCTATTATTGAAGATCTGAGGAAAGGCAAGATCATAAAATATATTGATAGTTATTATTTTGAGTCATTCTGATTATAGAACTGTAACGATGCCGATCGATAAGTTTGGAAGACATCTTTTTAACAAAAACCGAAATCCTAGCACATCTTCAGAAAAACCATAATTGGCATCAACGCAGCCTATACAGTTACAATCACCTTTCTTTATTTGTCAACCAATGTCTTACCATAGTGAATGTATAATTACTATTCGTGGATAGGGTTCAGGTCACCAAGTTCCAGGAATGGTGAAAAAAAAATGGGTCTTCTTACGAGAAAACAATAGTGGATCATATGTCTTTCCGGTATCTGGAAAGATTGGGAAAATTGATGTTTTACCAAAGGATACAACAATTATGTTGGGGGATAATGACATACAGGTGAAATAATTGATAGAAAAAGAGATAAATAAAGGTGACACGATCTCATTTGCCTGTATCAAAAGAGATCGATTGGGTTCATCGTATGCTCAAATAGTGCTCCAGTGCCCAGTAACTAAAAATGACTAGTGTCAAAGAATCAGTCGTAAACGAATTACATAAGCCTGCTACAAATACATTTATATTTTTTGAAGAAAAAAAAAACAATTATTCAGATGATTTTCATTCTTTTCGTTACATAATTCCTAGAGGGTACAACCATTCTAATGCTAATTTTTATTGTACATTATTCAGGTCTTCAGAAGAAACGTCAGGGTATATGTGGATGAATTCTAATACTAAACTGACATTTTCACTATTTGGGTTCTCCTGTGGCCTGACAAGATGAAGTGCATTGTTCACTACATCTTCATTTTGAAGAGCTCTCTGCAAATCTGTGAGATAATTGGTAAACTGCAGTCTCCCCATCATTTCCATTTGATATTTGATGAGCGGCAATAGAGTCCACCACTTGCAAAGGGATTCATAACCCAAGAAAATATGAAAGTTATTTTCTCTTAATCTTAACAACACTCGTTTCCGAAATTTTCATAAAGTATATCTGGAAGGATTCACCATCTAACGAGTTTGGATGGTCACTAGGATAGAAATAATTTGTAATGATCTCTTGATATTTAAGAAAATCCATCCACTCACGATCATTGAAAGTGATTGCATCATTTTTGAGTCCTGATATCTGGATGCAAGGCCTGAAGCTAAATTCATAGGATAATCCTATGGAAACGTACTTGCTTCTTGATTCATTCAAAGGCAATCTCTTCTCTCCCAACAATATATTTATGTTTATTCTCATGATGTTCTTTCAGATTATATCTAACTCCCGAGTCACCGGTAGGAACACTTGATGTATAGTAGCTCTGCCCACTCGAATTCACAGTTGATTTCGACAAGTCCATTTCAGAATAATATGTATTTCACAACTAAAATTCGAAAACTGAGTGGAAGATCTCATTGTGATTAGCTATATACCTTTGAATTTGAGGAGTGGGGGTTCTTAATTTCTGGTTATACAAAAATGATCAATCTCATAATTATCACACGATTGAAGATTATTAGTCTGATGAATCCATAATTGATTCATCTGATAGATCATTACGTTAATTAATATAAATTAGTCTGATGGAGCAATCAATTAACTTTGATCACTATTCATTAAGATTAACTCATGGATGACTCATTCTGCACATGTTTTCAATTGCAGAATATCAGTTCATCGATATTTATTGTTGATAATTAATATATAATGACTGCACCTGTTCTCAATTACTCAGTACAAATAGTGATGGATCAAAGTCAATTAAAATCAATTGACTGAATCATTCAATTATACATACAATCCCTACTTCCATGGTTTTGTATATTATAGTACGGATATGAATTCGCCTACGTTCATACATCAGATATGTCCTTTCCTAATTCACAATGGACGTGGACGAAACATTTTCCGACTCCGATGAAATCGAATAAGACGGAGAACAAGTAATCAGAAACCAGTATAGTGTCAACAGTGTTCAGTTCATGAATGACTTTTCACAGCAGTTTGTCTGCATGGTGCAACATTATTATCACATCAGCATGTGGGAGAATAAACAGTTCTGCACGAGCTGCTATTTCAACATTGTTGCAGATAACGACAGGAATATTGACAGTTTCCAGGAGTCCTTACACATCACAAAATATCCAGCAGGCTTAGTGGACGAAATAAGATTTTTTGATATCCTTGAGAAATTTCATCTTCTAAATACCTTGAATAATTTTTTTCAGCGCCCTACTTCTTGCCCGATACGGACCTGCCCCTATCATGATTCCATTGAAAAGACTTCTTTCATAGATCGAGTAAATATTTGACGAAATGTTACAGCTGATGCCATCTGTTATGGAAATACTCCAACAGCTAACAAAATTGATACTTTGTTCTTGTTCACTCCATCCAAGAAACCTCACATTTGGTCAATCGAGACGGATGTTTAAACAAGAATCACGAAGAAGTGTCGAAGAAGTCTTTAAGAAGGAAAAGGTGACTTGAGCTGTCAGTGCTTGTCAAGAATTTCCGCCGTTGAGCCGAAAAGTTGTAGAGTTGAGCAAAGTCATCTACACATCAGTGTATGAAGTATCTGCAAGAGCTAAAGGAAGAAACTTATAGCTGGGCCGAGTTGTTCCGCACCAGTATATGAAATATCTTCAACAGCAGGTAGCAGAATCTGAAATAGCTGGGCCGATTTGTTCCGTATCAGCATAAAAAACCATCAGAGAAGACCGTTACTGTGAATACTTTCCATAATATTTTCCTATAATTCCTAAAATATCCTAATGTTCCTATCCCTTATGCATTTGATTTGTGAGGGAGGTTGCTGTTGGATTAATCATAGATCAGATACATATTGGAAAAAATAACTTTGAACAATAATAATTGTATACAACAATTCAGCATTGCTAAAACTCGAATCTGTGAATGGTTGAATTTCAATTTTTTTTTATTCCATTGATTTAGACAGCAAATCCCTTTGCTGTCAAATAAAGCCAAAACTCGAATACAGAGTGATCAAATCAATTTTTTGAAAAAAAAAATGTCAACTACGGAAAGAAGAAAGATTCTTTGTCGAAAAAGAGCTACAATTAAAGGATCCTTAACTAGATTTGGGTCATTCTTGACGGAAATTGAAATAGATATAACCAGACGTGGTGATTCGTTAGAGAGATTTGAAAGATTCAAGAAATTTTTAGATGAATTTGAACTGATCCAGTCAGAAATTGAAGAATTATTCGAAGATGAAAATTTTGAAGAAAATTTAAATGCAAGTTTTCTCGAAAGAAAAGGTTTCGAAGATAAATATTATAATCTAATCACAAAAGCAAAACAAATGTTTAACAGTGAATCTGCTAATTTAGGTTCAGAAAATTTAGGAAAACAATCTGAAAGAATAATATTAGATACATGAGCGTCCCAATATTTAGGAACTCCAGGGTCATCTCGAAACGTCAGAATAGAATCAGGACAGGCTCATAGTATAAGAACTACGGGTCAGCCACAAAATTCAAGATTACCAAAAATTTCTTTGCCAACATTTACAGGTGACGAAAATTGTTGGTCAACATTTCATGATAGGTTCAAATCATGAATACATGATGATGAGGGTCTGTCAACGACAGAAAAGTTTTTCTATTTGCAATCAGCCTTGAAGGGTGATGCAGCAAAGTTGATAAAGGAACTCGAAAGTACAGATTCTAATTATGAAGTAGCTTGGGGCCTCCTACAAGAAACACATGAAGATACCAAATCATTGACAAAAAATCATTTAGGAAATATTTTTGAAATTACAAAAATAGTCCGGGAAAATTCTGAAGAATTAAGGAATTTTTTGGATATTTTGCAAATAAACTATAATAGGGCTTCGAAACAATCAAAAGAACCTGTAGATGCATGGGATACGATCTTACTATTTTCATTAGAAGAAAAACTAGATAAATCCACTAGAAGAGAGTGGGAAACAAAAGTTCATAGAATCAAAACACCATCAATACATTCATTTTTGGATTTCTTAAAAGAAAGATGTAGTATAAATAAGAATTCATATAACCGTAATAATAATTATAAGAAGAATAATAAGATTCAGAGTTATTCTGCTGTAGAAACTGATAGTAGAGCTTGTATATATTGTGATAAAACAAATCATCAGATTCATTATTGTACAAATTTCCTCTAACTTGATAATTCTTCTAGATTAAACAATATAAGGAGATTGAAGGCATATGTTAACTGTCTTCGGAAAGGGCATTCATCTGGAGATTGTAAGGGGTTTTCTTGTAAAATCTGTAACAAGAAACACAATGTTTTATTACATTTAGATCAAGAAAAACTGAAATCTCTAGAATGTGTAACAAGAGCAAATGGTATTTCAGATTCATCCATAAATGAAATCGGTATTGAATCTGTTGCTGATGTTTTTTATAAAAATACTTCAGTAAACGAAATTTCATTGAATTCTATCACTGCATGCAATAATAATGCTGTACTGTTGTCCACCGCCAGAATTTATATATTTGATATGAATAATAGGCCCATACGGTGCAGAGCACTTCTGGATTCTGGTAGCCAAAGTTCGTTTTGTACATCTGAACTTACAAATCAGTTGAATTTGCTATATCAAAAGGTATCCATTCATATTGTAGGTATAAGTGAAGTAGATTCTTCAAATGTTACCAAAATAATAAATGCAAGAATAAAATCCATTCATTCTCTCTATGAAGTAAAATTACCATTTTTAGTTATGAATAAAATCACGGGAAATATTCCACAATCCAAAATCAATAAAACCCAAATTGAACTACCAAAAAATATATTTTTGGCGGACCATACGTTCAATAATCCTTCAAAAATTGATATATTGTTAGGATGTAACATTTTTTTATGATTTCTTATTGAGTAACCAAATAAAATTGGGAAAAAAATTACCTATTTTGCAGGAGTCGCATCTTAGGTGGATAATTTCAGGTCCTTTGGATTTGAAATTCAATATTTTGATTTGCAATTCCACTCAAGTGGATATTCAAGAACAATTAGAATCTTTCTGGAAAATAGAGTAAATCACAAAAGGAAAACAAATAGTTTTTTCTAAAGAGGAAAATGAATGCGAGGAACATTTCATCAAAAACTTTTACAGAGAGAATGATGGTAGATTTGCAGTTAGATTACCTTTTAAGAAAAATCATGAAATACTTGGCGAAAGTAAGAATATTTCTGTGGAAAGGTTCAAGATATTAGAGAAAAAAACTAGAGAAAAATGAACATCTAAGAGTAGAATATTCAAAATTTATACACGAATATTTGATTTTGGGTCACATGACACTTGCAAACTCAAACTTGTATAGTAGGTTTTTTCTACCACATCATTGCGTTGTAAAGTCTGATTCATTAACCACTAAAGTTAGAGTAGTGTTTGATGGGTCATGTAAATCTACAACAGGTGTGTCTTTGAATGACATACTTATGGTAGGTCTGGTTATACAACAGGATATTTTCAGTATATTACTCAGATTTAGAAAATATCAAATTGTTTTCACGGCTGATATCGAGAAAATGTATGGGCAAATTAATTTGCACCCTGATGACCGTAAATTTTAAAACATACTATGGCGTGATGATGCATCACAAGCTATTAATTCATATGAATTAAATAAAATTACTTACGGACTAGGTCCTACCTCTTTTCTTGCCACTCGTTGCTTGAAGCAACTAGCTATAGAAAATTCAACAGAATTTCCTGAAGCCAGCCATATTATAGAACAAGATTTTTATATAGAAGACTCAATTTCCGGTGCTAAGAACATCGATAGTGCTGTTGTTTCGATTTCAAACATAATTCAAATACTCCGTTCTGGTAAGTTTCCGCTCAGACAATAGACTTCTAATAAACCTGAAATTTTCAAACAATTGAAGTTAGAGTCCGAGTCTATTCAATTTATGCTGAAAAATACATCTAGTAGTAAGACATTAGGTATTTTCTGGTTCTCTAAAGGAGATGTATTCAGTTATGCCACAAATGGAATAAAGTACGAAAGATTAACTAAACGAGTAGTAATATCTATTATTTCTCAAATATTTGATCCTTTCGGGTTGATAAGTCCTGTAACCATAATATCGAAACTCTTATTACAGAGATTATGGTCTCTTAAACTTGACTGGGATGATATCTTGCCTTCATCTTATACTGAATATTTTTTGAAATTTTATAAAAATATTCATGAAATTAATAAGTTGAAAATTTTCCGATGTCTTTCAATTCCAGAGTCCACAATCGTTGAATTGCATTGTTTCAGTGATGCTTCCTTGAGCTCATATGGAGCAGCAATTTATCTGTTATCAAAAAATAGAGATGGATTCAAAACACTCATTCATTTATAGTGGAGTACAAGAACAAAATAGAGCAGCAGCAGGAGTTGGATGCATATTACATAGAAAATTAACAGAACAAGTACATGGATGGAGAGGATGGTCGGAACGGATACTCTCGGTAGAAATTGAGGACCAGAAGAAGAATACTAAGACAATCATAATTGTATACGGACCCAGCGAAGACGACAGTTGTCAGGTAAAAGATGGTTTTTGGGAAGAACTAACACTGATAACAGAATCAGCAAAAGGTACAATATTCGTATTAGGTGATTTCAATAGTAGAGTAGGGAAAAAAGATGGAAGACACAACACGGCAATTGGTGCATATGGTGAAAATACCAGAAATAATAATGGTGGAAGAATGCTTGACTATTGTGTGATGCAAAATTTAATCATTACTTACACTTTTTTCGAACATAAAGATATACATAAGTACACACGAGAAGTAAAGAGCAGAAACGAGAAATCTATAATTGATTACATATTGATTGAGAAAGCCAACAGAAACGACGTAATAGACACGCGAGTAAGACGGGGACCAGAAATTGGCAGTGACCATTATTTAGTAGAGACAAAAATTAAAGATAAAATTCCGATGAACAATAATAATAAAGTGAAACCAGAGAACCTTGTTGAATATGAATCGTTCAGGTCCTACAAATTACTGAACGCAGACATTGCCAAAGAATACAAGATGGAATTAACACGGAAGTTCGAAGAAAATATGGAAATGATAGAAAATGGTAGTATAGAAACAATATGGAATTATTTCAAAAATACTATACTAAACACATCCAAAGACATATGCGGAAGTAGTAGAAAAAGTAATAACAGAAAACAAACAGCATGGTGGACAAATGAAATAAAAGACCAAGTGAAAATCAAGAAAGAAAAATTGAAAAAATATTTGAATAACAAAACATCAGACAATTATGAAGCATATAAAGAAGAAAGGAAAAGAGTGAAGGATCTAGTGGCGGTATCAAAGAAACATAAATGGACAGAATTCGGAGAAAAAATGGAAAGAGACAGCAGAGCAAATCAAAAATTATTTTACAAAACATTGAAATCATTAAGAAAAAATAAAATAAATGACATAACTCGAATTAAAAATAATAACGGAAAAATACTGATGGACGAAGATGAAATAATGAATAGGTGGAAAGAATATTTCCAAGATCTGTTGGGAGCTCAAGGGGCCATACGAGAAGAACATAGGCAAATTGAAATAGGAAGAGGGGAAGATGAAGATTTCATAACACTGAGGGAGCTACAAGAAGTGATAAGTAAATTAAAAAATGGAAAGTCACCTGGATGTGACAAGCTCACAACGGAAATGCTCAAGAATATGGGAGACATAGGTACAGAATTTTTATTTGGACTTTATAGAAGAGTGTGGAGAGAAGAGGAGATACCCGGAGACTGGAAAATAGCATCGATAGTTCCAATACACAAAAAAGGAGAGCACAGCAATGAAATTATATGAACAAATTATTTATAGAAAAATGGAACCAATATTGGAAAATACATTAGAAGAGTCACAAAGTGGATTCAGAAAAGGCAGGAGCATTCAAGACCATACATTCACAATCAAGCAAATAGCAGAAAAGGCATTGCAACAATGTAAAGAAGTGTATTTGGGGTTCATAGATTTGGAGAAAGCATTTGATAAAGTGCCAAGACAGAAATTATGGAATATATTGGCCGAAAGAGGTATCAATAATAAAATAATAAGGATAATAAAAAATATTTACGAAAATAATACTAACCGCATTATTTACCAAAATAAAACATCAGGGTCGTTTTCAACAAGAGATGGATTAAGACAGGGTGGAGGACTAAGCCCCGCATTGTTCACGGTATACATTGATGAGGTAATCAAGAAATTCTCTCTTAGAGCCAAGAAACTCCCTGTAGGATATAGATACCTTCGCAGGATAGATATATCAGAAGGAGCATTTGCCGACGATGTAGTGATTATGGCAGAAAAGGAAAAAGACTTACAAAGAAATATGGAGATATGGAACAGTGTACTCGAAGAATACGAAATGAAACTAAATATCAATAAAACGGAGAGCAAGATATAGAAATAAATAATAGGATTGAAAAAACTCTGAATCTTTATTATGCAATGAACAAGTCTTTCATAAACAAAAAGGAAATTTCAAGAAAAACGAAAATTAATATATTTAAAACGATTTATAGACCAATCCTAACATTCGGTTGTGAATCCTGGGTATTGACAGAGAAACAAAAAAGCAGAATACAAGCCACAGAAATGAAATACCTCAGAAGGGTGAGAGGTGTAACAAAAAAAGACAAAATAAGAAACATAAAAATAAGGGAAGATCTAGAGATAAAGTCAACACTCAATTTCATAGAAAAACGTCAACTGAGTTGGTGGGGTCACTTGCAAAGAATGAGTGACTCAAGACCGGTAAAACAAGTATGGGAGTCGAAAATACAAAAAAGGAAGAAACGAGGGAGACCAAGGAAGACATGGGACGGAGTTCTAGGAGAAATACTTAGGAAGAAAGAAAAAAACATGGGAAGAAGCAAAACATCTGGCAATAAAGAATGGACGAAATTTGTACATGAAATAGGGAATATTTGAAATGAAATGTTATTTACCCTACACCATTATATGGTAATTGGGTTTTTGATAATATATATATATATCAAAAAATATTAACGGTGAATACTTATCAGCTTGTGGAAAATCTAGGGTTGCACCTTCAAAAACAATAACTTTGCCTCGACTTGAGCTTATGGCTGCACTTTTGTCAGCTAAATTGAGTGAAAAAGTGATAAAATCATAGAAATTTGTCATTTGAGTGTACTGTGTGTACTGGTGCGAATCAACTATCACTCTAGCTTGGTTGAAACATGAGCCTAATACTCTTCAAATATTCATCTCGAATAGAGTCTCTCAAATTCAAACTATAACCGAAAGGTACGGAGAATGGAGATATGTACCTTCAGATGAAAATCCTGCAGATTTAGTATCTATAGGGGTTGAAGCTTCCATTATTGCCAACTGTGAGATTTGGTGGAATGGACCATCTTTTTTACCAAATCCAGATGATTGGCCTATCATGCCTGTGTCTGAGATTCAGAATATCGATTGACCTGAAACAAAGAAGTTAACTTTTCATCATGTGCTTGGTAACCAGAAGCATTGGATAACTTTGGACATATTAGATAAATATTCTGATTATCGGAAATTATTACATGTAGTTGCATACTTACATCGTTTTCTATCGAATTGTGAAAAATCTGTTGGAAATAGGGAATCAGGGAAACTTACTATTGATGAAATTGAACAAGCTAAGATTACTGTTCTCAAAATATCCCAGTATTCTAATTTCCAAGAAGAAATAATCAATATCAATTCATCAAAGGGCATTTCACGTAAAAGCAAACTTATACCACTGTCACCATTTTTAGATGAAAATAAATCATTGAGTGTAGGAGGTAGATTAGGAAAATCCAAATTAGATTTCAATAGGAAACATCAAATTATATTAGCTCCGAAATGTCCGTTGACTGAATCAATTATTACTTATGAACAAGAGATTATTACATGCTGGTACGCAACTGGTACTATCCAGAATCAGAAATGAATTTTGGCCTCTTTTAGGCCGCAAAACGATAAAAAGAGTTCTTAGAAAATGTGTACATTGCTTTAAGGTGAATCCTTCTGAAATATTTCAAAAAATGGGTGACTTACCTTCCTTGAGCGTCACACCTTCGAAGGTATTTCACACTGTAGGCATTGATTATGCCGGTCCTTATCTGATAAAGGATAGTAAAATAAGGAACAAAAAGTATATCAAAGCTTACATTTGTGTTTTTATTTGTTTTGTTTCGAAGGCTACTCATTTGGAGTTAGTCAGTGATTTGACAGCACAGGGATTTTTGAACGCTTTGCATGAAAAGATTCATAGGCCGTCGGAGTTTATGTCGTCGTATATTTTCAGACAATGCTAGTTATTTCACAAAGGCTGAAAAGGATTTAAAAGAGTGTTTTGATTCATGTAGATCTGAGGAAGTTCAATGCTATTCTGAAATTACTTGGCATTTTAACCCAGCCTATTCTCCTCATATGGGAGGATTATGGGAAAGAGCTGTTCGTTCTACAAAATATCTTTAAAAAAAAATTCTCAATGAAATTTATCTTACCTATAAAGAATTCTACACTCTCTTGTCACAAATTGAAAGCGTTCTAAATTCCCGTCCATTATTACCCCTCACTGAGGATCCTGATGATTTGGAACCTTTAACGCCTGGCCATTTCATAATTCGATGTTCAATGCAAGTTCTTCCTGAGCCTTCGGTTCCCGACACCAATAAAATTCAAATATCCCGATACAAGCATTTAAGAATGATGCTTAAGCATTTTTGAACCAGGTGGTCTAATGACTACTTAAACTTCCTCCAACAAAGACAGAAGTGGTTCACAGAAAAAACAAACTTGGTAGAGGTTGGTTCAATGGTGATATTGCGTGAAGATGGCGTGCCACCTATGAACTGGAAGATAGGATGAATTATAGAAGTTCATCCTGGTCTTGATGATAACATAATTCGAGTAGTGACTGTGAAAACTGTGAACGGTGTAACTAAGCGCGCTATCAAGAGAATATGTATTTTGCCCATAAACTCAGATAACTCGAAGATATGTTGAAGAATAGTCTGATATTTATAGTCTTATGATGTTGAAAGCCGAGTTCTTTCAAGGCCGGCACGATGTTCAGTTTTATGTTCAAATTCTTTAAGATAGCCGTGTTTTGATGTCATGGATATGAAAAAAACAATGTATTAAAAATAAATGAAGAAAGAGTACATGTAAAATAATAACTCCTCGTATTCTGTATATAAAAGTCTCATAAGAAACGAATATAATATAAATACAGTCCACTCAATCCAAGAAACCCCACAGTGACAACTACTACAAGTAAATGGGCTAGACAGATTCCAGACCAATTTTCAAAATTTCAAGTTCTTTTTCCCCAGATTCTACGGAAATTCTGCGATGTGCAGCGGAAAGCCCCATAAGAGCCAATGTAAAGCAGACCAGATTTTTCCCTAGGTCTACGGACTTTTTCAGCGAATTTTAAGCTCAAAAATAGCAAAAACGGTCCCCGTCAAGGTCATCTGACCCCGACGAGCGAGCTCTACTGATAAGAACTGCAATAACACATCGGTACCAATAACGAGATATATATACAGGACGTTTAAGCTGAATAAAAATTAAAAAATATATACAGGGTGTCCCACAGTTAGACTACCACACTTTAGGTGGGCACATCGAACATATTAGACAAGTAACGTATAACGTATGGCAGATGACGTTTGACAAATTGCCGATGACAGATATCGAAGATCGATGACGCGTGATCAGGCGACCTGCAAGCCGGCTACCTCCCAAGTCATCAGTTCAATAACAAGATGAATGAAGTAGGTGTTCAAGTAGGATAAAAATTGGAAAATATATTCAAGATGTCTCACACTTTATGTGGGGCTTAGCAAACAGATAGCTGACGTATGGCAGATGACGTTTGACAGATGGCCGTTGACAGATTAGATTAGAAGCTGTCAGTTCAGTAACAAACAAAAATGAATGGTTATATACGGGATGTTTCAGTTGAAAAGTAATTTAATAAGATATACAGGGTGGCCCATGGTTAGAGACCACCCTACTTTTGTGTTAAACATCGATTAAACGTATGACAGAGGACTGTTGACAGATAACAAAGATCAATGACATGTGACCAGGCGATCTGCAAGCCGGCTGCTCGCTAGCCGATGATTCCGTTCAATATACAGGGTGTATACATATATGGCGACTCATGGGTAGGCCACCCCACATATTCGTTGAAATAATGTCGAGTATTGGAAAGGAAAATTGCGACTCCCCGTTTTTCTATACATGATTCATTATGTTGTACTTGCACATACAGAGCGTCCACACTAACATGCAATAATAGGGTAGATTGAAAATATGTTAGAAATAGAAATATAGAAATATATAGTGTGTATAATAATGATGAACGATACAGCGTCGGTTCAATGTTAGAATATATAGCTATAAATAATTATACAGGGCGTTGGAAAAGTAGAACATAGCGCAAGTTTGAAAGAATGATTTTTATCATCATACGGATATACTGGGTGTTAAAGAAGTAGTCATAACGGAGTTCAAATCTGAAAGAGGGTACATATAGGGCGTTTGAATAAGTGAAAACATACCTCAAGTCTGAAAGAAGCACCGCAGATATCGGTGTATGATTCATCTATATGCAGCTTCTCTTCTTGTCGATGAATGTCTTTGAATAATGTATGGAAAAAATGAGGGGGCAATTTAATCATAAATCGTGAAAACTGACGAATCCGTAGGAAAATCATCCATTTTCACACACATACACACACGCATTGTAGGACACGTTGAGAAATCAAAGTAATATAACAAGAATTCGGACACGTCCCGATCTCACGCAAAACTTACTTGAACTTTATTCTTTAAGACTGTGAAATGACTGAAATGTATTGAGAATTTGGATGTGATATGCTCAGGAACGATAGTACTTATCGCTTCCTGTTACAGATATAATAGCGGGGAAAGCAAATTTATTCGAATTAATTCATTTTACATGCATGATATACAGGAGGAATAGAAAATATGAAGTTAATATTTAGATGATGTATTTCACATGTATATACAGGGCGGGTGTGTTTCCAAAACTACCTTAAGTCATATCGTGAACTGTTTATTATAACATACGCTGATAAATATGAGAATTGGTTTTATAAACAATTAACATTATTCATCAAAAAATAATTTAACAAACAATTAACGTATGTCTAGGAGGTAACAACCCTATGAGTTCATTAACCCTTTTTATGTAGAGGGTTTCTCACAGAGATATATTATAACTACTCATTACAATCTAAGGTGGACTAGTAGCTCCATATTGAGCCAATATGGAACTAATACCCCACCAAAGATCGACTTGGGATGCCCCAAGATATGCCCTGAAATTATAAGAAATTTGAGGAAATACTATTGAATTAATTTGAAACTTACAAGTTGGTTTTAAGGATGGTTATTATAGTAGCGGTCAAGAATTTCCTCCCAGCCAATATATTCCATTTGATCATCATCATTATCGCTTCTAAAAGTAACATTAAATTCATAAATCTAGATAGAATCCATTTTAAAACTCACATATCGAGGGCTTGTTCTGGTTCTTCATCATCACTTCTAAAATTTCATTAAATTGATAAATATAGAAAAATTCAATTTTCAAACTTACATATTGATGGCTTGTTCTGGTTCTTCATCATCACTTCTGAAATTTCATTGAATCAGTAAATATAGAAAGATTTGATTTTCAAACTTACATCTCAATAGGATCATTGATGTCGACGCTGAAATTTTATTAAATTTATATATCTGTAGACAATATCAATTTTTAAACTTACATCTGCATAGGCTGATTGGCCTGTTCAGCCCTCTCAGCTCCCGCAGCCTGCCCAGCGTTTTCATTATTTCTAAAATTTCATTGAATCCTCAATAGTAGTTATTGGGGCATGTTTGACGGACAAAGGGGGCGTGGCCTGGGCGGGGCGTCAGTTGGGGATGTGGGGTGGAGTCTAGCAGGGGGTGGAGTAATAGAGGGGGTGGTGGGGCGGTGCTTGGCTTGTATTGGACGTGGGTGGGGCAATTGTTTTCATTGGCTGTTGGGATTCTCTGATGGCCGACGTGGGGGTGTACCTTTCAAAGTGATTGATGGTATCTGGTTGGAGCAGTGCTTGGACTGGATTGGACGTGGTTCCAATGTTTCCATTGGCTGTATTGTCTGATAGCTTGACGTGGAGGTGTACCTTTCCAAGTGACTGATATGGGGATTTCGTGGTTGGTAGGGGAGATATAGAACGGGAGAGGCGTATAGTTGAGGTGGCATCATTCATGACGTGAAAATATGTGCCATCTTGGATGTGGTGTATGTTTTGTGGTGTATAAATAGTTGACTCCATTGACCTGTAGGTGTGGTCTACTACGTATACCGATATAATTGGATTCCTCACTCTATCTCTCCTCTCCCTGCCTTTCGCTCGCCCTCTCTCTCTCTCTCTCTCTCTCTCTCTCTCTCTCTCTCTCTCTCTCTCTCTCTCTCTCTCTCTCTCTCTGCATATTCCTTCATTGAGTTGAATGTGGATCTACCCATTCTTCCTCTCCTCTCCTTGCCTCTCGCTCCTCTCTCTCTCTCTTTCTCTCTGAATACTCCTTCATTGAATTGAATGTGGATCTAACTATTTTTCAATTCATCTCTCTCTCCCTCTCTCTTTCTCTCTCTCTCTCTCTCTGTATCGAAACAATGGAAAACATCCACCCACACACACACACACACACACACACACACACACATACCCTCTTTCTGACACTTCACAGTCCTCTATCGAAATTACTCTATACACCTATTTATTCAGCATACGGTCGCAATGTCATGTGAATCAAATTCTAACGATACAGGACCAACTGTGGAATAGGCATTCAAAAGATAACAAAAAAGAAGAAGGATATCACTGCACATAACGGCGTAACCTGGTTGACCGACTGACGTAGACTGGCGTACTAACCTTGACTTCATCTGATTTGAGCAGTTTAGGTATGCGCGCGCACTTCACCCACAATATGGCGTTGGGGAGAAGGCAATAGGAAGATGGATCATTTACGAGGAGACAAACACTGCATCTCTCTCTCTCTCTCTCTCTTTCTCTCTCGAATGATGGTGTATCTATCTCCGTCTCTCTGTCCATTTCCCTCTTCCTGTCGGTTCTTCCACCTACCAGTCCATCCGCTTGCCCCTCCTGCTTTCTGATACCTGCTCTCCCTACTCCTACTCTACCACTCCTACCAGCTGCCACACCTGCCATCTGCCACTCCTGCTACTTGACACCTGCTCTGCCACACCTGCTACCTGCCACTCCTGCTACTTGACACCTGCTACCTGCCACTCCTGCTATTTGACACCTGCTACCTGCCACTCCTGCTACTTGACACCTGCTCTGCCACACCTGCTACCTGCCACTCCTGCTACTTGACACCTGCTCTGCCATACCTGTCATCTGCCACAAATGCTACCTGCCATATCTGCTACCTGCTACTCCAGCTATCTACCAGTTTTTCATCTTTCACTCCTGATATCTGCGACTTCTGCTAACCACCGCTTCCACCATTCAGACAATTGATCTCCCTCTCTCACACACACTTTCTCTCTCTCTCTCTCTCTCTCTCTCTCTCTCTCTCTCTCTATTTCTCTCTTGTCTCTCTCCATCTTCATCATCTCTTCTCTTCCATTTCATTGATAAAAAAAAACAAAGCCATGAGGTTCAACGTTATAATTGATACGAATTGAAAATATATTACAGAAAATGTAGACATATATTCACATAAATGAACAGGGTGTCGCGAAATCCGAATGGCAACCATTGCCAGGTTATACCCCTGTGATCTGATAATGAACTAGATAGGAACATAAGCTACTCAAGTTATCAGTTTCAGTTCGAATATATAAATTTCAATAGGGATTAACTCAACGAAAAATGTGTTCTAAAATTTGTTGTAAACGACTAAATTATACTCAATTACATCTGGTTGATGATTCAACCTGAATCCCAATTTTGACTTAGTTATTACATTCAGTGATGCACCAAAGGGTTGTAACTTCGTCTCTTATTGTTTTTGAAGTTGAAACAATTTACAGAATTCAAATGCAGAATTACAACAGTTTATGAGCTACTACAAAAAAAAACATTATCGGACGTCAAAACCCTATATTCCAAGAACAATGCACTTGAAGAACTTTTATCCCTACCAAATAATAATAATGATGATAATAATGATAATAATAATAATTATAATAATCATAATAATAATAATAATATAATGATAACAATAATAATATTCATTCATTTTCCAAATGGAATAGTACAGCAATATTGTTACAATGTAATGTACAAGAATTAGAAAAAAAGTCAACAAAACCGTATGTACATACACATAAAACACGAAAATATGAGGTCCAAAACAAGTAAATAAATGAAAATAAAATCAATTGAATAATCCATCATCATATCATCACCACCCATATACTTGAATGATATATAGGAAACTTATATTCAAACAGTAAAATAATGTTCGTGAATCAGAAATACCTTCTTGAGAAAACTTATATAAACAGTCAAATGACGTGTACTTATTTAGAAATAGCATCCTGATATAATGGAGAAAGGGGGTGATGGAATTTTCAATCAATTTTTGTTCTTTTAAATCCATATGGCACAGAACTATAATCGAACAGGAACATTCTCTTCGTAGAGTTAGTCCTATAAGTTTTTGTTTCTTCTTGCGTAACTACTGCGTGTTGTTTTGTTCTTCTAATATTCCTGGAGGTTATGTAGATGGGTTCAGATGGAGTCAAAATCATGTTTCTGATGGACTCAAAATTTACCAGTTTGGATGCAGCATATGTTAATGAAATTCCCTTCACCTTACATACTATTTCTTGACGCTGTTTCTGCGTTCCCCATATCTGATAGGCGTAATTTTTCGGGCCTCCAGAAACAAATTCGGTGATATAGGATCCAGGCCCATACGCTTCCAACTCATCCGTCATATCCCCAATGAATTCACCAGTCGGAATATCGAACTCTCCCTGTCTTGATACGTATATTACTGAATCGGTGTCGTAATATAAGACACGATCCCCCAGTTGTTCCAGATAGCCATATAGCTTAAGTCGGGCCTGAGAAGTTACATAAGCGGCTATTGCTACGTTAACTGTAGTCAATACATCATATGATTCAGCAGTATGCCGGAATCCAACTATCAAAGTGGTGTCATTGATGGGTAAGACATTATCAACTTCTATAGAGGGATTCGTCAACATTTCGAAAAACTCGCTAGAGTCATTAACAATTTTAGTCTTAGGTTGGTTTTCTCTTTGACCAAACTTTCCCCAGAATGAATTTAAAATCAGTTTGGCCAGCGAGCGGAGACCGGGGTTTTCTACGATCTCATCGAATTCTAACTGAACATCTTCTCGATCGAGAAATTGTTCAATATATCGTTCTTGATCTGCTCTATTTCGACAGTTCTTTGGCCAGCCCGAAGCTTGCTGTTTAATTTTTATAAATTTATTCATCATTGAGGTGAATAGTCCAGGTATCTTCGTTGATTTTTCATACTGTTGAATACTAAAACTCCATATCTCCTGTATTTCTCGAAGTTCATAGCCTTTTTCAAGAGCTTTCAACACCTCATCGATTACCCATGTACCCGTGAGCGCTCTTTTCTCTTCATCATGGGAGCACTCATCGCTATTCATATTCTGACCACATGTTCGACAGAGGACGAACATCAGTTTATTATTAATTTTTTGTGGTAATACGGGGTGGTGGAGATTTTGAGGTGGGAGTATCGTGCATTTGATGAGCCCTTCGGTGTTCTGCAGGCTGACATCGGAACATTCCTTACCGACGTATACAATAGGATGGCCCGTGGGGAATTTTCCATATTTACAAGCCCACGGATATAAGGAACAAACATCAACATACTTGATTTGTTCGCCTTCCTTACATTTGTAATATTCTACTGCATTACCAGTACGTCCGCCAAAGAACGCATCTCTGGCATCGAGAGGTGAATTTCTGAGGATTGGATGGTTTTCAGTATATTTTTTCATTTCTACAGTCAGTTTCTTCCTGAATTCGCACTCCCAAATTTCAATCACTTCGCAACCGAAATTACGCAGTCTCTCAGACTTTGCTATAGTAGATTCGAATCTTAAATCTAGAGACTCAGTGGGATTCTCAGGTAGAGGATCACTTCTTCGATATTTATAGCACTGCGGGCACCCGTGATACCTGCAGCCATGGAATTCGAATACTTGATTGGTATCCGCACAGAAACCATCGACCTTCACTCCATGTACACGAGCTTCTTGTTCTTTACCGGCGTGTATAATGTTAATACCTCTTTGAAGCTCTTCCCACAATAACCACTCAATAGCTACTTTAGACTGATTATCTCGCCATCTGTAACCATTTCTTGGTATGATACCGATGGTATTAGATTGGAGGAAGTTTCGACGATATACTTTATTACATGCAGAAGCTATGGTACAAGCCTCTGTGAAGGGACATACATTAGTGGTTTCCAGTAGTTGTTGTCTGAATTTCAAACAAGCCTGGGTGAGAATTTCGACGTCTGATATGCAATAATCTACCATCTCCCGTTGCATAATAAATTCATCATCCTTATGAGATTCGTACCATGCAAGGAAGATATCGCGATCACAACCCTTCATGTTATCAGCGTCGTAGAATTCAACTGATGGCAGTGGACCGACATAATCTTGATTTTCTGAGGTATTGAAGAGGTGTGGGAAGTATCCTTTCTTGAGTTCGTCGGCGAGCCCAAAAGCTTTCGGAAGCTTCGATAGAGCCATGGGAAAATAATTCAACGAATCTAAGAACTTGACATTCCCCACCACCATCATCACCAGCTTGGTACCCCGCATCACCAATTCTGGCTTCAGATCTGTTTTGACCAGAATGTTGTTGAGAATAAACTGATGATCAAACCCTCCTCCATTGTGTGCTATAACTACTATATTTTTGAATATTTTTCTTTGGTTCAGAATAAATTCCACGAATCTTTCCAAGGGTTCTGATTTTAGTATATGTAGTCGAACTCCACATTTCTCACATATTTTTTTGTCAGTACTCAAACAATTATCGCAGCATTGCTTGAATACACACAGATTTGGTTCATGGAGCAACGAACCATTATCCAATACCTTTTCCTGCTGTGTTTCTAGATCGTAAAAGACAAACAGGGTTTCTTTGACTCTCGGAGTCATAGTGTCTGGTTGTATAAAGCACAAATGGCCCTCGGGTGCATGTTTCTTACATATTTTGCAATATATCCCACCACACACATGTTGTCTATCGCTCTTCATCGTCTTTGAGCATTTTTCGCATCGTCGAATCTTTTCACAAACCGTACTCATACCCATTGATTTTGGTTTAAGATGATTTTCATGACATACAGGTCCTCTGAATGATCTATTGCAAATTCTACACTGAATGTTCACTTGATCTTGAGGACAAGCAGGAGTCTGATGACACCCCAAACATGTTCCGCCGCATCTATGATCATTCTTATTATTGTATGGAATATTACAATCCTCGCAATAGTAACTACAACAGAAAGCTGCAGTTAGCGAAGTTATAACATTGTAGTGGCCGTTGTGATGAAGGAGATTGATATTTCGACAGCTGCTTGACATTCCTTTGAAAAGTATGCTACGACCCTTATACCCATAGCTATAGACAACAATTTTGAAATCATCTGAGAGGCACTGTTGGAATTTTTGCAGCTCAAGTATTCCAGCACCCTCCTCAGGAATTGAAATTTTTGCATACTTCATGAGTTGTACAGTTCGTTGTGTTTGCATCTTTCCAATGTCTCGACGAATTTTGCGATACTCAGGATCTTTATTAGCTGCAGCGATGGCTACAACTAGTGCCCGAGGCAGACATAAATTGTCTTTATTATTGATAGAGACAATCCCTTTTCGCATAGCGCTTTCCTCGTCGAAAGTATTATATTTACGTCCTCTGCACTTCCCTCTTCCTACGGGCATTCTCACTGATGTCACACCCAGGCAAAAAGTGTCTGTATCCAAACCAGTCGAATTAGACTGGTATACACTGCATATAAGATTCCAAACATCCTCGAAAGTGACGTCTTCCAGAGTTCTGAAATTGATCCATCCGTCGCCTCTCTTGAAGTTCTTGGAACAAAAAGTGAACCCGACTTTATCACTTGGTAGAAGCCCTTCCGTTGACTTTTCAATGACCTGGTTGATTGCATCTTTTACCCATCCAACAGGTTCAGTGTTTTCGGGTATAGGTTTGATATTGAATTCCAACGTCCTACCTTGGAGGTTGAAACGACGCACCGTTTTTTGATAGTTCTTGACGATGACAAACTTTTCCATTGTTCAGCAAAATAAATCGAAGGATTCACAGGAGCTGGGAGACGACTGTCTTGTTCAGCTGACTTCTGAAGACTGAGCAGATCGACTAGCCGGCGTACTTTTTATAGCAGGGGACGAAGAGTAAATGTTAGTGGCTCGAAATCTGGAACAATGTTAACTCATGTATCTATTGATGAAATAATATCAGCAAAAATCATACTTCGATAATAATTATCTCTCAGGAAATCTTGGGCCGTGATTGAAAAGTTCAAAACTGCTGTTCTTCCACAGCCCCATCAGAGAGATTAAATAGTGAAATATTACAATATCTTGATCTGAAAAAGCACGTATTCCACCTAACCATCATCGTTACATACATGAAGCTGTATGAATATCTGTATGAATGCTGATGAATGTCGTGAAGTGAACAGCTTGGTAGGAGATATCCAGTGAGAATATCTCTTGGTATTGAAAAAGGTATTTGTCGATAAATGGAGTTGAATTTATTGGTGAGGCTCGAAAGCAGGTTCATTATATACACTCATGAATTGCTAGAAGTTTATACAAAAACGAGAATATTTCGGGGTGAAATAACAAAAATATGGATTTGTATCTATCAAAGAAATCAAAATGCTATAAGTTCATCATTAAGATAAGTGAAAATTTGGTAATTTTCAAAAGACATATTTCTCTATTTCAAACAAATCAAGAACTATCGATTGAATTTCTCTTCTAGCTTTTCTAATAGTGAAATTTTCAATTCTAGTGACATTCTACGGAATTTATTTAATATGTCCTTGCTACACTTACTCAAATTTTCTAGAACAGCTCATTTTTTATTTTCAATTCGCCACATTCATAAGGAAAAATCGAGAAAGGAGGGAGATCCATGTTATGACATTAGCAAAAATTTGTATTTGTTCTTCGAAACGGAGCACTTTAAATTATTCAGCGTCTGGATTTCTCATGGAAGGCTGAATTGAAAACTATCAACGAACAGGTAGTAAAGGTGAGAAAGATGAAAGTGAGAATGAAATCAACTCATAATATATTGGTTTTTATTGACATCCGCATATGATATGATATGCTATGATTTATTGCAGCATAAAATGTTGTACATAAGTAAAATGCATCTTACACTCATCAGCCTAGTCAAAATACAAGTAGATAGTAGTTTTAAAATCGAACATAATGATAACAAATAATCAATATGAATACATTCGCAAACTGATTGAAATATAAGTTAAAATCATTTCAAAGTAATCATAATAAATACATTCACAGCAAAATTAAAAAATAAGTGAAACCATTTCAAAATACACATATTGATATTTTTTACGTAGCACACATAGTATTCATTTGAAAATGAATCGGCCTCTCAACTGCTTCATCGACATTTTCCTAGTGTTTCGTTTCCTTTTCGCAGGAAATAATTTGGATATTATATTCACATATTTATAACTTCTATTTGAATTTATCCTGCCACTTTCTTTATAGAGTTGTTTGTGGCCATTGCTGAGGAGTAATATCATTTTATAGCTGCTCATATCTTCTGAGTTATATTTTATTGGTTTTTTCTTGAAAAGAAGGCTGATGAGTCCTATGGTTTGTTCGAAACGTCTGTTCTTGATAAATATATTCTCATTTTCGAATAGAATCAGTTCTTTACCAACCAACAATTCGCCAAATTCATATCCTCTCCGAACACCGTAAACGTCATCATGATCAGGTCCGTCACAATATAAGGTATAAGAATCATTATTCGTCTTCATCATAATATGTATCCCCATCAACATCATGAGATCCTTATACTTCGGATGTTTGAGATATTATGATTCATTCAAGAATATTGTTCACGTCTTATATAGTGGACCAGCAACTGAATACAAGTTGATCAATTCACAAAGCGTTCTACTATCGTCATCCAAACGCTCCAATACGTTCCTCAAACCATCCCATACGTTACAGAAAAGTATCGCATACACATTTCAAGAACTCATAACCTCCAGAAGATAAGAAGAAAAATTCCATATCTACCCCCCTCTCCCCACCATCCATATATACGCACGGAGTTCTACGAACATAATAGGGATTTTCCTCCGTGCGCTTCAAGCGAGATGAAACAAAACCCACAAATGTGATGCAGCGTGAAGAGGCATGAGTTATCAGTATATCGTGGAAAGGGCTATCATAGAGGGGATAACTACTCCCTGATTATCAGTATATGAGATCGAGTATGAAGGCGATTTTGATATACTATTATTGACAGCTCCTAAAAGCAAATTTACTCATCATTAATCATATATAACACGTTGAATGTTAAAACTTTGGAAAACTCATTGTATAAACACCTTGTATGAGCCCAAGCAGCTGTGAAATTGGTCTGTCTATAATATGAGAGTTAGAGTTTCGAAAACTATGATGCCTGTCAGAGTTTTTGGTGATATCAATGGGCAATGACAATGATTGACGACATTTCATCAATATTGGAGTTGAAACGCTTTTTAAACTACACTTCCTATAAGATGGTATTTTTTTTGTGATAGATCAGAATTTCTACACACACACATATATAGAATTCGAGAATAGTTATAAACCAATAAATTTTGTGCTACTATTTCAGACTCACTCGTATAAAGATACCGGGAATATAATTGACATATATTTACGACGTGTTTTTGAAATAAGTACATATATTCAGCACATCTATATGATATACAGTCTAACGATTACTCCCATGATATCAGATGTTTTCAAAATCTTCTGATTGACGAGAAATTTCATCCCGTTAATTGAACAAGAACGATGAAAAATCAGAAGTGCTCCAGATTGAAATAATTTTACTTTGTTGAATTCCGCGTGATTATGCTTTCCGCACGGAAATTTGAACAGAGGTAACGTTAGAATTGCTGAAGTATAGAACCTTGGGAGAAGAAGGGGTTTAACTCCAAATTTGATGTTGATCCCTACATTTTTATTTGCCCAATTCGATAGTATACGTCGAGCTTCCTATGGGTTTCAATGCCGTACCCTGTATAGACTTCTCTTAAATATGAACACCCTGCATGACCTGTGCTGCTGACAAAACTCATCAGACATATATTCTTCATGCCTGGTTTTGCAATCTGATATCATGAATGGATTTTATTTTTTGTATAATATATATGACCTCCCATATATCAATATTTTGATTAACGTTATTCGTCAAAATTATTGTGAATGCCCCTAAATTAGCATATCCGGCCCCATTCTCGTAAGTTTTTTCTTGTCTCTCGTTAGACCCAGAAACCATACCACCCACAAAATTTCTTCAAACACTGTATATTCTTTTCGATTAAATCATCCAAATATCAATCCACTAGATTCAATTTGCAACAATCTGTTTGTATAAAAAAGATAAGATCTCTGTCTAATAAAAATTTCAGGCAGTTTCTCGGCGTGGTTAATAACTTTGACTGTAAATCTAAATCTAAATCAGCGTAATTTTGATGATATATTGGAACATGTTGCGTTATTTGACATTGACTGAATTAGAATAATAATTCCACTAGCAGTTTCTTGCTTTATATAAATACCTGATTTGACTGAATACTAATGTAGGTGGATTCGAGATATCCATGGAGGTTAGGGTTTTGGTAGTCATTAGTATAATTTTACAAAAATATAATAAATATTTCTAACTTCAACACACTGTATCGAAAACCAAAGCAAGGAAGGACACATGTTATCGAACTTTTCAAAATATATAACAAGAAATCACACTCCTCAAGTTGAAAAGTCATCACACATGATACACGATATAGGCATTAGTTACGATAGAATCCCGTCAATATAGATGTTTAATAAAATACAATAGATTCCAGCCGAGGATGTCGTCTTCCGTTTTAATTTCTGGACTTTTTCTGTGTCTCCACCCCCTCTCTGCCACGGATCTTTTTGGTATCATAATACTTCGTAAAAATTTCGATTCGTACTCGAAAAGGAATATTTCTCATCTCTAATGTTCATTGTGTTTGTTTTACCGCAATGTTACTGATAATTGAAACGGCTGAAGTGCCACGGGTGTACCCTCGTCTGGTATTTCTCATCTCTAGTGTTCAATGTGTTTGTTTTACCGCAATGTTACTGATAATTGAAACGACTGAAGTGCCACGGGTGTACCCTCGTCTGGTTTGTTATTCAAAATCTCCAATTACTAATGGCTATATCACCTACATCGAACCAGAATTCATCAGAACCGATGAATTCAACATTAAATAGAAATACGTAGTAAGTCACAATGAGACCGACTAACTTCGTTTTCAGATGCCTTTCATCAAAAAGAAAAGTCCATATCCAGCGTCTGTGCAAATTTTTACGCCGTCTGAGATAGGTACCTAATTGTTGAAAAATATTTCGATGTGTTGTGAAGTATTCTCATTATGAGATTATGGCACCTCGGCAACTGTATCACCATACTCAATAGGAACTAAAATTTATTGGACCTATGATCTTAGGAATCTGAGAACGAGGTTTATTCTGACTCACCCTGTAGATACCAATCGTGAGAGGCGGTATGCAGGATGTCTGGAATTCATGTAGAAAATAATATAACGGAATCTTATAGCGAGAATAGGATGGTTAAACCAAAAAAACTCACCCTAATGACGAAGGCAGTGGAGTTGAATTTTTAGAGATTATACTAAATATTTCAATATTTTCACTCAAATTTTGTAGGTACATTACATTATGTGTGGAAAACATATCATATATTCATTTCTTCCGACATATAAATAGTGAGGTAGGTACATATTCGAGTATTTTTGATTTAAAATCGGTAAATTCCAAGAGAACGCCACTAACCGTAAAGTATTGAAGTCACATTTTACACTTATTACATTATTATTATCATCTGATCCTCTGGAATTCCCTGATGTGATTTTTTGCTTGGTTCTCAAGTTGTTTGAAAAAATTCAATTCACCCCACATTGATCATTCATTATAATTAACATAGATTTCTTCTTAATATCATGACGAACAGTGAACAATAGCAGTGTGAATAAAAAGGGTGTTGTAAGTTTTTGAATGAAATTCTAAACATTTTTCTGTTACAAAATTGACTTCAACCCCCTGTATGGCTGCTCAATGGTGAGTTTTGCTATTGAGTTAATAAGTCTGCTCCAATCATTTTTGTTATTGAGATTTCACGAATTCGGGATATAATTTTAACAGGTACCTATTTCAGTTTTCTGGAAACCTGAATATTTGAGAATGAAGAACATTTTTCATCATGTTGATCATAATATTCCAAATCAAAGATATTCTCAGTATGATATATATGAAAACCTGATAGGAGGCAGTAGTTTTAGTTGGTTTCGAAACAAAACAAATTAGTAGAGCAATTTTGTATTATTATGTTACTAGTAACAAAAAGAGACACATTTCAGAAAGTTTCACACTAATAAATGAGATATTTACCTGTATACTTACCGAAGATATATAGGTATATATTATATTTTATACCAAAATGATGGAATTTAAACGCTAATATGAATTTAAATTCGCTATTTCATACAAAATTATTATCAACGATGGATCCTGAACGTGATTCATGATATTATGTTCGGTACCAATAAATCCAAAAAAATTCTCAGTATGATATATATGATAACCTTATAGGAGGCAGTGGATTTTGTTGATTTCGAAACAAAAGCAAATTGGTAGAGTACTGAAGGGTCAGATGAATATCCTACCACCATCAGTCACCATAAACTATTTTTGATTATGTTACTATATAGTAACAAAAAGTTAGACATTTCGCACAAGTTTCGCTCAGTTTGAAAGTTTCACACTAATAAATGAGATATTCACCTGTATAATTACTAAAGATATATAGGTATATATATTATATTTTATACCAAAGTGAGGAAATTTCAACGCTAATATGAATTTTCATTCGCTATTTCATCCGACATAATCATCAATGATGGATCCTGAACGTGATCCATGATATTATGTTCCGTACCAAGAAATCCTCTGTGAAATAATCAGAAATATAAAAGATGTTCCATTTCCAGGATTCGCAGAAAATATTTTCACCAAGTGATCACTGCCAAGGTCATACCGGAAGTAGATATCAATGTCATTATTCCAAATGGACTACACTTCAAATCTTTGATTTTTGGAATATCTATCCAATCTCCCGATACCCACCTATTCAATTCAATATTATCTGTAGAATTATGATCATTCGCGTTATAGGGAGGTCTGATATGATTCGAAGCAGAATTCAAATCCCTTCGAGACGATATGAAATAAAAATACGGCGAGGTTCTTTAAAAAGAAAAAAGGAGGTTCAATCAAATATTGTGCTGATCAGTTATGGAAAGAAATTTTGAACACCATGCATGATATACCAATAAACTGTTGAAGTATCCGTATAATCTGACCTACACTTGAATAATCCTGTATAAGTGCATTCCATTAACCCTGAACTACTAATCATACGTCTCAGAGGCGACATATCAGCATTCGATTTGTTGGATTCCCCTGTATTTCAATATCGGCCATTGTCCTACCACGTAATTTATGTCCACCCAGCACTCATTCAGTACCCCGAAGTTGATCTACGTATGTGGTTCAGTTTTAGAAATATCTTGAGTGAAAGATAGATTGATGTCTCGTTGACGTATAGTTAGTTATTACGTAACAATAAAAGTTCAATTTCGCCTATTATACGTATGATTGCGTCTATATCTAGATATACAAGCATTGTCATCTTAGAATTTTGAACATTAGGTACTCTTCTATGAAATTTTGATCGCCACTGAAATTTGTATTTCTATTTCAATTTTGAACATCATTTTCTCTCCGCCAAATATGAAGAGAATGTTATTGAATAGCTCACAAAAATAAAAATAAAAAATTTGGATTCATATGAACATTTTAATAGTCCCGTCTGTGAGACGTATGGTTAGTGACAACGTTATATATTTAGAACGTTAGTAGTTAAGGGTTAATACTTATTCTATATACGAGATAAGTGATTTTTATAGGCTGCGGATTTCAAAAACATTATTGAAAATATTGTTTTTCCTTGAAATTGGTTTATTTTGAACAAACTCTGAGTCAAAATTGGATGAAGTTTCCATAATGATAGGATCTAAATACATTTGAAATAATGAATTTTCTACATCCAGTATAACCCGCACGGATCATTTGCTGAGAAAACTATTCATGAAACCGGTATCACTAAACATCCATATACTGAATTTCAGAATATTATTTGCAATAGTTTCTGAGAAACAGGTGAATAACCCTTGCAAGTTAATCTATCGCCGAATGCGCTATCCGGAAGGAATATAATTATAACTATTACCTTTTTCTACTCAAATAACTAAATATTGATACAAAATAAAGAACACAGTAATTATTGTTTGCTTACCTAAGAGAATATGTCTTGCTCGTATAACACGACTGTAGCCCTCTCACCAGAACACCTTTAAATCAAATGAAAAATTAGGTCGGTCCACGTAGGGTATCTCGAACTCTGAATACAATGAAATCGACCACACGAGCCCTGTGATTAGCTTAGAATAGGCCGGTTCTGGCTCTCCCTCAATTTCACCCCTGCACAAAAGTAGCTACCATAAAGATCACAGTAACAATGAAACAGTTTAGCCCACCCGGAATTCTTCTATATTTTACCGAGTTCGACTTTCTCTATATTATAGGTGGAAATTGGATACTAATTATGCTATAAGTATATCCACTATTTCGAAAGCATATTACTCTTTTCCATCAGATTACCAATTGCACTACTTGTATTCGTTAATCAAAACCTCCATATCTCGGGTATATCAACTCTGTACATATTGCTTCAAGCGTTATGTATATAGGTATGTTAAATATGCTAGTTTATATAAGTAGGTAGTCTTTCTGACAATATGCTGAGTCGAAAATTAAGGCAAATTTTATATTTCCTCCAACGCACTCGATTTCAAGATAACTACTGAAAGATATATCATTTACATTCTATATAACATGAGTCTGGAGTGCCATGAGAGACTTGGTTTCTATTATGTATTTTTAATACCCTTGGCTGGGAATTATAAAAAATACGAAAAAATATAGGCTTACAATCTCTTTTCAGGATGTCCATCAAACTGTAAAAATATTTCAGGGTCAGGAGGCTCATTATCACGGAATAATCATGATTTGCACTTTGTTATATAGCCCTTCTATATACAGGGTGTTCAATATTCATTTTAAAAAATTCGAGGGTTGATTCCATACCAAAAGAAAGTATAAGAATAATAGTTGTAAACTTTTTGTCCACAAAGACTTGCTTAGTTATCGATATATTGGGTATCAATGTTTCCGAAAACGAGGCGTAATCAATTTCTGAAGTAACTATCCAGTATTTCTTTTGTCATTTCCGCAGATAAGGTTGAAATTTGTTTGAATTATCCAGTAGTATGAGTGGAAATGATAAGCTGAGAATAATATAAAAAATGTCAGTTTCTGTTATTTTGAACTGAATTTTTGTTTTCGAAGAAAAAAAAAACAATTTTTCATGCTCGCCCTCGACTCAAGAGTACAAAGCAAAGGAGAAGTAGAGAAAAGTCCTTACTATTCAGTGCCCTACATTGAGCTCGTGAAAATACCTAGTATATCAGCTAGTATGGAAGAGAAGAGTATTATATTAGAGCATTGAAACTATTTTCTCATTGTCCAACCTGTGCCTGACAACATAAAGCAATGCTGATATATATCACATAATCTATATATGGCAGAACAATAAAAACAAAAACAAAAATCCGAAAGAGATGCTCATATTCTGATAACATACTCATAAATGCGAAGTTTCCGGCAATAATCAGAGGACATTCAAAATACCTGCGTTTTTCGAATGTTTCCTCCGCGACCTCTTTTAAAATATCTGCTATTCTTCATTCTGAATATGTCTACTTATTAGAAAACTTGTATTTCCATACTTATGAAAGAACTTCCTCATTCATCCACTGAGAATAACATCGAATTGGAAAAATTGTATTCGCCACATATATAGGAAAGCCGAGTATAAAACCCTATTCATCTGCATTATCATTTATTTTCTTGTTGTATTGAGAGTTGATATTTCACTAAGTACTTAGTATTTCAAAAATACGGTTCTTTCTATGAGTTTTTGAAATAAATATCAACCACAACCGTTATCCAATTCATTGACCACTGCATAAAATCAATTATTGTTATAATAAATCATCAACTTGTTGACCATTGTGAGGAGCAAACGTTGTGTCATAGCTCGCTTTTTTCTTGATTCGCCCTTTGCTTTCAGACCCCGCTAATTTTTCTTTTTCTGCCACTGACAAGCAACATATTGAACTCTATGACAGTTGAATTTTCGAATTGTTTAAAAAGTTTGTCTATTCCATTGTTACCAACAGGAATTAAAGTGACATGAAGTTGTATCTATTGTTTGACGCATTTGTGAAAAAAAATATCACTCATTTATGACGTAGCGCTCGAGAAATATATAGGTAGAGATAAAGGTCATTATTTCGCATGAAAAATGTGTTATTCTCCTACACCTCGTGTACACTCGTCTTCAGCGAACATGTCGCGGTTGGACGGTATATGCACTCTTATTGCAACGGTGATCAAGGGAGTTGACACCGTCCATGAGCGACATGATCTCTGAAGACGAGTGTACCTCACACCATCTTGCACTGTATTTGATTGAAAAGTGCATTTCATACCAGTGTTGTTTATCTCCACCTATAAAAGACTCAACATAAATGTGTGGTTATATGAAGCAAGGGATTCGGAAAGTAACTCATGTTATTTTGAAATGGCTCTTTCACTTTTTCTTCTCGAAATGTTTTATAAATTCCAAATCAATTCTTCATTGAAGATCTATTTTGGTGGACAGAAGTAAGTATCCAATGCCTTCGTTGCCTACTGCTGGAGTTCGATGAAATGCTTATGAAGCAAAATATGTGTATTCTGGTTCACCACTCCGTTTTAGTCATTCAAAAAAATTTGAATCCTCAAATATTGATGTTACTATCGCAAAAATCAGACGAAAGAACTTTTGAGTAACTGAAGGTGTCGTGTGTCTACGCTATATCAGCGAATATTTGTTCATAAATAAATCACGAGGGGAGGTTAGTTGTAGAATTCGGGGGTTCAAGGATTACAAACTATACGATTTCATGGTGAAGAATCTTTATTTCACAAAGTGGCTTCAATCTGAACTCTACAATGACCCCCTCTGTATATTGACAATTTTTTATCTCTAGAAACGAAAGGATGTGCCGACTGGGGCTGTCGAGTTCGTTTGACTGGTATTACTAGTGATAGAAGTATAGCAGAGATTTCTGAGGAATATTTTTCGAGGAAGTATTTATAGAAAAGTGGAAGGTCGCCGATTTGTTAGTGTTAGTGAGTGTGGCATCACCCACAAGGCGAATGGCTCTTCCCTGCATGGAATCTGAGAACATCAGCGTATGTCTGGGTGTTGAACCCCATACGTGAGAACAGTGTTCTAAAACCTGTCGTATTTGTGCTTTTGTAAATCATGAGAAGCTGTTGAGGTGTGAAGTAGATTTTCGCAAGGAACAAAAATGCGAGTTTTTTTGATGCAGCTTTCGCGATGGATCGAAAGTGATTTTACCATGAGGAGAATTGCTGATGGTAATACCGAGCATAGTTATATGGGGTGTTATTCAAGTATGTGGCCAAACTTCAAGGGGCGATTATTTGGGTGATACAAAGACGAAAAGTTCATATAAACATATAGGTCCTAAAAATGTCTTATTTTCAAGATAAAGGGTGTTGAAGTTAGAAGTATTGATTGTTGCTTTTAATGATCACCCTATATAAGCTTTCATGAAGGGAAAATTTAGTCTGAATGGTGACTAGAAAAATCTCAAAATTTCATAATCATACTCTTTGGGGTTATTTAGTGACTCCAAAGGGGGATTTGAGGGCACCTATATATTCGAATTTGGGGACAAATAATTTTTCCATTATTTCCTCAGAAACTGAGTGATATACAAAAATGTGATAGAGGACTAGGAAGTTGTATTTCCGATGGTAGTAGCTCATAAACTGTTGTAATTCTGCATTTGAATTCTGTGAATTGTTTCATCACTGAATGTAATAACTAAGTCAAAATTGGGATTCAGGTTGAATCATCAACCAGATGTAATTGAGTATAATTTAGTCGTTTACAACAAATTTTAGAACACATTTTTCGTTGAGTTAATCCCTATTGAAATTTATATATTCGAACTGAAACTGATAACTTGAGTAGCTTATGTTCCTATCTAGTTCATTATCAGATCACAGGGGTATAACCTGGCAATGGTTGCCATTCGGATTTCGCGACACCCTGTTCATTTATGTGAATATATGTCTACATTTTCTGTAATATATTTTCAATTCGTATCAATTATAACGTTGAACCTCATGGCTTTGTTTTTTTTTATCAATGAAATGGAAGAGAAGAGATGATGAAGATGGAGAGAGACAAGAGAGAAATAGAGAGAGAGAGAAAGAGAGAGAGAGAGAGAGAGAGAGAGAGAGAGAGAAAGTGTGTGTGAGAGAGGGAGATCAATTGTCTGAATGGTGGAAGCGGTGGTTAGCAGAAGTCGCAGATATCAGGGGTGAAAGATGAAAAACTGGTAGATAGCTGGAGTAGCAGGTAGCAGATATGGCAGGTAGCAGGTGTGGCAGATGACAGCTATGGCAGAGCAGGTGTCAAGTAGCAGGCGTGGCAGGTAGCAGGTGTCAAGTAGCAGGAGTGGCAGGTAGCAGGTGTCAAGTAGCAGGAGTGGCAGGTAGCAGGCGTGGCAGAGCAGGTGTCAAGTAGCAGGAGTGGCAGGTAGCAGGCGTGGCAGAGCAGGTGTCAAGTAGCAGGAGTGGCAGATGGCAGGTGTGGCAGCTGGTAGGAGTGGTAGAGTAGGAGTAGGGAGAGCAGGTATCAGAAAGCAGGAGGGGCAAGCGGATGGACTGGTAGGTGGAAGAACCGACAGGAAGAGGGAAATGGACAGAGAGACGGAGATAGATACACCATCATTCGAGAGAGAAAGAGAGAGAGAGAGAGAGAGATGCAGTGTTTGTCTCCTCGTAAATGATCCATCTTCCTATTGCCTTCTCCCCAACGCCATATTGTGGGTGAAGTGCGCGCGCATACCTAAACTGCTCAAATCAGATGAAGTCAAGGTTAGTACGCCAGTCTACGTCAGTCGGTCAACCAGGTTACGCCGTTATGTGCAGTGATATCCTTCTTCTTTTTTGTTATCTTTTGAATGCCTATTCCACAGTTGGTCCTGTATCGTTAGAATTTGATTCACATGACATTGCGACCGTATGCTGAATAAATAGGTGTATAGAGTAATTTCGATAGAGGACTGTGAAGTGTCAGAAAGAGGGTATGTGTGTGTGTGTGTGTGTGTGTGTGTGTGGGTGGATGTTTTCCATTGTTTCGATACAGAGAGAGAGAGAGAGAGAAAGAGAGAGGGAGAGAGAGATGAATTGAAAAATAGTTAGATCCACATTCAATTCAATGAAGGAGTATTCAGAGAGAAAGAGAGAGAGAGAGGAGCGAGAGAGAGAGGAGCGAGAGGCAAGGAGAGGAGAGGAAGAATGGGTAGATCCACATTCAACTCAATGAAGGAATATGCAGAGAGAGAGAGAGAGAGAGAGAGAGAGAGAGAGAGAGAGAGAGAGAGAGAGAGAGAGAGAGAGAGAGAGAGAGAGAGAGAGAGGCGAGCGAAAGGCAGGGAGAGGAGAGATAGAGTGAGGAATCCAATTATATCGGTATACGTAGTAGACCACACCTACAGGTCAATGGAGTCAACTATTTATACACCACAAAACATACACCACATCCAAGATGGCACATATTTTCACGTCATGAATGATGCCACCTCAACTATACGCCTCTCCCGTTCTATATCTCCCCTACCAACCACGAAATCCCCATATCAGTCACTTGGAAAGGTACACCTCCACGTCAAGCTATCAGACAATACAGCCAATGGAAACATTGGAACCACGTCCAATCCAGTCCAAGCACTGCTCCAACCAGATACCATCAATCACTTTGAAAGGTACACCCCCACGTCGGCCATCAGAGAATCCCAACAGCCAATGAAAACAATTGCCCCACCCACGTCCAATACAAGCCAACCACCGCCCCACCACCCCCTCTATTACTCCACCCCCTGCTAGACTCCACCCCACATCCCCAACTGACGCCCCGCCCAGGCCACGCCCCCTTTGTCCGTCAAACATGCCCCAATAACTACTCTCAATGTAGATAGAAGCGATTCCCAGAAATTATATAAAGCTTAATACTATAGGATAATGGTATATATGAATCCAATTATTAACTCACATGGGGATATTATTCTCTGGTAAGCGATACAAGAGAGGAAATTCTTGTGGCGGGGGAAATTGAGGCACCGGGTTAAATCGGGGGTGATCGCGAAATTCGCGAAGTCTTTGATTGGCCCAATCAAAGATTTCGACGCCATCGATTTCAGCTTCACTGATTTCATCCCTAGAGAAATACCCAGAATCGACAGACATGTTCTAGAATTATGATTTATAAAAGTCAAATGAATGAAATTTGATTAATCAGATATATAACGCTATAGGAAAACAGAAAAGTGGTATTTACTTCAATAGAACGGATGTAAAGGCAGTTGGCACTAAATTGCAAGTCACAAAAATGTGTACAGATTGAGTGGCAAAATGAATGATGAGTTCACGTTCATGTATTTATATGAAAAAATAGATAATCACAGAAAGGATATGCGGAATGTGCAGATATAATATGAAAATAAAGGAAATATAGGAATATAGATTATGACTGAATTACTTTTTCAATTATTTTATCATACTACTTAACCCAGTATAAGATATTTCGAATTTGCAAACATTATATATGTGTATATATATATATATATATATATATAGGGCTTCGTACCCAAACATATTGTAGAGATAGACCAGCCATTTTGGTTGGCTATGCTACACCCACACTTTAACATCATTGAAACATGACAGCGAGTTAACACTTTTCTATAGATACAGCAAGTACCAATACCAGTCAGATGAACTTGAAAACAACTCATATTTGCTCTCATCATTCTTATTCAATATTGCTTGAACATCTATTTTGAGCATGTGGGAGATCTGAGATTTTATACACCTCATATTATTATTCAAGATATACTCATTCCTGATAATATTTGTTGCTTGTTAACATAGAAAGACATTGTATTCAGATACTGTTGTTACCTTTAGTAGTATTTTAGTGGTGTCTATTGTATACTACGTGTCCTGAAATACTTCACCAGCAGCTTCCATAATCGAAGGTTGTTGTGAAAAGTTACGTTAGGCCATTGAAATTTTCATAAGGAGATCTGGAGAAGAAGCTGTGATACTGAAGAGGGATCTACATAATTTCCAAACAAATTCTTCTCTAATGCACACAACCGCATTATCAACACTTCCTATATGAGTTCTGTGTAGGCCATGATACTGACTCCACACAATACTTTAGGAGCAGCACTATTAATTGAAACGCCATATAGTGAATCGTGTTGAAATATTATAAACAGCATCAAACGCCTCTGTATTATTCGAATCCTCTACCCATCACTATCTTCATAATCAATAACCAGATGAAATTGGAGTATTCTATTTTTTCTAGCAAGAATAATGAACATTTAACACATAAAACATTCTTAAAATAACGTGAAAATGTGAACAGTTTTCAATAAGTTTCAGAATCCCCATAATCGATGAGAAAATGTTTGTGGTATTTGTTTTACTAGACAGAAAAGTGCAAGATTTAGTGCTAAGACATTGAATCTTTTCCAACTTCGTTTGAATTTCACGCAAAGCCTAAATAATCCACCATTTTGTATTCAAAGTTATTGTTAATTAGCAATTTGTTTTCTACTTGGAACGAAGAATAGGAACAAACTTTTTCTGCTTAGGCTTTACCTGTTAAGTGTCATCGAAAAGCCACTCTTAATGTTATTTGGAGTTCATTATCATAAGCCAAAATCAATATTAATATAAAATCATATGGAAAAATACCAGTCCAATGTCGAAACTCGGTATATACCACTAAGAATACAGATACATTTCATGTATAAAAATACTGTAGGTATAAGATTTTCGCGATATCATCATGAATGCTTATTAATGATTAGAGTGTCTCCATATTTCAACTATAGAAATAAAAAATAATAGCGCAGCAAAGTTTTCATACACTCCTGAAACATACAACACTCAATGTATCATACTTACGCTCAAAATTGAATATACAGTAGGAATTTTGAGTGTGAGTTTTTCTGACCATATTATTGCTCATCACTGAGTGATGAGAGTGTCTTAAAATTTCAAAGAAATAGTTCAACTATACGAGATACGAACACATAGATTTTCAATGTTCACTTAATGAATTTCTTGTAGTATGATGACAATACTTCTCAAAACCAAAAACTGCGAAAAAATCATATATTTCAGGCTACATATTGAGAAAAAATCAACATACATTTTGGAAAATAAAACACTCGGGATAGTTCATAGACCATTCTCAATTGCTTTGGGGAAATAACCCTACACCATAATATTTAGTACTCAAATAAAACGCTCTATGAGAAAAATTAAATGTACAGAACCGCCAACGTTTGAGAAGAACATCCTATATGTTATCCAATTTCCATAGGAAGCTGTTGCTTTTCTATACAGGGTGTCCGCTACAAAATGTGCCTTGATGAAGTAGGGATACACAAAATTGCTCTCGCGATGTTCTTATCTGATATCTCAATGACTTCATAGCGCAATCTTCATTGTTTTGGAGCAAGCAATGATGGGTTCAAGGAAAAATCAGATGGCTACATGCTAAGCTATTGTCATAGAGAATGAATGATGTATGACTCGCGTGGAATGCTAATATTCTATACTTGGTCGATTTGCAGCGATTTGCGACATTCATTATGCTTCATTCTCGTTTGGAATATTTATTAGATGCTGGAAGTTAGAATTTCTATATATGAAATAATATTCAGTTCATATTCCTTACTTTCAATAAAAACCTAAATTTGAATCCCTACCCTGACGACACCTCTGGATATCTGATTGGAAAAATGTTATGGTCACTTCTTACCAATTTTTCCGATTTCAACCGATAATAAAACTAATTATTCTGCTATGTATCTCAGAAACGAAACATGGTCATGGTGACACCTTATTCGCGAAACACCCTATATAGTGTAGATGAAATAAGGTGTATAGCCTTTAAGAAATTTTGAATATCTTTACATTTTTCGCTACAGATAGAATTATTCAATCGTTATCATCACTCGAATGTGTGAAACCGGAAAGCGCGTTATCTATTGACCGAAAATAGATTTTGCCGTGTACAGATAATGTCGTAATACTGAGTGAGGCCTAAATCCATTCACTGATATTCGAGAAAAAATATGGCTATGACAACCCCCATCAGAATTGAGAAATCAAAATATACCGTTTCAATGAAAATCATTGAAATAATCGAAACAAGAGACAGAAATTGCTAACACGGAAAGAAATGCGCGAGCAAGAAACTTTTCAGATGACGTCATGAGAAAATTATAATATTCGAAGTTATGAATAAAAAGCAGAGAAATAAGAGATCTACGCAATCATTATGCTATGTTATCACACACGAAAAAAAATACACTCAATGTCATACGCGAATAGATTATTTTGACATAAGTTGGAAAACAATAAGTGAAGACCCCATCGATATGCAAAAACTGGGAAATAGCCAAAACAAGAGATCTATGCTATCATCAAGCTAGTATAAAAAAAACTCAGAATAGGAAAGTTATTCTAGAACATCAGATAGGTGAAAAGTTATCATATAGGCAATTACATATAACGTTAGATAAATGACAAGTGATAGTCTTTGACTCTCAGCGCTTCCAAAGCAATCGTCAATGCTTGACAGATAAATGGATAGCGTATGTCACGTGACTTTTCGATACCTATCGAGAGCAGACATTCAGGCTCAGCATTCAAAATTAAAATGGCCGGAAATTTCTAATGGCATACGTATATTTATTATTGAAAAAGATATGGAATCCGCTGTTGCTGTAGCTTTTGAGACCTACGAAAAAGTTATTATGTGGTCGAGAAAAAACAATTTAATGCTGAATGAAGCTAAAACTAACGTGTTGAATTTCAAGATGAATACTGGACAACAATATACGTTGAACCAGTTTGTTGATACTGCTTTGGAACTGAACCTAACTAACTCAAAAAAAATGTTGGGTGTTGTTTTTGATGACAAACTTCAATGGAGGACTCATATTGACAACTTATGTAATACACTTAGAAAATCCTGTTATTCTCTTAGGTTCCTTTCCAACCATTGTGGCCAAAGTACTCTATTGACCGTCTACTATGCAAACTTCAATTCGCATCTTAAATATGGCATTCTGAACTGGGGCAACTCCTCTACCGTATCTCGGGTGTTTTGTATACAAAAATATGCTATTCGGATCATTGCCAAGTTGGGATATAGAGATTCATGTAGACAAAGTTTTCAGAATTTGAAAATTTTAACGCTAGCTGGAGTATACGTAATGGAAGCTTGCACATATATCTACCGGAATAGAAATACATTAGCTGCTAATAGAGCCTATCATAATCATTCTACCCGAAATGCCCACTTGTTATTACCAAGTCAACATCGCACAGCTCTTTACCAAAGAAGTTTTGAGTTTCAGGGCTGCAAACTTTTCAATAAACTACCCGATAACATAAGAAATTCTGGAAATTTACATATCTTTAAATCAAAACTGAAACAACTTCTTCTGTCAAAGAACTGCTACAGTATAGATGAATTTTGTCTGTAATCCTGTACCATATGTTTATATAGAAGGGAATTCTAAAATTTGTTTTAGAACTTACATTATATATCATTGTAGAGGAGTTTCTCTCGTGAATTGCAATTTGTACTTTTATTTATACATATTTGTTAATTTTATCTATATATATCTTTTATTCTATATGTTATATGTATAACAATGTTCCGTACTTTTTGACGTTTTACTCTTTTTTATTTGTATTACCACGCTGTTGGTGTGCGAAGTAATTTGAGAAAATAAAGAAATTATTATTATTATTATTATTATTATTTGTCACATAGAGCCAACATTCAACAGCTGATATGTACGACACATCAAAATGGCTATGGATGCTCTATGTGACCTGGCAGGGCTCATTGAAAACATACGGCCATTATATTATAAAAATCGACACATTCGATGCTTGTTGAAAGAAACATCCAGGCCATCAAGAATAGATTCGAAAAAATGTTGCTTGACAGATGCTATGATATATATATACTATACTTTTTCTACTATATATAACCAGGCTTGCAATACTTGCAGTGTCTCTAGATATCCCACAGCATGTGAGGTGCACGATATTGAATTTCACTGTATAACATGTTGAGATATAGCGTGAACTTTAGTTTTCTGATACGGTGATATCACGATAGAAAAGACTGGAAATGAGTAAAGTAGAACACAATTATCTGATTACACAAAAATCAAATATCCAGGAAATGTGAAAAATAAATAACTACAATCTGTAGCCACAAAAACCAAATATCCTGGAAATGGAAAAAGTAGATTGCTACTATCTGTGACCATGAAACCAAATGACAGGACATGTGAAAAATTGATCGCAACAATGTGCAGCCACATAAACCAAATATCTTTGAGATAAGAAACATAGATTGCTGTTATCTACAGCCACATGCCGACATTCGTTGGAAATGCAAAAAATTGAGATTGCTGTTATCTGCAGCCACATGCCGACATTCGCTGGAAATGCAAAAAATTGAATAGCTCGAGAGTATAAAATGTGCTAGACGTATCTAGACGAATCATTCGATCGAGTGTTCGAGTATCTTGGACAGTGTTCAGCACCAATTGACAATTTAGTGTTTGTGCCTTTTATCTTGAAGAAAACTAAGTTTTTATATTTCTTTAGCGTTTTTCTATTCGTTCTGGTCGCTTTACGCAACTTATTCACTATGAGTCGTTATACAGGGTGTTTTTTAAAATCATATAGTCACATGTCCAATCAACAAATACCGACTAAAGTAAGTGGAGTTGACTAGTCATTACGTGTTATTCTCAAATGCTTACAAACACAATGAAATACGGATAATTTTTAATCATTTATTTTATGCCAACATTTTCAAGTTCAGTAAGAATAATGTTGATTTCTTCATTGTTTTGTGAGTCATCAGATTTCATTAAATATCTCAGTCTATCTACCAAGACATTCGGATCTGTCCATTCATCTAAAATATCAAACTCTTCGTTTCCACTACTGGCTTCAGGCTCCATGCTCGACTTTAGACGTTTAGGCTTGGTCTTATTTTTGAAGAGGGGTTTGATAATTTTATCAGCTTGTCTGGCCTACTCGATCTGTATGCAACTGTGATTTACAACATCTGTCTATACATCTGATGATCCAAAGTATCTATCAGCCGTTAACATATTTCGGACATAGACATTATCGTAATCTGCACAGTGATATTTATCTAATGTTTGCTCTGATGAATGGGGCTCCATGATGTGGACGCTATGGTGTCTGATATACAACTGAAGACTCTTGAATACCTCTGAAGACATCTGAATACCTCTGAAGACATCTGAATACCTCTGAAGACATCTGAATACCTCTGAAGGCGTGATCTGAAGACCTCTGAATACCTCTGAATACCTCTGAAGACATCTGAAGGCGTGATCTGAAGACCTCCGAATACCTCTGAATACTTCTATAGGTGTGATCTGAAGACTTCTGAATCCATTAACTGCCATCCGCTAATCAGCTAGGTTATTCGAATTGGTGGCGTCCACTCTATGGGCATTCCTCATATGGTGGTATAGGTTAGTTTTATTCAAGAATTTCCCACATTTCTCACACAATAGCTGATGTCTATTATAGGGATATTTCCTCTTTTTAAAACTTTCCCAGGTGTTATTGATGTTGAATGGAATCCGCTCTCCACTATTGAGGCATTCTATTATAAAACAATCATTACAAAGTTCTCGTACAGTACACAGCTGATGACAGCGCTCACAAATATTAGCCATGCCTATACTCTATAAGACAGTTGGATGTGGAATGATCTACTGGATAGTGAAATAAGTAATAATGATTACAGTGTCGATGATATAATGATCATGATATTAGCTTCGAGTAGCTGCTATGTTAGATATACCTATCTCAGTTATTTTCCGTTTTTTTCCGTTTCGAATTATTATTTCGAAAGATTCATGAAACAGATAGGTTAATTAATTAGTCTAGTAGCCATTTTTCGAAATATCAAAAATATTATATGGTCACACTACTTCTCATTCATCAATTCGCGTCACTGCATGCAGGTGGCGCTGCGGAGACTGCCGACATTTCGCCGCTGAACGTCTGTCGGAATCCTATAAATACTGTGACCATGTGAAACATAAATTAATCTGACTTGGATGAAATCTCATCAGTAAGTAGTAACTAGTTTACTCAACTAATATTTTATATCAATCTAAAATGATGAATAGATGATGAAAACACAAACACATAGTTAATTTGAACGATACAGGAGCCACGTAGAGTGATTAATCATTCTTCCGGTGGATCCGACACTGTTTATAGTGTGAAATCTACTCTGTACTATTTTTCCAACTCTCAACCTTTGTGACTATGTAATATTCGCGGTTATTGCATCCCACTCTGAAGTGATATTGACACTAGCTTGGGTCTTGAGTAGGATGTTCACTATCGATATTGTTTCTTTCGACTCTTTGTGTTTATTCAATATATTTAAAGAGATAAATAGAGTTAGTTTCAATGTGCTTGATGCATTGACACTAATTGAAAAGATTACACTATAATATACTAAAGTATACATTTACTATAAAGCTTAGTGGTCCTCCTGGGAACAGGTGTTAAATTTCACTCTATTTTTTTTACTGTGTATCTGTCTACAAATATAAGATCATAGAAAGAATCCAGGAGTGATCTGCGTATGCGTTTGATGGGGATATGTGCGCATGCGTAAAATGGATAAATATGCCGGGATGATATGCGCATGCATCTGAGAAGTAGGAGTGCTTAAACTTAGTTCAACTATCGCATTCTATCACTGACCCCGCTCGAGTGTAGACGTATTTTCACGTATCAATTAGAGTTGTTATTTTTCCAGTTGTTGAAAATGTCGCTGTTTGCTGATTTGGTGAAGTACATCGCTTCTATATTGGGCTTTGTAACATCAAACAATGATGAGCAAGAGATGAGAAAAGGTCTTCGCGAATGCTATCTTGGGATTAAGAGGATCAATAAGGCTTTGAAGAATTCAACGACTTTCGGTGAAAAGCAACATCTTGAAGCCTGCCTACGTAATCTGAAATCGTTTCGAAACCAGTTTGAAGCTCTCCAAAAGAAGGGAGGTGGACTTACATCAAGAAAGGAAACTGCACGGGATAGAGTTCGCTGGGAAGATTCTCTATCGGCTTCTAATAGCAGGATTCGCACTGGAGTAATCTCGAACTTGAGACATAAGGATCCTGCAGCCTTTTTGACCGATTGCAGAGCTCTATTCCGGTTACGTATTCAGAATGCTCTCAAGAAAGATGCTGCAATCAAGGTGAATACTGTTTTCTGCGGGGAGTTTGAGCTTGTGAAGGAAGATAGTGTACTTAGAGAGTACAAGTACTTTACAACATCAAACTCACCCATCTACAAGGATACCGATTCAAATGTCTGGTTCAACGATAAAATCCTGAAGCCAATCTTGACGGAAATGGAGAAATTCCAAGAGCGTGACAGCGGATGGGCTCTGAAGAGTATAATCAATCTGGGGGTGAACATCAACAAGTTTACACCTCAACTTGGATCATCATACATTGAGCTGCCGCCGCAGATTAAGCACAAAGGAGCTTGCATCAACGTTAAAAATGATGATAATGCATGCTTTGTGTGGGCTGTGACTGCTGCTCTGTTTCCTGCTAGCCACCATGTCGATAGAACTTGTTCGTATCCTCATCCGTCTACAGTTCTCAACCTCAAGGGCATTCAGTTTCCTATGACTGCCAAACAAATTCCTGGCTTCAAGAAGCAGAATGGGTTATCAGTCAATGTATATATCCTAGAGAAGAAATCCAAAAACTTGCAGACAATGCCCACATACTTGACAAAGAATAAGAAAGACAGACACATCAATCTCCTACTCATTCAGGATCGTTACTTCGATGAGAAAGATGCAAGCGAAGAGCTCTCATCCCCCACCAAGTACCATTATTGCTGGAAAAAGGATCTGTCCAGACTGCTATCTTCTCAGCTCAGTAAGGATAGACATAAGAAGTTCTTCTGCGACCGCTGTCTCCATAACTTCCGGTCACAAGATAAGCTCGATAAACATGTTGAGAATTGTGTGAAACTGAATGAGACCGCAATCCGAATGCCTGAGGAGGGGAAAAACATTCTGAAATTTAAAAATCATAAAAACAAGGAGAAGGCCCCATTCATAGTTTATGCTGATTTGGAGTCTGTTTTGGAGAATACGGGAGATCCGGAGAAGCCTCAGCACCACGTTCCAGCTGCCGTCGGATACTTTATGAAATGTTCCTACGACGATTCTCTCTCCTTTTATCGTTCGTACCGAGGGCAGGACTGTATGGTGTGGTTTGCTGATGAGCTCAACCAGTTGGCCGAGGATATGTCTACGGTATTTTTATGTCCATATAACATCACTATGTCTACTGAGCAAGAAGTTGAGTTTCAAAGAGCTAAACATTGCCATATTTGCGAACAGCCTTTTGGACCTACCGATAAGAAAGTTCGTGATCATAATCACCTGATTCCTGAAAACAACTATAGAGGCCCTGCGCATGAAAGCTGCAACGTTCGATCCCAGGACAGCCATGTGGTGCCAGTTGTGTTTCACAATTTGAGTGGTTATGATGCAAATTTTATTATCGAAGATATAGCATCCAAAATGAAGGGCAAAATCGATTTATTACCAATCACTAAAGAGAAATATATATCCTTTACGAAACATGTTGATGATACTTCCATTCAGTTTCGTTTCATTGACTCATTTCGCTTCATGAACTCTTCTCTAGATATGTTGGCATCATATCTGGAGGAATTTCCAAATTTAAAATCACAATTTTCTAATATTTCCAATGATCAGCTCCAGTTGTTAACTAAAAAAGGAGTGATGCCCTACGATTATATCGACTCATTCGAAAGATTCGATGAAACTCAGCTTCCTCCAATAGAGTCATTTTACAGTAAATTGTATGACAAGCCATGCCCCCGTAGACACTACCTTCACGCCAAGCTGGTATGGTCGAAATTTGGCTGTAAAGACTTGGGTCGATATGTTGACCTCTACATGAAAACGGACATTATGCTGTTAGCCGATGTTTTTGAGCAGTTTCGATCCAGCTGCCACAACACCTATGGTCTCGATCCTGCTCATTATTTCACACTACCAGGGTTCACGTGGGACGCCATGCTGAAGCATACAAAGCAAGAGTTGGAACTGCTTACCGATGTAGACATGTTTCTTTTTGTTGAGCAAGGTATCCGAGGAGGATTGAGCCAAGTTTGTTCTAAACGAAGAGCTCAAGCAAACAACAAGTACATGCCTAATTATAATTCATCAAAGCCAGACTCATATTTGATGTATTATGATGTAAACAACCAATTTGGTTGGGCAATGTCTCAGTCGTTACCATATGGAGGCTTTGAATGGGCTGACACTAATATTGACGTCACAGCTATTCCTGATGATGCTGATAAAGGATGTATTTTGGAAGTCGACTTGGAGTATCCACAACGCCTCCATAATCTACATAAAGACATTCCTTTCTGCCCTGAACACATCAATCCGAAGACGATGAAGCCTCTAACGAAATCATCTCAGCCTACCAAGTTGATGGCAACGTTGAATCATAAGGAAAAGTACGTCATCCACTACCGCACCTTGAAACAGGCGCTGAAGCATGGCCTAGTGTTGAAAAAGATTTACCGAGTACTCAAGTTTCGACAATCCCCATGGCTTAAATCCTATATTGACCTCAACACCAACCTCCGTAAACAGGCAAAAAATGAATTCGAGAAAAATCTCTTCAAACTCATGAACAACGCTGTTTTCGGGAAAACGATGGAGAACATTCGTAAGAGAGTCAACGTTAGGCTTTTAACGGAGTGGGCGGGGAGATATGGCGCCGAGTCGTATATTTCCAAACCCGAGTTCAAGAACTGTATCATTTTCAATGAGAACTTGGTAGCAGTTGAGCTCGGGAAATTGGAAATCTGGCTGAATAAGCCCATATACGTCGGTCAAGCCATTCTCGATCTCGCCAAGACTACCCTATATGACTTTCACTACGACTATATGGTTCACACATTCCATGATTGCTCCGTTCTGTACACTGATACTGTCTCGCTCATCTATGAGATTACCAATCGAGATCCATATGAAGTCATGAAGCGATCAACGATTCGATACCTCTGACTATCCTATGAATAACCAATTCGGAATACCACAGGTCAATAAAAAAGTGCTCGGAATGATGTCAGATGAAAACAAGAGTCGAATAATGACGGACTATGTGGGCTTGAGATCTAAACTATATGCCACCAAAGTGTTGACAACTGAAAATGAAATTGAAAAGAAAAGATCAGAATTGCATGCAGAAAACTTTTATCAGGAGGAAATCGATGATATAATCATGAATATGGGTGTAATGAAGAAGGCGAAAGGTGTAAAGAAGTCTGTTGTCAAAACAACTATAACTTTCGATGACTATGTTGAATGTCTGGAAACAGCCAAACAGAAAACAGTATCACAAAACTTGATTAGAGCCAAACAGTACCAGGTCCATTCAATCACGCAGAACAAGATAGCTCTCAGTCCAAATGATGATAAGAGATACATTATACCAGGAATCGATGAAGCGTTACCATGGGGCCATTATTCCATCAATGGTGAAGCAATGGAAATTGATAATTAATTAATTAATTTTATGTGAAATGTGTGATGAATGATTAGGTTAGCAATCGAACAAAAAAGAACCATCAGACGAATTAATGAAGTGTTTCTATTAATTTAGGAATTAATCTTCGTGCTGTCTGCGAAAACATACATCAGACGAATCAATGAAGTGTTTTTATTAATTTAGGAATAAATCTTCGTGCTGTCTGCGAAAACATACATCAGACGAATTAATGAAGTGTTTCTATTAATTTAGGAATAAATCTTCCTGCTGTCTGAGAAAAATTGTTAACCTAATTATTTATCGCCGCAAGTGGTCAAAGTAGGTCTACCGGAGAGCTTCTCACTATAAAAAGAAGCAATGCGCCACAAGGCACTACCCCGAGGGTGGTGGGGAAATGTGCTGCTATTTGTATAGATTATTGAATATATTATATAATTTTCTACATTGTGTTTGATTTCATACCTTTAGCGAAAGCCAGAACTGTTTTATGGGTTTTGGTAGAGAGTTGTTCGATATATTTCACGGGCTAACCGGAATAACTTCCCTTTGGTGAAGCACAGAGCAGTTCAATAAGTTTTAGTTAAGAGTTGTTCGACATATTCGTCTAATATGTTTACAAGGCCCGTCAAAAGTGGGGTGGCCTACCCATGAGTCGCCATATATGTATACACCCTGTATATTGAACGGAATCATCGGCTAGCGAGCAGCCGGCTTGCAGATCGCCTGGTCACATGTCATCGATCTTTGTTATCTGTCAACAGTCCTCTGTCATACGTTTAATCGATGTTTAACACAAAATTAGGGTGGTCTCTAACCATGGGCCACCCTGTATATTTTATTAAATTACTTTTCAACTGAAACATCCCGTATATAACAATTCATTTTTTTTGTTACTGAACTGACAGCTTGCAGGTCGCCTGATGGTCACGTGTCATCTCTGTAATCTGTCAACGGCCATCTGTCAAACGTCATCTGCCATACGTCAGCTATCTGTTTGCTAAGCCCCACATAAAGTGTGAGACATCTTGAATATGTTTTCCAATTTTTATTCTACTTGAACACCTACTTCATTCATCTTGTTATTGAACTGATGACTTGGGAGGTAGCCGGCTTGCAGGTCGCCTGATCACGCGTCATCGATCTTCGATATCTGTCATCGGCCATTTGTCAAACGTCATCTGCCATACGTTATACGTTACTTGTCTAATATGTTCGATGTGCTTACCTAAAGTGTGGTAGTCTAACTGTGGGACACCCTGTATATATATTTTTTAATTTTTATTCAACTTAAACGTCCTGTATATATATCTCGTTATTGGTACCGATGTGTTATTGCAGTTCTTATCAGTAGAGCTCGCTCGTCGGGGTCAGATGACCTTGACGGGGACCGTTTTTGCTATTTTTGAGCTTGAAATTCGCTGAAAAAGTCCGTAGACCTAGGGAAAAATCTGGTCTGCTTTACATTGGCTCTTATGGGGCTCTCCGCTGCACATCGCGGAATTTCTGTAGAATCTGGGGAAAAAGGACTTAAAATTTTGAAAATTGGTCTGGAGTCTGTCTAGCTCATTTACTACTACATTTAACAGTACTGGACGCTAGATAAGCATTATTTCCACAAAACAAACATTTTTGAGACATATCATCTGATGAATTTATCAAAATGTTCTTCAAACCCCGTCTATAATCCATTATATCGATATTATTACTCACACTTTCCCCAGTTGAAATTTCATCAAAGAAATAAATTATAAACACCCTACAATTGAATCCATCAGATTGTTTATTATGATTCTTGATTTCAATAGACCAATTTGATATATCTAAATGACAATTTTTCATCTCATTATAGTAATTTGAAAATTTTATGAAGTATTCAAGATATTTAGACGTTTCACTTCTTGTGCTCCTAAATGGGTTCATGTAAATAAATTTCTTAAGTTTTATATCGGCAATTGCCAAGCAGAAATGATGCGCACTAGAACGGTCCGAAATATCAGAATAGTTTCGAATGATAGGGAATACAACATGGTCGTTTTCAAAAGTGAAGTTGATCAGTGAAGGGTGCTTTTCTCCAGTGCTATACAAAAAAAAATTGTGGAAAGAATTAGAGTTACAATTTGAAAATTGTGATTAGTAGAATTAAATATATTCAGACATATATCAACAACAAAATTAGTAAGCCAAAGATTCCCTGATGAGATAGTAAAGTCTTCATTAGATATCTCAGTAACATCGCAATTGAATTTTGAAAAATATGATATATAGTATCTTCGTCCAATCTCTCCATAGTAGGCTGGATCGGAGACTAAGCCATTCGACAGAATTGACAGATCTCTTTCGGTTTTACATTTTATGAATTTAGGAGTAGATGACACTCCCGAAATACTAGGCGACATTATGAAATAAAAAAATCTACTTAATTTCGGTCACAATTCGTTCCAGCATATTCTATCCCCATAAACGCATATTACTTCAATTCCTTTATACGTCCAAATAACAAAATCGTACCAATCTCTGTCGATGATTTCAAGAAGACCTTGAACTTGAGAATAATAAATATGTGATTTACGCATATTTTCCGTCTCCTCATCATAACAATCAATCAGTCCTTGCGCGCATGCTTCAGTGGGATGTACATCTCTACTTGAATATGGACATTTAACCTCAATCAAACCATCATTCGAAACTATTCCATCTGGTGATCCAGCAATGAATTGGTATAATTTGTTCATCTTTAAACCAGAGTTTTCGCACTTCCTGTTAGTTATTTGTTTATATCCTGCAATAGCTGTTTCCTCATAATTTATACCGTGTCATGAGAATTGATGTTTCTCTGATTCAACATGCGGTTCGAGGTGCTGATCAGACTATTGTCACTTTTACTTTTGAAAATACTACCAAATTTGGATGTAGTTACACGTATGCGTCGTTCCTGAAACCAAATATGGGAGAGTCTTCGATCCTCAGTCTGTAATTCAATCAGAGCTATTTCATCTTCTGATTTTCTGAAATGTTTGTTGTAATATAAATGACAGGTGAAAGAGTAATTAGTAAAATTATGATTGGTGAGCTTTCTCCAAGATGCAAATTGTCTGTTGATAATACTTGATAACCTTCAATACTTCCTTCACAAAATTTACAGAAAAAATTACCACTCAAACTATTATCTAAGTTTTCAATACACATCACATGTACCCACCCATCGCATTCATCACATTGTACCCAATCAGCTTCAAACTCCAATTCGCCTTTTCTACAATAAATGCATAAATTTGGATCAGTAACAGTAGTTGACTGAGAGAGAAAAATTTTAAGTGCATGTTTGAGTGATGTTCCTGAAAAATTATTGTTTGGCACCTTGCCTTTCTTATCCCACATTTCTTGAGAAGCAAGTCCTTTATCATCAATTTCTTCGAGATCATTTTTGCAACATTTTGTTTTGGGAATATTGAATTTGATTCCTTTCAGAATGAATAAAATGTATTTCCTCAGCTTCCTTACGATTCTACTGCTCCTCTGACCCATAATTCCATTTGCAAGTATATTTTTAACTATACCAAACCATAGTTTTACTGGAGCATTACTTAGTCTCTCTCTATTTGTTGAAAGAATGCCACTCCATAGTGGAGTAAAAGGCATATAGTGTCTCAAGAAAAATTCGAAAAACTCCGCATTTTTGTATTCGTTTTTATTGCAATTATTATCAGAAGTCAAGGTGCAAGTTAGACAAATTTGTTTCAAATATTGACAATAATGAGTAGACTCAAAAGTTCCTAGGATATCTTCATCAACATTGAAAGTCAGTTGATCCTCATTAAGCTCTTCAGTAGAATGGTCCAAAAAACAAGAAATTTTCAATAAATTTTGATAAGCTATGTTGAAAGATTCAGTCTAATTTTCAGAATTAGTGATGACATGCAAATTTCTAAACCATGCATAGAAGATTTCCCAATCATTTATATTATATGCTGAGGCTATGATTTGTTCAATATGACGCCTTACTTCGTTATTCTGGTTATAATGATCAACATCACGAGCCATTAATTTAAACATGTGGAAACAACATATGTGCAATTGAATTTTATCTGTAGGAAATCCATTGTTGTTATGTACACACCTGAATGTCATATTAATGTAATCCTTTGACTCTATGCTATTGAATGAAATTGAAACGGCATTCAAGATCGCAAAACTAAAATCGGTGACAACTTTTCCGAATACAGGCCATTTCTTATTGGTGGTACAGAAAGAACGATATTTCAAGAGCCATGCACCAATGCTGCCACCATCGTGCTCACTTGACATCATTTCTACTACAGCACACAGTCTGTTTGATTTTGTTTATATAACCCCAGCATAATAATATATCTTATTACCGGTATTACCAGGTCGACGTACTATGCTTCCAGTAGCATCAAGGTGTAAAATTGTGTCCTTCCTTGACGACAGCAAAGTAAGTTGTTTAATGCTATATAGATATATGCAGAGGAATTCCCACGAATTGAATGTAATTTGAATAAACTCTCTGCATTTCAATCATATCAATGACATTATCTTTGTTGCGATCATTTTTGGATAATGCTTCTGAACGTACCTTCCTGTATACAGCATCAGATTTCACTTCACTCAGATTGAATTTTTCCAAAGATTTTTGATCTAAATTCAAAACATCATCTTGCCGCTGTTCTAATGCTTTTTACATTTAATATTTTCTTCTTAGCTATTTTTCGGTCAAGTCCTCTCAATTGGGTTGCAATATTAGTTATGTGATTATAGTCTTTACTACTACTCAATACTTATATGTTATGTTCTGAGGAATAATCATTTGAAATATTCCTGATATACAAAATAAATTTTTTACATGACTTATGAGCACAATAAGCATATAATTTAACTGAATCGGATTTCTTCAAGTACCTATTGTGTTTGAAATATAATTGGCAAGTATTATTGACCATTTGGAACTTCATACTAAGCACAAAAATATATTTTTCTTTCAATAGTTTCTTGTTTCTACATATACTAGAAAACTCTACATCTGTCAAGACAAAACATCCTCCTTCATAAACACAGTCCTTATAAGTCTTGGACTTAGATTCACGATCTTTAATGTTTTTATAACCCTGTGGAATTGTTTCATTGATTTTCATAATCTTGGCTGGAATAATTTGCAAATCAGGGGAGATGGTGAAGAAATCTGAGCTAATCTCCTTAGAAACTCTCGTGGAAGTTCTTGTATTCAAATCATTGTTTTCATTAGTTTGAATTGAGCAAGAAGAGTCCCTATTTGAATTCTCATCTGATATTTTATTGAATGGTATATTACTATTTCCGGAAAAATGACTATCAAATGATGAGAAGTTGTTGACTGGAGCATTTGGAGTGGAATGTATCAATTTTAATGAGCTATGAGAGAAACTATTATTTTCGGTAATTGTGAAGTCTTTGTTGGAATTATTATCAAATGAAATAATGTTGACTGGTGAATTGGGAGTGTAATGTATTGATCTAGATGAACTGTGTGTCGAAATTTCTGGAATGTTTGGAATAGTACTGAAATCAATATTATCAATATTTCTCTTTACAAAGTAACAAAGTCTTCTGCGGTTTTTCTGACTATTTTTCAAATTCATTAGTTCGCACAATTCAGAATATATTGAATTATCTGGATAGTAGTTAACTGCTGTAAGATTTTCTCTGGATATTGCATTCTGCTTAATGATTCTATTGAGAACATTCAAATCTATCCTATTCGATTTTTTTTTGGAAACATCAATGTCTTTGAATATAATACTGTGATGATTGCACTTCAGTAGTTCTTGAATATTTCCGGTGTTACGGTGAAGAGCCAGAAGAATTTTAGAACGAGTTCTATTATGTGACTTTTGCAAACAAGTGCTCTGCAGATGCTCTGATGATTTCATTATTGATTTCGAGCTTTTGGAAACTATTGAAAGATAAATGAGAATGATGTTCATTGAGAAATTCAGCTAATTTTAGCACTGAAAACTTAGTAGGTCTTCCCAGCATATTGATTTTGAAAAGATAGATTGAGCTGATTAGGAAAATATATGGGAGTTATATAAAGATATGTAATGTGATGAAACGAAATACAATATTTACCACATAATAACAGATCAGAGGCCACACATGAAAATAATGGAGATGATCGCCATACACAAACTTAACCTCAAATGTCAAATTCTACTTCTCATTTTACGACATCAACAGAATACCAAGAAATAATCTTTTTAAACGCTGAGACAACGTTGATGTGCCTAAGGACCCAATCTCAAATGAGGGACCGGTTCGGGTTTGGGACTTCGGGTCCAAGGAGGAATAGGAAATTTCGGTTCCGATTCGGTTACGGTTCCGAGAATAAAATTTCGATTCGGCTCTGTCATTTCTTTTTTCGGTCAAAAGGTGCTTTTTGGTACGTTATAACGTTATATTGAGTATGTCTGAAAAAGAACAAATGGAGAACTCTTTCGTTGTAAATTTCAGGAAAAACAGTCTTTAGGCATTCATTAAAAGTTCTGCCTATAATATCAGATATACAATTCTTCAGAGGTAGATATTTTTTTTCAGATGTGATACCACACGTGATACTATATTGCCGAAAATATTCGGCGATTGTTACGACAGCTTGTTGCCCAATAATTTCGCAAATGGCATCGTGTATCAAAACGTTTGAGCCGTAGGCGAGAAGGTTTGGAAAACTGTCATGAGCGACATTGAAGCTGCAAACTGAAGTATATCATTCGATATGGATATTTTGAGAAAAAAAAAGTATCACGAATTGTATTCGTATGACTATTCCATGATTGAGACAATAAAAGAGCGCCTCGCGAGAGTTGCGCACACTCCATCCATCATTCTGGCTTCCAACATACTTGGCGTTTAAAATGTCAAAAATTATATCGCTTAAAAACCAGGTTAGTTTGTCACGTGTCGTCATCGTGTGGTTCAATTCGGCTTCTCTTTTGGCAGAGCAAGTCCGATCGAATTTAGTAAACAAATAAATGACTACAGAAGAAACCGTGAAAATGGTCGATTCTGATTGGTTCTCGAGAACAAGAGTGGAATAATCAGCACGAATTCAATCTGACCTGAAACGAAGCATGGTGCAATGAGATGATATACAACAAATCTCTCAACAAATAATCCTTGTGGCGAGTATGCTCCCTTTCTTTTTTTTTTCGAAGTGAATGCTGTTGAGGATAGTGATTCGCTATTTCAATGATGTTTTTTTTAGGATCGGCGTGAGCGAAGCTGTCGGCCGGAAATTTTATGGTGAATTGTTTCTGCACGGATTATCTGTTGCGTCCTGTCTCTATGCGTCCTGTCTCTAGATGCTTCATTACAGGTCAGATTGAGTTCGTGTGAATAGTCAGTCGTATAACTGCGGAGTATGAGTAGGTAGGTATAAGTTGACAAATATTAATTTTGCTCAAGAGTAAAGTATATCTCATTTATTTTTGACAATATCAATTTTTTTGTGAACAAAAGTCATGTGACTTGTACACCGATAAGCACCAACAGTGTCATATTTCTAAACAACCAATGAAAGGGGTATGGGCGTGTTTTTCACAATAGATACACATCTATGGAAAAAAGGATTTCGTTCTGTGTCAGTCGTCATGTATCTTCAGGATTTAAATAGGCTGATACGATTTTATTGATTAACAATTATCACTCCATCTTTCAAAATATCTCAAGAATCTCAGAATTCAAACATTCCACAAATTTCAATAAATATATCCAAAATGTTTCTAAAATGTGTCAATTGTCATGTCAGTCTCCTCCAAACCGCTGGATTCTTGCAAAGCAATAATTTGAAAGTGCGCATTTTATTACAACAGTTTGTTGGATTTCCATCAACAATCCATTGGAATTTTGCAACGGTTTGATGGATTCTTCGATTCGTGCGCATGACAAAATGTTGGAATGAAAAACGCACCCTATATCCACATTTCACATAACAATTAGAATTCACTTCCACCGTGAAATTATTGCTCTGGAGAGAAAACGATTTGCGACAATGAACTAGTTTGAGTAGGTACTCTGAAATGATGGAATTAAAATTGTTTACTGAAACTGACTCATTGTCGAAAAATATCCTTTCTGCATTAGATTGTTTATGAACAATCTAACCAAACTCTGCCTAAATGAACCTGTTTTCCAGAGAGTATATTTTCCAGAAAATCACTTGATAACAGAATTGTCATCAAAGAGTTAACCCAGATAAGAAATGGAATCCTAGCGTAGGCGAAACAATCGCTTTAGAGGCTGTTGGTTCATATTATCGAAGTTACATTAAGTACAAGTTATTCTAGATATTTTGACGAAATATTCATGAACGCACATCGATTATTACCAAAGTTATTCCGGTAAAAGTATCAAAAATGACCGATTTTATTTTTTATGAATTCTCCTACGGCACCTCAAATTCATTTGAGTTTCTAGATACGTATATTGAGTTATTCTAGATATTTTGGCGGAAGATTCATGAACGCACATCGATTATTAACAAAGTTATTCCAAAAAAAGTATAAAAAAATGACAGATTATATTTTTTATAAATTCTCCTACGGCACCTCAAATTGATTTCAGTTCCTAGATACGTATATTGAGTAATTCTAGATATTTTGGCGAAAAATTCCAGAACGCACATCGATTATTAACAAAGTTATTCCAAAAAAGGTATAAAAAATGAAAGGTTATATTTTTTATAAATTCTCCTACGGCACCTCGAATTCATTTGAGTTTCTAGATACGAATATTGTAATATTCTAGATATTTTGTCGAAAGATTCATGAACGCACATCGATTATTAACAAAGTTCTTCCGAAAAAAGTATCAAAAATGACAGATTTAATTTTTTATGAATTTTTCTACGGCACCTCAAATCCATTTCAGTTTTTAGATACGTATATTGAGTTATTCTAGATATTTTGGCGAAAGATTCATGAACGCACATCGATTATTAACATAGTTATTCCGAAAAAAAGATCAAAAATGACAGATTCAATTTTTTTAAAAATTCTCCTACAGCACCTCAAATCCATTTCAGTTTCTAGATACGTATATTGGATTATTCTAGATATTTTGGCGGAAGATTCATGAACGCACATCGATTATTAACAAAGTTATTCCAAAAAAAGTATAAAAAAATGACAGATTATATTTTTTATAAATTCTCCTACGGCACCTCAAATTCATTTCAGTTCCTAGATACGTATATTGAGTAATTCTAGATATTTTGGCGAAAAATTCCAGAACGCACATCGATTATTAACAAAGTTATTCCAAAAAAAGTATAAAAAATGACAGGTTATATTTTTTATAAATTCTCCTACGGCACCTCGAATCCATTTGAGTTTCTAGATACGAATATTGTAATATTCTAGATATTTTGTCGAAAGATTCATGAACGCACATCGATTATTAACAAAGTTCTTCCGAAAAAAGTATCAAAAATGACAGATTAAATTTTTTATGAATTTTCCTACGGCACCTCAAATCCATTTCAGTTTTTAGATACGTATATTGAGTTATTCTAGATATTTTGGCGAAAGATTCATGAACGCACATCGATTATTAACATAGTTATTCCGAAAAAAAGATCAAAAATGAGAGTTTTAATTTTTTTAAAAATTCTCCTACAGCACCTCAAATCCATTTCAGTTTCTAGATACGTATATTGAATTATTCTAGATATGTTGGCGAAAGATTCATGAACGTACATCGATTATTAACAGAGTTATTGGGAAAAAAGTTTAAAAAATTACAGATTCAATTTTTTATAAATCCTCCTACGGGACCTCAAATTCATTTCAGTTCTTAGATACGTATATTGAGTTATTTCAGATATTTTGGCGGAAGATTCCAGAACGCACATCGATTATTAACATAGTTATTCCGAAAAAAGTATCAAAAATGACAGATTTTATTTTTTATAAATTCTCCTACGGCACCTCGAATTCATTTCAGTTCCCAGATCCGTATATCGAGTTATTCTAGATATTTTGGCGAAAAATTCAAGAACGCTCATCGATTATTAACAAAGTTATTCCAAAGAAAGTATAAAGAATGACAGATTATATTTTTTTTAAATTCTCCTACGGCACCTCAAATTCATTTCAATTTCTAGATACGTATATTGAGTTATTATCGATGTTTTGGCGAAGATTCAAGAACGCACATTGATTATTAATAAAGTTATACCGAAAAAAGTTTAAAAAATGACAGGTTATATCTTTTATAAATTCTCCTACGGCACCTCAAATTCATTTGAGTTTCAAGATACGTATATTGAGTTATTCTAGATATTTTGTCGAAAGATTCATGAACGCACATCGATTATTAACAAAGTTATTCCGGAAAAAGTTGCCGGAAATTTGATCGAAAATCATTTGATCGAAATCATTTGATCGAAAAACATTTCATCGAAAATCAATCGACCGAAAAAACAAATGATCGAAAAATCATTCGATCGAAAAATCAATGAATCGAAATTGCAATTGATCGAACTACATTTTGATCGAAAGTGTTTAATTGGAGTCACAGTTATACTGTCAAAAAGTTACAGCTAATATAAAAAATGTATTTCCTCAAGAGTCAATTAGGAAAAGAAAGTGTTTAATTGGAAACAATAAGTATTGAAATAATGAATAATCACATGCACTATAACATGTATGACACAAACTTCACGAAATTCAATAATTCGTCATCATCGCAATCTAATTGAAAATGTTCTGAAATCCTTTTCAAGCGACATTTGAGGTCCTTGTATTTCTTTTTCTTTGCTGCAAGATCCCCAGTAGCCAGTTTCACAATTTTCAGTTCAGTAAAGGATTGTTCTTTCTTCAGCCCTTCAACGAAATTCCAGAATGATGGTTTCCTAGCATTCATCTGTGTGAGGAACCCTGAATGCCATCCCTCGATAGAATTATTTGTCAGAGGGATATTCTTCGATTTTGTACTATCGAAACAGTTCCACATTGTTGGTGCAAAAAGTGGCTTCTTGGATTTGTTGAGCTGAGTAGTTTTACCAATCCACGTTTCTTTGAAGTAATCAACGAATTCTTCAATTTCGTCTGGAAGTATATTTCGTGAGCACAAGAGATGGAATGCTCTTGTTACCATATTTTCTGGTACAAATGCCAAAGCATTGAATAACTTCATGACCGATGAAAATTCTGCATCCGTATCATATTTGCTTCTCAGTCCAAGTGACTGGAGTTTTTTATATAAGCATTGGCTGAAATGGAAGTAACATCCCTTATGACTAACAGTCGGAAAAACTAGACTTATGGCATTTTCGATAGATTTTTCGAAGTCTGTGGATTGATAACCAAATCTTTCATCACATGTAACATTTTTATATATATTTTCTGCGATTTACTTGGTGAAAGAGCATAAACGCATGGTATATAAGTGCCATCTAATTCAGCGTGTATTGAATATAACTGGTAAAATGAAGGTGGAACAGTCTGAAAAGTACCATCCATTAACCATATTTGTGATTCTGCTAATATCTGTACATTTTTTGGAGTGGCAAATATCAAAATTCGGTCTTCATCGTTTCGATCGAATGATTTTTCGATCATTTGTTTTTTCGGTCGATTGATTTTCGATGAAATGTTTTTCGATCATTTGTTTTTCGATCGATTGGTTTCGATCAAATTTCCGGCAACCAAAAATGGTTGATCTAATTTTTTATAAATTTTCCTACGGCACCTCAAATACATTTCAGTTTCTACATACGTATATTGAGTTATTCTAGATATTTTGTCGAAAGATTCATGAACGCACATCGATTATTAACAGAGTTATTGGGAAAAAAGTATAAAAAATGACAGATTAAATTTTTTATGAATCCTCCTACGGCACCTCAAATTCATTTCAGTTCCTAGATACGTATATCGAGTTATTCCAGATATTTTGGCGAAAGATTCCAGAACGCACATTGATTATTAACGAAGTTATTCCGAAAAAAGTATCAAAAATGACAGATTTTTTTTTATATAAATTCTCCTACGGCACCTCGAATTCATTTCAGTTCCTAGATACGTATATTGAGTTATTCTAGATATTTTGGCGAACAATTCAAGAACGCACATCGATTATTAACAAAGTTATTCCGAAAAAAGTATCAAAAATGACAGATTTAATTTTTTATGAATTTTCCTACGGCACCTCAAATCCATTTCAGTTTTCGGATACGTATATTGAGTTATTCTAGATATTTTGGCGAAAGATTCATGAACGCACATCGATTATTAACATCGTTATTCCGAAAAAAAGATCAAAAATGACAGATTCAATTTTTTTTTGAATTCTCCTACAGCACCTCAAATCCATTTCAGTTTCTAGATACGTATATTGAATCATTCTAGATATTTTGGCGAAAAATTCATGAACGCACATCGATTATTAACAAAGTTATTCCGGAAAAAGTATAAAAAATGACAGATTTTATTTTTTATGAATTCTCCTATGGCACCTCAAATCCATTTCTGTTTCTAGATACGTATATTGAGTTATTCTAGAGATTTTGGCGGAAGATTCATGAAAACACATCGATCATCAACAAAGTTATTGGGAAAAAGAGTAATTCTGGAAATTATAGTGAAATAGGCATTTCAAATAAATAATAAAAAATAAAGACCTATAACTGAGATGATCAATTTTCCCCTGCTCTTAGAATGGTTGTAGCACTTCATAGTCTATCGGGGAAACGTAACAGGGAAAATACTGCTGAAAAATAAATTCAAATAACTGTGGTTGGGAAATGCATGGCTGAAAAGCGTGGCTGGGAAGTTTGGCAACGTTGCATCAGAAATATCCTCCATCCCAATATCGACAGTCTACACGTCATAAAGCGTGGCTAGAAAATCGTGGATAACTTCACATCAACGAATACTCTTCATTGACAGTAAGATATACCTTCTCGAGCAGAAAGCATAGAATATAAAATGATCACTATACAATAATGTTTAAAATTCAAAAAATTTCTTCACTACACTTTCACATATAATGCCTGCTAGATATTTTGTGACAGTAAGATATACCTTCTCGAGCAGAAAGCATAGAATATGAAATGATCACTATACAATAATGTTTAAAATTCAAAAAATTTCTTCACTACACTTTCACATATAATGCCTGCTAGATATTTTGTGATGGAAACTGTCAATATATCTGTCATAAAATGCGACAATGTTGAAATAGTAGCTCGTGCAGAACTGTTTGTTCTCCAACATGTTGATGTGAAAATAATGCTGAACCAACTCCTTCAAATAGCAATACACTTTCACATATAAAGCCTGCTAGATATTTTGTGATGTGTAAGGATTCCTGGAAACTGTCAATATTCCTGTCGTTATCTGCATTGATGTTGAAATTGCAGCTCGTGCAGAACTGTTTATTCTCCAACATGGTGATGTGATAATAATGTTGCACCATGCAAAAAAACTGCTGTGAAAAGTAATTCATGAACTGAACACTGTTGACACTATACTGGTTTCAAATCAATAATTTTTTATTGCTTTCTTTCTTCTAGTGGAAGCAATAATGTCTTTTTCAACAATATTCATGACCTTACGGACAATTCTCCATTTTCTTCTCATACTTTCGCATTTTTCTTTCGAGTTCCATTTTCTTCTCAATTTCATTTTCCAAAAATTAGTTCTTTTTGTCCATGAACTCTTTTCGCTCTCTCGCAAACTCGTTTGTAGATTTCGCTTCATTTAGTGCAATATCTTCGTAACTTGTAGTATTGAAATCATCCACAACATCTTCTTGGGAAAGTGAATTCTCATCCTCTTCACTGGTTCTATAGTCTTCAAGTTCCTCCACTTCGTCGGACGAAACATTTGCTGAGATGTCCTCGAACTGTGACTGCCTGAGAATTTTTACGTGCATTGGGGTAGATCTTGTAGTAGATGTAGCCAATGAGGAGGTATTCATCCTCACGATTATTGTCTATTGTGGTAGAAATATATTGAACACTATCATCCATGTTGGATGGTGTCTCGGATGGTTCACTGACTAGCATAAAAATAAAATAGTTCTTATTGGAGATTACAATATAGATTTCATGTCAAATACATCAGTTCTCTTTCGTTTGAGAGGCATTAAAGAATCTTATAGCCTTTCTTCTAAAATCTCAGAATACACCAGAGTTACATCAAGATCTTCAACTTGCATTGATAACATAATTACAGATTTGAATGATCAAAGTATAGAGGTAGGCATTCTAGAGCCCTGCTTATCTGATCATAAAGCTTAATTTTTAACTATGATATCAAGATTTGATAACAGAAATGATGAGATAGATTTTCCTTTACACAAGCTAGATTGAATACATTCAAATCAATACTTTCTGAGTTAAACTGGAGTATATTAGATTCTCAAGATCGTTATATCAACTATTTATGCGAATTCTTCATTGATGCCCTCCGAAATTCTATCAGGGTGGGTCTCTTTTCCTGTGAAGAAAAAACATCGGAGTAAAATTAATTTCAAGATAAACTGGTATAATGATGATTTTAAGAATATGAAAAATATCCTAGAAGCTATCAAAATAATATCTGAGGTGTCTGGGAGTTCAGATGATATTGCAGCTTTCAAGATTATGAAGAAAAAATATAATTCCGAACTATTGAAACATAAAAAATTAACATATGATGGATATATAGTTAACTCTCCAAATGTATCAAAGGCATGTTGGAATATAATACATCTCGGAAGAAATAAGTATAATTGCAGAAATACCATTAGTGAATTTTCAAATAATGACTTTAACGATTCCTTCTGTACAGTAGCTGAAAAGACTATTAGATCTCTTCCCAACATGGACTCTGATATATCTTACAACTTCAGAAAATTTTCTCCAACCAGCCAACTCTTTTTTCTTGGAACCAGTATGTTGCCAAGATGTTTTTGCTGCCATCAATAAATCAACTCTCGTGACATCCATGATTTGAACAGTCAATTGACTAAGGTAGCTGCTGAATTTATTGTCACGCCATTAACTCAACTAATTAATCTCATTTTTAACCAAGGGATCTTTCCGGATATTCTAAAAATTTCGAAAGTTATACCATTATTCAAGAAAGAGGACAAATCATTTATGGATAATTATCGTCCTATCAGTATTATATCCATCATTAGTAAAATAATTGAAATTATCTTAAAGAAAGACTGTACTCATACTTTGAAACTAGACTTTATTTCAGTGGGTCACAATATGGCTTCCGCATAAACAAATCCACAAATCAGGCTGCCTTCAGAATTGTGACAGACATAGTGGAGGGCCTCGATCAAGGTAGACATACTTTATTGACACTGTGTGATTTGACGAAGGCCTTTGACTGCGTATCGCACACTCTGCTGCTCATTGAAAAATTGGAATACCACGGTATAAGGGGCATTGCCTTACAGCTGCTTCGTTCGTACCTAAACAACAGGATTCAGTGTGTGGAACTGAATGATTTTAAGTCTGATTACAAACTAATCGAACATGGGGTAACACAAGGCTCGGCCCTTGGACCATTTTTATTCATCGTTTACATCAACGACTTATGTCAGTTTATTGCGCCTACCGAATGTGTCCTATTTACAACTCTTTTATGCTCAGGAAAATCATATACGGACCTTATTGTATCTGCATCAACAGAACTAACTTCAGCCAAAAACTGGTTCAATCAGAATAAACTCAAGCTCAATGAAAACAAAACTCAGAATTTATGGATTTTCTCGAATTCAAACATTCAAGAGGGGAAAAGTGTGAAATTTGTAGGCCTCACCATAGACGACAGACTGAGTTGGTCCAATCATGTTGATCATGTAGTACGAAAGTTATTCAGCGCTCTGTTTGTGTGAAATATATATCACTTGTATAAAGGTTCCTGTATATTTTGTGACATGTCATGTTGACTTTGAGATTTTGAATAAATGTTCTGACTTGTTAATCGAGTTATAAAAAATACAGATTACCTATAAAAGGTCTCAACAACTTAAGTTGTTGTATGTTACATGGTGTCAGGTTAAAATAAGAACCTATTTGAAGCATGGCTGAAGCCTATTTTGAACGACCAGATAAACTGGTATTTGATGAATATATTGCCGAGCGTTGGGCAGAATGGATACAAGAATTCAAGATTTACCTACGAGCAAGTGGAAATGATAATGAGACAGTAAAAGAAAATGTGAAAGTGGCTATTTTCCTCAACTGTATTGGAAAGGAAGGAAGAAAGCTCTTCAATTCACTGAACTTAGACTACGAAAATTCAACATTGACAGACATTTTTCATAAATTTGAAACTTACTGTGCCCCTAAGAAGAACGTCTGTATGGAGCGTTTCAAATTTCTCAGTATTAGAAAAAAACCGGATCAACAGTTTGATCAATACATCACAGAACTCAAGTTATCCGCAAAGATGTGTGAATATGGTAATCTACAAGACAGTATTATTAGAGATCAAATAATTTATGGCATCAATGATAAAGAAATGAGACAATTTTTGCTGCGTAATAATCCGGATTTGGAGAAAACTATCGCTTACTGTCGCTCATGTGAACTCAGCAAAAGACATATTCTTGAACTGGAAGAGAAAGATTTACCTAATAAGTTAGAAGTTTTGGCATTGAATAAGAAGAAAATAAATTCAAATAATTCATTTCTTTGCAAAAAATGCTGCTACACTCATGTTTATGGAGCATATCCAGCATTTGGAAAAATTTGTGCTTTCTGTAAGGAAAAAAACCATTTTTCTAAGGGGTGTCCCAAAAGAAATAAGAAGAAAATTTATGAAGTTGTACAGGAGGATTCAAATAATGTAATCAGTGAAGATGAAGATGAACATGATGAATTGCAGTTTCATGCTTATGATGATGACACTGAGTTTTACATCCATGACATTACATTCACGGGTGAAAAATGTTGGAATGAAACATTCTGCATCAATGGTGTTTCTGTAAATTTCAAACTTGATACAGGTGCGGAAGTGAATGTTTTACCATTCGAAATATTTCAAGTTGTTTCTGAAAATAAGCTGAAACACTCGAATATTATTTTGAAGTCATATGGAAAAACGGACTTCACAGTGTCAGCCTTAGGAGAAATAACTTTGCCATGCATTACACAAAATAACTCAATACATAATATACATTTTGTTGTGGCGGATGTAGTGGCACAGCCTGTTATTGGACTTCCAACATGCATAAAGTTAGGTTTAGTTACAAGACAAAATAGTATAAACAGCGTTGAAAATGCAATAAAAAATCCTATATTAGAAGAATTCAAAGACATCTTTGAAGGGTTTGGCTCAATTCCTGGAAATCATAAAATAGTTTTAAAGCCCGATGCTATTCCTACTATTCAACCGCCAAGAAGAATACCATCAGTGATTCAAGATAAACTACGGAAAAAATTAAAAGAACTAGAAGAAAATGGGATAGTGGAAAAAGTTGAAAAACCCACAGAATGGGTGAATTCATTAGTCATTGTAGAGAAGAAAAATGGAGATTTACGAGTATGTCTGGATCCAAAATATTTGAATATGGCGATTAGGAGAGAACATTACTTAATTCCCACTGTAGAGGAATTAGTCAATAATTTGAACAGCAAAACATATTTCACCGTTATTGATATGAAAAATGGATTCTGGCAGATAAAACTGGACCAAGAAAGTTCAGAACTGTGCTCATTCAATACCCCTTATGGAAAATATAAATTCAATGTACTTCCTTTTGGCCTTTGTTCAGCTCCGAAAGTATTTCAAAAGAAGAATAGAGAACTATTTGGAGATTTACCAGGAGTGGGGATATATTTTGATGACATTTTGGTTTCTGGAGAAAGTGAGGAAGTGCATGATAATAATCTAAGGGCATTATTCAAAAGAGCACGAGAATGTAATGTCAAATTTAATAGAGATAAGCTGCAGTTCAAGAAGAAGGAAGTAATTTATGTGGGAATGAAAATTTCAGCCAGAGGTATAGAGGTAGACGACAAATATAAGGAGGCCATTAAGAAGATACCAAAACCCAGTGATAAAAAAAGTGTATTACAATTTTTGGGATTAATCAAATATTTGAACCGGTTTATTCCTAATGCTACTCAACAAACAATATTTCTCAGACAACTAACCAAAAATAATAGTCTATGGGAATGGAATAATAATCACGATACTGAATTTTCAAGACTAAAAGAAGTTATATCGAATGCTCCAGTGTTATGTTTTTTCAACTCCAAGATTCCAATAGAAATTCAAACAGATGCTTCTAAAGGAGGGCTCGGAGCAGTTTTATCACAAAATCAACAACCGGTGGCATTTGCATCAAGAACTATGACTAACTGTGAAACTCACTATTCCCAGATTGAGAAAGAGTTGATGGCTATAGTATTCTCTACAGAAAAATTTCATTATTATATTTATGGGAGAAGTTGTTTGATTCGAAGTGATCATAAGCCCTTAGAGTCAATTTTCAAGATGGATCTTTGCAAAATTCCATCAAGACTACAGAGAATGAGATTGAGATTATTTCGATACAACATCACTGTTCAGTATTTACCTGGAAAGGACTTGGTCATTGCTGATTACCTCTCCAGGAATTATCCAAAGGAACATGTATTAGATGATCCTGAGTTACATCAAATAATTCATAGTATTTCCAAGAGGTTACCAATGACTGATAAAAAGAAGAAGATGTTTCAAGATGCCACTAAAAATGATGAAACTTTAAAAATGTTGATGAAATTTTGTAAGTTTGGTTGGCCAGAAACAAATAAGAATTTTATAGGCGAAACAAAATTATATCAGAGTTATCGGCAGTTTTTGTCAACTCATGAAGATTTGGTATTTTTCAATGATAGATTAGTTGTCCCTTCATCTCTCAAACATAATCTACTCAATTTGATACATCATGGTCATTTGGGAATTGAAAAATGTAAGTTTAGAGCAAGACAAGTTTTCTTTTGGCCAAAAATGTCCAATGATATTGACAATTTCATAAGCAAATGTGAAGTTTGTTGTAAGTTTCAACGTCAGAATGCAAGAGAACCACTGATGCCTCATCCCGTTCCAGAAAGACCATGGCAGAGGATTTCCTCAGACATATTGAATTTTCATAATAAGGAATACTTGGTTGTCTATGATGCATATTCGAAATGGCTGGAGCTGGATGTACTGAAAGAAAAATCTGCGAAAGGAGTAATCAATATACTTAAAGACATTTTTTCACATTTTGGAGTTCCAGAAATTTTTCTATCAGATAATATGCCTTATAATAGCATAGAATTCAAAATATTTGCAGATATGATTGATATGAAATGTATTACATCAAGTCCTCGTTACCCCAGGTCTAATGGGTTATCCGAGAAAGCAGTATCGATTGCAAAAAACTTGCTGAAGAAAAATGTAGACATTGAGTCAGCTCTACTTCAATACAGAAACACTCCTATAGTGTCCATAGGATACTCTCCAGCGCAATTACTTCAATCTCGTATGTTGAGAGATTCGTTGTCATTCTCTACTAAAGCATTAGAACCAAAAGTGGTAAAACCTGAACTTGTCATCAATAAATTACGGCAAAATCAAGAAAGTCAGAAGAAGTATTATGACAGAGGAACTCGTGTACTTAATGAATTGAAAGAAGGGGATCGAGTTTGGATAAGAAAAGAAAACATATGGAGTCGAGGAAGGATATTGGAAATAGATGGAACCCCTAGATCATATATTGTACAAGAGGAGAATAATGGTCAGGTAATAAGAAGAAATCGGATCGATTTGCGAGAAGTAAAAGAAAAGGTGATTGAGGAATTCCCTCATGAATGTCCTATAGAAGAAGAAAACAATAATCAACGGAAACAAGATGAGGTAAATGAAGATAATGATGTGAACGAAAATGGATATGAAGAACAAAATATGATGAACGAAAATAAAACAGAACATATTGAAGAACAACAAGATCGGCAGATTAATCGAAAGTCAGGGAGAACAAGAATGCCTCCCAAATGGCACAAGGATTTCTACACAACGTCAAAGATAAGTGAAGAGATGTGAAATATATATTACTTGTATAGAGGTTCCTGTATATTTTGTGACATGTCATGTTGACTTTGAGATTTTGAATAAATGTTCTGACTTGTTAATCGAGTTATAAAAAATACAGATTACCTATAAAAGGTCTCAACAACTTAAGTTGTTGTATGTTACAGTTTGTACTAAGACAATTGAAATATATAACCAATCTTGGCATCTTAAGAATTTCATATTTTTCATCATTTCATTCTGTACTGTCATACGGTATTTTACTTATACGGTATTCTACTCTAGGGCAATTCAACAAATGCTATAGCAGTTCTCAGATGTCAAAAGAAAGCTATTCGAATACTGGCAAACTTAGGCTATAGAGATAACTGTCATCAACATTTCATTAAGCTTGGTATCATGCCAATGCCCACCTTATACATATTCACAGTTTTACTAGGAATACACCAAAATGTGAGTAAATTTGGTAAACAGTCTGACTTTCATATTCATAATACAAGATCGGCTAATTTATTGAGAACCCCACGACATAGATTAGCTGTTAGCTGCAGAAACTCTTTGAATTTCAATATTTATAATATTCTCCACAGCTCTGTCAAAATCTTTGAATCCAAAAAATTCAAATCTGCCATCAAACAGTTCCTCTCAAGCCATTGTTTTTATAATATTGATATATGGAGTCAGCAAGTTCACTGAAGCTTTAACCTGTCGTTTATCAATACCTTCCACAGGACATTGTTATTTTTATGTTTTGTTCTTATTTATTTTCATCTTATTTTTTGTTTTATATATTTTATTCAGATCATTTGATGTTCCATCATTAACATACTTATCATGTATTTTTAATTATGTATTCTTGTAATATAATTAATCTATTTCTGCACTTTAGTGATTGAGGGTGAAGATTATCTTTATTCTCAAGCACTATGGCTATTGTAATTATGACTTGCCGTACATGTAATTTACATAACATGGTAAAATAAACTACTCTACTCTACTCTATGCGGAAATTATCAGACTTCCCGGCACGTTTCAGATGTTGCAAAATTTTTATCGATTTTTTGACAATTGGTATAGTCAAGACTTCAGTTTCCATGTTGATCTCTTTGGCACTGTCTATTGAATTAGAATAACTATGAGTAGTCGTGAAAAGAGGTATTTATACGCGTTTATCGCTAATTATCAATCAAGTTCCCTAATAGCAAAACTGCATAACACTCTTGTAGTAAAATTCGTATAAATTCATATTAATTACAATGCTTAATCAAGATTTATTGCTTCAATAATTTTCTAAAGTACCTACTAACAAGATATATTAGTCAATAAAAATTAATTCGCATAATGCAAGATGTAACATAAAGAATTCACTCCTGATGAACCAAGTAATTAAAATACTTGACACCCACATACGGAAAAAATGTTAACACATATGCTGGCTGGTGAGAAATTATTAAATTGGCCTAATGAACCATCTTATACAGCGTCTGCATTTATTGTCGAATTCCATAATTTCCCCTGTAACATGTTTCTCTATCTGACCAATTGAATACATTTTTTAATTACCCTGTATGCACAATCCTTCTTATAATAGATATGTTGATATGTCTGATGATTATGCACCTGCTCTCAGTTTGCCCGGTCATCAATTAACGTTGATTAATATCAATAGAAGCTGTCATGATTCTCCCAATATATATCTACTTCCATGAAAGGGAAGTTTCAATATGTGGAATGATACAGTTTCTCTGAGATTTCTAATCACATAACAATGAGTACTTAATTTTGCAGTTACAATATTTACATGCGCTTCCTGAGTGAGCTCTGGATCTTATGTTATTTCTAAGGATTCGATAGTTTGTGTGTCAATACGGCTTATAATCAGGTGTTAAATTTTTTTTTACAGAAAACGCATGAAATGAGTTTTTGTTACATTCAGTGTAAGTCCATTTTCCTTGCAGTACTGATCAAATTCGGAGGATGCCTTATTGTTACTGTCCTGAATGAGTTGGTCAACTCCATTATTCGAAATTTTATTTATGTTCTGGGTCCCAGGAAAAGGGATATTCTGTATTGTTCAGAAAACATCGTGAGAACCAAGGGAAATGATAATAAGACAATATTAGTATCGTCAGCATTTCGGATAAACATATGGAGTATCTTTAGGAGTTCCTTCCAAAGTCATATCAGTTCATGTACCAATTGGGACATCTGACGGATGTCCGTAAGGAACATTTCGAATGTTATACGATCCTGGAAATGTTAATTGCGTCCGTGAAGAGATATTTGAAGAAATGTACTGTTCGGTATATTCCATGGTTATTCTAGAAGGGACATTATAGAAGATCTGAAGTTATGCCTTAAAATATACTACTTGGATGTAGCAATCTTATGAAATTTCAAAGAGAAATTGGTGTTGAATTCAGATGAATTATTCTAGATAGCTAACAAGGCACAGCAGCTCTCCGTCTGGTGAGCAGGGGTGATGAATTCAGACTTTATTGAGTGACCAGGTTGCCACGTAGTTTGATTTAGGTAAAACCAAGAAGGTTATGAAATAATAATGCAGCCAATTTCGTGAGAAAGAAATTGAAAGAAAAACACTTGAAGAATATTTAATGAAGGTGAACCAATATATAGTAGTATTCAAAATATTCTCAGCCAAAAATATTAATTATCATATCTGAGCCTATGAACCCTAGAATCTCCTTCATAGTACTATGAACCGGATTCACATGTTAAGTATAATACCTATATGGGCATATACCTTTCAAGCCAATGAATATCAAGGAAATCAATTATTATGGCAACTAATACATATTGAAACATTATTCATAAGTAATTTTATGTTGATTAAATAAGAGGTTTACTCAAGTTGGGCCGTCTTCCTCAATCAAACCCTTTGGGAGGTTCCTAGCCGATTAGCCTCTAACCATTGAAGTGGCCTCTGATGTGAAGCCCCAATTCTCAGAGATGGTGTTGTAGACTGGACCCAGGGTAAGGTCCTGTTGAGCAGCTCCCCACGTGGAAAATCCCACAGATGACCTGAAAGTCCTCGATGATAGCCTGGACCTTGTCGATGTCCAGGTTTAAGATGACCAGGTTCGTGCTGATGACCAGGTTCGTGCTGATGACCAGGCCTCGTCCCCCTGATGCTGGGACCCCAGACTAACGCCTGCGAAGTGTTGCGAGCCTGATGAGTAGAGGGAAGAAACGGCAACATGTCGGCTGCCTAACGAATCCACTGATCCAGATAGCATCGCTTCTAGTCCAGGGAGTCGAGCTGTCCCCACAGGTAGTGTGACAGTTGGTGCATATGGAAGGCGAAAGAGCAGCCTTCTTATCGATACCACCTGCTGACTTGCATATGAAGGAGTCCTCCAAAATTTGTAGCAGCAAGACAGCCTCGTGGTCGATTCGAGGTTCCGATGAGGCCCACAGATCTATAGAATGAACATAACTAATATTCCACTCACATGTGCTTGATGTACTTGAAGTTCCATCAATTCCATTTGAGTCTTCGTTATCAGAGATTATATCAACCAAGATACAATCATTCTGAGATGTGAATGTGGATACATTGCCCATTCATGGAATATTTGGTAGAGGTGGTAAACTATAAATCTCTTCCTCTGAAGAATTTCCTGACACGAAATCTTTATTTTTTGGAATTCTTCCTCACCACAAGATTTCTCAAAACATTTGGCTTGTGCATAATCATCTGAAACATGAATAATTTCCTGCAAAATTCAATCATTTGAAAATAATTAGTTATTTTATTGCCACAATGACAATTTCAACTAAGAAAGAGTCAATTTTCTCTTTATAAAATCAACTCAGCATGTTGTCACTTTTGATCGACTATTCTTGTTGCTCAGCTTGGTATTTTTTCTGCCTCAAGCAAATCTGGATTCTTTTCATTTGAAGAAAAAAGCTTTCCAAATAATACATAATCTATGGTTGTTCAGAATTGAGCCAAAACCTCGAAGTCGTCCACACAGTTTTTTTTACATATTGTGGAGATGACTTCTGTCTACTTGTCATTCCAATTGATATTCAATTCTGAACATACCAAAAACAAAAATTATGTCTCACCTGTTTCTAGAAGAATATTCACGGGAAATATTTGCCAGTTCTCTTCAGCATCGGAAGTATTCTGTACATTTTTTTCCATCTTCTTCGTTGGCCAAAAACATGCAAGTGGATCATCCTCATCTGGCATGGCATTTTAACCGTCACTAATGAGTCTTTCGAAAACTGTACGACAGCCCAATTTCGAAACAGAAAAGAGCACATGAACATTTCATATCGGATAACTTTATTTATTATTCATAAAAAATGGCATGTCGATTGTAGATGGGTCGTATAGGCAGGGAGACCTCTCGGTCACTGCGACCTAGAAGATCTATTGTGATTACCCTAATCTAGTTTTGGTCCTCTAACCCTAGACTTCTGATGAAACCTACAATTTTCCTGACGGTTGAATTTTCCACCTCAGCAGGGGTGAGATAGACCCGTTCTAGGTGGTTCAGCCTTTGGCGGACTAATACTACTACTACTACTACTAATACCCGCAAGCAAAATTCAAGGTCCAAAATATCCATATTGAAATAAGAATACGAAAAAGAGAGAATATACAGGATGATCCGGTTTGTGATAGAAAAAAATTCAACAGTGTGTTGCACTCGTTGAAATAATGGAAAAAGTTGTGTTGAAAATTCGACTCTGAATATAGTTTCTTGATGAAGAGTTCCAAACGGTTTGAGATAAATCGATAAAACTCCTGACAGATACTGAATTTTGCACGCTCTATACGATGAAATGAAAATTGTTTCATAATTTGGTTCAGTGGTGGCTGAATCTGCGGGTGGTGGAGATAAAAATCACTCTGCCACTGTATTGGGTCAATTTTGTACTGATGGAATTTTTCATGTGCCATGAGTTTGTATACCTCTGAGTTTTGTCGATAAAGTGAGCCCAACTCGTCTTTCATCTCTTTCGAGGTCTCACGATTTTCTATCAGAGTGATCTGCTCAAAATCCATGGCAGATGTTATCAAAAACATTGCCTGAGCATCCCTTTTACACCAATTCGTCAGTTCGTCTGCCTGAGTTGCAGCTGGTTTCACAGTTGACCCATCAACTAGTCCATACAGCCCCTTTGCCTTCAGTGTACACTTCAACTGGAACATCCACTGGTGGTAGTTTCGTCCACCGAACTTGGTAATGCTTCCTACATCGATTTCGTCACCCTTTCTCAATACTTCTTCATACTGTGGTAGGCATTTCTTCTAAAGTTCTATTTATTCCATAACGCCCTGGGCTCATAACCTATTGGACATTCAATGTCGAGTAGAATAATATAGGGAATACAGCAACACTTGTCTACTAGTTTCTTAAATGTAATGAAAAATGATCAATAAAATAATAATCGAAACAATGATCCTTCTATAGACTATTCTAGACCTGAACAATGAAGAATAAACACTGTCATATCTGTCATACATCACCATGCAACCTAGAACATCAAGTTGAGAGTGTGGATACAGAATGTGTCCTCAACCTTGCAACACGAAAAACAGTACTATAACAAAAAAAATGTCTGTAATATAAGAACATTATTGGAATTCGTCCATTCAATGCTATTAAATGGGAATGTGCAAACTTTTGACAAACCAAAATGATGATAATAATAATAATCTTCATCATTCCCAAGAAACATATACATGTTTATGATAGGGAAATGTATGAATCGATGTGGTCTCTTTTGAAGTAGGAGTTTACAACTCAAACAAAAACCAAAACTAAATATATGGTAGCATGCTGAATAGAAGAGGATATCTTCAGTGTTTATCCAAACATTTGAATGAAAGTTCTCTCAAAATAGCAAATTTTCACATTTGTGTTTTCAGCATTGGAGGGACGGACGATTATTTTATTGTGAATTGAAATAATAGGAATGAGGAATTTAGGTCGTTTCTTAGTGCAGAAGGGGGATAACAACAAATGAAGAAGGACCAATGGGATATCTGAAACATTTCTGTTTGATTCTATTGACTGGTAGAAAGGTTTCCCACCACATAAATATTGAAAAACTCTACAGATGAACAAGGCTCGTCATAAAATTCCTCTTTGGTCAAAAATAATTTTCCTTGTACTAAAATATCGTTGGTAATGATATTTTCACAGATTTCATTCATAAAATAATATCGTATTATCATCTAAAATAACAGAGCTATCTCGGTTGCTCAGTATCATTTGAAAATTATCTAGTATCAGAGTTCTGTAGCAAAGTATGTGATCATCAGGAATACTCATTCCAACATTTTCAGGTATTTCATATTCAAGTTGAGGATATAAATACTCAGGGGTGAAATGTTGATTGTCAAAATCATTAAAAACAGTGTGTAAGTCTTGAGCACATAAAATTCTCATAACACAATGTTAAGTCATATAATGCAAATATTTTGTTCTAGATAGAGTATTTTTGAGTATAATCGGTCCTTAGTATAGTAAAATCATACGGAATTCTGTAGCCTTCAATCTGTCAACCCCTCTCAAGTCCCTTGGCAACCAAGTTCTAATATTCTTTATTTTATGACTTCCATTTGCTCGTCTTCCAGTCGAATTTCTTTTTTACCTTGCACCCAAAATTTCAACAATTTTCTCATCACTCCTAAGCAAACTGAATGCATGTAATCTAATGGTACCTGAGAGACCTCCTAATCTTATGTCTCCATTGTTTATTGTTTGTGAAAAGAATCATCAGATTCCTGTCTAAACATCTCGTATGTTCTCAAAGGAGCATCTAATCTATTGAAACACATTATGTTATTAAAAAAATGTCCTACGATACATTTGGTGCAAGAACTGCTACCTGTGTGTCCCTTGATACATAAAATGGAAGATTTAGCAGGGGCATCACAAATTACTTTACTTATTTTCAAAAAAACCTTTTCGTCACCTATGTTCAAACCATTATTTTGAAAATTATAAAATTCCTCAATGAACAACCTTAGGAAATTTATAACACTATCAGGTTTTTTGAATTCATGATACACCCACTCAATTGTGCATTGTTTGAATCTATTGATAACACAATTGGTCAGAACTGACTACTGGAACTTTTAGTGAGGGGTAACCTATCCACATTGAGGCTGATATTTATCATTTCATTATTTTCGACTCCATTGTAATTTCTCTGAATGCCTTCAGCAATTCCCAAATGAGAATAAAAGCCGCTGTCCAGTGCCGTTATATTCTCACTCGAATGTCTAGGGGTTTTCATGAGAGTTCTGAAATCTAGTGGAAAATTACTAGAACCTCCCATATTGGGTATTCTCAGCAGTACTCAACTTGAATCAGTAAATAACAATTTCCTGTATTTGAGAATCCAACCTTCGATTTTATTGAAGAACCCTTCACTGTTCAACTTGTTTAGTGTTGATTGTGCAGGGGCATCAACAGAAATTTCATGAGAAGGAACAGTGAAGTTGAAAGTGGGCTATGGAATTGAGATACTCTATACATTGAACTTTTACTGAATTCAGAAATCATTGGAAAATTATTGAAACCATCTCAAACTAGAACACCACAACACAATTAAACACAAAATCACAACATGGCGTTGGGCCTTGCCAACTCGCTGAGTTTCGTTTTCGTCCTCTTTTCGCGTTTCGCTTTTCGCTTTAGCGTTCGGTAGGTCGAATCGGTGCGTAGTTCGTGTTTGTTCGTTACTGAGCGCGTACACCGTTGCCAGTATTTCTTCAGAATAAATCGCCAAAACAACAGGAATATGACGTCCGAATTATAATATTATTGGTTTCTCAATGTTCTTGTACAAAATAATGATTATTGATTCATTGAAAACAAATACATAATATGATATGAATAAACATCAGGAATAGTTTAGCTGGATATACATTTTTACTATTCAACAGAATGAAAAGCAAACACTCGTGAAAAATATCAATCTATATAACTTATATATACCAAAATACTAGAAGGGAAGTCGATCAGTGACATCACTTTTGACAGTGGTTTTCTCTGGTGATTCTGGTTGTGATTAATTTTCGAGACGGAAAAACTGGTAACACCTGTCACCTTTTGAATATTTCAATTTGTTTTCATTTCTATATGAAAAGATTTTAGCGATCTATTCACAGCTTCTAATGCTTTGTGGGCATAGTTTTTGTTGAGTATCAGAGTAGAAATAATATATAGTGAATCTTTCCAAATTTGTTGAACATGAACGATTTTGAAGCATTCATATTTACTTTAATAAATTCATCAATTCTGATAGTTCCAGTTCAAGTAGTGAAAGTGAAGATGAAGGTCAGGCAAGAGGACCAATGGGTGAGTAGATGTTTCATAATCAATCAATATTCCTTAATATAAGTGCTATGTCTATTACAATTATATTTTTAATCACTACTTCCTCATTCCAGAGTGCTGGGTTATATTGAAGAAGTGGTGGTACAATATTCTGAAGCAGAATTCAGGGAGAACTTTAGAATGAACAGGGCTACTTCCAACCATATATGTTTGATGATTGATGAACAAATCTCATCAGGTATAGTTGATAGAGGAAGACACACATTATCCTCCAAAGCTCAACTATCAATAGCTCTATGACATTTTGGGACACCAGATTCTAACAGGTATGTTTATCTAATAACTACAAAATTCCTACCACATTGATCATAGTTCCCTGATGTGAATTCTCTGCTTTGTTACATTTCCAGATCGATTTGTGGTCGTTCCGATATTGTGAAAGCCACAGCTTCAAGAACAGTCAGAAGAGTAACTGAGGCTCTGTGTTCATTGAGTAAAAACATCTGTAGATGGCCAATCGGTGAATACTTAGAAGAAGTTATAAACGGATTAGGTGAAATGGGATTTCCAATTACAATTGGTTGCATTGATGGGATGCATGTGAGGATTCCAAACCCAAAAGATCAAGATTTATCCTATATCAATAGAAAGGGTTTCCCAAGTTTAATTTTGCAAGTAAGTGTGTCTCAAACCCAAAGTGTCGTGTCTCTTGTGTTAATGTGTAATATATTTTTCATTATTGTGTTGTTTTATTGTCACCCTCCCCCCTCCCCCCTTAGCATTTAGAGACATCACAACCTGGTGCTAAAATCTAATACTTTTTTCTTATACTTATGATAAATACAGTTTTTCCAGGGTATTTGTGATCACAAAATAAAATGCATTCACTGTTATGCTGGGGAAGTGGAATCAAACCATGATGCTACTGTTCTCAGAAGAAGTGAAGTCTTTTCATACATCAACATGCATGAGGATAAATTTCCAAACAATTTTTCATATAATAGGAGACGAAGTCTGTCCATGTTACCAGAATAAATAACGCCATATAAAAACAATGGACATTCGACTAATGCACAACAAAATTTCAATTACCTATTATCCAGGACAATAAGAGCCACCGTGGATCATTCAAAATAGATTTAGATGTCTGAAAGAATTGTTGGATGTGCAATGTCTGGAATGAACATCAAAGTACATTGTGGCATGTTGTGTGTTGCATAATATATGTATATCATAGAACGACATACTGAATTTCGAGTTCATTCCTATGGATAATGAGTATGATGAGGCACAAATTCCTGACAATATCAGACAAAGGGGTCGTTCAGGTATTCAAAAGAGGGATCAGTTGTGCCAACAGTTGAATGCACCTAATTGATTTTTTTTTTATTTCAGTTGGGTTTTGAAATGAATATATTTTATAACTACTGGAACCTGTTTTACTTGACCTAAACCCAATTCTATGCTTTGATGTTCTTACCATATATAATTCCAATATACACACAGAAACAGTGGAAAAAAGTTCTTGTGCTTCATTTCATGAATATAAAAAAGGAAAATCAACTACATAAACATTCTTGTAAACAAAAATCATCAAAGTGTAATCGTTCCATAGAATCAGTCTGCAAAAAAATACTGCAAGAACTAAAAACTCAACAATATTCAATAGTGAATTCAATATTTCTTTGATTTTCTTTGAACCATTTGAACATTTCACTTTTCAATTGAAGTTTCTTCTCATGCCTCTGATGTCTTCTTCGTTCTATCTATCACTATCTATTCACCAGGAGAATTCTTTTCTTTTCTACAGGACTTCCATTCTTTGTGGCTATATTATTTTCACATTTTCTTTTGCTATAAGTACAACTAGTGGAAGCTGTAGCAGGAGGTAAAAAGTAGAGATCATTCCACTGAATTCACTGGAAATCATCAGAAAAATGTCCGGTGTACTTTGGAGTAACCAGTCTTATTTTCCTCTATCCTCACTTTATCATAACACTTCCTCAAATTCCTTCATTTCTCATCACATTCCGCACCACTTTTATTGTACCCATATTTATTGAAATATGCACTAATTATTTTCCATTCTTTTTTTTGTAAACTTTGGGGAATCAAATTTGTGTTTTTCATCTTTATAAGTGGGAATCAACAGCTTCACCATTTGGTCAGTCCAGGTCTGACCGATATATACCTTAGGACAAGATCCACAGTTGAGTTTGTATACCCCTGAATTTTCGAATTTAGAAGTTTTGTCTTTATTATTTTTGATGAACCTTCCCAACGTGTTATTTGTTCTATACGCTACTCTCGAGTCCTGTTAATGTAGAAATGAAGCCAATTTTTCAGTAGATTATCCGAAATAGGTTAAAGTTCTATCAAGAGAGAAAAACTCAAAGTCGTCTCCACAATTTTCAATGTATAATAAGGCAGTCAATCCTGCTTCAATAAGGTTGAAAGTTGATACATGTTTCGGCCATTCAAATGGCCATCTTCAGTCAAATTAGCAAAGTGTATCTACAATAGAAACCAAACATGATCTTATATATAAGAAGAAATTGAAATGGAAAAGACAACAGTTGTAAATTCAAATTGAATTGATTAACGAATTTCAATAAGATAAAAGAGCAACAGTGATTTTTATGAGTATAACAATGATAATTGATCAGTAATTGATGGTAAAAAGTGAAAAACAAAATTTTTTTTTTATCAAATCAGAAATTCTGAAAACATGATGGAGAACCATAGATAAGAAGGTTGTACTCACGTGGAAATTACTTCAAAACATCGTGAAGGCTGAAAAAATATTACTAAACCATAATTTATTATTTGTTAATTAAAGTAAGAGTAATTGAGAGGAAGGCAAAAAGCCCAATCCTCCAAGAGGAAAAGTGAATTCTTCATGGGACGCTGAAGAAGTTCTGCGTAACTTGATCATTATTGAAACAATGAAAGGCCAAAATGTTGTCGAAAATGAAAATAGAACCTGTTGAAGAGTAAAGGAAAGATAGAAAACTGTAAAGTGATTACTCAAAAGAAACCTGTAATGGCAAATAACAAGTTTGTGTTGAGTGAATTGTGAGACAGCAGACAGATGGCGTGCTGTGTCTGAAATTTTCAAAAATTTTTGTATTTTTGAATTTGGTCATTCAAGCATATGATATCAGGATTATTGAGTAATTTCTTGATTTCAAAGATTTCCAGAATATATAAATATATATCCATTTTTGTATGTTCATAATTTATCTGAGAATATTCCTTTTCAACACTTTCATACCCAATCAGGGGGTTCAAACTTGAACGATGGAAACTTGTGATTTTTATAGACCTCTTATCGCAGATTCGTGATAGAGTCTCAATTCAGAATTTATTTCCACGCCCTGTATGATGAATGTCAATTTATCATACACCCAAAAGCAATTAAGTTTTCTGCTTTTTGGAGTGAGAATCAATTTCTGCGTTAAATGAATGTTTGGAATTGAAAACATGATTAGCGAAGGAACTTTGAGAATTGATATCATCAGACCAGTTAGAATTTTGAAATTTATTGATGATTTTTGAATGCTCAGAAACTCTTAGTGAAAATTTCCTCCCGGTTTGACCAATATAACTCGCAGAACAGCCGGGGTGAGAACAACATAGCTGGTAGACACCTGATTTGCCAGAAATAGGAATAGAATCTTTGGTATTATTGTTATGTTCTTTCAAATTATTAATGGTTTTAAAACTATTAGTGACATTATTGGTGAACCTATGAAAAATGTTTTTAATATCAGTGGAAACCTTTCCTAGAAAAGGAATGGCAAAAAAAAATAATCCTTAGAAATAGGTTGAAGAAGTAATTGATGATTCAAGAACTTAGTCCTATGGCGGTCAAAAATTCTTTGGATAATATTGTCACAAACTGTAGGCGGGGGTTGCCTAAGTTGTGTTCTAGATCCATTAGAGAATGAACTTTGGAAGTGATCATAATAAATAACACTCAGAAGGGTTTTCAAACAACACATATACACACATTTATTCTTGGAAATGAATAACAATTAAATAAAACCTTAACTTACCCTATATGTACATTGAAAGATAATATTGCTAGGACCTTAGAGGAAGGGCATCTTCTGTTCTGCCCGAACTCCGAAGATTCGGGCACAGTGGCAACTTTACAGACTTACAATCGGTAGAACTTTGACTACCCTAACTCGTATATCGAAAACAGAGCTAGTGCTCGAACTGGCAGTCCAACTGGCAGTTGAACCGGTAGTCGAACTGTCGAACCCGTTTCCTTACGTCTTTTAAATAGTTGTCTTTATTTTCGGAAACGTGACAGTAAGGAAATCAGGTCGATAGTCCAGGTTCGTTGAAGTCAATGTCACGCCTGTGTTTATGTTCAACTATGGAAAAAAGAGTTCGTTCACGATTCGAAAATTTTGGAATTAATAAACAAAGACGCGACCGTTCAATGACTTCGAACCTTGTATGAATTTAAATGAATGAATGAAAAATAACCCTATTTGTGACATGCCCCTCCTCTGAAAACGACGGCCTCCGTCGTTAAAAAATGGTCACATGGGTACTCCTAGCACTACGTACTAACCTATCATCATACAAATCTAATAATAAAAAAACTCCTATCCTTAACATAAATCATTCTTAAAAAAAAAATTACTGGGAATTACTGAAAATTTCTGGGAATTCCTATAAAAAAAAAACCTATCTAAAAACTGTCCATATAGTACAACTTAAATTTGTGGGTTCATCCACACACTTCACTGTCTTTAGGCACTCCAAACTGTAGTCTCTGGGTTTCATCTCGGCTCTTCTGGCATCTGGCTTCATTACTGTCGATTAACTGACACGACTAGTCAGCTATTGTTAATCAGCCTGGCTTGGCTAACTAACCTAGGACGGACTTCCTGGCATGGCGTCGACGGCCCGGAGGTATGCTGAACATCTGGGTTGGCTAAATACCATAGTCCGGTAACGTCTTCCCTGATTTCCTCTAATGACCGAGTTTGGTTTGCCCTGAGGATGCTATCCAGCGGCTGTAGAGATGCCATCTCTCCATCAATCGTTGCATGGCTCTCTGTATTCATCACTGCCGTTCGTTGCTGTTAAAACAACGGTCCATTATTGCTGGCAAGGTATGGTTACGATAGCCCTTCTTGTTGGTTGCAGTGGTACCCTTAACGGCTGCCCTTCGGGATGTCGTCAGCCAATTCATGCCTCCTGCTGTTGTTGATGCCAGAACTGTGCGTCCACTTTTTGTACGATGAAACCCATCAGTGCCTTTGTGTGTGCGATCACATGAAAACAAACAGAAAATATATGGCAGTTAAAAATCTTATATTAAAATATATATAAATAAACTTTATATTGTGATACCCATCTGACTCATTATACTAAATAAAATTAAACCGATTAACGTACCGCGTGACTATTTCTATTATTATTTTGAAACTACCTCATTGGATATATTATGCCGGTATCGAGGTGACCGCTTTTATTTTACTCGAATATTGACATTGACCGTTACATGTCATTGTCACTGACCCCAGTATGCATCACTCGGTTGAACTGTTAACCTCTTTCATTAACCCATCGATAATCCTAATACTCATTTTTTTTCTCATTATATTTTTTTTCCCTTCAATTTTTCCATAATAAAATCTTCCAGATAACGTCTTGAAATTTGTCTTTCTTAAAAATGCCGCTTCCACCTATCATTATTTTTTTCCTATCGTCGAACTTGAACCTCATGTATGTGTTATGATATCTGATATCATAACAATCGCGAACTCGAAACTCGGATATTATTTATAAGCAAAACTGTTTCGGATGGTGATTCAAACTAGATAAACATATGACAACCCATTTCTTATTTCTTGTTTCCCTACTGATCTTTTTTTTTTTTCCACGAACTGAATTTTGGTTTTTCAAATATGAAAAACATTCACCATTTAAATTTTTTCCCAATTTGGATTCGCTGAAATACTTCTGTTTCATAAGCGAATGTCATTTAATCGGAATGACTGCCTTCCAAGAAATACCTTGATTTGTATTCCTAGATTTTGACTTCTTAATATGTTAGCTATTCTGCATATTTTGGTATATCAAATACCTACACTTATAGTGTGAGTAAAATTGAATAATAACAAAGTGTGAATTAATTGGTGGCCTCATTTCGATTTTGTTAACAATAACAAATTCGTTCGAATGCAAATATCTATTAGAGATATGAACTAACCCAAGACTGTAAATTTATAATATATGAATCGCGAGTTTCTGCCATTAGCTTGATGAAACAGTGAAGTAGGCATTTTATTTTTCCGGAGGGGAAATAATACTTGCCTAGAATTTCTTATCTCTCGTTCCATGATATTTTCAAATTGTCATCTCGTCATCTCGGTCGTCTTGTTGTTAGCACCAGTAAGCTTCCTGGTTTTGCTTATCGTTCTTCATAACAATAGGTTCTGCTGAGTTTCGGTTCATGATGGCTTCTTTTTAGAACTTCTTCTTTCTTCATGCATTTCTTGTCCTTAAACATACTCAACAAAAAACGATTAATACATGTTCGATTACTAAATGGACAACGATTTCCTCTGGAAATAAGACAATTACTTTTGGAAACATGCTCATCTTGCGTTAACTACTATCGATATCGGCTCCCTATTTTCTACCAATGTGATTCTGATTCTTTGATACCCATTTTCTTCACAATATGTACTTCCTTTGGTACCAAATTAATATTCACTTTGCGTGCTATCTTCATATGTGCATCTGTGTCAGATCTGCTTCAGAGTCCATCCTCCCTGCTCTAATTATTGAAACGTTTGTCTAATATCCTAATTTTTCGATATAGCTCAAATATCCCTACAATGTAGAACATTTTCCGGGAGTTCGCGTGATGAAACTCTTGAGCTCACTTGACGTTTGGTTGACCAACCTTTGCACATCATAGCACACCTAATAATGTACCAGTTTCTCAACATTTCACGACTTCGATAATCTCAAAATCTCAATAGATACGCTCGATAATTCTCATAACCTTAATAATTCTTATATTTTCAATTCTTCTTATCGCTTTCCTTTCGACTAATTCGGACCATTTCCTGAAACAACTACTCCCCTGGCTACTTACCTCGACGGGTATTGAATGATACAGGGTGATGATCCGATATCCACAGTGACTACTGCACTGATCAAGTCGACAGCGATAGTTACCTTGACTCCCTGGTCAAAAACACATATCTCTACATTAGCTATACTCTACCCCGTTTGGGTTTCCTGATAGCCCGTATACAGTGCTCTCCACTGCATATCAAAAGTTTCCTCACATTAAAAGCTTCTCAAATCTACATTAGCCGATATCTTAAAATCCTTTAATATATCATCTGAGCATGTTTCCTACTAAATAAATAATAAAAAGAATACTGAGATCACTAAAAACTGTTCAAGTTATCTAAACAATACGAGAGTGCGATAATAATCAAATTTCTTCGTTATCTGATTCTTGATTTTCATCCTCCTCAATTATTTCAGACATATCAATTTCGGTTACTTCTGGGGTCCACGGGTCATCATACGGTAAAATTGTACTTATATATTATGGTTATTTAAATTTCACTATCTATCTATGCATACTCCTCCATTTACCTCGAATATTTTATACTTTTATGAATTTGAAATATCAATATAACTACTTCTCCCTTTGAACTCCATATTTGTTAAATAATGCCCCAAAATAATTTTTCTAGATAGACATCTATTCTTATTGCTTCTGATCAGATCTATCAACATCAATTCATACTCATATTCAGTCTTCAAGTAATGATTATCATGAAAATTGTCATTAAAACTCAATTATTATTCAAGCAAACATTCAAAAACCTTAAAAGTAAATGATTATATATGACATTAAGTAAGAACAAATGTGTGCTTCCTCATAAAACAATATAATTCTTGTTCATTCTCCAAGGATCGTTAAAACTAATACTTTGCAAAAATTTTGAAACATAAAGCTTGGCCTGCGTTGAAAATCCCGAAAAAAATAGATTACCTATACCCTACCGTTATTGAATTCCGTCATAAGTGATTCCATTCTGCATTGAGTAATGAAAAAATCGTGGAAAAACTATTTAGGGACATCCTTTATCTTAAGTATCATCAGCAACAAATATTCCAGGATTCCCTCAAAGTTCCAGTTGCCTATTCCGCGACACTGGATGCTACACTTGTGAATTGTGTACCTCATATTTCTTCATATGGTCACTTTCACATATCTCGATCAACATAACAAAAACTCAATAATCAATGAAAATTCTCAATTAACTTCTATAATCATCATAAATTCTCAGCACTCATCAATAATCTCTTTTTCCACGCACAAGATCAAAATTACTCCTCTAAACAACATGTAAATCATCTTATGACATTTGAATTCTCGAAATATAGCACATCTTTATCAAAATAATAGTTTCTCTATGTTTTTCAATAGGCCATAAACAACTAAAAACAAATTGATATTTTTTACTCAGTTTTTTGTATGGGTACAGATGGTTTTAGCATGCCTATCTGTGTGCACTACCAGGAACGCCCCATTTGAAGATCAAACCGCAGTCCAGTTTTAGCATGCTGGACCGTTCGCAAATCCTGGCCAGATGCCCCATATAAAAACACATTTTTTACATTCAATCAAAATAATGAAAACTGTCTGACTGAAATATTCATCTAACTGTGATATTCATAATTTGATAAAAATAATATAATTTAAAAAAGAAAAACAACATGAAATTTGAAGACGTGAGGTTGGTTATGAAGAACCAACCTCGGGAACGAGCCATTGGCGCCTCCACCATGTCACAAACTGTAGGCGGGGGTTGCCTAAGTTGTGTTCTAGATCCATTAGAGAATGAACTTTGGAAGTGATCATAATAAATAACACTCAGAAGGGTTTTCAAACAACACATATACACACATTTATTCTTGGAAATGAATAACAATTAAATAAAACCTTAACTTACCCTATATGTACATTGAAAGATAATATTGCTAGGACCTTAGAGGAAGGGCATCTTCTGTTCTGCCCGAACTCCGAAGATTCGGGCACAGTGGCAACTTTACAGACTTACAATCGGTAGAACTTTGACTACCCTAACTCGTATAACGAAAACAGAGCTAGTGCTCGAACTGGCAGTCCAACTGGCAGTTGAACCGGTAGTCGAACTGTCGAACCCGTTTCCTTACGTCTTTTAAATAGTTGTCTTTATTTTCGGAAACGTGACAGTAAGGAAATCAGGTCGATAGTTCAGGTTCGTTGAAGTCAATGTCACGCCTGTGTTTATGTTCAACTATGGAAAAAAGAGTTCGTTCACGATTCGAAAATTTTGGAATTAATAAACAAAGACGCGACCGTTCAATGACTTCGAACCTTGTATGAATTTAAATGAATGAATGAAAAATAACCCTATTTGTGACAATATACTGTGGGTAACCATTGTTTGCTCCAATTAGTTTTATGATGTTATGCACTTTCTGGAAATTGATGTTGTTTATAGGAATGGAGAAAAGCCTAGAGAAAAAAGCATTACAAGCACCATATTTATGAGCAGGAGGATGAAAAGAATGAAAGGGAATAACAGAGTCTGTGTGTGTAGGTTTGCGATAGATTGAAAAATCGAAATTTCCATTGTTTTTGATTATCAGTAGATCTGAGGAAGGAAGGCAGTTGTGTTGTTCTAACTCCATAGTGAATTCAATAGAGGGGTGAAGGTTATTCAAAAATTCTAGAAAACTGGTCAGCTCGGTCAAGGAACCATTAAACAAGATAATAGTGTCATCAACATATCTATAATAAAAAATAATTTTGTTGAACAAGGAATCTCTGGTAGACGTTTTTCAAGGTCGAAGAGGATAATTTCGGCAAGTAAATGGGAAAGGTTGGAACCCATAGCTAAGCCACTGTTTTGTCTATAAAATTCATTATTGGATTGGAAAAAGTTCTGTTTAAGGACTGTATCGACCAGGGAACAAATGTTGAGACAATGGTGGAAATTGACATCATTATCAAAAAGTAAATTTCGAACAACTCTCACACAATCTTCGCCGGGGATACTAGGAAAAAGATTTACAATATCAAATGACACTAGAATAAAGTTTTCTGGCATAGCTAAACCAGAGATTCTCTTGACCAAATCAGAGGAGTTTTTCAATGAGACAGGATTTTCAAAATTCAAAATATTCTTCAATAATCTATTTAATCAAAAAGCAAGTTCAGCAGTAGGAGAATTTATATAAGATACAACAGGTCTGATTGGAATAGAAGTTTTATGAATCTTGGGTAAACCATAAAGCAGAGGGGTAGAAGGATTCATTGGGATCAAATTGAATTTTGAAAAACCATAAAAGTTGATAGAATCTATTGAATTGTTGATGACTGATTTAGTGTAGGAAAAATATTTCTGAGTTGGATTATTGTTGATTTTGGAAAATTCATAAGTGTACAAAAAATTGAGAACTTTATCAATATAAGAAATTTCATCAAGTATAACTAGACAATTGCCTTTGTCAGCTTTGGTTAAAACAAGATCATTGGAGGAAATTTCAGATTTTATTGATTTAAGCAATAATCTGTCAGTATTTTTATGATTAAATGAGAGGTTGGGTCTAAAAGAGAAATTGTTGTTTAGGGTAAGGGAAATCTGGCTACGTAATTGAAATTAGTATTAGATAAATTGAGAACTCAGCTGTGAAATTTGTGGTTGGAAAAAGTATGATTAGTTTTTTGATTAGAAATCCTAGTTTCTTTTTCAAGTTTCAAACGGGAGAGTTCATTAATAAGAGAATTATATTTTATCTTTCCTCGGTCTTCAACATAGGATCTGAGACGGTTATCAAAGGATATCCATTCTGAGAAGTGAATAGGAGAATTTATTCGAAAATATAGCCATTTCAATTTGAGATTGATTTCGTTTAGTTTTGAGTACAACCTTCTTACCTCAGACTTCATCCAAACACGTTGTGCTGCTGTGATCGCTCTTGTAGAGGAGAGATTACTGTGCCTAGAACGTAGTGAAATATATCTGGAGGTGAGGGAGTTGCGAATACATTCATTGTTGAACCAGATGTCCAGTGAAGTCAGTTTCCTCTGCAGAAACACTTTGTGGTACTGGCGAACTAAGGTTGCTCGACTAGCGTTGAAGAATCTTCTGTAGTAGTCCATGCTCAAAGTGGAGTGGAATGATCAAGAGAGAAAAACTCAAAGTCGTCTCCACTATTTTTAATGAATAATAAGGCAGTCAATCCTGCTTCAATGAGGTTGAAAGTTGATACATGATTCGGCCATTCAAATGGCCATCTTCAGTCAAATTAGCAAAGTGTATTTACAATAGAAACCAAACATAATTTTATATATAAGAAGAAATTGAAATGGAAAAGACAACAGTTGTAAATTCAAATTGAAGTGATTAACAAATTTCAGTAAGATAAAAGAGCAACAGTGATTTTCATAAGTATAACAATGATAATTGATCAGTAATGGATGGTCGGTTCCTTGACCGAGCTGTCCAGTTTTCTAGAATTTTTGAATAACCTTCACCCCTTCATCAAATTTACTATGGAGTTAGAACAACACAACTGCCTTCCTTTCTTGGATCTACTGATAACCAAAAACAATGGAAATTTCGATTTTTCAATCTATCGCAAACCTACACACACAGACTCTGTTATTCCCTTTCATTATTTTCATCCTACTGCTCATAAATACGCTGCTTTCAATTTCTCTAGGCTTTTATCCATTCCTATGAACAACATCAATTTCCAGAAAGAGCATAACATCATAAAACAAATTCGAGCAAACAAGTATATTATCCAAAGAATTTTTGACCGCCATAGGACTAAGTTCTTGAATCATCAATCACTTTTTCAACCTATTTCTAAGGCTTATTTTTTTGCCATTCCTTTTCTAGGAAAGGTTTCCACTGATATTAAAAACATTTTTCATAGGTTCACCAATAATGTCACTATTAGTTTTAAAACCATTAATAATTTGAAGAAACATATCAATAATACCAAAGATTCTATTCCTATTTCTGACAAATCAGGTGTCTACCAGTTATGTTATTCTCACCCCCGCTCTTCTGCGAGTTATATTGGTCAAACCAGGAGAAAATTTTCACAAAGAGTTTCTGAGCATTCAAAAATCATCAATAAATTTCAAAACTTCAACTGGTCTGATGATATTAATTCTCAAAGTTCCTTCGCTAATCATGTTTTCAATTTCAAACATTCATTTAACGCAGAAATTTGTAATGAAAAATGTTCAAAACGCCCTTAGCTCTTTGAATTTGTGAACAATGAGATTCCTGAGGGGTGAATTCTTTCGACTATCCTCCTGTAGGTGATTTTTTTGTGCTATCAGGATGGAGTTTCAATTGTGTTAAGTGAAATGGGCGCCAGCTTATTTTATTTATAAATAATAAAAAAAAAGCAAAAAAAAAACTAGAAGTCAAGAAATAGGTAAGTACTCAAGTCACGAACTTTTATCTCAAGAACTCTCTTCCTGTTAGTAGAAGCAATAAAAACAAAATTTTCAAATATACATCTATTAACAACAATGAAAAGTGTTGAAATTCACAATGCAAAATGAATTACAATATATTTACTGTTCTCAACTTTTTCGAGTTCTGATCAATATTGTTAACTCAGACCATAACACGATACTTGCGAATGTGTCCTAGATTCCCAGATAGTACAACCAGCCTCTGTAGATAGATCTAAACGAATGCAGCTCAGCTCCAATGCAGTTCCACAATTTACGAGGTCGAAGATGGCAGTTGACAGCTCGGATGATTTCTAGAGGCGAGCTCCTCAGCTCTTTGCAGGTCTTCAATCTCAGCACTGAGATGTGGGGAATCTAGGTGATCTTCAACGACTCGCGTTGTACTGGTCGTATTGAGCTTCTCGATTGATCACTCGTGTGTCACAATTTTCAAGGAGGGTGAACCGCTGATGGTTCCTAGTGAAACATGTCTTGAAGCTGAGGGCTACAATACACAAATGTTGAAGTCCAGTATATAAAAAAAACTGAAAGTCAAGGCTGAAGTTTTACAATGACAAAATATTGAAAATCAAGTTTATCAAAAAAGAATACAGGATTACCAGAATTATCAAAAAGATACCAGATAACCAGAAAACAATAAAATTGATTCAAAAATCTGTGTTTCTATCTTGGTAATACATATACATATACAGATAGTATGATCTTAAGATAAAATTGAAATTGTCGAGGTAATATCTATGTAATATTTGACATAAGAAAATAATTGCTGAATTATCACACTTCGTGCAATTGGCCACTTGCACGAATAAGAAATTTGAATTTTATAATTGCCACAATAGATCAAGATATTTCCTGGGAAGAAGGAAACAGGAAAGAGGAAAAAAAAATGGGTTTTGAGTGAAGGTAGGCACAACCTTCAAATTCCAAATTTTTTTTACATGAGATTGAACAGTAGTCACTCTGTTTAAATAGCAAATGGATCAATGATATTAATTCACTCAGGTGGATAAGAATTGTGAATCTCTCATCCACGAAAAACAAAAGATGCGCACGTGAGCAACAGTTGACACTAACAGATTTAATATCTAGATTCAAAATGTACACTGTTTACTCACCTGCGCATGTGTTTCTCCTCCTTGAGCCAAAATTCACAATCCTTCCTGTGTTTCTCAAAATTTTCACCAGAATCGATTTTATACTTATGCAGTCTTCACGACTATGATTTCCTTGGTGACAGCCAAACTGAAAGAGTTAAAAAAAAACACAGAAAATTTTCCACTCAAAAGAATCCTGGGTGATCACGTGCTCTGGCACGCAATCAAATTCCGATACAAATCAAGTGAGTAAGTATCGAAGGAGAGCAATGCAACAGCTATTTTACCAAGCTATAAAATATGCTACCAAGCAATAATGTTCCAAATAAGCTATTCGTTCAAAGAAAAGAAAATTTGCTATCTAAACAGTCTACTGCGTGTTATTAGACACGGCCATTTTCTGATCAAAATGCTCACTACAAGAAATTCAACAAAATTAAATCTGCAATCTTCGAAACAATCAAAAATCAAAAACGTGCCTACCTCAAATCACTCTGATGTCACAAACGTTGAAAAACTCGAGCTTCCAAAATTTTTCTACGGGAGAATCGACAAAAATCGAAAAGGTCAACGTCGAGTTGTTCTTTGTTCGAAAGGTCAAAGGGAAGAGAGAGAATTTTCGTTTCACCTTCGCTTCAAGCGAATTCGTTATCACGTGACGTCTATCAATCATTCAATTGGCCAACGGACATGTCTGTAAATACACTTGTTGAATTGTATACGCGCAGGTTCCTACTCCTTAGCTAGTGATTCAGTTCTAGGACTCTAATTACCATCATCATAGTAGAACGAAGGGAACTGGAAGTGTTGTTTAATGTTCGTGATATTTCCAACAGATGCCGCTGCCAGTATCAAATTGCTGTGATCTATTAACAACTTTTATTGATATACATTATGAATAACCTGAAAGCGAGTAACGAATTATATTTCGTTACAAATTGATTCTCACTTGTTACATGTTTGTTCAAAAAGCAGAAAACCTAATATTCTGGATATCTTTGAAATCAATAAATTACTCAATAATCCTGATATCATATGCTTGAATGACCAAATTCAATTTGATTGCATTCCCTTTTTCAACTCATTGAATTTCTGTTGATTTTTGATTATTTACAATCTTTTCAGTATTTCCCTTCATTTCCACATATTCCAAAATCAAAAATACAAAAATTTTGAAATTTTCAGACACAGCACGCTATCTGTCTGCTGTCTCACAATCCACTTACCACAGACTTGTTATTTGCCATTACAGGTTTCTTTTGAGTAATCACTTTACAGTTTTCATCTTTCTATTTATCCGTTTTTCTATGAAAAATTTCGGGTATACTACTTAATCCAAATGGGACTCTGTGAAATTCATATCTTCCAAAGGGGTTGTTGATGGTGCATAAATCTGAACTTTTTCCAGTTAATTGTACCTGCCAAAATCCATCTTTCATGCCAATAACTGAAAAAATTGTTTTTCCCTCTAACTTGACTAAAATGTCATCACATCTTGGAATAATATAGTGTTCTCTACAGATATATTTATTAAGAGGTTCTGGATCAAGACACAAGCGAAGTGATCCATTAGAGACGGAAAAACTGTCACCTTTTGAATATTTCAATTTGTTTTTATTTCTATATGAAAAGATTTTAGCGATCTATTCACAGCTTCTAATGCTTTGTGGGCATAGTTTTTGTTGAGTATCAGAGTAGAAATAATATATAGTGAATCTTTCCAAATTTGTTGAACATGAACGATTTTGAAGCATTCATATTTACTTTAATAAATTCATAAATTCTGATAGTTCCAGTTCAAGTAGTGAAAGTGAAGATGAAGGTCAGGCAAGAGGACCAATGGGTGAGTAGATGTTTCATAATCAATCAATATTCCTTAATATAAGTGCTATGTCTATTACAATTATATTTTTAATCACTACTTCCTCATTCCAGAGTGCTGGGTTATATTGAAGAAGTGGTGGTACAATATTCTGAAGCAGAATTCAGGGAGAACTTTAGAATGAACAGGGCTACTTCCAACCATATATGTTTGATGATTGATGAACAAATTTCATCAGGTATAGTTGATAGAGGAAGACACACATTATCCTCCAAAGCTCAACTATCAATAGCTCTATGACATTTTGGGACACCAGATTCTAACAGGTATGTTTATCTAATAACTACAAAATTCCTACCACATTGATCATAGTTCCCTGATGTGAATTCTCTGCTTTGTTACATTTCCAGATCGATTTGTGGTCGTTTCGATATTGTGAAAGCCACAGCTTCAAGAACAGTCAGAAGAGTAACTGAGGCTTTGTGTTCATTGAGTAAAAACATCTGTAGATGGCCAATCGGTGAATACTTAGAAGAAGTTATAAACGGATTAGGTGAAATGGGATTTCCAATTACAATTGGTTGCATTGATGGGATGCATGTGAGGATTCCAAACCCAAAAGATCAAGATTTATCCTATATCAATAGAAAGGGTTTCCCAAGTTTAATTTTGCAAGTAAGTGTGTCTCAAACCCAAAGTGTCGTGTCTCTTGTGTTAATGTGTAATATATTTTTCATTATTGTGTTGTTTTATTGTCACCCTCCCCCCTCCCCCCTTAGCATTTAGAGACATCACAACCTGGTGCTAAAATCTAATACTTTTTTCTTATACTTATGATAAATACAGTTTTTCCAGGGTATTTGTGATCACAAAATAAAATGCATTCACTGTTATGCTGGGGAAGTGGAATCAAACCATGATGCTACTGTTCTCAGAAGAAGTGAAGTCTTTCCATACATCAACATGCATGAGGATAAATTTCCAAACAATTTTTCATATAATAGGAGACGAAGTCTGTCCATGTTACCAGAATAAATAACGCCATATAAAAACAATGGACATTCGACTAATGCACAACAAAATTTCAATTACCTATTATCCAGGACAATAAGAGCCACCGTGGATCGTTCAAAATAGATTTAGATGTCTGAAAGAATTGTTGGATGTGCAATGTCTGGAATGAACATCAAAGTACATTGTGGCATGTTGTGTGTTGCATAATATATGTATATCATAGAACGACATACTGAATTTCGAGTTCATTCCTATGGATAATGAGTATGATGAGGCACAAATTCCTGACAATATCAGACAAAGGGGTCGTTCAGGTATTCAAAAGAGGGATCAGTTGTGCCAACAGTTGAATGCACCTAATTGATTTTTTTTTTATTTCAGTTGGGTTTTGAAATGAATATATTTTATAACTACTGGAACCTGTTTTACTTGACCTAAACCCAATTCTATGCTTTGATGTTCTTACCATATATAATTCCAATATACACACAGAAACAGTGGAAAAAAGTTCTTGTGCTTCATTTCATGAATATTCAAAACGGAAAATAAACTACATGAACATTCTTGAAAACAAAAATCATCAAAGTGTTAACGTTCAACAAAATCAGTCTGCAAAAAAAATACTGCAAGAACTAAAAACTCAACAATATTCAATAGTGAATTCAATATTTCTTTGATTTTCTTTGAACCATTTGAACATTTCACTTTTCAATTGAAGTTTCTTCTCATGCCTCTGATGTCTTCTTCGTTCTATCACTATCTATTCACCAGGAGAATTCTTTTCTTTTCTACAGGACTTCCATTCTTTGTGGCTATATTATTTTCACATTTTCTTTTGCTATAAGTACAACTAGTGGAAGCTGTAGCAGGAGGTAAAAAGTAGAGATCATTCCACTGAATTCACTGGAAATCATCAGAAAAATGTCCGGTGTACTTTGGAGTAACCAGTCTTATTTTCCTCTATCCTCACTTTATCATAACACTTCCTCAAATTCCTTCATTTCTCATCACATTCCGCACCACTTTTATTGTACCCATATTTATTGAAATATGCACTAATTATTTTCCATTCTTTTTTTTGTAAACTTTGGGGAATCAAATTTGTGTTTTTCATCTTTATAAGTGGGAATCAACAGCTTCACCATTTGGTCAGTCCAGGTCTGACCGATATATACCTCAGGACAAGATCCACAGTTGAGTTTGTATACCCCTGAATTTTCGAATTTAGAAGTTTTGTCTTTATTATTTTTGATGAACCTTCCCAACGTGTTATTTGTTCTATACGCTACTCTCGAGTCCTGTTAATGTAGAAATGAAGCCAATTTTGCAGTAGATTATCCGAAATAGGTTAAAGTTCTATCAAGAGAGAAAAACTCAAAGTCGTCTCCACAATTTTCAATGTATAATAAGGCAGTCAATCCTGCTTCAATAAGGTTGAAAGTTGATACATGTTTCGGCCATTCAAATGGCCATCTTCAGTCAAATTAGCAAAGTGTATCTACAATAGAAACCAAACATGATCTTATATATAAGAAGAAATTGAAATGGAAAAGACAACAGTTGTAAATTCAAATTGAATTGATTAACGAATTTCAATAAGATAAAAGAGCAACAGTGATTTTTATGAGTATAACAATGATAATTGATCAGTAATTGATGGTAAAAAGTGAAAAACAAAAATTTTTTTTTATCAAATCAGAAATTCTGAAAACATGATGGAGAACCATAGATAAGAAGGTTGTACTCACGTGGAAATTACTTCAAAACATCGTGAAGGCTGAAAAAATATTACTAAACCATAATTTATTATTTGTTAATTAAAGTAAGAGTAATTGAGAGGAAGGCAAAAAGCCCAATCCTCCAAGAGGAAAAGTGAATTCTTCATGGGACGCTGAAGAAGTTCTGCGTAACTTGATCATTATTGAAACAATGAAAGGCCAAAATGTTGTCGAAAATGAAAATAGAACCTGTTGAAGAGTAAAGGAAAGATAGAAAACTGTAAAGTGATTACTCAAAAGAAACCTGTAATGGCAAATAACAAGTTTGTGTTGAGTGAATTGTGAGACAGCAGACAGATGGCGTGCTGTGTCTGAAATTTTCAAAATTTTTTGTATTTTTGAATTTGGTCATTCAAGCATATGATATCAGGATTATTGAGTAATTTCTTGATTTCAAAGATTTCCAGAATATATAAATATATATCCATTTTTGTATGTTCATAATTTATCTGAGAATATTCCTTTTCAACACTTTCATACCCAATCAGGGGGTTCAAACTTGAACGATGGAAACTTGTGATTTTTATAGACCTCTTATCGCAGATTCGTGATAGAGTCTCAATTCAGAATTCATTTCCACGCCCTGTATGATGAATGTCAATTTATCATACACCCAAAAGCAATTAAGTTTTCTGCTTTTTGGAGTGAGAATCAATTTCTGCGTTAAATGAATAATTGGAATTGAAAACATGATTAGCGAAGGAACTTTGAGAATTGATATCATCAGACCAGTTAGAATTTTGAAATTTATTGATGATTTTTGAATGCTCAGAAACTCTTAGTGAAAATTTCCTCCCGGTTTGACCAATATAACTCGCAGAACAGCCGGGGTGAGAACAACATAGCTGGTAGACACCTGATTTGCCAGAAATAGGAATAGAATCTTTGGTATTATTGTTATGTTCTTTCAAATTATTAATGGTTTTAAAACTATTAGTGACATTATTGGTGAACCTATGAAAAATGTTTTTAATATCAGTGGAAACCTTTCCTAGAAAAGGAATGGCAAAAAAAAATAATCCTTAGAAATAGGTTGAAGAAGTAATTGATGATTCAAGAACTTAGTCCTATGGCGGTCAAAAATTCTTTGGATAATATACTGTGGGTAACCATTGTTTGCTCCAATTAGTTTTATGATGTTATGCACTTTCTGGAAATTGATGTTGTTTATAGGAATGGAGAAAAGCCTAGAGAAAAAAGCATTACAAGCACCATATTTATGAGCAGGAGGATGAAAAGAATGAAAGGGAATAACAGAGTCTGTGTGTGTAGGTTTGCGATAGATTGAAAAATCGAAATTTCTATTGTTTTTGATTATCAGTAGATCTGAGGAAGGAAGGCAGTTGTGTTGTTCTAACTCCATAGTGAATTCAATAGAGGGGTGAAGGTTATTCAAAAATTCTAGAAAACTGGTCAGCTCGGTCAAGGAACCATTAAACAAGATAATAGTGTCATCAACATATCTATAATAAAAAATAATTTTGTTGAACAAGGAATCTCTGGTAGACGTTTTTCAAGGTCGAAGAGGATAATTTCGGCAAGTAAAGGGGAAAGGTTGGAACCCATAGCTAAGCCACTGTTTTGTCTATAAAATTCATTATTGAATTGGAAAAAGTTCTGTTTAAGGACTGTATCGACCAGGGAACAAATGTTGAGACAATGGTGGAAATTGACATCATTATCAAAAAGTAAATTTCGAACAACTCTCACACAATCTTCGCCGGGGATACTAGGAAAAAGATTTACAATATCAAATGACACCAGAATAAAGTTTTCTGGCATAGCTAAACCAGAGATTCTCTTGACCAAATCAGAGGAGTTTTTCAATGAGACAGGATTTTCAAAATTCAAAATATTCTTCAATAATCTATTTAATCAAAAAGCAAGTTCAGCAGTAGGAGAATTTATATAAGATACAACAGGTCTGATTGGAATAGAAGTTTTATGAATCTTGGGTAAACCATAAAGCAGAGGGGTAGAAGGATTCATTGGGATCAAATTGAATTTTGAAAAACCATAAAAGTTGATAGAATCTATTGAATTGTTGATGACTGATTTAGTGTAGGAAAAATATTTCTGAGTTGGATTATTGTTGATTTTGGAAAATTCATCAGTGTACAAAAAATTGAGAACTTTATCAATATAAGAAATTTTATCAAGTATAACTAGACAATTGCCTTTGTCAGCTTTGGTTAAAACAAGATCATCGGAGGAAATTTCAGATTTTATTGATTTAAGCAATAATCTGTCAGTATTTTTATGATTAAATGAGAGGTTGGGTCTAAAAGAGAAATTGTTGTTTAGGGTAAGGGAAATCTGGCTACGTAATTGAAATTAGTATTAGATAAATTGAGAACTCAGCTGTGAAATTTGTGGTTGGAAAAAGTATGATTAGTTTTTTGATTAGAAATCCTAGTTTCTTTTTCAAGTTTCAAACGGGAGAGTTCATTAATAAGAGAATTATATTTTATCTTTCCTCGGTCTTCAACATAGGATCTGAGACGGTTATCAAAGGATATCCATTCTGAGAAGTGAATAGGAGAATTTATTCGAAAATATAGCCATTTCAATTTGAGATTGATTTCGTTTAGTTTTGAGTACAACCTTCTTACCTCAGACTTCATCCAAACACGTTGTGCTGCTGTGATCGCTCTTGTAGAGGAGAGATTACTGTGCCTAGAACGTAGTGAAATATATCTGGAGGTGAGGGAGTTGCGAATACATTCATTGTTGAACCAGATGTCCAGTGAAGTCAGTTTCCTCTGCAGAAACACTTTGTGGTACTGGCGAACTAAGGCTGCTCGACTAGCGTTGAAGAATCTTCTGTAGTAGTCCATGCTCAAAGTGGAGTGGAATGATCAAGAGAGAAAAACTCAAAGTCGTCTCCACTATTTTTAATGAATAATAAGGCAGTCAATCCTGCTTCAATGAGGTTGAAAGTTGATACATGATTCGGCCATTCAAATGGCCATCTTCAGTCAAATTAGCAAAGTGTATTTACAATAGAAACCAAACATAATTTTATATATAAGAAGAAATTGAAATGGAAAAGACAACAGTTGTAAATTCAAATTGAAGTGATTAACAAATTTCAGTAAGATAAAAGAGCAACAGTGATTTTCATAAGTATAACAATGATAATTGATCAGTAATGGATGGTCGGTTCCTTGACCGAGCTGTCCAGTTTTCTAGAATTTTTGAATAACCTTCACCCCTTCATCAAATTTACTATGGAGTTAGAACAACACAACTGCCTTCCTTTCTTGGATCTACTGATAACCAAAAACAATGGAAATTTCGATTTTTCAATCTATCGCAAACCTACACACACAGACTCTGTTATTCCCTTTCATTATTTTCATCCTACTGCTCATAAATACGCTGCTTTCAATTTCTCTAGGCTTTTATCCATTCCTATGAACAACATCAATTTCCAGAAAGAGCATAACATCATAAAACAAATTCGAGCAAACAAGTATATTATCCAAAGAATTTTTGACCGCCATAGGACTAAGTTCTTGAATCATCAATCACTTTTTCAACCTATTTCTAAGGCTTATTTTTTTGCCATTCCTTTTCTAGGAAAGGTTTCCACTGATATTAAAAACATTTTTCATAGGTTCACCAATAATGTCACTATTAGTTTTAAAACCATTAATAATTTGAAGAAACATATCAATAATACCAAAGATTCTATTCCTATTTCTGACAAATCAGGTGTCTACCAGTTATGTTATTCTCACCCCCGCTCTTCTGCGAGTTATATTGGTCAAACCAGGAGAAAATTTTCACAAAGAGTTTCTGAGCATTCAAAAATCATCAATAAATTTCAAAACTTTAACTGGTCTGATGATATTAATTCTCAAAGTTCCTTCGCTAATCATGTTTTCAATTTCAAACATTCATTTAACGCAGAAATTTGTAATGAAAAATGTTCAAATCGCCCTTAGCTCTTTGAATTTGTGAACAATGAGATTCCTGAGGGGTGAATTCTTTGGACTATCCTCCTGTAGGTGATTTTTTTGTGCTATCAGGATGGAGTTTTAATTGTGTTAAGTGAAATGGGCGCCAGCTTATTTTATTTATAAATAATAAAAAAAAAGCAAAAAAAAAAACTAGAAGTCAAGAAATAGGTAAGTACTCAAGTCACGAACTTTTATCTCAAGAACTCTCTTCCTGTTAGTAGAAGCAATAAAAACAAAATTTTCAAATATACATCTATTAACAACAATGAAAAGTGTTGAAATTCACAATGCAAAATGAATTACAATATATTTACTGTTCTCAACTTTTCCGAGTTCTGATCAATATTGTTAACTCAGACCATAACACGATACTTGCGAATGTGTCCTAGATTCCCAGATAGTACAACCAGCCTCTGTAGATAGATCTAAACGAATGCAGCTCAGCTCCAATGCAGTTCCACAATTTACGAGGTCGAAGATGGCAGTTGACAGCTCGGATGATTTCTAGAGGCGAGCTCCTCAGCTCTTTGCAGGTCTTCAATCTCAGCACTGAGATGTGGGGAATCTAGGTGATCTTCAACGACTCGCGTTGTACTGGTCGTATTGAGCTTCTCGATTGATCACTCGTGTGTCACAATTTTCAAGGAGGGTGAACCGCTGATGGTTCCTAGTGAAACATGTCTTGAAGCTGAGGGCTACAATACACAAATGTTGAAGTCCAGTATATAAAAAAAACTGAAAGTCAAGGCTGAAGTTTTACAATGACAAAATATTGAAAATCAAGTTTATCAAAAAAGAATACAGGATTACCAGAATTATCAAAAAGATACCAGATAACCAGAAAACAATAAAATTGATTCAAAAATCTGTGTTTCTATCTTGGTAATACATATACATATACAGATAGTATGATCTTAAGATAAAATTGAAATTGTCGAGGTAATATCTATGTAATATTTGACATAAGAAAATAATTGCTGAATTATCACACTTCGTGCAATTGGCCACTTGCACGAATAAGAAATTTGAATTTTATAATTGCCACAATAGATCAAGATATTTCCTGGGAAGAAGGAAAGAGGAAAGAGGAAAAAAAAATGGGTTTTGAGTGAAGGTAGGCACAACCTTCAAATTCCAAATTTTTTTTACATGAGATTGAACAGTAGTCACTCTGTTTAAATAGCAAATGGATCAATGATATTAATTCACTCAGGTGGATAAGAATTGTGAATCTCTCATCCAAGAAAAACAAAAGATGCGCACGTGAGCAACAGTTGACACTAACAGATTTAATATCTAGATTCAAAATGTACACTGTTTACTCACCTGCGCATGTGTTTCTCCTCCTTGAGCCAAAATTCACAATCCTTCCTGTGTTTCTCCAAATTTTCACCAGAATCGATTTTATACTTATGCAGTCTTCACGACTATGATTTCCTTGGTGACAGCCAAACTGAAAGAGTTAAAAAAAAACACAGAAAATTTTCCACTCAAAAGAATCCTGGGTGATCACGTGCTCTGGCACGCAATCAAATTTCGATACAAATCAAGTGAGTAAGTATCGAAGGAGAGCAATGCAACAGCTATTTTACCAAGCTATAAAATATGCTACCAAGCAATAATGTTCCAAATAAGCTATTCGTTCAAAGAAAAGAAAATTTGCTATCTAAACAGTCTACTGCGTGTTATTAGACACGGCCATTTTCTGATCAAAATGCTCACTACAAGAAATTCAACAAAATTAAATCTGCAATCTTCGAAACAATCAAAAATCAAAAACGTGCCTACCTCAAATCACTCTGATGTCACAAACGTTGAAAAACTCGAGCTTCCAAAATTTTTCTACGGGAGAATCGACAAAAATCGAAAAGGTCAACGTCGAGTTGTTCTTTGTTCGAAAGGTCAAAGGGAAGAGAGAGAATTTTCGTTTCACCTTCGCTTCAAGCGAATTCGTTATCACGTGACGTCTATCAATCATTCAATTGGCCAACGGACATGTCTGTAAATACACTTGTTGAATTGTATACGCGCAGGTTCCTACTCCTTAGCTAGTGATTCAGTTCTAGGACTCTAATTACCATCATCATAGTAGAACGAAGGGAACTGGAAGTGTTGTTTAATGTTCGTGATATTTCCAACAGATGCCGCTGCCAGTATCAAATTGCTGTGATCTATTAACAACTTTTACTGATATACATTATGAATAACCTGAAAGCGAGTAACGAATTATATTTCGTTACAAATTGATTCTCACTTGTTACATGTTTGTTCAAAAAGCAGAAAACCTAATATTCTGGATATCTTTGAAATCAATAAATTACTCAATAATCCTGATATCATATGCTTGAATGACCAAATTCAATTTGATTGCATTCCCTTTTTCAACTCATTGAATTTCTGTTGATTTTTGATTATTTACAATCTTTTCAGTATTTCCCTTCATTTCCACATATTCCAAAATCAAAAATACAAAAATTTTGAAATTTTCAGACACAGCACGCTATCTGTCTGCTGTCTCACAATCCACTTACCACAGACTTGTTATTTGCCATTACAGGTTTCTTTTGAGTAATCACTTTACAGTTTTCATCTTTCTATTTATCCGTTTTTCTATGAAAAATTTCGGGTATACTACTTAATCCAAATGGGACTCTGTGAAATTCATATCTTCCAAAGGGGTTGTTGATGGTGCATAAATCTATAATAATAATAATAATAATAATAATACGTCTTTATTCATCATTTGCAGGACAACAATAAACAAAATAACAAAATATTTTACACAATCAGACACAAACTGCAATGACGAAAAGGCGAAGTATCAGCATATAGCTGTTTTTCAACTCAACCCGAATCTGAACTTTTTTCAGTTAATTGTACCTGCCAAAATCCATCTTTCATGCCAATAACTGAAAAAATTGTTTTTCCCTCTAACTTGACTAAAATGTCATCACATCTTGGAATAATATAGTGTTCTCTACAGATATATTTATTAAGAGGTTCTGGATCAAGACACAAGCGAAGTGATCCATTAGGTTTCTCAACAATCATTAGTGAGTTTATCCAATCAGTAGGATAGTCTACTTTGGAAATAATGCTCTTTTCTTCAAGCTCATCTAAAGCATTTTTAAATCTGTCATGTAATGCTAATGGTACTTCCCTTTGTGTCTGAATCACAGGTATAGCATTTTGTTTTAATTTAATGTCTACTAAACCTGGCATATAACTTAATCCTTTAAAAATATCTTTAAAATTTGAATACAATTCTTGCCCTGTCTTACATTTCAATGTTATATAGCCCAATGGTTTTGACTTGAAGTTACCATGAGAAATAATCGTCATTGATGTTGGTATAATTTTTGATTGTTCAATGTTCAGATTTTTGAAATAAGGTAAAATGCTGGACTCAGCCCCTGTATCTAATTTTAACCTTATGTTTGTGTCATTTATTTGAATAGTTTCATACCAACTCATTTTATTACTGTCCTGTTTTTGTTCAAAAATGAAAATTGAATCCTCAGTATTAGTTACATTTTTTGTACCACTCACATCATTTGTCATTGCCATATTTTATGTTTCCTGTACCTGCACATTATTCTCTTCATTTTCAGTTTGCAACTCTGAAGTCTGCTTTCCTGTATTTTTGTCTTCTTCTTCATATTTTTCCTCATCCTGGGTAGATCTCGAGGTAGATCTATAGCTTGATGTGCTTCCAGGTTCATTTTGTTCATCCTTGAAAAAGCAGACACTTAGAAAATGACCTTTTCTTCGACAAATCCCACAAGTTTGGTTGAAAGCAGGACATTTTCGTGGTTCATGTTTTGTATCACATCTTGAACAGTTTTTGGAGTATTTAGTGTATCTTACAGCATTGACTTCTTCAGAATCATCTTTCGGATTCAATAATTTTACATGCTTCATTGTGACCTATATACTTCTACAATAGTCTCGCATTTTATCCAGGGTCATACTGGTCTCACGTAAAATATGTCTCTGTACTTGCTTATCAAGTATACCTAATACCATTCTGTCCTTGATCATTCTGTCTGCATAACTCTGCTTGCAATTGTCTTTTTGACAAATAAAGGCACAGTTTGCAGCTTGCTTCTTCAGTTCTGTTAAGAATGAATCTACATTTTGCCCTTCTTTTTGCTGGATATTGTTTAATTTAAAGGTTTCCATGCAAATATTTTGTTTGGGTAAAAAGAGATCATCAAAACAAGATATTACATCTTCAAGTTTTCTTACTTTGTCTTCACTGAATGTGTTGTAGATATCTAAACAGTTTTCTCCTAGGATATTTAGCAATAAGGCTATTTTTATTTTCTTCTCTGATTCACTTTTTCTAGCTAATGAAAAAATGTCGAATTTTTGCTTCCATTTTGGCCAACCTTGAGGCTCATTGACATCAAATGATTCTGGAGGCTTGAAATATTCCATTTCTGTAGTTGATGGTATTAATCTCAGACGCTGGTAATTCTAATTTTTCAGGATCGAAGTTTTAGGAGGGGATTAGTTTGTCCACTAACCTCTTCATTCTAAGGGTCATCACTTGTTCTTCACCAATCCAAGTCTTTTCAGCACACAACCTGACACCATGTTTCATCTTTCCTGTTTGTATCTTTATATTTTATAGTATTATAATACAATATCTATTGGTTTATAATAATTGTTTTTAATTTCCTTTCATCTTTTTACATTTTATGTAGCGTGTTCTATATCCGCCATCTCATCTTGTTGGCTCACTCCTTTTATCTTTCAACGTCCACGTCAAGTGCCAAATCACAGTACAACATAATATGACAACATATGACAGAATCACTGTTGACGTTTAAATACAAAGATAGAAGATAGAACCTAAACCTAGAAGTTGATTATACAACACTCTTCAACAGGTTCTATTTTCATTTTTGACAGCATTTTGGCCTTCCATTGTTTCAATAATGATCAAGTAACGCAGAGCTTATTCATCGACCCATGAAGAATTTAACTTTCTTCTTGGAGGATTGGGCTCCTCCCAATTCCTCTTACTTCACTCTATTTACAATAAATAAAACAAATAATAAATTATGGTTTAGTAATAATTTTTTCGCCTTCACGATGCTTTGAAGTAATTTCCACGTAAGTACAACCTTCTTATCTATGGTTCTCCATTTTGTTTTCAGAATTTTTGATTTGATAAAACAAAACAAAAAATTTTTGTTTTTCACTTTTTACCATCAATTACTGATCAATTATCATTGTTATACTTAAAAAAATCACTGTTGCTCTTTTATCTTACTGAAATTTTTTGATCTATTCAATTTGAATTTACAACTGTTGTCTTTTCTATTTCAATTTCTTCTTATATATAAAATCATATTTGGTTTCTATTGTAGATACACTTTGCTAATTTGACTGAACATGGCCATTTGAATGGCCGAAACATGTATCAACTTTCAACCTTATTGAAGCAGGATTGACTGCCTTATTATACATTAAAAATTGTGGAGACGACTTTGAGTTTTTCTCTCTTGATGACTACTACAGAAAAAGTTCTATTATTTTGATTATTATTCTTGATGGTAGAATAGACTTCTTAAATAGCTTTATTATGAAGTTTTTCAGAAAGAGTATACAAACTTAACTGTGGATCTTGTCCTAAGGTTTATATCGGTCAGACAGGACGTACGTTTAATCAGCGCATTCTTGAACATAATATGAATTTTTTGAAAAAGAAAACAAATTCAACATACGCCAACCATATATTATAAGAAAAACATAGTTTTGACGATAATATCGAAATTCTACATGTAGAAAAGGAAGGAATGAAACACAATCATTTTGAATCAATAGAAATCATTAAACTCAAAAATTTTGACATTTTACCTAACGATCTATTATACCTCAATAGTTCACCACTGTTGAATCTGATTTCTTAGTAGGTAATAATATTTATCTGCTATCAACCTTTTCAAGTCAATCCGGTATACCGTAATTGAATGTAGATATCGTGCTTAATTTTCGAAAATGGAGGTTTATCGATCCTGTCCACAGGTAACTAATCCTTCAAGTTGGGAAAGTAGGATATATAAAAGTTAAGCAAGCCAACGTTGGTTTAGTTCATTGTACCAGTGTATCACCTGACGAAGCTACTGTGTTAGCGAAACATGTTGTGTGTTCAAGAATTTTGTGAAAATCTAATCATTTGCGAAGTTTTTACATCATTTTGTTATTTTCCTTATACATAATCAATTAATTTTGTTTTAGGGAATATGTGACCACCACCTAAAATTCATACATGTTTATGCAGGAGAAGTTGGTTCAAACCATGATGCTACAGTATTGAAACGTACTGAAGTTACCTGCTAGGTGATGAAGCTTATCACTGCCTACCTCAACTGATATTTGATAATGTAAGGATAATGACCATCTTAGTGTTCCGCATAGACAATTCAACTTCTTATTGTCAAGAACTAGGAGTACAATCGAAAGAGTCTCTTGCTTATTACAAAAAAGATTCAGGACTTTGAAAGATTTATTGGATGTACGCCGTCTAGTTTGGATCTCCAAGTATGTGATTGCTTGCTGTGTGCTTCACAATATATCGCACCCCCGCTAAAAGACTGTCACAACTCCAAATTCCGTAAATTTCAGGAGACGTAAAACAAAATTGAATGACCTATATGGTTTTACATTTCTTGTTATATCTCAGAAACGGGTGGGTATTTTGGTAAACTGGTGATTATATAATTAATTTGCTATTCAATGACGAATTTTTTCCAAGTATCAAAATAGGAAAATTTTTGGAAAAATCTTTCAAAATTCAGGGTTATGACGGTTTCCAGAAAGGAAAGTCAGGAGATATTTTGATTTATGTCTTTATTCAGAAAGATTCTTCTAACAAATGATTGAAGCTACTGATGTTTCAAAAGATATTTTCACATTCTGTGAATTATTGGTTACTTAAAGTTTCAAATCAACACAAAAATATTTAATTTTCAAGCTCACAAACCATCCTCACTTGGTATCAAATAATCCATGATAGAAACATTGACAAAAAAAATGGTTTCTCATACTTGCATTCACACTATTTGAACTGAATTTTCACAAAACCGATGAACTGCAGCAGTCATTGCTGAATTCACAAATAATTTTTTTTTCTAAAATATTCAAACAAAATCATTTCATGGATCCGCTTGTAGGTACTCAAGGTAATCTGTACAAATAGTATTAATATTAATGGAAACAAAAATTTCACAAATTATAATAAAAGTCAGCGTGGCAATGAGGAATATGATTACTCTTTACTAAGCTAATCAAATCAGCCTTTTTATTGTCCTTGATTTTGAGTTTGCTGGAATGAGCTGGTTTCAACTGTGGTGAATCACATCGTCTTGTGATAAGCTTGACTTCTGAGATGTTTTCATCCGAATAGCTGAGCTTGTATTTCATTACAGTTGGATTATCCTTTGAGAACTGCAAAACCTTTATTTCGGTTATTTTAACCCTTTTCAGGCTCTTCAAACCAATATCATCAGCAAGACATTTCAAAGAAATGAAGTCCTCATGTGAAAGCTCATGGACTTTGAGCGGATTTCCGGTCTTTTTGGCATCCCTAATTATCAGAGCATATTGGTTAGGTACATAGATAGGACCAGATTTCAATGACCTTTTTATTTGTTTTTCTATTATAGAATGCACAGAATCTCCCTCGTTTTGCGTGTGGCCAGTAATAAGGAATTTATGAGTTATAGAGTTTACATTGGCAAATTTCATTATTGCAAACATGTAAAGTGCAACAATGAATCTATTTTTGTTTTGACCACAGCATTTGTCAGAGAAATAAACAAAATCTATCGGCTCTGTGTGTTCACGCTGAGTCTCTTTTTCGATAAAGGCTAACAAGCAACTTCCTATTTCATCTGATCCTCTGTTGCCCTCACCTTCATGCCAAAAATAACAATCAGTACTATCATTACTATCGTTTGTAGTCCCTCTTTTTTTCGAATTATTATCGTCAGGTTTCCTCAGTTTTGTGATGGTCAAGTTGAGATTATTTAATTTTGATTTATAATAAAACAATGACACATCCCCTCGTGGGACCTGTAACACTGCTTGTAAGTCGTAAACGGCTACGATATAGTTCTGGGATACTTTATCCTTTTCCTGTCCTTTTTCCTCTCTTGACAATCTTTTTTCAATTAGATGCTGCTCAAACTTTGTTTCTAACTTAGTTTTATCATCGCCCGTCGCATTTTCGAATGCAACGCATAATTCGCATCGGTCTTTTTTGGGTACAAAAAATCCAAGATTGAACTCACTGTTAAATATTCGAGAATACATCACCAGATTAGCAAAAGGAAGATTTGCATCACGAAATTGCTGCATGTAGTCCTTATGTAAGTCAGTCAGAGTTTTGCCGCCACTTATGAATTCGCGACTGGTTTGCTGTCTTAGATAATGGCTTTCAATTCTCGGAATCGATTGGATATGATCCCTTACACCATCCTTTATCGAAGTATCTACGGCTTTATGATTTCGATGTTTACCTCTCATATCTTCTTCTAAGAAACCTTCCTCCCTAGCTTTAGCAATAACAGTCCTGATAATCCTGTCATTAATGTCTAGCGTTGACCTGAACATTTTTTTACAAATTCGCCTCAACTTGCCGTCAATCTCGAAATAAAAGGCATGGTTATTGCCCCTTCCTGTAGGTGTCGTCGTGTATCGGTATTTCACCGTAATTTTCTTTATGTGCTTGTCGATGAAGAGTCTTTGTTTCTCAATATCACCCAGAGCCCAATAGTGTGTTAATAACTCTTTCCGTTTCTCCTCAGTCATAAAAGAACTGCATTTCAGTCTGCATCTGTCATTACAGGCGGGTTGACATTCTTTGGCACGGATAGTTTTATCATGGCGTGTTTTGTAGGACATTCCTAAATTTCTTAAACGCTTAATTTGATTTTGTTTCCACTGTTGAGGCTCAGCTGATCGCTTTCGAGTTTTTTTTGGTCGTTCCTGGTTTTCGTTAATATTATTCTCAGGAATTGGGGTTTCACGGTTGGACGTTTCACCATTTATAGGATGATGCGACTCATCTTCAGAATCGGACGACGAACTCGAAGTGGACGATAACGAACTCGATGAAGAGGAAGACGATGATGAAGAAGTATTGAAATTCGGATCTTTTACCGAATCATCAGAATCGAAGTCGCCATCTTCATCCGATGAGTTCAAAACAGTTATTCTAGGTCTCATCAGACTTGTAGTTGATCGGCCTGCGAAACTGACATTCCTAGATGACTCTTCATTATTAGAAATTGAAGAACTCGGTGTCGGATTTACGCTATCATTTGAGATCTCAGCACCTAAAATAGTATAAATAATTAGGTATTCCATTTTATATACCAAATTGGGAGTAAATTCCTAATCGCCGCAGTTATCAAATGGGTAGATAACGAGGTGAATAGGCTACATAGGTAAGTACTCACAATGTTGTTGTTCAGTATTCGGTTCATCTGGTCGAACTTCATGTAAACAAGAAGTATTCGGTCTCGGACTGTCGGCATCATTCAAGATCTTCGAACCTGAAATATGAATAAGTATTTTATAGTATGTACCCAATTCCCCACCTAGGTAGGTATGTAGGAAGGTAGGTAGGGACTTACAATTTCGTTGAGTGTTCGCCTCATTCGATTGGTCTGCATCATGAGTAATTGGAGAATAAGCAGTTGGTCTTGGATTTTTGGTATCATTCAAGATCTCAAGATCTGAAACAATATACTTGGGTGAGTACCTACTACTATTCCTATAATATATCCCTGATTAGTGAAGTTAATACTTACAATCTTGTTGAGTATTTGCCTTGTTGATGTTATTTTCTTTATTGTCTTGCACTGTCGATACTGCTTCACACATTTTGAGTATTAATGCAGCCCTCGAAGTCATTGTTTCCTGAAACCAACAATAATGTTATTCCTTTAGTAATTAAATTCAATAATTATTATTCTCGAACACCGTACCATTTCAAAATGATACAATATGAGTGCACATTCCAATACAATTTGATCGGCTGAAATGACACAAAATGAAAGAAAACCAGCAAACGCACCAGTAACTTGCTATAAAAGTGATATATTTTCTATTGCGACTGTTTATTAGACATAATTTCAGGAATATCACATAGACGTTCGTCAAAAATAGACACAATTCAAGACAATGACACTCTATGAGCAAACGAAAAACATTTCAAAACTTACCCCGATCAAACAAGACGACACAATTCAAAAAGTGTCTTTTCACGATATACACTGTACACGTCTGCCTTGCACCAACTCAGAAGTGACACTGTCTGTGAGGCGATCGGAGATAATTCCGTTCATCAAGAAAAGACACAAACGCCATAATTAGAAGTTATATTGGCAATATAGACTATGGAACATAACGCTATAATTATAGTAAATAAAGAATTTTAAGTGGTCAAACTCTCACGAATGATTAATGAGCATATAGTAATAACTTCGTTGAAGAATAATCATCAAGCTTATTTGATAGCAAGTATTTATTGCCCACCGGAAGAAGAGGATATATTATTGCATATTTTGCAAAATGTTGCGAACATGAATAATACTAGAGCGAATCGATCACTGATAATTATGGGAGATTTCAATTCGAAGTCAACAGTTTGGAACTCTAGAATGACGAATGAGCGTGGAAGGCTAATAGAAGAAGCTTTAAATATAAATAATTTGTGTATTCACAATAGAGCTGGTCACCTTTCCACATTTTCAACTGCAAATGGTGATTCCAATATAGACCTCACTATAAGTTCCTTGGACTTAGCTGGACGGATAAATAACTGGTCAGTACGGGATGGCGAGGTACAAAGTGATCATCGATTAATAGAGTTCCAAATCAATGACTTGCCATATTTAATGCAAGATCAAGACTGCAATGAATACAGTGAAGGTGCTGAAATTGGACAAACTCAGAAGACTTTCTAGAAATCTGGCAGGAAATCTTAATAATCTAAATATTAGTAACAAAGCAGATATCGATAATTATGTGGATATCCTATCAGAAGGTCTAATGGACATAACTAGGAATACAGCTAAAAAGAAAGGAGAGCCAGCTGGAATGGTTCCATGGTGGACTAATAGATCAACCGAACTCAAGAGAATCACAGTGAGAAACAGAAGAATTTATCAAAGAGCCAGAGGGATGGTACCACAAGATGAGTACGATAGGCGTCAGAATGAATATAGAAGGGCTCTGAGAAATTATAAGAAAGAAATACTGGAATCAAAAACTCGGACTTGGTGCAAAGGACCCCGCACAAAACCATAGGGAATTGGCCCGCAGTGGGATTTTCCTGAAATTCACATATGTTGTTGGTATAGAGTTTCTGATCAAATGTTTTCATGTGACCAATCGTCTAAGACCAAAGATTCAGCTCTCAGGGCCGTATTTAGTATATAGGTGCCAAATAAACAATGACACTTAAGCCCATGATTTTTGTATCTCCTATTATAATTCGATTGAATGTTGCGAAATCTTGGCATTTGTCTTTTAGCACAAGTCCTCTGTAAAACATGCCTTGTCCTACAGGACCGTATGTAGTACAACTGTATTTGCCAAAGTGTTATTACTTTCTTATTTCTTGTCCTATTTCAGTGGTCGTTTGAAAGATGAATGTAGATTTCTTTGTGTACATAACAAAAGTGGTCACCATCTTAATATTCAAGAAATATCGGTGTCAACTTTGTTAGTAATGAATTAGATGAAGTTTCAATCAGATAGTAGAGTTATATTTATATTATAGTGTTAGGTAATTGAAAAAGTAAATGACCGATTTCAACAATCGAAACGTGTTCTTATCTTTTCCTGTTATATGATTCCTAAAAAGCTACGAGATATGTCCTACATAAAGATTAAATGTTAGGCCGACCATCTTGAATATTGAGATGGTGACCACTTTTATTATGTGCACAAAGAAATCTACATTCACCTATCAAACAACCACTGGAATAGGACAAGAAATAAGAAAGTAATAACAAAATCAATTCGATTCGGCACTTTGGCAAATACAGTTTTACTAAATACGGTCCTGTAGGACAAGGCATGTTTTACAGAGGACTTGTGCTAAAAGACAAATGCCAAGATTTTGCAACATTTTTCATTCAATTAAATTATAATGGGAGATACAAACATCATGGGCTTGAAAAAAAAAAGTGTCATTGTTTATTTGGCACTTATACTAAATACGGGCCTGAGAGCTAAATCTTTGGTCTTAGAGGATAGGTCACATGAAGACATTTGATTAGAAACTCCATACCAATAACATAGGCGAATTTCAGGCAAATCCCACTGTGGGCCAATTCCTTATGGTTTTGTGCTGGGTCCTTTGAGGAGGAAGACCTGGGTATAAATCCCAAGGGAACTATTTATAAGCTGGCAGCTGATAAAATAAGGTTAAAAACAGCTAGCTCTACAGTTAGAGATGCCACAGATGACTATAGATCATGAAGATACCATTGGGGCAATAATAAATAAGTTAATGCCGGACGACTAACCCGCAACAGATTTGAAAATTAATATTGAAACAAGAGAAAGAATTGATTTATTTATTGGAGAACCCTTGGTAGAATTTGAAATCATAGAAGAAGACATACTGAACGCCCTTTTTGCAATAAAAGCTTATAAGTCTCCTGGTCCTGACGGTATACATGGAAAGATTTTAGCATTAGCGTTTGGGGAAATTAATGATAATTTGAATCTGTTCAAAAATCGCATTATATTCAAATATTTTCCTATTTCATGAAAAAAAGGAAGAGTTGTCACAATTTTGAAATCTTCTGACAGGGATCTTACAGATCCGAAGTCATTGAGGCCAATCTCCCTTCTTTCTGAATTGGGTAAAATGCTAGAAAGATCACTAATAAATGCAATTTGTAGGATACATAACAGAGATGAAATTTTTAGTCGAAATCAACATGGATTTATACCTAGGAGGAACACAATCAATACCATAAATGAGGTGACTGAATTTGTAAGGAGACCAAGTACTCATCAAATGACAATATTCATAGATATTCCAGGAGCGTTTGACAACATGTGGTGGCCAAAAGTCTTGGAATATCTACATAATCAAGGATGGTCGTCAAAAGTCGTCGGAATTATCAAATGTTACCTGACAAATAGAGTAGTGGAATATGGTCTCAAATATACTGAAATAAAGAAGAATCTAACAAAAGGATGCCCACAAGGTTCTGCCTTGGGCCCCTTTTTATGGAATATTACTATGGAGCCCTTGCTCAGAAGCAACTGGCCCGATGATGTCTCAGTAACTGCTTATGCGGATGACATAGCGATATGCATAAATGCTAATAATAGAGCGATTCTAGAAAACAAGGCTAATCAGTGCTTGCATATATTGAACAACTGGACAAAAAGTCAAAAACTTGAGATTTCTAGAAACAAGACAAAATACTTAATATTTCCAGGATTATCACATAATAGAAATCGAGCAATTAGGTTAGATGGCCTCCCTATTAGTAGGAGTAGAAGTCATAAATACCTGGGAATGATAATAGATGAAAAACTAAGTTTTGCAGAACATATCGACTATATTATAAATAAATGCCGGAATATATTCCAAACACTAGGAAAGTATATGTATATTAACTGGAAAAAATTGGCAGGATCTCTGAGTATGATATACTCGAGAGCAATAATTCCAATATCAAGTTATGGAGTGAGGTTTTGGATGAATAAGATTAATCAGAAGGGAGTTCAGAATAAATTAAGATGATTTCAAGCTTTATGCTCGAGAAGCATAACAGGAGCTTATGTAACCACTCCAAACGAGACCTTGTGTGTGATCGCAAAGATTAATCCTATACATCTAGAACTACAATTACTATATTCCACAGCTGAACTCAAAAATAGAGGAATTACCAACTTTTTAGGTCGAGATTTGAATGTCCAAAATTTTAGATATTGGACAAATGTTAAACAGCATTTAAATGAGATGACAATACAGCAATGGCAACAAGAATGGAACCAAGCTGAAAACGAGCCACATATGTACTTATCCGGCTGTATCGCTATTGCCGCGATATTCAAATTGAATATATTCTGAGAATAATTGAGATATTTAGTTCATGGTGAACAATAATGACGTCAAAAGTATGTCAACTAGACGTCACTATATAGACGTCGTTTTTTGAAAAGACTTTTCACGTAATTATCACGGCTATTTGAATCACGTTGAATTGACTTCATGAGAATCGACGTCATTTTAACGTTCCATATTGGTCACAAGACGTCTCTGACCAATATGGTCCTGAAATTGACGTCATAAAGAAGTCTCTAAGGTCAACTGTGCTACCTGGGGGTATCGTCAGTGTAACTAATAATTGATTTTCCTTCGAATTATACCTACCTAGTCTCGAAAATGTGTTCATAGCTCATGTCCATATCATGACTGAAAAGTTATGCAAGATGCATTGATTATCTGGCATCAAATTAATTGCTCGCACAGTTTAGATTAAATAACCACAATGTGAAAATTCAAATTCTAATATATCTGTGGCAGATTATTCTGTTGTCTGTTTTTGAATGTCACAATACGCTCATAATGATTATCTGATCAGATTAGAATGTTGTTGGATATTCAATGGATTTTTTTGTCTAGGGCTTTTCCACGTGCCCACTTCAACGAAGTGAGTAAACGGATGTCCTATAGTACGCGCTAAAGGGTTGCTCAGTACCCAGCTGGTATAGGGTGAGTTTGAAGAACAAAAATAATATATAAAAAGGCGCCACCAACTTATTTCGGACGAGTTTATGTTGAAAAACTCTTTGGATAGTACCAGAATCCGTTTCCTGAATCTTGATATGCTGAGTTGAACGGGAAAAAAATGAGTTAACTAGCACTGAATAAGAAATAAGACACTTTAGTATCAACCCGGCAACATCGCTTTCCCTAGGTGTAAGCAGATTACTCTGATTATCGCTGGATACTTTCAAGTTCTATAGTTCAGTCATTGGGGATCCAAAATAAGGCTTACCTGGAAAAAAGTCCGGAAGTTTTGAAACTTTGTAGGATTATAGTTTTGGGTGTCCAGAACTAAAATTCACAAAATGCACATTCCGGTACATGCCGCCGGCGCCGCCATCTTGCCAAGATGGCGCTCAAAAACGGTTTTTTGAAAATATCTCCAAAACGGTGCGTTTTTAGAAAAAATATGAGAACATAAAAATTTAAGATGAAGAAATTCACTACAAGAAATGTTCCGAGCATATTTCTGCTGAAGAGAGCCGTTTAGGCTCAAGAGCTGCTTGAATGACAACATATTCTGTTAATAGGACAGGACAAAATTCTTACCGTCGACTCCACCAAAGCCACTGTAAGATGGATCGCCTCAGATGTTTGATATTCTGTTAATTTCTATATACTGCCCCTAACTATCTCCATATATGCGTATAAATTCATATATTTTATAATAAAACGGGCTATTCAATTTGTTCCTTGTTATATTGGACGATTTTTAGATCAATTATGCGACAAAAATTTTGCATTTGTGACTTGCGATTATTTGGGCGATATAAAAATTGCATTATCGACGAATCTGGCGACTTTGCTCCAGAAGTATGTGGGTGCAGGATGGTTATGAGTAAATTTCGTACCTATACTATGTATCCGTAGATATCTGTACCTTCTCGTTCTGTAAAACCGCCCATAAATTCATAGAAATTTGAAATTTTGCTTTCTTGTCTTTACCACTCCATCCCAATATGAGTAAATACACAAAATATATATTCCAGATGAGATATTTTTATAAACGGTAAAAACACAAGAACTTCTTCATCAACTAAATTACCTTTCCTAACGAACACAATTTGCCAATCAGTAATTTTACGAGAAAAACGACCATGAAAAAATTGCGAGACCGTAGGTCGAGTAATTTTGATGTGCTGAATATATTTACTTATTTGAAAAAAAAAAACTCGTATGAATAGCAAAAAAAAATTTAGTTTCATTAGACTCTTTGAAAGAATAATAACATCACACAAATTGGGCGATTAGGCCTACAGGGGAAACCACGTCAAAAAAACGCGCCGTGTACTTAACCTCTTGGGTGGTGTGGAAACAAGTACAGCATTTAAAATCGAAATTGTTTGATCATAAATTATTAACATGGATTAATTGATGAATTCATCGATTAATTGAATAATGGATATCCACCGTTTCGTGATAAATATTTTTAAAGTCCTTAAATATCAGATTTGGGGACCCCTAATACATATATTATTCCCGAAACTCGCCACTACAGAAAACTTTCGCAACATTTGTAATTTGGTAAGGGCACTAGTGCCTTAACGAGGGTACTTCAGCGAGAAAATTCTACGAACATATTTTATAGGAAATTTCCTTTGTCAGCAAGCTATAAATATAACGAGAAACCAATTAGAAAGCCCGTTTCATTATGAAAGATGGATTTATACTTATATTTGGAGATAGTTAGGGGCACTTTATTGAAATTAACAGAATATGATGTCATTTAATCAGGTCTTGGGCCTAAACGGCTCACTTCAACAAAAATATAACATTTCTTGTAGAAAATTTCTTCATCTTAAATTTTTATGTCTTCATATTTTTTCTAAAAACGCACCGTTTTGGAGATATTTTCAAAAAACCGTTTTTGAGCGCCATCTTGGCAAGATGGCGGCGCCGGCGGCATGTCCCGGAATGTGCATTTTGTGAATTTTAGTTCTGGACACCCAAAACTATAATCCTACAAAGTTTCAAAACTTCCGGACTTTTTTCCAGGTAAAAATCCCCAATGACTGGCCTACTACATTAATTCAAAATAAAGATATTCAAGTGAGAATAATAATTCGCCACACTGTCAAACTGAACCAAAATGGCATTAGTCCCCCCGTCGTGTACACGTAGAGTTCACAATGATCTTGGGAGACTAATTGGACCAATAGAAGTGCGATCAACAATGATGGGTTGATAAAATTCCTAATGTTGATAATAATTTCAAACTAGAAATGAAAAGAACCCGAAATAACGAGTATAATAAACATGCAGCTTATCTGTGGTCTTGATGTTGAAGACAGCAGCGGCGTCCCTCCAGTTCGTCCCCTCCTTATGAGCAAAAGCAGAGCAAAAAGAAAGTTGCATCCAAGCAAAGCAGGTAGGTGTTCATGCAACAATGATTGTGTACTTACTAGATGTGGGTACTAGATCACAGGTCTTCGCGGTATTCATGCAGCTATGAAATTGCACTAGATATGGTAGTAGATGAAATAATATGTAGATAGTATGGATAAATACACCACCGTCTTCTATCCCCGCATGATAAAAGAACCCTTAGATTAAATAACATTTTGATGATTTGTACTGACTCACCGGAGTGGTTCCACCATAGGTGATGTGTGAGCCGATATAGCACTAAATCCTTTGAAAGATGCACAATTTGCCAATTCTGAAGATTCCAATATGGCTAAATTGGTAATTGAGCTGAAGTGAAAACTACCAATATAATGGATGAACAAAAATTCAAAAACATACACTTCAACTCTTGCTACGACTAACACGACATTTTCCCAGAAAATGGCATAACCTTCTCCTCCCAAAAATCCTATTTCCGGCATAATGAAAGATGGAAAACAACATTTTATCACCAATGGCTGCGCATACATTCCCGACCAATTACGAATCAGCTCGTAGTTAGGCGAATGACATCTTGAGTTCGATGATGTCATTTCCTATCACGACAGGAATATGAAAATCTCAGGTGCTCCGAGATCGCTACAAAAAAAAATGGAGGAAGCAAAAACTCCCACCACCACCCCTGCTCAAAATAGCAGGCTACTGAGTTAACTAAGAACTTTATTGCTTAAGAATTTTATCTATTTCTTTCAACTGTAATTTGCAAAAATGAAAATAAACACCTTATAATAGTTGGAGTGCCTGCCTTTCGGCTTACCTGTCAACTTGATAATTACTACTTTATTATTCTCGCTACCTCCATTATTCTCACGTTTAACTTTTATTCCATCAAATCATAATACAATTTTATAGTATAACAAATACACTACATCATTCCTTAACAAGTTATAATTTTAACACATAGTACTAAGTCATTACTACTCATCCTCTAATCTGTAATTTTTTTTATATTTCTAACCCTACTATTATTATGCATATACTTATCACAATACTCAGTTCTATTTCTGTAGATTAATCTCTTCTGTGTCTGTTGATCATGAATTTGGCTAAAAGTTCTGAATTAGGTCCAAGATTCTTGATTATTTTTGCTGGTTCTTCATCCCAGTCCATCCCTAATTGTATATTCCTTATTTCTCTTCTGCTTTCCTCAAGATTTTCGCACAAGTTCGAGTCGATGTGAAGGAGTATCTGGAGTATCACATGCAAGGCAATTCGAACTCATCGATTTGTTACATAAGCTCCTGTTATGCTTCTCGAGCATAAAGCTTGAAGTCTTCTTAATTTATTCTGAACTCCTTTCTGATTAATCTCATTTATCCAAAACCTCACTCCATAACTTAATATTGGAATTATTGCTCTCGAGTATATCATACTCAGAGATCCTGCCAATTTTCCCCAGTTAATATACATATACTTTCTTAGTGTTTGGAATATATTCCGGCATTTATTTATAATATAGTCGATATGTTCTACAAAACTTAGTTTTTCATCTATTATCATTCCCAGGTATTTATGACTTCTACTCCTACTAATAGGGAGGCCATCTAACCTAATTGCTCGATTTCTATTATGTGATAATCCTGAAAATATTAAGTATTTTCTCTTGTTTCTAGAAATCTCAAGTTTTTGACTTTTTGCCCAGTTGTTCAATATATGCAAGCACTGATTAGCCTTGTTTTCTAGAATCGCTGTATTATTCGCATTTATGCATATCGCTATGTCATCCGCATCAGCAGTTACTGAGACATTATCGGGCCAATTGCTTCTGAGTAAGGGCTCCATAGTAATATTCCATAAAAAGGGGCCCAAGGCAGAACCTTGTGGGCATCCTTTTGTTAGATTCTTCGTTATTCCAGTATATTTGAGACCATATTCCACTACTCTATTTGTCAGGTAACTTTTGATAATTCCGAGACTTTTGACGACCATCCTTGATTATGTAGATATTCCAAGACTTTTGGCCACCACATGTTGTCAAACGCTCCTGGAATATCTATGAATATTGTCATCTGATGAGTACTTGGTCTCCTTACAAATTCAGTCACCTCATTTATGGTATTGATTGTGTTCCTCCTAGGTATAAATCCATGTTGATTTTGACTAAAAATTTCATCTCTGTTATGTATCCTACATATTGTATTTATTAGTGATCTTTCTAGCATTTCACCCAATTCAGAAAGAAGGATGATTGGCCTCAATGACTTCGGATCTGTAAGTTCCTTGTCAGGAGATTTCAAAATTGTGACAACTCTTTCTTTTTTATATGAAATAGGAAAATATTTGAATATAATGCAATTTTTGAACAGATACTTCAAATTATCCTTAATTTCCTCAAACGCTAATGCTAAAATCTTTCCATGTATACCGTCAGGACCAGGAGACTTATAAGCTTTTATTGCAAAAAGGACTTTCAGTATGTCTTCTTCTGTAATTTCAAATTCTACCAAGGGGTCTCCAATAAATAAAACAATGCTTTCTCTTGTTTCAATATTAATTTCTTAATCTGTTGCGAGTAAGTCGTTAACTTATTTATTATTGCCCCAATGGTATCTTTATGATCTATAGTCATGTTTCCTGTGGCATCTGTAACTGTAGAGCTAGCTGTTTTTAACCTTATTTCATCAGCTGCCAGCTCATAAACAGTTCCTCAGGGATTTCTACACAGGCCTTCCTCCTCAAATTTGCACCAAGTCCGAGTTTTTGATTCCAGTATTTCTTTCTTATAATTCCTCAAAGCCCTTATATATTCATTCTGACGCCTATCGTACTCATTTTGTGGTATCATCCCTCTAGCTCTTTGATGAATTCTTCTGTTTCTCACTGTAATTCTCTTAAGTTCGGTTAATCTATTAGTCCACCATGGAACCATTCCAGCTGGCTTTCCTTTTTTTTTAGCTGTATTCCTAGTTATGTCCATTAGACCTCCTGATAGGATATCCACATAATTATCGATTTCTGCTATGTTACTGATATCTAGATTATTAAGATTTCCTGCCAGATTTCTACAAAGTCTTCTGAGTGTGTCCAATTTTAGCACCTTTACATTGTATTCATTGCAGTCTTGATCTTGCATTAAATATGGCAAGTCATTGATTTGGAACTCTATTAATCGATGATCACTTTGTACCTCGCCATCCCGTACTGACCAGTTATTTATCCGTCCAGCTAAGTCCAAGGAACTTATAGTGATGTCTATATTGGAATCACCATTTGCAGTTGAAAATGTGGAACGGTGACCAGCTCTATTGTGAATACACAAATTATTTATATTTAAAACTTCTTCTATTGGCCTTCCACGCTCATTCGTTATTCTAGAGTTCCAAACTGTTGACTTCGAATTGAAATCTCCCATAATTATCAGTGATCGATTCGCTCTAGTATTATTCATGTTCGCAACATTCTGCTAAATATGCAATAATATATCCTCTTCTTCCGGTGGGCAATAAATACTTGCTATCAAATAAGCTTGATGATTATTCTTCAACGAAGTTATTACTATATGTTCATTAATCATTTGTGAGAGTTTTACCACTTCAAATTCTTTATTTACTACAATTATGGCAGACTTAGGTTCAATCCTAGTCTCTGAAATTACTAGGAATTGACTGAAACCTGGAATAAAATAATGTTGTGGATTTCGCCTATAACTGTATGGCTCCTGCAACGCTATGAAGTCATACTTTTTCTCATTCGCTATTTTTGCTATTTCTGAAGTAGCTAATCTAGACCCTTGAAGGTTGATTTGGCATACTTTTAGACTTCTAGCGTTATGTTCCATAGTCTATATTGCCAATATAACTTCTAATTCCCTTATTATATGTTGGGCAATCTCTATCGTTGTCCTCATGAGTACAGTCTTCCTCTGACAGCTTATTTATTTTGCAGTTTATGCACTTTTTGTCGTCTTTATTGTTGCACTCTTTGGTAGGATGCTCTTTATTTGAGCAAATACCACAACTTGTTTTATTTCTACACTTACTAGCCAGATGCCCATAGTTTTGGCAGTTATACCACCTAACAATCCTCACATGATCTCTAACTTGGCATGCCACCCATCCCAGATATAATCTACCTTTTTTGAGTATGTCTGTCCTGATTTCATGATCACACTCAATTATCCAAGTAGCATATTGGACATCTCTTCTGCCAAACTCAAAGAGGGCTTTGTCCTCTTAATGGTGGTCAAATGGGATCTCTAAGTCATCGTTTATTTTAGTTTCCGTTCATATAGCGTTCCAGTCACTTGGAACCCCCGTGACTGCCATCCTAGGTTTGTATTTGGCTGGCGTTTTGCTGGTTAGACCAGCTTCGTTAAGTACCTCGTTATTCAGATTTACTCCGGCTGCAATTATTTTTATACCATTATTGGCTATCCTTCCTTAGGATAAATAAGTATAGTACTATCCGTTTCCTGAAGGTATTTTTCCTGACTTAAAATTTGCACTGCCGACTACTTTTTCTGCGTATGTTGGTTTCTTAATAGTGTCAATTCTCCCACTACTTATGTCTAATTTATCATGTAAGTCAGCTAGTTTCTCAGTTACTCTTTTTTCTGTGGCCTTCTGGGTGATGTATGTCATTAACTCAGTGAAGGCATTGGTCATTTGTTCCAGTGATTCTGTCGCTACTTTTTTCCTGTTCGTACTTCCTTTAGAGGAACTTAGAAAGTTAATAATTGTTTCTTTGGCTTCAGAGAATTGTTTTAGGCTTCCGCTAGATACTCTAGCTGCCTCTGTGCCTATATTGCTTGCACTAGCTTTTTTGAATTCATTATTCCCAGTCCTCTGATTGCCAGGTTTTGCTTGAATATCATTATCTGTATTAGACATAATCAAAGATCCTAATTCGCTGTTGCCTTCTTCGTATTCTTGAGTCATTTCCAAAGTTTCTTTATAATTTTTAGTTAATTTATCATTCCTCTTGTTCCCACGTTTTGCGAATAAAAACTTACACTCAGTACAGTGCTCGCTTATACTGAGCGGGCTATCTTCTTTGAGTGTCGTCAAAGCTCGAGGTTTTTTGCTAATAACAGCATCACCCAGCTGCCATCGGTACTTTCAGCGCATAAACCTCAGTATTGGGGATTTTTTATCGAGGTTTACTCCTCTATCATGAGCCGTCCTTAGCTTCGCCGCCACCTACAGGTGATGTTTGCTATAATGTCAAGAGTTTTGTGCGTTCCGTCATATCTAAGTGCTGAAAAGAATATGGCCGCGATCAGCTGTTGGGCCATAGCTCTGAAGTTGCAACTAGCCAAAATATTAAAACAAAAGACCGAGCAGCTGTAACTACGGTGGGGATCGAGGTTATGGTAAATGAACATATACAACCTGTTGGAGCCAAAAGGGGAAAACTAGGTAAAATAATCCTAATTATTCACTATAATTATTATATTGAAGAAATCTAGTATCACGTATTTATTTGGTATACTCTGGTATTATACTACTAACATGTTTCCTATATCTTTCGTAGGTTCAACCTCTCCTGCCAAAGGAAACCACTGCCACCCAACTCATAGAAAACGATGATCCAACATACAAACTGCAGAAACGACCCGAGTGATCGTAAAAACCCTACATGTTTGAAAGAAACGTTCGAATAATTGTGACCAATGACCAGAGTGCTTATATAGGGTGATATAGAAATAAGCTGTTAATTATTGACGTTCATAATCAAAATTTTAAGCTCCTAACATGAACTGATTGTTGACTAAATCTAAACGTTACAAATCATCCTGTTTTTTCAACCCATTTTTGGGTTGATCTGTGCTATTTGAAATCATCTTGTAGATTCTAAGCATGTAGAAAACTTAGATTTCCTTCTTTTTTCAGGTTATTTTGAAAATTTTTCTACATGTATGATAAATTGACATTCATCATACAGGACGTGGAAAGAAATTCTGAATTGAGAAAAACCTAATCACGAGTCTGCTGAGGTCTAATAAAATAACAAGTTTCCATCGTTCAAGTTTGAACCCCTTGATTGGGTTAAAGTATTGAAAAGGAACATTCTCAGATATATTCATGAACACAAAAGAAATGGATATGTATATAAAGAAATACATTGAGAATTCGCATCCTCCATGTGATGAAAATAGCAATTTTTCACGGTTTATTCAACAGGAAACAACTACTTTCCTGGCTATATGTTTTGAGATTTACTCAGAAAATTGGAAACATTCATAAATAGAATAGAGATTTTATATATTTTTGTATCATCAAAAACAATTGCCCCATATAAACATAAATATCGTGTAACTATGAAAACATAATAAAATAATACGATTTCATGTTGAACACTGCTCTTCAACACTCTCCCTCAGTGATAACATCTAAAAATTGTTTAGTTAGTTTAGCTTCGTCAATGAATCTGCTATATTTTCTTTCGTTGGAATATAATGTATGTCCACATCCTTTTCAATGATTGGTTCTCTGACGTAGTGGAAATGAACATCAATATGTTTGCTCCTGAAATGCAGAATTCGATTCGATGAAATATGGATAGCTGCTTGATTATCACACAGCAAAAGACAGTGAAGATGATTTTTTATATTCCATATATGCCATATATTCTGCTTCGGTAGTAGAAACAGCAACGCATCAAAAGAGTTCGCATGAGATTCATCAGTGTGCATGACAAGCATTAGGTAGCGGAATATGTGTTGAACCATGTTCGAATGTTTGAGTGAAGGGTCTGAACTGAATTGCGACAGAACATTCACAGAATACCTTATATCAGGTCTAGTACTCATCGCAAGATATAACAGTGATCGAATTTTCGACTGGAATATTGTTTTCAGTTTGCTTCGCTTTAACATTGGCTTTTTCAGGTTTTGTTCCACTATCCATTGAGTTGATTTTGAATGACAATTTGACATGCCAAACTTGTCAAGGACTTTCATAATATACATTTCTTGAGTCAAAGCCACTCGATTTTCTGACCACATGGTTTGAAATGAAAGAAGATATCTTGGTATTCCTAAGGAAGTGACTTCGAAATTAGAGGTTAAAAGATTTTCGATTTTCTTGATGTTTATTTCATTAGATTCCAGAACTGATAGATCATCTACATAAATAGCTACTATTTGCTATCCATCATTGGATATAAACATACAGGGGTCTGCCGCTGATTGATTCAATTTGATATTCTTCAAAACAGAGATTAATTTCTGGTTCCATTGTCGGGAATATTGTTTGACACCATAAATACTCTTCTTCAAAAAACACACTCTCCCTGGTTCATCAACTGATCCATCTGGAATGTTCATGAATACTTCGAAATTAAGATCTCCATTCAAAAATGCAGTTTCTATATCGAATTGCCTTGCTATCATATCTCGATGTACACAGTGCGCTAGAAGAATTCTTATAGTATCGTATGTCAGGTTTATGATTCTCAAGAGATCATAATATAATAATTATACACCTCATAATTACTTTGTTGCACATTTTATTTATCAGTCTCCAGTTACAGTGAACTTCTTCATTCGGCCGACAACTACGTTAATGTTAATACGCCAGACAATACAATACAATCCTGTCAAGATATGGAACCATCAAAGTCAATATATATATAGGTGACACGGGACACTTGGAAACAAAACAAAACCACAGAACATAACCATAACAACTACTCATTAACAATGTTGCCAGAATGGTACATTCCTGACATCGTATCGGACCACTAAAGAGAATGTTTCATCATAGTCTATAATTCATCCTTTATTGCTTCAATCCATTTTTCTGAATCAGGGCTCAAGACTGCTTCAGAATATATTGAAGGTTCATCTAGAGCTATCTTGCAAAAATCTTCGTAAAATTTTGGAGTATGGCGATTCCTTTGACTTCTCCGAACTGTTAAATCAGTAGCAGATGTGTTTTCATCTCCAGATCCTGATTTTACATCTGAGAATTCAATTACTTCACTGATTTGTTCTTGAACATCTTTAGCTTCTGATGATCCTGTCAATGTTTCCGATTCTCCGTTACTTTTTTCTTGATTTTTTCTTTCAAATGGATGAAGGAAAACTACACCATCATCATTTTCAGTCGAAAATCTATAGTCCCTCGAAACAAGAACTGTCTTGCCAGTCCAGAAACGATACCAACCATTTTTAGGACAATAAGCCACCATTGCACCATCCATGGATGTCGTTCTTCTGCATTTATGTGAACATATGCTTTTTGACCAAAACATTTCAAATGAGGGATTTCAGGTTTTTTGCCAAAAAACATTTCGTATGAAATTCTTTGATGAAATGCATGAGCTAATCAATTCTTCACATAAGTTGCATGAGATATAGCTTCTGCCCAAAGAGACTGTGGGAGTTGAGAATCGATTAAACTTGTTCTGGACATGGATACCAATGTTCTATTTAAACGTTCTGCTAAGCCATTTGTTTCGTGAACCCTTGGGATAGAATTCTCAACCACTATGCCAAAAGATTTGAAGAAATCATCCAAGGACTTAGACTTTTTGAGAATTTTATCTGTTTTGCGTGTCTGACGTTCCATTTTTATTATCGTAGAGAAGAAATCGTGTATGACCAACCTCGCATGCCTGTCGCAAAGTGTGTCCAAAGCACTGGATAAGAGACAACAAGTTGACGTCGTTTATACGGACATGCAAAAAGCATTCGACCAAATTGATTTTTACATTCTCATCAATCGACTATCATCAGTGGGCTTTTCTGAAAGTTTAATCGAATTGTTTACTAGTTATCCCTTCGACAGGAAGCAATATGTCGAATATGAAAATTATCAGTCACCCCTATACACCCCTAGCTCGGGAGTTCCACAAGGTTCTAACTTAGGACCTTTATTATTCCTTTTCTTTATTGATGATTTAGCTAAAAAGATCAATTGCTCAAAACTTCTTTACGCCGATGACTTGAAGCTGTTCAAAGTTATTGAAGAATATTAAGATTGTCAAATCTTACAGAATGAAATCGACATAGTCTTCAATTGGTGCACGAGAAATCATTTACATTTAAATATTTCTAAATGTCATATCTTATCATTTTGAGGCCGGATATGCCACATTTTCATCATCAGAATCACAAACTTGATTGGTGTTTTCTGTTTTCTTCTTGTGCCAACAGTTTTGACTGGAATGACCTTTAAAGGCCTCCATAGACTTCGTTCTTGTTCGGCAGTTTTACCCGTTCAGGTAAGAATGTACGGGTAAATACGTACAACGATGGAGCACATACACTACATGTGAAAAGTGCTAGTTGGTGTTCCGAGCATGTGAACGAAAGTTGTGTTGAAGATGAAAAGAAGGGTGCGCATTTTAGCATTGGCGGCACTTGCCACTGCCAAAAAGAGAAAAATTCGTAAAACGTGGTGCAAAGAATGGTTGTTGAGAAGAAATGAATTGTCCCATACAAATTTATTGAACGAATTAAGATTGGAGCCGGAAGATTGGTTCAATTATCTGAGAATGGACGAGGAAACGTATCTTTATCTGTTGAAGTTAGTAACACCACTGATTATTAAACAGGATACTCATTTGAGAAAAGCAATAACTCCACATGAACGACTCACTGTTGCATTACGTTACATTGCAACGGGAAGAAGCTACGAAGACCTGAAATTCTCTTCAATTATATCGGCGCAAGCATTGGGTCACATTATACCAGAAACCTGTATGGCAATTTATACAGTGTTGAAAGCAGAGTATCTCAAGGTAAAAAAACAAATTAAAATTATATTAGATAAGTTCGAATAGTTTTAATAAGATAGAACAAATGAACATATATACTGCATTCAGAAACATGGAAACAATTTAATTAATACTCATTGTTATGGACACGGGAGCCAAAGTTTACATAGTATGTGCGTGAATCAGTATCAGAAGTCATTACTGGCCAATCGCTAGAGTCCTGAGGAACGACCGGTGGGAAGTGGGTACCATAGGTTCCCAAGGATGAGCTCCCTGATGATCGATTTTCAAGAACAGCAGCATTGTGGTTATTGAAAGTTATTCTTGTAAATTTATTTATATTTCCCAAGAAAGCTTCATATAACACGTCCATTATTAGTTTTTCGGTAACGATTTTGATTTCAGCAGGCAGCCTCCGAAGTTTATTTGCAATGTTTCGTCCTATAATGTCATCGTCGTCTTCAGGTTTATTCAGTTCAACTTCCAGTTGTTTCATGATGTCATCATGTTTTGTCTTTTTCACTTTCTTCGTATTAGGAATCGTTACCGGTACAGCTCCTCGACGGGCAAATGAAGTTCTTGGAAGAGGTCTTGTATGGTCCCCAACTTCTTCAATTGCCGTATCAGCAGGAGTTGAGTCATGTGATGAGTCTGCATCAATATCTGAATCAACCTGGAAAAAGACAATACGCTATAGCTATATGTTTGCAGAATGTTAAAAACAGTCCTATATTGTAGAAGGTATTGATAGATTCAGATTAAGGGCAACTTCTGATAGTTGGTTTCTAACAAATATTCATTCTCAATAACAGAGAATTCAATAATGATGTAGCCAAATTCAGGATAGTGTGACACGTGTTTCAACAAAACCAAGACCTAAGGTCTTATTTGTTATATCACTCACTGTATATCGCATAATTGGGTGTTTGTTGCAGTTTCCAAAAACGCAGGAGGAGTGGAAAGCTATTGCAAACAAATTTGAAGAGAAATGGAATTTCCCAAATTGCTTAGGAGCCGTTGATGGAAAACATGTACAAATCACAGCCCCCTACAATAGTGGGTCGTACTTTTGGAATTATAAAGGATTTAATAGTCTAGTGCTGTTAGCCATAGCAAATGCAGATTATGAGTTGATCATGGTGAACTTTGGTGTAAATGGTAGAGTATCGGATGGAGGAGTAATCGAAAATACATTATTTTATGAGAAACTCAGAAATGGTACACTTCATCTGCCGCCCTCTACGATTCCAATACGTGGGACAACTCCATTCCCATTTGTATTCATTGGAGATGAAGCTTTCAGCCTAAGAAAAGATTTTTTAAAACCGTATAGTCAAAAGACGTTAACCCCACATACAAGAATTTTCAATTACCGACTATCTCGAGCTCGCCGAATTATAGAAAATGTATTCGGAATAATGGCAGCACGGTTTAGAGTGTTTCATGTAGCCATACCTTTGAACTTGGAAAATACTGAAAAAGTTGTAATGGCTTGTTGTGTGCTTCACAATTTTTTAAGGCGACACTGCGCAAGTACTTATTCCCCATCACCATGTTTTGATATTGAACATACACAGACAGGAGATCTCGAAGTAGGTCTACGACCCCCACCTAATACTTTGACAGATTTTAATATTGGACGCTCGAGAAATGCTTCGCAGGATGCAAAACGTGTTCGTGAAGAATATGTCAAATACTTCAATAACGAAGGTTCTGTTTCCTGGCAACATCGATTCGTGTGATTAACAAATAGAGAAACAAATCCCATTAATGCACTTCCTGTATTAACAATGAATGTAAAAATATATATTATTACATTATCGACTTTTTTTAATATACTCATTACAATTTGAGCATAGGGATCACCCCAAACAACCCCCATGTTTATGCTCAAATTTGAATCACCCTGTAGGTACACTCACCTGCGATTGCCTTGAAGTACTCATCTGCATCTTCTCAGTAGATTCAGTCATGTTTGAAATACTGTCCCTAGCTATTTCTTGATCGCTTAAAAAGAGGAGGTGTTCGTAGTACCATAAATGAGGTACATAGACATCATCAGCACCTGTTCCTGTAGTCTTCGATGCTTTCACTTTTTTCGCTTCTTTACGGAAACATCCACGCATAGAATCTAATTTCTTCACCACCGTTTTTTTAGTTGCAGATGGCTCGACTTCTTGCAGTTTTACGACCATTTCTTCATAGGCTTTATTTTTTTTGACGCGGTCACTATATTCGCTTGATTTAATTTGCCATAAACACGGATGGCTTCTATAAAGTTCTATGAATTCCATTAAAAACTCTTTATTCATTTGACGTAAATCCATTTCGACACCACTGTAACCAACTGACACGCAAAACCGTCTCATTAACATACACTACGGACTTGTCGAAACCTGCAAAACGGTTCGGGTAAAATTTCAAGCAGTGGCAATCTTTTTACTCGTCGGGTAAGACTGTCCGTTCTCAGGCATACACTATCCGTTTTGCACGTACAGTTTGGAACGTTCGGTTAAAACTGTCGTTTTTACCCGTAGTCTATTGCTGGCTTAAACCACTTTTTGTTCTCTTTGCAAAAATAACATTCCAGAGTCTGTCATTTTGGTTTTCTCTCCTTCATATTGCTCAAGAATGCTTCATTTTCTTCAACTGCAATTGAGGCCGAAGACAATTCCATGAGACGAGAACAAACATCATCATATGTGAGATTCTCTTCAGTTTTCAAATTATCCACTATATTGTCAAGTTCCTCTGGCAGTGTGGTCAAAAACAGTGATCCTTTTGCTTTGGTGTAACTAACTATAGTGGACGAAATGCGGCTTCCAAACTATTCTCATCATTTCCATTGGAAGTTTTCTGCTGTTCTTTCGACAAGTCGTGATATATAAATTGGTATATCAAATTTTGTGTTACATTTGATTCCAACAAAAGATTTCACTGAAGCATGCAAGGAGTATTCACATTTCTTATCACAGATGTCATTCAGAGCTTTCCACATTTGACTTGCTTGGGTATAACACGTTATTTGGTTCACAATATCCGAATCGACGTTGAACAGAATAAACGCTCGTGCCAAGGAATGTCGATATCTCCAATCTTCACACTTTGATGCATACTCTCTGGCATCTAACGGATCTGTTGGTGCTGGTTCTAAAGCTGGATTTTCCTCTTGACCAGTAGTTAGTTTATATAGGTTGGTTAAGACCATTGTCTTTCAAGAATGAAAATTCGATTTTCCATGTAATTTTGAAAATTTTGCCATTTTTCTTGACTTTGACAACTTTCATGCGGGGTATTATTCTGATGTACTATTTTCACTCAATTTTGTTTTGCTTTTTCCTAATGTGCTGTAGCATGTAAATTTTCATTACTGTATATTTTGTCTGATTCTATAATATTCTGTAATGCTGAGCACATCTGACAGGATATTTTGTCACAATAACATGGTTAACATTTTTCAATAACATAAATTGAACTCAATCTGCTTCATATTATTTAATTATTCTCAAACCTGATATGTGGATACACACCTGAGATTTCACACTGTACATAAAATAAAAATACAATTTCTATAAATACGTTGATATCTCTTGCTATATCTGCTTTGTTGTGATCCAAGTAGAAGGATGATTCGGACGGTTTTTACAGGAACTTATCTGAAAGAGATAAATAATATAAAGTAATATGAAATACCAATTCAGAGACATTCTCATACTCACTTGTCACACTACTTTTTCCACTTGAAACTTCATCACAGTAGGACGATAGGTATTGGATTTTCCAGGAACGCTGATGCGGATGGTTTCACTAGGAATCGACCATGGTGAATCAATTAACTTCGTTTGGCATTATTTTCTTGATTGATGCATTTGATAAATTCAGGTTGATGTTTTGATCTTGTTGATCTGTTATTTCGCTTTACGTCAATTAGCTGTCGGTCATGACACCATGTCAACAGTGTCAAACTTGTCATGCGCCAAACGCCGATTCGGATTGATATGTCCTTAGATCATCATCGTCGAACCAACAAGACGAGTATTTGTGAAGAAAGGTGTGACGTCATTTTGGTCATCAATTCTGATTGGTTCAGATAGACATCTGGGAAGAATCAAGTCTCTGGAGGGAGTAGCGATAACGTCTTTTATTTTGGATATTCAAATTTTCCGCCAATTTGAAAAGCAGAAACTGTTAAGTTGTTCTCGAGGTTTCTGGAAATTTGGAGAAGGGATTTCCTTTCTGGTCGTGAGACAAGAGCTCACTTCAGAAAATTCTTCGTGGTGGTCAAGTGCCATTTTTGTGGTGTGAACCGGCTTCTGAAGTCCTGTACCGCCTGGCGTTCTGGATCACATCAGGATATCCTGGATTTGTTGCTGATCTATAAGGACTGCTGGACTCTACAGATTCTTCTGGTTTTGGTTTAAGAGGCAGGATCTTCATGGTTCATCACCCAGGCAGTCACGTGCCTACCTTCATCGTCATTTCAATCCCTAACCCTTCATAGAAGGTGAGTCTCGCATTATTACGTCTTTTCTCTCTGCCAGTCCAGAAATTCAGAACCTCATTTTCATGAAATATTTAAGGGTTTTTTCACCGGGAGTTTTCTACCGGGAGTTCTACAACGGGAGTTATCCTACCAGGAGCACTATTCTTCCCAGGAGTCATTGCTCGACCAGGATCTGTTAATTCTACAAGGCCTTTGGTGGCTATATAGTAGTCTGGAATCTTGAATCTGGATATCGTCCCCTGTTTGTTCCTGATGATGGATTTTCAAGGTGGAAATACGACAACTCTGTCAAGCTCATCTGACATCCAGGGATGTGAAGTCAGCACCCCGCTCTTTGCCAATCTTGCCCTCAGAAGCTTCATTTGGTAGCACTGAAGCCATTTATTGCTACTCTGGATAACTGGTGTAGGACACACCATACAGGTTTTTGACATAAAAATATATTTTTATTTTTCATTTTCATTCACTCATAATGCCCATTGCTAGTGTGTATAATGGACCATTTTTAAATCATAGCCAGGTCATAAATTGATGAAATCACACATGAAAGGTATGTACTTCCCCTCCACATAGTATACTATGCGCTGGTAGAATTCCTCCACATTTAATATTTTTTTGAAATCTGCTATGAATATAAAACGTCCTTACAGGAGCTCTTGATTTTTCAAGTACAATATAAGGTTGGTTTATACATATTTTCATCCACATAATAGCAGGCAACAGTATATTTTCCTAACAGGAAATGAGTATCTAATATTTTTGATATGCATATTTGTCAAAACCTGTGATATAATATATGAGTCCTATCATCATAATTAAATGTTTTGGGTATTGTATATGACTGTTTCATTTGTTTATTGACATGACACTCCAACTCACAACATCTCTATAAGGTAAATTCAGGTCTTTCAGTCTGGGATAACAACTAATATTATTCATTATCTGGTTGCTCAACTTTCCAGGTAACTTTTCTTTTGAATTAAAAGTTGCAGTGGCGCCCCATCTTTTTTGTTTAACCTTATGATTGCTAGATAACTGAAATTTTGCTATTTTAACTCATTTTGATAACTCGAACCCATAGTGCCTACTGACGAAGAGCTGCCGTTCGCAAATGCACCTATTTTTCATAAAAGTAGGGCTGCAAAGATGACGTCCGAACGTGGGGGCCCGAGTTTTTAGTTAGGTTATTAGTAATCAACAGTTGTGAGTGTCTTGTTGATGAATGAATAAAATATTTATGGTTTGGAGACAGCTGATAGCTTGACGGAGAGCCAGGAGTTGTTTTTACCACATTTTGTTTTGGTAGGTGAAAAATTTATGGGTTTTTATGAACTGAATGGTGAGTATACACATATCAGGTTTCATAATATTTGAGAATCCAGCTTTGTGATTTAAGATTTGATTAAATTAGCTGATGCAGACAGTGCTTCAGACAATACCACGTACAGTGTTGCCACATTTAAATTATTTCCTTAGAAGTTGGAACAACAGTTTTGATATTTGATTTTGAACTGATTCAAAATGGATCAAAATTTTAAAGCTAATCACTTGCTGCAGGCTGAACTGAATTATGAGTTGAGAATTCGAGGTGTAATTTCTGAACGGAATCAAGATGAAAAACGTAAAATTCTTGGAAGACTTCTGTTTAAAGAAAAACAAAGTGGTACGAATGTAATGACTTTAGTTGATGAAGCTTATAACTTTGATACAGAGCGAGTAGAAATTCAGTCCACTTTAGATTCTATTAAATCACTTATTGAAGGTTTTGAAGGTCCTTCATCAGATTCTGTTCACAAAAGAGGAACCTCTAGAATAAATCATATCAGTTTTCGCATAAACAGAATTTAGTTACAGCGGGAAGATTTAAATTATAGGGACGTATTGAATTTCAAGAATGAAGCTTATGCTACAGCCCTGCAATTTGATGCTGAATTAAATGAGAATGTTCAGGATGATGATGTTAATGTCACTATTTTAACACCACAAGCTAGTGCTTCTACTACTGCTAACACCTTTAGTAATACAATTGTGAATTCTCATAAGTCAGTTCCTGTCTATAAATTGAATATTCAATTTGATGGTGAACCAAAAAATCTCCTTTCATTTATTGAACGCATAGAAGAAGTAGCTCAGGCAAGGCATGTTAGTAAAGCTGAACTTTTCGAATCTGCTAGTGACTTATTCAGTGGTAAGGCTACATTTTGGTTCAGACAAATCAGAACACAAGTTAATAGTTGGGAAACTTTGGTTATAAAATTGAAAAAGGATTTTTTGATGTCAGACTTTGATGATGAAGTGTGGAACCAAATAAAATCACGAAAACAAGGAAGAAATGAACCTGTAGTAATTTTCATAGCTTGTATGGAAACTTTATTCAGTAGACTCAGTCGTGGAGCCGCAGAGCTCACTAAAGTCAAATATATTAAAATGGGACTACAGGGTGAATACCTTAAAAGACTTGCACTTAGTGATATTGATAGTGTTTCTACCTTGAGTACACTTTGTAAAAAGCTTGAAGAAGCTGATATTCTTAGCTTGGCATCTGGTTCACAGTCACATCAGTATCAGAAACCTTTTCAATGTATGATTGATCCTGAGTTGACACATTTTTCAGATACCCTTTCAAGTTCTCAAACTTCTCGCAGTGATCAGAATTTTCAGAGGAATTTCCAACCTCGGAAGCGAAATTTCAACAATAAGAAATTGAATAAAAATGTCAGTACAAATAAACAAGTTAATGTTACTAGTTCAAATGCAAACTCATCAAGTTCATCGGTATTATGTTGGAGGTGATTACAACCAAACCATACCTTCAGGAACTGTAGAGCTACTGACAATATCATCAAGAAATTTTGTTTTAAATGCGGTTGTGCAGATGTAACTTCAAGGGAATGTACAAAATGTCAGGGAAACTAGTAAGGGAGGTGAAGCATTACGACTCTTGTTTCCCTCCATTATTTAAAAGAGTCAACCCAATTTCAAGATCAAATTTTTTCAATCCCAAGGAATGGAATGATTGGAAAAAGACTGTTAGAGATTTTTATAAAAATTATGTTTTCCATAAAAATTTTAATGTCGCACCTCTTTTTGTACAGAAGTCACGTGACCATATATTTCTGTAAAAATTTTTGATCAGAAGGTAGTTTGTCTTTTGGACAGTGGTGCCAATGTTTCGGTTTGTGGTAAAAAATCAGTAGATTTACTGAAAAAACTTAATCTGAAATGGAATAAATCCTTTTTGAAACATGTGACAACAGTTGATGGAACTGAACGGGAAGTCAAGGGTGCTGTTGATCTACCAGTTTGTGTAGATAACATTGTTCAGGTTGTTCCTACTATAGTAGTGCCTTCACTGCCCCACTCAATTATTTTTGGAAGCGATTTTTGCAATCAGTTCAAGATCAAGATCGACTTCAAAAATAGGATTTGGAATGTGCATAGTGCAGTAACGCATAATTCTATACAGGTTGTCTCTAGTCATGTTAAAGAGATTGAAACTTCAGATTCAAGTAATTTGTCAGATTTATCTCCTTCAGAGAGTGTTCAAGCAGAACAAATTATAGAGCATTTTAAAGAAATTAGCAGTGAAAGTCGTATTGGTCTTACAGATAAAATTAAAATGACAATTGACACTGGTGATTCAAAGCCATTTCGAGTTAAGCAGTACCTCATGTCACCATTTATGTTGAAAATTTTGAATAGAGAACTTGATGACATGCTGAAGTTAAAGGTGGTTGAACCATCTCAGAGTCCCTATAATAGTCCAGTCCTCTTAGTAAAAAAGTCATCCGGTGAGTACAGATTTTGTTTTGACGGGAGAAAATTCAATGAAGTAACTAAGCACGATAGCTATCCACTACCTCGCATAGACAGAATTTTGAATTTGCTCAGAGATGCAAAATACATCTCAAGTATTCTACGCAAAGCTTTTTGGCAAATCCCTCTGGATGTGTCGTCACGTGAGAACACATCATTCAGTGTGCCTGGTAGGGGATCTTTTCAATTCACAGTCATGCCATTTGGCTTATGTAATAGTGCTCAGACTCAGCAGAGGCTCTGTGACGCTCTATTTGGACCTAAGTTTGAACCACATATTTTCACATATCTGGATGATATAATTATTACTTCAAAAACTTTTGATGAACATGTATCACTTCTTGCTGAGGTAAAGAATATTTTAGAAAATGCAAATTTAACAGTAAATATAAAAAAATGTGAATTTTTTAAAACATCCCCCAAGTATCTTGGTTATGTTATTGATAGAGAAGGACTCCGCACAGATACTGATAAAGTAGCAGTCATGGTCAATTATTCTCGCCCTACCACCAGTACTGAAATCAAACGTTTTATCGGAATGTGTTCATGGTATAGAAGATTCATCGCAAATTTTTCAAGTTTGATCGCACCTATCTCAGGCCTCCTCAAAGGGAAAAAGAAGGGGCAACCAATAACTTGGTCTCCAGAGGCGGAAGATGCTTTCATCCGTGTTAAAAATGCTTTGATATCGTCTCCTATACTAAGTTCACCAGACTATGATCAACCTTTTGTAATACAGTGTGATGCCAGTGATTATGGTATTGGAGTTGTTTTGACTCAGAATATTGATTCACAAGAAAGAGTTATAGCTTATGCTTCTTGTTCCTTATCTCGTGCAGAACGTAATTATACTGTGACGGAAAGAGAACTTCTCAGTTTGATATTTTTGATAGATAAATTTCGACTTTATGTAGAAGGCACAAAATTCAAAGTAATCACTGACCACAGTAGCCTTTTGTGGATCAACAATCTCAAGGATCCTTGTGGAAGACTTGCTAGGTGGGCTGTGAAGCTCAGACAACATAATTTTGAATTAATTCATAAGCCCGGAGCTTCAAATGTCTTACCTGATTTTCTGTCCAGAATTCCTCCTAGTGATTTGCCTGATGATGATCAAGAAATTTTGTTGATAGACATAAAGGCCGAAATATCGGATAAATGGTACACTTCACTTAAGGGGAGAATTTTAGAGAAACCTGAACTGTTTCCACAATGGAAAGTTTCAGGAAATTTGCTTTATCAAATTTATTCCCTCAAAGGGCATAATTCAAACTAATGAAAAAGAATGGAAGACCGTTGTTCCTAAGTCCCAGAGGAATGATGTTATTAGAAACTCTCATGATCCACCCACATGTTCACATTTCGGTTTTTACAAAACTTTTAGTAGAATTCAGGAGAATTATTATTGGCCAAAGATGCGCCCTGATATTTTGAGATACATTCGTCAATGTAAAGTTTGTCAATCACGAAAGTTAACTAACACCTCACGTTTAGGTTTAATGGGCTGTGAAAAGCAGGTAAACTTTCCTTTTCAAGTCCTTGCCGTTGATCTTATGGGACCATTTCCTCGATCACCCCGTGGATTTACATATTTACTCGTAATTTGAGACTGGTTTTCGGAATATACCATTCTATGTCCCCTAAGAGACGCGACAGCACCAAACATAGTTAAATTTCTAGAAAATCAAGTGTTTTTAGTATACGGTGTACCTCAGATTATCATTGCGGACAATGGTACCCAATTCGCAGGGAAAATCTTTAAAAAGTATACGTATAAAGTAAAAATTTGGTTTACGCCTCGCTATTCAGCGCAGTGCAACTTTGTTGAACGTAATAACAAGACAGTTGAACAAGCAATACGTAGCTATATAGTTGAACATAAGGATTGGGACAAAGAGTTATCTAAGATACAATTTGCTATCGCTACATCTGTACATGAAGTGCATAATTATACCCCAGCATTTTTGAATTTTGCTAGAAATATTCCTCACTCAGGTAACTATTATAGTAATATATCTGATACATTAGGGATAGAGTTAAATCCTCGAAGTAGATCTGAGTTAGTAGAAAATATTTCTAATTTAGATACAATTTTTAAAGAAGTAAAGAATAAATTGCATCAGGCTTACCAACGAAATTCACGAGCATATAATTTGAGAAAGAAAGATTTTTCTTTTAACATTGGAGATAAAGTTTGGCGTCGAAACAAGGTACTTTCAGAAGCTGCAGTAAAATTTAGTTCAAAACTAGCACCCAAATATGTTTTGTGTGTAGTTAAAAGAAAGGTTTCACGTTTAGTTTATTCTCTGGGATATGAGAATGGTAGTCCAGCAGGAGACTGGCATATTAAGGATTTGAAACTTTGTTTTGGGTCTAACTCGGACATTTCTGTCGGTTAGTTTTTTTGAGATTTTTTGAGATATATTGTCGAAAATTGTTTTGAAAATTTTTGAACTTTTTTGGAAGTTCCTAGGAACTTTTTGGTAGCTACCGTGAATGTGAAAGTTCACAAAAAAACCCTTGGAATGTTCTATATTGTGACATTCAATATTTTGTATTTAGTATTTCGAATTTTTTTGAAATTTGAAAATTCAGCCCCTGAATTGAAACTGTTAGATTGCAACAGTTTTCAATTTTTCTCATTGCTGACGAGTAATGAGATTTTCCTTTTTGTAAAGTATTCAGAGTTAGTTATGTAAATATTATGTAAATATCTCTGTTCCGGATGATTTTGGATAGACTTTCCCGATTTTGTAAATTTACTCGATTATGAATTTTACCGACTTAGACTTCCCGATCGTGACCTCCCTTAGGATGTTTAGTACGCATAGCTACTACCCCAAGTTAATCCCTGAATAGAGGTATGCATTTGATCTTCAAGGTCACATTTTTTGGGCTAAGCGCTGGTTATCCCTGGAATTGTTCCTAAAGCTACCTGAACTTGGACATGTTCCCAGCTAGTGATTCTATCACGGCAGTAACATCGCTGTTTTTTCATTTTTGCCACTGGTTATGTGGACAGTCATAACCTGTGATGGTCCATGCACTACTCCACCTTAAAGTTTTGGAAGTGATCAGCACTTTTGATGCTGATACTTCACATTTGCTGTGGAATATTCTTCAATTTTTGATACTTATATTTTCCACAGTATTTTTGAGTGAATTTTGAAAAGCCAAGAGCTATTTTTTGTCTGTAGGGACCTTGGAAGCGTAGGGGTCGTGGACAAACACGTGATGTGGGTCGTCATAGTTGTCTCATGACAGGTTGGGCTGACGAGATGTATGTCTTTTTGAATTTTTGTTTAGGCGGGTTCAATGGGCATATTTCTCGAAAGTACCGCTCTTTTGCTTTTGCTCTTGAGTAGTCTCTAGGGATGACCTAACTCTACGTGAATGGGAATACTCCCGAACGTTTTTTGTTTAATCTTTTTGTTTCAGGTTTGGCCTGTTTAAGGTTGGTGGCCGTATGTCACCCCAGTTGAGTAGTGTACAGCTGGTTAAATCAAAATTTCTTTTTTGTTTCCACCTTGGGATTCCTTAGTGAGTTGCCTTCGTTCTTTTAGGAGTTGACATCTCACTGATTGATTCTGAATGCAATTTCAATATTTGGATACTGATATTCGTCTCGGTGATCTGAAGTACTTATCCCTCTGTGTCCATTGTTGATATTGTGATTTTTTTGAAAATTCAAATCACTCCAGATTCAAATTTTTTCTTGGGAGAGAGGTGATGTAGCATGTAAATTTTCATTACTGTATATTTTGTCTGATTCTATAATATTCTGTAATGCTGAGCACATCTGACAGGATATTTTGTCACAATAACATGGTTAACATTTTTCAATAACATAAATTGAACTCAATCTGCTTCATATTATTTAATTATTCTCAAACCTGATATGTGGATACACACCTGAGATTTCACACTGTACATAAAATAAAAATACAATTTCTATAAATACGTTGATATCTCTTGCTATATCTGCTTTGTTGTGATCCAAGTAGAAGGATGATTCGGACGGTTTTTACAGGAACTTATCTGAAAGAGATAAATAATATAAAGTAATATGAAATACCAATTCAGAGACATTCTCATACTCACTTTTCACACTACTTTTTCCACTTGAAACTTCATCACAGTAGGACGATAGGTATTGGATTTTCCAGGACCGCTGATGCGGATGGTTTCACTAGGAATCGACCATGGTGAATCAATTAACTTCGTTTGGCATTATTTTCTTGATTGATGCATTTGATGAATTCAGGTTGATGTTTTGATCTTGTTGATCTGTTATTTCGCTTTACGTCAATTAGCTGTCGGTCATGACACCATGTCAACAGTGTCAAACTTGTCATGCGCCAAACGCCGATTCGGATTGATATGTCCTTAGATCATCATCGTCGAACCAACAAGACGAGTATTTGTGAAGTAAGGTGTGACGTCATTTTGGTCATCAATTCTGATTGGTTCAGATAGACATCTGGGAAGAATCAAGTCTCTGGAGGGAGTAGCGATAACGTCTTTTATTTTGGATATTCAAATTTTCCGCCAATTTGAAAAGCGGAAACTGTTGAGTTGTTCTCGAGGTTTCTGGAAATTTGGAGAAGGGATTTCCTTTCTGGTCGTGAGACAAGAGCTCACTTCAGAAAATTCTTCGTGGTGGTCAAGTGCCATTTTTGTGGTGTGAACCGGCTTCTGAAGTCCTGTACCGCCTGGCGTTCTGGATCACATCAGGATATCCTGGATTTGTTGCTGATCTATAAGGACTGCTGGACTCTACAGATTCTTCTGGTTTTGGTTTAAGAGGCAGGATCTTCATGGTTCATCACCCAGGCAGCCACGTGCCTACCTTCATCGTCATTTCAATCCCTAACCCTTCATAGAAGGTGAGTCTCGCATTATTACGTTTTTTCTTTCTGCCAGTCCAGAAATTCGGAACCTCATTTTCATGAAATATTCAAGGGTTTTTTCACCGGGAGTTTTCTAGCGGGAGTTCTACAACGGGAGTTATCCTACCAGGAGCACTATTCTTCCCAGGAGTCATTGCTCGACCAGGATCTGTTAATTCTAGCCTTTGGTGGCTAAATAGTAGCCTGGAATCTGGAATCTGGATATCGTCCCCTGTTTGTTCCTGATGATGGATTTTCAAGGTGGAAATACGACAACTCTGTCAAGGTCATCTGACATCCAGGGATGTGAAGTCAGCACCCCGCTCTCCGCCAATCTTTCCCTCAGAAGCTTCATTTGGTAGCACTGAAGCCATTTATTGCTACTCTGGATAACTGGTGTAGGACACACAATACAGGTTTTTGACATAAAAATATATTTTTATTTTTCATTTTCATTCACTCATAATGCCCATTGCTATTGTGTATAATGGACCATTTTTAAATCATAGCCAGGTCATAAATTGATGAAATCACACATGAAAGGTATGTACAGGGTGGGCAAAATTGGGCGTTTTCACCGCCTATCTCAATAACTAGAGGAGTTATCGAAGAACCGATATACATGTTCTGGGTTCGATTTTTGAGAAACCTTGAATGGCACAATCAAAATTTCGATATCTTCATTCGTTTCAGAGATACAGGGGGAAATTGAAAATTTGCCGATTTCGATTTTATTTTCTGACCACGTTACGGTGAGAGGTATCAAAAAATTTCAAACGTATATTTATACAGTATGATGCGTGGAATCCATTGGCATCATCAGAAATTTTAAACAGGGTGACGTTGAAAAGATACGGCAGCCAATTATGTTTTTTATAATGGAACACCCTGTATATTTTGGCACTGTTGAATAGTCCCAAGCGTTCTCATTACAAATATATATATAACCCTACCTTTTCCTTCCACAACTTCAGATATATTCGCAAAAATATATTAAGTGTGTCACATTTCTTATGGTTACTCCCCCGTATCTTCTGTAAAAATAATTGAGGTAGGATTCAAAAATTCGCAACTGTCAGAAAGATACAAACGATACACTCATGAAGTCATGGACCAAGTGGGATCATCTCCAATGATAACACTGCTCGCCAGCAGCTATGGAATCATCGATATTTCTGGATAATGCTATCAACAGGCAGAATCGAGGTTGAAAATGACACTCTGTATATATTCACCAAATGTGGAAAATAAATATCATAAAGAATGTTATTTCCAGACAAATGGATATTTGGTGAGAAATAAAATGGGAAATTATTCGATTTAATATCATTGTTATCAAGACATTTGAGATACAGAAATAATACCAATAATTTACTCAATTAGAAAATCAGAAGGTTGCGTTGAAAAATATAGCCTTATAGAAGATGTCCAAATTCCAGATACAGAACAATTTTTTTCATGGAACACCCCGTATATTTTGGCAGAGCTGGAAAGTTCCCGTTTCAATTTCAAATATATATCTTATTTATTATCTCTTTGAACGCAAAAATATTAAGGCATACTAGAAAAAATGGGCAAAGTATCATATTCAGGCATTCTGCCAGACAGTTGCGAATTTTTGAATCCTACCTCAATTATTTTTACAGAAGATACGGGGGTGTAACCATAAGAAATGTGACACACTGAATATATTTTTGCGAATATATCTGAAATTGTTGAAGGAAAAGGTAGGTGTATATATATATTTGTAATGAGAACGCTTGGGACTATTCAACTATGCCAAAATATACGGGGTGTTCTATTAGAAAAAACATAATTGGCTGCCGTATCTTCTCAACGTCACCCTGTATAAAATTTCTGATAATGCCAATGGATTCCACGCATCATACTGTATGAATATACGTTTGAAATTTTTTGATACCTCTCACCGTAAAGTAGTCAGAAAATAAAATCGAAATCGGCAAATTTTCAATTTCCCCCTGTATCTCTAAAACGAATGAAGATATCGAAATTTTGATTGTGTCATTCGAAGTTTCTCCAAAATCGAACCCGGAACATGTATATCGGTTTTTCGATAACTCATTTGGTTATTGAGATAGACGGTGAAAACGCCCAATTTTGCCCACCCTGTACTTCCCCTCCACATAGTATACTATGCGCTGGTAGAATTCCTCCACATTTGATATTTTTTTGAAATCTGCTATGAATATAAAACGTCCTTACAGGAGCTCTTGATTTTTCAAGAACAATATAAGGTTGGTTTATACATATTTTCATCCACATAATAGCAGGCAACAGTGTATTTTCCTAACAGGAAATAAGTATCTAATATTTTTGATATGCATATTTGTCAAAACCTGTGATATAATATATGAGTCCTATCATCATAATTAAATGTTTTGGGTATTGTATATGACTGTTTTATTTGTTTATTGACATGACACTCCAACTCACAACATCTCTATAAGGTAAATTTAGGTCTTTCAGTCTGGGATAACAACTAATATTATTCATTATCTGGTTGCTCAACTTTCCAGGTAACTTTTCTTTTGAATTAAAAGTTGCAGTGGCGCCCCATCTTTTTTGTTTAACCTTATGATTGCTAGATAACTGAAATTTTGCTATTTTAACTCATTTCGATAACTCGAACCCATAGTGCCTACTGACGAAGAGCTGCCGTTCGCAAATGCACCTATTTTTCATAAAAGAATGGCTGCAGTGCTTCTGGGCCCATAACCTTTTGAGATTAACTCAAGAAGTTGGAAAAATTCATAAATAGAATAGAGATTTTATAAATTCTTGTATCATCAAAAACAATTGACCCATATGAACATTAATATCGTGTAACTATGGAAACATAATAGAATAAAACAATTTCATGTTGAACACTGCTCTTCAAAAATATGCCACGATGAATATTCAATTACATCTATTGAACATATATAATTCAATGTTCGACGTGGCAAATAGCCAGGAAAGTAGTTGTTTTCTGTTGAATATTCAGAATTACATTATATGCATATCTTTATATAAAGGAGAATGCGAATTCTCTACTTCAGAAGATTTTGTTTTCAAATTCTCATCGTGTGTTCAATAGATTCAATATTATTTTACTTGGTTCTTTGGGATTTTCTCTCCTCGTTTCTATAAAATAAAAGTATTCGTATTATTTCAATATATTTGTAGAGGGACAAATCAGATGATTTGCCCCAAAATGTCACTGCGTTTAACAAATTTTTCTATCAGGGAGTCTAAAAGAAAAATCCAGTAGCTTGTCAGTGACAATTTGTTTGAAAAAATTTTTGAAGGAAAGAAATATAGATATATTGAAAAAATATCGAATTTGTACTTATCTTTGGACGTTTCGGGACCGATTCTGCTCCCGTTCTCAACATGTAAATGCAAATTATTTTTCTTTGAAATTTTTGCTGCGTATAGTTTGACACTTTTCAATGTCATACTGATGTTGGCATATGAATGAGTGATTTTAGTCTACAAATGAGTTACAGGATGTTTTCATTAATTGATCTTGAATCTACCATTTTCATGTTCAGTTTTCAGTAGTGAATACCATGTTCTATCAATATCAACTGAACAGGAAGCAATGCTATTGTCTCCGTTCAGAAGAATGCAAGCGGATTCCTTTATTTTTCTTTTTTGTTTGTTATCTTCCTTTCCTATGATTTTGATATTATTCCACTGTGCCATATGTTGTCCATCTTCAGTGAGGATATGTTCAGTTAGCTTCGATTTATCGATATGTCTTTTCTTGATATTGTACTTGTGTTCTTTTGTCCTTACTGAGAGAGGTCTCTTCGTTTCACCTGTATAATACTTTCCACAAACACAAGGTATACTATAAATACAATTTTTTGATGATTGTTCTTCATTTTTTGGCTTTGTTTGAGTTAGAATGGATCTCATTGTATTTTCAGTTTTGAACACAGTTTTCACTTGGAACTTATCACCAACACGTTTTATTTTTTCAGATATGCCGGGAATGTACGGTATTATATTCGTCGTTATTGATGGTTGTTTTTGTTGTGGTGTATTTTGTTTGTTTTCAATTTTGTGAATCGTTCTATCAATGAAGTTCCTTGGATATGAGTTAAGTTGAAGAACATCTCTGATGTGGTGGATTTCGTTATTGAAAATTTGTTGGTTAGATGATATTGATTTGGCTCGATCATGAAGTGATCTGATTATTCCTTTTTTGATAGCTTTCTGATGATTTGATTGAAAATTGAGGTATCTGTTAGTATGAGTCTTCTTACGATATACACTTGTTAAGAAAACATTGTTTGATTTTTTGATAAGAACATCTAAAAATGGTAACTGATTGTCAGATTCAATTTCCAAAGTGAACTTTATAGTAGGTTCTGCATTGTTTACATGATCTAGAAAATTATCTAGTTCTATAAGGGTATGTGGCCAAATTATGAAGATGTCATCTACGTATCTCCACCACGTTTTTGGTTGTTTTTCGTAATTTTTAATAACGTTTTCTTCGAAATTCTCCATAAATATATTGCTCAAAATTGGAGATAGTGGTGAGCCCATAGCCATGCCAAAACTCTGTTGATAAAACTCATCATCCAATTGAAAATATGTAGTTTTTAGGCATAATTCCAAAAATTCCAAAATTCCTTCGATACTCAGATTGGTTCTCTCAGTAAGAGTTTCATCATCTTCTAATTTATGTTTCACTATTTGTAAAGTTTTATCTATAGGAACATTTGTGAATAAACTCACTACATCAAAACTAACAAGAGTGTCATTTATATCCAATGTGATATCGTTCAATTTTTCTAAGAAATGAGGAGTATTTCTAATGAAACTCTCACTCTTACCTGATATAGGATTGATAATATTCAAAAGAAATCTTGCTAAATTTTGACATGGAGATCCAATTGAACTCACTATTGGTCTCAATATTAGTCGTGGCATATAGCCAGGAAAGTAGTTGTTTTCTGTTGAATAAACCGTGAAAGAATTGATATTTTCATCACATGAAGAATGCGAATTCCCAATGTATTCCTTTATATTCATATCCATTTTTTTGTGTCCATGAATATATCTGAGAATATTCCTTTTCAATATTTTGAAAATATTCAATAAGGAGGAAAAAGTTGGGACACCTTTTCTACTCACATTGATCACACCAATGGGGAGCCCTGATTATTTAAGTGATATTATGCACTCGAAGTTTACCATATAGCCGTGATTTACCATTCGAAAATCTCCTTCATAAATGAATATCTTAGAACCTGTCCCTTGGCCTAATGCTGAAACCCTCGTTGAAACATGTCCACCCCAGTGCAGGGTCTCACAGAGTATTTTCTTGTTTCTTTGGTATGTTACTCCTATCGACACAATCAATGAACTCCAGACTATTTTAGGATGGGTATGTTTGTTACTGTTTGATATTTTTAGCAAACTAATGATTTTTTTGTGTACCTATCTGAATTCGAAAGTTTCAGAATTCTTCTGTACTCTCCTTCCTGTAGGACAGTTTGCCTTGTTTTTTTATTTTCATAAAATTTTGCAAACTGAATTTTTTTGATGGCAAATCTTGATTTATACAAAACTATATTCAACTCATGAAAATCATGGAAAGTTCTATAATGGTTCCTTGATCCTTCTGGGCGGCAATTGAGTTAATACAGTGTTTCTTTCTATTTGATAACTGTATTTTTTAGTGTAGTCTCAATTACCACAGATTCAACTAAATTCATGAAAATATATGATAAAATGCCTTCCAGATGACCTACAAAAGATATAGAACTTTTTCCTGTACATTCTTGAGTAGGTTATTTTTGTAAATATAATGCAGTGCCTCCCAGGTGACCTAAAGAAGATATAGAATTTTCTCCTGTATATTCATGAGTAGATTATTTTTGTAAAAAATAAGATTATTCATTCATTATTCATCCTTTGATTCGTCCTCCAAAAATACCTAGTATCTGTAAGATAGTACAATCTAGAGAGGCTAGGGAAAAAATTAAGAATATATATTCATGAGTGGAAGTAATTTCAGTAATTTTGTAGACAACTCAGTTAATGTATAAAAATTTGAAATCACCAAAGTTCCCTCTATCTACAGGTATCATATGTATTAGGGTGGGCCGGAAATGATCATATTTGATTAAACTTCGAAATTCCAAATGCGCTAGTCTCAAAAACTTGCGAATTTGTGTCCTCACATCACTGGAAAAAACAAGGCCTTCCAGTATGTATCTCAACCGGCACCATGGGGGCCCAGGGACCCTTTGAAGGGCCAAGTGATTCTTTTCAGAAATTTCACTCGCACTACCAAGAAAGAGTATTATAATGAGGTCTCCATTTTCCAAAAAAATTGGCTCATTCGGAGAAAACTTAAATGGCCCCATTCGCTCAGATGTGAATATCAATTGAAAAAAAAAAAGAATGCTGTGCAGTCCTTCGCTTGATTCAGTGATCTGTGTCGAAACGAAAAACAGTTCTCCCTGAATCAACTCGGAACTCACCACGTCAAGGTATCTTCACCTGGGGTTCCTCCCGTGGGATCCCTCCCACCCGATTATTGAAACATAAATTCATGTTTCGTCTCGTTTACTGAAATACTGACATTTACTATCGAGATGAGGTAACTTTCCTTCCTTTTAGTTTCGATCTAATGTATTCATCTCTCAATAACTCACCACAAACTTTAGGGAAAGCTTCGGTAACAACCTTTACACACCTTTCAACCGCCTTTGTGTGATATGGAAAATTTCCTAGTACTGACGTGGATTTTCCTCGTGAAATGTCTGTTAATTCTTGATTTGTCAATTTCGCTGTCAGAGGTGGTTCAGTTATCATTGTATTCTGCCAGTCAATTAGGTCAATATAATCTTCTGCTGTGAAATTCATCGGAGGAAAATGCATCTATGAGAGTGTGACCTTAATTTTATAAAAAAATAATCAGCACTTGCAAACGGCAGCTTTTCATCAGTAGCCACTATGGGTTCGTCTCAAAAGAAATTAATAAAGGACATAATATTCATTTAGATTATTTCATAAAAAAGGAGGGGCGCCACAGCAACATTTAAACAAGAAGATTTTTATTATTTGGGTAGTCGTGCAACCAAACAATTATGAAAATGATGTTATTCCAGCTAATCAGAAAAATGTAGGTATGATGTTATGAATCATGAGAGCAGAGTAAACAAATTCAACAAATAAATTAAATGCGTACATACATAGAAACAACATTTAATATTACTCCATAGTAGCGCAGGGGTGGAATGAATGGAGATAACAAGCAAATTGTCGAGATGAGATCACAACAGGTGAATATTATAAAATAAACTAAATCATATATGTATATGTTGAAAAAAAACTTCAATATATCTGTTATCACGTTAAAATGTCGCCACAATGTCACAGCCCAGTGACGTCACAACGAGACGTCATTTCGAAGTCAGAAATGACTTCGAATAACGTCAGAACTGACGTCGATTAACGTCAGAACTGACGAATTGAATTATATTTCAAATGACGTCAAAATCACGTTAAAATCACTAATATTAAAAGAAAACGACTTTATTTGAAACAATATATTGATGTTTAAATAAAAACACATATTCATGATATTCAAATTATATACAATGACAGAAAAATATGTACCTATAGATATACCTACTACTTGAATCATGAGAAGAGCATCAAGGATATAGACAAGTGAAAGATTTTAATCTCTCTCTGTTAACCCACCTACCCCCATTGAATTCAACAAATAAAATTCAAATAGCACCTTCCTGTTCCAAGTAAATACATTAGACTGTCTCTTCAAACCCCAATTGTTTTGATTGGTATATCATGGCATTATAAATATTAAGAATTGAATGTTTAATGAAAAGATGGAATACAAATGGAATCGTATTGGGTATGAAAAATAAAAATAACCGACTAGGTACTTCAAAAATACTACTATTCAAGAACTTTCAGCTAGTTCATTCATGTGCCCTTAAAATTAAATCAACATTTTTCTGTACCCCTAATCTTTTTGAATTGAAAATTCAATAGCAAAACTGTACTGTATCTTCTGAGTAATTGTTACACACATATAGGATTGTACTATTCAAAATCAGCATTCTTGTGGGTTGAAGAGTGCTGAAAGTAATAATAAATCCGTAAAATACCTATTTTGATTTCAAACAAAGAACAATCCTCTCAATGTGATTTCTCAAAAAAGTTAATTGAAAAATAAAGTGAGAAATAAGTTGGTTCATCAAAGTTAGCTGATAAAAATCGAATATAATTTCATATTGAATAAAAATAGACATATCACTAAAGATCATGGAGTAAGGAAAACGACACAAAAGAATTTCCATCATTAGAGGACATTACCAAACATTATGTTACTATGTTATCAACATTCCACATTTCCAAGTCTGATAAGTCATCTACGAGGTATATATGCAACTGTTTTGACGTTATTGGATAAGAATGAAGTTCCTCATAAGATGTGAATTGTTTGCCTATCAAATAAGCAGATCCATCAGAACTAACAATTATATTGTGAATTTGGAACACTTGATTATTCTTCAGAAGGCAATAGGCACTTGATTGTGTATGTGACTTAACAGAAAAATGCATTCCTTTATATGAAATTTTTTTGAATTGTCTATAATCAAAGTTAATTGCATTGATGACTGGACCATCAGAATATTCTGAAATAAAGTTTGTTTTCTCAAGCAAATTTTTGCATTTTGTTTTATTTTCCTGGGAGAATTCCTTCAAGCGACGATAAATCTGTTCTAGTGGTTTCCTAGAAGATCAAATAAATTTTTTAATTTGCCCTAAAAAATGTTCAAATGGAAGGACAGAAAATGTATCTAAAGGCCCATACCTTTGTACATCATCAGATTAGTGGGAGAGAACATGGACATTATATACCAGGAATTCCTGACCATATATATTCTCAGAATGATTAATAAATATATTCAACATTTCCCTAGCCAATTCGATCCCAATATTCGATATATTTCCAGCAGAAGCCAAAATTGAAATACCACAATGAAAAACACTAAACTAACCTGCTGTTCGATCTCACTTTCAAATTTCCTTTGATCCAAGACATGAGAAGTTTTTTCATAACACCAAGACATACACAGTGCATATCGTCGCCTCAGAGCAACAGTAGGACATCAACAAAATCTTAGTTTCGAGTAAATTCGATTTTAAGTTCAATGATAACTTCAATCCCACATATGTCAGGATCTAGTAAACGCATCTCAGTGAAATTTTGTACACTTTCTGAACTTCCAAGTATATTCCAAATGATGATGATTTGAAATCAATAAGAACAGCTGGGAAATAATTATATTCACTTGTCTTACTGTTGCTATAGAAATGCATGAGATTTTATAGGATATCGAAATGAATTTATATCTTGACTTAGTGTTCCTCAGGAATAATCAGCATTTTGACTAGGACATCATCCTGCAAAAGTGATTATAATTTCATCTTGTCCCATTTTTTTTCATTGATCTAATTCAAATACATTGGGGAAATGAGCTCATCACAAAAAATAATTGTTAAATAGTCGAAAAATGGTTTATTGAACGAAAAACAGACACATACAGAATAACTTGACCAGATCGATGATCATAAATATTATTATCATTAGTTGTTGTTCCTTTCAGAGATATAATTAACTGGTAATGCTTTTTTGGTATCAAATTCAGATCACACAAGCTGATCAGATCATTCCTCTTATTTTTTAGTATAGGCGGTGGGTTGTTGTAGGCTGGAATTAATGCAACTTATTGGTGTTGTGTTCGGGTTTTTTCTTAATTTCAATCTTTAGGTACATATTTGTGTGAATATTCACTGAGACCAACAGAAACTAAAATATTTCGAAGACGTTGCTATCAGTTCAATCGCTTCCAGAATACTAAACAGGAATAGACATGTTGTTCAAGTATCGAAGCTGGGCGATAGAGCAACCTTAGGATAACCACAGATAACTAATGCACTCGCGCGAGAATCTCAGTGCTACAGGAGGATATGTTATCATAACCTACTGTTGCATTAACTCGATATCGAAATGGGAACTTGTGAAACACAAAGTTATGGTAAAAATAAAATATATTATGACGTCATAAGGCTTGTCTCAGTATCCCACTAGATGCCGAGGTAGTTTATGATTCAAAAACTTCAATAACCCCGAAAGCCCAATTTTATCACATGTCCTACTGTTGCTCTGAGGCGACGATATAGTCAATAGGAAAAAGGCTGACTAAACCAACATCCAAAGCTAATAGGGGTGATAAACCTGTGTGATTTTCTTGATTGCTGTGATAAAAATGACTCATTTGTTCGTTTTTGAACTGAAGTTCCTTTATATATCACTCTTCCATTGATGTAATCACCTTCCTCAACACACTTATCACATGCAGAATATCCACCATGAGTTTTAACACACTTGACGAAAGCTCGAGCTGTAGCATCACAGATAAAATTGTGTATTTCAATTTTATATTTTTTTTTCATTATGCATCAAGTCACTTTCCATTGAATGTTTGAGATCATTCATGAACTCTTCAAGGAAATTAGACAGTGGGGATGGTATCGATTTTCCACAGAAAATTGATATTGCAAGTGGGCTGATAACCACACCATCATTCTTGATGAGCTGTGATATAGCGGTAACCCATCAATATTGAAAGAAAGTCTGACTGTATCACAATCCAATTTGGAAAAAGAGAGGAAACGTGACAGATATTCTTCGAGCCCAAAATAACATGAATCACCATTATCCAATTTTTTGAAGCCTATACGACTTCTTGGAGTATTCAAAAGAGTTCTTGAATTGAGAGGTAGACTTGGATGGAACGGAGAAAGTGAGACAAGGAGATCATTTAACACAGAGTGTGGTACTGTTTTTCGTAGTGCTTTAATACAGAATTGGTATCATTCTCTTGGGAAAAACTTTCACTGATTTCAGGAGAATTAGATAATGAAACAATATTTTCATTTTCTGTATCAACTGATTTGATCTTGAATCAAATACACAATCATGAGGTGATTTCCTAAGATTTGAAGTAGAGGCATCATCATCATCAACAATATGATTGTCAATATCTTGAAGTGTACTTCTGACTTCATTTGCTACTCGTCTATACCTTTGACGTGTTTCCACAAATTCTTTATAATATTTGAAGTTTGACATTTAAAAAAATAATGAATTGTGAATGTGAATGAACAATAAAAAATAAAAGGTAAATTCAGATTATGCTAAATGTTTTTTTCCTGTCGTTCATTAAAAAAATAAAGGCTTTCCTTACATTAAATCTAATTTTGTGAATTTTCCTTAGACTTAAAATTTTTCATACGTTGCGGAGCATGTTTCAACCAGATCTTGATTATGTCCTCAATCACACAGTCCTCTTTTCCTGATTATTTCTTCACTGCCCCTTAAAAAATAGATATATTCATATTTCAGAGTTAACATTGAGAAATTCTGCTATGAAATACTATATACAGGGTGTTCCCTAATCGAATGAGTTATTTAAGGAGGCAATTCTTGGGCCCATTTTGAGAAGAAAATTTTATATGAACGTATGACCTAAACATCTTAACTTTCGAGATACAGGATGGTAAAGTTCTCAAAAATATTTTTTTTTCATTATCTGTAATACCACTTTAGATATTCTATAATGAAATTTGGCATACATGTACTATGTATCAAGAGGCATCAGTGAGTGTACCACATTTTTTTTGTTGCCACCAGTGGCGTTCATATGGAATTTCACATTTACGTTTATTTTGGCAGACATTAATGGTGAGCTACTGATTAATCTCGAAATTGAAATCATTCCTGGAATTCTCAATCATTTCTGAGCAAATTATATCTCTACAATTTTTTCGCTTAAAAAAATAAAAACCTTATCATTGCATGATCATAACAACAAACAAATATGACAATATCACAATGCAGAGAAATAGATTTTATTTTTTGGGATGAAATTTCAGAAATACAATTCATAGTTTATGAACTTCGTATTCGGAATTCATATATTGGAATTATTAATCAGTGACGTACCAGCAATGTCTGTCAAAACAGGTATGTGAAAATCCTTAGGAACGCCACTGGTGGCAACAACAAAAATTTGGTACACTAACTGATGCCTCTTGATACATACATGTATGCCAAATTTCATTAGAATATCTTGAGTGATATTACAGACATTAATAAAAAAAATATTTATTTTTGAGAACTTTACCACCCTGTATCTCAAAAAATGAGACATTTAGGTCATATGTTCATATGGAATTTTCTTTATTAAATGGGCCCAAGAACCGCCACCTCAAATATTGACATTCAATTAGGAAACATCCTGTATACTCAGATCTTAGGTATTCTTGAAATTTATTAAATCATCAGTTCATTCCATTTGAGTAATTGGACTTACCAACTATCACTGTTTTTGTTTTAGTATCACAGAATGGTTTCTTGTCCAATCTTTTTCCAAAAAAACTGAAATTACTTGCCACAGCATCAGTGAGAATACTTCTCAAAACTCGATTGGTAGCAGTTGTTATATCTTTCCCACCCTTGGAAGAAAAATAGGGAACCTAAAAATAACAGAATTGAGCAGTCTGCTGATGGTTAGACAATTAAAAAGTTGAGGAGATGAAAATTGAACTAACCAATAGATCAATATTTTCTGTATTCTGAAGATACCCTTCTAATAGGCTGAAATCATTTCGATTTCTGACAGTTAATTGAAAAGGTAGATTATCAGGTAATCTGGCATCCACAACATCTTCATCCATTCGTTTGTTCGATAAAGAAATTATTGTCTTGTTTTGTTCCTTCAGTTGATTGATTTGGGACTACATAGTCTGAAATGCTGTATAAATTCAAACTCAATAAATGAATATTTACCAGTATGCTCACTTATGTATTCAGATTTATGTGCTGGGGTTCCTAATGATTTTGGGAAAGCACAACTTGAAACGCCCAAAGAGTGAGATACATCTGAATCATCTCTCCTCAAAACTTCTATTCTATGGCTTGATGAATATTCTGAAATATTATTGTTTCTTCAATGTGAGAAAAAAAATATCTGGTACTGCTCAACATTCACAATTGTTTTATTGAATAGGAAACTCATAAACTGTTTTGTTACTGCAGATGGTTTTATCATGAAAAAAGCTACTCATATCTTGCCATAAAAATTCCAAGAAAATACATGAATATTGCTCACCTGTTGGCTCTTTTATGAATGTTGACTTTCGCACTGGAGATTCTGAAGAGTGTGAATTTATATGAATGTTGTCAGATATCAAACCAATCAAACCCGAGGTGAACACTGACTGAGATATGCCTGAATCATCTTTCCTCAAAACATCAACTCTATGGTTTACCAATTGTTCTGCAACAATTTGTTTTATATATTGTAGCTATATCATCAAAGAGTGCATATTCAATGAAAATATTCACCTTCTTGAACTTTTTTCATAGGTGGTGGGCGCGGTAGTTTTGGTTCATCCAATTCCTCATCACTAAATGATAGTCGCTTAGGTGGTCTCCTCTTTCTACTCCGAATTGACTCGACTTCTACATCAGTCTGAATATCAGAAGATAATTCAGCCAACTTCAGTTTTGAATGACTTCTTCATAATCATCTGAAATAATAATTTAGAGGTGAAATGCTGCATAGTAACATGTTTTCAACTAATATGCTATTTATTCTACTTTCCCTTGACTCTACTAATTATTGTAGCCAAGTACAACACTGCTTTTATGCGAACAATAGGAACCCTTCATATCTTAAGATCAAAATATAAGTTGAGTAGAGGTCGTAGGTATTTTGTAACTATTCGAATTTGATAAATTTGAACATACCACTTTCATAGAAAATTCTGGAAACATTGAATAGTTTCCATGTTTCTGTGTTGAATTCTTCTCCTTTTTTATGTGCTCGCAAATAATTCGCGTTTTCCTTATAGGGTTGCCAGAATACCTCCTTTTTTCGTGGAGTTAGCCAATTATTGCAAACAATTGCCAAACCACCACCACAGCTTTCTTCGAACTCAACAACAACAAACATGGCTTCCAATTCCAATCAAAAAGAAGCTGTTGATATGATAATAATATTTTCATGAGTATGTGAAATATTAGGCGTATAATATGATTTAAAAAACTTTACCTGATGAAGAATGAGAAATAACACAATTTTCCTTTCACCCGAGGTTTTTTCACTACTGAAAAACAATAAAACATTAAAACAAAACGAGCAACGAATTGCAACGAAACAACCCAACGACTACGAGTACGAACGACAATTCGACGATACAGATTAGAGCGTCAACGTCAACTCAACGTCAACCATGCGTCAACAAAAATCCCGACCAATCCAAACAATTCTGGTCATGGCGGTAAATTCAACTGTGGTTGGAAATATGACTGAGTATAAAGATTAAAATTGAGAGATCAATGGGCGTAGTCTGAGGGCGCGCTCCACATTAGTTCTGTGGCTCCACACAGCATTAAGCCTGGTGCACTTGAATTCTTGCCTTTCGCAGATATATCTGTGAAATATTCGGATATCCACATCAAATTCTGGCAATACCTAATGACACAAAATTTATTCCTAGTCATTCAGTTTCATTCAGTATATATGTGATCCCAAGTGACGTCAAAATGACGTCCATTAATGACCCCTACCGATACTCACGTCAGTATGAGGTGAACAAATAACGTCATCGTTATAGTGGCATAACTGGGTTGATTTGCAGCTATTTGTGCCCTACCAGTTGTTAATTTGTCTACTTTGTCGTTAATTTCCTTAGAAAATTCTTTAAATTTTGTCTCAGCATCATTCAGCCTGCATTAAGTATACAGTTCTGTGAATGCCTGTGTAAACATTTATAAATCTTCTATGACACACTTTTTTTTGTAGATGATTCTTTTGACGTATTTGAGAATCCTAATATTCGCTCTTTAGCGGTTGAGAACGTTTTTAAAGTTTTCTCAATATTATATGATATTTCTGAATTTCGCTCGTTTTCTTTCTCTCTTGCTATTAATACACTTGTAGTAGTAGATAGTTGAATCTTGTTCACTAGTTTGACTTGAATCATCCTGCTCCTTTTCCTTTTGCCCAAAGTCGTTATCCAATAATATTTCAATTTGTTTAGTTTTAATTCCACTCATTTTCTTTCCACAATTTGCTGGGAACTTCGTCCGCCCCGGCAGAGCCCGCATACCGAGGTAAGGCTACTTACTGCCAAAATGCGCCCTAATCTGGCAGGCATCGTCAGTGGCAACACAACTCAGCTGCCTCGCATACCCTTGGCACGATAGCTGACACCTTAGTATTTGGGATTTTTTATCAAGGTTTACTCCTCTACCCTGCCAGGAGCTTATGCTCCTGCCGGCATTGCTCTCGGAATCACTGCAGCTACTGGTTCCCCCCACCAACGAAAAAGTCTCACGGCTCCTTGGGGGGAGTGTGGTATTTATCTGTTGAAACTCCACCACTGGCATCCTCTCACAGTTTTTCAAAAGCGAACCAATTGGTCCTGCATAGTATGGTCCTTTCGTGTCGCCATCTAAATTTTGTAGTAGATCTCCAACAAACGAATGATACCTCCTTTCCATCCCGTGTTGACATTTGTCCCATCACAACCAATTACAATCGTAGTATTGTATATTTCATATTGACAGCTGTTGCGGGAGTTTTGATGGAAACATGTGCAAAATATTTATTATCAGGCTCTTCTATAATAGAAATGTGTTCTTCTTGTAGGATAATCTTGCATTTATTGATCAATGCAATCGTTTTGTCTTTGCGCCCATCGAAATACAAACCTTCGATGCTTTTATTCATTTGTGTTTGTTGAAGCTTTTTTTTGTTTCGGCTGAATTCTCGTCGTATTTTGTTTTTATTTATGACATTAGATTGGTTTCCTTTCGTAATTGAATTGAAATCTTCCAGAACTGCTTTGACTATTTTAGCAACTGCCCTGTTAGATGAACCAGTTAAATCTGCCACGCCAGCAGTGTTAGTCAAGCTGATTCGCATTTGTTGAGATTCAGAAATTGAAACCATCTGCTTTTGTACAGGAGATCTGTGTTCCTCGTCTAATGAGGTATCACTGGAACCGTCGTTGGTGAGCATCATTTCATCAGTATTTCCAATGTTCTGAATACCACAAGTACTTGGTCTTGGCTCTTCTGCTCCAGCCAATCTTTCATCATCTTCAACTTCTCTTTCAAATTTTCTTTTTATTTCTTCAGTCAGCAATTTATCAACTCCTCCTATTTGCATTATTCGTGCAGACCTCCGATCCTGCAGGAAAGGCCACTCTACTTTGAGTACTTTTCTTCCTTTCTCACAAGAGCAACGTTCGAATATCATGTACTTACAACAAGATATATTGAAAAGTTTTTTCGATTCTCTCTTGAAATTGTCTAGTTTAGTTTGTAAGAAGTCTGATATTTTTTCTTGTATGAGTTTGATTAGATTCTGATACTTTTTATCATATACTAAGATCAGTTTCATTATTCTCTCCTGAGGTATCGTTGGCAAAGAAGCACGTTTCCATACATGCTTCACCTTACTTGCAACAATATTTGCAACTGTAGGAGACGGTGGTTGTTTGCTTCTATCACCTTTCGATTCTATTCGAACGCTCAACAAATAGCACTTGATCAAATCTGCATACGTTGGAAGTTGGGACGTATTTGGAAATATTTCTTCAGCATTACCAAATATAGGATAAATGTGAAAACTTTACAAACGATAAGATTTCCACAAAAATTTTTAAACACACGACATGTTTCGCTAACACAGTAGCTTCGTCAGGTGATATATGGTACAATGAACTAAACTAACGTTAATTATCCTATTCGCCCAGTAGTTCCATTTGTCACAACTCCTTCAGTTAAACTATCAGAAAAATTAATAACGTTGATGAAAAACTATTGTAATTTTCAATCAAAATTCAGCTTGAGAAATTCCTATGATTTGATAACTAAATTTCAAAATTATACTCTACCTGACAACACAAAATTCATTTTATTTGATGTACAAAACCTTTTTCCAAGTATACCTCCCGAAGATACCATACTTTTAGTTGAGCAGTTATTAGATAAAAACCATGTTAATCCGATTATCAAACAATAGATCTTAGACCTTCTGTCGATATGTCTCAAACAAAATTACTTTCAGTTTGACAACAAAATATATTCCGCGTCAAAAGGGTTGATTATGGGAAAGCCACTGAGTCCTTTACTTGCTGAAATCTTCATGGACAACTTGGAGCGAATAATACATAAACATTCATTAATAAAACAATGTTTGTATTGGTATAGATACGTAGATGACGTTATAGTATGCTTTAAAGGAACCAATAGACAATTAGACACTTTCCATCAATCAATAAATACTATTCATCCAAACATTAAATTCACAATAGAAATAGAGACTGAAAATTCAATCAATTTCTTAAATTTGACAATAAGTAAAATCAACGATAAACATGATTTTTCAATTTTCCATAAACCTTTCCACACTGATATCACTATTCCTAATAATTCAACACACCCTAATCAACATCAAATTGCAGCATATAATAGTATGATACACAGGCTAGTGAATGTCCCTCTTTCAGAAGTAAATTTCAATAAAGAACTCAATATCATAAAACAGATTGCTGTCAACAACGGATACAACGTTAATTTGATAGACAGTATTCTTTCTAAAAAACTTCATCATAAAGCTATTCGAGAAGTTTATCCTACCATCAAGAATAATAATCAAAATCATAGAACTTTAATCTATTTCGGATCATCAACTGAGAAATTAGCTTCATTTCTACATAAACAGGACTTCAAAGTGGCATATAGAACAAATACACGTTGGGACGGTTTATCAAGAATAATAAAGACAAAACTTCTAAATTCGAAAAATCAGGGGTATACAAACTCAAATGTGGATCTTGTCCTAAGGTATATATCGGTCAGACAGGTCGTACGTTTAATCAGCGCATTCATGAACATAAGATGAATTTTATGAAAAAGAAAACAAATTCAACATACGCCAACCATATATTAGAAGAAAACCATAGTTTTGATAATTTCGAAATTCTGCACGTAGAAAATAAAGGACTGAAACTCAATCATTTTGAATCATTAGAAATCAACAGACTCAAAAATTTTGCCATTTTACTCAATGATCAATCAGACCTTAATAGTTCACCACTGTTGAATTTGTTTCCTTAGTAAGTAATAATATGTATTTGATATCAACTTTTTCAAGTTAATCCGGAATACCGTAATTTAATGTAGATATTGTGCGTAATTTCCGAAAATGAAGGTTTTTCGTACCTGTCCACAGGTAACTAATCCTTCAGGTTGGGAAGGTTAGATATATAAAAGTTAAGCAAGCCAACGTTAGTTTAGTTCATTGTACCAGTATATCACCTGACGAACCTACTGTGTTAGCGAAACATGTCGTGTGTTTAAAAATTTTTGTGGAAATCTTATCGTTTGTGAAGTTTTTACATTTATTATGGATTTCCATCAAGTAACGGCCGAGTCAATTCAAAAATATAGGATACGTGGCACTTTCCCTAGTTTTCATCAGAGATTGAGACATTCTCAACTCCACTCGCTAACGAAATGTATTTGGAATGAAAACACTTCACATATAATGTTTACTCGATCATTCGTACTATATTTGCGATCTGTAGTCCGCACTTGACTGAATCTAGACAAGAAATGATGAAATAACGCTGTCGGTTGTCGATTGCTGACCTAATTGCGATGCATGTGCTGCGCGCGCATTCACGATTCACAAAATCATGGCGTGGGGCCGGCAAAATATTGTTTCTTTCAGGAATATATTTTTTTCAAAAAGCATGAGTGAAGGGAGCAAGGAAAAGGAGTTGAAAACTTAATGGTGTAAATAGAAAAAGTTATCCAGATCAAGTGTCCACCATCATTGGAAACTGTCAATATTAAAATCATTCAAATTTGCAAACTTGCAGTATTTTGACCACGCTTCAAGATAGAAGAACGAAAAAAACAATAACAATAACAATAAAGTAAAAAATAATGAGAAAAGTGTTTTCTAATGATTAGTACTGATAACTGGTCCGATTTTTCAAAAAGTGTTTAACACAGTGGATACATTAGTAAGGTTGTTATTGACCATTTGTTTAACCACTCCCGATTTTCCACTTTCAATATTTGGTATTCTATAAAAACGAATTTTTTCAAGGTGGCTATTTTTTTTTTACATTTCCACTCAGTGGGAAAGTAAAGCAGTGAAGTTAACTACTCATCTTCATTTTCATTGACTGCTGCTATTTTTGTCATTTCAACCTCACAATTTTCATTTTTGACGGAGGTTAATTTAATAATTTGGGTTCGACTGCCATTATTTTTTTGTAGATATAAAAATTCAATATCATTTTCTACATCTGTAAGTACCAGAAGAAAGCAAGTGAATATATTGTGCATTTAAAATATGTACCTACCTATTCCATTTTTCCTTATATACCTAGGCACTAATCTCATCTTTTGTATATCAATAGAATGCCTCCAAAAAGTACCCAGGGTCCAAGGGTCACAACAGACCAAATGAAATATTCGCTAACTCATATTGGCGATAAAAAGGATATAATGTAAAAGCCATCCTCTAAGAGCGAACGAAGTAGACAATGCTTGGAATGAGCATGTAAAAAAACTCAACTTGATCAGTGGCCCCTCCAAAATAGTAGAGGAATGGTAAAGATTCTTTATTGAATATGAATCCAAAACAAAAAAGAAGGCTAGAGAAATAACGATTGATTTAAGACGTACTAGAGGTGGGGAAACAAACTAAAGCAATTGAGTTACATGGAAGAACGATTGATGTCATTAATTGGGTAAGTAACAATAACTGGTTTGAATGAATTGTCAGAAGAAGTAGAGTTAGCTGTTGAAACGAGGGAGAATCTGATCATAGTTGCTGAGGAAAACCAGTTCGGCACATCAGAAGAAATAACAGGTAATACTACTCAACAATTTTTATTTTCATATGCATCTCTGATGTGTGCATTTGAGATCGAGTTATAAAAACCTACTGAAATGACGTAGTAGAGTTCCAAAGAAATTGAAAATGTATTCACTTTTTCCATTGTAAATTATTTTTAGCTCGGGAAATATGTAACTCCAATAATGTTCATTCTGTCCATATCATATATCGAAGACTGAAACCTTTGGCACGATAATACAATACACTGTTTCACCACTAACCAAACCGATTTTTCAACTCCTCAAGCTAACTAATGTTAGCATCTTCAGGAGAAGATTGAAACTTCAACTCAGTTTTAATCTTCTCCTGAAGATGAAAAATCGGTTTGGTTAGTGGTAAAACTTTCCATTCATCACATTTTTATTATTATTATTTCTTTTCTCCTTTTATAGGAAACGATTTGGATGCGGACAATGATTTGGATTTAGACACCTTGATGATCCATGTTGAAGGGAAGGAACCATTCACAAATGATGATATTTCTACAAATCCTACAGTAACAAAGGATGGTACTGTACCTGTGTCAAAGAAAAAACGACCAAAGAAAAATTATGTATTCTATGAAAGCTACAGAGAACTGAGTGTATCTTTGATTAATTTTTCTGAAAGCAAAAAAATATTTTCTGAAAGCATTGGACAGCATTAGATTTCATGCAGAAATTAACTAAGAAAATAATTCATTTTGTTTTTATAAATACCAACTGAAAGTGATTCAATTGTGATTTTGTTTTGTTTTGAGGAATTCTCGTTCATTTCGTTTCGTTTTGAATAAGTTTTGTTTGATTTGTTCTGTTTTATATTATGTTTGTATTTCTCATGTTTATTTCTATTTATTCTTAATGAAAGTTACTCTTTATGACTGATCTCATTACTTTTGTATGTCCGTAGAATTATCATTTTTTCATTTCAATATAGTTCGAGTATGTCTTTTTTTTTAATTTGACATGGACTTATGGAATATATTTATTCAATGAGATTTTATGGAACCCTTCTTCCAACACTTTGATTAGCAAAAACTGATGATAATGTGATTTTATGATTCTAATTATGAAAATTCTGAATATCCTAATCAATATTTGACTACTTTCATTCATCCAGTCTTCTTATCAAAATATTTCTAATGTGCCTACTTGATGCTAACATATCATAGGTTAAAATCAGAGAAAAAAAATGTTTTTATTCAATGTAATGAATTTGAGAGGCAAAACTTGGAAACATTATTAAAATATTAATAAAATGAAAAATTGAATGAATTGAATGCTGATTACTAACAATTAAAAACTGAATTTCAGCTGAATATAATTTCAATAAGGTAAGGTCTCAATTTTCTCTATATTATTCATAGACTAATCATATTTCCAAAATTTCCAACACCAATAATGTTCAAATATCCATAATTGTCTTCATCCATGTCATAATCTTCAATGTGTTCTATATAATTGTGTTCTACACAAATATCATGTAGAACGACAGCTGAATAGATGATGAGTCCAGACATTCTATGCCCATAGTGTGAAACTCGGTGCCGCAATAGACTTCTGAATTTTTGTTTGAGAGATCCAAAACATTTTTCAATCACAAGTCGTGCTTCACAATGTTTCTCAGTATATCTCCATTCTGGGGTATTTTCCAAAGCATCTTCGATGGGTGTCATGAGCTGAGATGATGATGGATACCCCGAATCACCTAGTAGCCATGATTCCTGATCACCTTGCTCAAAACGGAAACACCCAAATCAACAGAATGTGAAATCGTAGATCCGTAATCCATCAGAATAAACATTATCAAACCAGTAACTTTACAGAAGAATATTTTATAGGAATCGTATTTATCTTTACTTCAGATGCACAGAACCGTAATCCCTCGAAGCGTATTTCGTATACTGTACATGAGCATACTAGACGATAACAGATTGCAAATGTGCAGATGTGTATTTATCTATAAAAGCAATATCGCAAATCCGGAAATATACAGAATCGAAAACTAACAAACCAACATTACAGTGGAATGATATTTCGTCAGAACCATAACAACACAGAACGTTATTTGTCAGAATCGCGAAATGATAGACCGCACATTAGCAGACCGTACTTCGTCAGAATCGAAATACAACAAACCGTTCATCGACAGAATAGTTAAATGTCAGATCCGTACATTGACAGAATAGCGAAAAATCAGAACAGCACATCTGCAGAATTACAAAATATTAGAACTGTAAATTGAAAGAATCGTAATATGCTAAAACCGTACATCGACAGACTCGTAAATCAACAGACCGTATTCCATCAGAATCATATCATATCAGAACGTACAATGACAGAATGTATTTCATCAGACTGTAATGTCATATACTGTATTCTGATAAAATCGTAAACTATCAGAACCGTTATTCAGCAGAATAGTAAAATATTAGATCCGTTAAATTACAGAATCGTGAATTTCAGAACCGTACATCGACAGAATCGTGAGATATAGGAAATGTGAGTCAGCAGAACCGTAAAATATCGAAACCGTACATTGACAGAATCGGAAATCATCAGAATGTAATGCAGCAGAACCGTAAAATGACAGACTGTAGAGAGGCCTACCAGCTACTCACAGAGCGAACGCCGGCCACAATGTTGCCTGCTCTCACGTCATGTGGGGATTCTACGTTCACTTTCAGTTCGATCCACTTTCATGTTCCTATAGATATCGTACAATTGAGAATAAGATATTTCATGTTATATTGAGTAATGAATGAGCACATTTCAATACGAAATATATTAATGTTACGCGACTTCCTTGCTATATGGAGAAGAATGTGATTATTTGAAATATTTTCATAGAAACTACAAGTCCTAGAAGTACGTTGGGAGAAGGATCTGAGAAATAGGTGTTTGAAATGAAACAACAAACTTTGGAATTTTCATAGTTTGATCATAGATACAAGATATTGAATAATATAACCATATAAATGTATGTAATGTATGTATTCAAATTAATGATGTCTGCATGCTTTTTATATGAATCCATATCATGCCCAAAGTCATTTATTTTGTATTTTCCACCACTAGCTATAAAACCTTCCATTATTTACTCCTTACCGAGGCGTGGAGTGTGCTTTTACTGCCAAGGTAGTTTTCGTCATTTCAAAACCACTAGTCAATAAAGACATCTGATATAATAACCCGAATTCACTGTTCTGATGCGATATTCGTAGGGATGGCACTTGAATCTGGTAGTTATTTTATCGATAACGACTTTTCATTATGTTGTCATGGTCATGGCTACTAGATTTTTGTTTCGAATTGAAAAGAAGTGATTTCATAATGACAATAGGTTTATATTTCAGTTTCACTGAAATGAAATGATTGAATTGTATTGCTAGTGGTAATAAAAGTTTCATTAACACCTTGGTAGTGAAAATTTATTTTCCTGACAAGTGCGCAAAGTGTTACTTTTCCGCATTCAAATATAGTTAGGCTATAAGTTTTTGCGTGCGAAAAAGACACTTTGCGCACGTGTTAGGAATAACGTGTCTCCTACGAGTTTCATATCAGATGAAAAGGAAAATGAAAAGAATTATATTTTATTGAAAAATGTGACTATACAACAATCACATATAAATATAAAATATAATAAAAGAATGAATATAAATGTTTCATACCAGTTAGATTTTTGGGTAGTTTTACTACGCACGCCGTGCGGATAACACCCATTTCCGCAGTGAGTGCGCATATGTATTACTTTGGGCACGCAAATGAGTTCGAAAAAGTACTACTTAAAAAAATATTATCACCACGAAACCTTATACTCTCTTGATCCCTGGGTAATACTGATATTCTTTACTACCTTAGTGTATTAACAATTATGCACCTGAGGAGTGGAAAAATTAATTAAACATGCAAGAAAATAATGATAGGCAGTGTTCCCGTACTCGTAGCGGTATTCTAGTTTCAAAATGTCAACATTTTTGACTGATTGGTGGTTATCATATTGTTGACATCAAGCATTGATGTGCTCCGAAAGGATTGCTATAGCGTTTGAGAAAAACGCCCGTATTTACTTTTAATCCCTGAAAGATTGGAAGTGCTACCTAGTTCCTTGAATGAGAGATTGAAAGATTGAAAGTACCCAAAAAATTATGGAAGAAAAAGTTAGCCCCTGTAGCGCTGTAGCGCAACACTGAATAATACCTATATGTCCGGAATGATTTTCTGTTCAAAAGATGACCTATGTGAACATGAAACCTGTAACGAAAAATCTCACACTTGTGAATTTTCGTTCCTTTTCGGTGATACTTTTTATTTACCTCGTATACTGTTTTTCGTGAGAGCTCGCTGATTGGTTGATTAGCTGATATTCGACAGGTAAGTATACCACATGATCTCTCATGCACGGCACATGGTTGTCGCTTCTCATCTGTATCTGACCCTTGTGCTTGTGGCTTGTTTCATTCAGCTAACTTAATAATTTTTCTGCTCATTTTCACTATCTATGTCTGCTTGAATTCTTGTTCCAACTCTCAGAGTATTATTTCATAGGTTTCTCAATGTATATTCGACAAAAAGGTGGTTAATTGAAATGGTATTTTTTGAATGAAATAGTTTCTTGTAGTTTTTGTAAAATTGGCAACACCACTGTGATATCGAATTTATTCCGAGCGAAATAATCTAAGCAGGGAGATAGAAACGAAGAATCGCTCTCTTTTGAGGAAGATCCATCCTAGAGATAAGACGTCGAGCAACTTTTTCTGATATGCACAAAACTACAGGTAACTGAATGGATTGCTTTTGAATATTGTTTTCTTTTCATTATAAATTCTAATTTTAATATTCACTATTACCTAGGAAGTTTATTTCTATTCACTGAGGAAATTATTTTTCTCCATTAGAAAAATCATGTGATTGATTTTCCATTGGCGAGACACCATCTGGTCTCACGTTATCTTTACCTTTATCTTCGATTGGCAATATCATCCTAGCATAGAAAGGACTAGTATTGACCAATTTTATCTTTAAACTCATGAACGAGTATTTCATGAGTGTATTCTTGATTTTTCAGTAATCAAAAAGAAAATGTAGAACTTGTAATTATGAAGTTAGTTTCTGTCGGATTTTTTTCTGCTTTCAGTTCCATTGGATCCTTCCGGATGTAAAATTATTCCACGAGGTGAAAACCAAATTTGGAGATATTAGAACATTGGAGGCATTCTGATATGGAACTGACTGAATATCTGTAGTCTGATGAAACGAGATTTTTTGAGCTGAATCCAGGATTGACTACGTTCTGAGGTGAGTAGCAAACTATTATGAATTAAGACTATCTGTCATCTCTGTTGTAAAATATTGCTTGCTCACTGATGAACATGTCAATCAACTCTGTTGGCTAGAAAATCGTGTTTCATGAAGATTATAAGTTTGATTAAATAATTTGATTTATCTGCAAAGATTGAAAGCTACCTACCTTCTCAAATAAAAATAAACCTCAATATCTTAAATATCTTATTTACTTAACTTGATGCCATTCACTTATCTGCTAGTCAATATATCTCTTTCTTAACTAATATAATTTAAACAACTCCGAATTACCTCCTTGATTGAAAATCTCAGTATCTCAAATGTCTTATCTTTCATTTTATCGTGTATCTAATTCTATCTAATTTCTCATTTATCTCTTTGCGTAATATTGCATTTTTTAATACAATGTTTCTTACATTATCTCTAGGATTGATGTTTGTCAAATTTGCAACTCTCTTCTTGTTACATAATATATTATCCTATTTTATCTTATCTTTTCCTATATTGTATATCATTGTATATATTACTTCCTGATGAATATCTGGCCACTTTATCTCTACTGGTTATTATCAGTTTTGTAAAATTCTGAAGAACTTGCAAGGCTTGTTTTGAGTCTGATGGCACTTTTGACACTCCATTGAGGTTTCACGATCTTCTAAAATCAAGTATTGGACAGATTCGATAGATAGATAGATAGATAGATATATACTTTATTGTCCAAGAAGATTCTTATTGACAAATTAAGTTATAAAATATAAATATAAATTTGGTCATATAATATTGAATATAAAACAGATAGGTGTAAATACAATACATACAGTCAATATAAAGAATGAAACACAGGAAATATTAACAATAATAATAAAAAAGGAACATAATATCTTTGCATAATATAAATGCAATTGAATATATATATATATATATATATATATTGAGTTTGATGTTGTTTTTTATGCATACCATTTTTCTTATAGATGTCTTGAAAAAGGAAATAAACATTTCCGAAAGCTCGGCTGAATAACGAAGAGTTCACTTATTTGATGCCTAAAATTTTGACTGCAACCCTATGAAGGATTGAACCACAGTGTTTGTTTCTAAATCATTAGTATTTTACCTCAACATGTCAGCAAGCATATAACAACATGTTAATCTACATGCAAGTGCACTGAAGAAACTAATAATAACAATAATAATAATAATATGCAACATCATTTTACGGCCCTTGACGCATGTCAACATAATATTCCTGCAGGCTATAGTATGCTTTCCCAAGAAGCAGATTTCTAACCGATTTTCGGAAAATTTCATGATCCAATACCCTTCATACATAATAGAGTGTGTTGTTGAATTCAGTTTAGGTATTGGCAAATGAATATTATGATTCCTACTCTGTCTGGTATTGTAAGATCTATCTTCACGAGTATCAGTAGCGCATCTCTTGTGAATCAGGCACACCACTTCCAGAATAAAAATGCTCACTACAGTTAGAATCCTCTGTTGTACAAAGAGATGTCTACAGCTATCTCTGTAGTTAGCTCTACACAAATATCTAAGAGATCTCTTTTGTAGTATGAATACCTGATTAAGGAGTTCTTGATTACAAAATTCCCAAAACGCAATGCCATATCGTAGATGGGATTCTACTAGGGCAAAGTAAGTCGATCTGGCTGTGGATATGTCGAGTTCATTTGCGACAACTCTTACAGCATATGATCCAGAGTCTAACTTCTTACATAATGATGTAATATGTTCATTGAATTTCATTTATTATCAATATGCAATCCAAGAAACCTAGTACAGTGTGTTTCTGCGATATTGATACCATCCAGTTGCAAGTTATCATAGCTGCATTTAAAGTTTACAATTTTCGTCTTATCCACATTGAAACAGAGAAAGTTTGAGTCACACCATTGTTTAACCTTGGATAAATCTGAAGAGACCACTTGTTTAAAAATTTCAGTGTTTTTTCCATGCCATAATAAAGTGGTGTCGTCTGCAAAAATTGTGAAGGATCCGTTGATATTTATTGTAGTGAGATCGTTAATATATAGTAAAAACAAAATAGGTCCTAAAACAGATCCCTGAGGTACTCCGCAATGTGTAGCCTTAATGTAAGAACACACATTGTTTATTTCTACTATTTGTGATCTATTATCAAGGTATGACCTGAACCACTCGAGATTTGCTCCTCTTATTCCATAGCGATGCATTTTTTGCAGCAGTATTCCATGATTAACACAATCAAATGCCTTTGAAAAATCACAGAGTACTGCTGCAATAGCTTCACCTTCATTCAAACCCATATATGCTTGTTCCAAACATGAGAAGATTGCGTCATTAGTATTTTTGGAAGTTTGAAACCCAAATTGACATTCACTTATTATATTTCCATTTGTTAAAAATTTCAACAATCTCTTCTTCACTAATTTCTCTATGATCTTCGAAATTGTGGACAACAACGAGATTGGTCTGAAATTTCAAGGAGTGGTGGTATCACCACCCTTATAAAGAGGCATAACAAGTGCCGTCTTTAAACCTGAGGGAAAAAGTCCAGTTTCGAAAGAATTATTTATTAGTTCTGCTAGTACCGAGAGCACCCTGAATGGTAAGTTTTGTAGAAGTCTTCTAGTTAATTTATCTAATCCAGAGGACTTATCGTTTTTTATTTTCATCAGTGTTTGTTTTATTTCATGAACATTTGTTGGACTTAATGTAAAATGGGCATGGCACTGAGTATTGTCAAGGTAGCTCAAAGGATCCTGTTGGTATACTGATTAGCTGTTAACTTTTTGGCAATCGAACAGTAGTAGTCATTAAGGGCATTCGGGTTGATGTCAATACTCTCCGCTGTTGTCGATATGCTTCCCTTCCCCCTTAATTCATTTATTATTGCCCATTTCTCCTTGGGTTTGATTTTTGATTGTTCAATTCTTCTGGAGTAATATTTATCTTTAGCTAGTTTAATCAAATTTCTATAAATATTTACATATTTATTAAAATATTCCAAAAAATGTATGTTTGTTGTGAATTTTTCAATTGTACGCAGGGATCTAAAATTTTTCGAAGAAATTTTCAATCCTGTTGTTATGCAGGGCTTTTTATTCTTTATTTTCAATTGTTTTAGTGAAAAGCATTCATCGAATTCATTCATTAATATTTGTTGAAAGGTAGTAACAGGGTCAGAAGCAGTTATTATATTTTTCCAGTTTGACTGTTCACAAGATAGTTTGAATTTGTCATAGTTTTTTTTACTGAAGATTCTACCTTCTCTGAATTTAACATTTCTCTTCTCTGCATTAAGTGAAAAATTGAATTGGATTGCTTTATGATCGGATAAGCCTGCAGAAATAACTCTAGTATCTGATTTGTCAGTAAAATTTGAGCATACATAATCAATCAGTGTAGCAGACTTGTCAGTGATTCTAGTCGGCTCGTCAATATACATTTTTAGACTGAAACTAATGAATAAATTTTGTAGGATATTAGTGAAATTGCAATTTTGAGAGAAATCTATATTAAAATCTCCTGCAAGAATTATTTTCGATTTGAGTGGTAGACATGATAAAAGCATTTCCAGTCTTTCAAGAAATATGTGTGTATCACTTGCAACTGAAGGCGCTCTATAAATACATATAATATACAGATTATCCTTCTTATTGTAACCTATTGAGAACTCAAATTCACCCTCCACTAACATATTATCATATTTGTGTACATCAACTAATGGATATTCGTCCGACATACTTTTATGTACGAGAATCATTGTCCCTCCATGTAACATTCGTTTTCGACAAAATTTTGAGGCAATGAGGTAATCAGGAATGAAACATGGTTCATCATTCATTAACCAATGTTCAGTTAAAAGTAAAAATGTTGGAAATTTCTCAGATTCCAAGAATATTGAGAGTTCATCAATTTTGTTACGAACAGATTGGATATTCAGCAGAATCAATGAAGTATTTTGTTGATGACTAGTTCTCACATCAACACAGTCACCCGTATTAACTATAGGGGGGTTTCCATCTGTTGTTGACAATCTAAAAAAGGATCAGCGGTTGTACTGAACATATTTGAGCAGTCCACCATAGTTAAAGGGGTAACTGTTAAAAACATTTTTTGTGTGTTCAACGACTTGAAGTAACATTCAAGTTTCCTATATATTATGAACTTACTGTCTTTTCGTTTGAAATCTGTAAAATAGGTCAGGGAACAGTTGAAGTTCCGTTTCTTGAATGTATGGACTCGATTTGAGAATATTTTGTTGAGTATTTTGTCTTCAGATGAGTTGACTTCATTTATAATGATCAGATTTTTTGTTTTGCTAAGATTCAACAAGTTTTTCAAGGCTATGTTTAGAATTCTGCTGTTACTTACACAGCGTGAGTTGAACATTACAATTATTGCATCATTTTCACCAAATTCGTATGTATCATAAAAAATATTATCTGTTAATTCACTTAACACGATATAAGATGTAGACAAATTCTCATCTATTGTGTATTTTTCCGCAATACCTTCGATTGTCTTCAAAACGCTGGGAAAGTTTTTCCCATATTGGTCTCCACATATGAAGATTTTGTTTGGTTTTCTTTTGGTTGTATCTTGGAGAGCCTCGAGTGGTACTTCTTGAGTGCAATTATTCATGGTTCTCTCGGATGTGTCTGTGATTCTTCTTTCTGATTTTCCACTTTCATGCAGTTGACTAAGACCTGAGTCTCCTTGTTGTTCAGATTGTTGGAGCTCATCATAGAGGTTTATTTCGTGTGGGACGATTTCTGTTGTAAATCCCATTTCCGTACATGTTTTCGCTTCTGCTGAGCTATTGTTTGTTTTCTGGTGATTTTTCTTATCTTTTTTGTGTCTTTTAATGATTTTGGGATTCTTTGGCTTTAAACTTCTCGTTTTATTTCCGTTAATTTTTATTTCTTTGTTTTTTGGCGATGCCACATATTTTCCATTGCTCTTGGATACTTCATTCTGTCCCTATCTATCTACACCACTGGAGGAGGTCGGTTCAGTCATTGTACACTGGTGACTCATGAGACGAGAAAGTGTTTGGGTCTCTACAGTTTTTGTAATTTTTTTCTGTACCACTTTATCAGCAATTTCTTGTTTCAGTTCGGTTTTCATGAGTTCCATTTCTTTGATAACGTTTTTCTGAATTTCTATGAATGAGTTCAGTTCTTTTTCAGAATCCAATGCTTGTTCTATTACAATTTGATTTTCCTCTTTCAATTTTTTGATGTACCTGTCTTTCATTTCTGCGTCTTCTGAGAGTTCGCTAATTGTTTTTTCTAGGATGCTGGTCTCTTCTTCAGTTTCACTTGAGTTATTCATCACTTGACAACAGATTATTTTATTTTCCTCTACAAACTTCTCTTTATTTTTAAAATTTTGTTGTAAACACCTTCTGTGATATACGCTGGAACACTTTGTGCATACATAGTGCACAAAGGGTTTTAGTTTGCAACATTTGTAATTCATTTTCACTACTGGTAAATAACACTGGTAAATAACACGACCGTTCGGTTCGGCAGCTCGTCTAGTCACTTGCCCGAGCAGCAGCAAACAAAGCTCTGAATGTCCCAGAACCCTGCTGTGGTATTGCGAAAGCTATATAAAAAACTAGTATCAAATCATGGATGCAAACCAAATCTCAAGAATGGTGGAACAACTCGCCAGGAATGAGACAGGCAGAAGAGTTTATTAAAAAACCATCGCCAGAAACGAAGCTCAACTAGAATACTCGATTCTGTTCGCTCTATTGCTTTTAGCACAGCAGCTGTTCATCCTAGATCTCTTAGTTATGAGATCTAGCAGTTGAATAGGTGGTGGAAAAATTCCACTCAAGTATGTCAGGTAGTGCCATCTGTCAGCAGAGTGGTTTACTTGTAGTACCACTCTGTAACGTATAGACGTAGGGGTCTGTACGTGTGACTATAGATGACAGCGCCATACAGTGTGTGTCGCGATTTCTGTATCCTACCTTAGAGCTTTATTGCCAGTAGATGGCTACAACATGACTATAACTTCATGCTATACCCTGCGTCTTCGAAATGGGTGATATACCCGAAGCGTAGAGTTGTCCCAGTTGTCAGCAGACCGAGAGCGGCTGATGAGACCTGGTGGGTCGAAACAGTACTGTCTCGCTCCTACTGACAATTGGGGCAACTCTGTTCATCCTAGATCTCTTAGTTATGAGATCTAGCAGTTGAACAGCAGCAACAAACGAAGATTTCCTGCAACATTATTCAGTGGATTTGCAAGACTTCCAGAGAAGGAAACCTCCTGGGACATACGAGTTGACCGAAGTTCACCTGGTGGGGAAGTAGTCCCATGAATTGAGAAGTGGAACTCACTCACCAAGGAGATTCCAAAGTCCGACAGGAGGGAAAAGAACCATCCAGAAATCCAGGAAACTCTTCAGGAAGAAGTTCGATGGGAGTAAGTGTCCCTAATTGCTCAAAAACAAGTGCAAAGTTCAGTTTAATCAAAACAAAATTCTTTTTGATGTTGAATTGTCAAAGTTTTCAAATGATTGGAAGTATATCTTGGCATATTTCTGTACTTGTAAATTTTTGTAAATAGTCAATTTCACACGAAATTGAATTGTTAAGCTAGTGAATTTGTTTTACTGTTCTTCTTGCATAGTTTGTTGGTTCTTGTGTTTTTACCAGAAATAAAACACATGGCGCTCATTCATCTTATCTTATCTTATCTAATATATCTTATCTCATGTATATCTTATCGAGTAGTTGTCCAAAAAGGGACTCAGATTTGCTGATAGATTTCACTTACTCCCGACCCCCCGAAATTAGAGCAGCTCATAGGCAAAAATAAAGATAAATAAGTATAATTATTTTTATCGGTAGTAGTGTACCTACCTTCGCCTCAGCTCAAGATGGCCACCGCCGGAAGTGACGTCACAACCGTTCCTGTGGTAGAAGGTGTTGGCTGCACGGAAGTGACGTCACAAGATGACTGCCGGAAGTGACAGATGACAAGTGACAGATGACAAGTGACAGATGACAAGTGACAGATGACAAGTGACAGATGACAAGTGACAGAAGACAAGTGACAGATGACATGGAACACAAGGAATGACAGATGACACGTGGAAGTACTCTGAACTTAGCCCCCTAGACTCTAGAGCTTATGGGCGTGGACATTCTTCTTCTTATTTTTGAAAGGTGATGGATGACGTCACAATCTAGTGACTTTGCCCACCAGATTCAGGTTGGTATTGCTACAATTGGTAGCACTTTGTTTCAAGGTCACCCGATATGCATGTTGCAGATGGCCGATGAGTCATCCTGATCTCGACTTCGTAGAACAATGCCGCCTTTGTTTGCCATATGTTATCTAGCCTTCCTCTAGAACAATGCCGCCTTTGTTCTCTCGACGCCACTGTCAGCGTTTCTGGGAATTTCGTCGAGTCAGCTATTGGGAAATTGCGACGCAATATTATACGAGAACAATGCCGCCTTTGTTTGCAGGTGTCCGATTACGTAACAACCTCATCCGATTGCATCATCCTTATCTGTGTGAGAACAATGGGTCCATTGTTCTGACGCAGGTGGCCGATGAGTCATCCAACAGACATGTTCAAACTTGTTGTTGTCACGAGCCATTCAATCATGGATACTGGATGTGTCTCAAAGAACGTTTGCCGAATCTGCCCAATAGCTTATATCAGCTGTGCGCATGCGTAGCTACCACTACCACTATTCAGACTTGACCTCTGAATCAGTGTTACAATGTCCTTAGACGAGTACAGAAGCAAGTTGGAGGAATTTGGGGAGCGGGTTCGACAGATGAACAAAGACATAACATTGTACGAAGATGAAACCAGAGTGTTGAATCAATTGGAGAAACTTATTTTGTGGGATAAAGTCTTCAGCAGCTGTGGAAGAGTACCAGCAGTAGAGGTGCCTGTTGAGCAGAGACGACACATCCAGCATCAAAATGTCACGGGTGGCATTCATAGTTCTGACAGCAATTTTGAATAACGTATTGTATACAAATGTTCCCAAGGATGTCAAGAACATGGCGATATGTTTCAATGACTTGAAAGAAGATTGCAATCGATCATCGTGGACAGCGATGCGGAATAAGTTGGTGAACAATGGATGTCTACCAGTATTCTACAAAGAGATACCAGAGACGAATAATTCCGTCTTCAAACTCAAGTTGATGTTTTCCGGTGGATCTGAAGAGGATACCGACTGGCAAACTATAGGAGCCCCCACAACAGGAATACAGAATGAATTTAATAAAATGTTCATATTACTAGGTTTGACATTAGCAGCTACGTTCGTTTTGATTGTGAAAGGCCTAATGAAAGCTGGGTACATATATCGTGAATAAAATGATGGAACTTATGCAAGGTGTTTCAATAAAACTCCCATCCTTATCATAATGTTTATTGAGCCAAACACAGTACATCTTCATTTAGGTAATATTACATTTATAAACCACTGGTAAAGTTGATCAACGTTCCGCTGGGCACACATATATTTTCCATTGGCGTGGTTGGGGCAGTACGATATAGTTTGCTGGTAGGTTTTACTGGAACAGGGTGTTCCATCATACAAAGCAACATCGTATACAGTTGGAAATACTTCAAGTTCTTCACATTTCGTCTTCAAAAAGTCAGCTTTCTGATTGCCCCTCACGTACATACATTCAACCGAATGCAAGAGATATTTTTCCAAAATGTTGTTCAGTTCCGTATATTCAACATCACCAGCATCATATGGTATTCCATGAACGAATTTCTCCACATAACATGTAGTTTTCTTGTCACGTCCACTAATGGTAGCAAACGGTGTAGGCGGTTTGAATAGGAAGTTGGATCTCTGGCGGCCAATTTGAATGGTCAGCTCTTTCGGGTGGAAAACACTGTCAAGAGTGAAGCCTTGAATGTCGACAAGTGCGATCCTCATGACGGCTGACGATCGAATGCGAGCTCGAGCAGTTTGCAGTTGGTATTTATACTCAAATCAAAGTTCTGACGACTTCCGTTAGAGGGAAGTACTCTAGCAGACAGTCATGTACGATGATGCAATAGGCTTTGGTGTCAGCAGGGAATCCTTTATCGGCTTCGATTTCAAGCTTTATATCAACTGTCGATGATTTCATGGTCTCTTCCTGCCTCGAGCAATCAATCACAAATAATGCATGCTGTTTGAATTCCCCATAATCCAAGATTGGGTGAACCTCCGTCGAATGTGAATAGCTAGAATAGAACCTGGTATAGTTGTAGTAAGCAAGGGTGTAGTCTTGTTTAGCGAAATCCAGCTGCATTCTCTCATTAGGCCAATATTCACCATTAAGGGCTAATCTGATACTAACTATGCTCGTGTTATCAAAGTGGGTAGCATCAGCTTCTGCATTGTCACGTTTAGATTTCTGGAAGCACACAATAACGTACCGAGGATGTTCCACCGAAGCGCTCGTTTTGACTGCCCAGATTTCACTTTTTGCGCCGTTTGTAAGAGCAGGCAATTGGCTGAGGTCCCATTTCCTGAATGGAATCAGTATAGGTGTATCATTTTTTATGGGTTGCATCAGTTGTAGTTTGATTTCATCGTTCGAAAATACGTGCTTCACTTTTAGCACTACACTATGTATTTGTACTTCAACTGTTATTAGATTATACTAAAGCGTTCGACAGGATCAATCACCGCTTACTGCTGGCAACGCTTCATAACTTTGGCTTTGGTAAGAACTCTCTTGGACTTATGAAAAGTTATATTGTGGGGAGGAGCCAGTATGTTAGTCACAAACTCAATAGGTCACCAGTACTGCCAATCCCCAATGGTGTCCCGCAAGGCTCAATACTAGGTCCACTCTTATTTTCTATATATATCTCGTCCTTCTCAAAGTGTATACACCATAGTAAGTGCCATTTTTATGCTGACGATACCCAAGTATATATTTCTTACAAAGAATCAGAAGTTGAAATGGCTAATAGGATGCTGAATGCGGATTTGGATAATCTTTTTTCACTATCAGAAAAATACTGTTTATCACTCAACCCCTCCAAATCACAGATGATGTTATTCGGAAGCAAACCAGCTAAATTGAGGTGTGTAAATCTTGTGGATATTAAAATTAATGGCATATCATTGGTTCCAGTGAATACAGCAAAAAATTTGGGTGTATATTTTGACTCGGACATGAGATTTTCAAAGCAAGTGAATCACATGATTAAAAATGCGTTTCACAAACTCAAGCTTCTTTTCAACAATCGCAGCATTTTCGATAAAAATATAAAAGTTACTCTATGCGAAACCCTGGTACTATCTCATCTTAACTATGCAGATACCGTGTATGGGCCTTGCCTGACTGACGAAAATCGCAGAAGATTACAAACTGTTCAGAACAGATGCGTCCGTTTCATATATAACATTAGAAAAAGACATTCGGTGTCTGGTAAACTTTTGGAGTTGAAATGGCTAAATATTACAAATAGAAGGTTTCTACAATTGGCATGTTTATTTTACAAAATTATTAAAAACCGAGAACCAATATACCTAGCACGCAGAATATCTTTTAGGACAGATATACACAATGTCAATGTAAGAAGGAAGAATATCCTCACAATTCCACATCACTCCAGCTCCATGTTCCAACGATCTTATTCTTACACGATTTGCAAATTGATGAATGGCTTACCCTCTGATCTTATGGAATTGAATTTCAAGAATTTCAAGGAAAATTTGAAAAATTTACTGTTACTCAATAATAATATCATACCGAATTTCAATGTCTAAACTTGGTACCTTTCGATTTCTCTCTCAGAATTATATTTATGTTCCACTTATATTTTAATATTGAGTATATTTGGTTGCAATCAGGACTGATTATTTTAGGTACCTACTGCAGGTTTGCTTCGAAATTGAAATATTTTTCGATGTCATATCCATGTTTTTATTAGTTTATAGTTAACAGTTCTTGGTGCCAACAGAACATATTAGTATTATTAGAATATACTTATTAGGTAATCATCTTATTTACGTTCTAACTGTGCACCTCTTCGAGGGTTATAGGGAAGATTGGGATCAATGTACATTTATGTACATTGAAACTAACTATAGCCCTTTTCAGTCTCAGTAATTAATATATTTATTATGTTATGTTAAAAATGAAATGCATATTACTGTAGTTTATTGTTGTATATTATTGCTGAATCACTGAATAAATGACTAAATAAATAAATAAATAAATAAATAATAAATAACTGTAGTAGTAGTGGTTGTAGGTCCATTGGGGAGTTCCTGTACTATCACGCAATCGTTATCATTACGAGCTCGAATCAGTCGGATTGTTTGTTTTCCATAGGTGATTGAGGTGTAGTCATTGAAAACGTTGAACAGGTGCTTTAGTGGTATCAACAAACTGAATGTTTTGTCAATTGCATTCAAAAGCGGTTTATCAGGATACGTCCATCCGGCTGTGGATAAGTGTTTGGAATCATCAGGTTTATAGCACATGAATCCTCGCACACTACTCACGATCCCTGGATCTCTGACTACTTCTATCTCTCTTGCACCCTGCACATAACTGCAAGAATCGAATAGAAATGCTCCACAGTTGGGGGCCAAGTACACATTTCCAGCTCCTTGCACATTCAACGTTCCTTTGATTTCCAGCAAAGACTCATGCATTGCAAAAAATGTGTCTGCTTGATTTATGTTGATTTCCACCATATCATTGTTATTGAAGGATTTGACGTATGGGATGTAGGAGCGATATTCTTCTTTTCGAATAGTTTCATCATATCTGGGCCGACGATACAGATCGGAAATTGGGTTTGTGTGGTTGAATGTTGGTGCTGTTGATTCTTCCGAACGAATATACTTGCGCTTGTTCATTTTTCACTCGTAATCCGATTGCTTGCAGAAAGAGAACGTTTTCTGGAGTGAGCTCCTGTTTCTTCGGAGGTCCCGTTGATACTGAGGAGTTTGTGGTTAATCTTTTATTATCAACTACTAGACCCATTCAACGTTCTTGCAAGTCCAAGTGTAGGGTGCCCTTTTCTCCTCGGAAATTAACAGGTCTTAGGTCCTGATCCAGCACTCTAACGGTAATGTTAGTGATGTCTCTCAGGCTACTTCTCACAGGTAAATAGAGAGGGGTATTTGGACGTTCGTTGATAGCGTAACCAGGATCTACGGTGATGGGGAAGCTTAATATAGTGTGAGCAGGCCTGTCTGCATAAAACGACCCTTCAGTGATGTTGCAATCGAAATGTAGGCTTGATACTTTCAGAATGTTCACAGGACGATCTGAACAGTGAACTCGGCCAGGTTCCAAGATCCTCTTCGAAAATCCCAACAACTCACCAAAGCTGTTATCTTCCTCAAAACTGATGGTATGTTGTCGACTATAGATTTCACACTTCAAAGTATTGTTGTTGGGCTTCAAAGTGAAATCTGCATCAGCTTCTTGAATTTGTCTCCGAATGTAATCCTCAATATTTTCTATCTCATAACAGCCGGTCGGAAACTGAATCTCTTTCAGCACTTCACGATTATCGTTCTCGTAGTAGTAGAACTTTTCACCATCAATATTCGGTATGGAATGATAGGTGTGAAATCCTAGTACAGCTATGTTATAGCTTTTCAGAGGGTGCAGTAGTATCGGTGAGGAGGGTGTGAAAGAGAACTGGTTGGTGGTACTCGTCAAGGTCAACAGTAGAGACATGACGTACCTAATGACACACAGCTATACTTATGAATATTTATTCCAAGACAACTCTACACTTCAAGAAATAATTACAACCATGACATTCAAACTGTGAGCTGACCGGTCCATCAACGTGGGTTCGAGCATCAGGTCTATTATAGTGGATGTAACAAGGCAAACGAATTCTCAGATCAAAGTTCTTCCTATAGTCCTGTGGTAATTTATGCCAAACATCCAAGAGTTCCCAAGGTCTAACATGTTGGATCAGATAGTTGATGGGGAAGAGTGCCAATTCTTCTGCGGAAAAGTCTTGCAACGCCTTCTCACGGTGGAGATATGCTAAAACGGCTTCCATTGTACAGGAACTCCAGACAGAGATGACCACAGTTGATTTGGTTATATTTCTGGAATGGATCGTTATTGTAATAGAGTTTGACTTTGCCCAGATATTGGACAAGTTCTCTCGGTGGCTTCAGGCTACCGAATGAATCGAAATACTCGACGACATCATTTATCTTTCTGTAAGCTACCCAATGAGTGCCTTGGTTCTTTGACACGTCCAAATTTAGGATTGCAGATTCGCGTTGACGGGGTCCACTGCTTGGTAAGTTGTCACGCATGAAAACACCCCGAAAATGTGGGATTCTCAAATGTTTAACATACTTTGTCAACTCGACATCATACAACGGTCGATTGGGTAGCTTCATCGGAAGTTTTTTTGCTTTTTCAAAAACAAGCCGAAACCTCCTTTGGCGTTTCTTCTCAAGTACAGTCCTTTGCCAATAGTTTCCATAGCCTTGTTATGTCGATGGTTTTCTTCCATCTTTTTCTTCGCATTCCTAGCGTCAATGACAGTCTTTGCGATTGCTCCAGCACCTCCAGCTAGAGATCCTAGTGCACCAAGAGCAGCAAAGATTGGTAGCAGTGGTAGAATCCCACCGGATTTGGCATCGAAAGGAATTATTCGTGGTATTTTCACTTTCTTCCTTCCACCTGCTTGTTTAACGGCATGCCTAGCAGCTTTCAAAGCAAACGATGCAGCCTGTTTCAAATTGGTCGAGGGATTCTTCTTCAACGTCTTCCCGATTTTCCCCACGATATGTTTTTTGAAAGAACATCCCATCCCCAGTTTGCGTTTCACCTTCATCCCGGAAGTAACTACTAATGCTGCAGCTCTTTCACCGAACTTGGCGTCTCTCGACCTCACACGTTCCCAGGCAGCGTTCTCCAACACCGAATCCGCTTTATGACGTTCTTCCAAAGACGTGTTCTGTGAATATGCAATGTCGTGTTGTTTGCAGGCAACGTCTAAGGGATTGATGCCAGGATCACCACGTGCAAGCCGTTTCTGAAGTTTGGTTCCAGCTGTAACGTAAAATCAGTTATTCAATCTCTAACCTCACTTTTGTACTTACGTCCACAGTATTGATAGCCACCAGGTAGGTGTACCTCGAATGGTAATTTGTTTATAAGAGAATTCAAAACACCCTCTCCCTTGTACACAATCATTGGAATCTTTGCACCTCTATCACGAGATGAAAGTCATTCAACAAGACCAGACGCTACCTATCGAAAATTTGGACCTCCACACGTCACCAAGGACACCGAATAAACATGGAAAATTATTACACAACTCGTTTCGAGCAATCATGTGTGGACCGAGTGGTTGTGGCAAGACAAACGCCATGCTATCGTTACTCTTCAATCGAAATGGCGCGAGATTCAGAAATGTCTACGTGTACTCCAAGTCGTTGTATCAACCGAAATATCAGCTACTTCAAGAGGTGTTGGATGCAGTGAAGGAGGTGGGATATTTTCCGTACAGAGACAACGATGAAATAATAAGCCCATCTGAGGCGAAACCCAACTCGATTTTCATATTTGACGATGTGGCGTGTGATGAGCAACAAAAAATTCGAGAATATTTTTCAATGTGTAGACACAAAGATATCGATGCTGCCTACCTTTGCCAAACTTACTCTAAAATTCCTAAGCAATTATTGAGAGACAATTGTAACATGGTGGTGCTGTTCAAACAGGACGAGATCAACTTGAAGCATGTGTTTGATGAACATGTCTCTCCAGACATGAGCTTTGACGTCTTTAAAAAATTGTGCTCCGAATGTTGGAGTGTCACATATGGTACTCTAGTGATTGTCAAGGATTTTGATTTGCATAACGGCAGATATCGCCAAGGTTTCGACAAATATATTGAAGTGTAGACACGTCATTCGACATCATGAGGTCGTCAAGTCAAGTCATGCGCAGAAGAAGAATGCCATCCGAACGTGATGACGATCAGGCTGCAGCACGTAAACGGAAAATTGCAGAGCTCACGCGTACAATCAGAAAAAAGTACTTGGCCTTGAAACTGGGTAAATCTGAGGAGGACGAATCGCTGAACAAAATGTTCAAGCCCATATCCAAACCATTGGAAGAAATTGTGAAAACGTCAAAGGCCAATCGTGATTTACTGGCAAGAGCCCAGTTTAGCACCAGTATGAAGAAAGAAGAGCCACCTGAACTGAAAAAAGAAGAAGAACAGGCTCAGCAAACGCAGTTTATTCCAATGGAAGAGGTGGGTGGAACCGGAAGTTTTGTGGATGATGATGATCAATACGAATATGATGATGATATCCTGTTGAACGAAAATATCACTCCAGAACAAAGTATTCCGTATGATGTAATCGATGAATACCTAGACCAATACCCAGTCATGGTGCATCCATATCTCAGAGAACATTGGGATTACAGCGACAAAATAGATCAGATGTATGGTCCAACTTACGATCCTCAAACGTCGAAATGGTTTCTGGGGACGCAGGAAATTGACTTTGATAAAAGAACTGGATTCATAAAGATTGGTGGTAAACAAGTACGAGGAACTCCAGGGGTGTATCAGCTCATTTTCTATGATGATCCTTCAGATTATAACGATGAAGATATGCAGGCTTACAAGGAAATTTTGAAGCTGAGTGATCGCTATATAAACAAGGATGGAAAATTGAAAGGGTCTAAGAGATGGAAGTATACGAACGTCATCAAGCCACTTATTGTACAGATACGAAAAAACAGCGGTAGGCGTTCAACGATTGGTAGTGGTTTGACGTACAACGAAAACCCCGTGGAATATATCTATTGGGACGATCCAAATGAACTCGTAGACCGCTTGAAACTACTCATTGCTTCTAAGGAAGCTGGAAACACATCACTCGATAATGAAATAGTGGCAATCGTTAATGAACTTCGTGAAGCTAACCTTATATACTGAGAGTCGTCAATCATGAGTCTTGACAAGTTCGGCCGCAGATCAGCTGGCAGCAGCGGTAACATCATCGAATTAGTCCAATTGAAACATAAACTCGTCTCATTGGATACCATCATCAGGCAGTCGACTGATACATTGAGAATGATTGATAGCAAAATAAAGGATATTGAAAAGTTTATTTCAAGACATCCTCCAACGGAACATATGGCTACGAAAAATTATGTAGATGGTGTTATTTCACGAATGAGATCTGATTTCAAGCTGGCTGAGAGAGCTGTTGACAGAGAGGAGATATTGAATGAAGAATCGATGGAACAGACACAATTGACCACCAATGATATAAAAAAATTGACATAAAAATAGTTGATATACCGTTATGGCTTCGAGAGACAAGATTCAACTTGTTAATGAGCTGCATGCTCCAGCTCGCAAAAATTACCCCAGACGACGAACCATAATCAAAGGATTAGACGATTTATGGCAAATGGATTTGGCTGAGATGAGACCGTATGCCCATCAGAATAAAGGATATAAAATGATTCTGGTAGTGATTGACTGCTTTTCCAAGTGCCTCTGGACACGCCCACTGAAAACTAAGACAGGAGAAGAGGTTCCCAAATCTTTCGCCGATATATTGGTACATGCAAAGCGCATACCAGTAAATCTACAGTCTGATCAAGGAACGGAATTCTTCAACAGCAAGTTTAAAAAATTGATGAAAAAATATGACATCAACCATTACAACACATTCAGCATTAAAAAAGCTGCCATTGCTGAACGAGTAATAAGAACGCTGAAAAACAAACTATACAAATATTTCAGTCTGAATGGCACCTACAAATGTATTGATATATTACGTCAGATCGTTGATGAATACAATAATACCAAGCACACAACGACTCGATTCAAACCCTCAGAGGTGAACAAGGAAAACGAGAAAGATATTTTACACCAAAGCTTTAGCCATTTGAAAATCGCAGGTCCACGTAAACTTAAAGTTGGCAACATTGTACGCATATCGAAGGCGAAACATATTTTCGAAAAAGGCTATACACCTAGCAGGACGACAGAGTTATTCAAAATTGTCAATGTGTAGATAACCAATCCTGTTACTTACCTACTCGAAGACATGCATGGACAGCCAATCAGTGGCGCATTCTATGAGGAGGAATTACAAAAGACAAAGAATCCCGACATTTACCTCATTGAAAAAGTGCTGAAGAAAAGAGGAAAGAGAATGTACGTCAAGTGGTTGGGACTCGACAAGAAACATAACAGTTGGATAGATAATGTCGATTTAGTGTAGATTCTTATGGAAAATACAGACAGATTTCAACAAGTCAGGGGCCTTTCGTGTGATCATCATGGAGAGATGGAGGGATATAAATAGCTGCTCGAAGCCGGTTTCAGTCTCAGTTTTAATCGACATGTCGAGTCAAGATAGTGGTATACCGGCAGTAATATCCCATTCTCGCCTATATCCAGTGGTGATTATGATCGAGACGTAGACAGTATGTTGGAAATGTACGAGAATGCAGCCAAAGCCGAAAAACATCATCTGCTCAGCACATCGTTCCCAGTGAGTGGCTTTGAATTGAAAGTCGGTTTGAGTCCAGCCAGAATATTCAGTCCAGCCATAGTTATAATACCTTACATGACGCCAAACAAAATATCTTTTGATGTGTTGGAGTGGAACATCTTCATCGACTTGCTGCGACAGAAATTGATGGATTTCTTCCTCGAACAGTTACCAACCCATGCAGATGAGTATGATCCGATCACCTTTCCATGCGGAGATTTTTGTGAAATCACACAACTCGTGTATGATGATACAAAATTCCTACTGGTCAGAAAACACGAGGTTGAGTTCCACATGGACGAAAGAGATGTCACCCAGATCCGACCAAAGACTAGTGGCCCATCGAGTGACTTGGTTGGAAGATATTAACTTTTGTGCTTATTATCACAATATTCTGAATTTGACAAGGACTCATTTCAATAATAAAAGCTGTTTTGATGCATTACATGCATTTTGTGGAATATCTGATAATAGTTTGTTGAGCATGGCACTTAGAGAATATTTGTATTACTTTAAAAACAATGTACTGAATGATTTGGAACAATAAAATATGGAAATAGCTCAGCTAACGTGACTTTTTTGACGTTTTTCGACGTTTTTTGACGTTTTCGACGTTTTTTGACGCTTTTCGACGTTTTTTGACGTTTTTTGACGCTTTTCGACGTTTTTTCGACGTTTTTCGACGGTTTTTTGACGGTTTTCGACGTTTTTCGACGTTTTTTGACGTTTTTCGACGTTTTTCGACGTTTTTTGACGTTCTTGACGTGACGTTTTTCGACGTTTTTGACGTTTTCGACGTTTTTGACGTTTTTGGACGTTTTTGACGTTTTTGGACGTTTTTGACGTTTGTGACGTTTTTTCGACGTTTTGTAGCAGGTTCATTCGTTTGCAGTAATGAAACAACCAAATTTTCAAGAAACTTTTATTGAACATAGTGGAAAATACATAGTGTATACAAAAACTGAAATACAAAATCTACATTATATAATAAATAGAGTGTATAAAAATTAGTAAGCGTATATACAACTAGATTGAAAAAATCAGTGGTGGGGGTAAAATATTATCCGTTGACATTTCTCAGAACATGAAGGTGATATTGTTGAGGAATGTATATGGAAGAAGAATCATATGTCAGCTATGGAGGAATGTCCGAAAGGCAGGGTGTCATAACAATTTGGAAGTAGGTGTCTCTTGGTGTCATAAGGACTTAGCGCAATTTTCGACTGTTCAATACTGAATACTTGATGGTTGAAGGAACGGATTGTCCGCTGTGTGACTGTCTGCTCCTTGAAGTCTTTCAAGCAAGCCACATAATCATTGAAGGATATCTTATTCCTAACCACATTAAATTTAACCCCTTTGGATTTTTTGGTGACTTTACCCCCCTGCACTTTGTAGGCATACATTTTTGAACGTAAGCCTACAAAGTGTGTTATTATTTTCGAATTTGCCTCATCCTTCACCATTCCCAAGACCTTTTTATTCACTTGCGGAATTCCATACGGGTTGTCAGAAGGGTAGTCGGATGTGTCAAATTTGGACAAGTTATTTTTTATAAGTTCCGCATATACATCATCACAGCCAAGTTCGTAAATAAAACTATCGGTGTCTGTATACATTAACTTACATTTCTCCACCCCCATTGTTGGAAGCATGAAATCGTAATGGAAATTATACATGCACGTCTTGGATAAATCCAAAATAGCCATCCCTATGTATAGGGGTTTGTTGAAGACTATTTCAGATTTAGCCAATTCGATAGCAATCAGATCGTCGCCCAAAATCGTCCGGCCACGAAACTTTGAACTGGCGATCATATTTTTAGCCCCATAGCGTCCATTCCATGATCTACATAATTTGACGACGCGATGTTTACGAATGTTTTCCATCGTCTTTCCAAACACGGCATTATTCATAAGTTTATATAGGTTTTTTTCGAATGTGTTGGTGGCTGCAGCCCTCAATCCAGTATTCAGATCAATGTAGGGCTTCAACCACATAGACTGTTTGAATTTCGCTACTCTGTGAATTTTGGTGAGCTTTGAGCCATTTGCCAGAGCTTGTTTCAAATTAACATAATGGATGATGTAATCCTTTTTATGGTGTAACGTGGTCATCAATTTTGCCAACTTGGAACCAGGTGGCTTGCGGTGTTCGGCACAGAACGGAAAGTCTTTATGTAGATCGTGCAAGTTTTCCGGATATTCCAAATCTACTTGTAAGATATATCCTTCTGGCGCATCGTCAGGAATCAATGTGACGTCAATATTGGCATCAGTCCATTCAAACCCTCCATAAGGGAGGGGCTTTGACATTGCCCATCCATATAGATTGTTAACGTCCAAGTAGAGAAGATGCTTTGGTGGTTTCGTAGGATCGTATGTTGAAGTGTTCTTATGGTTGGCTTCAGAATAGCGGTTACAACAAACCGAAATACCACCTCTTATTGCCTTTTCGACAAACATCAGCATGTCAACATCTTTTAAAATTTGTAAGGAACATTTTTTGTACTTCAGCATGCAATCCCACGTATAACCTGGAAGGGTGTAATACCAAGCCGGATCTAAGGTATAAGTCCTCAAAGCAGCTTCTCTGAATTGTTCGAAAACATCTGCCTGAAGAAGTATATCTGTTTTCATGTATAAATCCGAGTATTCACCTAAATTTTGACATTCAAATTGTTGCCATACGTTTTGAGCATGAGCGTACTTCACATCATCGATATGTTCATCGTTCAATTTATTATAAAAGTTCTCAATGGGTGAAAGTTCAGTTTCGTCTAATTTGCTCGGACTATTGATGTGGTCATATGGGAAAACACCTTTCTTTGTGAGTAGATCGAATTTAAATGCGTCTAATTGGTTGAATTCTTTTCTTAAATTTTGAAAGCTATCCTTCGTTAAATTGGATGCCAATTCGTCTAAACTGGCACCCAGGAATCTCAAAGAGTCGATAAATCTGAATTTAATACCGGTTTCAGAGTTGTGTTGGGTGAAGGAAATGTATTTCCCCATATTTATCGGAAGTACGCTCACCTGTCCACGTTTGGCAATCTCTCTCAGAAGGAAATGAGAATCATATCCAGAAAAATTGTGGAACACTATGGGCACTACGAAGGACTTGTGGTACCCCAAATTACAAGATTGATGTGCCCACCCCCTGAAGGCACCAGTGAAATGATGGTGGTCTTTTACGATGATATCAGTGCCCGCAAACGCCTTTTCACAGATATGGCAGTGTGTTACACCAACCTTATCTGGGAAATGAGTCAGAGGAATAATGTCTTTGATTTTAGACTGTACAAATTTCGCGACATCTGCCATTTCTGTGGCAAACCAATCCATGCAATCAGGACCTCGATGACTCTTGTAATAGGACAAGCTATCATCATATGAGCATTTGAAATAGTACCCTGCGCTGAAGGCTGTATGTTTTTGATATTTCGACATTTTTTGAGAAATTTTGTCATCACAGTGCTCCAAAACCGATTCAAAATCACCGTAGATGATGAATTCGGCCTTTTGCTTATATATATGATTTTTGAAAACAACTGAATCGTATTTGGGGAATGAAATTTTGCATTCGTTGACATTTTCGCATACAACACAGTGATCTGCCAATTTGGATTCGCTTGAAAAATAATTTAGACATCTATCACAGAAATGCTTTTTTGATTTATTCTTACTGAGTTGTGAAGAAAGCAGCCTGGACATGTCTTTAATCCAACAATAATGATACCTGAGGTCTTCGTCGTAATCATCTTCAGGCAAGACATCATGATCGTTGGGCTTGGGGAAATATTCACTTTGAATGAGAAGTAGATTGACATGTCTAGGCTGCTTAAGTTTCGTGAGTTTTATGGGTACTACTTCAAAATACTCTGTCTTTCTAACATGAATCAGTTCCAAGGCGTAAACGTTCACCGAAATATCATTGAGTTTTTCAAATTTAGGGATATTGTTGAGAGTGATGGGTACATCCAAGCCTGCGGTATTTAAAACTTGGCTGTAATGAGGATACGAGCTGGGCCTCTCTGCACTACGGTTAGCAGGATGTAAAGCGCTCACGATGCTCCAGAAGAAGCATGCCTCATCAGTATTTTTCACATTGATGCAGGCACGCTTTTTGGAAATTTGGTCAGGTAGTGCAATGAATGGTGTTGGCTGCACGGAAGTGACGTCACTTCCGGCGGCGGCCATCTTGTGTTGATGGTAACGTGGGTACACTTTATTAACATTAACCTCTAAAGAGACAATTTCTCTCAAGGCCCAGCCACTACCCTTCTCCTGGAATTCCGAAAGTTTATTCAGTATAGTTTCAATCACATTCTCCGTGAACCAACAATCTAAATCCGTTCCCTCATCCATTGTAGCATTCTTTGTATTGAAATATTTGAATTCAATAATTTCCGCGTCATCCGATTTCTTGATAAACTCACCACAGAAGGTGGTGTTGACTTTGAGCATGGTTAATTCCCTCAATATTTTTTTAATTTGAATTTTGAAAATGTGCGATGCGTCCTGCAAGAATTGCATCAACTCCTTATGATAAAAACAGATTGAACAAGTCTCCATGTAACTCTATTTTTACGATTGCCAAGTCCTGCCCCAATATGATTCTTCTTCCTAATTAAACTTTGAAAACGTTTCAAATGCCCCACATTTGTTTCTAATTTTCTCAAAACCCCTGCTGTCGAATTGGTCCCCCTGATTGCCCTATTTAATTCTCTTATATGCGTCCCTATTTGCCTATTCCATAACAGTCTTTCTTCTGCAGATATGTTCGTCTTCTTTCTCAAAATTTCCACTTTCCTTCTACATTCCTCAACAACGGCATCACTAGTAGGAGCAATACTATTGACATTCATGTTGCGAGAAATATCAAACGGAAAATAATATTTTACTCACCACTAATTTTTGGTAATCTCAAAGAGGACTGCAGGTCCGGTGTCACTCCTCTTGTGAATCAGGCTGTATTTGCCTGGGGTGAACGCCGGAAGCTGAGGCTTGAAGATGCCAACTACCCTCCTTGGCAGAAAAACGCTAGATGCCTCTAGTTCGACCACAATAGCCTCCCCAAACCGTGTCTGGACCACCCTGATATTTTCAATGGGGTGGGGCTGGTTGATGGGCAAGCTACTTAGTGCTACAGTTGGTTTGAAGGCTGCAGCTTGAGCGTTAATAGCTGAAACATCCATCTGATGAGAAACTTACTACTGCTAGTATTGGGTAGAATGATCACTAGTCACAAATAGGGTCGACCACATGGCCTTGAAACGTAATAAATGAAGAACTCATTTTTTATGATCAGCTGGCAAAACCCACACACAATATAACAGACAGGAGCAACCGAACAGACAGGAGCAACCGAACAGAAAGGAACAGATCGACCGACCAGTGTCAGAGTTCAGAATGGAATGACGCCTACGAACGTTCTGACCGCCTTATATAGGGCTTGAGGTTGTGACGTCATCAACCACCTGCAAACAACGGAGGTATTGTTCTTGAGGCAAATTTCCCAATAGCCGGAATTCCAAGAAACGCTGACAGTCAGTGGTGACAGGAAGTAGATAGAGGTATTGTTTCAGGATGTCTCCCAGCTAGCATTATTGGATGACTCATCGGCCACCTGCGTCAGAACAATGGACCCATTGTTCTCTCACAGATAAGGATGATGCAATCGGATGAGGTTGTTACGTAATCGGACACCTGCAAACAAAGGCGGCATTGTTCTCGTATAATATTGCGTCGCAATTTCCCAATAGCCGGAATTCCAAGAAACGCTGTGGCATAGAGAGAACAAAGGCGGCATTGTTCTAGAGGAAGGCTAGATAACATATGGCAAACAAAGGCGGCATTGTTCTACGAAGTCGAGATAAGGATGACTCATCGGCCATCTGCAACATGCATATCGGGTGACCTTGAAACAAAGTGCTACCAATTGTAGCAATACCAACCTGAATCTGGTGGGCAAAGTCACTAGATTGTGACGTCATCCATCACCTTTCAAAAATAAGAAGAAGAATGTCCACGCCCATAAGCTCTAGAGTCTAGGGGGCTGAGTTCAGAGTACTTGCACGTGTCATTCCTTGTGTTCCATGTCATCTGTCACTTGTCATCTGTCACTTGTCGGTCACCTGGCACTCTTTGTGTTCCATGCCATCTGTCACTCCTTGTGTTCCATGTCACCTGTCACTTGTCATCTGTCACTTGTCATCTGTCGCTTGTCACCTGTCACTTGTCATCTGCCGCTTGTCATCTGTCACTTGTCATCTGTCACTTGTCATCTGTCACTTGTCATCTGTCACTTGTCATCTGTCATCTGTCACTTCCGGCGGCGGCCATCTTGTGACGTCACTTCCGTGCAGCCAACACCTTCTACCACAGGAACGGTTGTGACGTCACTTCCGGCGGCGGCCATCTTGAGCTGAGGCGAAGGTAGGTACACTACTATCGGTACAAACCATTATGTACAGGGCGATTCAAACTTCCCGTCCTTGGCTTATAACAGGTAAAGAAAAACTGCAAATGCAAATTCGGCAGAGGGGATTAGAATGGATGTGTCGTGTAAAGTATATTTTTTCGTATTTAAATATATTTTAACTATTCTCGAATTTGCGGAAATGGCGTCAGATAAATATTTTTTTTCCCGAAGCCACTATTTTCTTCTCATATTCTGAAAGAACATATTTTTTCAACAACTTTCATCATAACAAGTTTTCTCTATCTCCATTTGGTTGATAGCTATGGGACTATGTAGTTAGTAATTCTATTTCAGTAATCTTTGTTATTTTTAAATAAATCTCAACTGACCCCGCCGTAACAAGTCGGCCAGGTTCACGTTTCAATCGGTTAAAATATCAATGCGAGATGTATCCCAATTCATATTGCTTGCAAAACAATTTGTTTTCTCGATTTTTATTACAACATGATCAGTTAAGATCCATTTAAAAGTGCTAACTTCAAAGTCCCGATAGCTATCAACCAAATAAAGATAGGAGGAAATTTTCTTTCTGAAAGTTTTTAAATGAAATATTTTCTTCCAGAACACGAGAAAAAAATTGTGATCTCATGCAAAGAATAATTTTCAAATGAATATCAACTGACCCGGCCGTAATAAAAATCAAGTCAACTGGTTTTAGCTTTAATTGGTTCTAAATGAATGCAAAATATATCAAATTACTTACTATTTGTTTTTTTATCTTGGTGGGGTCAGTTGAGGTTCATTTGAAAAAAATGTCAATCATATATCATATATCATATCATTGCTATCAATCTAATGAAGAAAGAGTAAAGTTTCAGGATGAAAGATGTTTTTCAGAATATGAGGAGAAATTGTGACTCTGTGAAAAGAATAATTTTTCAGACGTGATTTCCACCATTTTGAGAGAAGTCGAGATATGTTCAAATAAATTCCTGTCAACAAAGATGGCCTATGTTAGTTCATGGAGAAATACTTGGAGAGAACAGAAAATGCCAATTCTTTTGAAGAGAATCGACCAGGCCGAAAATGGTTCAACAGATTGTCACCACCTTTTGCATCTTCTAGAGACTTACCCCAAAATAAATACCAAAAACTGCAAAATGGTGCTGTTCAAGGAACGGCAGCCAATGTGTCAGGAGAGCTGGGACGTGGGTTGGTCAGATGTTCTTGGTTAATCAGTTTTTTTATATATCTTTTGAAAGGGGCGCCACTTAAATTTGATGTGAAGAAAAATAAGAAAACCAAACAGTGTGATATTTAGTCATAGGTAGTTTATTAACTAAAATATATATTATGTAGCCAGAAAGGGGAGTGAACTTGACTCTTTTCAAACCAATCACACTCTTAACTTTAATGCAATCCCTAGTTAAAACCTAGTGGGAATTCAATGGGTACCGCCTGCAGCTGCATGTGGTTCACATGGACCATTGCATAACCATATAAAAATTAAATCAAAAATATATTAATTCTATAAACTCTTATATGTTGTCATGAATAAGAATCACCCGCTGACTAAACGCATATTAAAAATGAGAGGAAAAACTAACCTTAATTCACGCCTGTCTTTCAAGTATGACTACAATATCAGTGAATGGCACAATATTGGTGAAATTAAATAAATACTAGGAATATGAAAAAGAGAAAGAATGAACACATTTCGATTTGGGTGGAGCTCACCGGAAAATGCTGTTGTCAATTGGGCCCCCCTACTTCCTTTGAAGCTCCAGGACTATCTTTCATGAAAGGTCCACTGAAGAGTGATAGTTTCAGCAGGCCAAGCAGGTAGTCAATGCTTTCCTGCAGGTTCCCAGACTGGTGGTTCCTTTCACCTTCAGAGTCTTGGGGGTTGAAACCAGGTAGGAAACCTGACTTGGTGGGTTCATCGAAATCAAACGAAAAGCCAAAATCTAATCCGGGGAGTGATCGGTGGTCCAGCAAAGCCAATTCGTGGTCAGTGGCGAGACAGGGTGTCTTCTCTGATAGCCACAAACCAAAATTTGGAATTAAAACTTCACGTGGAAGCCGGCAGATCTATAATTGAGAACGACCTTCCTTAATGCCAAGAATTTATATCAACTAATGATTTGAAAAACTCACCTTCCATGGTGGATCGGCTTCCCATGAAAAATTCAAGTAAAGTCGGTGTTTTATCACCTCGAAAGGCAAAAGTACCAATGTGCTTTTCACCATCATCATGGCGTCGTTAAAGCCAAAACGGAAAAGGACAATCCCTTCCAGAAAAATCTAGTTGTCGCAGAAACAAAATCGTAATATAGGAAAACCTATTTTAAAAAAACATGCACAGCCAACTATGCACACTGCGCACCAACGGGTTGGGTTATCAGCCAATCATAGGCTATCGAAGCTTTAAAACTTTAGCCAATGAGAAAATTGGATTTACCCCACGTGGTTTTGTGACATTCGACTTATGACACTCGACTTTGTAATGACATGACGTGTCACCGAAGATTCAGATCTACCTGACTTAAGACTGATTTCCCTAAGTGCAAACGAACAGCACTAAAAGGAACGAAGAAACAAGCCTGACGTGACTTGTGACCTATGACATTGACATGAAACATTTTGGCATTTGACTTTGAGCAACTTGTAATTTACCATATTGACAGCCAATGAAAATAAATAAACAAACTCGAATTTGAAAATAACTTTCCAAAGAAACGAATTTGGGGAAAAATAAAGAAAGTCCTAACACCTGTAAGACTCACTTGGTAAGTACAATGCTTGTTGAAGCTCAAATACTTTCTTTATGATTTCACCTACTCTTTTGTTTTTCTTTTCAGATTGTTCCTGGAGTTCAAGGATTGCTTGGAGATGATCACATCAGTTTGAAGAATACAGGGACTGACTTCAGGTAAGTTATGACTGTGACTTTGTGTAAAAATCTACATGTTCAATTCAATTTTAGGCATCAATATTCCCAAAAACATAAGCAGTGAGCCAACCAATCCAACAGGTACAAGAACATGATGAAATACCCATAATTGTTATGTAATGTAATTTACATCTTGTAAATTCCTGTAATAAAATGTGAACTATATGCCTAGCTGTTTACTATGGATTGATACTTGACTCAAGTCTGAGCACAAAAAGAGGAAACTATACCATTCTGATAATTGAGTTTGGATAAAGGTAAATTTTCATGTTACAATCACCCCCCTCCTATGAAAAATAAAAATTGTAACATGGGTACAATTTTTATTTACTCAGAGAATAAACTACTTTGACCATTTTCTAATGATTTGCTGCTTAACCTATCTTACTATGGTAGAGAGCTCTCCTAACTAATTTATTCTATCTTACTTAGAAAGATGCATACAGTACTGTATTAGAACCATATAACAATGTAGCATGGAAATTTACACAGGGAAAAATTAATCCTATGATTATATACAAAAAATTTACAATTTAATCTTCAGATCCAGATTCGTGCCCACTCGACGAGATATCTGATAATGAACCATAGTATGGTTTTAAATTCTGAATATGCCACTCTCCGGCGTGACTACCGTCTTCATTTTTCAAGACATAAACTAATTTACTCTTTTTTCTACTAACTGTACATAGTACATATCGTGGCGCTAATTTTTGACTAAAGCTGTTTGCTGCGTTAGACAAAACGATATTCCGTTTCCAGACTTTATCGCCTACAAAAAATTCTTTCTCTCTCCGCCTGAGATTATAATACTTAGAATTTTTAGCATAAGCTAAATTTAACTTTTTCTCAACTTCTTTGTATATGTCTTCAAGATTACCCAAATTTTCTTTCCATACTTCCCTATTACCACACTCCAAATCATCTGATGCAATATTGCCATAATAATTTCCATTACATGGAACAATTCGTCCAAAATTTAAAAAAGCGGGACTATACCCGGTGACTTCGTGTACAGCCGTTCTAATGGCATAACCAATTTTGCCTAGTTCTTTGTCCCATTCTTTGTGAGAATTCCCTATATAGCTTCTAATAGCTGTGCAAATTGTTCGATTAGATCTTTCAACAAAATTTGCCTGAGGATGGTAATACGGAGTATAAGAAATCTTTGACCCATAATCGGAAACTAACTTTTTCATTGAATTACTTATTAACTGTCTGCCATTATCGCAGATGATACGTTGGGGAACCCCATAAATCAAAAAAACGTCATTTTCAAGAAATTTCAAAATTGCTTGAGACGTCGCATTTCTTAGCGGACATATTACTGGATACTTAGTAAACCAGTCGCTGACAACGAGAATATACTGAAAACCGTTCTTACTTCTGGGTAAAGGACCCATTAAGTCAAGCGCAATAACCTGCCACGGAAAACAGACCTTTTTTTCCATGCCCATTAATCCATACTTCGCATAGTTAGGAGATTTTTGTGAAGCACAGACCTTACACGATTTCACATACCTACATATATCCCGTCGCATTCTAGGCCAGTAGTATGATAGCTGAACCCTAGCAACTGTTTTTGAATATCCAGCATGAGAAGCTGTGGCTAAGTCATGATTTATATGAATAATTTTTCGTCTCTGAGGTTTAGGTACAAGTAATTTCCAATCTGAAATATTAGTCTCTATGGGTACTTTAGAAGGAGCAAATTTATATACATAACCCTGTTTAACTGTCCACTGAGGGAAAGAATTTGGAGACTCTAAAATTTGTCTACGCATTTTTTCATAAAAACTGTCTAAGTTGTCTAAATCCAAATCTAAGACATTATTATCAATATTATCAGTCGTAGCTACTACAAGACATGACGTGGATGGCTCTTCAGGCGCAGGATCCACAGGACTACGAGAAAGTGCATCAGGTACTACATTAAATTTACCTTTCCTATGAAATATTTCAAACTGAAATTGACTTAATTTTACACTCCATCGTGCTAGACGACCAGATGGGTCTTTCATGTTAAATAGCCACTTCAAAGAAGCATGGTCTGTGATAACGGTAAAATTAACTCCTTCAATGTAAGGTCTAAATTTTTCACAGGCAAAAATACAAGCGAGGCATTCTTTCTCTGTAGTGGTGTAGTTCCTTTCACACCGAGAGAGGCTCCTAGAAGCAACAGCAATTACTTTCTCAACTCCATCCTGAGTCTGAGTAAGAATGCAGCCTAATCCAACATCAGAGGCATCACACTGTATGCAAAATGGCAATTTAAAATTTGGGCTGGATAAAATTGGTGCAGATATTAAGGCTTCCTTAATTACTTTAAATGCTTTTTCAGCGTCTGCTGACCAAGTGACTTTCTGACCTTTCTTTTTGTCATGCAGAAGAGAATTAATCGGCGCCATAATAGTTGAAAATTCTGGGATAAATCTGCGATACCATCCGCACATACCAGCAAATCTTTTTATCTCAGTTGTGGTCTTAGGTGTTGGAAAATTCACAATAGCAGAAACTTTGTCGGGATTTGTTCGTAAACCGAAACTGTCGACTATATACCCAAGGTATTTTAAAGAAGGTTTCAAAAAGACACATTTGTCAAAATTAATGGTTAAATTTGCGTCTCGCAGACGACAAGCTACTTCCTTTAGCAATTTAATATGTTCTTCAAATGTTGATGAAATTATGATGAGATCATCTATGTATACAAATACATGTGGCTCCAACTCTGGACCGAATACAGCATCCATCAACCTTTGTTGGCATTGGGCAGCATTTGCTAGGCCAAATGGCAAAACGTTAAAGTGAAATAATCCCCTTCCTGGGATTGAAAAAGCAGTTTTTTCCTTCGAACTATCGTCGAGAGGAATCTGCCAAAATGCCGACTTAAGGTCAATTGATGAAATAAAACGAGCATTTCTCAACATAGACAGAATACGATCTACATAAGGTAGAGGATAGCTATCCTTTTTCGTTAAAGAATTTAGCTTGCGTCCATCGAAGCAAAATCTAAATTCGCCGTTAGCCTTTTTAACTAATAATACTGGAGATGACCATTCACTACTAGAAGGTTCCACAATATTAAGCTCTAACATGTGATCAAGTTCCTTGTTTAAATGTTCCAACATATAAGGCGACATTAGGTATTGACGTTGTTTAACCGCCCTAGCATCTCCTGTATCTATAGAATACACCATTTTATTTGTACGCCCTAACTTTCCTGCAAATCCAGCAAGTGTCTTGAATTCAGCCATCACACTATCGACTGTCTGAATATCTTCAGGTGGTAAATTCTCAAAAGTGAACGTTTGGTTGTTGGTACTAGCATCATCAACTTCAACAGATCCGATGGAGACGACGTTGATATCGCTATTACCAAGAACCTCCCATGTATCATCCTTGAAATTCAAGGTCAAACCAAATGACTTACAAAAATCACTACCCAAAATGATTGAGCAATCTAAGGATGGAACTAACAAAAATGAAAATAATTTACAAGTATTTTCAATACAAATCGGTAATTCAACTATACCAGCAACTTGTTGTTTTGCACCATCTGCAGTCGTGACAAATTTATAAGGTGAAATATTAACCGAGATTTCAAAAAAACTTTCAATATCTGGAAACTCACGTCCTAGAATTGAATGATTGGCACCAGAGTCCAAAAGTGCAATGAATGCATAATCAAAAATATTAACATTTATATAAGGTCGGTTATCTAAGCCTTTTCTTGTAAAAATGGGAGCAGTTACTAGAGTTTTTAAATGTAGAAAATAATGTTTAACAAAATTCAAGTGAGATTTCTGTTCACCAGATAATCTATGATTGTTCAAGTTCAACTGAACTGTGGCCTCAAATTTTCGGAGCGGTGTTCGGCCACTGGAAACTGCCCCTACTGTTCGTTTCCCGAACACTTAGTGCACTCTGAGCTTATTACTCCAGGGTTGCCGCATTTAAAACAAAATTTTGATCTTTTAAGTGTACAAGCATGGAAAGTGTGGTTAGGCCCTTTACAATTCCAGCAAACAACAGTTTTGGCTCCACCAGCATTAGTAACTGAAGTATTCACAGTAGAAGTTTGATTGCCTGAATTATTATTACTCTTTTTTCTGTTATTTGAATTCCTATAAAAATTTCTATTTCCACCTCTGTTATTTTGAAATCTGTTATACCTACCCTGAGTACTGGAATTACCTGAAGTCCCAGCTTCACTTTCAAAATTCAAAACATTAACTTGAGGTTTCTTTGAAATTGACCTAACTTGAGTATCCTTTAATACAGATTCTAAAATCTTTGCATCATGTAATAATTCATCAACTGTATTATATTCATTTAATGCTAATCGTGACATGTACTCTGGTTTCAAATTTTTTCGCACCCATTTAACTCTTGTTACTACTGCAGGGGGAGAACTCAATCTGTTAAACAAAGATTCCATGATGGCTCCAAAAATAACAACTGATTCATCATCAGACTGTTTCCGATTCTTTATGGTTTCCCATAAGTCCTCATCATAATCCTTATCAAGGAAATCTGTTTCTAATCTTTTAACAAGTGAGTCCCAATCGTGAACATTACCTGAATCTTTTACATGGCGCAGCCATAACAATGCTTTGCCAGAAAATAAATCTACTGCAGACTCAAACAGTTGAACTTTAGTAACATGTCTTGCTTCAGACAACTCAGTGACTCTTTCAAGAAAAGCTTTGACGCCTAAACCTTTTTTAGTTCCATCAAACTTGAGGTCCCACTTATAGATGGAAGCTACTTTAGAAGTACCCTGTATAACAGTAGGTGGTTGTTGCGCAAAGGTTGAAGAAAAATTTACATTGGAATTTAATTGATCGACAGGCTCTGTGATTCGCTCATCAAGATCAGCCTCTAAAGTTAAAGCTGTTGCTAGTGCTTCATTTTTAAATAATACCTCAGCAGCAACTGCTGAATCAATTGGCATTCTCTTTATTCTCCCTATGATATGAATGAATCTAGACCTTAAACGTAGGTATAAAGAATCTTCAGTTGAACCTTCAAAATCAGGAATTGCAGCTTTAATACTATCTAAGGTATTCTCAATTGCTGTGCATTCAGAAGCAAAAACATAAGTAGGATCAGGAATCAGAACCGTATTGGTTTTTATAAGTCTTCCTAAGGCTTTTCTTTTATCATTCATGTCCCTTTGAGTAACAACACCCCGTATACGTAATTCATAATTTATTTCATCTATAAGTAGATGTTTCACCTTCATACTGTCCGACATTTTAGGAAGTGACTGACAAAAGTTACAAGAATTTCAAAATTTGCAAAAATTCAAGAGTTCGAAATTGTCCAGAGAATTTTTTCAAAAAAAATCTTTTCAAAATTTTTTTCAAAAAATATATCAAAAAATATTTCAAAAAATATTTCCAAATAGCTTTACCACCGAAGAACTATCACTCTGTACAATATGATTTAATTCCTTTAATCATGAAAGTATTGAAAGTATATTTAAAATATTTGATAACAAATACACCCTGTATAGTGTTTGGATCAAATATGAAAAAAAAATCCGAAAACATTTACCAAATATTCCGTACCAAGTAACTATATCATGTTTTCATCAAACATGAAAGAAATCCGCAAATATTTATCAAATATTGCATGCCAAGCATATATCACCCTGTATAGTGCTAATTTTCAAAAAGTCAATTTTCTCAAAAATTTTATAAGTGTCTGCTGACACAAGTGAAAAAATATTTTTTCTCATAAAAAATTTCCATAAATGCAAAGAAACTCAACTCATGAGAACTTACAATGTCAGTATGTCAAATCCTGTAAAGTCTGTAATTTTCTCTTGCAAAGAAAGCTGAAATCACCTAATTATGCAAAAAAATAAGGATGGTCACAATACCATACCAAAAAAGAAAGTAAATGTAACATTGCAATTTACCTTCATGAAAAATTCAATAAGTATGTTCAATACTTCAAAAATAACCCAGTTATTGTCCCTGCTGGACCAGAAAACCCACTGCTCACACATGGAGGAGTACCTGAATTCCACCTTTCAAAAAGTGACCCCAAAAATTCCCAATTTTACTAGAAAATGTTATGCAAAAATTCACATATGTATAAAATGTATACCTATGAAATAATTCACCAATATAGTGCACATCACATAAAAACTTTCAAAAAATTTCAAAAAAACTGGCCCTACACGTTGCGTCGCCAAATCTTGTCACCACCTTTTGCATCTTCTAGAGACTTACCCCAAAATAAATACCAAAAACTGCAAAATGGTGCTGTTCAAGGAACGGCAGCCAATGTGTCAGGAGAGCTGGGACGTGGGTTGGTCAGATGTTCTTGGTTAATCAGTTTTTTTATATATCTTTTGAAAGGGGCGCCACTTAAATTTGATGTGAAGAAAAATAAGAAAACCAAACAGTGTGATATTTAGTCATAGGTAGTTTATTAACTAAAATATATATTATGTAGCCAGAAAGGGGAGTGAACTTGACTCTTTTCAAACCAATCACACTCTTAACTTTAATGCAATCCCTAGTTAAAACCTAGTGGGAATTCAATGGGTACCGCCTGCAGCTGCATGTGGTTCACATGGACCATTGCATAACCATATAAAAATTAAATCAAAAATATATTAATTCTATAAACTCTTATATGTTGTCATGAATAAGAATCACCCGCTGACTAAACGCATATTAAAAATGAGAGGAAAAACTAACCTTAATTCACGCCTGTCTTTCAAGTATGACTACAATATCAGTGAATGGCACAATATTGGTGAAATTAAATAAATACTAGGAATATGAAAAAGAGAAAGAATGAACACATTTCGATTTGGGTGGAGCTCACCGGAAAATGCTGTTGTCAATTGGGCCCCCCTACTTCCTTTGAAGCTCCAGGACTATCTTTCATGAAAGGTCCACTGAAGAGTGATAGTTTCAGCAGGCCAAGCAGGTAGTCAATGCTTTCCTGCAGGTTCCCAGACTGGTGGTTCCTTTCACCTTCAGAGTCTTGGGGGTTGAAACCAGGTAGGAAACCTGACTTGGTGGGTTCATCGAAATCAAACGAAAAGCCAAAATCTAATCCGGGGAGTGATCGGTGGTCCAGCAAAGCCAATTCGTGGTCAGTGGCGAGACAGGGTGTCTTCTCTGATAGCCACAAACCAAAATTTGGAATTAAAACTTCACGTGGAAGCCGGCAGATCTATAATTGAGAACGACCTTCCTTAATGCCAAGAATTTATATCAACTAATGATTTGAAAAACTCACCTTCCATGGTGGATCGGCTTCCCATGAAAAATTCAAGTAAAGTCGGTGTTTTATCACCTCGAAAGGCAAAAGTACCAATGTGCTTTTCACCATCATCATGGCGTCGTTAAAGCCAAAACGGAAAAGGACAATCCCTTCCAGAAAAATCTAGTTGTCGCAGAAACAAAATCGTAATATAGGAAAACCTATTTTAAAAAAACATGCACAGCCAACTATGCACACTGCGCACCAACGGGTTGGGTTATCAGCCAATCATAGGCTATCGAAGCTTTAAAACTTTAGCCAATGAGAAAATTGGATTTACCCCACGTGGTTTTGTGACATTCGACTTATGACACTCGACTTTGTAATGACATGACGTGTCACCGAAGATTCAGATCTACCTGACTTAAGACTGATTTCCCTAAGTGCAAACGAACAGCACTAAAAGGAACGAAGAAACAAGCCTGACGTGACTTGTGACCTATGACATTGACATGAAACATTTTGGCATTTGACTTTGAGCAACTTGTAATTTACCATATTGACAGCCAATGAAAATAAATAAACAAACTCGAATTTGAAAATAACTTTCCAAAGAAACGAATTTGGGGAAAAATAAAGAAAGTCCTAACACCTGTAAGACTCACTTGGTAAGTACAATGCTTGTTGAAGCTCAAATACTTTCTTTATGATTTCACCTACTCTTTTGTTTTTCTTTTCAGATTGTTCCTGGAGTTCAAGGATTGCTTGGAGATGATCACATCAGTTTGAAGAATACAGGGACTGACTTCAGGTAAGTTATGACTGTGACTTTGTGTAAAAATCTACATGTTCAATTCAATTTTAGGCATCAATATTCCCAAAAACATAAGCAGTGAGCCAACCAATCCAACAGGTACAAGAACATGATGAAATACCCATAATTGTTATGTAATGTAATTTACATCTTGTAAATTCCTGTAATAAAATGTGAACTATATGCCTAGCTGTTTACTATGGATTGATACTTGACTCAAGTCTGAGCACAAAAAGAGGAAACTATACCATTCTGATAATTGAGTTTGGATAAAGGTAAATTTTCATGTTACAAGATTCATAGCAAGACAGCCTGATCTCTCTGTGAAGCGAGCTGAATACTTTAGCAAATTCGATAGAATTCCATCTGTTTATTTTGAATCACTCCCCCCCCTCCTCAGGTTGGGGTATAGGAAAATCTGAAAACGGTTGGATGACGACAGAAACGGTCTTCGAATATTTTCAGAATGTGTTTCATTCATATCTAGTTGGAAATGGATATAAACTTTCAGTCATCGTCTTTTTGGATGGCCATTCTTCACACTTGAGTATCTCTCTTAGCAGATTGTGTAGAGATGATGGTATCATAGTTGTATGCCTCTTTCCTAATACTACACATATATTACAACCACTCGATGTCGCGGTATTTTTTTCGTTGAAAACAACTTGCAAAAGAGAAGTAAAACAGTGGAGAATCGATCATGATGGCCACGATATTCAGAGACAAAATGTCATATGCTCCTTCACAACATCATTAGAGGTTTTGTCTTCGAGTGTCTTGAGTCCACGATCAAAAACGGTTTCAGAGCTTGTGATGGAATATATCTTTTCAACCCAGGAAATGTGGATAACTCCAAATGTACATAAAAAAATTTGACAATGGACGTTTCTTCTGAAAAGAGACGACCATTGACATTTTGAGATTCAGAGAGAGATTTTGGTTTCTGGTATTAGTAAACAAAATAAGTTTAGTATTTCACTTACCAAATCATAGTTGATACTATTGTGAAACATCATATTCATTAATCATGATTATTGATTCAGGTATCTATGAATAACTATGGAAATCACTCACCACTATAACTCACAATTTTCAATGGATGGACCTCCCAATTCTCTCTATCTGGCTCCACTCCTTTCTGCATCAATTTATATGCATTGATTGATCTGGGCCAATTGCCTGCTCCTATGTTTTGTAACCAACTTGTTGGTATTTCTGTGTACATGTCCTCATTGTTAAAATATACCACTGCATTGGGTCTCATCTAACTCCTGTTTCGATTTGTTACTATTATAAAAAGACTGGTGGCTTCAAATATTATAAATCAGAAACCATTTCTTTAAAAAATCAGAGTATTTTGGATCTTGAATATAGGATTATATAAATTTGGAGAGGACCCTCTACTACTCTTCTTTTACTGCCTTCCTACCTCCAATAGTATGTATTGAGTAATGCATGAACACTCTGGAATTAAATAACATGTCATAAACACAGTGAGTAAATAAAAAAAAAATGAGCCTGATATTTCGACAACAAGCTTTTTTGGTAGTACTCCTGAAGAATCTGAAACTATCGCTTTTTCTTCAAAGACATACAAATGAAACAATGGAATAGAAAAATAAAGTACCAATAACTCCATGCAAAATAGGACTCACACCTTCACCTTAGACATGCATAGACAGGTCAAATCAAATGAAAGAAAATGATAGAAAATTGTACTGAACTTGATTTTTTGACCTGATAGGTAAACAAATCTTCAAATATGGTGTATGTTTGAAGTTTTGAATTTCGATTTACTTCTTTATTCTGAACTTGCATACCTAATCAAGAGGTTCAAACTTGGACAATGGAACAAATTTGCTCTTCCAAACCTCTAATCACATTTCATTGGGTTTTCTCAATTCAGAATTTTTTCGACACCCTGTATCATGAACATCAATTCATAGTACAACTGACGAATACTTTCTGATTTTTTCATGACCTTGTTTGTTTTTCTAATTACCTTTCCATCACTGCACTAATTCATTTCCCAATGCATTACTTTTGAATATTTTTCAAATATCTTTTAACTTACAGAAATCAAATATCTTGAATATGTTGTGAACTATTATCAGAGTTTTTTGCCCTCAGATACTGTATAGAATGCTATTAGTACAAAAAAAAAATCCCAGATTCAATGAATAAGTGGAACTAAAATATATTCTGTGCCAAAAGGCAATTTTAACATCTTTTTTGAAATCAGAGAGACACTCATCTGTACGATTGTGGCCAGTTTAAGAGAAGTTGATATTTCATCAGGACGACAAGAATATGAGATATATATACTGTAAACTAGTGAATTTTTTCATGACGATGAACTTCATTCCATCATTTCTCTGATACTATCAAAATCAAACACTGCGAGACCCCAGTGACGATTATGATTCAGTCTGAAAGAAATTCTGCGAGTTTTGCCATTTCTGGCCACAAAATCATCATTAGTCGCCAGTTATCGCTCTATCTTTGGCCATAGAAGAGAATACAAGAGGTGTAGGTAGGAGGAAAGAAGGAGGTTTGATGTAGGTATGCAGAAAATGTTATGGTATACACCACCGAAATTAAATATTAGGTCAATATCAAAAACGTTGCTGATTTTAAATTATGATATTTTTTTTTTTAGTCACATCGTGTGTCAGAATGAAAATCTCAGGTTAGAAAACTGAACCTTATTTTTCCCATTCAATGGTTAGATGGAACTGAAAATGTGATGACCATTGTCTAATGGTACCTAGTACTAATGTGTGTTAGTCACAAGAGTATTGGAAGGAGAAGTATGTAAATTGTAAGATTTATGGTGAAATTTTTGATGGCAATCTGTGCATCATAATAGGATTTATAACGAGATGTTTTCATTGGTAATGTTGGAATGTTATTATGTAACACAGTATTGTGGTTATCGATCAATAAAAGTTATGGATGAATGTCACTTAGATGGTTGATATCACCTCTTTTGTTGATACAATCATGTTCCTGGGCGATGAAAGACATTTCCAAAATGAGGTATTTTTTTGTGATTGCTTTCTGTGGCTAAAATTTTTGCTGATTGAAAATCAATTTCATGGTCAGTGAAATTTACATGGTCTGCTAAAGCACACCTTTCTGGATGAAGTCTCCAGTCGCTCCTGTGGGATGTGATTCTGTTGGCTAATGATCTCCTTGATTGCCCAATGTATATTATATCACAATCCTGGCAGGGGATGCTGTACACCACATTAGTATGTGCAGTAAGAGGTACTTCATCTTTGACTTTGGTGTAAATTGATCTGATTGTTAAAAATGTTTTATGTTTTATTTGCAATTTTCAGATTAGGATTTGGAAGAAAAATTCTTGTGAGTTTGGGAGTTGAATCTGCTATATACGGAAGAGGAGAGGAAATGGTGTGGATTGGAGAAGTATCAGTAACCACTGTCTCATGTACTTGACTGCTAATTTCGGGAGGTGCTGTCTGTGTCATGGGTACACTGTTTAGAATATTTTCGACTAATTGTGGTGGATATGAATCCGAAATTCTGAATATCCTGTTCTTCATTTGTTCTAACAAATTCACCTTTATGTTCTGTTTTTGGAACGAGTCGTAGTTTACAAATCTGCCAGAACTGCGATACCAATCGATTAGGACTACATTGTCTGACTCTTTGTTACTTAGCCGAGCTTTTGGAAATGATAATTTCCTTTATCAAGACATCTATAATAAACGGGTAAGTGAAAAAACTTTGTCATTAATACATTTGAAAGAGTTCTTACTAACGTGAGATTATTGTAAAACACAATGAAATACATAACAGTTGCATCTTCAGCTGAATTTGACGATTAGAAACATTTTTTCATTTTATAATTTTGGGATAAAAACAATAGGAATCAATCCACAGGTTTCATTTATTTCCGTAACGGACCTTTGAAAACAAAATGGACGGTTGGAAGAGTAGGAAATGCCAACTACTTCGGTGGAATTCGTTTCAGATCGACGACCGTTGTGAGAGGAGAAAGGGAACTGTGGCGGTAAATTTGAAAATAAATTGAGTGGTGAGACAAGAACTTAAGGCTGAGGAATTGTTTGTGAAAATCTAGATATGTTATTAGGAATACAGTATTTTTGTTGTATTGCAAGTAAATAATTATAAATGCTACTCAAGTTACCAATGTCGGTTTTCTTATTCATTTTCGGAAGTTCATCATTGATAAAAACCATTTCAAGGAAATTTCGTTTGAGATAATCATTTTCATGAGCTGAAATTTTGACATCATTGAAATTCATATGGTGACCCTCATCATTAACATGCTCTGCTAATGCACAAGTTCTTTCATTACATTTACTGTCACTCTTATGTGAAATTATGCGTCCTGATAAATTCCTGGAAGTTTGGCCCATATAAGTCAGTTCGCAATTCTGACGAGGAATTTTGTATACAACATTAGTCATTTCTAATTTATTCATGGGAGATTTTGTTCTGGAGAAAGGAGAGGAGACTGTTTTAACTGTTTTTAACAATTTCCGAAAGCTCGGCTGAGTAACAAAAAGTCCTCTCATTGGGGCCAAAATTTTGACTACAACCTCACCTAGAAAGATTTCCTTTGGAACTGTTTCTAAAGTTATTGTATATTTTATATATATGTATATTTATATATAACCTCAATGAGTTGTAAGTACAACAATCCATAGTAAACTTGCTTTGCTAATTTTCATGACATTTTTTAGTCTTTTTCTGATGATGGAAATATAACTTTCCGAAAGATTGGATAATCCTGCATGAGTTTCACTTTCACTTTGCTGCTTCTCCACTACTAAGTTTCATCTATATATATCATTCGCAAAAATCTGTGAACTCGTTCATATCAGGAACTGAGTAGGCCCCTCTAGCAATTTTCTTAATGGAGGATTTTATCATCAAACTCATAAATTAGCCATTTCCAATATTATGAGCTTGTCGCCATTGTTGAAATTTTATAGCCACATTCAGAAAATTCAGTATTTTTCCCAGGGAAATATGTTTTTTCATATCGCACAATCACGAACGTATTCACCTGTGAATTTTCCATTGTTTTTTCTAAGAAATTTGCAAACTGTTTTCATGCTCATCTTCTGCATTCTCCTTCTCACTGTCATTGGTTCTGAGAGTGTATTTTTCTCATACGTTTTCCTTCAGGTTCTTTGTGATCGAGTTTCTGCTTTCCCAACTTGTCCTGCTCCTTTTTTCTTTCAGTTTCTTCTCTCCTTGTTTCATTTACTACCATTTGTTTTAGTGAATCAGCCTTCTCCTGCCTTTTTTTCAGCAATGGTTATCCATTGATCAGATGTTGATACGGCTGGCATTTTAATCCTGGGCTTAGTTAGTTTTTTCTTCTTCAAATTATTATTGGGCAATACTAGAACATCACTGATTACATTTATTTTTGCTTTTTTGACTAATACACCGTCGATATCATCACAAACTATATTTTAATTTTCTCCATTATCTCTACTATGGAATTAGTTATTCCCAGTTATACTGGTATTACTGTTGATGTTTGGCAAATTATCATTTCCTACTGGTATAGAAACTTCCGGAAGAGAAACTCCATCATTGAGTATATCACTTCTTTTCATTGGTATCACATGAATCAACATTTTCAGGTACATATACTTGGCTTGTGTTATCAGGGACATCTGGCGATTCATAGCTTTCGAATATAGACTCAGGAAGAGTATCTTGGAGTGGATTTTCATTTTCAGGTACAGTTGACTCAATTGCATGAATATCACATGAATTAGCATTTGCAGATACATCTTTCTCAGCTCTTTTATCAGATATAGTTACATTATCGCATGAGAATACTTAGATTTAAACTTTATGTTGTTAATATTATTTCGCAGTTTACTAGTCTGTTTCAACATTGCACATATAATCCTCAAGTATGAAATTGTTGATCGTTATTTTTCAAAAGGTTATGTTGATGTTCAATGGTTTTTTTCATTTTTTTTCTGTTTGGACTGTCAGGAACATCATCTAGATGTCTTTTGAAATTAGAACTGGTTGGCATGTTGGTGATATCATCTAGCCATTGTTTTGTTTGCTGAGACAAATCTGAATCACTTGATTTGTTTCTTACAATGGAAGATTCTTGTAGCGAAGTGTCTGGCAAGAAACCTTGTAGCATAATATATTTTCAAGTTCGTGCGGTTTCCTCAAGTTCGTATGTTTTGGGCTCCCTGAAACACTGCCTAACTCCCAAGAAGTCGATGGCAAAGGTGAGCTTTCTCGAATGCTTTCTTCATCAACAATTCCACCGGGAACATGTTTTGGGACAGCTGTTTTTTTCAATAATTTTCTATTCGAAGTATTTCTGAAATCATCCTCAGAGAAGTGGTCTTCTTATGTGAAAACAAAATCAGTGTGGAATATTTTCGAATGGTTTTACAGTAAATGATTCATTATTATTAGGTTCATTATGCTCGATAGGAACCGTAGCTGTTCTTCCAGATTCACAAATTTCAGAATGTTCTCAGGCAGCTCTTCCCCAAACTTGTTTGTAGTAATGGTTCGTGTTGGTCCTTGGGTATATACAAAAATGCAATCAATACTCTCATGTAGTGTCAACTCTTCTTAGGTGCAGAAGAATTGAAGACAACCATTAAAAATGTAACATCATGGTCCATTATACTGTCTGTAGGTTGATCGAGGAGGTGGTACTTTTATTATTCAAGAATTTTTGGGATTCTCTCTCCTCGTTTCTATAACATGAAAATGTGAATATTATTTCAATATACGTGTAGTAAGGACAAATCAGATGATTTGCTTCAAAATGTCACTGCGTTTAAAGAATTTTCCCCTCAAAGAGCCCAAAAGAAAAATTCACTAGCTTGTCAGTGACAATTCGCATTGAAAAAGGTTTCGAGAAGAGAAATAAAGGTATATAGAAAAAATATCAGATTGGACGTTTCGAGAACGAATCTGCTCCCGTTCTCAACATGAAAATGCAAAATATTTTTCTATTGATGTTTCGCTCTGATTATAGTTTGACACTTCTCAGTGTCTAAGGATGTTGGCATAGGAATGAGTGATTTTAGTCTACAAATGAGTTACAGGATGTTTTCATCGATTGATCTTGAGACTGCCATTTCCATACTCAGTTTTCAGTAGTGAATAACATGTTCTATCTATATCAACTTAACATGAAGCAATGCATTCTTCTGAACGGAGACCATAGCATTGCTTCCATTCTCTCTTCCCACTCTTTTTGAATGATATTACAGTTAACTCTCGATGAGGCAGAGCATTCATAATCCCAATCTCGGTACGACTTCTCTAGGCCAGTTTTTGAATTCTGAAACTAGGTCGGGGTTGTTATTTTTTTTATGTTCTGGTTCCCACGTAAAGGGATTTTCTGTAATGTTCAGAGAACATCGTCAGAACTGTAGGTAAGTATGTAGGAATTGGTGTTCTTCTGGAGGTTATATGCCTCGGTGAACAACTCCCTTGGCAATGTGTTTCAGAGCCTCGCTGTTCGTTGGACGAACGAATCTTTGGAAAGAGATGTTCTGCCGGTCTCCAAAATGACCACGAAGGGGTGCGAAGCCTCAACCCGACGCGTTAATCTCGCAGAGACTGCCAAGGGACGAACAATTGTTGATATTTCAGAAGAGCATCGTCCATGAAAATATCTATAAAATAGAGCCAGATCGCCAACCCACGAGACGAATTGCTCATTTTGGGCAGAATCCAACAGTTTTAGGGTATGCTTGGGTGCTGCACTCCAAATATGGAAACAGTATTACAGGAGAGGTCGGATCTGTGCCCTATAGATCATAAGCAGCTGACTGGAAGTGATATAGCCCCTAGCTCGAAACAGAAAACCAAGTTTTTGAGATTCACAGTGAGATCGGCTTTTCTAGAGAAAAAGCATGCTTGTGTTTTGTTTGCATTGGATCCCCATTCGTTGCCAAGTCCATAAGTAGTGTATCTACGGCGGGGGTAGGCCCTGTTGAAGTATCAATTCTATTTTTAACTATCTCTCTGTATATTGGTCGTGTCAAGATACTATATAATATATGTCACATAATATGTTAAATGTATGTCAACTCGGTGAATTATTGATCTCCTGATATTTCTATAATTTTCATGTACAAGTGTGATTTCATATTAAATTCCTCACGTGTTGAATCTGTGTATAATCTGTGTTCAACCAAACAATAGGCCCTGTCTATCCAGTTCTCGAGCTCTTGCAGACATTAGGGGGGTCTAGTTGTGGTTTGTGCAGACTTTTCCAGGTGCACAAGTGTCGACAATGACCAGAAGAAGTTGTCACCGGAGATTCACCTTGTCACATGTATTTTTACCTGTCTCACCTGTGTCACCGAATGAATTTGCGATTCACCTTGCCTATTTGTGGTTTGTGCAGACTTTTCCAGGTGCACAAGTGTCGACGACAATGACCAGAAGGTGTTGTCACCGAAGATTTACTTTGTCACCTGTGTCACCGAATTAATTCGCGACTTACCATGTCACCTGTGTGTGTGTGTGTGTGCCTAGATAGCACAAGTACATCCTATGGATATACCATGGACATCCATGATGGATATTGTGGATGTCCATAAGATATCCGGAATAGGCTCTAGTACATCCTATAGACGTTCATAGGATGTGACAGTGTAACCTTTTTGGATCATCCTGAGTTATCCTATGGATAACTTTATGACATCCCAGAAGATATTCGTCAGATGATGAAGGATATACGATGGACGTCCATAGGATATGCCAATGCGTGAATTTTGGACATCCTATGGATATCCATGAGAGATTCGATCTATTAAAAAATGTTTCAGGCCATTCGAAATGAAATAGATGTTCTTTTGTAGTTCTTGCTATCAATTTAAATAAAATCAATTGGACAGGTGCACTTCAATTGTGAATAGGCATACTTCACAATGACACCAGATGTCTTAAAAATACAATTGACTTATCTGAGTGATTATCTTGAAATCGATAATAACTACGACAAAATAACATCAGATTATTATTCAAAATGACCAACTAAGTACATAATTCTTTGGTGAAAAAAAAAACATCTTGGAATTTGATGAGGTATTTGAATTAAAAAAAATCTGAACCAAACAGTGTTATTCCGATTTAAACCAAAGAGCCATAACCTAACCTAGACTTAGATGAGGTATTTTGATGAAAATAAAAAAAAACTATCAAGGAAACAGTCATATCCCAATTAAAACCAAAGAGCCATAGCCTATCATTCGTTATTTGTATTGTTGTTTTCATTAACTCTATGTGACCTTTTTTTGCTCGTCTTAGCCAGTTTTTGATGGCATTTTCTGTGGCCTTTCTGTCACCTGATATGCTGCTTCTGTCTGCAGCAACTGAAATAAAACAATGAAATTCAAAGGGATTCTCCAGGAAAGTATTAGAGTCATTGAAAAATAACAAAGTAAGATATCTCAATTTTTCAATGTCCCTGAACAAAAAAAATTAAATCCATAAAAAACCTTGATTTACAAAATCTGTCATTTTTTGTCTCATTTTTATCCTGAGAAGTATCAATATGGATTATAATAATTTTTTTCCCAAAAACTAAATAATTGAAAAATTATAATATAATACAATTAATTTTGTCAATTAAAATAATGGTTTACTGAATAAGATGAAAATATTATGAAGTTTTCAACTGGATATTTTATAGGACAGTGTCAAAATTTTTATAAATTCAAAAAAGTAGAGAATAAATAAAACTTTCTGAAAAAAAAATAAAAATTTCATTCAATACCTACACACCTAGTAATAATTCTGCCATTTTTTGTTGACAGAACTTTTTCTTCTTCTTGGCCCCTAGCCAGCTATATTGATCTCCATATCTGTTCGTAATAAGCATATTCATACATCTTTTAATAAAATCATACAGATTGTTTCCACCAACTCTTGCGAGTTCCTTAACCTGAAAATCATCGATTTCTTATATTTATAAACTGACTTTTGATTGGAATCCCTGAATACATAAATGGTAAAGCTCTTGACCATCGGTAGGTACTTACGGCCTCATCAATATTCCCACCATCACCAAGAAATTGGTTGAGGTCTTCCATATCTTCATCACAATTTATTGGAAAGCAGGAAAATGTAGTGAATAAAGATGAAACTATTTCCTGCTGAGGAGGATCCCCTAATTTCATATTATTGATTTTTTCCAATATATCGCCACATATATTTTTCAAAAGAATCTGTTGCCGATATATATTCTTCAAAGTATCACCTAGAAATATCAATACCTGATGAATATACTCAACTGTGATGTGAAAGAGCATGTATAATCCAATATATTTTTGCATTCTTTTCTTTATTAAACCTAGTGAAACACAAGTTTGTGTAACAACAAAAAAATATTGATCTCAGCTAAAAACGAATTTACTGGTCAATACTGTTGGATATCAAGATTGGCTGAGATATATGTTTTGTTTTTGTAACGTTAGTAAAAAAAATAATAAGTTGAATATTGATCTGTCTGTCAATCAGTTTTAAAATATAATTTCACTTCCTTTACTCTGCATTTTCTTATAAAAACAACAGGTTATGAGCCCAGAAACACTAGCTGTGTTGTAAATCACAAAGTATATTAAAAGGAAGTGCCGAAGAAATAGCAGAAAGCAGATAGACATTCTTCCAAGTAAATATTCAAAATGAGTCAATCCACATATAGGATTCAGCCGCTATCCAAGGAGAATTTCGACACGTGGAAAATCCAAGTGAAAGCTTTATTGGTGAAAAGCGACGAGTGGGGATACGTAGATGGAACTATAAAGCAACCCAGTGATATAACTGCTGCTGTAGACTGGAGAAAGGGTGATGCAAATGCTATGTCAGATTTGATCCTAGCAATAGGCCCTTCCGAACTCAGGCATATAAAGAATTGTATAACTGCGAAGGAAATTTGGGATAAACTCCATGATGTGTACGAGTCACAAGGTCCAGCAAGAAAGGCAATGTTATTGAAGAAACTTATTCATCATAAAATGCAAGAATGCAATGATATGAGAGAACACCTTGCCAATTTCTTTGAAATAATAGACAAGCTAGAAGAGATGAACTTGAAAATCAACGAAGAATTAGTTACTATCCTACTTTTGTTCAGTATCCCAGAATCTTATGAATCATTTAGAATTGCTATTGAAACTCGAGAAACTTTACCATCACCAGAAGCCCTAAAAATAAAATTGATGGAAGAATTCGAAGCTCGAAGAAGAAATATTGACGAGAAGAAATCATCTGATGCTATGTTAGTATCAAGAAATCAGTCGAAGATGTCATATCAGAAAAGAAACGAAGATAGAGGTATGCAAAAAGATGAACCTTTTAAATATACCTGTCATCGGTGCGGAAAATTTGGTCACCGAATTAGAGACTGCAGATCGAAGACGTGGAACAAAAAGCCAATTGTAGAAACAAGGAGAGAAACTTCTAAACTTGCCGAATCGGACGAGATCGCCATGAAAATTTCAGCAAGTGCAGGAAATTATTGGTGTTTAGATTCTGGGGCATCTTCTCATATGTGCTCAGATGAAGAGGAATTCGATTCAATCAATAATGCGAAAACACAATCCTTGAACCTAGCAAATAATGGCTCCACAAAAATTGAAGGGATAGGTAATGTCAGTCTGACAGTAAATGAAAAATTATCTATCAAACTGCAGAAAACGTTACTCGTACCAGACCTCCGATCGAATTCGATATCAGTAGCTAAAATCACAGATAATGGTTTTGACGTGATTTTCACCAAAAACGAAGCCGTCATTGTAAATGAAGAAACCGGAGAGAAGGTATTTGAAGCGAAGCGAATCGAAGATTTGTATTTGATCAGAGAACATTTTGAAAACGCAAATTATACGAAGATAAGCAAATCTTTCGAAGAATGGCACATAAAATATGGTCATCTTAATAGAAAAGATTTGAAAGACTTAGCCTTACCCAATAAAGTAATCTAAACACGAAGAATTACCTCCATGCAAAGTATGTATACAAGCGAAGCAGACTCAAAAACCCTTCAGTTCTTCTACTACAAAAAGCAAACATCTCTTGGAAATAATCCACACAGATATTTGTGGCCCTATGAGAACGACTTCACTAGGTGGTTCAAGATATTTTCTCACCTTCATAGATGACAAATCGAGATGGCGCGAAGTTTATTTCCTTAGAGAACGAAGTGAGTTATATGAAAAGTTCATTATCTTCAAGAATTTAGTAGAAAAGCAGACAGGACAGAAAATTAGAATAGTCAGATCAGACAACGGAGGAGAATATCGAAGTACTCAATTTGAAAAATATTTAGAACAAGAAGGCATTCAACATCAACTATCAGTAGCATATACACCACAGCAAAACGGTGTAGCAGAACGACATAATAGGACTTTGGTAGAAATGGCAAGATGTATGCTTATTCAATCGGATCTTCCACACAGTTTTTGGGCAGCTATTCTTACATCAGCACACATCAGAAACAGATGCCCATCCCGAAGCTTAGATGGTGATTTACCGTTTAAACTGTGGACAGGAAGAATACCGAATGTAAGCTATTTCCGAACCTTCGGAGAAAAAGTTCTAGTACTAGACAAGTCCGGAAAGAAAAGCAAGTTCGACGCCAGGTCAACAGAATGCATTTTCGTTGGATATGCTACCGAATCGAAGGCCTATAGACTTTGGAATCCAGAGGCGAAGAAAGTTGTACGAAGTCGAGATGTAAAATTCCTGGGAACATACAGTATATCTACGAACGACATGAAACCTGACAGTGACATATTTTTCGACATCCATTGTACAAATAACGTCATCCAAGAAGAAAGAAATTCTGAATATCATCCAGAACACGAAGTTCCTGCGGAAATGAACATCTTAAGTGAATCAGGAAACGAAGAAGAACATATGGAGAATGCTGTTGCAGAAAATTCCGAACAACATGACCATATTGTTTTAAAACGAGGTCCAGGTCGCCCAACGAAGATTAAAACTAAAGGTAGACCTAGAAAAGTGTATCATTATTTACCAGTCACACATGGAGACAAAGAGAATAGTATTTTGGAACCTGGTGCAGAATTTTCGGGACTGATAGAAAGTTCTGATCCGAGAACAGCTATCCAAGCTCTCTCTTCTCCAGAAGCAGACGAATGGATGCAAGCGATGAAAGTGGAACATGAAGCTTTGATGAAGAACGGAACATGGATTTTGGTCGATCGCCCAAAGAATAGGAAAGTAATTGGTTCAAAATGGGTATTCCGAACGAAGTATGAATCAGATGGATCAATTCAGCGTCGTAAAGCAAGGTTGGTCGCAAAAGGTTTTACCCAAGAACCCGACGTAGACTTCCATGAAACATTCGCTCCTGTAGCTAGAATAGAATCTATAAGGCTTATCATGTCACTTTCTGTCTAACTCAATCTAACCGTACATCAACTAGATTTTGTAAGTGCATACCTGAATGGTGAAATAGAGGAAGAAATTTATATGGCTCTTCCAAAAAAATTCGAAGAAAATTGTGATGAAGCTCAGATCAATGATAAGGTGTGTTTATTAAAGAAATCCATATATGGCTTGAAGCAGTCTGGAAGGCAGTGGTATAAGAAACTGGATCTGAAGCTGAAAGAAATCAATTTGAAAACGGTAAAAGTTGAACCCTGTATATACTTCCAAATCGAAGATGGGGAAATTTTAATTATCGCCCTATATGTCGACGATTTGATAGTAGCATGTAACAGTGACAAGAAACTAGAAAACGTCAAAGTGAAATTGTCAAACTCATTCAATATGAAAGATCTTGGTGAACTCAAATATTGTTTGGGGATAGAATTCATCCAAGAAATGAAGTCACATCGAATCAGAATGAGTCAGAAGAAGTATATCAAAGATTTATTGATAGACTTCAACATGGACAAATGCAACCCAGCAACTACACCAATGAATGTGTCTCAGAAGTTATCAACGGAAATGTGTCCAAATTCCGAAGAAGAGAGGAAAGAAATGGCGAAAACTCCCTACAGAAGTCTTGTTGGAAAATTGATGTATCTTGCAGTTTCAACCAGACCAGATATTGCTTACGCTGTAAGTGTTTTGAGCCAATATAATCAAGGGACTGGCTACTGCACGGTCCGACCGTTCACTAATTTAGCGTTCGGGGCCGGTCCGACCGTACAATAACATTTTGTTCGGGGCCGGTCCGACCGTACAATAACATTTTGTTGGGGGCCGGTCCGACCGTACAATAACATCTTGTTGGGGGCCGGTCCGACCGTACAATAACATTTTGTTCGGGGCCGGTCCGACCGTACAATAATATATTGTTCGAGGCCGGTCCGAGTACTTTGAGATCGAGTAAGTTCTAGTTCCCACGAAAAGGAGAATCCTGTGTTGTTCAAAGAACATCGTGAGAGCCGAGGGAAAGTAGGTAGGAATTGGTGTTCTTCTTGAATTTCTGAAGGCTGTATGCCTCAGGGAACACCTCCCGAGGCAGCGGAGTTCCAAAGCTTTGCCGTTCGGTGGAAAAACGAGCCCTGGGAAGCAGATGTGCAGCATGTCTCCAAAGTCACGGCATATGGATGTGAGGACTGAGCTCGGTAGAAAAGCAGATTCAAAGCTTTGATTGCAGCATTAAATCTTGTGCTTTTTTCTGCCTGGTAAAACGATTAACAATTAGAAATTACAAAAATAAACAGAGCAGTAGTAGTATTATGGTTTAGTACAGTTTGTAATGCCCTTCAAAAGTGAAAAAGTTCAGTCGATTATTTTGATGAAGTAGGTTTGAAGTGGATTAGTACTCACCTCCACAAGTGTATTATATAGACACCCAGACGGGAAAAATGAAAACTTCAAGAGAACAGGACAGTTTCATTATTCTATAAGTATAATAATAACAGCAAAAGTAAATATTCATAATTTTCTTGCACAAATTGCACATTTGAATATCTTTGGAAAAGAAGTCAAAGAATAATCTTTACAAGTACATTGGATGTGAACCCAATTTAAACAAAAATCACAGAGAATAGTAGATTCATTCGGTGTAATGGTATTGTCACAGATTTTACATATCCATTTTGCAATTCGTCTAACATTTGCTTTGTAATGTTTGAATACTTGCCAATCCTCACTTGAAAAAATTTTTTTCAAAATATTAATATTCACTTCAATAAGTTTTACATCAATTTGATCTATGGGAAGTAAATCTGGCAAGGTAACTTGCCTAGAAGTTACAATTTTTGCATCTTTTAAAATCCATTTCAAAATAATATCAACCCTTTCCTGTACTTTCATTTTGGCAAACGGCACCGGATTATTTTTTTTTCTACCCTTTGGAAAACCAATAACAGTAACATCACTTCCGGCAGGTCTGCCCCTTCTTTTGAAGATAGGAACTTTTACATTTTCTAAATTTATATCACATAATGAATCATTATCAGTATGAGGAACTTCTAGATTTTCTAAATTTACATCACATAATATATTAACAGTATTATCATTAGGATCTACATTTCCTAAATCTACATCATGTAATGCATTATTACCAGTATTGGAAACTTCTACATTTTCTAAATTCACATCACATAATGAATTATGGAAATATGTTTCATTATTATTGCTTACATCATGTAGGTTGTTATTCATTTTTGTGTTAAAAGATAATGGAACAACATCAAAACTATTTTCAAAGGTTTTGTTTTGAATCTCAATTACTGCTGCTGGAGTTAAATCATTATATGAATTTGCTTCAAATTCCTCTACTTGATTATGTACTCTTGATGTTGACTGGGAATTATCAACAACATCGAAATTATAGTTTTCAATCTGTAGATTAGAGATGATTTTATCTAAAACATCATCTAAATGAAAATAACTGTTTCTACTGATGTCACTGGCCAAAGTTGCTATCAATTTTGCCTTTACAAAAGTTTTCCTGTATTTCTCTTGACAAGTAAGTGGCTTTGTTTGTTTTTCATCAGGAAATATATCAACATGAACTGACTGAGAAGTTCCAGGAATACTTTCTAAGTTTGATTCTGGTAGGAATGTACAATGCTTAAGAATGTATTTAATTTTCCAACGCTCAGTAACAAGTTCTTCTTGAAATAAATTTTTTTCACAATATTTTCTTACTGCAAAAATATGTTTGCAAGGCATTCCCATAGACTTGGAAAAGTAACAAGTACATGAATCAGTAGTTGTATTATAAATAGAACTACCCTTTACAATATAACAGTGTTAATGTTCATCAAATGAAAATGAGACTTTATCAAAAGAAAATTGTGTTTCCAATTTCTTAAATGCATAAGAAGTTAGTAATTGAGAATAACACATTCGAAAGTCCCCAGGTGGAAAATAATTGGGCCTTCTTTTGTTGAGGAAATCAGCCATTCTAGTATTTTTTTCCTTTTCCAAGGAGTTGATGGTTGTTAAGAGGTCATCAATGAAATGTTCTAAAGTACTATGTTTCTGACATATAGCTTTAATTTTTGCATTTATACCTTCTAATCGGTTATTGGTTTTATTCATGAAATTATGGACTTTATTGCCAAGAAAAGAACACCACTCTTCTTTGATATTTATCCAATTATGAGACAAGTACTGAAATATTCTTTCAGGAAAATCAGACTTGATTTTTCCCGAGATTGTCTCAAATTCATCTTCATTCTTTGAATACACCAAATTTTGTAGAAGCTCTAAAATTGCAATTCGGATACTTCCTGTAATTTTAAATTTTTCACAAGTTACTTCACGTTGGAAAATTTTCAAGACATGAAAAATACAAATATGCAATTGTGCATTTGGAAAAACTTTGCTCAAAACCTCTCGTTCAGTCAGATCTTTATCAGACATTATATTTTCAATTTTTTCCCATGATGGATTGCAATCCTTGAAGGTTTCCAAGAACCATTCCAAACTTTCTTTGTCTTCCTGGACTAATATTGCTACAGCCACTATAGCACTCTCACCATTGCCATCTTCATTTAAAATAATGTAAAGAGGTGCTTTGATGTCCAACAATTTATACGTTGCATCTATGCAAATGAATTCTGGAAATGCCGACAATGATGAAATCATTTCCTTAGAACAGAAACATAATCCTTTGAAAACATCATCTTTTGTCAGTAGCAAGTGACAATCTGCACCTGTAAAATTGAAGAAAAATTAGTAAATTAGTAGTAGTAAATCAATGGAATCCAAATTGTTTGACCTACCAAACTTGGATTGAATTTTGTTGCATACAGTCTGGATGTTATTTTTGCCCTCCTTCTTTTGCAAGTTGCTGAGATCTTTTAGAGTGATGCATTTATCAAGATTACTTTCTAAGTCAGCACGTAGCATATGTTTGTTAACTTTCATTTTCAACAGTTTTTTAGTATCTTCTTTTATATCGTCAGGTAATTTTCGATTATGAGGAAGTTGTTTAAAGAGTGCCTGAAAAATACAAAATAGCATTAACATGATTCCTACTTCATTGAAAGTGTCCTACCTGGGAAACTAAATGATTGTGATTATGACACACAGATGACACAATGAAATCATTTCCAGAATCAGATACTATGATATGTACATGAGCAGGTCACAATAGTTCATGACGTAATGTCCTAAAAATCAAAAATAAAAGTTAAGTATAAGTATTATGCATTCTTCAGGTCCTCTATATTTCAATACCTACATGGTTTTCCTCAATCCTTTACCACGACTCTTATATTGTCTACCACCATGAATGCATGTCCAATGTATGGAATAAAACTTTAATTCAGGGTTCAGATACCTTTTAACTTTTTTCCTGGCAGCGTCTATGGTTCTTGAAGCAGTTATTGAGAATTGAACGTATTTCATTTTGCATTCAGAGTAGAATTTATTTTGGAAATTATCCAAATCTGAAAATGTCATGCCAGCATCCACGGCAATTTTCACTTCCACTTCTTCTGATGACATATTTTGTTTTTGATGACTGTTTTTATTATTTTTGCAACAACTTTACAACTCTACTCAATTTTTCAATAATCTATAAACTACACACATGGCATATAGAATCTTGAAAAATAATAATAATATGAAAATACTGAATTGAATATACTAATTATTTTAGATATGCCAAGACCGTTCTGCGTTCTGTCAATTTATGCTGCCTGGCCAAGACGAGTGTCGAAGTATTCGGACCGGCTCCGAACAAAATGTTATTGTACGGTCGGACCGGCCCCGAACGCTGAATTAGTGAATGGTCGGACCGTGCAGTAGCCAGTCCCTATAATCAAAACTACGGACACGAGCATTGGGTAGCAGCGAAGCGTGTTTTACGATATTTGAAGAAGACACAAGATGTTGGGCTCATCTTCGAAAGAAGTGATCAACCATTGGTTGGATATGCTGATGCAGATTGGGGTGCTAATTTGGACGACAGAAGATCCTACACAGGGTATATTTTCATTATGGCAGGTGCTGCGATAAGTTGGTCATCTCGTAAACAAAAAACAGTGGCATTATCCAGCACAGAAGCAGAGTATATGGCTCTTACAGAGGCATCAAAAGAAGCTGTTTATTTGAGAACATTCTTGAATGAAATAGTTGGAGAGCTGGAAACCACAACTATTTTCAGTGATAATCAAGGTGCTGGATACATGGTGAAGAATCCAGTTTTTCATGGAAGAACAAAGCATGTAGACATCAGGCACCATTTTATCAGAGAAGTTGTCGAGCAGAAAGAAATTCAGGTTGGATACGTTTCAACATACGATATGCCTGCTGACATTTCAACAAAAGGATTGGCAACTCAAAAGCATCAGAAATTCTGTTCTGCAGTTGGACTACAACCTGAAGAAATCTACAGAATTCGAAGCCAATTTTGAGGGGGCGTGTTGGATATCAAGATTGGCTGAGATATATGTTTTGTTTTTGTAACGTTAGTAAAAAAAAATAATAAGTTGAATATTGATCTGTCTGTCAATCAGTTTCAAAATATAATTTCACTTCCTTTACTCTGCATTTTCTTATAAAAACAACAGTATTCAAACTATTATTTGTACACCTATTGAAGAAAACAAAGAATTCGAATCCTGTACCTAATGCCAAGAATTTGAATTCTCCAAAGATTGATAAGGAAAAATCGAGGGAAAAATAATTTGAAGGAACAAAACTAATATTAAGTTTTGTCTGATTCGTTTCAAGAGATATTCATGCCATTACATTTTTTTGCAATTGGAGGATGAGAAACAAATACAATCTCTCAAATAATTGAAATCAAAACAATTTCGAATTTAAAATTATCTTATTCATTATATACAAACCATTCTTCCCACAGCAGATGCAAGAGTTATTTTCTTTAATTGCTTCCATTTCAGCAATCTTCCCACTCCCTTCTGTTGATGGAAAACTTTGAGACAAACGTGATGATTGTTCAGTGTTCTGATTAGGCAATGGAGGTTTATATGGTTTCGATTTAGAAGTCATGAGTTTCGGGGGTAGTGGTAAACCACCAGTATCATGAGTTTCATCAACTTCTTCATCTGAAGATGTGATGATTTGTTTTTTTCTCCGTATCTTCTTCGATCCTCCATTCCCCAATTCCTCTACTTTGGAATTCAAATCACTGAAGTTTTCAGCGATTCTGCATTTACTTCGTGCTCTGACATAGTCATCTGAAGATAAATGAGTAAGAGAAAACATATGATTAAAATATACCATATTTCAACTCACCATATGTTCCATTACGGAATATCTCAACAGAATGTTGAGGCCAGCAAGTATTTGGAGGTTCAAATTTTTTTATTGAATTCACCAGTTTTTCTCTGATATAGGCCAATAACAAGAATTTCCGATAAGCCATTTAGTTGGGACTGCTTCTACCAAGTCCTCATCGACAAATTCCACAATTGTCCAGGTTGTGTCCCCCATGTTGTTTTTTCCATAAAAAAATGTTGAATAAAAATTATTGAAAATGTAAATTTCTTGATTGAAATTCGAAAATTGAAGAAGTATTTCCCAATGAAAGAAAATTCACAGGGTATTACAAATTCGCGGCTGAGTATTGGGATCTCGGTTACCATAAGAAAAACCGGGTAGTTGAATTTGGAAAAAACAAACGAAATGCTGCTTCGAAGTTTGAGAGATTTAACATATTCCGCCTGGTGAGATCCATAAAAAACGTTTGCAAAATGTATATATTGAAATGAATATTACTTCATCATTGACACTCTTAGTTCCTCTTCAAAATGGTACTATCAGAATTAAAACCTCATTTTCAACATTGGGATCAGCTTAAAATAATTTAAAAAATGGTCTTGGATTTGTTAGTGATTGTCGACTTTCTCGACTGATTCATTACACAATAATGCTCCAAATATGAAAATACATTACTTTTATTGAAATAAGCAAAATTGGATTACATTTTTTTTTTTATTTTTGTTTCCTTGGAAATTGTCAAAATTGTCAGTCAAAGATAACTGAAATCTGAACGGTCATGATATTATACATAGTGCTCCTTATTGAGTTAGTTACAAGTATAAACATGCCGCCCCCTTGAAAGCACCGACTTTCAATACATATAACAAATGAACAAGACCTATACAATATGAAATAAAATGGTCTCAACAATTGTCTTTTTCAAGACATGAATCATCAGTTGAAGGCAGAATGCAAAATCTTGCAGCAGCTCTCTTCTTGATACCCATTAAGGTACGCACTGATGCTACACGCACTACACCATCTCCTCCGGGATGGACCTCGGTCACTCTTCCGAGCTGCCACTTCAATGGCGGTAAATTTTCATCCTAAATAATAACCATCATTCCTGGCTGCAACACATTTGAAGCTGATTTCCATTTGACTCGCTGTTGTAAATGTGACAGGTACTCTTTGGACCATTTTGCCCAAAAATGTTGAATCAACTGGGTTAACTGATGATAACGTTTTATCTTGTTGGTATTGTATAGTCTCAAGTCTTCTTGGGGTGTAGCCATCAAACATGAGCCAATCAAGAAATGACCTGGAGTGAGCACATCGGGATCGTCGATCTTCCGAAAGTGGAATCAAGGGCCGAGAATTTAGACAAGATTCCACCTGTGCTACAATAGTGTTGAATTCATCGTAAGATAGATTCAGATTCCCAATTACTCTTTTCAAATGATATTTAGCTGATTTGACAACTGATTCCCATAATCCTCCAAAATGCGGAGAATAAGCTGGAATGAAATGCCAATTGATGGAGATACTAGCAAAATGATCATTAAATTTTGATTGATTAGAAGAATTATTCAAAAAATCAAATAGCTCTTGCAAATCATTGTGAGCTCCCTTAAAATTACTGCCATTATTAGAATAAATATTTTGACATAATCCCCGTCTGGCAGTAAATCTTTTAAAACAATTCATGAATCCTTCAGTGCTCAAGTCATTCACCAACTCAAGATGGACAGCCTTAGTGGCAAAGCACACGAAAACGCACAAATATCCCTTGATTATTTTGTGCTTTCTAAGCTTGTTTGCTTTAATATTGAAAGGTCTCGCATAGTCTATTCCGCAATTGGTAAATGGACGACTTGGTGTGACACGAGCACTCGGCAGTTCGCCCATAATGTATTGAAAACGCTTAGGTCGGTTTCTAAAACAAATATGACAACCATGAAGGATATTTCTGATTGTACTTCTCCCTGATATAGGCCAATACTTGAGTCGAATTATTGCTAGTAAGGCCTGTGGACCTGCATGTAAATTCTCACTATGCTCATGCAGTACAATTAGATTCGTAAGAACGTGATGCCTAGGTAATATGATTGGGTGTTTTTGATTATATTGTATATTAGCTCGCTGCAAACGCCCCCTTACCCTTATCAATCCATCATTATCCAGAAAAGGATTGAGTGGAAGGAGATTGCTTGTTTTAGCGATAGGATGATTTGCAATTATTGCCTGCCTTTCTGCCCTAAATGCTTGCTTTTGAGCCACCGTGATTGAAAAATAATGAATATTCCAACTCATTTACAGTGAGATTACCAAATGATCTTAGATCTGATTATAATTTGCAGTTCTTAACAAACCTTAAACAAAATGCTCATACCCTTTGTAATTTATTCAAATTAGAATACCGATTGAAAATATCCGCACTTGATATTGCAATAAACGTTTGATAAATAACTTTCCTTTCTGGAACGTCCTGAACCACAAATTGTCGCGTAGCCGGCCAAGATATCTCAGGTTCAACTAACCATTCAGGACCATTCCACCACAATTTGCAAGATTCCAATTTTCGTGCATCAATTCCCCTTGATATTATATCAGCAGGATTCTCCTGAGATATAATATGACTCCATTGCTGAGCCTTTGTTAAACGTTGAATTTCGGAAGTACGATTCGCGACAAAAGTATTCCATTCTTTGGGTTCACCCGCAATCCAAGATGAAGTGATAGTTGAATCGCACCAAAAATATGTTTTATTTACCTCAATGCTCAATGCCGATATGACTTCCTTTGCAAGTTCTGCTACAAGCAGAGCTGCACATAATTCTAATCTTGGTAATGAAATTGATTTTAGTGATGCAACTCGTGACTAACCGAATGGTTCCCGCTTTGATCTGTTGACCGAATATAAATAGCTGCGCCATATGCCAATTCTGAAGCATTCGAAAAACATTGAAGTCGAATATGTACTGCGTTATCACATATTATTTGCCTAAAGATTCGTATATTTTCCAGATACCCTATTTGATTTTGAAAATGTACCCAAGAGGTATGAAGATCCAATGGTAGAGATTCATCCCACCCTGATTGCAATTGCCATAAATTTTGCATGATCAGTTTTGCTTTGATCACTGCCGGACCTACCAAGCCTAACGGGTCAAAGATTTGTGAAATCACAGATAATATCGTTCTTTTTGTAACTCGAGTTTGAGTCCAATCTATATTTATTTTATGATGAAATATGTCCCTCTCTGAATTCCATGAAATACCCAAAGCCTTAATTGTTTTGTCATCTGATAAATAATGTTCTTTTTCCTGACGCTGCTCTTGTAAATCATCCGAAAGTACAAATTCATTGTTAGAAACCCATTTCCTCAAAATAAATCCTACAGACTTAAGAAGTTCGCTTATGTCTAGTTTCAATTGTTGTGCCTCCTGTATTGAACTTGTTCCCGTGAGCAAATCGTCCACATACAAATCTTTCAATATCACCTGACTAGCTAACGGGAATTCCTTTTGATTACCTAATCCTACCTGCTGTAAACACCTCACTGCCAGAAAGCTAGCTGATGCCGTACGGTATGTTACCGTATTGAGCCGATATATACCCAATGGATCCTCTGATGAGAATCGCCATATAATTCTTTGAAGATCTCTATTATTGTCTGAAATGAGAACTTGACGGTACATTTTCTCGACGTCCCCAGCTATTACTATAGAATGTTTCCTAAATCTCAACAAAATATCAAATAGATTTTCTTGCAACTTAGGACCAACCATCAAACAATTATTCAATGATGGCCCTGTATCTGATGCTGCCGATGCATCAAATACCACTCTACATTTTGTTGTTATGGAACTGTCTTTGTACACCGCATGATGAGGTAAGTAATAAATTGTAGAATTTTCCTGACTATCATTATTAACCCCGCCCCCCAATCCTATGTTTGCCACCATACTCATATGGCCCAAATCAATGTATTCCTGCATAAAATTGTTATATTGAATCCGAATTTCCTCGTTCATATTCAATTTCCTTTCAACTTGATGAAATCGCTTTAAGGCTGAATTGTAAGAATCTCCCAGATTATTGATGCTTTCCTCCAGTGGTAACTTCACTATGAATCTCCCGTCTCTATCCCTAACCGTTGTTTCTTCAAATAATTTCTCGCATGCTAATTCCTCTTTAGTAAAATGTTTTTCTTGCCTCAATTCCTCTACAACCCAAAACTTCTCCATTTGATCCTGTAGGGATATTGTTGATGTAAAATTACGAAGACTCTTTGTTGCACTATCGAATGATGCTACCGGACCCGCAATAACCCATCCTAATTTTGTTTTTTGCATGACTGGCCTATTTGTCCCTAATTTGATTTGCCCTATACAGATCAAATCCCAAAAAACTGATGCTCCCAATAGCATATCAATTTTGTTTGATTGTGAGAATGTATCATCCGCCAATACGATATTTTCCGGTATAGATAAGTTGCTAGCATTTATCCCGTATGCTGGCCAGCTTTCCGATATTTTGTCAAGAAAAGTGTTTCAAATTTGAAATTGTTCACCTTGGAAAAAACGGTTGCGTTAACTGAATGTTTTATGTTAGTTATTTCTTGACTAATACCTACCACTGGAATGTTAATCATCTGCCTTGGTATTTTTACCCTATTCCATGGTTCCTTTGAAATAAAATTAGATTGAGACCCATTATCGAGGAGCAATCTACATTCATGTAAACCTCCGTGATTGTCCGAAATATAAACCCGAGCAGTAGATTATAAAATGTCCGATTGATTACTATTTAATGTACATTTGAAACTCTGTGATGTGTTATTTTGTGGCACCCCTTGTTGACCATAATCCCTGAATTCTACTTGCCCTGCCTGATGTGTTTTGAATGTTGTGTGTTTGTGCATAACCTTGTGTTCCCCATTGAACCTGAAGCTGTATTGCCCTGTGGCCCTGAATAAGACCCTGTATTTCTTCGTGGACCCGAATAAGACCCTGTAATTGTTTGTGACCATGAATTGGACCCTGTATTGGCCTCTGTATCTGAAAACATCCTGTTGCCCTGACGTGAGTCCGAAAATAAACCTGGTGTGTTGTTAGTCTGATGTGAGCCTGAGTTGTCCGATCTGAATTTTTTAAAAGTTTGACCGATTTTGTGTAAAAGTGTATTGTGTTTCTTACCACAAAGCTTGCATCCACCCACTGCACAATGCTCCACCATGTGTCCGCTCCTCAAGCAATTCCAACATACATTGGACTTTTTTACCTGTTCCCGTTTCTGCAATAATGGTAAATCTCGAAATTTCTGACATTGGTACAAAAAATGAAATTCTTTGCAAACAGAGCATGGTCTATTTGTCATTATAAATGATCTTAATGGTTGCCTATCCGTGCGACCCTTCAATTCAACTGCTTTGCACATCGGTTTATTGGAGTCGATAGTTTCCAATAATTGACACCTCTTTTCTAGAAACTGAAGAAAATCTTGCATGTTCGAAAACTCATTAATTGGACATATATCTTGCCATTCCCTTTTTGTTAGTGGATCTAATTTGCTTTCTAAAATGTATATTAATAATGTATTCCAAGAATCTACCTTCTGTCCCAATGATTTCAATGATCTTATGTCCCGTTTTATTATATCAACCAATTTTCTCAACTGTGTGAATGATTCTTTCTGCATTGGCGGAAAGTTGTATAATAAATCAATGTGACTGAGCGCAATCAATTTTTTGTTTTCGAATCTATCCTTGAGAATTTCCCAAGCCTCTCTATAATTTTGTTCTATTACTTCTAAAGCACGAATGACATCGGCTGCTTCGCCTTTCAAAGCATTTCTCAAATAATAAAACTCCTGAATTCCTGTTTGCCCGTTATTAGTATGTATGAGTGCGTTAAATGTATCATGAAACTCTAACCATTCTTTATAATTGCCATGAAATGAAGGAATTTCCATAGTTGGAAGTTTTACGTTTCTTTCCATTTGTTGCAACCCTGACTTTCCATCCTGAGCTGAGGAAGATTCAAAATAATCACTCATTTTGACTTCAGCCCGAGAAACCAGATTAAAATATGCCTCTTCAAATAGACCTCGCGCAACAATTTGCAATTCTGAATCGTCAAGTTGTTCAATTTGTGACTGAATACTCTCAAATTCACCCCAACATTCCCTGCATTTCTCATAACGTGAAGGCAGTTTGTCTTCCGACCAATTCAATAAAAATGACACAAACCTATTTAAAAAGCCCATGATCATATTTCTTTTGTGAATAAGTTCATTTAACTCAGCCATTATGCACAATTACTTAATTGACCACTTATCAAAAATGTGAAGTAATACCCTTACCAAGAATTCAACCCAAATATAGCAAAACACAGATGAAATTTATTTGAACCAACAATATTTATGCAAAAAGATACTATACCAGAACCGTGTACTCACTCATATGTCTCATTAAATCATCAATGATTCGACCCAAAATAGCCCTTTTTTGTGTTTCCGCCAACGATCCGCAAGTGCCAAAGTCTTCCGTTCTTGTGATCAGGCGAACTATGCCGAAAATACCGTCTACAACCAGATGATCTGCTGCAGTATGTGCTCTGTCCTGCTTTTCCCTTACTGGAGCCCAGACAGCACTGGATATTCACAGAATATTCTCTAAATATGCTAAAAAGGAGGAGTATATTCCGAATATTCATCGATTATTCCTAGAATATATACATGCCTCTGGAACATCTAAAAGGAATATTACAAAGTGAATAGTCGGACATGTTCAGGGAATATTCAGGTATGAATCTTCCAGGAATATTCCCAACTGAATATTCTCTGTTGTATATTCATGGAATATACCCAACTGAATATTCTGTGCGGTATATTCATGAAATATACCCAACTGAATATTCTGTGCGGTATATTCATGAAATATCCTCAACTGAATATTCTGTGGTGTATATTCATGAAATATTCCATGAATATTCATATGTTTCTCAACACATAAATACCATTTATTATTTCAGAGATGTGAGTATATATCGAACATCAATTAGATGTAAGGGGATTTTGAAACAAAAAGTGTTTATGATCCGATTTCGAACAATGCTCTCACAAGAACTTGATATGTATAACATTATTCAATTCGATTACTGGCCTAGTGGTCAAGGTCACGAGTTCGATCCCTGCTTGGGTCACTTTTTTTTATTTTAGAATATGTTTATTGGAATATTCCAGGAACATTCAACATAGAATATTCTTTTGGGTATATTCTATGATCATCTGAGGAATTCCCATTCGCATATTTAGAGAATATTCCACAGATATTCCGGAATATTCCATATTATTTCTAGAATATTCCAATATTCCAAAAGGAATATAATAGGGAGATTCATGGAATATCTGGTGCTGTCTGGGAGTGAATCGCCCGAACCAGATTTTTTCAAGCCCCGAAATCTGCTACGTTCCTTCTGCTGTTGTTCTTCGTTGAATGCAATTTCAAACGATCCGAGTCGAAGGACCAATGATTGTCGACTTTCTCGACTGATTTATTACACAATAATGCTCCAAATATGAAAACACATTACTTTTATTGAAATGAGCAAAAGTGGATTACATTTTTTTAAATTATTTTTGTTTCCTTGGAAATTGTCAAAATTGTCAGTCAAAGCTAACTGAAATCTGAACGGTCATGATATTATACATAGTGCTCCTTATTGAGTTAGTTACAAGTATAAACAGTTAGTATGTTTTTCATCAGTTTTCAATCGACCTTACTGATATAGTAGGGCATCACAACAATCATTAAAATGAATATTTCCTTGAAATCACAAAATCTTTGAACATTCAAGAAGCATTTTGTAGAACAAAATTGGACAGCTTTTTATCAATTTAGACCACCTTGTATGGTTACCGACATCCCCATTTAGCCGCGAATTTGTATGATTGTGTAAATATTTTTAGATTTATCATTTATTGAACTCAATGTAATGAATATAATTAATACTACACCACGAATGAAATTTGTAGGATAGAGGACAGGTACGATATACAGGGTGTTTCCTAATTGAATGTCAATATTTGAGGAGGCGATTCTTGGGCCCATTTAAAGAAGAAAATTTCATATGAACGTATGGCCTAAACGTCTTAGCTTTTGAGATACAGGGTGGTAAAATTCTCATAAATAAATAGTTTGTTATCAATTTTATTTGTAATACCACCTTAGATATTCTAATGAAATACGGCATACATGTATCAACAGGCATCAGTTAGTGTACCACATTTTCTGTGGAATATCACATACTTATTTTGGCAGACATTGATGGTACGCCACTGATCAATCTCGAAATTGAAATCATTCCTGAAATTCTCAATCATTTCTAAGCAAATTTGATCTCTACAATTTTTTCGATCTGATGCACGGTTTTCGTTAAAAAAAATAAAAATCTTTTCACTACATGATCATGACAATATCGTTAATATGACAGTATCACAATACAGAGAGATAGATTCCATTTTTTAGATCAAATTTCAGGAATACAATTCAAAGTTCATGATTTCTTGAATTGTTTCAGTCCAAATCACAGTTTTCACCTGAAAAATGAAATCTATTCCTCTGCATTTGTGATATTGTCATATGAACGATATTGTTATTATAATGCAGTGAAAAGGTTTTATTTTTTGAGAAATAGTACAGATCAAATTTGCTCAGAAGCGATTGAGAATTTCAGGAATGATTTCAATTTCGAGATCCATCAGTGGCGTATCCTCAATGTCTGCCATAATAGGTATTTGATATTCCATACGAACGCCACTGGTGGCAACACAAAAGAATGTGGTACACTGACTGATGCCTCTTGATAAATAGTACATGTATGCCAAATTTCATTAGAATATCTGAAGTGGTAGTATAGATCAATTAAAAAAATATTTATTTTTGAGAACTTTACCACCCTGTAACTCAAAATATGAGACGTTTAGAATCGCCTATATATATATATTCAGTTTTGAACTTCTTCAGGTCTACAACGAAAAGGCTTACTAAGATACTTCAAATCTAACTTTTTAGTAAGTTGGCATTTATATGTGATAGTTTTGTTTGTTTAAAAAAGTCATTGTCCTGTATTGATTTTTGAAAAAATGTAAAATGTGTGAAGGAAACTTAGTAAGCTTTCTCTTCATAGTCCTGAAGGAGCCTGAATGAATAGACGAAACGTTGGCATAAAATTTGCGTTTTTGTATCTTAACTGTCCGCTACCTCACGGAATTCATTTGAGATTATTATCCAATGATAAGAAACCTCATCAAACACCAATACTTTAAAAAAATATTTCAATTCATGGTGTGAATTAAAGGAAAAATAACATATTGATCGTGAGAAACTGATAATTTCATACATTTGTTAGCAATATCATCAATATTAAAATACTGAAGAGGTCCGAGAACACTTACTTTATATATATTCAGATGAGAAGATTTACATGGCATATGATAATAGTCTCCCAAAATTCTGAATTTGTTGCCATTTATTTTTGTTACATTTTCAACTAAAATAAAATTTCTAATTACAATTATAGTACCATCTTTGAGCGCTGAACAATTATCTGCATCATTTGTTGATAAAAAATAATGGGAAAATTTCAATTTCTTATACTGTTTCATTATGTTCACATCTAAAAGTGGTCCACTAGAATGTTCATTGCTTAGTATATATTTTCGAGGTTGGACAACGGTTTCAATGTTCCTACGAACATGTTCTTGTTCCATGATTCTTTTACAAATTTGAGATAGTGGTTTGTCACCTTTTCTTACCATATGTTTTATCGACTGCATATGATTTTCGAAAGGAAAAGCACTAAAGAAATCTGGTTTGCCAAAATATTTAACATCCTCACTCAGGTGCAACAAATTGTGAATATTATGAGATACATATTCCTCACCGTATATGGTTTTGAAGGTATCAACAAAATATTTGAGAATGCTGTTCGCATATTCAATTTGGGAAACAAATTTTTCACTTGCCAAGATAGTCATTGCAACATGTAATGTTAGAAAGTTAATATATTTATCTCTGCTCAATATACCATGCAAAACAACTGGGCCAACATAAAACAAAAATAATCGAAATTCTGTTGCCTTCCACCTTCTAGCCTCCGTCAATGATCAAATTTTGCGATTGAATTCTGGAGGTATTTGTATTTTGAACTTCACTAAAGAGTCGGAAAGAGCCGAAACTTGTTGGAAAGATAATTTATCTCCAGGATATCCATCAATCAAAAAATTGACTATAAGTTTCTTGATTTTGAGCTCTTTATAGAATCTCTGGAAAATCTTCTGAATTTTTGTTTCAAACGAGGCAAAAAAATCATTGTAGCCGGAGACTTCAACATGAATTTTCTTCAAAATACTCCCAAACTTACAGAATTCATTAGTCTTGTAACCTCATTTGGGATTAGTATCACAATAATGGAACCTACAAGATTACAAAACTGTCTTGACAGCATTTTAACAAACTATGATGACGATCTCTATACCTCTGGTGTTCTAGATCCTTTATTGTCAGACCACGCTGGCCAATACTTTCAAGTACTAACCAAACGGCAATTATTGGATAAAAATATTGTCAGGAGATATTTAACTACAGCAGGTATGACTAAGCTACGAGCAGCACTGTCAAATATCGACTGGACTATTTTCAATGATACCTCCGCAAATCCAAATAGACTTGCAGAGTTTTTAGTTAACAACTATAATGCTATTGTATGTAGATGTTTTCAGTCAAAAAAAGTCATGGATATAAAACAAAAGCCTCCCGTAAAATGATATGATAAACGGTTAGAAAATATGAAAAATACTTTATCCTCTCTGAAAATCATCCATAGTGCAAGTGGAGATTGTGATGCGCTAAATGCTCACAACGTCACACGTAGAGAGTATAAACACGCACTCAAAAATACCGAAAAGAACGCATACAGCAAATTTCTCGCAAATTCAGAAAATAAGAGTAGGGACAGTTAGAGGTTGATTAATTTTGAGAGGAACAAAAATAACAACCGAAAACTCAATCCTGATTGTCTATCACAGGACGTGTTTAATGATTGTTTTTCTTCTATTGCCGAAGATATAATTAGTGCTCTGCCAAGTATTGATCACAATAGTCAGAATTATTTGAAGAATATTCCTGTATCACCTGGTTCTTTCTTTCTAAACCCTGTTACCATCGAAGAGGTAGCAGAAACAGTTCTGTCTCTGAAAAACTCCTGTGTGGATGTATTCGAGTTAAATATCAAAATAATTGAGGAAACTCTGGACATTATCATATTGCCCTTAACTCAACTAATAAACCTTTGCTTCTCAACAGGTTTTTCCAGATATTTTCAAAATATCCAGAGTCATACCCATATATAAAAAAGGTGATCCTTACCACCTTACCTAAGCAATTATAGACCAATCTCTATTATACCAATTTTCTCTAAAATACTAGAAAAAATATTGAAAAATAGGCTAACACAATACTTAGAAAATTTTCAAATATTATGTTCCACGCAATATGGCTTCAGGAAGAACTTTTCAACTATCAATGCTCTACTGCAAATTGTGACTGACATAGTCGAAGGTTTGGAAGAGGGCAAACACACAATTCTCACGATGTGTGACCTGACGAAAGCCTTCGACTGTGTCTCACATGATATTTTCCTTGATAAAATGGATTATTATGGTATTCGTGGCAAGCTACATGATTTTTTTTCTTCTTACTTGAAAAACAGACTGCAGTGCACCATATTAGATGATTATCAATCGAGCTTCATTGAAGTAAAACACGGAGTGCCTCAAGGCTCAATCCTCGGGCCAATATTGTTCATTTTATATGTTAACGATCTATACTGCTATTTACTACCAAATAAATGTGTTCTTTTTGCCGATGGTACATCACTTTTATCGACCGAAAAAGATATACATAAACTATCTCAACTAGCTGCAGAAAATAAGAATAAAGCAGTAACATGGTTTGTATAAAATAATCTAGCTCTGAATCAATCCAAAACACAGGAATTGCTAGTGTCTCCAAACTCAAATTCAACAAACGGGTCAAGTGTGAAACTGCTCGGGGTCTGCATTGACGATAAATTGAACTGGTTTAGTCATATCGAATCTTTAAGAAAAAAACTATCGAGTGTAAATTTTTTGCTTCGACAGCTTAAACAGTCAATAGATCTATCATCTCTACTATCCTCTTATTATGCATTACTCCACTCGCAGGTGAACTATGGAATACTACTTTGGGGAAATTCCAGTCATAGTATTGATATATTCATCCTACAAAAAAAAGTTTTGAGAATAATTGCAGGTGCTGGACCGAAAGAGCATTGTCGACCATTTTTCATTAAGTTTGGAATTATGTCAATACCATCCATATTTATATTCAACACATTACTTCATATTCACAATAATTCTACTAAATTTGGAATCCATTCCGACTTACACAATTACCCCACAAGGTCTGGTAATTATATAAGAAAAGTCCGTTTCAGGCTCAATATTTCTGAAAAAAACTCCATTAACACTGATCTCTACAATAAGCTGGGTCCAGCTTGGAAAAAGTTGAATCACAACGCTTTTAAAACGAATATCAAGAAACTTCTTCTTGAACATGCCTACTACGCAGTTGAAGATTTTCTTAACTGCAACAATGAACTCTGGGAGAGGCCTCAGCGGGATATTAATGTTTTTCATGAAACCTGAATTATAGGGCTGTCCATTGCATCCTTGGTATAAGTCTGTATTGTATTTATTGTGTTTTTTTTCATGTGTGTTCGCTATTTGTTTGTGTTATACTCTACATGTACATGAACCTTTTATCTCTTGTAAACCTGACATGCTACATATATATCTCATACATATGTAACGTAGTGGAATAAATCTATCTATCTATCTATCTATCTACACCCAAACATACAAGATGCATGTATTCGTTGGGAAAATGTTTAATCATATCAATGCCTGGAAAATTCTGTATAATGAAGGTACCTGTATGAAGTTGTTCATGGAATTTATTTCTGAAGTCTAAGTCAGTTCTGGAAATTAAATTGTTTGTTTCTGGAAAGCAAATTCTTCGATTTATGTAGATACCCTCTGATGTACATTTGGTACAAGAATTGTAACCACTATGAACTCTTGTATACTTAATAAAGCTTTTAGCTGGTACATCACAAACAAAAGCCTCTATTTTTACATTATACTGCTTACCATTATATGAAATGCAATTATTGATGATATTGATAGCCTCATCTACAAATAACTCTAGAAAGTTATTAGCACTGCTGGGCTTATCATTACCATGATAAATACCTATCACATATACATCAACAGTAACACAAAATAATTTACTTAGTATAGGATAACATTGACTACAAGAGCTCTTAGTGAGGGGCAATCCATCAACATTCACACATAATTCTACAGAATTTTCCTTCAATTGTCCTGAGTGAACTCTATTCAGCTTTTCAACAGTATTTCGAAAACCGAAGTGATAATACTGTCCAGGTGGTACATTTCTGAATTCTATAATCCTTCCAGTTCTCAGCAAAGTTCGTGCATCTGAGGGTAATTCAGGATGCAAGGGTTTCAATAGATTTAATAATGATTTCATTGCCAATTGACTGATATTGTGTTTAATCGACCAGTCTGCTAATTGTAATCCTAAAGAATCTTCATGAAAAGTGATTGATCCAGGTATTGATGTTGTTGGTTCAATAATGATGGGTTGCATGGGACCTTGTAAATGTTCATCATCATCACTATCAGAATCTGATTTGTCTGGTAAAACTTATGTACTATTCACTTCAGAAAAATCCGATTCAGCCAAATCACAATCATTACCAACACTTGATGACGAAGCAGCAACAGATTGTGAAAGAATGAAATCAGTCTCAGATGAAGAGTTGAAAAAATCACTCATAGGTTCAATAGAGGGTTCAATTAGTTCAGTGCTTACCGACATGCTTGTTGATAAATTTTTCATCTCTCTACCTGACTTAACTATGAACTTATTGAATAACTTTGCTCGTTTCGAACGTGGTTCTGCCATATTGGTGATGTTTTTGTAATTGTAATGTAATGTATTCACGTACCTTTGTAAACTGCTGGTACCACAGGAAAACACCGATAGTCTAGTTTGTATGGACAGTGGAAAATACACATGTGCAAGAACTAAATCTTAATATCAACCGAAATATAAATATCTAGAGGAATTGATCAAACCAATAAAATGTATGGGATATTATGCATTCAGTGCCAGTGATAGTATTATGCATCCGTCAGAGGCTAAACCGAATTCGATATTCATATTCGATGATGTTGCATGTGACAACCAAGAAGTAAATCGTGAATACTTTAGTATGTCTAGACACGCACTAGTAGACCCCTTTTACCTAAATCAGAGCTACGCTAAAATCCCTAAACACCTGATCAGAGACAACTGTGACTCCTCAATTTTATTCAAAATGTGGGGTCAGAAATTATGAATTCAAAACTATGTGTTCGTTATGCTGAAAGGATCCATATGGTTTTCTTCCAATATTCAAAGATTGTAAGATCAATGAAAGTCGCTATCGGAAAAGAATTGATAATTGCATACTCATATAAACTCAAAGGACCTCGAACCCAAACTGATTAGAGCTGATCAGATACCCGATCGAAGCTGATCAGATACCCGATCGAATCTGATTAGAGATGATCAGATACCCGATCGACTGACAGATACCCGATCGAAGCTGATCAAAGCTGATCAGATACCTGATCGGAGCTGATCAGAGCTGATCAGTAACCCGATCAGAGCTGATCAGATACCAGATCGAAGCAGATCATGCTAGCTTAACGTAAAACGGTGAGAGATGAATTAGATATTTTGAAGCATGTAGAGATGGTGCATGAGAATATTTCCAATCCTATTACAAAACACCTGAAATGTATCGAAAACACATCACATCACCGAATCGTACCATGGGAGGTACGCAGGTACGCACCAAAAACTCGTGTCGTCTCTTCCGTGGTTTGAATCCACGAGATTGTGGAAAATCACAGCAGAATAACGCGTCAAAATTGTATAAGTAGATTTAATTTATATGAAAAAGAATAGAAAGAGATTTTTTAGAATAATACCAAATACCCAATTGAATTATAAACAAAATATATTAAAAATAAAATTTTGAAGTGAGTGGAAACGAAACATTCCGCCCACCCAAATGGGAATCATTTTTTTTATGGAGTTGGGGACTCCATTGGTAAGGCGCATAGCTTGACCAATGGTCGTTTAAATTCTCCATTCGAGGTCTTGACGGTAGCGACACGACTCACTCCATCAGGACCTGGGTGGATTTCGATGATGCGTCCCATTCGCCAATGCAGCGGAGGAGCATTTTCTTCTTTTATAAGTACAATAGTACCTAACAGAGGGGTTACAGGAGTGACATTCCACTTACTGCGCTGGTGGAGGGTATGCAAATATTCTTTGGACCAACGAGTCCAGAAGTCCTGATGGAGTCGCTGAATAAGTTGCCATATACTCAGCCGGTTCAACTTCAAATGCTGAAGATTTTCATCTGGTATTGGATTCAATGGCTCGAGAGTCAGAAAGTGGCCAGGCGTGAGAACCGACAAATCATTTGGATCTGTGCCTACAGCGCAAAACGGGCGTGAATTGAGGACTGCCTCTATTTGGATGAGAAGGGTGTTCAACTCTTCGTATGTCAAGAGCTGCTCCCCTATTACTCTGGAAATATGTGTTTTGACTGATTTCACCCCTGCTTCCCACAGTCTACCAAAATGAGGGCTGGAAGGGGGGTTGAAGTGCCAGTTCAAATTTTCTTCACAAATGTTGAATCAACCTTTTAGCGAAAAAGGTGAGAGGGGATAGAAATCCAAGAGGATCAAATATCCTTGATAACTCGGAGAGAATAGAGCGGTTCGTACAGATGGAATCTATTGTATTTACTTGAAACGAGAAAGTGTCACGAGAATAGTTCCACCTCAAACCTAACACCTTGAGATTAGAGTCGTTATCTAAATTCAAGGAAAGACATGCGGGATCAGTGAGGGGGGCTGACACGAGAGAATGGTCATTACTTGCCCATTTATGGAGTTCGAATCCTCCTCTTCGAAGAAGTGAAATGAGCTGATCCTTCACCTTTTCGGCCTTTTCCAATGACTGAACACTTATAACTAAATCATCAACGTAAGTGTCGGACTTGGGAGCATTTGCGGCTAGAGGAACATTTGACCCATCGGCGTCTGCCAAGTACAGAAGAGTTTTCATGGCTAGATATGGTGCAGAGGAAACTCCGTATGTTACGGTATTCAGAACAAACTCTTGCAAGGGCTGATGGGGTGCAAACCTCCAAAAGATCCTCTGATATTTTTTATGAGACTCAATAATGTTAATTTGGCGGTACATTTGACGGATGTTGGCTGACAACGCTATAGGGAACGTTCGGAATTTCAATAAAATATCAAACAAATCACTTTGGAGCTTTGGACCAGTCAAGAAAGAATCGTTTAATGACAGCCCATTCGTGGACTTACAACTGGCGTCGAATACTACTCTTAGCTTTGTAGTTGTACTATTAAGATTTATGACACTGTGATGGGGAATGTAATAAGAATCATCAGAAGGCGTTCGCGTCTGAAGAAGAGACATGTGGCCACTAGAAAGAAAATCCTGCATGAAGTCGCAATACTGCTTGTACAGGGGCAGATCTTTCAATAATCTGCGTTGGAGAGAGAGAAACCGCCTTTGAGCAATATTTTTTGATTCGGGAAAAGTAGGGTCCGGAGTTATGAAAGGTAGGGCGACTGTAAATCGACCAGAGATTGTCCTAGAGACATTTTGAATATATAAAGACTCACATAGTTGTTTGTCCCAGCTCAAGGAAATGATTTTCGGGATATTTTCTAATTCCCAAAATCGAGTTAGAGATTTTTCTAATGAGACATCACAATTGCAAAAAAATGAGTTGCTAGGGATAGAGGCGAGAGGGATATCAACGGGGCCCATAAGTATCCAACCAATAACTGTTTCTATCGCCACCGGTTCATCTTCATTTCCAACTAGACGTCCCGGACCAAGTATAAGAGGAAAGAAGTCAGCTCCTAATAAGAGATCTATAGAACCAGGAGTGTGAAATTTGGGGTCAGCTAGATTTAATTGAGAAATATGCATCCAAGAATCGTGAGGAATTGTAAATTGAGGCATATCATTGCAAATTTGAGAGAGAATAACCGCATCTATCGAAAACGTTGGTTCAGAGAGCTTACAGGGGCGACAAGTTAGAGAAACGCTTTTGGAAGCTTTGGAATTCATGTGTCCCAATCCTACTATAGAAAGAGATATGTGTTTTTGACGTAAACCTAGACGATTGCAACACTCTTCTGTTATGAAATTTGCCTGACTTCCAGAATCAAGCAAAATTCGTACGGTTTGCACTTGATTTAGGGAATCGAAAACCTCCACTACGGCTGTGGCAAGAAGAACCGTAGATTGGTCTGGAAGCATGCTTGTGAGTGTTGTTGCATTTTGTGGAGTGATATTAGAATTATCGTCATGAACATTAGAGTGAGAGGGCGGGGTATTATCACTAGACATTGCTACTTGTTCAAAATGAAGATGAGTGTGGTGTTTTTTATGGCATTTGACGCATCGAGATAGGGAAGAACAATCTTTCAATGAATGTTTGTTACCAAGACAATTGATACACCACCTATTCGTTTTTGCGGCATTAAATCGTTCTTGGGCCAATAGGGCTAAGAATTTTGGGCATCTATAAATCAGATGATCTTTTTTGCAAAAGGGACATGTAATAGGACCTTGGGTTTGTGTGACAAATGAAGAGTTGGGGCGTTGATTTGAAGAAGGCTTTGTTGAATAATTTCGATTTCTGAAACTATCAGGCTTATCAAGTGTTTTATTAGGAGTGATTTCAGCTGCCCTATCTAGAGCATTGCATTGTTTCCGAACAAATGCAGTTAAATCCTCTAGTTTTGGTATGTCAATTGAACTGTGTTCTATCTCGAATCTCGAGATAGTGTGCGAAGCTAATCGATTTAAGAGCATATTGAAAATTATGAAATCCCATTCAGATGTCGGAAACTTCATATTGTTCAAAGCAGCCAAGTTCTCTTCATAAATATCCAAAAGGTGCCTCAATCCCTGAGAAGTGACATTAGAGTCGGGAATTTTCACAGCCTTTTCAAGTTCAATATAATGAGCTGTAGCCATTGCACGTCTATCTTCATAGCGTGATTTGAGGCTATCGTATGCGATCACATAGGTAGCATCACTCAAGCGATTGCATTTGACTAAATGGGGGCCTGTCAGAGTTGAGATTAAATAGTTGAATTTTTCAATATATTTGAGCGATGAGTTGTGTACTAGGGCATCGAAGGTATCAATAAAGGTTCTCCATTTTTTTGGATCACCATCAAATTTCACAAGCTCGATTTGAGGTAATTTTACGTGGCTCTTGAAGTCAACTTGAACATTTTGATTATCAGAATTATTTCCAGGATTATCAAATAATTTATATTGAATAGAGATGACAGCGAAATAATTTTCATCGAAATCTTTACGAGTGGCATCTTCTTCTGCCATATTATAATCTTCAATAGTAGAAGCGAGTGCAATCAACGAACTATGATGAGTATTGAATTCGTGATAAAGTATCTCCAACTGAGTAACACGTGCTTTGAATTGCAGAATAAAATTTTGATTAACTTTTGCACTTTCTGCTATGACTTTCATATCTATCATTCTTTCAATTGCGACAGCTCGAAGAGCTTTCGATTGCTTCAATTTATTTGCGGTAGTACTCATTGTGGCAAGGTCAACAAAACGTGACGAAAGTGTGATATTTTATTTATTAGTCCGAAAATGAGATTCGTAAATTGCGATGAGCAAAGGAGAAAAAATAAAATTGGAAATGAGTGACACCATGTATAAATAATTGAATTATTTTATCGCTATCGACCTATCGATAATCGAGAATTAAAAGAGATGCAAGAGAAGTTGACCCACGCCGAGCGGAAGCAAAAACAACGAGCAAAAAAAAACTGGGACTGACCACAAATGAGAACGATAATTATTATACGTCTTTGACGATTTGCTTGAAATTTATTTGAATAATTGAATTCAATAGATATGAGATTTCCAAAAATCTCTTTCTCCACAAATTCACTGATTTGCAAAAAATAGTAATTAGCTGTTCAAAATATTGAAAGAATTTGGCGAGAAGGACCAGAAATGTTTATCTTCTACGAATCAATGGACTGTATTCATTATTTACTATGTTTTGCACTCTGTGAATATGTGTATATCTCATAAACAAAATCTTGAGTACATGAGAAAAATGAGCTGTGATATAACCACTAACCTTTAGTGAAGATTGATGTAGATCGAGAGAGTGGTCGATCAAAATGTTCTTGAGCGAGATCAAGAATTCTTGAGTCGGTCGAGATTGTGCACAACACCACAGTGGTACCATTAACGTATATTTTTCGACTGTACTCGCTGTCACCGAATCGTACCATGGGAGGTACGCAGGCACGCACCAAAAACTCGTGTCGTCTCTTCCGTGGTTTGAATCCACGAGATTGTGGAAAATCACAGCAGAATAACGCGCCAAAATTGTATAAGTAAATTTGATTTATATTAAAAAGAATAGAAAGAGATTTTTTCAGACTAATACCAAATACCAAATTGAATTATAAACAAAATATATTGAAAATAAAATTATGAAGTGAGTGGAAACGAAACAAATATAGTGTAAATCATCACAACACGTTCAGCGAGAAGAAGGCCTCGATTGTAGAGCGAGTCAACCGGACTTTGTAAAATATGATGTGGAAAAGATTCAGTTTACAAGGGAACTATAAATGGCTGGAATTATTGAGGAAGATTGTCAATAAATATAACAACACAACACACAGGACTATGAAAATTACACCCTCTGAGGTTACGAAAAGAAATGAGAAAATGCTACTGCAAACCGCATGTAACCACCTCAAATTTGTAGATTTGGAACACGAATTTTGTAATGGTGATTATTTACGTATATCCAAGGTTCGCGGAGTTTTCGATAAAAAATATAACCCTAATTGATCTACTGAGATCTTCTTCATAAGAAGAGTACAATTGACAAACCCAATGACCTTCTTATCGAAAGATGATTCTAACAAGGATATTCTAGGAGGGTTCTATAACGAGCAATTGCAAAAAGTAAGGTATTCAGACGTAGGTGTGAGGTGTTGAAGAGAAGAAAGGGTCAGGTGTTTGTCAAATGGCTTGGATTCGACGATAAGCATAATAGCTGGATAAACGAAAATAACATTGCATGGTGTTGCGCAATCGGAGGACTATATAAAAAGCTCATCACGCCTTATAATTTCAATCACTTTCCAATCGACACGTTCAGCAGTGATACCTAGGTGTGTGTTAATTTCGAAAAAATGTTCATAATTGACGTACAAGGTTTCCAGTATGGAAAAGATCACTTTTTGTGTAAAGAAATTGCAATTTTGAATGTGGACAATGGTGTGTGACAACATCGATTCACCACTTTACCACTTGACATGTCACACTACAATTCAACTGTTCTCAAACATATGGAATGGTCCACTAAATACTTGCATGGATTGGAATGGAGTCATAAGGAATCATCTATTACAACAATACATCAAGAAATGCATTGGCTGTTACGAAGGAGAAGAAATTCTAGTGAAGGGGTAAAAAAACAAGATATGGTTGGAGAGACTGCTAAGGATGAACATGTTACGGTTTACTTCGGAGACTGTTGGGTTATTTGTTGAGAACCTGAATGGAGGAGAGATAGACAGTAAACAAATGAGGATACTCACTCAATCTTCATTCATTTATTCTCGATAACAAGTAATATAAAGATATTCGTGTTCCACCTCCTCGTCAGGGCAGGTACTCGGTGCTCATATCATTATATTCTCCTGGACCAACTCCATGAAAATCTATCATCTATAATAGAAAAACATTATTAATTATATCATTGTATAAAATCGATAATATTCGTCAATAGCATTCAGGCATTACAAGTTGTGGCGAAGTTATGCAATTTTGAATAGGATCTAAAAAAATGATGGTTTTCAAAATTATTTACAAAATGTATTTTTGCAATCAAAATGCTCACAAGGCACGGCAGCTCTTCGTCTGGCGAGCAGTGGTTGTGAATTTTATAGCTTACTTTGTTGAGAGCAGGGGGCGCCACTCAGTTTAATCAAGTAAAAACTGAGAAAATGCACAATATGACAAATTACTACCTGAAAGAGAAATTTAAGTGAAAAACTGTGTGAACTCAACAGATTTAATATAATCAAAATCTCAAATACCTAGATGTCTTCATAATTTGTGTTCTTAAAATGTTGTTCAGTATTTTTCATGGAAAACAAATTATTTTCAAACTCCCTATTGTCACTGTATTGTTATACTCAAAATCCCTATGGTATTTCAACCTAGATTCCCGATATAGTACTATAATGGGCGAACAGGGTAACTAAAAAAAGTGATGTAAAACACTATATACTTGAGACTTCAAGCAGAGGCAATAAAAAAGGCGAAATGTGACATGGGCAATAATAATCCTACACTGAGGTAAGATATTCTGAGAAATGATTAAATAAAAAAAAAAAATCGAATCATTGATTGTTGCATGATACTTGTGTGATACTTCTTACTCAGCATTTCTTTGCTGCATACTGAAGTCCTACTCGTAAGGACGCCCCTTTTTTGATGAGCTGCCTGGTAGACTCAGCAGAAGTAGATGTAACCTACAGGTACCAGAAACCAGCGCATCAGAGCAGGCCACCTGATATGATGGTGATGAGATGGGGCTCCACTGCAGACAAGGTTTGAACCCAGCGAAACCTGGTAGATGGTCATACGGCGAGGTAGGGCTCCGTTGAACTAAACCTCCCATGCGGTCCAGCAGGGGCGAAAGGGACAGGAAATCCAGGAGTGTCGTGCCAACGTCGGTGTCCGGAGTAGTCTCGGAGGATGGTCCAGACGACTTATTACCAAAACCAGAGGTGATATGGTGCGGTGTGTTGAGACCAAGATGGATTCCTGGTAATCGTGGCCGGCTTTCAATGGGTGAAAGTAGGAGGCCCACAGATCTATAAAAATAGCAACTGTAGTATTTTGAAACCTTATTGCTAACCCTCAACAAAAGTATTCCAGCAAGAAGAAATGAAGGAACTTACCCCAATATGGAAAGGCCTCACTTTCAAAAACGAACAGCAAATGGATTGACTTCATGATCGACAGCCAAAGAGTATCAAAGCTGAAGTGGAGAGTGGACGGACACATTCGGCGCCTTCTCTAGAAATTTCTCCCCAAAACCTATTTGAAAAAAACAACTTTTCTCTTGCGCATCCAGGTAAATCGGAATCGACGAATCAGAATTCAGGCGTCTGTCACGTGACTCAGACACTGTCAGCTGATTGGCCCACAATGGAGAATCTACGACACCACTCGAGTCCAAACGAAACGCCAACGACCAATAAAACCATATCTCACAGTTCACAGGGCTACGACCATCTAAGGTGAACGGGTTCTGCGTGCTATGGGCTGCTACTAGTTGTCCGTATCTGTCTATTATGTTCCATGTAACAGACCGAAGAACTTGGGAAGAAGACTTATTGATTGATTGATTGATTAATGGCAGAATGATCAGTCAGGGTTTGAAGCCCAAAACACTGCAGCCTTTGGGCCTATTGTATTCCTGATCATGCTGTTGACTTAGGTGAACAGGTTCGCTACCTTGATGAGGTTTAGCAGCCTCTTCACCAGATCATTCTTTGAAAATGCCTCTTGAGAGTTTACTGCTCCCAGAAGGTTGTATCTCCAACGCGCTAGTGCTACATGGGTGGCAGTTTCCTCCTCCTCATTGCATAGTCTGCATATGGGTTCGTCTGTATAGATGCCCATTTGATGCATATGTTTCCTCAAGGGGCAGTGACCGGTTATTAGTCCCGTCACTTGTTTGATCTGACTTCTGTTTAGGCTCAGAATGTCGTTAGTCACTGTTTTGGACAGTGTTCCAACCATCAGTTTACTGTGTCTTTGTCCTGGGACATTGTTCCAGTATGCCTGATGTCTTTCTTGCATCCACCTTGCCAGCCAGCCGCGTATTGAGGTTTTGGGGATACCGAACACAGGTTCCGGCCCCATAAACAACGTCGCAGACCCTTGCCGGGCAAGAGCGTCAGCTGCTTCATTGCCTTCAATTCCCTTATGCCCTGACACCCATTGAAGAGTTACCTTGTTGTGGTTAGCCAGGGTTAGCAGGCTTTGAAGGCAATCCCAGACCAATTTTGATCTGATTTTATTGCATGTTAGAGATTGAATGGCCGCCTGACTATCTGAGCATATGAGGATTTGTTTACCTCTGTATCCTCTTACGATATTCTCTCTCAGGCATGCCTCAATAGCATGCACCTCTGCCTGGAATACTGAAGCATACCTCCCCTAGGAAGCACACATCCTGGTTCTGGGTCTATCTCCATATATTTCGGCACCCGTGCCCTCATCAGTCTTAGAACCGTCAGTGTACCATACTAACGTGCCTTCCTGACAGTTAGTCAAGACCCTTTCATCCCAGTAGAGCTGAGTGTTGAAGGGTCTGTAATAGTTATTTCTAGGCAGCATTTTGTCCCTTCCCATATCCATTAGTGGGCTTGAAACTTGGCTGATTATTTTTGTATGTCCCAGGGAGTCAATCCGAGCATACCAGTTGCCGGTACACTCCAGTCTGTATGCCCCCATCCTCGCTTCCGCCCTGATGAAGATTTCAAGAGGTGGAATATTGAGTATGGTTTCCATAGCAGCGGTAGAAGTGCTGCGCATAGCACCTGTGATGCAGAGACAAGCTATTCTCTGGAGTTTTGAAAGCTCCATTATAGCTGATCTCTGTTCAGTCTTAGGCCACCAGACAAGCGATCCATATACAATCATTGGTCTCACCACAGCAGTATACAGCCAATGTACCATGCGTGGTTTCAGTCCCCATGTGTTACCAATCGCTCTCCGAGAAGTCATTAGTGCCATTTTGCCTTTGCTGACAGTCTTTCGCAGTTGAGTATTCCAGGTTAGCCTAGCATCTAGGGCTACTCTCCCAGATACTTAACCTCCTGTGTCATACTTAGCTGTGTGTCAAAAAGTCTGGGAACTTTTAGTTTGTCCAGTTTCTTCTTTTTCGTGAAGGCCACAAGTGCAGTTTTACTAGGATTGACCCTGAGGTCTGCCTTTCTGCACCAGCCCTCTACTAACTTCAGGGCTCTCTGCATCAAGTCTGAAATAATTTCAGGATGCTGCCCCTCTACTAGAATGACAACATCATCTGCATACCCCTGTGAGTAAATTCCTACATTGTTTAGTTTTTTCAGGAGTTCGTCAATAACCAGATCCCACAGCAGGGGAGAAAGAACTCCTCCCTGTGGGCAATCCCTAGAAATCGTCACCTCCATGGTTTCACCAAGCAATGTGGATTCCGCTGTTCTGTTGTGTAGCATGTTTTTTATCCACCGACATGTGGTGTCTTCCACGCCACGCCCAACAACCGCTGCTACCATGGATATGAAGGGTGTGTGGTCGAATGCCCCTTCAATATCCAGGAAAGCCGCAAGAGCTATGCTCTTGTTGCTTATTGCGGCCTCAAGTTTCCCCACCAGTTGATGAAGTGCCGTTTCACAGGATTTTCCCGATTGATATGCATGCTGGTTTTTATGTAGTGGCCTTTCAATGAGAAAGTTTTCCCTGATATGCATTTCAATTAACTTCTCCATCACCTTCAACATAAATGATGATAGTGTTATCGGCCTGAACGCCTTAGCCTGAGAGTAATTCCTTCCAGGCTTTGAAATGAAGACGATCCTCGCTCTCTTCCATGCAACCGGAATGTACCCCGTTGCCAGGCTTGCTCTCAATATCCCACAAATAAACGGAGCCAGCTGGTCCTTACCCTGCTGTAGCATTGCAGGGATAATTCCGTCCGGTCCCGGCGCCTTGTAGGATTCAAGAGTTTCTATGACCCACAGCAGTTTACTGTGGTCAACAATCTTCTTCGATACCCGCCAGTCCCCAACAGCAGCCCTCATGTGAGGGTTTAGTGGGTCCGGTAGATTTTCGTTTTCAATTCCAACCGAATCTGGCAGATGAGCCCGAAGTAGAATCTCCAGAGTTTCCCTGCCAGTTTCAGTATATCTCCCGTCAGGTTTCATTATATTCCCCATAGGATTAACAGGTGCCTTGGCTAGGATTCGATGGAGGCGTGCTGCTTCAGAGGTTGTTTCCACCTCTCCACAGAAACGCCTCCACGACTCCCTTTTCGCCCTACGGATCTGTTTATTATAATTGGTCAGAGTGATGGAATACTGCCCCCACTCCCCAGTTTTCTTCGCCTCATTGAAAAGTTTGCGTGTTTCTTTTCTTAGCGTATTAAGTTCTTCGTTCCACCAGCTAACGTCTTTGCTGCTGTTGCGCCTTACCAAAGGACAGTTGTCCTGATATGAGGATATTATTGCCTCCTGCAACTGACAGGAGGCTACCTCTACATCAGTGCCGTTTTTGATAATCTTCTTGACGTTTCCTAGGTTTATTGTTAAGTCCTCTCTGAATTTCTCCCAGTTCGTACCTCTCGGGTTTCGATAGGCTTCTGTCGGGTGTTCAGTATCTGAAATTTCCATACAGATATACCTATGGTCCGACAAGGACGGTTCCTCAGATACACGCCACCGAGTTACCTGAGAGCTTATTCTAGAAGACGCCAGGGTTATGTCAATGATCTCCTCACGAGTTTTGGTAACAAAAGTTGCTTCGTTCCCGCGATTCATTATAACTAAATTCTTAGAAATTATGTAATCTAATAGGAACTCACCCCTTCTGTTCGTGTCGCTGCTCCTCCAAGCTGTGCTGTGAGCATTGGCATCAATGCCAAAGATGTGCTGTAGGTTTGAAAGCCTGCAGTACTCCTCTAGCCTCTCCAGTTCTGCTGACGGAGGTGGCCCGATAGAATCGTATGGCAGATACACTGAGGCTATTATGATTTCCGTCCAGATTCCTCCAATACGTATTTTCAGCCTAATTGCTGCCTGGTCCCTAGAACAGAAATCAAGCAGTTTTAGTGCGTGTAGCTCGTTCTTAACGAAAATGCAGGATCTCACATTCCCTGCCGTCAGATCGTATATTACCTTACCCTTGGCTTCTCCCAGTCCTGAGACTCGTCCCCCGTGAATCCAGGGCTCTTGTATCAGGACTATGTCAGCTTCGCCTCGGGACAGGTACCTCACTAAGGCAGCAGTCGCAGCCTTTTTATGCTGCAGGTTTACTTGAAGGACCTGCAGCATCTTCGGCGCTCTTTTTACTTACCACCCTGAAGGTAAGTTGGGATAGGCCTAGGTAGACTTTGAAGCCTCTCTTGGCCAACTCCTTCAGGTTGAGGTCGTCAATTCCAAGAACAAGGGTAATTCCTTGTTTGTCGGAATTGGTGGAAATAATCCTCCAGTCTCCTGTTTTAATGCCCTTGTTCTGGGTTTCCAGGAGCTGTAGGATCCTAGCCGGCTCCTTGGCGTCCAGGAACGCGGTTGGCACCCATACCACAGCCCTGTGAGTTTTGACCACCTTATTAGCGTCATCGACGCTAAGGGCGGCCCCCTCCCAAGGCTTCAGCGTAGGCACCTTCCGCTTGAGCCATTCTCTGGATTCCTCATTTTCGCAGGTTAGGATCAGCACCCCCGATTGAGGGTAGCTGCCTGCGAATTGAGGCCCAGTTCCTGGCTCACATCTCCAGATCTCTCTCGTAATGAGAAGCTGGATTTGCTTCACCTGCTCCAAAGATAGCTTGTCTTCGGGATAGTTGCCCGTAGTCACTGCCATCTTAAAGGAGGTCAGGGCCTTACTGTAACTGCCTCCAGTTGGTGTACTGATGGGTTTAGTTACAGAAGGTCCCGCAGAGACACTCTGTTTGCTCCTCTTAAGGAGCGGCGAAGGTGTGCTGGTCTCGGATCTCCCCCTCTTTCCAGCGGCCTCGCAGACTTTCCCACTTCCCGTTGTGGAGATGGTTTTGTCTGGTCTCTTAAGACATGATGGATTTACGGCCACCAGTGCTTGAGGTTTTTTCGTGGGCCTCCGATTTGACCTAGACTTCCTAGGAATGATCGGGTCCCCACGAGCCATAGCCGCCTGGATCGCCAGCTTCCTGCGCTGCGCTCCAGACATCTTCACTTTCGTGTTCGGCAGATCCTGAGGGTTTGGAACCGGTGGCTGCTCACGGCTGCCCCCAGACTCCTCCCCTTCCTCTGTCGACTCCATCAGCTCCTGTAGGATGCGCTCTTCCTCCACAGTAACCAAGGTTTGATGTGCCTCAGTTCCCGTTCCAGAAGAGTCGCCCTCCAGAAGCCTATTCTCTGCATCCAATGAAGATGAGGATGGTGTCCCCTCGACCTCCATCAGATGGGCAGGTTCGTCATCATTTTGTTTTTGGTTTTCCATATGGTTCCCACGAGTAATGCGGATGTGTTGGTCGACCTCAGCAGAGCCGTTTACTGAGGCAAGGCTGTTTACTCCAGAGTTTCGCCTGGTTCTCTGGAGGGCTCGTTGTCTGCACATCTCCCATGTACCACGCATCCCATCGGCACGGGTTCCACTCTACCTTAGGATTGGGTGACTTTTCTCATTGTTAGCCTTTGCGAAGCAGCTAGTAGCCGTTTCCCAAAGCCCCCCCCTCGCGACGTGGACGCCAATGAGAGATATCTCCAGAATTTGACAAGGTTATCCAGGCAAATGGAGGAAATATTGGCCTTAGACGCCAAATCTAAGGCCGAGGGGGAAAGAAGACTTAAGGTTTAGTGCTCGTCAACTGGATCAAAACAAGAAAGAGAAGAATAAAAAATAACCTCATACTACATCTGTCGAGGTGATGAAGAATAAAATGTAAAACAATAACAAATATAAATTTTGAATGATAATACGGATCTAAACCAGGACTTCACCTAATCAATAGCCTTCCTCACCAGCTGTCACCAAGAAACCATCACCATCAACATTCTGAATAAAAAATACTACCTGTACTGTAGCAAGTTATTTATGAGAGACAGGTAAGTCACTTCTGAATTACTATGATTTCAAATACTAATGTTTAGTTCTTTTTGGGTCTCAAGCCATCAGTTTCAATGCCCTCAACCAAAGATACTATCAATGATATAGTGTTATGTAAGTTCTGTTTGAATAAATGCATTCATATACAGAGTGAGTGTCTCAATTACCCAAGATTATCAACAAGTATAGGAATGGAACTGAAAATTCGAGGAAAAACGTGATTTTCACGTTACAAAGTATTATTCCGAAAATTATTCAACTAGGTATCGCTTACCTCTGAAGGGACGTAGCCGAGTTCAGTCCTCAATCTTTGAACTATAGCCAAGTGATGGAACCAAGGTGGAATGGGGCCTTCATCATGAATTTACTCTAGCTCCTAACCATAACAATTGCTGATTAGTGCAAGATCTCTGAGTTGATAGTAATATCAATATAACCTCTGCTGACTGCTGCTCATATCATTGTTGTCAGCCAGTCAACCTTGATGTCATCTCAAAATATCTTCTTCTTTCTTTTCCATCAACTGCGAAATCCTTATAATCCACCGTAGGGTCTTCTCCTTCTTCTTATGACACAGGTTCAACGAGAACTTAGTGTCGGGGCGGTGCAGATCATTACGCTACGCTGCAGCTATGGCTCCATGCACGGATTAAGGTCGTGTCGCAGAGAACTTGAGTGAACGCTAGGTGATATTCACAGATCGATTATTCGTTTTCGAGATTTCATGACTACGTAAATGGTGAGGGTAACCCGGCTTAATCGGTTGAGGTATGAAACCTTATAGTCTGGAGACTCCCGCGACAGCCTTGCTAATGTTCGCACAACTGGCGAGAGACATGGGTGGTCTTTGATTTCGTTAACGGTCGGCTTGTCGGATTCCATGTCAGGTTCTTGTCAACAGTGTTAGTTGACATCGGACAGGGTATCCAACTTAATCTTGGTTTCAGGATGGAATTCCCCAGAAATACGGTGAGAAGGTGGGGAAAAAAAGGGGCCCTCACTTTTTCTGCTGATGTCCATGTGGAAGCGTTAGCAATCGCAATTTTGCGGATTTTTGCCTTCGACTTTGGTTGGATTCGAAAAAGTATTTATTCAATCTGAGTCATTAGTTACAGATTATCACGTTAATAGTGGATTTATATAATTGTGACAATCCAATCAGTTCATCTTGAGCAAGCTTCTTTGAAGCCACAATGCGAGGCCACCCTTCATCCAGGTATGCAACTTTTTTAGTCTGCACCCCCTTTCACCAAGAAAAGTTGTAGTAGGGACCAACTGAGTTCTTGAACCTTCTAGGGCCTCTTCTTCCTCTTGTACCCCCTCTGGTACACCTCCTGTCCTGGTCTTAGCTAGACAAGGTATAGATCAGACTATCCAGTATACAGGCCCTGGACATCTGTAGCTGGGACTTGATTTCTACCCATGATATTTGGACCACGGGATGTTCCACCCTGCTATTCGTTCCGAGTTTTCTCCATCTGGAACAGTCTACTGGAGGACTGGATTATAGCGTACTGTCTCACCAGAAAAGTACCAACAGATAAGACATCATTTTTCTTGATTTAAATCACCTGCATGATACTTTAATGGATCTCTGAGAGTATGCTTCATGCTTGTGCTTGTGTGCAGTATTTACCTGAAAGAAGTATATTATAGTAGAATTATTGCTTAAAGATATAGCTATCGTCATGATACTTACGCTTTGCGGAATGATTAGCATTATAATGGTAGCATTGAAACCCAAAAAAGCTTGTCAGTAAAGGGATACTTTTTTGTCTCAGTCTGAGAGCCCCCTTCATGCAATTTGGTATACCAAAGTCCATGGAATTCATCCGTCAGGTAAATGTATCTAATTGAATTATTCATTTGACAATACAGGTAGTTGAATTTTAATATAATAACACTTTATTTCATAACAAACCATCATAGTTTAGGACCTTACACATAACCTCAAACCTCACATAACTTATGCATAACTTCTTCATTTTTCAGTTTGTATGTTAGGGGATCATCAAGGCCCTAGAACTTTGCTATATTATCATATTGTCATTCATAATGGTAGGCAGACCTCAATAGGTATAATATTAAGAATAATTTGTGATTATTTGACTGTGGCACCTTGCAGAGAGCAAATACCTGAATATATTCTGAGTAATAAGTTCAAACCTTGGTTTGGCATCTTTTCAAACCCACTCCCCCTCCACTGAGCTACCATAAATAGTTGGAATATCAAAAGTTGCTGCCCCCTCTGGTTGATTGTATTCCAGTGAAGCGGTACCTACGACCCTTATTTCGACTCTCAACGAAAGGGGGTGACAAACAATATTATTGATTTACATGAACAAGAATGCCCTGCAATTGAGCACTTGAAGTTATTTTCAAGATCGAATCATTGTAACAACAGAATATGTCTATTATTTATGGTACTGGTACCTTCACTGTTTACTCTGATGATAAATGGGTTCAGAATAAATAAAAACAACATTCACGATTTCGATCCACATTCCAATAACAACTACAAAAAAAATACAACAAGGAATTCGGAGTATTCAAGAACTACACCAAGTACTTGAAAACAATGAGATGAAAAAAAAATCAGTCAATGATTTCACTACAAAATAAATTATGTTTCATTCCATAGTCGTCTAATATTTGATGTAATTTCAATGAAATTGGACGAAAACAAAACATGTTATCACACCTCGGGCATGAGAAGGTTCCAAAATCTACAATACCATTCAAGTTCCTACATTTTTGCTCCCCACTACTCCGTCACTCGTCAATCGTGCCAATGTCCTCTTCCTGTTGTTGTTGTTGATGTTGTTGTGGTTTTTGTTGTTGTTTTTGTGGCTTCTAGAACTTTTTCCCCCCATCATTGAAACACACATCACCCATCACTCTCGAATATCTTCACCTGTGATTCAACGAATGGAGATGATGGCCCTTTTTCTTCTCCTTCCCGAGGCGAGTAGGGTCCACTTCGAGAGAAGAAGAAGAAGATGTTTCTCCTCCCTCGATTCTCCTCCTCTCCTCTGATGATACATCTTCTTCGAGGGCAAAATTAAACCGCTTACTTGCCTCTTGCAATAGGTCCAACTCCCGATCATTTTTGGCAACAGCCCTTGTGAACTTGATAGGGAGGTTACCAAATTTTCTCTGAAGGGCTGTATTTCAAATATATGACAATACAGTCATCACCCTTCTTCTCTATGTCTTTCACACCAAATCTGGAAATAGACTGTTAATTTAACTATTGGGGGGCGAGAGTTAATGTGACGGTAGGAAAATAGGTTGGAACTATTAGGGGGCATAAAATATGTATTGCTGAATCTATGAGAATTATTCGAAAAATGAGACCAAAAATAACACATGTTTGTTGCGGACTTTGTTATTAGTTAAAGAAACATAGGATTATTGACGTATTCATAACCTTTTTTTTCAGACTGATTTGATATGATGTTTTTTTTTTTTATCGCTTGGAGCGCACGAAAGGGAATCCCTATAATGTTCAAAGAACATCGTGCGTTCCTAGGGAGGATAGGGACAGGAGGTAGGTATTGGAATTTTTTTTTAACTTTTGGAGATTATATGTTGTTGGGAATACTTCCACAGGCAATGAATTCCAGAGCCTAGCCGTTCTATGGATGAAGGAGTCTTGATAAAGTGCTGTTCGACATCTTTCGAGGTTGACAACGAAAGGATGTGCTGACTGGGCTTGTCTAGTTCGTCTGATTGGTATTGCTAGTGAAGGGATGATAGCAGAGATTTCCGAAGAACATTTCCCGTGGAAGTATCGATAGATATTGAAATCGCATGATGGATTTGTGGGGAAATTTTTTGAGATAAGTTGTGGAGTGATGTGTGCAAACTGTTTGCGTGCGTCACGTACACGAGGCGATTTTTTCTCTTATCAAAAACTGATATCGGGAAGTTAATTATTTCGAACATTTTCATTATCAGCGTATTTTCTGTTGTTTACTCGCTGCTCATTCATCGTACACACATATCCAGTTACCAAAACTCATTCCAACGTTCACGTCTAGAGCCCTCTTCTATTGCCAGAGTAAGTTGTAAATGATGGATCATTTGGCTAGCAAAGTTATGAAGAAAATTGATCAAGTTTATGGGGTGATTGAAAAAAAAAAGATGAATATTGTAAATGGATCAAATGAGTGCGAAAATCTATTCGTTAATTACAAAATTGAATCAAGGCGAATGCAAATTGTGTTGAAAATTTTCCTGAAAATGAATCATGTTTAGGTCTCCTGAAATATCATGAAGAAATATTACATCAATTGAAAGATAAAGCAAAGCATCAAGATCGTTATTTGGTTTGGAAAGATTTGGATTCATGTTTCAAAAATGGAATAAGAACTGGTGCTGATATCAATAAGAAAATAAAAGACCCAAAAATATTCCTGTCAAAAAGTTTCGAGAGATCACAATCCAAGGTGAACTGAAAAAATCCATATTGAAGGTGAACGCCGTATTTTTGAGGAATTTTGTTAAACCAAAAACTTTGGAGACTGACATTAAATATTTCAATACGAAATCTCAAATCATTGATAATATCACCAATTTGAAGTCATGGTTTGATGATAATATTAGGTATAGGATATTGAGAGCACTTGAAGAATTTCAGAAGAAAGATAGTGGGTGGGCATTGTATCAAATTTTACAACTAATACTGAACATAAATCAATATTCGCCGATTAACGTTGGTAATTCTACTTATGTTGAGTTATCGAAGGTTATCAGGGATACCAAAAGTGTAATTTATATCAGAAATCATGATTTTAAAAAAAATCAAGGACAACATCTTCTTATCCTCATTTCAGTGAAGTTTCGAAATATAATGGCATCAAATTCCCAATGAGATTAAAAGGTGTTGAAAAATTTGAAATCATGAATGAACTTTCTATTAATGTTTTCACAACTAATGAGAGGAGCATATCGAAATCCTTCCCATATGCTTGAGTAGTACTGATTTTTTAAGAAGAATCGATTCATTAATATTGTCATGGCCGCATTCTCAGGAAAATGATCCCAATGAAGATGAGGAAGAGGAAGATATTCTTTCCAAAAACAGAATTTATCACTTCGCTTACATAAAAAATCTATCTAAATTACTACACCGGCAACTGGGGGATATATCTCATAAAAAATGGATATGTAATCGCTGCCAGAATCATTTCAGAACTCGTGAGAATCTGGAAGAACATTCTATCCAATGCAGAAAAATCATATCCTGGTTCGTCAAACAACTGAAGGCTTAAACTTATCAAATCGATGGGATTTTAAACAATCCGAAACCGATGAACAATGAACTGAGAAAGAAGTCTGAAAATGAGTTTGATAAAAATTTCCATGAACTTATGAATAACGCTGTTTTCGGCAAGACTATTGGGAATGTCAGGAAATATAAAGATGTTAAATTGGTTGCTAAATGGTTAGGTGAATATGGAGCTAGTTACTATATCTCGCAAACCTAATTTCCACAGTTGTACTATATTTGATGAGGATATGGTTATCATCGAAATGAGAAAGTTGAAAGTGAAACTAAATGAACCTATTTATGTTGGATTCAGTATTTTAGACATTCCGAAAACATTCCTCTATGATTTTCATCACTCTTATATAAAACCCATAATCGGAAATAATGCAAAATTATTGTACACCGATACAGATTCATTATTATATCAATTCATTGATAACATTTATGAACACATTAAATCCGACATAGATAGGTTCGATACTTATGATTATCAGCATGATAACATCTACGGTATTCCGTTGAGGAATAAAAAAGTTCTAGGAGTAATGAAAGATGTTCTTTCCGGAGAAATAATATCCGAATTCATTGGATTAAGGTCTAAAATGTATACGTTCAAAATCTTCAAAAGTGGAAGTGAAATGCAGCAAGATATGAAACGGTAAAGACAGGAGCTGGAAGAACAGGATCTTAATGAACAAGAAATCGAGAAGGCTATGAGCAAATTAGGTGTCATAAAAAAATTGAAAGGTGTTCAAAGAGTTGCACTGAAAACTATCACTTGAAAGATTATTATAATTGCCTATTCATTAATACTGCTACCGAAGTCAATCAATATCTGATTAGGCCTCAAAAACATGAGGTACATATAATTGAACAGAGAAAAGTCGCTCTGAATCCCTATGATGATAAAAGAATAGTTGATTATCTCCATACTGATACATTGTCCTGGGGTTAGAATTTTTCCATAGTTTTTATTTCAATCAAATTATATTTCATCTTTTGTTTCAATCCAGATGCTGTAAACATGAGTACCGCCAACAACAACAACAATTTGATCCAAGACAATAGTATAAGTAGCTCCTCTGGCAATGGAGAAGGTACACCACCGGGCATCAACGGACCGTCGAGATACCAATGCACCCGTTGTGGTAAACTGTTCCGCAATCACACTGGATAGGGGTTATGCTATAAATGTCTCCGGACTGAAAATGAAATTGCGTATAGAGATCGGCTACAGCGCCAAAGGGGCATGCATAGTAGATTCAAGCGACAACGCTAGTATCCAGTGTGTGAACATCAACCCATTTTGCATCAGTCCACTGATTGTCTTCAAACAGGCAACACGCGTGATGGCAATTAAAATTTTCATCATCCTACTGCTGTTGCATGTAGTAGAATCAGCACCTCAGAAATTATTCTCAGAATAAACTCCAAAGAACAGTTCTCTATACACCCAACATGAGATACCCAATAGGGCGACTTTAGTCACTTACAGCAATCTGTTAACAAAGTATCCTGATATCAAGATATATTCGATTCAGTCTATGGAGGATAGTGGATTGATGCCCCATCCAACAACAAGAGCAACAACGAGCCTACAAAATATCCAGGATTCAATTCATCAGATCACTCTATGTACACTGGTGGAGGGTTGATACAGGAATATAACATCGATGACAGTGGGGCAGCGGTAGCATCGCCTACAGCAAATTGTACAAAGTATAAATATCAGATCGAAAATTATCAGGAAGAGTTGAACAATACGATTGACGAGTTATTCGAAACCAAACAAAAGTTCCGTAACTGTAGCCAAGAATTGCAAATCAAGGTGAATGAAACAGCTACAGAGTTGAACCAAATTAGATCGGATATATCCGCATGTATGACACTGAGTTCTGGATTCAAGATAGAAGCTACTGATTTGTGGGCATCAAGATATGCAGATTCAAAATTTGTCCGTCCGCAGTTCAATAACAAACAATCAGAAGGATTCTTCGGTATACCTTACTTTGGAATGGAATTATTCTAGCTGCTTGCAGAAGCTGAAACGTTGTTAAAGTCATTATTAATATTGAAGCTCTTTCCATATATGTTATTTATGATGAATAAAAATCTCTTCACGCTTTTGAATATTGTTATCCTTTATTCATTTGAGAATCAATACATCAAAAATCAAATCAATCAAATCAAATCAAAATTTATTCGTACACCCCATACATATCATTTTTTTACACATAATTGCATAATTAAGTTTAATGTATAAGTAACAGTCAATTACATTTTTTTTCAAGTGATGATTCTGCTGGGAGGATACAACCTAGGTACGAGTACCTGGGGCTCTATTCTCGAACCGTTCGAATTCAATTCGTATACGAATAAAGAAAGATGCACTTATGTATGTGACGTATATTGAAGTGAAATAGAAGATCGAACTCGTATACGAATATCGCTCGAGAATAGACCCCCCTGTACTGTTCAACAGTACATTTAGGAAATTGAGCTTTATTTCAATTTTTTCTCAATCAAGAGTGAGTGGATGAATGGCAGGAAAAGAAATGGAATTTATGGTGTTGATTAATTATGGCAGTTTTTTTACGATTTGCGGTGGTAGTAATAATAGTAATTGAGATGAGAACAATCAAGTAGGTATCAATGAAATATATCAAATTTCTCAGGGCACTGTAAGAGCAATTTTTTTATTTCTTCTTTGAATTTAGGTTTTTGGGAAATTTGTTTTATGTTAACGGGCCGTGAGTTGAATAGCTTGGGTCCATAGTAAAAATAGGTTTTTTGTGTGAGTGTTTTTCTGAATACGTTCATTTGTATATTCTACCCTGTAGCTGATCTTGTGTTGGAGGTTAATTTTGGATATTTATCCTGCTCATAAAAATTTTTTTGGAGACACTGATAGACGTATATTTGTCTGATTTTAAACAAGTTGGTTTCCTCGTAGAGTAGTGTAGTTGAGAACTCTGTCTTTTTCAAATATTATTTTGATCAAGGTATTTTGAGCCGTTTGTAAGTTTTGTATTGTCGTTGTGAACATTCCCCCCCAAATGGTTAAACAGTAGCCTAATATAGATTCTACCAATGACCTATATATCATTGATAGAATTTTTCTAGATAAAATATCTCTGATGTTGTGAACTTTATGCATTATGTATCGTACCCTCTAAGTAAGAAAAACTATTTAACCCGACCATCTAATATGCTGGTCAATCATGATACCTACATATTTGATGACTTTTACACATGCAAACATAATATTGATATATTATGTTTTCTCTCTTCAGGACATCAATCATCATCTACATTCCTCATTAATTAACCATACCGTTATACGTTCACATGTTTCACAACGTATCATTTCAGTTTTTTTAACTCCGCAACCCAGCGTATTACTGATAAGGGTGCATTTGGAGGTTCTCCAACAACCCGTACAAGTATATGAAACATAAATCCTAAAAATTGTGCTGTCAAGTGAAATAGTCTTCTTCATGAATGATTCACATCGATATCAACAGCTCCTTTTATACTTGTCAACATATCACGTAACTTGTTTACTTGGATTTTCTCAATAACATCTAGATGAACCCAAAATGCCATATTGTTTTTCGTGAGAATCACATGATTCATTTCATCCTCTGCCCAATAATCCACTGTTACATCATCAAATGTATATTCGTATTCGCAAAACACTCTCAGGGCACTATCTTGCTTTTCCATAAAATCCAAAAACTCTTTGAATTCACAATGAGACAATATAATTTGTCTTTTTGTATCAACATCTTCTATTGTAACTATATCACTTGCCAAAACAGATATCGTCAAATCATTTTCCACATTATATCTAAGAAAAATGGGTATTGGTCTGATCTGCCTATGATTGGCAGCGACATGCCCCTGACAGAATCTATCTTTATCATCAAAAACTTCCGACCACATCGTCGTCATTTTCTATATGTAATGGTTGAATACTTTTTGAGATATTTCCTCATTTGATTGAAAAAATTATAGATCAAAGTACAATTACTAGGTTGAAGAACAATGTATCTCTCAGATATTCATTATAGGAACATGATATCTACTATGAATTACATATTATGCAACACCAAATACATGATAATGTTGACCTCTGGATCAGATCGCGATATCCCATCGATATTTCAAACATGTATATAGGGTTATTGAGGTCTGTGAAACTAGAATTTGGAACATATAATTGTGAATCAGTAAAGTAGGTGAAACAAGAGATTCAGGTGATACAGGTGAAATGTACCTATAGGTGACAAAGTGAATCGTAATTAACTAAGTGTAATTGGTAGGATAGGTAAAACAAACACACACACATAGGCGACATGGTAAATCGCAAATTAATTCGGTGACACAGGTGAAAATATAGGTGACAAAGTGAATATTTTGTGACAACACCTTCTGGTCATTGTCGTCGACACTTGTGCACCTGGAAAAGTCTCCACAAACCACAAATAGGCAAGGTGAATCGCAAATTCATTCGGTGACACAGGTGAGACAGATAAAAATACATAAGACAAGGTGAATCTCCGGTGACAACACCTTCTGGTCATTGTCGATACTTGTGCAACTGGAAAAGTCTGCACAAACCACAACTAGACCTTCCTATTGTATGCAAGAGCTCGAGAACTGGATGGACAGGGCCTACCCCCGCCGTAGATACACTAGTTCCATATTCATGTTGTAAACATTTCTTTCTCGTCAACTCGTCTGTTTCAACAGTTGGTGGGGTCCAGTCAAACTAATGTTTTTCTCATAACCAATGCTGGTTTTATTCTCTGATCGAAATCAGCAAAAACAGGAGTTTTCCATTCTCCAAATGAATTTCGTGCATTCACAATTCGCAGCTGCGATTGCGGTCTCATTACGTGATCATGCTTTTCATCATATTCATTTCAGCAACTTTCATCTCATCATATTGGAGGACTACCGTCTTTCAGTTTCTTTCATAGGTTTTCCTGCAATTGCCAAAGGTTTTAACACCGTTTTCAGAAGTTCTTGCTGCATATCCATTTCAGATGCCCAATTCTGCAAAGTTGAAATTCCTGTCCAAGAAAACGAAATCAATGAAACAATAATAATAAAAATTAAACCTGGTGAAGGATATTCCAATGAACCTCTGAGATAAACATAGCTCCTCTTGCTCGTATGTCGCAACATAAAAGCGCGTGTAATATCCTCTGATATCCATTTAACCCGTTCAGCACCTTTTAATTTGGGAATTTGGGCAAAAGTGAAAATCCTTCTAGCACATCGAGCTATAGTTGCCGAATCTGAAGGTCAGTTAGCGTTATCAACCCTTCTCAATCCAGTAGAAATGGCAGAGAGCATGGAATCGCACTTCATTTCACTATGACCGACGACAAGAAATTTAAGATCAATGCTTTGCAGGTGTGGAATTTCCTGCACCGCAGTCAAACACATGGCAGCCATGAATTTATACAGGTTCTATCCTCCACACCTATCGCTGAAACATGTTATTCTCTCTACAGAAGGAGGAAGTGATTTGAAAAAAGTATGAAGAGAACTTGCTATTCCGCAGCTTCCACGCTTTCCTTCAATTTCGGACCACACACAGCAGTCCCCTCCTTTCGAAACATTATAAACCGTGAAATTGAAGGTCTTCAAACGCTGTTTATGAAATGAAGCATTGTTTTTTGGATCGTTAGGCACAATCAACACTTGCTGTAGGTCGAAGTTGATACATACGATATGTCCATCAGAGTTTTCTGTCAATCGTCTGTCTGATCTCTTTTCCTCACGAGCTCTATCTTTTGCGATTATGTGAGCCTGATACTCAGCTTCTATGATGTTCTGATCGTTTCTAGGAGTATTATAAGCCATGCATATACGATACTGATCTTTTCTAGGAAGATAGAAGCCAAGGTTATATTCTTGACAAAACACATTCCTATAAATGGCAGGACTAGCCTTTTGCGCATTTTTTCTGTACAGTCGGTTTTATACAAGGAATACATCAATGTTATGTTCAAATTAGATGCTTAGTACTTTCTTTGTGTTTTATCACGGCAATAGTGTGATGACATGACTGTACATTTTTGAATTTGATCTCTCACACATTGCAGAATTTCAGGATTTGTTATTTCCTTGATATGTTTGCCCCTTTCATCCATCGTATTACATTTTCCTCTAGTCTGTTTTGCATCGCAATATCAACGACTCCTTTGCGGATTCCCAATGTGTTGATGAACATAACTTTACACACTTGAACTTTTTCGTCATTTTTGGGTAAATAGAAAGTGATTGTGTGATGTCGTTTAAAGTTCTGCTTGGTAGACCATTTTTTATGTTTGTTCTCTGTATTACTGTGTATAAAATCTCTTTTCCTTTCATAGCTGTCAAGCAAGTAATATCTTCGAAAAATCTTCATCCTCTCATCATGAGATATTATTTCACTACATTCACGACGACAGCTAGTAGAACATGGTTCCTCCATTGCAGCCCCAGGAACGAAATTTCTCCTCGAGGAAACATAACTTTCACCACGTTCTCTTCTGCTCTTTGTTATATTTCTTTTCCATAATTCCTTCTCTTTCTTCTCCGAGATAGATCTGTGCTGCCATGAAGTTCCTCCATTCCCTCCAGTTCTATAGTATCAACAACAGAACCATCACCATGACTGGAGTCATCGTCTTCAGAAGATGGGACATATTCGGAATGGTCAGGTGAGAAAGGTTCCTCATCAGACTCCAAATCAGCCGACGGTTGACGTTGTTTACTAGAGCAAGGATTATTCTCATCATTCATTAAACTATATTGTGAAGAGGACCCATTTTCATCTGTGAAGATTAACGAAAGTTTTATGTAAATTGAAATGAACCACAATATTGCTTCGATTTTTGAATTGTAACAAGAATGCATACCTGATATATTTTCGAGTTCAGTTGCGAGCACAATGGATGTTGTCTCAATATGTGTCGCCGTGTCTCTCAGACTACCCGGTACATTTCCCAGTTCAGTTACAAGCTCCACTGATTCGATTTTTTGTGTGCCTTGTTCTGCTGATTGGTTACATCATTCATAACTAGAAGGAAAAAAAATCGCTCAAATAATGATTCATATTGAAGTGAATTCAAATGATATCTGATTTGAGCAAAATACATAACCTCGAACAGAAATCATATATTACTTTCATTCATAAAAAAACGTTATCTGTCGAATATTTTGATTCGCTACGTGCCATGTCTGCTATCACCTTGCCTCTTGATGCCATTTTCACTTATATTCAACTAAAGTATATAAATAACACAAATATAACGATACGAATCTGGCCACAGGTCACCATTGAACCTATTTCGCTCAACGATGCACAATTAGATATCTCATATAAAGTGAGATGGCGCCGATTCGTGACGAAGAATTCAAAATCACAACTGGATATCTCAAGATGCCCAGTTGATGTATTGATATCTCAGACTTATCTGGTTTTGTCATATAATTTTGAGTACTTTCGACACATGATAGAACAAGTCTAGTTATAGCATCAAAAAGAACATGGAAAATTGAGTATTTGCTCATAGATAACTCAAAATGGCTATTTTTGAAGTTATCTAGTTGTAGTATCGAGGAGACGACTGATGATTATGAGCAGTCAAATCAACTAGTAACAACCTTCTCTCCATCAAAACTATGAGTAAAATGTATCTCTGGGAAATAGATGATGCCGAAAACGAAGTACAGTATAGAATGTATTTGGACCAAGAGGACTAACTAAAAGCACAAGGTAAATTTATCATAATTATAATTCAGCTCTAATTTCAGGTATTCATATGATTCTGAATGATGTTTTTAGACTTCACATATTATGCTGAAAGCCTTCTGCACCATGCTAGGAGTCAGGATGAATATCAAACTCCAGGAACAAGTAATGATGTGCCTGTTCAAGAATCATCAGTTGAAGACAACTTTACTGTGGCGGCTGAATCAAGGAAATCCATTGGAATAACAACTCTTTCTTAAAATACAATAAGGTAATTACTCTCATAAGGTCCATGGAGTGCCATGAAGATCTAGCTCATTCGAAACAACGCAGATGAGATGTAACGGTTCACTTTGTGACCCTTATACGTACCAAGTCACCACAACTTTATTTACACATTACAATTGCTGAGAATCATTTCGGAAATCACTCTGTAACACGACACAGCAAATATTCAATAAATAATAAGCCAGTCTTGAACGTTCGCTCCACCTGTTTGTTCGCTATTATCGAGTATATTAGGCTTGCGGAAAGGTCTCGTTCGATGATGTGCTTTCTAGTTTATATTGGTGCTAGTATTGCTCAGGGATAAATAAACAAATAATATCTTGTGTCAAAATATTTTCCTTCTAAGGTTACTATATGCTTCTTTCTATTTTTCTGTCAGATTTATTTTCTGCCTTCGGTAGGTACTTAATCTCGCTAGTACTACGATTAATTTAACGTTGCCTATACCGAACTCTGCAAAGTAAATAAGGTCGGACAACTTCACACCCACTCAACGGCCTTGATAGGTTGTTCTTGCTGTTCCAATGTTCTGTGAACGAGCTTGGTGAGGTGTGATTTGGTCTTGAAAAGATTCTCTCTCTCGAATGGCTCTTAGCTAAAAGGCTGCACTAAATTCCGCTTCAGAGAATTTTTCATTCAAAATGAAGCCAAATATAATCATGAAGGCCGATCAACACCTATAGGCCTTCTTCTTCATTACTACCATTCGTTTTGATATTTAAATTGATAGAAATACACAAAATAGAAAGCATATTCACCAACCTAAACCTTTGCAGGCCTCCTTCTACCATCCTCTACCTTTTGGTAATCCCATCGCCATCTTGGGAAGCCGCTATTATGGAGACCTGATAGTTGCATCTCTATTTCGATAATGGATATCAGGAATAATTATTATCTTCAACTATTATTGCATATGGGGCAATAAATAAACCAGGGTTCCTTCGAATTTTGTATTTTTGAGACGGATGCCATGTTGAAACCACTACCCAAAACCTGTCTACAAAATCTTGTGTGATATGTATGAGCCACTGTGAGTAGATTTTACACAATTTTTCTTGATCGCCGACGTAATGGGAAGATGAACCTCAACGTTATATCACTACTTAAAATTACATATTCACTATGAAACCACTATCTTCATTATAGTATAGATAAAGAGGTAGAGTTTAACAGTTTTCATCATTTTTTTGTATTGCAATATTCTTCCTTTTGTAAGGAAGGGTCTATCAGCGCTGATAAATCATTCCCAGGATCCTTCATTATCATCACTTTCGAACATCAATCAACGCAGTGTGTAAAAGCTTCGAATTCTAATATTTTTCATTTAAAGCCACAGTGAGGCCTTCAATTTAAGAGTTTAGGATTTAATTAGGTAATCTCTACTATTAGTGATACTTACAACTTCTGACTTAACGCATTTTTCGTGTGTATGAATATCTTTGTTCAGTCCTCACCTTATCCTTCCCAGCATATACTAGGTGGCGCCCAAAATTTATCAACTTGTGAAATTGCATTAAGTAATTTATTTTCCACCTTCTTGCGAACCCACACCAGTGCTCTACCACATTTTGACGTTCAGGTTGTGAGACCGCAATTTCTCTTTTGTGAAATTACGGCACACAGAATTTTCTAATGTGGTTGATGATTTATTGAGCAGTGGATTCGCTGTATATGAAACTATGTATCAGGCAAAATGGAAGAATTTGGTGAGAAGTTACAACACAGCCAAGGATCTAAAAACTCGCACTGTAAGGGGCCCTGTGCGACTTCAGTTCTTTGAAGAATTTGACAATTTGCTGGGTGAGAAACCCACCAATAAAGCTAATCATACCATTGAATCATCATCAAGTAATCACAATACAGAAGAGACAAATTGTGTAAATCAAGTAGATTCCACTTCAGTAGTAGAGGAAGTTGATTCAAACAGGGAAACAACACATAATGATGAAATTCATGCTGAGAAAGAAAGCAATGCACAAAACAAAGAGAAAGGAAAAAAGCGCAAGAGACCTGCGAAAAATCAGAGTATTTTGGGAGAAATCAACTTGGAAAAATCAAGGAGACATCAGGAAAGAATGGACATTGAACAAGAATAAAATTAATTTAGAAGAACGAAAGTGCAGACTTTGAGAAAAGTACTCAGATGTCAAAGTTTGAGTACAGTCCTGTTGATTTAGTTATTATCCAATCCAGATGATTTAGAAGGCCTATTAGAAAACTGTTCCTGTTATCTTTGGTATTGTGGAATTTTGAATTTATAAAGGATGTAGGTAATCTCCTGTCATCACTGTTGAAATTGTCATAAAATTTATTTTAAAAATTATTTATTTATTTGTGTTACCTGAACATTTCAGTGAATATTTATTGTCGCCTCTCCCTTGATTATGGAAATATTTCAATAAAGCCACATTACCTAGATTATCCTCTACCCTCTACCTCATTAACATTGTGCTGGGTAACATCGATATCATTATTCTGGGGAACCTCATCATCCAATGGATTGTTTAACATACATATGTTATGCAGGACATAAGCAGCCATTACAAATTTTGTGATTTGTGAAATATCTTCAAGTTTTCAAAACAATGCATTCTTCTAAAACGTCCTTTCAGAACACCCAATGAATGTTCTACTACCATTCTCGTGGAATTTAAACGAAAATTAAACATTTTAAACGTTTTTTGATTCTCTGTTGAGTTTCCTGTATCACGGAATGGAGGAACAATCCACTGTAGAGCAGGATAAGCAGAATCTCCAATGATGTACCAATTTTCGAAAAAATGTGGATTTTGAGCTTTTGAATGAATATTCGATTTTCTCAACATTCTCGCATCACGCATCCTGGCTGTCCACAGTAAACGTTTATGAATTTTTCTATGATCTGCCACTACCCTGGTAGCAAGAGGCTATAAAAACCTTTTCTATTCACGTATACCTCATCATGTTCTTGAGGTCTTGTGATTTTTAAGTAGGAACCATCTATCGCCCCTATCACTCCTCGAAATCCATGTTTTTGAAAGAAAGTAGTGTTGATAGGCCGGTATCAGCTCAAGATGGCCGCCGCCGGAAGTGACGTCACAACCGTTCCTGTGGTGAAAGGTGTTGGCTGCACGGGTGACAAGATGGCCGCCGGAAGTGACAGGTGACAAGTGACAGATGACAAATGACATATGATAGATGACAAGTGACAGATGACAAGTGACAGATGACAAGTGACAGATGACAAGTGACAGATGACAAGTGACAGATGACAAGTGACAGATGACATGGAACACAAGGAGTAACAGGTGGCATGGAACACAAAGAGTGACAGATGGCATGGAACACAAAGAGTGACAGATGGCATGGAACACAAAGAGTGACAGACGACAAGTGACAGATGACAAGCGATAGGTGACAGATGACAAGTGACAGAGGACATCGAACACAAGGAATGACAGATGACACGTGGAAGTACTCTGAACTTAGCCCCCTAGACTCTAGAGCTTATGGGCGTGAACATTCTTCTTCTTATTTTTGAAAGGTGCTGAATGACGTCACAATCTAGTGACTGTGCTCACCAGATTTAGGTTGGTATTACTACAATTGGTAGCACTTTGTTTCAAGGTCACCCGATATGCATGTTGCAAGTGGCTGATGAGTCATCCTTATCTCGACTTCGTAAAACAATGCCGCCTTTGTTTGCCATATGTTATCTAGCCTTCCTCTAGAACAATGCCGCCTTTGTTCTATCTATGCCACTGTCAGCGTTTCTTGGAATTGGATAATTCGCGACGCAATATACGAGAACAATGCCGCCTTTGTTTGCAGGTGTCCGATTACGTAACAACCTCATCCGATTGCATCATCCTTATCTGTGTGAGAACAATGGGTCCATTGTTCTGACGCAGGTGGCCGATGAGTCATTCAATAATGCTCGCTAGGAGACATCCTGAAAGAGTACCTCTATCTACTTCCTGTCGACACTGATTGTCTGCGTTTCTTGGAATTTCGTCGAGTCAGCTATTGGGAAATTTGCCTCAAGAACAATACCTCCTTTGTTAGCAGTTAGCTGATGACGTCACAATCTAAAACCCTATATAAGGCGGTTAGAACGTTCAGAGCGTCATTCCACTCTGAACTCTGACACTGGTCGGTCGATCTGTTCCTGTATTGTTAAGTTGATCCTGTCTGTTCGGTTGCTCCTGTCTGTTATATTGTGTGTGGGTCGTGCCAGCTGAAAGGTGAGTTCTTTATTTATTACGATTCAAGGCCATGTGGTCAACCCTATTTGTGACTAGTGATCATTCCACCCAATACTAGAAGTAGTAAGATTCTAATTGGATGGATTTTTCAGCTATCAACGCTCAATTTGAGGTCTTCAAGCCGACTGTTGCTGTGAGTAGCTTGCCTATCGACCAGTCCCACCCAATTGAAAACATTAGGGTGGCCCAGACGCAATTCGGGGGGCTATTGTGCTCAAACTTGAGGCATTTAGCGTCTGTCTACCAAGGTGGTTGCCACCTTCAAACCGCAGCTTCCGGCTTTTACCCCAGACAGATACATCCTGACTTGCAAGAAGAGCGAGACTGCCAGCACCAGACCTGCTCAAGATTATCAAGAATTAGAGTTGAGTAAAATATTATTTTCTGTTTGATATATCTCGCAACATGAATGTCAATAGTATTGCTTCTACTAGTGATGATATCGTTGAGAAATGTAGAAGAGAAGTGGAAATTTTGAGAAAGAAGAAGAACATATCAGCAGACGAAAGATTTTCATGGAATAGGCAAATAGGGGCGCACATAAGAGAATTCAATAGGGCAATCAGGGGGACCAATTCGACAGCGGGGGTTTTGAGAAAATTAGAAACTAATGTGGGACATTTGAAACGTTTTCAAAGTTTGATTAGGAAGAAGAATCATATTGGGGCGGGACTTGGCAATCGTAAAAATAGAGTTACATGGAGACTTATTCAATCTGTTTTTGAGAGTAGAGTAAGGACGGGTGTCATAATCAATTTAAGTCATAAGGAGTTGATGCAATTTTTGCAGGACGCATCGCACATTTTTAAAATTCAAATCAGAAAAATATTGAGAGAATTAACCATGTTGAAAGTCAACACCACCTTCTGTGGTGAGTTTATCAAGAAATCGGATGACGCGGAGATTATTGAATTCAAATATTTCAATACTAAGAATGCTACAATGGATGAGGGAACGGATTTAGATTGTTGGTTCGCAGAGAATGTCATTGATACTATAGTGAATAAACTTTCTGAATTCCAGGAGAAGGGTAGTGGCTGGGCCTTGAGAGAAATTGTCTCTTTAGAGGTTAATGTTAATAAATTAGAAATTGGCAATGGTTCATCTTTCATAGGATTACCTGACCAAATATCCAAGAAGCGTGCCTGCATCAATGTGAAAAACACTGATGAGGCATGCTTTTTCTGGAGTATCGTGAGCGCTTTACATCCTGCTAACCGTGATGTAGACAGGCCCAGCTCGTATCCTCATTACAGCCAAGTTTTAAATACCGCAGGCTTGGATGTACCCATCACTCTCAACAATATCCCTAAATTTGAGAAACTCAATGATATTTCGGTGAACGTTTACGCCTTGGAACTGATTCATGTGAAAAAGGCAGAGTATTTTGAAGTAGTACCCATAAAACTCACGAAACATAAGCAGCCCAGACATGTCAATCTACTTCTCATTCAAAGTGAATATTTCCCCAAGCCCAACGATCATGATGCATTGCCTGAAGATGATTACGACGAAGAAATAAGTTATCATTATTGTTGGATAAAGGACATGTCCAGACTGCTATCTTCACAGCTCAATAAACATGATCATAAAAAATATTTCTGTGATAGGTGTCTAAATTATTTCTCAAGTGAACCAAAATTGGCAGATCACAGTGTTGTATGCGAAAATGTCAATGAATGCAAAATTTCATTCCCCAAATACGATTCGGTTATTTTCAAAAATCATATATACAAGCAAAAGGCTGAATTCATCATCTACGGTGATTTTGAATCGGTCTTGGAGCACTGTCATGACAAAATTTCTGAAAAAATGGTGAAATATCAAAAACACACAGCCTTCAGCGCAGGGTACTATTTCAAATGCTCATATGATGATAGCTTGTCCTATTACAAGAGTCATCGAGGTCCTGATTGCATGGATTGGTTTGCCATAGAAATGGCAGATGTCGCGAAATTTGTACAGTCTAAAATCAAAGACATTGTTCCTCTGACTCATTTCCCAGATAAGGTTGGTGTAACACACTGCCATATCTGTGAAAAGGCGTTTGCGGGCACTGATATCATTGTTAAAGACCACCATCATTTCACTGGTGCCTTCAGGGGGTGGGCGCATCAATCTTGTAATTTGGGGGTACCGCAAGTCCTTCGTAGTGCCCATAGTGTTCCACAATTTTTCCGGATATGATTCTCATTTCCTTCTGAGAGACGCTTTTAAATTGAATCTACTCACAAAGAAAGGTGTTTTTCCATATGAACACATCAATAGTCCGAGCAAATTAGACGAAACTGAACTTCCGCCCATTGAGAACTTTTATAATAAATTGAACGATGAACATATCGATGATGTGAAGTACGCTCATGCTCAAAACGTATGGCAACAATTTGGATGTCAAATTTAGGTGAATACTCGGATTTATACATGAAAACAGATATCCTTCTTCTGGCAGATGTTTTCGAACAATTCAGAGAAGCTGCTTTGAGGACTTATACCTTAGATCCGGCTTGGTATTACACCCTTCCAGGTTATACGTGGGATTGTATGCTGAAGTACACGAAATGTTCACTACAAATTTTAAAAGATGTTGATATGCTGATGTTTGTCGAAAAGGCAATAAGAGGTGGTATTTCGGTTTGTTGTAACCGCTATTCTGAAGCCAACCATAAGTACACTTCAACATACGATCCTACGAAACCACCAAAGCATCTTCTCTACTTGGACGTTAACAATCTATATGGATGGGCAATGTCAAAGCCCCTCCCTTATGGAGGGTTTGAATGGACTGATGCCAACATTGACGTCACATTGATTCCCGACGATGCGCCAGAAGGATATATCTTACAAGTAGATTTGGAATATCCAGAAAACTTGCACGATCTACATAAAGACTTTCCGTTTTGTGCCGAACACCGCAAGCCACCTGGTTCCAAGTTGGCAAAATTGATGACCACGTTACACCATAAAAAGGAATACATCATCCATTATGTTAATTTGAAACAAGCTCTGGCTAATGGCTTAAAGCTCACCAAAATTCACAGGGTAGCGAAATTCAAACAGTCCACGTGGTTGAAGCCCTACATTGATCTGAATACTGGATTGAGGGCTGCAGCCACCAACACATTCGAAAAAAACCTATATAAACTGATGAATAATGCCGTGTTTGGAAAGACGATGGAAAACATTCGTAAACATCGCGTCGTCAAATTATGTAGATCATGGAATGGACGCTATGGGGCTAAAAATATGATCGCCAGTTCAAAGTTTCGTTGCCGGACGATTTTGGGTGACGATCTGATTGCTATCGAATTGGCTAAATCTGAAATAATCTTCAACAAACCCCTATACATAGGGATGGCTATTTTGGATTTATCGAAAACGTGTATGTATGATTTCCATTACGATTTCATGCTTCCAACAATGGGGGTGGAGAAATGTAAGTTAATGTATACAGACACCGATAGTTTTATTTACGAACTTGGCTGTGATGATGTATATGCGGAACTTATAAAAAATAACTTGTCCAAATTTGACACATCCGACTACCCTTCTGACAACCCGTATGGAATTCCGCAAGTGAATAAAAAGGTCTTGGGAATGATGAAGGATGAGGCAAATTCGAAAATAATAACACACTTTGTAGGCTTACGTTCAAAAATGTATGCCTACAAAGTGCAGGGGGGTAAAGTCACCAAAAAATCCAAAGGGATTAAATTTAATGTGGTTAGGAATAAGATATCCTTCAATGATTATGTGGCTTGCTTGAAAGACTTCAAGGAGCAGACAGTCACACAGCGGACAATCCGTTCCTTCAACCATCAAGTATTCAGTATTGAACAGTCGAAAATTGCGCTAAGTCCTTATGACACCAAGAGACACCTACTTCCAAATTGTTACGACACCCTGCCTTTCGGACATTCCTCCATAGCTGACATATGATTCTTCTTCCATATACATTCCTCAACAATATCACCTTCATGTTCTGAGAAATCTCAACTGATAATATTTTACCCCCACCACTGATTTTTTCAATCTAGTTGTATATACGCTTACTAATTTTTATACACTTTATTTATTATATAATGTAGATTCTTCATTTTAGTTTTTTTATACACTATGTATTTTTCGCTATATGTAATAAAAGTTTCTTGAAAATTCGGTTGTTTCATTACTGCGAATGAATGAACCTGCTACAAAACGTCAAAAACGTCAAAAAAAAAACAAAAACGTCAAAAACGTCAAAAAACGCCAAAAACGTCGAAAACGTCAAAAACGTCGAAAAAACGTCAAAAAACGTCAAAAAGCGTCGAAAACGTCGAAAAAACGTCGAAAAGCGGCAAAAAACGTCGAAAAACGTCAAAAAACGTCAAAACGTCGAAAAACGTCGAAAAACGTCGAAAAACGTCGAAAAACGTCAAAAAATGTCTAAAACGTCGAAAACGTCACGTTTCTAACGAATCAACGTTCAGAATGAACCCGCTACAAAACGTCAAAAACATCACGTTTTCCACGTTTCCAACGAAAGTCAACGATACCTGACTAGGAGTAAAGAAAAGCTGAGCTATTTCCATATTTTATTGTTGCAAATCATTCAGTACATTGTTTTTAAAGTAATACAAATATTCTCTAAGTGCCATGCTCAACAAACTATTATCAGATATTTCACAAAGAAAAAATCGTGAAACAGCATGGAAAAACGTGACGATCTCGTGACGCAACCATCACACTTAGTGCGTCGTACGCGTTATGCGTTATACATTCGTTAAACAGACGTCGAATATTATTTTTCGAAAACATCAAACGTGAGTTGCAAGCATCGAAAATACGTCAAATGCGTCAAACTTATCTCGAACAGGCCAATATACATTCAAAACCCACAACAAACTGATAAATGACGTCACAAAACGAAATCATACGATGAAGAAAAATTTGAAAGGCGATAGGAGCAGAATAAATAGGGTGTGTGAGAGAACGATTCATGATGAGTGGCGGATATATGACAAATGCTTACATCCTACCGACACTGACTTGCCTAATAGCTCAATATAGGATAGGTCGAAGAATTGATCGATGAGATTGGTGAGGATTGATATTATACCGCTCTCTGGACACATCCAAGTTACGGAAGGTTAGACACATCCGATTCAGGATGGGTTAGACAGGTAGAACGTTCATACACTCACTTTCCTTGACTCTTTTGCAAAACGTTGAAAATGTTTATGGAATTATCAAAAAGGTGGGGGGGGGCGGGGGGAAAGACGTCAGTAGCGTGCATCGTGCTGCCATCTATGTGATACATATCCTCATACACATCAATTTATTTGATTGACCAAAGAATATCCTGAAGCCTCAGAGTCCCAAGAATTCGAACAGGATAGGTTAGAGAGTAGGCCGACATCATGGTTTGGGTTTGATGCTATATCGATCTGGACTATCCAAGCTACGCTAGGTTAGATCTTTTTTTTTATGGTGACTCGTTTGAGATTATCAGACTCGCTAAACGTCAAAAACGTCACGTTTTTCACGCTTCTGACGAAGCCAAAAGTACCTCGTCAGACAGTCTAGATATTTAGCCGTCATTGCCAACAAAACATCACCAACGTCAGAAACGTAAAAAACGTCAAAAACGTCGAAAAACGTCAAAAAACGTCGAAAAACGTCAAAAAACGTCGAAAAACGTCAAAAAACGTCGAAAAACGTCGAAAACGTGACGTTTTTGACATTTTTCACGCTTTCGACGAATGCATTCAACGTCCTATGAAAAAACATGTGTCAAAACATCACCAACGTCAGAAACGTCAAAAACGTCAAAAACGTGACGCTTTTGACGTTTTTCACGCTTTCGACGAATGCATTCAACGTCCTATGAAAAAACATGTGTCAAAACATCACCAACGTCAGAAACGTAGAAAACATCAAAAACGTCACGTTTTTCACGCTTCTGACAAATCAACGTTCAAATGGCGTGTCAAAACATCAAAGACGTACGTCAAACACATCAGATACGTCACGTTTTTCACGCAGCTATGATAGGTTAGACCAATTTTTGTTTCGTCGGTCTAGGAACACCCAAGCTACGATAGGTTAGACCTATAGACACATCCAAGCTACGATAGGTTAGACCTATTTTTGTTTGGTGGCTCAATTGTGATTATCAGACTCGCTCCGCTCGTCTGATAAACATACAAACACGCCACCAAACAAAAATAGGTCTAACCTATCGTAGCTTGGATGTGTCTATAGGTCTAACCTATCGTAGCTTGGGTGTTCCTAGACCGACGAAACAAAAATTGGTCTAACCTATCATAGCTGCGTGAAAAACGTGACGTATCTGATGTGTTTGACGTACGTCTTTGATGTTTTGACACGCCATTTGAACGTTGATTTGTCAGAAGCGTGAAAAACGTGACGTTTTTGATGTTTTCTACGTTTCTGACGTTGGTGATGTTTTGACACATGTTTTTTCATAGGACGTTGAATGCATTCGTCGAAAGCGTGAAAAACGTCAAAAGCGTCACGTTTTTGACGTTTTTGACGTTTCTGACGTTGGTGATGTTTTGACACATGTTTTTTCATAGGACGTTGAATGCATTCGTCGAAAGCGTGAAAAATGTCAAAAACGTCACGTTTTCGACGTTTTTCGACGTTTTTTGACGTTTTTCGACGTTTTTTGACGTTTTTCGACGTTTTTTGACGTTTTTCGACGTTTTTGACGTTTTTTACGTTTCTGACGTTGGTGATGTTTTGTTGGCAATGACGGCTAAATATCTAGACTGTCTGACGAGGTACTTTTGGCTTCGTCAGAAGCGTGAAAAACGTGACGTTTTTGACGTTTAGCGAGTCTGATAATCTCAAACGAGTCACCATAAAAAAAAAGATCTAACCTAGCGTAGCTTGGATAGTCCAGATCGATATAGCATCAAACCCAAACCATGATGTCGGCCTACTCTCTAACCTATCCTGTTCGAATTCTTGGGACTCTGAGGCTTCAGGATATTCTTTGGTCAATCAAATAAATTGATGTGTATGAGGATATGTATCACATAGATGGCAGCACGATGCACGCTACTGACGTCTTTCCCCCCGCCCCCCCCCCCCACCTTTTTGATAATTCCATAAACATTTTCAACGTTTTGCAAAAGAGTCAAGGAAAGTGAGTGTATGAACGTTCTACCTGTCTAACCCATCCTGAATCGGATGTGTCTAACCTTCCGTAACTTGGATGTGTCCAGAGAGCGGTATAATATCAATCCTCACCAATCTCATCGATCAATTCTTCGACCTATCCTATATTGAGCTATTAGGCAAGTCAGTGTCGGTAGGATGTAAGCATTTGTCATATATCCGCCACTCATCATGAATCGTTCTCTCACACACCCTATTTATTCTGCTCCTATCGCCTTTCGAATTTTTCTTCATCGTATGATTTCGTTTTGTGACGTCATTTATCAGTTTGTTGTGGGTTTTGAATGTATATTGGCCTGTTCGAGATAAGTTTGACGCATTTGACGTATTTTCGATGCTTGCAACTCACGTTTGATGTTTTCGAAAAATAATATTCGACGTCTGTTTAACGAATGTATAACGCATAACGCGTACGACGCACTAAGTGTGATGGTTGCGTCACGAGATCGTCACGTTTTTCCATGCTGTTTCACGATTTTTTCTTTGTGAAATATCTGATAATAGTTTGTTGAGCATGGCACTTAGAGAATATTTGTATTACTTTAAAAACAATGTACTGAATGATTTGCAACAATAAAATATGGAAATAGCTCAGCTTTTCTTTACTCCTAGTCAGGTATCGTTGACTTTCGTTGGAAACGTGGAAAACGTGATGTTTTTGACGTTTTGTAGCGGGTTCATTCTGAACGTTGATTCGTTAGAAACGTGACGTTTTCGACGTTTTAGACATTTTTTGACGTTTTTCGACGTTTTTCGACGTTTTTCGACGTTTTTGACGTTTTTTGACGTTTTTCGACGTTTTTTGACGCTTTTCGACGTTTTTTCGACGTTTTCGACGCTTTTCGACGTTTTTTGACGTTTTTTCGACGTTTTTGACGTTTTCGACGTTTTTGGCGTTTTTTGACGTTTTTGACGTTTTTGTTTTTTTTTTGACGTTTTTGACGTTTTGTAGCAGGTTCATTCATTCGCAGTAATGAAACAACCAAATTTTCAAGAAACTTTTATTACATATAGCGAAAAATACATAGTGTATAAAAAAACTAAAATAAAGAATCTACATTATATAATAAATAAAGTGTATAAAAATTAGTAAGCGTATATACAACTAGATTGAAAAAATCAGTGGTGGGGGTAAAATATTATCAGTTGAGATTTCTCAGAACATGAAGGTGATATTGTTGAGGAATGTATATGGAAGAAGAATCATATGTCAGCTATGGAGGAATGTCCGAAAGGCAGGGTGTCGTAACAATTTGGAAGTAGGTGTCTCTTGGTGTCATAAGGACTTAGCGCAATTTTCGACTGTTCAATACTGAATACTTGATGGTTGAAGGAACGGATTGTCCGCTGTGTGACTGTCTGCTCCTTGAAGTCTTTCAAGCAAGCCACATAATCATTGAAGGATATCTTATTCCTAACCACATTAAATTTAATCCCTTTGGATTTTTTGGTGACTTTACCCCCCTGCACTTTGTAGGCATACATTTTTGAACGTAAGCCTACAAAGTGTGTTATTATTTTCGAATTTGCCTCATCCTTCATCATTCCCAAGACCTTTTTATTCACTTGCGGAATTCCATACGGGTTGTCAGAAGGGTAGTCGGATGTGTCAAATTTGGACAAGTTATTTTTTATAAGTTCCGCATATACATCATCACAGCCAAGTTCGTAAATAAAACTATCGGTGTCTGTATACATTAACTTACATTTCTCCACCCCCATTGTTGGAAGCATGAAATCGTAATGGAAATCATACATACACGTTTTCGATGAATCCAAAATAGCCATCCCTATGTATAGGGGTTTGTTGAAGATTATTTCAGATTTAGCCAATTCGATAGCAATCAGATCGTCACCCAAAATCGTCCGGCAACGAAACTTTGAACTGGCGATCATATTTTTAGCCCCATAGCGTCCATTCCATGATCTACATAATTTGACGACGCGATGTTTACGAATGTTTTCCATCGTCTTTCCAAACACGGCATTATTCATCAGTTTATATAGGTTTTTTTCGAATGTGTTGGTGGCTGCAGCCCTCAATCCAGTATTCAGATCAATGTAGGGCTTCAACCACGTGGACTGTTTGAATTTCGCTACCCTGTGAATTTTGGTGAGCTTTAAGCCATTAGCCAGAGCTTGTTTCAAATTAACATAATGGATGATGTATTCCTTTTTATGGTGTAACGTGGTCATCAATTTTGCCAACTTGGAACCAGGTGGCTTGCGGTGTTCGGCACAAAACGGAAAGTCTTTATGTAGATCGTGCAAGTTTTCTGGATATTCCAAATCTACTTGTAAGATATATCCTTCTGGCGCATCGTCGGGAATCAATGTGACGTCAATGTTGGCATCAGTCCATTCAAACCCTCCATAAGGGAGGGGCTTTGACATTGCCCATCCATATAGATTGTTAACGTCCAAGTAGAGAAGATGCTTTGGTGGTTTCGTAGGATCGTATGTTGAAGTGTACTTATGGTTGGCTTCAGAATAGCGGTTACAACAAACCGAAATACCACCTCTTATTGCCTTTTCGACAAACATCAGCATATCAACATCTTTTAAAATTTGTAGTGAACATTTCGTGTACTTCAGCATACAATCCCACGTATAACCTGGAAGGGTGTAATACCAAGCCGGATCTAAGGTATAAGTCCTCAAAGCAGCTTCTCTGAATTGTTCGAAAACATCTGCCAGAAGAAGGATATCTGTTTTCATGTATAAATCCGAGTATTCACCTAAATTTTGACATCCAAATTGTTGCCATACGTTTTGAGCATGAGCGTACTTCACATCATCGATATGTTCATCGTTCAATTTATTATAAAAGTTCTCAATGGGCGGAAGTTCAGTTTCGTCTAATTTGCTCGGACTATTGATGTGTTCATATGGAAAAACACCTTTCTTTGTGAGTAGATTGAATTTAAAAGCGTCTAATTGATTGAATTCTTTTCTCAAATTTTGGAAGCTATCCTTCGTTAAATTGGATGCCAACTCGTCCAAACTGGCACCCAGGAATCTCAAAGAGTCGATGAATCTGAATTTAATACCGGTTTCAGAGTTGTGTGGGTGAAAGAAATGTATTTCCCCATATTTATCGGAAGTACGCTCACCTGTCCACGTTTGGCAATCTCTCTCAGAAGGAAATGAGAATCATATCCGGAAAAATTGTGGAACACTATGGGCACTACGAAGGACTTGCGGTACCCCAAATTACAAGATTGATGCGCCCACCCCCTGAAGGCACCAGTGAAATGATGGTGGTCTTTAACAATGATATCAGTGCCCGCAAACGCCTTTTCACAGATATGGCAGTGTGTTACATCAACCTTATCTGGGAAATGAGTCAGAGGAACAATGTCTTTGATTTTAGACTGTACAAATTTCGCGACATCTGCCATTTCTATGGCAAACCAATCCATGCAATCAGGACCTCGATGACTCTTGTAATAGGACAAGCTATCATCATATGAGCATTTGAAATAGTACCCTGCGCTGAAGGCTGTGTGTTTTTGATATTTCACCATTTTTTCAGAAATTTTGTCATGACAGTGCTCCAAGACCGATTCAAAATCACCGTAGATGATGAATTCAGCCTTTTGCTTGTATATATGATTTTTGAAAATAACCGAATCGTATTTGGGGAATGAAATTTTGCATTCATTGACATTTTCGCATACAACACTGTGATCTGCCAATTTTGGTTCACTTGAGAAATAATTTAGACACCTATCACAGAAATATTTTTTATGATCATGTTTATTGAGCTGTGAAGATAGCAGTCTGGACATGTCCTTTATCCAACAATAATGATAACTTATTTCTTCGTCGTAATCATCTTCAGGCAATGCATCATGATCGTTGGGCTTGGGGAAATATTCACTTTGAATGAGAAGTAGATTGACATGTCTGGGCTGCTTATGTTTCGTGAGTTTTATGGGTACTACTTCAAAATACTCTGCCTTTTTCACATGAATCAGTTCCAAGGCGTAAACGTTCACCGAAATATCATTGAGTTTCTCAAATTTAGGGATATTGTTGAGAGTGATGGGTACATCCAAGCCTGCGGTATTTAAAACTTGGCTGTAATGAGGATACGAGCTGGGCCTGTCTACATCACGGTTAGCAGGATGTAAAGCGCTCACGATACTCCAGAAAAAGCATGCCTCATCAGTGTTTTTCACATTGATGCAGGCACGCTTCTTGGATATTTGGTCAGGTAATCCTATGAAAGATGAACCATTGCCAATTTCTAATTTATTAACATTAACCTCTAAAGAGACAATTTCTCTCAAGGCCCAGCCACTACCCTTCTCCTGGAATTCAGAAAGTTTATTCACTATAGTATCAATGACATTCTCTGCGAACCAACAATCTAAATCCGTTCCCTCATCCATTGTAGCATTCTTAGTATTGAAATATTTGAATTCAATAATCTCCGCGTCATCCGATTTCTTGATAAACTCACCACAGAAGGTGGTGTTGACTTTCAACATGGTTAATTCTCTCAATATTTTTCTGATTTGAATTTTAAAAATGTGCGATGCGTCCTGCAAAAATTGCATCAACTCCTTATGACTTAAATTGATTATGACACCCGTCCTTACTCTACTCTCAAAAACAGATTGAATAAGTCTCCATGTAACTCTATTTTTACGATTGCCAAGTCCCGCCCCAATATGATTCTTCTTCCTAATCAAACTTTGAAAACGTTTCAAATGTCCCACATTAGTTTCTAATTTTCTCAAAACCCCCGCTGTCGAATTGGTCCCCCTGATTGCCCTATTGAATTCTCTTATGTGCGCCCCTATTTGCCTATTCCATGAAAATCTTTCGTCTGCTGATATGTTCTTCTTCTTTCTCAAAATTTCCACTTCTCTTCTACATTTCTCAACGATATCATCACTAGTAGAAGCAATACTATTGACATTCATGTTGCGAGATATATCAAACAGAAAATAATATTTTACTCAACTCTAATTCTTGATAATCTTGAGCAGGTCTGGTGCTGGCAGTCTCGCTCTTCTTGCAAGTCAGGATGTATCTGTCTGGGGTAAAAGCCGGAAGCTGCGGTTTGAAGGTGGCAACCACCTTGGTAGACAGACGCTAAATGCCTCAAGTTTGAGCACAATAGCCCCCCGAATTGCGTCTGGGCCACCCTAATGTTTTCAATTGGGTGGGACTGGTCGATAGGCAAGCTACTCACAGCAACAGTCGGCTTGAAGACCTCAAATTGAGCGTTGATAGCTGAAAAATCCATCCAATTAGAATCTTACTACTTCTAGTATTGGGTGGAATGATCACTAGTCACAAATAGGGTTGACCACATGGCCTTGAATCGTAATAAATAAAGAACTCACCTTTCAGCTGGCACGACCCACACACAATATAACAGACAGGAGCAACCGAACAGACAGGATCAACTTAACAATACAGGAACAGATCGACCGACCAGTGTCAGAGTTCAGAGTGGAATGACGCTCTGAACGTTCTAACCGCCTTATATAGGGTTTTAGATTGTGACGTCATCAGCTAACTGCTAACAAAGGAGGTATTGTTCTTGAGGCAAATTTCCCAATAGCTGACTCGACGAAATTCCAAGAAACGCAGACAATCAGTGTCGACAGGAAGTAGATAGAGGTACTCTTTCAGGATGTCTCCTAGCGAGCATTATTGAATGACTCATCGGCCACCTGCGTCAGAACAATGGACCCATTGTTCTCACACAGATAAGGATGATGCAATCGGATGAGGTTGTTACGTAATCGGACACCTGCAAACAAAGGCGGCATTGTTCTCGTATATTGCGTCGCGAATTATCCAATTCCAAGAAACGCTGACAGTGGCATAGATAGAACAAAGGCGGCATTGTTCTAGAGGAAGGCTAGATAACATATGGCAAACAAAGGCGGCATTGTTTTACGAAGTCGAGATAAGGATGACTCATCAGCCACTTGCAACATGCATATCGGGTGACCTTGAAACAAAGTGCTACCAATTGTAGTAATACCAACCTAAATCTGGTGAGCACAGTCACTAGATTGTGACGTCATTCAGCACCTTTCAAAAATAAGAAGAAGAATGTTCACGCCCATAAGCTCTAGAGTCTAGGGGGCTAAGTTCAGAGTACTTCCACGTGTCATCTGTCATTCCTTGTGTTCGATGTCCTCTGTCACTTGTCATCTGTCACCTATCGCTTGTCATCTGTCACTTGTCGTCTGTCACTCTTTGTGTTCCATGCCATCTGTCACTCTTTGTGTTCCATGCCATCTGTCACTCTTTGTGTTCCATGCCACCTGTTACTCCTTGTGTTCCATGTCATCTGTCACTTGTCATCTGTCACTTGTCATCTGTCACTTGTCATCTGTCACTTGTCATCTGTCACTTGTCATCTGTCATATGTCACTTGTCATCTGTCACTTGTCACCTGTCACTTCCGGCGGCCATCTTGTCACCCGTGCAGCCAACACCTTTCACCACAGGAACGGTTGTGACGTCACTTCCGGCGGCGGCCATCTTGAGCTGATACCGGCCTATCAACACTACTAAAGAACGCCCCTGAAGATATCAATTTCTCAGAATTTTTTTATCGCTTGGAGCGCACGGAAGGAAATCCCTATAATGTTCAAAGAGATGTTCCCTATGTCTATCACTCAATCAAACCGCTTTACGTACAGCACTCTTGTTGGCACTGATTTTAATTCGGTGAACGTGAGTAGTGCGTTCTTCCCTGTAGAGGGCCATCAAGGTCATGGAAATTGTTGTCAAGAGTGTGAATTCTTTAAAAATGTTTCATTGTTATGCCACTTTGACGTCTAACGCGTGAAAATTCATTATTTCAAGATAAATATTTTGGATATTCTTGCGGTGAACGTCGTATGGTGCACATCAGCCTTCTAACAGCGACAAGAAAAAAACTCCTATCCATATTATAATTTATTATAATTCCAGGTAGAATCAACAGGCACGTAAGTGTATGTGATTGTCTTTTCATTCTTTTCGAGGAATTTTCATACAAGTTTTATAATATCTATATAATTTTTTTTTCATTTTGATATTGAAACAAAAATAGTTTCTCAAATATTTGTGAGTTGAAATGGGGGATAATACCCCCGGTGACCCCGGGGGAAGTCCTTTTTCAGATGAAGATATAACTGTATATAAAAATCTTATAAATAGATCGCCATCCTCAAAAGAAGCGGTTAATCTGTTATTCAACTTTGCTTATGCTAAGGAATTTGATTCACAGAATTATAAGGATTCAATACTAAACATTAATATTAATGAGGATCTTACGTCCGAATTCAATAAAGTTATAAGGGAAGGATACTTCGTTAATGACGAAAATGATCTCAAGGTCAAGTGTCCAGCTAAGGTAAATATCTTATCGGACCTGGTCATACAATATAACAATATTTCAGAAAATAAAGAAGAACAAACATAATCTCTCTAGATAAAATTAATACTGTCACTAGGGAAGGAAAACGCATTAAAATAGATATAGCTCCAGATAAACCTTGACCAGACAAACATAATGAGATGGAAATAGCTTCCCCTAGAAGTGAGGAAATATATATATATATATAGATGAACAATTTTTGGAAAATAGATATGAAACTTCAGACCAAGGTCCATATAGTATATACATTGAATCATTAGATAAAAATATTGGCTTTCTATCTAGTTCAGCATGTGGATTGTACGGTGAACTGTAACCTCTAGGGGTAAGCCACAATAGACCCATCTGGGGTCGCAGTGGAGGGGAGGTGTTCGCCCCACTCACATGGAACCTAACCTAACCTAACCATCTAGTTCAGCAGTGGAAAGAATCTTTCATGTAAGCAAACTATATAATCCAACTTCAATTGATAGAAGAGGCAAAAACAGATTGATGCTAACATTTAAAAAAATGGATGAGGCTAACAAATTGCTAGATGATAATCATTTTCTATCTACTAATGAATTTAGAGCTTCAATCCCCAATAATATGGTTACATCTGAAGCAATAGTTGAAGATATTGACTCGGATCTTACAGAGGAACAAATTCTAGATAATATCAGAACAATAGATAACAAGAAAGTAATTCATGTTAGGAGATTGAAGAAGAAAGTAATAACAGACTCAGGTATCCAATACAAGGATATCCCAGTCATTGTTATTACTTTCTGAGGAAAATGTATACAAACAGAGTTTTTATGTACTCTTGCTCATTTGGAACGTTAAATTATTATTCGCCGGTGATACAATGTCATCAATGTTTGCGATAGTACGAGCATACAAAAAATCAATGTACGATGCCCTGAATGTAGGGAAAATCATGATATTGAGAAATGTAGAGAACAAGAAATGTCATGCATATTTTGTGATCATCTCACTAGCGAGCCAGATAAATCAGTGAAAAATAGAATTTGTCCAGAATTTCATAGACAGAAAAGAATCAAAAAAATAATGGCAGAAAGAAATATAACCTTTTTTGAAGCATCTAAGATTATTCCGATGATAGATAATAATAAGAGAGAGAGATAAAATAGTCTATTGAATTTTAATGTCAACAATTTTCAACAATTACCTAATGATGATACAACTTTTCACTCTATGAATGAAAATACTCCCTCCCGGGTAAAAACTACGCGAGGGTACAATGAAATAACAAAAATAAAATTCAATATTAGCTCTTATTATAATACTCATAGCAAAGATAAGAACTATAGAGAAAAAATTTCTGGAATAACATACAGAGATTGTCTCATTAGTCCTGATGGTCAAATAAGGTCATCTCCCTCTGTTATGACTGTCAATGAATTGTCTAGAGGATAACCTCCACCAATTAGTTTTACAAAACGAAAAATTAGAGATGATATTAGTAACATCTTCTTCTAATACCCCTAACTCTTTCTTGAACTTATTAAGGAATTCGTTCCACCAACTGACAATTTTAATTCAACAGAACTTAGAGAGGAAGCTTGTTCATGGTAAAGCTGAGTATACTCAACTGGAATATTGTCACAAACTGTAGGCGGGGGTTGCCTAGATCCATTAGAGAATGAACTTTGGAAGTGATAATAATAAAGAATACTCCAAAGGGTTTTCAACAAAAACATATACACACATTTATTCTTTGTTTTATGATTAACAATAAATAAAACTTGACTTACCCTATATGTACAAATTAACTGGTATTTCTGGGAGCCTGAGGAAGGGCATCTTCTGTTCTGACCCGAACTCCGACGGTTCGGGCACAGTGGTAAATGATCGATCGAGTCAAATGATTGAATGATCGGAACTGATCGAATGATCGAATGCTTGAATGATCGAAACTGATTGAATGCTTGAATGATCGAATGATACCTGTGCTGGTTTCCTCGCGCCTTTTATATGTCCAATCTATATTTTGGAAACGTGACAGTGAGGAAGTCAGGTGGATATTCCTGGTTCGTTGAAGTCAATGCCATGCCTCTGTTTATGTTCAACTACTGATCGAAAATTCGTGGTTTAATAATTTTGGAAATAATAAACAAAGACGCGACCGTTCGATGACTTCGAACCGATATAATTTCATAAGAATTTTGGAATTTGGCTTCGAATATCTCCCCATTCGTGACAAGATGAGGAGCTTTTATGCCAATAAAGCCAATTCATGTAACTTACTTGAAACTATTCAGATAGACATAGTCTATTTAACTGAAATTCATTAAATCATTATAGAGAAGATAAAAAGGGGTGCTGGATTTTTGATAAAAAATGATATCAAATTCAATGAGTTAAATATTCAATTTCGAGTCCCTTATAGATTAAATATAATGGTAATCAGAATCGAAGATATGGACATTTTTTCTATATACAGTGTGTGCGATTTCAACCCGCAACACCCTCCTAGTTTGGAGCCCGTCGACCGATTTTCAAAAACAAAAATCTTATGATATATTATTCAACGAGCTCTCTTCGAAAATGTGGACAATCTGAAATATTCAGATTTCCAAGGCCTACTTTCGTTTGTTGAAGGGGTTGAAATTTCAAAAACGACCATAAGGCAATTTTTTCGAAACAGTGACTCGACTATTCGATTCGGGCATAGATGGAATACTCCCATGCAAAATTTGAACGCAATATCAGATATAAGAGGTCAGTTATTCCATGGCAAAATTTGCTATTTTTGATTTTTTGATCCACCCTGTATGGAAATATGAGGAGTTGGCGTAAACGGTGGTAAGGTTATTGGATAAAGGAACACATCGGACACTCAAATATAAAGTTTCATCGTTTTGAGCTCTACAGGAAGTTGTCTATGGTTCAGCAAAAAAACAATAAAACTGAAATTGGAAACATTATAAATGCTTATTTTTTATCGAAAATGTTATTGAAAAATAGTAATTTATTCAGGGAAATGATCGATTCAGTTATAGCTGAAATACCCCTACACAAAATTTTAACGCAATATCTCATATTAAGTGATTATTCAATGGCAAATTTTCATAATTTCGATTTTTCGTTTCACTCTGTATCGAGATCTAAGAAGCTGATATTACCAGTAGGGTGATCATTACACATCGAATAGGTACCTACTCAGATACGAAGTTTCATCGTAATGACAGGAAGATTGTCTATGGTTCAGCAAAAAATAGATACTACTGAAGTTTGAAACATTACGATGCAATTAGATGAATATGTGATCAAAAAAATTGTAATTTATTCACGGGAATATCTTCCATACTATGAGCATTCTCATAAGCATTCCAAATTCTTTCGAATCAGCGAAATCTTTTTACTAAGATCGGTATGATATGATCTCATCAAGTATCAGACTGTATATCCCTGATTATTTCCTAGCAAGCTTTGGAAAATATTCGTCTGTCACTTTATTTCGTTATATTCGATTAGTCGGTGATAATGCTCGATCAATTAGGGATGCTGCCGAAGAATTCAACAGGAGACATCCAGATCGTCCACCAATTCACCATACCACCGTTTTCAGGATTGATTCAACATTCAATAGAACGGGAAAAGTTTTTGACAGAAAATTATCTGGACAAAGAGGTAATCGAGAAATAGACGATGAAATTCTACAGTATGTCCGAGAAAATCCGAAAAATATTTCAAGGCAGATTTCTCGAAACTTACAACTGAGTATATCCAAAATACGAACGTGTTTAAAGAAAAATAAAGTTATTCCCTTCAAACCAAAAATTATACACACGTTAGAACTAGGTGATCAAGAACGTAGGTTGGAATTTTAACGATGAAAACTTCTTGGGCAATATTCACGGATGAGGCGTGCAAAAAGACGATATTCACAAAAAATCAATGTTTCGGTGGGAATATTCAGAAATCGTATACTGGGTCCAGTGTTCTTTGAACAAACACTGAACGGTGAGGGATTCATCAATTTTTTGACAACTACTTTGATGAATTTTAAGGAGGAACTCCTCATTGCGGAACGCAGAAATTCTATTTTCCAACTGGACGGTGCCCCTATCCATAATGTAGTTACTGTAAGGAGGCTTGAAGTTACATTTCAAGGGGGATGGATTGGAAGAAACAGCCTGTTCATTTGTTGGACTCCCCGTTCACCAGATCTTACGCCGTTAGATTTTTTTCTGAGGGGATACTTGGAAGAGAATATTTATAAAACCAGACCTCAAAAGGTCGACGAATTGCGAGGAAGGATTCAACAACAGTGTAGAGAAATCACGCCAGAACAACTGAGGAGAACTCGCCAAAATATGAGGCGACGATATGAAATATGCATAGAGCGTGAGGGGGGGTATATCGAAGACACCAACATTTGAATAAGTATTCACATAATATTTATTTTCCCAGTTTTTGTACCAGTTATCGATCATTTTTCTGATGTTGAATTTCGTATTATACCCAATCATAAAGATATGAATTATAATAATTTCCAACTTCAGTTTGATTGATTTCTTGCTGAACTATAGACATCTTCCTGTATAGTACTTACTGATATGAAACTCCGTATTTGAGTATTCGATGTTTTCCTTTATCCAGAAACCACTCCTCCGGTTACGCAAACTCCTCATATTTCCATACAGGGTGGATCAAAAAATCAGAAATAGCAAATTTTGTCATTGAATAACTGACACTCTATATGAGATATTGCGTTCAATTTTTGCATTGGGGTATTCCATCGATGCCAGAATCGAATGGTACAGTCACTGTTTCGGAGAAAAATTGCCTAATGGTCGTTTCTGACAAACAAAAGTAGGCCTTGGAAATCTGAATATTTCAGATTTTTCCACATTTTCGAAGAGAGCTCGTTGAATACTATATTATGAGATTTTTGTTTTTGAAAATCGGTCGACGGGCTCCGAACTAGGAGGGTGTTGCGGGTTGAAATCGCACACAATGTATATACCTCCTGATATTTCTGTTTCAGAAAACTTCTCGACAAATCTCAATGATCAGAAATTTATTCTATGTGGAGACTTCAACTGTCACCACAAAAGTTGGGGAAATTCTATTAACAATAAAGGAGGAATTGAGTTAAATTCTGCCATATATGATAGTAATATGATTATCATGAACGATCTTCATTCCACATTGCTTTCCATTCAATCAAGAAGTGTTATTGACCTCGTGATCATCTGTGCAAATTGAAAAAAAATTGAACTTTTGCAATATATTTAATGACACATATGGATCAGACCATTTTCCAATTCATACAGAAATAATGAAAGATGATTGCATAGATAATAACCTCATAATAAATAATGACGATAGAAACATAAACATAAGAAAACCAATTGGTTAGACTATGAGAGTAATATAGAGATTTTGGATATTGAATCATATGGAGAACTAGTTCAGGCTATGAGATCGAGTATTTCACAGAATACTTCAACTATAAATACTAACAATAGAAGCAATTATATGATGAAACCGCCTTGGTGGGATGAGGAATGCTTAGACGCTACCAAAAAGAGGTCAGTAAGTTTCAAAAAGTATAAACTGAATTCTAATATTGAAAACTTAATAGAAATCAAAAAATGTATAGCTAAATCTAGGAAAATATTCAAAAATAAGGAAAAGAAAGCATTCAAAAAATTCACAGAGTCTTTATCCAGAGAAAGTGACATTTCTGATGTATGGAGTAACATCAAAAAATCTTCTAGGCCATTTAATTTTGAACCTAATAATCATGATGATGATATCGACAACACGACTCTAGTAGAAACACTATTAGATGAATTCTGTCCTGCTGATATACAGAGACCTCCTTCTGAGGTAGACAGAATTCAGTTCAATTGGGACATTAATTTTGCCTTTACAGAAAGAGAAGTTAGATGTTTTATCGGAAAACTAAAAGCTACATCACCTGGAAAAGACGAAATCACATATAAGATGATTGAAAATTTACCGAAAAAGGCGTTCAAATGGTTAGTAAATTTCTACAATGTCATATGGTTAAATGGTTTAGAAACGCCTAAAGAATGGAATGATGTTATCCTTATCCCCATAATAAAACCTGGGAAAAATCCGAATAATATTAATAGTTATAGGCCGATTGCTTTGACATCATGCTTAAAGGAAACATTTGAACACCTCATCAAATACCATTTGGACTGGTGGTTAGAGCATAATACAATACTTCCTGACAATCAATTCGGATTTAGAAATGAAAAGGGAACTATAGAAGCACTGTTTCATTCATGTGCTGATATTCTACAATTGTCCATAAGAATGGAATTGCTCATGGAGATGTGGACTGTTTATCCAGAAATCCTGTGTTTCAACATAGTGAAAATTTTGGCGAAATGGAAGATATTCACACCTTTTTATTTTTACCAGATGACATGGCTCAAAGACAACGGAAGGATCCTGAATGGAGTCAAATTATAGCAGCCATTGAAAATCCAGGTGTTAGTTCATCACCAATCGGTCTGAGAAAAAGAGCAAAGAACTTCAGAATCATAAATAAGATTCTATATAAAGTTAATAACTCTCCGGATGGCCTAGAAAATCTAATGGTTATACCCAAAGCTCTGATAGCCGAAATTCTTTATTCTCATCATGCTGAACCCCTCGCTGGACACCTCGGAATTGTAAAAACATTTTATAAAATCAAAAATAGATACTACTGGACGAACCCACAAAGAGATATCGAAAAGTATGTGAAGGGGTGTAGGGACTGTCAAGCCAGAAAAGGAGAACAGAATAAGAAATCTGTCGGGTGGCTACAGCCTGTACCAGTGGACACACCATTCGAAAAAGTAGGTGTAGACATATTGGGACCATTCAGACGTAGTAGGAGCGGAAAAACCGTCATAATATTCCCAACAGACTATACAACACGATGGACGGAGACAAAAGCGTTAGCCTCAGGAAAAGCTGGTCCAGTCGCGAAATTTTCACTAGAAAATATAATATGCAGAGACGGCTCACCAAGACATATACTAAGCGATCGGGGAAAAACATTCTTATCCGAAACTGTACGAGAACTTCTTCGTTGCATGGGTACTACAAATCAATACACTACATCGTATCATCCTGCATGTAAATTCAATAAAACTTTAGCGAATATGTTATCCATGTATACGAACACCCAACAAAATGATTGGGACGAATATTTTCCTCACGTTACCTTAGCATATAACACGTCAATTCAAAATACTTCTAAATTTTCATCTTTTATGATAGTATATGCGCGCGAGCCAATTCTCCCAACCCAAGCTGATCTAATGGAGCCTAGTACTGCAGACAATGTTGATATTATATGAGAACAGGCTTTGGCAGTTAGGAATCTAGCAATTCAAAATATAGGGAAAAGGCAAGGTACCGATAAAGAGAGGTATGACAAGAAACATAGAAACATCGAATTGGGCGATATAGTTAAGGTATTCACGCCAATAAGGAAGGTTGGTCGGTCAGAAAAATTATTGTTGGATGGGTTTGGCCCTTATAAAGTAATACGAAAAGTAGGCGAGATCGACTACGAAAATCAAAAAGGGCTGAGTAACAAAAGCAAAACCGATATTGTTCACGTTAGTCGTATTTTGTATTATAATGATGAATGGACTCCTGGAGTAGTACCGCAGGACGTGTAAATTATGTGTAAATATGAATGTTTTGAGCATTACAAAAAATGTACATATCATATAATATTAGATGAGAAATTCCATGAAAACCTAAATTGATAAAATCTTCTAGGAGAGATAGGGATAATTATTTTTAGATAGGTCTGACGTTGAAATATGAGTCAATGAGTGTTGAAATATTTCAGGGTTTTTCTAATTTTCAATATGATGAGCAACACTGCTCACACTCATAACGTGGAAGTTACGGTGGAGGCTTTCTGGAAGGCACTACCAGGTACGATTGCGTACGAAGCAACACTTCCTTCAATTTATGAAACAAATTGGCCTGAAGTTGGGTATCCGAATGGTGATTCACATGAAGGTCGGTGCCTCACAAAAAATAGTACCGAAAATGAGTGTATACTATTGAGTCATTCAAAACAGTCACACTTTGCTTTTGAACAAGAATTTGAAAGTCTTGAACGAAGTTGGGATATTGACTTTCTAGAAAATATTTCATCAGGCGAGAAACCATACTACCGAAATAAAAGATCACTAAATTTCATAGGGTCAGGCTTAGAATGGTGTTGTGGTGTAGAAACACAACAGAAACTTATGACAATGACAATGGACGAACACAATTTACACGGAAGGGTTAACAGTTTACAGAAAAGCTTAACAAAATCTCTTTCAGAATTCTCAATAAACTGTAGAAAATTTCAGAAATACTCAGAAAGCACTTCAGAAGCACTCAAAACTACCGGAACTAAAATTCACAACATCGAAAAGGTAATGACAGATTTCACAAAACAAATTTCAACTCGTCAAAATGAACTGGATTATGTCATGCTGTCAATTATACATAACCAATTTAAGAACTTGAAACATATCATCAAGATTAACAGAGCATTGAAAGCTCAAACAATAATCAACTCATGCAGACAGCATCACATCCCCATTTCTATTCTCAACCCGGAAACTCTCTTTCATGATTTGGTGAAACTTCGATCAGAACTATTAATTTCAGACCAGAATTTAGCAATCAAAATTGAAAATTACTTAAAATTATATGAACTTCCACTTTGTGATTGTACATTTGTAAAGAATAAATAAATAATCCACATTCGAATTCCTATTACACAAAATCACCATTCATGGGAACTGTTTCAACTTACAACCACCCCATTTGCATGGTCACATCAAACTTGTATGATCCAACACGACCCAATATTTTTAGCAGTTTCTGAACATTTTCTAACAGAAGAGAGTCGAATTCGACAGATATCAGGTAAGGACTTACACCATTGTAGGGCCTACCATGATCAACTTTGCTATTCACCCAAATTTTCGGCAGATAATAAGAATGGACCAGGGTGTGCTAAGAAATTATTTCACGGCGCCACTGTCGAGGAAATCAGTCAACATTGCCCCACAAATTGTCATAAGTTAGATACTACAAGAATAACTCAAATATCAGGAGAAACATATGTGATAACACATCCGAAAAATTTATCAGAAATTAGTTGTAGAGGACAAACAAGGAGCTCGCGTGCAAAATCAGATATATCCACTTTCTTAAATTTTTCAGGAAACGAGAAAAACGTGGCAAATCTATTGCTAGATTCAATTGATCAAAATTCCACCGTAGATAGATGACAATTTGTATGATGAATAGGATCAAAAACTTTTGAATGATGTTAATTGAAAATCCAGACCAATATACAGGAAAAACGAATGAATATATCTTGTTTTGCACCAAAATCAAAAAAAAATAAAATCTTGAAAAAAACGTTTATTTCCACTTGAATAATCAAATTATCATTTTTTAAAAATGCTGAGCTATCTCTTCCACCAAACAGTCGCATGTTCCGTCATTTTCATTGTCCTTATTTTGTTCATCATTATCATTTTCTTCACGTTGGACCAACAGGTTTTTGTACCATTCTAGATCTTCTCGATTTTCCCATTCTTCTTCAAAATTTTCTTTCATCAAGTGACGTAAACTCTTCTTCTTCTTATCTGGAATTGTGTTCGATATCTTCTTCAGATTTCCCCTTCTTGGTAAGACATTGATATTAATCTTTTCCTGACCGGAATCGATAATATTCAAACGAACAGACTCTAACATCGACCTTGTTATTGGTTTCGAATTTTTTTACAGAAATTCTCTTACAGTCTGATATTCCTTCGATGTTTTTAATCGTTTTTTTCTAGCTCCTTGATGTCATAGAGCTGCTAGTCAGAACCAAGTGATTGCACAGTACCCACTTCAGAATACAAATCCACGTATTCTTTTTTATATGTAACGATCGGATTTTGTCGTAAAATTTTCTCAACTCTTCCAAATGCCCGATCAGCAGGTAGAAAGCTGTGTCCTCTTACAGAAAATGTTATTATTACCGAAATATTTTCTGGGGACTCATTCTTCAGCCAGTACATCAATGTGTGAATGATGTGAGAGTTTTTATTTTGTCCCCCACAACCATCACAGAATAGTCTGATGCAGTGCTTTCCATCAGAATTCAGACCATCTAGATGATGCATCAATGCTGAACCAATTTGTGTGGCTCCCCTTCCAGCTAAATCTTCAGTCCAGACGTAGAAAGTTGGATTTCTTGAAGTCATTGAAACACAGCAGAAACCATACCAGCTGATTTGATGGGCGTTAAATGCATCTCCTATTGGTGTACGAGGTAAAGGCTGCACCTGTTGTAGATCGAAGCAGAAAGAGATGGTATTTTCAGGATTTTGTCTAGCTAGTTCAAAGAAAGTGTTCGCTCTTTTTCTATGTATTCGGTATTCTATTATGATTTCCTTCTTTTTTTCAAGATAATTCTCATGTTTCAGTTGCTGCTTCAACCTTGTTCACTTAGAACAAACATCAGATGCTGGCAATGAGAATCCAATATTGAAATCATTGATGGAGACGTTCCTAAACATATCATAACTTACACGATATTCAGATACACACTTTCGATTGTATAACTTCTGTAGTTGTGCGACAGGAAGATTTGCTGACAAATAAATACGTTTTGATTTGAACCGATTATAGTGACTTTCTTTACCACGCAGTTGTCCAATGAATGAGCGAACTTTTTCTTTTTTTGAAACATTTTTGTGAGAAATTTTGTCTCTCCCTCTTCTCTCTTCTGGAACTGCACCTTCTTCTAATGCTTCAGAAACTGTAGCTATTGTCTGATTTGTTACTCCAAATACAGCAATAAAAAACTTTACAAACTCTCATTGCAGTTTTGCGAGATTTGAGCAAATAAGCAACTGTTGCATTCTTTTGTATGATTTCTCGAGTAGATCTATGTCGTTTGACAGGGATAACGGATATAAAGTGACATAGCTCAATATCTTGTCGTATTTTGTCGACTTCTTCGTAAAAGTCTTTCCTTATTCTCGAAATATCTTCCATTTCCACTTTGGCACACTCATATGTAGGGCCATTGTGAGAACAAGGACGTCTGAAGTTTTCAAGTTCAGGATCCCGATCTGCATACCTTAAAAAGTAATGAATAATGATTCACCTCTTTTAGCAAGAGCCCACTCAACCTCACCTTGTTCTCTTACTGGATTCACGTTTGGATTCCTTCTTTTTTCTTCTCCTGGTACCATCATTTTCCTCATTGACAATAATATCTTCTTCATCCATCAGGTAATCAGGTTTTCGGAGTAGAGAAACAAAACTATTTTCGGGGCACAACAATCTTGTGTATACAAACCTCAACGACTACAACCGTGGAAGCACGTAAACACACTGAATGTAAACAATAAATTCGCGCCTGAAAATCATATGGATATAACCGGTTATGCTTGCAAATTTGGATATAACTGGTTTTGCTCCAAAGCAACACTATTAGACGACGATTTCGTATCTCGTTTTGTTCACATATCAATGCACTAGACGATAGAGCTCACGAAACTGATGCAGAAACATGTTCTAAAAATTCTAAAATTGTTCTATCCGTCATTCGGTTGCCCCCTTACGAGCAACCCTCAGAAGTCTTCGAGAGTCTTGTGCGAGCAAGGAATGACGGGGGCCTTACCTTTTAACGTGTGATCCCAAACACTTTCTTGGGCCATCAGAAAAATTTCTGCAGTCGACGGGACTCGAACCCACGACCGGCAAGCGAATGCGGATTAGAATATGGACACTCTGTCCGCACGGCTACCTGGCCACCACCACCATGTATAATGTCATTTTCGGTCGAAAGTGGATATAACCGGTTTTGCACGCGAGCTCCACTAAAAACAATAATAATAATAATTATGATAATAATAATAATAAACGCTTCTATTGATAGACAGAAAGAACAAAATAAAAATACATTAGAGGAAAAAAATAAGTCTATCTATCAAATGGCAGAGTTAGCTCTTGAACGTTCCCACAAGAAAGGAACGAGGAAGTGCTTTCTTCCACTCAACCTTGTCAAAACTGAAACTACAATACATATTCTGAATAATATAATAACGAATTTGGTACCAGTGAGCCTGCGCAGGTCCGGACATATGATCAGTTATCGTAAATTTTTATAGTATACATATATATATATATATATATATATATATATATATATATATATATATACATGAGAAACAATTGGAGCTTATTTCAAAAGCCGAAGATACCCGAATACCATTGAAGCTGAGCTCCGAGGAGCAGATGAACAAAAACATTTGGGTTCTGAACCAGGCTGCATTGTAGTTGTACCATTGAAGCTGAGCTCCGAAGAGCAGGTGAACAAAAAAATTAGGGTTCTGAACCAGGCTGCATTGTAGTTTATTCTACCCATCTAGGATAGATGGCATAATAGTTGACAGAATAATAAAATTGTGTAATAAATATTATGGAAATGCTTATATATCGATGACAATTTATGTAGGTATTATAACAAAACTTTTGTTTCGTTGTTTCATTATATGTACCACGTATGTTGATGGTCATTTTTACTTTTGTATTCGCGACGTTCATGTATTGGGTATTTTCTAATGACGATTCAATCCCAACTAGCATTTTCAGTCACAGGCACCATGGTTCAAGAAACTATTACCTATATTTAGTGATAATAACGTATTTATCACTTATTTCAGAACTTCATAGTATAAATGTCAGTGATAGTTATTTAGTGAGTGGAAATTACGTAGTTTTTACACTAGATAATAACTTCAAAGTGAGAAATTCTCATGGCTTATTACGAAGTAACTATTTCGAAACTGTCACTCCTCAAAACTACTCTTAAGGTTTCGGAACTTTGGATATATTATTACGGTAACGCTTACCACCCCAAGAAGGCTTCACAGTTACAATTACTCTATGGTCACCAATTAGGTTTCTACGACGTTGTCGTTACTTGATCGATGACCTAATACTTTAGTCAATTCTTGGTGATATTTCAAGTAACATATTGGTAATTCCTACTCAAACAATTCCTTCATAGTTGAAACAACTTTTCGGTAATTATATTCAGTTGAAGTTACCAATACATAGGTTATCATAACTGACGAGTTCCAAAAGTAACTTTCTGATTCATTTTCGATTGGAAGCCATATTGATTGATGTGATAACCATTTGAACAGGAAATAATTTTGGTTTTTCTTGTTGATAAACATCATTTTATGAAGAATAATAGCATTCGTTCGATCACAAATTGCATAATAATGAAAATTAACATGATTTACGATGATTTTTGAAAAATAGCCGAATGAAATAAAACCATATTTTTGGTGAAATGAGCCGTATTTTGTGGGCGCATCTTGAATTTCGAGGCAAAATCATCACATTTATCGAAAAACTGAATGTTGTTCGAATTTTTCAAGTTCGAGTATCAATTATTTCGCGTGTTTGTCCTTGTATTATTTATTGAATGGTTAGGCATATTGGACTTGTTCATTTTTCGTGAATGTGAACTTCATAGATGAAATGAAGAATAATAAAGAGAGAAAATAATATTTTTATGAAGTGGAAAAGAAATAGAAAGTCAGGTAGGAAAATTTACTACATCTTTACGTAATTTCGACGTCGACGGGTCGTAAGCATTACGTAATTGTGTGAGTTCCCGCTACGTCGGCAAACCGTAATAATTACTCGTGATTTGTTCCCCATTTTGGTCGTAAATACGTAGTAACGACGTAATTATAACGTAACCGCAACTAGTAAATATTACTTAATAGTCGACCCAATAGTCGTAATTACGTAATCGCGACTATAAATGCTAGTTGGGAATTAAATATTCGATGTAGGATAATACTATATGATAGTATAATAGTTTCACCTGTTGATTGACTTGCGTTCTTCTGTCGAACCCAGGGAAATTCAATTCAATTTCAATTCAATTTCAATTCAATTTTATTGCCATTCTAGTTACAAAATTTACAAGTTATACAAAAATTCATGTTACAAAATTAACAAAATACATGTTATTCCGATTGCTGGTTTTTGCTTGTCCAACCCTTTACATATGCTTTCGAATTTGCAATTACGTGTGTAGTAAGGGCGAGCGTATGATACAAATATTAAATAATATGAAGGTTCATTTGTAGCAATGAGGAAGAACCGACGGAACCACAGTGGTTTGGCAATCAGTTTATGCGTTTTAGATACATCATGGAGTCAATAGATTAACTATTCCTTTCTCTGGTTTTAAATCTAACCAAATTTTTCATGGTTTTCTATTATGAATTTTTTTACTAACTTTTTGAAGATCTTGTGGTTTTTTATATCTCTAAGGTCAGCTGGTATAAGATTGAAGAATTTTGGACCAAAATACATAAATGATCTTTGGGTTACAGATTTTTTGAATGAATGAACTTGAATGTTTTTGTTTAGAGTCGATCTGGTCATTCTGTGTTTTTTCACCGTATATTTATTTTGCGTACTGTGCATTCGTTGTAATGATTGGTAAATAAATAGTGTTTTTATATTAAGCAGGTCAGTATCTTTATAGAGTAGGTGGGTAGAAAATAGTCTGTCTTTTTTAAGTATAATCTTAATTAATATATTTTGTGCTGTCTGTAATACATGTACATGGCGATGAAATAGTTTAACAAGTTTCTGTTTTCGGCTATTGTTGTAGCTAGCGGTTGTACCGTTGTCGGATAGATGGCGCGGTAATGTCTTTTCAGGTAAGGTCACTGCATCTTAGTAGGCTGTTGCCAGTTTCATGAATTGACCTTATTACTACTTTTTAGTACAAAAACCTGCCAATAGCGCTGTTAATTTGAAATTGTGTAATGGAAATTGCGGTATTTGGAATCATTTCTATTTCATTACATGACCAAGCTATGTACAAATAAAAATGAGGTAAATTGATGCCTGAACAAGTCACGATTTCTCTCGTATCGACTATTAAAAATAGAGATATTATGGTTGACCCGTATAAGAGTACAATATGGAATCGTTTCGAATATGATGAACTAGTAAACATCTGTATTGGAACATTTCAAATATGTTTCACATTACGCATAACAGAGAAATATTTTACATATGTCTAGAGATTCACGTGAGACATTTCAAGCAGTGAATTTTTGTAATCATTTTGAAACGTATGTATTGACATATTTCTGAAATATTTCACATAACATGGAGAGCTTCAGAAATGTTTGCTTTATGTTAACATTGGAATGTTACATATGTCACGTATTATAGGGAACTTTTGAAATGTTTATGAAACGTGTTGTGCTTACTGGGATAAGAAGAATAATTGTATAGCCGTTGTCTTAGCAGTAATATGGCGATGAAATGAAATCTCGAAAATTCTGATCGAATAAATTCATACTGTTTTACACGGTTTTTTTTATAACCCCAAATAAGTTGAATGGACCTTATTACTACCAGTCTGCTTTTCTACTCACTACGCGGCGCCAGGGGTTATTTAATTGGGTTATTTCATGCCGACTTTTCATAATACTTTGGTAGGTAATGAGTTAGTGATTGATAAAATCCATAAATTTCACTCATACGACTATTGTTTTTTGTGAAAATAATTTATCAATTTGGGTACATTTCCGTCACGAAATATCATACTCTCACTGACCTAACCTCACTTTCAATTCTTGTTTACTTTGGAAAAAATAGTTTTTATATTTTCAGAGGAGAATTGAGACCTGCTTCATGTATTGGATGAATCATTGTTACAATATATGATCATGACTACTCATCTTGTTTTTGAGAAATACATGAAAACTAAACTAGAGTACCTAAGGTGTACCTACCATCTCTGGAGTGGACTTATTGAGGCAGTAAAACTTCTTTTGTTGATCATAAATATTCATCATGGGCTATTTTTCGAATAATGTTGTGAAATCTTTATTAGAAATATACTGGATATATATTATGTATGTCTTTGTTCATGAAGGATTGGTTTGAATGGGCTGATGGAATATTGAAATATGGTCAAGGTACTCAATTAAACACATCTTTTTTGATGAATATATTGGTAGTGGAATCAATAAGTGATATAGAGATCATTGATTGATTGCTGATATATCAATATATTCAAGATGAATCACATATGATTGAATGTGCAGCTGAATCCCAGCAAACACAATTATGTAAAATTGACATAAGTGTTACATAACTGACAATACGTGTTATGTAACTATGTTATGTAAGACTTACATCACTGTTATGGCGAAATGTCCGCCACAAATACTACATGATTATTACGTAACAATTATGTCACTATTTTATATATATTTTATATAATTCCATTGCTATAAATAAGATGTTACGTATATAACAAACTGACATAAATATTACATAACTTTATCTAGATGTTATGTAAAAGTTACATCTCTATTATGTAAAAATGTCAGCTACAAATATGACTCCATTTTAATATAATATTGATGAAACTACTTGACTAATATCCGAAATAAATATCAGAATTTCACGAATAACCTCTTCACTTCACTAACTCACTTCACAGGCATATGCACATATTGATAACTAAGTACAATCATCTCAGTAGGTGATCCAAACTCTACACTCCATAATATCTATACTGATATTACTGATCATGATATATGGTTATATTGGTTATAGAAATGTGCATGAGAGTTTGAAGTGGGCTAGTGTGAAAAAGAAGTTATTTGGCAATTTTTGATTGTGTGGGAAAATGTAGCAGAGACAGATTAGTCATAAAATGCTTGATGGTTTATTATCTCCTATATCATTCAGTATTCACTTCAATTCTCCTCATGTACAAAAAAAACTCTGCTTGAAAATTTTCAAGACTTTCTGTTCCAAATATTATGCATTATAGTACACAGTATAATTGATCAGTTGCTAACTTTAAAACAAAAAAATTGTCAAAAAATTATAGACTGAATAATAATCTTCAAATCGAATAAAACGGAATGTCCTGAATAGAAGATGATGAAACAACATCAACTATCAAATGAAAAACATGACCTTTATTTTTCTTTGAAAATAGTGAGACCATTTATGTATACTTCAAAAGTTCAAAAAATCAAAATTGTGAGTAATCAAATTATATCTTTCTTCTTGATCTCCCAATTCAACCCTCCATTTAACCTCTGGTGACTAAATCAGAACCACCTTCCTGCTGGTTTATCTATCAGAGTAAGATATCGAAGGGTGTGTGATAATGATGGAGTCTGAAAAAATATTGCTTTGTTTTTCATTTTTCAAATTAAAATCTAAAATATATATTACCAGATAATGATATTTTGATTGATTCCAAATCTCTGACTTCAATGTTTCCCCTCTGCCCTTACCAGGAACATTGTGTGGCCCCTATATAGATAGTCAATCCCATCTTTACCACCTTGAGTTTTGAAAAGATGTACCTACCTGGAAAAGTATACATTTCAGGATTCATCTTATTGGGGTTCTTCATGAACTTATTTATGAAACAAAAAATAATAATCACTGACAAAATGATTAAATTTCCATAACCAATAATAATAACTTTAATCCAGAATGTGAGGCACATGGGGGTTTTCACTGGGGTTTTCATCAGCCATCATAATCAATCACTGGCTTTTGTTCAATTTCATATGAGAATTGGAGTTTGACCAGATTTTACCTCGGATTCTAATGATTCTATCAATACCTACCAGATTCATCACATATTCTAGGCATATTCAAAAGGTCCAGGATAGATATATTTCTTTCTTGTTGTTTTCACAGAGGTTAGGAAAATCTCAAGGCATGTTTTATTCTCACTCACTTCCACTTATTCTTAATAACACTTTTAGTTCAGTTTAATTCATCAAACACAACAGGTAGAAACAAGAAAAACACTCGAAATAGTTATAAAATATCGAAAATGCCTTCAGTGTAGTTTGTTTATGGTCTCGTCTTCACTTAATTATAACTCATAACCTCAAAGTAGTCGACCAATAGGAATTGGGCATGTGGGATGGGGGACCACTGCGGCGCAGAAAATTGGTGGAAACAAGAAAATCACTCGAAATAGTAAGAAAATACTGAAAATGCTTTCAGTCTCCAAGTCTTCACTCATTACTTATAACCTCAGAGTGGTCACGGAGAAACGCTACAGTGCGAGAGCGAAAAATAATAATCATCGCGGTGGGGGAACATTACAGCGCGAGACCACGGGTACTGATCATCCCAACGAATATCCTTAATTGACGCAGAATCAAGTCTGCAGAGAATTTACGGCCGAGAGTCCTAGTAAAGTCATGTAGCTATCATATAAGCTTTTATATTGATATCAAATTGTCACATATAATTTACATCATAGTTACGTTACATTTTTATGTAATTATGGGGTTCACATATTTCAGAATTGTTACGGAATATTTACGTAAATATTTTATATAAATAGGAGGTTCACATATTTCAGAAGTATTATGGAATATTTACGTAAATATTCTATATAAAAAAATTCCGTCGATTTTATATAACAGTGATGTAAATATAACAGATGTGTTTGCTGGGATGTTGCTGTTCGACTGTCTTCAAAACTGTTAATGTTCAATTCCAAAGGAGAAATCAAATTGATAATTGAAATCCAACTATTTTATACATATTTACTCACATATTTCAGCAATTCCATGCTTTCAAAAGAAATACCATACTAAAGTCTATTATTATAACTACCAGGTTAAGATTGATATCTTGATTCACATTCAACTATAGTAGCTTAGTTTTCATTCTTATAACCTATACCTATAGTGTGATTTTAAGACTATGTCATCCATAGATTCATAACCAAATTGAATATGAAAATGTCCAAAAATGTCACACAAAATTAAGCACTGGAAAGTTTCACAGGAATAAATGAGCTCTATTTCTCCACCGAAAATGAATGATTCAGTCACAGGAAAAAAAACACCAGGATGATTGTGTTCCTCAGGGTTCATCCAGTACCAGATATATCAAAACATAATGCTTGAGGATTCTTGTAATTCTTTTCGGGTAGGTAGTTATTCTAATAGTCAACATTTCCAGGAAGCTTATCTCAGTTTCTAGGTTGTGCACAGCTTCTGGAAACATGATCTTCAAAGTAGAAATATCTAGAGCTGACTTTCTAGCATTTACATCCAAGCTTCTTGCCTTTTTTCATAAAATTTGTACATTCTAGGAACAATTTGATAGCATACAAACTCAACGTGAATCTGAAAAAGGAATTGAAAAAATATTTATAGGAACAAACATGAACTAGCAACACTATTCACCTCTACATGAGAAATCTTAAATCCAGCCATTTCTGTCACTTTTATATGAATTTCCAAATGAGTAGTGCATGTATAAGTATTAATAGCACAGAAGTTGAAAGTAATAATTTATAGATTATCATCTAGTCAAGAATACAAAAAATAGTTCCTTTTATCAAAAATCCATATATTTTAATATTATTATGCCCTCATTGCCCTCTGTCAAACGATGGTTTTCAGTGTTGTCAAGTAAATATGCAATATTTACGAATAGATTTGTAGTATTTGTATTTCACGAATATCAACGATTAACTATAACGAAATATCAATGATTTTTTATAATTACCGATTCTATTTATTCCGAAAGCTATTTAATTCGATTTGGAGTTTACCAAGAGCACCTGACATAACCCTCAAAAATTAATAATAGGTATACACTATCAAGAACACGCAGGGAATCAAGAATTATATGTACATTTGGCAACAATGTTCAAGAAAAATCCGATAATTATGAAAACCATAGTACTTTTTAATAGTCGATACGAGAGAAATCGTGACTTGTTCAGGCATCAATTTACCTCATTTTTATTTGTACATAGCTTGGTCATGTAATGAAATAGAAATGATTCCAAATACCGCAATTTCCATTACACAATTTCAAATTAACAGCGCTATTGGCAGGTTTTTGTACTAAAAAGTAGTAATAAGGTCAATTCCTGAAAATAAGGTCACTGCATCTTAGTAGGCTGTTGCCTCCTGGCCTCACTTATTGATTCCACTACCAATATATTCATCAAAAAAGATGTGTTTAATTGAGTAACTTGACCATATTTCAATATTCCATCAGCCCATTCAAACCAATCCTTCATGAACAAAGACATACATAATATATATCCAGTATATTTCTAATAAAGATTTCACAACATTATTCGAAAAATAGCCCATGATGAATATTTATGATCAACAAAAGAAGTTTTACTGCCTCAATAAGTCCACTCCAGAGATGGTAGGTACACCTTAGGTACTCTAGTTTAGTTTTCATGTATTTCTCAAAAACAAGATGAGTAGTCATGATCATATATTGTAACAATGATTCATCCAATACATGAAGCAGGTCTCAATTCTCCTCTGAAAATATAAAAACTATTTTTTCCAAAGTAAACAAGAATTGAAAGTGAGGTTAGGTCAGTGAGAGTATGATATTTCGTGACGGAAATGTACCCAAATTGATAAATTATTTTCACAAAAAACAATAGTCGTATGAGTGAAATTTATGGATTTTATCAATCACTAACTCATTACCTACCAAAGTATTATGAAAAGTCGGCATGAAATAACCCAATTAAATAACCCCTGGCGCCGCGTAGTGAGTAGAAAAGCAGACTGGTAGTAATAAGGTCCATTCAACTTATTTGGGGTTATAAAAAAAACCGTGTAAAACAGTATGAATTTATTCGATCAGAATTTTCGAGATTTCATTTCATCGCCATATTACTGCTAAGACAACGGCTATAAAGTTATTCTTCTTATCCCAGTAAGCACAACACGTTTCATAAACATTTCAAAAGTTCCCTATAATACGTGATATATGTAACATTCCAATGTTAACATAAAGCAAACATTTCTGAAGCTCTCCATGTTATGTGAAATATTTCAGAAATATGTCAATACATACGTTTCAAAATGATTACAAAAATTCACTGCTTGAAATGTCTCACGTGAATCTCTAGACATATGTAAAATATTTCTCTGTTATGCGTAATGTGAAACATATTTGAAATGTTCCAATACAGATGTTTACTAGTTCATCATATTCGAAACGATTCCATATTGTACTCTTATATGGGTCAACCATAATATCTCTATTTTTACCTCCAGAAAACATTTCAGAAATGATATAAAACTATCGAATGTGAAACGTTAACCACATATTTTCAAACTTCGTATGCTGACGTTGCCAGGTTCTTGATTCCGTTTTATTGGCTATAATAAATCACATGCTTGAGTGTGACCAATGAAGACGGGCGGTTACTCTGGCAACATCGGCATGTGATAGTCCGAACGTCCGAACTAAGCACGACCGGCACTTGTTCCTTGCTCCGACTGACCGGTCCGAGAAGAGAGTGGGTGAACACGAATACGAAGCCGTTCTTTTGTTCTGTTTCTGTGAAAAGAAATGATGGTGAAGAGGTGAAGCCATTTTTAGCGTCCCTTGGTATAGCCTATGTTAAAACTTCATAATGACAACTATGAATATAATAAAGGTAAGTGAGTTTACCTCTGTACAGGATGGGCAAAATTGGGCGTTTACACCGATACACATGTCACGGGTTCGATTTTAGAGAAAACCAAAATGGCACAATTGGAATTTTGACATCTTCACTCGTTTCAGAGATACCGGGGGAAATTGAAAAATTGCCGATTTCGTTTTTATTTTCTGAGTACTTTATGGTCAGGGATATTGAAAAATTTCAAACGTTTATTTACATAGTATGATGCGTAGAATCCATTGGCATCATTAGAAATTTTATACAGGGTGACATCAAACAGATACGGCAGCCAATTATTTTTTTTCTTATGGGACACCCTGTATTTTATTGCATTTTCAGATTCTTCCTTGAGAGCTGATTTTATCGATCTATCACACTTGAGGTTTGAAGAAAATGATTACAGAGATATAGGGTGCCAAAAATCGAGATTCATAATTCAGAATTATGAATAACCACCCTGTATATGTTCCAATTATATGTCAGTAGATAGTAAATAAAGAGCTGAGATAAGGACATGGAAACCATTTTGACCAATAATGAATAGTTTTGACAAAAAAAATTGAAGTTGAAAATTCTCGATTTTTGACACCCTATATATCTGTAATCATTCCGGCTAGACCCCAAGTGTGATATGTCGATGAAATCAGCTCTCTAGATAGAATCTGACAATGCAATAGAATACAGGGTGTCTCATAAGAAAGAGTATAACTCTGATACGCCACGTATTTTTAGTCACCCTGTATAACGAAAAATATTTTAGAAAAGTGCTGCTCATGAGCCTAGACCAACTCAATAACTTTTGTTTATCTATCTCAAACAGCGAAGCCGTAATCTCACTTTGCCACGCTATTGACACCCTGTATTTCCGCCAATATTCCTGAAGTTGTGAAAGATATATAATGGTAATTCAAACTCCTGGGACTATCCAACTGTGCCAAAATCTACAGGGTGTTCCATAAGAAAAAAAAAATTGGCTGCCGTATCTGTTCAATGTCACCCTGTATGAAATTTCTAATAATGCCAATGGATTTTACGCATCATACTATATAAATAAACGTTTAAAAATTTTCAATATCCCGCCCCATAAAGTACTCAGAAAATAAAAACAAAATCGGCAATTTTTCAATTTCCCCCTGTATCTCTGAAACGAATGAAGATGTCAAAATTCCAATCGTGCCATTTTGGGTTTCTCTAAAATCGAACCCGTGACATGTATATCGGTTTTTCGATAACCCCTTTAGTTATTGAAAACGCCCAATTTTGCCCACCCTGTACATTCACTAAATATTCGATGCTTGGTTGAATGGAATGAAAATCAGCTCGAAATTGAATACATAGAAGATAGGGCAGTAGTGGCAAGAATAACCTCAACTTTTTTGTACATTGTTTTGTCGGTCTTTTGATGTGAAATTATGAAATTTCAGGTTATATTGCATATAAAAGGTGGTTGAAATTCAATAAAATGCCCTGTTTCTGCAGAATTCATGTATAAAATAATTGATTCTTACATTTTCATAAATAAATGAATTAGGTATCCCACATCATACTATTTCCATCATCAAATAAAAATCTTGAATTTTTTCAGGTGCTGTCAGAAAAAGGTTTCCTGTTACGGATACCCAGATAACACAAGATATCCTATGGATATCCTCTTCATGTCCAATTCTGGTCGAGATATCCCTGGATTTGAAATGGACATCCATGAGATATCCATCGCAGGATTTGAAATGGATATCTTTCAGTAGATATCTTATGGGTATCCATAAGATATTCACAGCAATTACGAATGAGTTCAATCCGCAAGATTGATTTTCATAGTGTCAATTTCTGAGCTTTTTTGTGTCCGAACATGGATTGAACCTTTTGAAAATAGATCTGATTCTCAGTTTTCCTACTGGATTTGAAATGGACATCCATGTGATATCCATCGAAGGATTTGAAATGGATATCCTTCAGTGGATATCTTATGGATATCCATGAGATATTCACAGCAATTACGAATGAGTTCAATTCGCAAGATTGATTTCGAGAGTGTCAATTTTTGAGTTTCTTTTGTGTCCGAACATGGATTGAACCTTTTGGAAATAGAACTGATTTTTCGTTTTCCTACTGGATTTGAAATGGACATCCATGAGATATCCATCGGAGGATTCGAAATGGATATCCTTCAGTGGATATCTTATGGATATCCATGAGATATTCACAGCAATTACGAATGAGTTCAATTCGCAAGATTGATTTCGATAGTGTCAATTTTTGAGTTTCTTTTGTGTCCGAACATGGATTGAACCTTTTGGAAATAGAACTGATTTTTCGTTTTCCTACTGGATTTGAAATGGACATCCATGAGATATCCATCGGAGGATTTGAAATGGATATCCTTCAGTAGATATCTCATGGATATCCATAAGATATTCACAGCAATTATGAAAGTATCAAATTTGCAAGATTGATTTTGATAGTGTCAATCCTTCAGAAGATATCCTGAGGATGACTATAAAATATCCAGAGCGATAAATAAATTAATAAATTCTCGTAAATACAACTTTAAATCTCTTCAGAACTATTCATTCCAGAACGGTAGATGATTCGAACGTATTTGTATTTTGTTCCGTCCCTAGTTTTCTAGGTTGGATGATCTGTAGTTCCATCTCCGTTTAATCAAGGTCTCCGTCTAATAGCATGTCGACAGTGACACTGTCACCGACATAGTCCAGTCCAGGTTTGTTCGAGACGGTACCGAAGTACTTTTCGACAAAATCTAGTACTTATAACTATATATTGAGATATTTTAGTGTTTTCAAGTTTCAGAATCTTTGACAGCATGAAATCGGGATGACAGAAGACATGATTGAAGTTCAGATTTCCTCATGAATTTTACATATTTCGCTTTGTTTCTTTGTCGTGTTTTTGGATTTAAATAAATTTACTAAATAAAAATCTAGTACTAAAAATCTCTGGTTCTAGTACTTTTTCTCTTTGAGATCTGGTATTATTTTTTTCGCACAGGAACAACACTTTCTAGTTATAACCTCTAAAGTCTAACCAAAGAATAACAGTTCTTCGTCTAATCACATAAATTATTATAGAGTGAAACCAAAAGACCGAAAGCTTGCCATCAAAGCCTGGCTGAGAAGGGCCAAAGAAGGGCATCTGTCTTCAAGAAAGAAGGATACACCTTAGATGAAAATAGCATTATATTTTTCAATTAATTAAATTTTTTGATTATTCTTTATTTGATGTTTGTGTTTATTTGAGAGTTTACATTTGATTTGATGTTTGTTTTTATTTGAGAGTTTACATTTGATTTATTGAAAACCTCATTTCATTGTGTCAATATCATTAATTCATTTCCCTCCAGATCACTTTATCTTATTATTTTCGATGTATATCCTCGAAGAATGTATCTTTGGATGTCTATATATGAAGGCTATCTTTGAAGTATATATCTTATGGATATTCCTGAAGAATAATTTATGAATATCTTCGAAGTATGTCTTATGGATATTCCTAAAGGATATCTTATGGACCTCTTCGGAGGATATCTTATGGATATCCTTGAAGGTAATCCATATGTACAGGTTGGTGCGCTTTGGACATCCGTCGGACGTCCATAAAATATTTTTTTGATATAATTTGAATGTCCATAGTACATAGATAAAATTCATGAAGGATGTCCATCGGATATCCATTGGAAGTCCATGTGTTATCTGGTAATTTATGTGGTTTATTTATTGGGGAGTGACTATAGAGTTGTTGCTTAACTACTCATTAACTTTATTATTAGAGTGTCATATAATAGTTGATCAAATACCTAATTTTTCTTTTTGGAAGACGCACTGGGAAAAGTCTCCTATAAGATGGGAAGGCAAGTTGGACAACATGTTGAAGATGCCTAAAATACATCATCATTTAGTAATGTATTGATATTGAACATTTTGATATCTACTATGGTTTTCGAGTAATATAGATTTCAAATAAATGTATTCTTGCTTATCATTCTTTTACAATCTCAAGTACTGAGTGCATGAAAATTACTTTATGTACTCTGGTACCTGAAAATGTTAGTAGATAAACAAGTGTCTCACGCCAGTCACGAAACGATTAGCATGCTGCTGTGCTGCGGACGAGCGGACGCATAAAACACTGTTGCTGTCGCGTCGTGTTGCAGATTAATATTGATAGCAGGAATTCAAATTGATTCAGTATTTTAGATAGATGTATGGTTCAGCTGAATGACTTCAGATGTACAGGTTGTTGATAAAATTAAAAATATTTCAATACATGTGTGATTTACTTTCTCATTGCTATGGTGACATGGGCTACTTGAGAACAAGAGAAACTACATCTTCTAAACAATCTGCCTAAATGAATCTTTCTAAAAAGTATATTCTTCAGAAAATTACCTCACTTGACTACAAGTCACATCAGAAACAATAATAAATAAAACACAAATCAATTTTGATGTACGCCGCACGCAGCAGGAGGAAGAGAGGGGATATCTTAGCAAGCAGCACGCCATTCGTTTCGTGACTGGCGTGAGAAATGAAAAACTCGTGTAGAAAAATTATGTATTTCTTTACAGTTGAGAAAATAACCTCTAACTAGTTCGATAAGTGATATGATACTAGTATGAATAAAAAATCTACAGTGCAGTGTGTCCATGGAAACTTCTCTATCAAGTCAAGTCAGGCCACGAGATTCCGAAGCCTTCAGCTATGCTTATGGGTTAGGTATCAATAAGTTATGTTATGAATTATGTTATGTAGCTTGTTCGTTAGGTAATAAATTAACCAGTTCTTAGTCATTTTCGACTTTTATTATAGACTACAACTGTATAAAATACGATCTTTTGAGTTATCAAATTTTGAAATCAACTTTTCTATGCAAGTGATAGACATTCCTTATTGTCATAGTCATAGATTTCACCAACTTCTGTATAAGACTAAACAGATCGAAAATCACAGTGTGGAACAACCAAATTGGAAAATATAGTTTCTCCCAAACCAAAAGAATATATTTAAAAAAAACTGGAACACGTCTATTTCAATTTTCAAATCCATATTTTGTAATGCAATCCTAAATATATAGGGTGATGCTCAATCGTGCAACAAACAATAGAATCATTAGTTTTTTGAATGGGACTAGAGGTATATTAATCCATAGATACTCTGTCAGGGATTTTCAATGCGAATTCAACGATACTGGGTTTGACGACTACGAAGATCATAAGATAGTCAAATGATATCAAATTGCCTCAACAAGACGTGTAATCAAGACGTGTGACTAAGATCAATTGACCTAATCGAAGACACTTCTCCGCCACAGTAATTGAGGAAAAAGGATGAGTTTTTCTCTCATATATTTTAGTTGTCGTTTGACGTACATTCGTCGACTCCGGTATCGATGAATTCGCAATGAAAATCCCTTATCAAGTATGGAATAATCCACCGGGTGCCCCACTTGAAAAAAAAATGCTGATTCTATTCTTGCTTTGTGTATGATTGAGGATCATCCTGTAGAATATAGAAATGTGATCGACGATTCAGAGTACTTTTGGTTTGGAAATTACTGAATGCTTTCTATATTTGGCTAATCCACATTGTAATCTGTGAGGACACATATTCTTCTAAAACAAAAACGCATATATTAAATTGAAACAAGTTATAAAAATACAATTTTCATTCCAGCTTCATCTGAAAATAAGGCAAATACTCTTTTAAGCAAAGATTTTTATAGATTCGATAATGACACATTCAAAATCGAATAAGTTAAATGACAATTTTCAATGTCCCTTCAGGAACAAAAATAATAATCATACATACATTCATATATTGCTTTGATTTCATCTGTTAATGAGGCAGATATTGGTATGTATACAGTGTGGATCAACCAAATGAAAAAAACTGTAATCATCTCTCAAAAAAATCTGCCAAAATACTGGAATACGTTCATTTTATTTTTCAAAGCCTTAATTTTCTATACTATTTTGAATTTATAGGGCAAATACTTTTATGATAAAATTCAATGTCCCTTCAGGAATAAACATAATACTCATACATACAATCATATATTGCTCTGATTTCATCGGTTAATGAGGCAGATATTGGTAGGTATACAGTGTGGATGAACCAAATGGAAAAAACTGCAATTAACTCCCAAACCAGAAATACCTGTCAAAATATTGGAATGCGTTCATTTAATTTTTCAAAACCGCAATTTTTATAGTATTCTGAATTTATAGGGTACCTAATCCTCAATCATAATAGAATCGGCAGATATTTCCATGAGACTCCCGGAATATTATTACATAGATACCTGGTTGGCGATTTTCAATACGAATTCAATAGCCGTACATCAAACAATTTAAAAAAACCTAAGATATAGCCAAACAATTTTCAATAACTCAACAAGCATGATGATCTGTACATGGAAACTTCTCCATCAGTCATTGCTTTTTGCACGAATGAGGATCATCCTGTATATTTAGAGCAAAGCAAATACTTAATTTGTTCCATTTGGCTGATCCACATTGTTAATCTGTGAGGAAAATATGTTATAAATTTAAATGAGTTCAATAATACAATTTATAAATGAAAATACAACTTTCATTCTATAGCTTCTTCTGGAAATGAGTAAAATATTCATGAAAAAATCAATTTCTAAAAACAAATACATTGAAATTGGAAATAAAAATTGAATAAAATATTGGCCATTCACAAAATAGTGAAGAAACCAATACATATTGCTAAAAAAATTGTATATACAATATTTACACATTTTGGAAGCTGATATAGTTCATTGTTCAAGTAAAAAAAACTTCCAATTAAAGTTTTTCTTTCAAGTTTTCATGCTCACAAGAACTTCATATTTCATGGGGCAGTATCTATACTTCTCCCACTTGAACAGAACACCCTATATCTGCTTCATAATTTGAAACTCTTCTTGAAATTCTAAATAGGTATAAAGGGTGAGTCAGTTTTTTGTAGCAGTAAACATAAATGCGTAGGAGCTCCGTTTCCGATATACAGGCGGTGTGATAGTGAGTTTCATTAACACACCTCATCAAAGCGTTTGATCATTCCAGGTCCTCGAGTCAATTATTAGGAAATGTTAAATAGATCGGAAAATTAAGTTTCATTACAAGTAAATTATTTCTGGCATTTATATCAAAATCCATAGTTTTCGAAAAATAGGTGTAAGGAATTTCAATTCATCGTTTTCAAAATTGTAGGAGGAAATTTTAAAAAACAAGAAAAATCTCAAACTTTGTTACCCTTTATATCGGAAACGAAGTTTCCACGCATACATGTTCACATGAAATTTTCATCTTAAAAATATGTGTTCTTCAAGCTGTTGAAGTCATACTACAAAAAACTGACTAAGCCTGTATATATGACACATAAAAGTATACTGTCCTCATATCAGGATATTTCTGAGGTACAAAATTTAAATGTATAGAGCTAAAATGAATTTATTGGTTCAATTCAATGAACTAACTACTCAATTTCTGGTTCAACCGGAAGTAAATTCAACTCGTGAAGCCAAGCTACATTTAAATTTGTGATGATATACAGGGTGTTATATTTGAGAAAATAAGTTTTTCACATCCGACTGAACCGTGAGTTGAGCAGTGCTCTCATTAGCGTTCTTGGATAGATAGATAGAGCCGGCTGCTTATTTTGACCGTCACCGGATAACGAAATAACATAATGTCCAAGGCGTTTTCATCGAACGGCATCGGTAACGATAACGAGATAAGAATTATGCCATCCGATACCAACTGTTGGTTCCCAAAATCCTACTTAATCTGAGTCAATTCCTCGACACAGTGATTTTTTTGCTGTTGTCATTCCGGACATACTTCCCTCATGTGATAACGAGTTGAAACAAAATGCAAGTAGAAGGGGATAATATCTCCTTCGCGAATACTCAGATGTGCCGCGATTCAAACTGATCTAAGTTAGTAGCAGAGTGTCAATATGTCCGAGAATATTTTAGCCCCTTCAAAACAATATCTGATGGACCAGAACTTCAAACCGATGGACCAGTGTTAAACTCATGTCATTTCGTTATCAGATGACGGTCAAAATTTACAGCCGGCTCTCCTACTAAGAACTTTATTAAAGCCCTATATAACTACCGAAATACGAGATGATTCGAAAATCTCAATACAAATTATTCCTATCGAATATCCTTACACTAAGGATGATCGATAAAAACAATAAGTAAGAATGAACGAAAATCGAATCAAATGAACATTAGAAAGAATCAATAATACAATAGTTGTTTCGTTTGATTTATACTGACTTCTTCAATGTTTTCACATGAGTCAATAAGATAACTTCACCATAAAAAAACATATTCATTTGACAATGCATTTCAAACTTGGAAGATATACATAATAGGATAAGGTCTATACGGAGTTGAAAGGATTCTAGTTGATTTTGGAAAAACAAAATTGTCATGAGAAGCTTTTTTCACAAGGCTTTAAATTTAATTGCAAAGATGTACTTGTAATTTCAGAAAGAATTAAAAAACATGAAGGTTCCAAGATGGCGCGCATCGAGTAGTGGCTAGTCGGAACGTCGGCAATAAAATTTCAAATATTGCTCGTATTTGTGCGTAAAAGTTTTTCATTCGAAGTCGGTAGTGTGTACCATTCATTGTTAACATAGTGTTGATCGACATGGGCCCTAAACGAGACACAAAAACCGGCAATACCGATAACTCGACGGATGTTGAGGTTATCAACCAAAAAGTTAGTCAAATGGAGTCTGATTTCACAAGTAAGCTTGCTGAATTCAAGAAATCATTCAGAAAGCACTTGGACAGTACTAGTGATTCCGCGCTTGACGAGCTGTGGAAAAAAGTCGAGGAATTTGAAAAAGACGTGAAAACTACTATTTCTCAGTTTAAAACAGATATCAACACCAAATTTCGTCAGATGGAGGCCACTGTTGATAACCACTTGCAGAAATCAAATAATAAATCTTTAATTGTGCATGGTATTCCAGAAAACGACAATAATGGCAGTGTCTTAGTAAGCGTAATGGAATTATTACAATCTAAATTCAAGATTCAAGTTGAAAAAAGGGACTTCTCAGATTGTTATCGGCTTGGTAAAAAGTCGATTGATCGCAAAAAACCTCGACCTATTGCTGTTCAATTTGTAAACAAGTGGAAGAGAGATGAAGTATATTTCAAGAAGCGCATGTTAAAAGGATCTCAGCTGTTCGTGACAGAGCTCCTTACTAAGCCGCGCTTGCAATTACTACAAGACTGTCAGAGATTGGGGGAACGCGCATTCAGCTTGAATGGCAATATTTTCGTTCAACGGGACGACGAAAAGCAACTCATTCGAAGTACGGAAGACCTTCGCAGAAGAACATAGGATTTTTGTCTATCGTGAATTCGAATATTTTCATACTATGTCCGTTCAACTTCATTTTATGTTGATTATTATTCACAGGGTGTGTAATTACTTTCATTCAGCACTTTTACTTGCATACCTACAAATATTGTTTATTTGTGCAGATCCTTTAATTTTTTTTTCTTGTCACCTTTAAATAGGGACTTATAAATATTTTTCACTTATGCTTTTTATTTGTCGTTCGTTCTAACTTACCACAGGACAAGTGTTATTCACTTGCTCTTCAAACTTACCTACTAGTTTTTGAATTTGTAATTAATACTGTATTACCCTAGAAATATTATTCACATTTCACTTTCGTTATAAGTTCTTCTTTTTTTTTTTTTTTTTTTCATGAAAAAAGAACTCAAGTTAGCATTCTTTAATGTAAGATCTCTAACCAACAATTTTGCAGATTTCGTAAGTTCAGTTGTTGATGAAAATTTTGACATTATAGGCGTTTCTGAAACTTGGCTCAGCGATAGCATCTCAGATGAAGCAGTTAGCATTGTTGGGTACAACTTTATCAGGAAGGATAGAGGTTCCAGAGGAGGCGGAGTGGGTATTTTCATTAGAGATTCTTTTCAGTTTGAGATTCTCAATATTGCTTCATATGACTTTTTCGAACAATTATGGCTCCGGGTTTGTATTCAAAATCAAGCTTATATTATCGGTTCTATTTACAGACCTCCGAACAAAAGTATTCCTGATTTTCTGGAGAAATTTGAGATTATGTTGTCAGATTTTATAACGGATTGTAATGAAATTATATGTGGAGGGGATTTTAATATTGATCTATTGGACACTGAGGAATTAAATACTCAAAATCTTTTAAACTGCACCGAATTATTCAATTTGAAACAAGTCATAGAATCTCCAACAAGATTAACTAAAAGTAAAGCCTCTTTGTTAGATCTCATTTTTGTATTTGATCATCATGAATGCCTCAGTTGTGGTACTATGGATGTATATAACGTATCTGATCATCTATTAGTATATTGTAATATCGGTCTGAAAGCGAAACCTGATAATAATCAAAAACTCGAATTTAGAAACCTCAAGCGCATTGACTATGACCTGCTTCAAAATTTTCTTGCAGAATGTCCTTTTGACAACATACTTTTTTTTGACGATGTGAATGCGAAAATTGAATATTTCAATCAATTGATTTTGAATATTTTTGATACGTTAGCGCCTTTGAAAAAGATCACATTAAAAAAACAGAAACCCCCATGGCTAACTGACAATGTAAGACTGATGATGTCTATGAGAGACAAAGCATTAAAAAAGTACCAGAAATCAAAAAATCCTGATCATTGGGAAGATTACAAACGGTGGAAAAATCTTACGACCCACTCCATACGCAATGAAAAAAAAAGTTATTTGGAATTCTGTACAGCTAATAGTAGTAGTAAAACTTTATGGAAAAAACTTAGAGACTTAAATGTTCACGTTAAAACTCGCAATAAACTTGATAATAGTCTGCCTGATAATTTAAATGATCCGAATTTGATAAATAACCATTTCCTTATTCCATCAAACACTATTGGAACGCCGAATGTTGATTTAGTTCAATATTATAGTAATAATTTTAAAGATAACTTTGATACTTTATTTTCCTTCACACCTGTTCATGAGAACATAGTATATAAATATCTTTTAGATATAAAATCTAAAGCTACTGGTCCCGATGACATTAATATTGAAATGCTTTTGTTATGCTGCCCTCAAATCTTACCTGCCGTCACACATATTATGAATACATGTCTTTCTGCTAGTATATTTCCTTCTTTGTGGAAAATTTCCAAAGTAATTCCACTTCCCAAAAAGAAAAATGTCGAAAATCTCAATGAACTACGTCCAATCTCAATATTATCTACCCTATCGAAAGTCTTAGAGAAAATCATGAAACTTCAAATTACTTTACATATTTATGCTTTTAATATATTACCAAAGAGGCAATCTGGGTTTCGCAGCGGGTTCAGCTGCACAACAGCATTACTCGATATAACTGATGACATTCTCAAAGATATAGATGATGGAAAAAACTCAGCCCTCATTCTAATTGATTATTCCAAGGCGTTTGATACAATCAACCATGAAATTTTATTTGCCATTTTACACTATGTGGGATTCTCTGAGAGTTCCATTGTAATAATTAAAAGTTATTTGTCAGATAGATTACAATTCGTTGCGGTTAATGATAAACATTCGAATTTGAAACCTATAAAGTGTGGTGTACCACAAGGTTCTATTTTGGGACCATTGCTATTCTCATTATATACATGTAATATAGTCAATGTTTTAGAACGTACTGAAGCTTATCTTTATGCTGACGATACACAAATAAAATATTCTTTTTTTTACTCTGATCTGTATTTAGCTAATTTGGTTATCAACCAAGAACTTGAAAAACTTGTACAAATTTCCAAAAAGCATTTCCTCTCTATCAACTCCCTGAAATCCAATGTTCTTATATTCGGCAAAAATAAAAATAAAGTTGAGGATGTTATTGATATTATAATTGACGGAAATCATTTACCTTGCACTCATGTTGCAAGAAATCTTGGGCTTGAACTTGACACTGATATGCGGTTCAAATCGCATGTTAGTAAATGTATAAAAAGGGCATATACTAATTTAAAATTGTTATATCCTCATAGACACATTATTTCTCAATCATTAAAACTTAAACTCACAGATTCTCTTGTATTGAGTCATTTTAATTTCTGTGATATAGTGTATGGTCCGTGTCTTGATAACACGGACATAAATCGTATCGAAAGAGTACAAAAATCTTGTTTGAGATTCACTTTTGGAATCAGAAAATTTGAACCAGTAAGTTACAAATTGAGTGAAGCGAATTGGATGTCCATGATTAAGCGACGGGAATTACATTCAGCATGTTTATTTCATAAAATTATTATAAATAAATCGCCTCCATATCTATATAACAAAATTACATATAGAAGCGACGTTCACAATCTTAATCTGAGATATCGAGGTATGTTATCTCCTCCTTTTCATCGCACTGCAATATTTCGTCGATCATTCACTTACAACATTTTTCGCCTGTACAATAATGTAAGTAATGATTGGAAGCGTCTGTCGTTGTCCGGTTTCAGATTCGCCTATAAGAATTTATTATTAAATTAATATTTATACATATATTTTTACAATGATTTACATGTCATGCTTGGGTTTGATGTTAACTTTTTTCAAGATATTCTGTTTCTGGGTTTTATACAATAAAATATGCTGCTATCTCGAACCTAAACGGGGATGGCACTAGATATCAGTTACGACTGCCTGTCATCTCCCTTTTGCAGTTCGCATTTTGTTGGAAATTTTATATTTAAGTAATGTACTAAATTGGCGAACTTCGAAATAAACTTTATTATTATTATTATTATTATATCCAGATAAAAGAAGCAATTTTCATTCAAGTTGACGAAGTTGATGTCTGCCCTTGAAATATCAAGTACCTTGAATGTTTGGAGAAGGATGAATAATGAATATTGAAATACTTCTCTAAGTTTTTCTGTATCTGATATTGAAGGATATAGAATCGCATTCTAGATACTTTATACATGTTCGATATCACGTTTAACACTTGGCGCCATTTTGAACTTGAATGAATTTGATAAAATATAGTAAATTCAAGGCTACCTATCAAATGAATCAATAGACCATTCATTATCTAAGCTTCTATTTTAGATATTTCCAATTTGTATCACATTGATTTGGTGTTATGAATGTAGGATTCATCAAATTCCATTGCAAGTGCAGCTCCACCCTTTTCATTTTGAATGTATTATAATAAGTATCAGTTCTTATATCAGGTACATGGTGATTCATCATGAATGCCCCGGTTGTAACATGATTATTTGTGTATCTATTTGAGAATGCGACAAAAATATCGGGAATAATTTTATTCAAAATGGACCAACATGTATTTCATTCAAAAATCTGTTAGAGAATACAATTAGTAATTCAACAATATCGGATATAATTTCGTTATGTCGAACTGCTACAAAGATATGTGATGAACACACCAATTTGCTCCAATGAGTGATAATGCGAGGCAAATGCAATGATTGATCACGTACAACTCCAAAGTACTTTAACACAACCTTATCAAACTCGGTATTTAAGCGACTGTTGAATCGAATTCAGGGTGTTCCATTCGAGAAAATGAACTATTAATCAAAGTTACGTTCATTCTGGACATCATTTCGAAAAGGTGTATACATTTTGCAGAAAACTGTTTCGAAATCTGTTTCAGAATTCTCAAATCAGTTCACAAATAACCAGGATACAGGGGACGACATTTGAAGTGAATCAACCTGTACCATTCAAAAATATATAATTCTGCACATAAATTCATAAAACAGGCTACCATTTTTTTTTTATTATAGCTATCCTCATTTTCAGCATCACTAAACTTGTACCTTCCATAGTATTTTTGTTTCTTTAAGAATATAGGTACCATATCAGAACAAAAACTGAAAATGAGTGCCACTCATTTCTTATTCTTTTATGGATGACCTGCTCAATAGGAATGTTGAATGAAAATATAGGAGGTATACAGGGTGTCCCTAAAAGGTCTTTACAAAAACTTACCACATCTCAGACCAAAACAATTAGATTAGAGCAAATTTACTTCAGTAAAAAGTTGCTTAGTTCGGGCACTAGACGTTTTGCTGCATAACTTTGAAACGGCTCATGAGATTTCACTCAAATTTGGGCAATAAAACGCATATCATGATTATGATGAATACCATAGGCGTAAAACTCAATTTTTTCAGTGAATAAACATCTAAAACTTCTACGCCAATAGAAAGAAAGGAGTTTGAATATAAAATTTGGATTGCGTAACTTGTGTACTACAAAAAGGTACTTTGGATAAAATTCGATTACTCTCATGGTTTCAACAAAACTTTGATTTTAGTAATTTGAAGCATCCGTTTTTAAAACAGATATGTCATGAAATTTAATAATAATGTTCATCATTTTCACGTATGCAAAGATTTATACGACGAAAAAAATTTATACAAGCAAATTCACCATTGAACAATTTTTATAAAATATCTGTTCATCATTTTAATGTCTGATTTACTGAAATTCAAATTTTGTCGTAACCATGCGAGTAATCAAATATTATCAGGAGTACCTTTTTTGTAGTATATAAATTATACAATCCAAATTTTAAATTCAAACTCCTTCCATTCTATTGGCGTAAATGTTTTAGATGTTTATCTACTGAATAAAACAAGTTCTACGCCCATGGAATGATATTCATCTAGAAGGTATGGGTTTTATTGCCCAATAAAGTATGCCAACCTACCAAACTTGAAAGAAACCTCATAAGCCGTTTCAAAGTTAAGAAACAAAAACGATTATCTTTCTTTTTTCTTTCATAAATCCCAAGAAACATTATGTTTATACAGGGATATAACATGAAATTAAATATTCAACATGATAATCTATGTATATAATAACAATAGCAATAAAAATATGGATAATAATCATTTCAATCCCATTTAATGTGAGTTTTACTCGTCTTTTGAAATTGTACAAACTATTAAATTTCTTCAGCGAATCATAGACGTTTAGCGCCCAAACTAAGCATTTTTGTACCAAGTAAGTTTGCTTGTATGGAATTGTTTTTATGTGAGGAATATGTAGTAGTTTTTTGTAAAGACCTTATAGAAACGCCATGTATACTACCCACAAGTAAAAAACAGTGAACAATGAGCCATTTTTTTATATGTATTTCAATATTTCTTGAAGTATTACGAAATAATGTCATGAAGATGTAGAACTTCAATGAGTTATTTTTGATATGTAACTTAATACTTGATACTTCTCGAAATTTTTACCTAACACAAGAGAATATCATGTTAGTTTTGGGAATAAGTTTGTTAGTGTTGGACAATTTTAAAAATTACATTGAATTATCATTGTTAGTGACATACCATTGCTTAATCTATTATAGCATACTTTTAATATCAGTTGTTTGAGAAAATAGTTCCATTGGAAACGAAATTTTAGGCATGAACGATAATTTAATGATGAATTATGAAACTTGGTTATACCGTAAATATCATATTGGAACTGATTCATTACGCATTCATATCATCAAATCAATGTGTCAAATGATGAAGATACATAGTGAACTTTCACTGTATCTCAGTAACTTAGTCAGTCTGAATTCGAGTCATACACTTGACATATTTATTTCAGTCTTCAATCATCTTTCATGACTAATCGTCCTGAAAATGTACTAGTCGAATTTATAATGAACCATTCATTTTCTTCCAAACAGTTTTTTGATGTTGTATTTGACCCTTAATCCTCCTAGGGGTTGTGGCCTGCAGACGGCTATCTTCACGAATTAGTTTTCGAATCTGATCATTGGAAGGATAACTTTGCAATGATGTTCCTTCTATGTAAGGCTGAAAATTGCATCTAATTGCATGCCGTTCAGGTGTTGACCATGTGCTTTTAGTTTGGACTTTCTCTAATGAAAAAAAATAGTAAAAACTAAGATTAGCAATGTTTGTCTCCAAATAACAGAATGAACTAAATCATCTCAAAACTTAATTGATCAACTTTTCTAGTTTTTACTCAAATCAATCTAATTTTTAATCGCTATCTCAATTACAACATTATCGATATAAAAAATAATTAGTGAAAGTGGTCATAAGAAGAATCAGCTCTATATGTGTGTTGAGTTACATGCCATACTTACTGGACATCTACATAAATTCACATACATCAAAATAAAATTCCATGACCACTTTTGGATAATGATTTTTTATATCTCAAAAACTCAGTACTACCTGAGGAACGAATACGGTGTTGCACCCAACTTATCATCTGAGGCGCAGATCTGGTAGACAAACACGGGTTTTCTGAAATCGCAGAAATGCACTCTTTCATCGTTGGTACACGACGATTCTTTATATGATTTTCGAAAACCATACTAACGGCATGTTTCTCAGGAGTACTCCAAGTCCTTCTCGGAACATAATGTCGCATAGGAGCTGCAAGTATTGAAAAATGTATTTCTTAATTTTGTCTTCAACTGATCAAGTCTCAGACCACTTCGTTGATAGATTTTTATCTGGTAACCTTATCGGTGACATCGGATTTTTTTTTAGAAAATGTTGCTACAGTTCAGATACAATATTATAGAAATTATTCAGAAGATATAAGTTAATGTGAAGCCAATTGAGAGAGTTTCAACTTATTTGCCCTAACAGGAAAATTGTTGCATATTACGCTCATCTGCACTCATAACAAACACCTGTGGTAAATACTGTCGAGTGGCGGTAATATTTCGAAACTTTTTCAATAGACTTTCTCCATTTTTTTATAAATTTTATAATGGTAGCTGATGGGAGAAAAACAACCACTTTCCTGGCTAATGCTACGCAGAATATTGAATTACATCCTCCCGAAATCTATGCATGATTCGTATAAACGAGTACTGATGCAAATGTTTCCTTCATAAATGCTTTTGTCCCGAATCGATGCATTTATTTCAGGAGGATGCAATTCAATGTTCTGCGTTTCGTATAAACGAGTACTGATGCAAATGTTTCCTTCCTAAATGCTTTTGTCCCGAATCGATGCATTTATTTCAGGAGGATGCAATTCAATGTTCTGCGAGGCATTAGCCTGGAAAGTAGTTGTTTTTTCCCGTCTTCCACCATTGTTGTTCATTTTATGAACATTTGTGGAAATGACTTTCAGTTGTGTATTTATTTTTCCTTCATAATGGTTTAGTTTATTGTATGAATGAACTTCCCAACTCTCTAGAACAGCTGTCACTCAGATTATGTTATTCTGTAATCATTCAGTGACGCCCATAAAAAATATCGATGCAACTGAATACTTCTAGATGACTTAATTTTTTAATACAAAGAAGGATGGTAGTTACCGCTCAGACTGCCAGCAAATTGATCATCTGAGAACATATTTTTGAGCTAATTAGTAGTGCATGTGTAGAATATGAACTTGACTCAAGATTTTCGAAAAATGCTTTTGAATTTTTTGATAAATGATCATGTCATAACTACCGATTTGTTCAATCATATCATATTAATTCAAAACCATTATGTAATGCCTGAGCCAAATTTCTACTAAGCTGAATGTTTCTAAATGGTGTTTTAGAAATGTTTAATTGAAAGTTTAGGTAGGTAATGACTATTCCCAAGAAATACTGAATATTGACTGTGAATATTGTTTCATAACTGTGGGAATATTTAAGTTCTCACCAATATTCTGAACTAGTGAAATTTCACATTTTCTGAAAAAACAAAATCCGCCGCCACTATTAATATTGGCTGCTACGTCGAAATGATTCATGAGTATTACGAAAATGTCATCTTAAATGACATTTTAGGGGTGAATCGGTTTATGTTTCCACCCGGTATTCTCCTATTAGATATAACGTGTAATAATTAATAATCGAGAATATCTTGTCCTTCATACTAGTCGATTTTGTATCTGTTTCACTCATATTTTATTTATAATAATTATTCCAATTGTTATATTACAGCTGCGCAACATGTTTATTTAATGAATCCATTATGGATGTAATGAAATACAAATCGCATTATGAAGAAACGGCCACATTTAAATAGCGAATTCCATTGGTAAAACTGGTGCACACTCAGAGTATATATTTGCCACATGTCAAAAAGGAGGACAGATATACATCGAGTGCATTAAAACTCCACCAGTTCATGCCCAATGGAATTCGGTATAAGTAATCATGAACAGCAACTCACCCATTTTTTTTTCATCGTCACTAGATTCCTCGCTACTATCACAGCCCGATGGTAAATAATCGGAACTGTCTGCATGATCAATACTCTTCAATTCGTCCAGTGTTATTAATCTATTTGTCATGTCATCTTCTTTGTGAGCTGAAATGCCATCTACTTCATTACTATCATTATTATATAGATCTTCAAATTCGTGCAATTGCTTTGATGACCTTTTAGGTCTGTTAGCTCGGTTTTTCTTTGCAGCTGAACAAATAGATTCTTCATCATTGTCACCGTTATTTTCTACACTAAAACCGCCTTCTTCAGGCAACTTTTTTGTAGACTCGTTAGTGATATACCTTTTCGTTGAAGATTGTGTCTCAGTTTCACCAAGAGCAAAATTGAATACTTTGCTCATGGTAATTATATCATCCATTACTACCGGTAACCGGTAATATTCTCTGTGGATTTTGTCTGCATGACCTAAGAAATTCTGCAAACAAGATATTTCATTTTCAGGTAAATTAAGGCTCACAGATTTTGTGGCTACATGCTTTCTTAATAATGTTGCTCTTAAAGATTTAGGATTAGAAGCTTCACATTTTGTGGAATATAATCTAATCAAATCTGTAGCTTGTAAATGCCTGTACACAATGTTCACTTCCAATTGATCAACTTGGGGTAATGCAAAAAGGTATGGATTCTTTGGATGAATCTTTGCAGCATCTGTATGTTTTATCAATAGTTCAATACATTCATACATTTTACTATGCAATAAAACAGGAACACCCCTGGCCAGTTTTCCTCGTATTACAAAACGTACGTATTGATTCAGTGCTCGTTTGCCCTCTGGAGAAAGTTGTTGGAATGTTTCATTATTACTTGGATCGATTGCTCGAATGCTTTTTAAATCAGCCAGATGAATACGTTCTAATTCACCTGGTCTTCTACGATTGAAAATCAAAATCGATATGAGAGTAAATTTCGACAATTGATTCCAATTTTCTGCAAAAAAGGGTTTAGTCAGGAGTTGCTCAAAATAAATGTCACGATGTTTCAATACGTAGTTATTGAACAACTTAATATCGTCTGTGGTGGGTAGTACCACTGGTTTATGTCGTTTTATATCCAGCAAACTCTCAGTGGCTGTTTTATTGACTCTTGATGGAAGGCATGTTGTTAGTAAATGTAGTAGTTCTTTTCCTCGTTCTTTCTTCTCTTGCCATCTATTTTTGATGCATTCAGTTATATACAGATCTATCATAACTTTCATGATTGTTCCAATAGTGGTTGGAATGGTAGGTTTCAAATATGTTGCCTTATTCTCATCATATTGACCTAGCTTGTTTATACATGCTATCAACTTGTCAAAGTATCTAGGGTCTAATATACTTTCTACGTCATCGATGTCAGGATCATTTTCTTTCATTGTTAATAAAATCTTTGCTGTTAGCCTCAATTTATTTCTTATCATCGCATAATGATGCTGAGATCGATATTTCTCACAGAGTGCATCACCATAAATCAAAATCATTCGATCATAGCATATTGTCTCTTTTATGTACCCCTCACATAATTTGGGTAATATGAAATTTTTCATTACTACCCCGCAAACATATGGCAGACTTAATGCTAGTGCTTTAGCTCTGGAAGTGACATTATTTTCTAGCAATTTGCTGATATTAGTACACTTCTTATAATGTCTACTCAAAGCTCCTTTTGTCACTAATATTTTGCAGTTTACACAAGGTAAATAATTTTTGGGATCCATAATTTTTTTATGGAGCATTCTAGCAGGCACAACCTCTGTTTTATTATCCATAAAATGCTGGAAGTTGCCTTCTCTTCTGATACAATTAATAATTTCTTGCCTGCGAGGATGATCTGTAAGTAAGACACAAATGTTAATATCACAAGAAAAACAACTGAAAATTGTGATTATCCAAACCGCAACTATTATAGTAATCACTTATAAAATTCTCCAGCTTTTATGCAACAGCCGATATTGGGATAGACTCTTTGATTTCAATTTGGAGGGGGAGATATATCTATGATTGGTTCAGTTACGCTCATCTCCCTGACTAAAAGCTCTACTAATTTTCTTTTTAAACGTTTTTAATTTTTGAAATTCACGTAAATAGTAATTGAGATATGTGTAGAAATATACCTACTCAATAGTAAAATTTCTGACTGATATGGATGGAAAAATATACTAGCCATTGTTACCACACTCTCCTTTTTTCTGAAACTCAATTGTTTACTAGCCAAATATGGAGTTTTCGAGGAGCATTTCACTTATGTGGATTTTGTACACTAATTCGCATCAACTTCCAGATTGAATTCTCACAATTTCTCTCACTCACACAATTCTCCTTGAATTCCCACAATCCCTAATAAATTCCCGCAATTCCCAATAAATTTCCATTATTTGTATACCAAAATTCCCATCTGAAATTCCCCTCAGGATTGTTCTATAAAAAATTCGACGCAATATAATTTACGAACTGATCAGTATGTATCCATTATGTACAAGGTTTTAAAGAATATGAAGAATTATATTCTAAATACATGTTGTATGATTTTGGTACTATGTATGGGAAACTTACTCTTGGGAAGAGTCAAATATTCTTGTACGTCAGATTCCTGTGAATGTTTTTGTTGGAGATGTTGGGGTATTTTGACAATTTTTTTTTTGCAATATTTGCAAACATTTTTCTTTCGTCTTCGTGATGGTAAAACTGGTGTTCTGAAATGTGTAGATCATATATGTTCCAATATTGAATCTCAGCTATGTTAATGTGGAAAGTGGCATAACGATGGTACCTATTGATATAACTGATAATTTCGTGTATTATATTCATAATTCAAATAAATGATATTTTCAATATTCCTTCAAAGAGGCACATGTTTCCAAAATTGGAGCAATAAATTAAGTTGTTATGAGATCGTGAATTTTCTGAAAACTTTTTATTGCTCAAAAACAAGTTTTTCTTATGTCTCATATCAACACACAATTTTATTTATCACTCCAATTTAGGAGCATACAATTGAAAGTTGGTATCGTTTCCGGTTGATGAAAATGCAATTTAAAGTCATACATGATACCAATTTTCCAGATTCCATTTTTGTCTTTGAAAACAAAAACTTATATTGATGAACCATCCCTTTTGATACCGGGTGAAACATGATTCAAAAACAAATGTGAATGAGACAACAAGGTCAATAATTAGAAATTATTGCTGCATATACAGGGCGAACAGAATAAATCTAGAGTCGGGTGCATTTTTTCCTGAATCTATCTATCTACCTACCCCTTCAATATCATTGACTATATCTCGATCATATCAAAAGCATTAGTTTTTTTGTCGAAATAATGTCATCTGCAAATGCATACCGAAAAAAGCACTGTCGTTGCAATTATAAAATTCATGAGGAAATAATCAAAATATGTGATTTTGTGTGATTTTTCTGTGGAATTTTCATACCCTCAAATTATACAGGGTGGCTATAAATGATTTTTCAATTCGGAACATTTTGAAGCAAATTTTCTCGAGTTTTTCAAATAGAACACCCCCATATATTTTTTTCCATGTGATATAAAATTAAAACACGAATATCTTTCGTCTTGACATTCATGTTGATATTCGTAATTATTTCTGAATTATTGAACTTGGAAAATTGTTGCGGAGCGAAAAAAAAATAGCGATGAAATAGAATTCTTAGCAAATTGAAAGATTGTTGAATCTTTGGGCGGGAAGGTAATGAATTGAAACTATATCATAAAAAAATTGAGGTGTATAGCACTAAGTGACTTACAGACTGGTCGATACTGAGCTATTGGTCGGCTGGGAGCAGCTAGTGGTGCAAAGGGCCCTTTTGCTGAAGCTTATAGGTAGTCCCAAGTTGGGGCTTTGGAGATGCCGGTTTCCACGTGAGTTCCACTTTGCAGTGAATTTGTCTTGACCAGGTACACAATACAATACTCAAATTTAACGATTAACTGCGGAAGACTGAATGTTGGGAACAAAGGTAAAAATGTTCCTATAGTTTTATGGTATTTAAGGAAAAATGATCAGAATATGACCACGCCGCGTTCTAGATAAGATCCTTGACGAAAAATGCGCTGAAGCACCTATTGAGCTTGCGTAGGTCATGTGACAACCTGACAGCTATGTATGATCTCTTGGTGCTATACTTTGCGCGCGAATAATTTGAATCGTTTCACAAATTCAAGAAATATTACTGGTTCCGCAACAAAAATTATAGGCTAGCCAATTTATTTAATAAACGTTTTCATCTGTTAGGAAAAAACCAAGAGTTCATTTAGTAATTCAATAACCTCAGATTTGGATCGAATGAATTGATACCAAAATCGAAAACAAGATGCAGGAAATTTCCATTCCTCAAATATCCAATAAATTCATAACACATTGAAAAAAAAACAAGGATAATAATTCACAAGTGAAATTTTGAGATGGAAGTGCGTATAACAAACCAAATAACTTATGATAGGTGCTCCCCATGTTGCCCATCGAGATTGACACATATCTCTATGCGCCGTCGAAAAGAGTCTCCTCTATGCTTATAAAATTAGAGGATCTAGCAGGCCCTTTAGTGAGTCTGCTTCGCCCAATCCACCGCAGTGAGTAGATTTTAAGTGTTGCCTTACTGCATTCAAATAATGTGAAGCACCATCCTGCTGAAACCACATTCTATTGCTTTCTGGAAGATTTACTAATAATTGCGGCAGATAGTTATTTGAGAAGTTTGAATAACCAGTTATGAATGTGTATAAATAATTAAAATGAACAGCCTATAATTTTCAAAGTTCAGTAATTCAAATATGGTTACGAATATCAATATGGATGTCGAGACAAAAGATGTTCGTGTTTCAATTTTGTATCACATGGCAAAAAAATATATGAGGTGTTCCACTTGAAAAAATCGAAAAAAAAAATACTTCAAAAAGTTTCGAATTGAAAAATAATTTACCTGTATAATTTGAGGGCATGAAAATCCATCAGAAATATCACGCATATGTCCATTAAATGATATGATTATTTTTTCTTAAATCTCATGATTGCGACGACAGTGATTTTTTTCAGTATGCATCTGCGATGACATCATTTCCACGAAAACATTCATAACTTTGATATGATCGAGATATAGTCGATGATATTGAACTGGTGGATGGAGGTCACAGAAATGCTTCAAGCAATGTGCTAATATAAACGTCATTCCATTTCAAAAAAATTTCCCCGAAGCGTATAATTTTTTTTTCGGTGGGCCCTGTATATGCGGCAATAATTTCTAGTTATGGACCTTGTCTCATTCACATTCGTTTGAACAAATCGAGCTCTAACACACTATTGGCTCACCCTGTATATAAGTTTACCAACATTACTCACCTACTTTTAGGGCTAATGGCAATTATATTTTCATTATCCTTATTATCCATATTCAAAGTACTGGATCTTCCTTGTGGCCTGAAGAAAAAAATAAAGAATATCAGACGTTTGATATGATGAATTCGCCAATTTTGATATACAAGGTGTTCAATCAAGATCGAAAAAATGCTAATGGTATAAATGTCTACTCTAATATTTCCGGTTTTCACTTATCATCTTATTTTTAAGTTGAGTTCTTGAACCGGGTGTAACAGGATCATGTTACAACCCCTTTTTTCCTTTAGTTTTAGAGATGGGTGATTGCAATTTTGAATGACCCATCAACTTGATAAACGTCACGTTTTGACATGAAACATACATCCGTGCACGTGGTGGACATTATTTGCTCGAGGCGCTCCGACTAACTTTGCATAGACTATTATACTCTGATAAAAAAATATTTCAAAATAATTGTATTCATACAAAAATATTGTATTAACAATAAAGCAAGGTGCGATCCTAATCAATAAGGGTGAGTCAGAATAAGACCGACAAACTTCGCATACGGATTTCTTACTGCATTTTGAAATGAAAAGTTCCTTTCAACGTATGTCCTAAAATGCATTCTCTCTGAGATACAGGGTGTCAAAAATACGAAAAAAATTGAGATTCATATTAATTTCTTCGGAACCCCTGTAGGGAAAGAATTCAAACTTGGTATACTATTCCAGAATAATCAAGGTAATCACTTGGAGTTTTTCGTTTTGAATTTTGTTAACCAGTGGCATAGTTACGGTCATATGTCGCCACATTTTCTTCCATATTTTTTCCTATATAGATGAAATGTCATATTGGTTCATGACATCAGTTAGGCTTATTGATACTCAACCAAAAAGTAATGTCATTCCACATGCCCAAATGTAGAGGTTCCTGAGATATTTGCGAAAAACTGTAGAAATGTCTTGAGAAATATCGATATGTATTCAAGAAAAAAAAATGGTAATGCTACATTTTTTCACATATTCAACTAGTATCTCAAACAGGTTGTACTCTCAGACATAACCCAATTTGAACTGTTCACCTTGAAATAACATATGGAATAAAAAGTAAATTTTTCTGACACCCGTACTATATTATCAATGTTTTCAACATCCAAAAATATTCAGGAGGTTAAGAAATTTATTGATGTTTCGTTAAAGATCAGCGTTTTGCGATTATTTTACGCAGCAAATTGGGTCTCTACTCAAAATTACCTCAAGGCATATCTTTAGTTTTTTGCAAATATTTCAGGAACCTCTACATTTACGCATGTGGAATGTCATTACTTTTTGGTTAGGTATCGATAAGCTTAACTGATGTCATATATACCAATTTGAAAATCCGTCCATATAAGATCGTTTATCTAAGAAAAAATATGAAGGAAAATATGGCGATATGCGATCGTAACTACACCACTGGTTAATGAAATTCAAAAATAAAAACTCCCAAGTAATTACATTGATTGATCTGGAATAGTATACCATGTTTCATTTTTTTTTCTACAGGGGTTCCGCAGAAATTGATACAAACCCTGATTTTTTTAGTAACTTTGACACCCTGTATCTCAGGAATTATACATTTTAGGATATACGTTGATAGAAATTTTTAACCTCAAAATGAGGTGAGGGAACCGTGTACGAAGTTTGTCGGTCGTATTCTATAATAAAATTGTGTGGCTTGAGCCTAAAATTATGAGATACCTATCATGTTGAAATTCGTGAGTGGCTTTGCTAGCAACTTTAGTACGATTATTTCTTGTATTCAACATCCTACATATTATTCCTTATTTGGAAATGAGTATGGAAAGTTTATTTATTATTTCTATTCAACAATGTTTAAGAATTTTCCCTATACCTGTCACATACTGTATCAAAGCTATTCACATTTTATGTTAACTTTATTAAATGATCTTACCAATTCAAGTTGCCAGAAGTACAAGTAGCCTCATTATTTTTCACAATAGCAGTATCAATCTGACCATTAGACATAGTGATGGGCCTAAGGTAACCTGTGCTCTCATCCAATTCATGTAATTCAGTTAAAGACCTGGAAAGAAATCCATATAGGTATAGTTCGGTTTGTGAAAGAAGACTGCTCTGTGCAGTCCATCTGAAATGACTTGAGACGTTCAATATTAGGGATAATCTTATTCCGAAAAGTAAAGAGGGGCTGACTGCACTGTCAATGATTACTGTAGTTTCTGGCCAGCCCTTGGGATGTTAAACTTCAAGGATTTTTTTAAATGAGTATAGTCGGACTTCCTTCAGGAGCCAGGCTACACCTCGAATGGGAACACAGTTACCTAGTTTCAATTAAAGTAATCAAAAATATTCATAAATTACTTTTTTCATTTGACTCAGCTGTTACTTGATGGAAAACAATAGTAAATTGTAAAAGTTCATGAGAATTTTGTAGAAATCTTATCCTTTGTAAAGTTGAACAATTAATTCATGAAATGAGCTCTGTTAGTTTCATACCTAATATCATATTCCATAGTTGATATTTATGGGTACCCATAATCAAAAAAATTCAAATCACTTTTCTGAAATTGAATTTTGAATATACAATAAATAGGCTACAAAATGAAATTGCTAGAGGTGTATATTATTAATATCAATACAATCAATACAAGTATCAATTTTACCATGAGACACAGGGATGAGGCTAAAATAAAATATCTTCTCATCAAATTCATGCAATTTAGTTCAAGATTCAAAAATCCTCATTGTTTAAATGGCGACTCATTATTCTATAGTATACTTTCTACTTCAAATTAAAACAATTAGAAACATTTGACGAAAATTTGTTATTCAATAATTTAAAAAAGAATATTCTAACTACTATATGTTTATACTTGAATCAAATAGAAGATAGGGCTTACCAATTGGACTCATCATTTTCATGAATACCATCAATAACCTGATCCAAAACCTGACTAATAGACAAGTTGCTAGAGGTCCAAATGGCTTCATTATTTACATCAATATGATCATTTGACATACTTAAAGACATAGTATTCTCATGTAGTTCATGCATTTCAGCTACAGACCTAAAAAAAACTCATTCTTCAAATGAAAACTCAATTATCCAGTTCTTCCAATAAAAACATTCAGAAATATTCAATTATAAAATGAGTGTAATAAGTTTACATATATAAAACTGACACAGTCGTTTTGGCACAATCAAATGAAAATCATCTAGTATTTGATAACTATTTATCAACTATTTTTCAACACCAATCCGATTTTTTAACTCAAGTGGATAGCGAAAAAATTGTGTAATGCCAGCTTAACCTCAAGCTAGCACAATGGTTCAACAACTTTCCACCCAAATAAGTTATGGAGATGATTCAAAAGCTCCAATCTTCAACTTTTTGAAAACTTTCGAATGGTGTATGGTTTATTTAAATTTTAAAAAGTTTCAATGTTTTACAAGTGTTAAATATGCATTCAATACCTAAAATGCATGTAAATTTTCTTTTGTAATTCTCAATCATATCCTTTTAGCAATTGTTTTCATGGATCTACTATTTGATAACTCCAGCACAATCATTTGAAATCGGAAAAATCTGAATCCAGGTGATATATTTTTCAAAAATAGTACAGTTGTGATAGAAAAGTTATTATGAGGAAAGAATGACAATATGATGACTGCATAGTGTTCACATGGATCTACTATTCAATAACTCCAGCAAAATTAGTTGAAATCGAATAATGTGATATTTTTCTAAAATAGTACAGTTGTGATGGAAAATATTGGAGAGAAAATTTATTGTAAGGACAGAAAATGGTCATATTCAACTTCAACTGATTGTGCTGGAGGTATCAAATAGTAGATTCATGAACACACTCTGTGAGTCATCATATTGCCATTATAATAATATCTCTTTCGAATATTTCCCATCACATGTGCTATTTTTGAGAAATATATCATCTGAATTTACATTCTATCAATTTCATCTAATTGTGCTGGAGTTATTAAATATTAAATCCATGAAAACACTCAGGATTCATCATATTGCCATTTTCTGTCCAAAAAATGTCTCTTCGAATATTTCCTATATTTCTATTCCAACTGTACCATTTTCAAGAAATATATAATCTGAATTCACATCCTACTATTAAACATTTTTTATATGTTGCTAAAAGGATGAAATTCAGAATTACAAGAAACAATTTACATGCATTTTAGGTATTGAATGCATATTTGACCCTTGTAAAACATTTAAATTTGTTTCAATTTAAATAATCCATACACCATTCCAAAAGTTTTTGAAAAGTTGAAGATTTGAGCTTTTGAATCATCTCCACTAATTCGGGTGGATAGTTATGGAAGGGTTGTGCTAGCTTGAAAATAAGCTGGAACAACACCATTTTTTCGCTAACCACCTGAGCTAAAAATAAAACTCAATTGGTATTAAAAAACAGTTCATAAATAGTTATTGAATAGGTACTAGATGATTTTTATTTGATTGTGCCGAAATGGTTGTGTTTTATATACCTAATAAGTTTCCTATTGATGATCACAATCTAATAATATCTCCCAGAATTGGTTAAAGTTAAAGATACTTGATTCGAACAGAATATAAATCTTACCAATCATTACTAATGGGCTCTTTATTTTCGACAGAGGTATCTAGAAATAATCTCTTACAAATAGACTTATTATTGTCTAGTTTAATGGGTGTTCTATTTATTTGGGAAAATTGCATTGTATTCCCATTGTCCACAATACAATTGGTTTCATCTGTCTTTTTTTCTGGTTCAGTTTCTAGATCCTGGAAAGCAACACTTAGGTTTTTGGGACTTTTCGTTAAATCAGACTGTCTTGGGGTACTGATGATTTCATCATGAACAGATGACATCCTCTTTTCATTTATTTCAAGTGGCCCTAGGAGCTGTACATCTGAAATTATCACTATCTTGAGAGGAGCCACATTAGGCCACACTTCTTTATTCAGTAAGACAACAAAGCTTCTAGTATTATTTTGAATACATATGTTATTTAATAGAGTGTAGTCACTATGTTTTCCTACAACTCTGACTTCAATATAATCTTTTACTCCTGGCAGATCTATGAATCGATTATCAATTATATATTGCCCCTTCACAACCATTTGTATGCCTGACATGAACTGAACTAATGTATAGGCCATTTCCTAGCTGATTTGATTACACTCCTAAAAAGAAATTCAAAATTTATAATAATTAATCTACCTCCTGAAGTTCCTGGAGTTCTGAATAATTCCAATTGGACTGAGTACTAGATCAGATGAAATTCCATAAAGTTTACAGTGTGCACTTGAAACAACCTGTACATTACATATTGCTGTGGTTGAAAAATAATTTGTGGATAGTGTATAGAGGTAGGTACCTATCTAATTACAGTGAATAGATATTATGGAACCACCTCGGAAACCTCTAGGTTTCTAGGTGGTATATGGTTTGTACTGAGAATTAGAACCTATACTGTTTTTAGAAATGAATTGGTGATAACTGGACAGTGGTACATACAAACTACATTTTTGGAAAAAGTACTTGGATTGTTCACAAGGGATTAGGCGGGATTGAAGGTAGCTGATTTCTTTCCATAAGTTAATACCTAACTAATGTACTAGGCTAGCTACCGAACGAAAACGTCACAAAAATCACAGAAAATCGAGAAGGAAACGACTATAATATACCTAGGTACTCAGGTATCTACTTACCGTTATAGTAGGTGTACTTTTGTACATACACACATGCACTCATGATTCCTGAGAACTGGGAAACAGACTTTGAAGAACTAAGCACCACATTACCACATTTCACCTTAATGGAATTTGTAATCGTAACCGGGATTATGATTATGCAAAAACAAAAAATTAACATCTCTTGCATCTTTGAAAATCTGCTCAAAGCCTATTTCCCACTTTCCACGAAGTACTAACGAACGCCACCAAAGCGCATGAGCACAGATTACAAGACACGTCACGACGCTGCCCTTCGTTTACAGTGTTGTCAGATCCAGCAGGTACCTATATGGCTTCATTTAGGTTCTTTGGTTTATTCTATTTAATTTTTTTGTGATACCTATCAGTAGGTAGGTATATGTATATATGTAGATCGACATTATTATATGAATTATTTTATCGTTGTTCGATGTTAGTTTAAGTCGAAAAAAATCATAGGCGGATACATACTCGACCTTTCTGAAGACGTATATATACAGGGTGATCAAGTGTTGACTGTCAATGATAATCGACTTCTCTTCAATATAAATCAAGAAATCAATCATAATCAATAATATTCAGAATTTGATGAGAATTTCTCCAGAGATTTTTGTGATTCAGAGTGGTTGTTTGTTGATCATATTATTTAATAATATTTGAAATATTATTCCTTTTACGGTATGTATATAAACATACCTAAAATGGAGAAATGTACTGAAATCTGGTCAGTGGTGTACCTACTGATGAGAATAAGTTCTATCGATTTTGTTAAATGTACGCAGGGTCCCACCGATTTGACAGGGACAGTATTTATTTCCTAAACAGTAAGAGATAGAAAGTTGATTGTATTAGACAAGAGTTGCGTGATTTGAACCTCTTCTATATGACGTTTTGTAATGTGGAAAAACGTCAGTCATCCTGGAATATTTCTGAACTGAAAATCACTGATTTCGTTTTTATTTATTTTCTTGATTAATATCAGAGGAAGGAATTTTAAATTTTGAGTAATCATCAAGTATTCAATCATGACAATAAAGAAGTTGGGATTGTCAGAAATATTGTATCTTTATTATTTTCAGAGATTTATCATGCAACTTTTGATTTTTTTACGAGCGCCATATTTGTTTTTTATATCAATTGAATAGAGCTCAAATTCCCTCCACAGCCATGTTTAAATTATTGACATTTCCACATGGAACAGTGCCAAAGAACAGTAAAAACATTCTCAAATGTGGTAGGCCATGATAATTAGGAAACAGAACATCAGTCGTCATGTCTACAACGCTACATTATTATGCAAAAAGGAAAATGCACAAAAAACGAAAGATACAAATTTTTCGTTAAATAATAAAGATACGTTTACCTAAAATTGATATGCTTCAAAACTCATATATCTGAAGATTTCTACGTTTCTAAAATGAATTCTGATATCAAATTCAATGTTTGAGAATGAGTAAATCCATCAACAAACCCATAAAATATTGAAAACGAATCAATGAATATTGATAAAAAGTTAATTTTATCATAAAAATATAACTAAACTAAAACTCATATGTCAAGACTGAGTCTAAAGACTAAATGAAAACCTTCAATAATTCAGTTATAGGTAATAGTATTTTCATTATTTAACGAAAATTTTGTATTAGTTTTTCTGTGCAATTTTGTCATTTTTGCATAATAATGTAGCGTATTCTTCATGGCTATGAAAAAGTATTGATACAGTAGTCATGGCGACTGATATTTCGTTTTTTTATTATCATCATCATTTGATTTGAGTTTATTTATTCATTTAGAGTGTCTACTTAAAGCTAGGATACTCTGTATATTCACACAAAGTGGGTAATAACAATGTGAACTGACCAAGAAAAATTAATAGTTTTACATGATAGGTAGGTATTTCTGAATCATTCCGGCAACGCCGCAGCGGGCATTAGAACATATCATTCTGCATCCGCCGTAGATGAGGCGGGAAGAAATGTGATTGGTAAAAACAATCGCTTCTAGAAGCGTCGTGTTTGAGTAAGAAGAATTCAAACAACCATAACTTTCGGTATTGACGCATTTTTAGACCAATAATAACGATTCTAGCAAAGGCGATCTATTCGAATCTCTGTGTCCTTCCTAATATTCCTAATTAACATAATCATGATATCAATTTCTGACTAAACTGATATATTTCCCGCAGCTATTAGCTGCACGAGCAAATACAACAAAAATCTTCAATTTCATAATTGTTCTCTCGTCATAATACGCATCACGCAAGTGACAGTCAAAGAGATGTCTAATAAATAATGAAAAGCAAAAAAATCGTGTTGCTATCAATAATAAAAAAGTTTTCCATTTTTTTTATCTCTTGTAACGCACGAAAGGGAATCTATATGATGTTCGAAGAACATCGTGCGTATCTACTTTTTCAGACAAGCAATTTATCAGAACACTTCAGATTTTCTATTGAATATCCTTCCTCTACGGGTTCGAACTTCCCAAATTTTTACAGAATTTTAAATTAATAATCAGGATATTACATTTTTACACAAAACTCTTTCTATAATTCAAATTAGAACACTACCAACTTATTTCGAAAAATGTCAATTTTTTATTACATGTCCTTCCTCTACGAATTTGAATTATAATCTTCTAAACTTTTCTCAGAATTTCGAACCAGAAATTGAAAAATGTAAAATGTTATTATTAATGATGTTTTTTATTATGTTTCACAATTATTTTAAGATCGATTTATATGGAGAACTTTTTTATTATCAACTTTAGGAAAAAAAGTAATTCGACATAAAAAGTTCTGCAAGGTCTAAAACCGAGGACGCAGATATCAGATATCAAATTTTTCAGTCGTATACGGAGTATATAGAAAAATATGAATCTTGCTTGAAATGATAAAACCTGATTTTCATCGTAGATAGATGTTTTATCAGATATTTGAAAGTATTTTCTAATTTTTGTCAACTTTTTTCTTTGAAAATTTCCGATATTGTCGAAGATAAAGGTACTTTACTCTTGAGCAAAATCAATATGTTTTGACATACTTCATCTACGACTGAAAAAATATGATATATAATATTCGCATGTTCGAAAATCAGCCTTGCAAAACTTTTTATAAAGAATAACTTTTTTCCTTAAATCAACGATAAAAAAGTTTTCCATGTGTTGCAACAATTTTTCAGACAATCAATTTATCAGAACACTATTGTAATTTCGAGAATCTTCAGATTTTTTATTGATCATTCTTTCTCTACGAGCCGAAACTAGTCTTCCTGATTTTTTTCTGAATTTTAAATCAAAAATCGAAATATTACATTTTCACACTTCACTTTCTATAATTCAAATTGAAACACTACAGTTGTTTCGAGAACTTTCGGATTTTTCATAACATATTCGTTCTCTAAGAATTCGAATTGGTATTCGAAAATTTTTTCAGAATTTTAAACCAGGAATTGAAATATTTTATTTCAAATGAGGTTTTATTGTTATTCACAATCATTTCAAGATCGATTTATATGGGAAACTTTCTCTTTATCAACTTGAGGTAAAAGAGTATTTCTTCATAAAAAGTTCTGCAAGGACTAGAACCGAGTATGCAAATATCAAATGTTTTCAAGTTGTGTACGTGGTATATAAAAAATATGAATTCTGCTCAAAATGATGAAACCTGATTTTCATAGTAGATAGATGTTAACAGATATTAGGACGTAGTTTCTAATTTAGGTGAACTTTTCTAAATAATGATTTTCGATATTGTCGAAAATAAAGGTACTTTATTCTCGAGTTAAATTAATGTTTTGTCATACCTCGTATACGATTAAAAAAATATGATATCTAATATTCGCATTTTCTTTTCTTTTCTCAGAACTTTTCATGAGGAATAATTTTTTCCCAAAATCAATAATAAAAAAGTTTTCCATTTGTTGCCAAATTTTTCGGACAAGCAATTAATTAGATCACCATTGTAAATTCGATAATCTTCAGATTTTCTTCTGAATATTCTTCCTCTACGGGTGAAAACTAGTCTTCCTGAATTTTTTCATAATTTCAAACCGAAACTCATATTGAATTTTTATACTTCACTTTCTATAATTCAAATTAGAACACTATCAAGTTATTTCGTGAATTTCGGATTCTTCATCAAATATCTTTTCCTACGAAGTCGAATCAATCTTCTGAATTTTTTTCAGAATTTCCAACCAGGAATTTAGTTCTTAAGAGGTTTCAGAACGGAAATATGTAATCGAAAATCCGAATTTTTTTCTCAATAATTTATTGGTGTATCAATGAATTTAGATAAATGAATTGCTGTGTTTAAAGCATTTTGATCGATAATATCTCGAGCTATAGGTCCTAGCGAACTGTAAGAAGTCTCAATCGATTCAGGAAGGTCTCTTTCACTAGGAAAAAAAATTCGCGAAATGTTTTGCGTTTTTCCGAGAATCATTGGTATTGGAAATTCGTTAAATCGTCTCTTGAAGCTTTCTCAGTCTTAAGGTTATAAAATTCAGAAAAAAATTAGAAAGGCTGATTCGAAACTCAAGATCCAAAAATGTGTTATCGATTATCTAGATTTTCCCACGATAACATATTGGTGTATCAATAAATTTAGGAAAGTGAATCGCTGTTTTTTCGCGCATTTTGGTTCATGATACTTCAAAAACTAGAGGTCCTAGCGACCTGCTCCAGGTCTTGAACGATTCACGACAGTCTGTTTTACCAGGAAAATATATAGTAGAGATTCCTCGCATATTTTCAGGAATAAATATTAGCATCGGAACGTCGTTGTATTGTCTCTCGAAGCTTTCTCGTTTTTTTTCTTAAGTTCGAAAATTGAATTTTCTTGGCTTAAAATTCTTTTAAAATTCATTAAGACTGATTCGAAACTTCAGAACAAAAATATGTAATCAAATATCCGAATTTTTTCACAATAATTAATAGATGTATCAATGAATTTAGGAAAGTGAGTGGCTGTTTTTAGCGCATTTTGATCGATAATATCTCAACAACTATAGTTCCTAGCGACCTGTTCTGTTCTCTTCGATTCAGGACGGTCTGTTTTTACTAGGAAAAGAGATCTCTTGCGATATTTCTAGCACTTTTCCGATAATAATTGGCATCGGAAAGTCGTTGTATCGTCTCTCGAAGCTCAAATATGACAATTTTCAATTCTTGGTTCGAAATTCTGAAAAAAAATAGGATTGACTTGAAACTTTGGAAGGAAAATATTTAATCGAATACACGAATTTTCTCAAAAGGGTAATTCCTATATAGGTGTCAACGGTATTCAATAAAAAAGCCATGGTTTCCAGAGTTCTGAAGGTATGATATTAAAACTTGGTAGTAGTGCTGGATTCAAGAATTGTAGAATTTTCCGATATTTCATACTCTCCCATCACTTCTGTTGTCACGAAAAACGCCTCCAATTCTCGAATCTCACACCTCTGCTGAATTTGATTCTCATACCTTCGGAATTCTGGAAACCATAACTTGTCTAATGAATTCGTTGGCACCCGGTATATACAGGGTGAGACAGAATAAAACCGACAAACTTCGTATACGTATTCCTAATCTCTGTTTGAGTAGGAAAGTTCCTATCAATGTATATTCTAAAATGCATGTAAAAAACATTATTTTTAGCTAACAAGGTTTGTGAAATTCTTTTATATCGTCATATTTTTGACTAATTGCCAGAATTTATCATTTCACTTCCAACCTACACTTGTTGCCATCTAGTAGTCAGAGGCCAATTTAGTTTCATGTCTGGATAATAATACCCAATCGTGAGCATATGTTCAATAAATTCATTCGGGTATTCTCGTAAGGCTTCAATCATCCATGACAAACAAGTCTTACAATTGGTGCTTAGCTCCAATGATCCGAAATGAGCTGTAATGGTATGAATTCTTGTGAAAAAGCAGCTCCAATGAACATGCAATATGTATATATATACATATATATATATATATATTCAATTAATATTAGTAGCTGTATAAATCAATAGTTTAGGTATAGGTTTTGTGGGGATGCAGCTGATGTGGGACTCAAAAGAAAACTCTTTTTACTTTTGAGAAAGCTTTCGGAATTTATTTAATTCCTTCGTCAGTCTCTCTAAAATGGAATGCACAATTATAATATTCAGAAGAAATGGGTATTAAAAATTACTTACAGTATATGAGGTTGTAGAATTGCAAATCAGAATAATATGTAGTATAAAATTGTAAAAAATGCATAAATTGATGGATATAAAACTAATATAACTTTGTCAAAGTGACAATATGTAACATGAAAAAATACATGGGGTTGAAAAATTAGATAGGTAAAAGGTTGATCAAGATGGAATTGAATTTATGGATATATTGTGTCTATCATGCCTTTTATTCTCTATTTCTAGAATATTTGAATAAATTACATTTAAATTTTGAATATCTGTTTTTTTATTCATTGAGCATTTTTCATTTTTTATATAAATCATTTCTAAGAAACATCTCGATATTAGTATCAGAGAAAAATACTTTCAAGAGATGTTTCTTAGAAATGATTTATATAAAAAATGAAAAATGCTCAATGAATAAAAAAACAGATATTCAAAATTTAAATGTAATTTATTCAAATATTCTAGAAATAGAGAATAAAAGGCATGATAGACACAATATATCCATAAATTCAATTCCATCTTGATCAACCTTTTACCTATCTAATTTTTCAACCCCATGTATTTTTTCATGTTACATATTGTCACTTTGACAAAGTTATATTAGTTTTATATCCATCAATTTATGCATTTTTTACAATTTTATACTACATATTATTCTGATTTGCAATTCTACAACCTCATATACTGTAAGTAATTTTTAATACCCATTTCTTCTGAATATTATAATTGTGCATTCCATTTTAGAGAGACTGACGAAGGAATTAAATAAATTCCGAAAGCTTTCTCAAAAGTAAAAAGAGTTTTCTTTTGAGTCCCACATCAGCTGCATCCCCACAAAACCTATACCTAATCTATATATATATATATATATATATATATATATATATATATATATATATATATATATATATATATATATATATATATATACCCACATACATACATGCACATACACATGCACATATATATATGGAAGAAAGAGAAGAAACATACACAAAATATATTATAAGAATGCTTAGAAGCGAAGATCACCTGATAGGGGTATTTTCTTCAGTTGAAGTTTGAAGTTAGACGTATTACCAGTTTTTTGAGTGCATCGAAAAGCCTGTTATATTTCCGAGTTATCGTGAATGAAAAAGACGATTGATATTGTACTGTATTGTGCAGGGGTGGAGTAAGTAAAGACTTAAAGCGTGTATTCAGGTTTCTGTGTGGTTATAATTTTGTGAAATAATGTGCATGAGTGAAGAATTCGCCTGTTTTCAACATTGAGCCAGCCTAGCTCTTTCAGAGGTCCGGAAATATGATCACGTCTACTCAGGCCACAGATGAGACGCACGCAAGAGTTTTGAATGAGTTGAAGACGCTGGAGATCTCTTTTAGTTATGGTGGGTCCGTAGATGATGTCCGCATAATTTAAGTGAGAGAGAACTAGAGACTCACATAAAGTTATTTTACTACGTTTGTCTAAGACTTTTCTGTTGGCATAAATCAATTTCAAATTACAAAAAGCGCGCCTGATGATCATATTGACATGTCTGGTGTAGTTTAGCGACGTATCAAGTATAATCCCAAGGTTCTTTGAACTTTCAGACAGGAAGTATACAATCCTTGATTTTGATGATAAAGGAATCCGAACAACGAGCACGGGCTTCTTCTTTACCAAATAACATGGCAACTGATTTCGTAGGGTTAATGGACAGGCAATATTTTTCTGATATCGATATAATGGACTCAAGGTCTGACAATGCTGAACTGAACTTGCTTATGGAATTCGTGTGTATATGAGATAAAAAGTACGGGACCTAAAATTGATCCTTGGGGCACTCCATTCTCCACAACAAGAAATTCAGAGCAGCGCTGATATAATAGTACTGCTTGCATACGATTGAACAAGTAAGCTTGTAGTAAAGCAACGGCTCCTTCAGAGCATCCAATATAATGAAGAATAGGTAATAATAGTTGGTGTTTAATTCGGTCGAAGGCTTTTGTATAATCCAGCATAACGAGGGCAGTCAAACGTTTGTTGTCCGTAGCACACAATATGTCATCTTTAACTTTGAGGAGTGCCGTTATGCAGCTGTGCTGAGATCTAAAACCAGACTGAGACCAAGGTATTATAATATTTTCTTCTAAATGACGCTGCACCTGACAGAAAATTATTCTTTCAGAGGCCTTAGAGAGCGTGCATATTTCCAGAAGAAACTTACAAAGCTCAGGAAGCTGTAAAAATCAAACTGCCATGTAACTGTGAATTCAAAATGGAAAATGAAAAAATCATCCCAAAAAGATTCCCATGTCCCGATACTAACTCACCCACCGCCTCATTATTACACATAATCCCAGCTGCATGATCAAATTCAAGATCATTCATATTGAACCCAAACATCCAAGCAAATCTCCCTCAATTCAGAAATTTTTCAGAATGTTTGAATCCAAATTGGACACTCACAGTACCACATTTGAATCTAAGTTCAACTGTTGACACTGTGAAAGAAATTCTGGAAATCTTGAAGAAGATGATAACGTGTCATATTCTGATAATTACGGAACTCATGGAAACTCCTTGTTCTTTTTATGGAACATCATTCTATCTGTAGGTTTAGCATATGTTTTATTCAATAGTAGGCCAAATTCAGCAATATTTCGTGGCTTAGCTGGCCAAGTTCGTGCGGAAACACTTGTTTCCACAGAACATACTTTATTTTTCTGGGCTATGTGCACAACATTTGCAATATTCATTTCATCCATTCTGATTAGAATATTTCTGAACTGGTATCACCATATACGTTCTGAGAAATGAGAGTCATTTGAAATGAATAGTAAAGAGGCGTATAGTAAAGATACCCGAAAAACAAATCAATACATTCTAGAAATGAACGAACCTCTATCGTCTTTCTCGGCAGGGCAACGTATAGATTGCACATTACATGTCATAGATGATTGAGATGAATAATGAATCGTAGAAAACACAGCTGTATAAACATAATGAATTAAATGATAATTAAGGCATGCATGTTATATGAATATTCCCATCATATACCAGGAATACTTGTGCAAGTACCATCTCAGGAGTTTCACATTACTGATGACTCCAAGGCTAAGTAGTAACCGAAGACACACACGTGTCTGCTGACTTGACATCCTCAGAACTCAGATGCTACATCGTTGCACTGCGAAGAATCAGTTCTACTCAAACCAAGCTCTCGTCAACATCTAATTTTCCATTGTATTAATTCCATTCAAATTGTAGCTCATTCAAATAAATTGTTTTTAAAAAGTCTTTAGTTCTTCAAGTGATTTAACAAATTGGCGCAGTCGATAGGATTCCTTCACATCCACGGAACAAGGACAGCCTAATCGAGGGTGTTGGATTCTAATCCCTCAAAGGAAGAAACCTACAACCACCCAGAATAGCGACCCACTTGAAAAATCAATCTCAAGAAGCAATCATCTCGGAAGGACGGTCTCTTCGACAGCCGAAGAACACGCGCATGCTAACTTCGCTGGAGCAACGCTTGTGAAGCCAGATTTCATCCTCCAAATGAGAACAATCTACTGGTAAGAACTCAAACGAATCATCTCGCTATTTTCATAATTCCTATTTTTTTGTATTTCACCAATTCTATTGTCGATTCAATATTTTCCAATAAATCATGCCTGACTCACCTCCACCAACACCTACCCATCAAGACGAAGTCGAACCGTACAAGTTGAACGACATTTTCTGTATAGTACCGGAATATGACGGTGGTCAAATATTTCTTACAACCTTTCTAAATGCGTGTAATACTCCTCACCGCATGGCGGTTGGCGACCAAAAGTTACTGACAGTTCTCCATATTGAAAATAAATTGAGAGGAAAAGCAGCCGAATTGATTAGCTCATGAAATACCCAGACATGGGAAGAAATAAGATCACTATAAAATCAATATTTTGGTGACAGTCGTGATTTAGCTTCCTTGATACAAGATCTCCAGCGTATCCATCAGTTACCTGAAGAATCGCCTCTAGTTTTTATAAATAGACTACAGACGCACAACGCTGAAATGCACGCTTCAATTATCAAACAACTGCTATCCATAAAAGAGAAACAGTCACAATCAAAATTAATTGAATCTATGATTATGAATACTTTGCTCGCAGGACTCGATCCAGAAACAGGACGAATTGTTAGAGCTGGAAACCCTATTGATTTATTCACAGTCACTCTCAGAGTGAAACGTGAACTTCAGTTGAGCTATTTCCAAACTCAAAAACTCCCTTATTGGCCAAATACACAAAATCCAAATCCAAATCAGAACGTTAGAAATGTGACTCCACAAAAAGTATGCACTTACTGTATGCGCCAAGGTCATACAATAAACGAATGTAGGTAACGCCAACAACAATACTCTCCCCAAACTTTCGGTCCTAGACCTAATTTTCAACCTAATTTCCGACCAAACTCCCAGCCTAATTTCAAACAGAATTTCAGGCCAAACTATCCCCAGAGACTACCACAATTCCAAAATCAAAATAATTCCCAGTCAAGGCCGTCAATTATTAGACTGAACCCAAATTTCAACCAACAAAGACCCTCAACCATTCAACCAAACCCGAATTTTCGAAGATCTAACCCGCAAAGAACTCATTGTGTCAACTATGGTCCCCAAAATTACGAATATGATAATTATACTGCTAATTATCAAAATCTGGAAAATCTCGGAGCAGATAGTTACTCTGTTGATTATCAGGAATACCAAGGTTATAACACCGATACATATCACAATGACTATAGCTCTGATACCTACCAAAATCAATACCCAAATCAATATGACCCTAATGATTATTCACAGTATGACGAACAAAATCAAAACGATCAGGATTTTCAATTAAGTTCGATGTCACGTGCCCCTCCTATCAAACCGACTTCGGAATCGGTGGACCAAGTCCAAGCGCAAATTCGGACATTGAATTTGGACGATTTCAACCCAAACCTCAACTTCCCAGAACACAAATTTCTAGGAATCCTTCCTTTACAGTCAACTCGAAAAATTTATATTATATTGAAGACACAACAAATAAATTCAAAATCCTCATTGAAACAGGTGCCGGACTCTCTATTTTCAAGCCCAAAACTTGTGAAATTTATTCTAAAAGATCTCCTGAAAATGTAATAATACAAGGTATAAATGATCGAAAAATATTGATGAATTAATCCGTATTGATTCCTTTTTCTGACAACGACCTCCATAAAGTTTATGTACACAACATTGACATTGAATTTGATGGACTTTTGGGCTCTGACTTTTTTGAATACTACAAATGTATAGTTGACTTAAAGAACAGACAACTAATCACGAATTCCAAGACAGTACCATTTTTCAAGGTTGACGATTCAGAATCTGAAGACCAAATTCCCCATAACAGAAAATTTGAACCTAGGACAGAACGAATTGTCAAACTAAGATGTAATTTTTTCAATACCGATGCTTTATTAACAGCACAAGAAAACGAAAAAGTCAGACTTCCTAACGCACTTGTTAAAGTAAATGAAAAAGGAGAATTTTATACTTCAGTATTGAACGCGAACCCAATGGCAATATGAATCGATTTCAATGATCTTCAGTTGAAACCAAATAAGAAATTTCGACCTAAATAATTTCAACGTTTCTGACACTAACGTATACATAGACAGAACAAACGAGATGAAAAATCAACTACGCCTAGAACATTTTAACGGAGCAAAATCCGAACTAGTTACAAACCTCTGCTCAGACTTTCAGGATATATTTTATTCAGAAGGTGACAACTTGACATTTACTAACGAAATTAAGCACTCTATTGACACTGAAGACTCGAAACCCGTTTTTACCCGATCCTATAGATATCCACAAATCCACAAAGATGAGGTGAAAAATCAAATGTCAAAAATGCTTGAGCAATGCATTATACGTCCTTCGATTTCGCCCTGGTCATCCCCTGTTTGGGTAGTACCAAAAAAACTCGAAGCCTCTGGAAAGCAGAAGTGGCGTGTTGTTGTGGATTACAGGAAACTTAATGAACTTTACGACCCCCGACCTTGCCTCTGGATTCCATCAGATCGAGATCGATCCGAATGATATATCCAAAACCGCCTTCACGGTAGAGAATGGACATGCCTTTCGGACTAAAGAATGCTCCTTCTACCTTCCAGAGGGTAATGGACAATATTCTCCTAGGCATTCAAAACGAGAGATGTCTCGTCTACATGGACGACGTCATTGTTTACTCCCCCACGATTCATGATCATATTTCCCGACTCACCGATGTATTCAAACGACTTCGAAAAGCAAATCTGAAGATACAACCAGATAAATGCGAATTCCTTAGGAAGGAGGTAGCATATCTTGGTCACTTGATCACCTGTGTCAGTGACGGAGTCAAACCTAATCCATCTAAGGTAGACTGTATCGTAAATTTTCCAGAACCTAAAAACCAGAAAGAAATCAAATCATTTCTAGGTCTTGCCGGATATTACCGCCGCTTCATATCAAACTTTGCCAAAATTTCGAAGCCTCTCACTGAACTGCTTCAGAAAGACACCCTCTTCAACTTTGATTCCGATTGCAAAAATTCTTTCGATAATTTGAAACAAACCCTCATTTCGACCCCTATTCTCATATACCCAAACTTCGAAGATACGTTTCTCCTCACCACCGACGCAAGCGCATACGCTATTGGTGCTGTACTTTCTCAGGGCCCCATTGGCAAGGATCTCCCTATCGCATATGCCTCCCGCACCCTTTGTGCAGCAGAATCTGAGTATTCTACAATAGAGCGCGAATTGCTCGCAATCGTATGGGCAGTTGAACATTTCCAGCCATACCTCTTCGGTCGCAAATCCAAATTGATTACCGATCATCGTCCCCTCACTTGGCTCTTCTCGATCGAAGATCCTGGCAGTCGTTTAGCTAGATGGCGCCTCAAACTTGAGAAATACCATTATGAAGTCATATACATACCAGGAAAGATCATATTCAAGAATGTGTTGCTTTTCATTCGAAAACTCTAATACTTTCTTCGAACGAAGAAGACTCCGACCTTGAAATCATTGAGAACCCTATCGAAAATAAACCTCCTACTGAAGAACCGACAATTGCAGGAACCACTGAAGAATCATCGAACGACCCTGAAACTACTCCACCAGAAGACGAAACTTCCGAAATCTCAATAGGAATAATACAAGACGAATTCAACAGATTTGTAGACCTATACAGAACGACATTTCTGATAGACTATTTTAAAGTTCAATATTCTCAATGCCACATACCAGACAAATCCAACAGACAAATAATCATTCCTATACAACAAAATAAACTCTCTAAAATTCATTATGACATCATAGACGATCTTTTCGAAGAACACTATGACATTTAAAACCTCAAAATTAATATCCTTTCTAGTAAATCAGTTAAAAACCGAAAATATTACTTGATTCCACTAACATACGATCCTGAAACAGTGATTGAACACCTCTTTTTGACTTTATATAAAAATCGAAATGAGTTGGACCCATTGAATCACTATTGTATCGAAGACAACCCCGAGTTGCCGATGCAAGAAATACTTTGTTTTATATTCGCTGAAGAGGATATAAAAATTGAAGTATGCCAAAACGTAGTCAAAACACCAGATCAAGATCAGATGAAGAGAATAACTGCGTAAAGAAGTTTTATTCAATACTGAATGCATTGAACCTGTGTCAATTGATAGATGTCCCTACTAGAGTCACAGCTACGTCGGCAACATTGTTGGACTATGTTATTGTCCAAGAGGGGTCTGAAGTTGACAAAGGTGTTATCCATCACAACATTTCAGATCATTCCATTGTTCATTGTAAATTGAGAGTACGTGGAGAGCAACGTAAACCGAAACTGTGTACATACAGGAGCTTCAAAAATTTCGACCAAGATCTTTTTCAGGTAGATTTGTTCAATACCTCTTTTTTCAGGATATTCGACCAAGAAAGTGTCGATGAGAAAGTTTCATACTTGGTGAATTGTTTGAATAACCTATTTGATAAACATATGCCTATTACTACTTCTCGAGTGACAAAACCCAAAGCTCCATGGTTGACAGATGTTATCAAAATAATGATTGCTGAACGAGAGAAGGCTTTGGCAAAATTCAAGAGAACTAAATTACAAGGGCATTTGGACTTCTATAGGCAAATGCGCAATTTAACCAATCAGGCTATTAAGAGGGAAAAAAGAGCCTATTTCACCAATGAATTTAACAACACTTCGCCGAAAGAAATGTGGAAAGCTCTCAGGGCTAATAAGTTTATAAGAGAAAAGAGTAATAATATACCGGAAAATTTGAAAACCCCTCAGGAATTGAATAAGTACTTTGTAGAATCAGTCACACATACTGAACCACCAGAACATTTATTAAACTTTTATAAAGATAATACACGGATTGATGCTAATGCTAAATTTACCTTTGAAGAAATTAATGATATGTTTGTTTACAACATTATCTGTGGTATAAAAACTAATGCTAGGGGTTGTGATGGATTCAGTATCAAGCTACTAAGATTGTGTTGTCCTCATATCGTACCATATATTACTCATATTATAAATTTCTGTCTGACTGAGAATGTTTGTCCTACTATTTGGAAGAGAGCGGTTGTAAAAGTTCTGCCTGAAAAACAGAGCCCAATGGAATTCAAGGATTTGAGGGGAATAAGTATTTTGCCAGTGTTGTCGAAAATCCTTGAGCGAGCGATGGAGGTGCAAATAAAAAAGCATCTATCGAACTTTTCTTTGTTGCCATCTGTTCAATCAGGTTTTCGGAAAGGACATAGTTGCACAACAGCTCTTCTTCATATCGTGGACGATGTAATGAAAGCCACAGATGAAAGTAAATGTACGGTATTGGTTCTTTTGGATTTCAGCCGGGCCTTCGATACCATCAATCATAATTTATTGATAGATATTTTGAGTTACATAGGTTTTTCTGTTGATGCTCTGTCATTGATGACAAACTATTTGAAAGATAGACAACAGAAGGTTAGTGTCGAGGAATGTGACTCAGAACTTCTATATCTCAAATCTGGAGTACCCCAAGGTTCTATACTTGGCCCGTTACTGTTTTCCATATATACCTCTCACTTACTTCATTCCCTTCACACCTGTCAAGTGCACTCATATGCAGACGACACCCAAATATATTATAGTTTTCCTGCTGAGATGGTAGAAAATGCTTGCGATCTTATCAATGCAGATCTGAACAGATTTGTAGACCTGGCTAAGGACCATTGTCTACTCATAAATTCCAGCAAATCAAATGTAATGATTTTTGGCCCAAAAAACATTCGTGCCACAGTAAGTGATTCGGTGAATGTTTGCATACAAAATGAATCGCTAGCTATTGTTAGTGAAGCAAAAAATCTTGGTATTTTGATGGATGTAGAGCTGAGATTTGAGGGGTTTATAAATAGACTCCTGCAACGTGCCTACTGTGCAATAAAAATTATTTATGGTAATCGACATTTTCTACCTTATCATGTGAAAAAAGCCTTATGTGAATCTTCAGTACTCTCAATTTTCAATTATGGAGATGCTCTTTATGGTCCATGTTTAACTTGTCAGTATAAAAATAAAATTCAAAAAGTTCAAAACTCGTGTCTCAGATTAATTTTCGGTATTCGTCGCCGACAAAGGATCTCATACAAACTACAAGAAATTGGATGGTTGAACATGGAAAAAAGGAGGATACTTCACGCTGTTTGTCTTTTCCACAAAATAGTTATAACAAAAAAACCATCGCATCTGCATAGGAAAATTAAATATCGGACAGACATTCACAATTTGAATATTAGACTAAAAAATATGCTTGCAATACCGAAATTCAGGACAGAAATGTTCAGGCAGTCCTTTAGATACCGAATTTGTCACATGTATAATTCTGTTCCTCCCTCATTTAAACAACTGAATTTTTTAAACTTCAAATCTAAATTTAGAGAGTATTTGTCTGAGTGAAATAAGGTTATATATTTAATATCTTGCTCAGAATAAATAAACTACACTCCATTATGTCATTGTTTGCTCGTATTCGAATTGAAATGTAACAATATTATGTAGCAGTCACAGGTTTCTGTTAAGGGTTGAGTGGAAGAGCATTTTCTGTTATGCCTAGCAGTGCAGAAAATGAACTTCGCCCTTTATTTCTTGGTTATAAAATAATAAAGAATTATGTATTTGTTTTTCCTCAAGAAATAATAAAGTCGATATTATTATTATTATTATAATTTTAGACCAATATCACAAAGGAAAAAATAATCTACATCGTGGTATTAACGAGACTATTAGACGAATACGAGAAAAATATAATTGGGACGGTATCACTAAAGACGTTGAAAATTTAATAAAAAATTGCCAAGTATGTCACAAAACCAAAGTGTGTAGGAAAAATCTTAATAACCCATTAGTTATAACAGAGACACGCCATACTGCTTTTGAACGAATTAACATAGACATTGTCGAAGTCCCAGTTAAAAATTACGCGCTCACTATTCGAGACGAACTCACAAAATTTACACAAGCTAATTTACACAAGCTTACGTACTTCCAGATAAATCCGCTAGATCCGTTGTAAACACTCTCCTTCTATATTTTCAACATTTTGGAACCCCCCTACGAATCCACTGTGATTACGGACGAGAATTCGACAATACTCTAATAAAAGACTTATGCTCATTGTACGACATCCAATTATCTTTCTCTAGCGTAAACAATCCGCAATCAAACGGCTTTATCGAAAGATTTCATAGAACACACCTCGAAATGATTCGTGTCAATATGGCAGAGAACCCAGATGAACATCCCTTCAATATTCTCCCATATGCAATTATATGTTATAACAATTCCACTAATAAAACTCATGGTTTCACCCCACATGAGTTAGTCTTTGGACACACGGCGAGTAGACCACCTGAAACTCTTTATAATCAAAAAGCTCTTATTTCAAAATACGTGAGAGACTTAAACAATCGAATATCGTACTACTATAAAGTAGCAAGAGCAAAGACAGCCCGCACTAAACAAAAAGCAAAAGAACGCTTTAACAAAACCGTTTCAAAACAGACTGAATGTGAAGTAGGAGAACAGGTGTACATAAAAGAATCCCAAATAAAAGACAAATTACAAAACAAATTTGATGGTCCATTCGAAATTATAGAAATATTGAGAAATTCAGCGATACTATTAAATCCGCAAACGAATCAAAGAACTAGAGTTAACTTCGATCGCATGATACCGTATTCTGAAAACTAATTTATTTCCAGGTTCACTCTGCTGCTCGGATCAGCAGTTTGTCAATTCAAAATTTCGTCGATTAATAACACTCTCGGTGTGTACTACCATGAAGAAGATGACATTATACTAACAAATGATTACTGGACCTTACTTGTTCATAAAGATATATAACTACTCCAAGAAGCTCACGAACACAACAGTAGAATATTAGAAACCCTGACCGACTCTGTGAAATCAACACCTATTCGCACTATACAGTGAGGGGCAATATTATGGAATAAATTCATTTTTACGAGAATAGGCAACTTTTGAGACAAATCCCGAAACACGTCGATTTTTATTTCCAAATTATGATTTTGTGGCAGATATGTCATACTAGTGACGTCATCCATCTTTGCGTGATGACGTAATCGATGATTTTTTCAAATGAGAATAGGGGTCGTGTGATAGCTCATTTGAAAGGTTATTCAATTCTCTATGCAGTGATATGAACATTAACATAATTATTTATACAGGGTGGCCATAAAAATATTTAATTTGTAAATGAAATTAATTGTCACAAAAAGAAGTATTATCATTTATTTTATACAAAATTACATTGTACTACTGTCGGAAAACAGAAAAACAAATTAGTTGACAAATAAAAATTGCTTTTCGCTTAAATTAAATGTTCAAATTGCCACCCACCTGCCTCTTGGCAGTAATTGAACGGACGAATACATTCTTCTTAAACATTGTGGATCATTTCTGGAGTTGAATTACGAATTTCCAATGTAATGCTATTTGTCAAATCTTGGAAATGTGTGGTCTATCGGCGATCTGGATCATCCTCATTGATTTTGTCTACTATTGAAACACTTGAAACAGTTTATAAATAAATGTTTAGAACTGGTGTGCTTTCTACTACTATGAAGAAACAAAAATAAATTCCGATATCAGGCAAATAAATAATGAGAACTAAAAAGATAGCAAAAAGTATAGTTTTTACAAATCGAGTTGGCTTGGGTCAAATGTAAGTCAGTTCTTGACATTTTCTCATAAGGACTAGTTTATTTCATGAAATAAATAAATAATGGCCCCATTAACTGAAACACAAAGAATCGAAGTATTAATTATGGTTGGAAATGGAGATAGAACCAGAACACAACAAGAAGTATGTAATTTATTTACCATAAAATATCCTAATACGCCTATCACACAATCCACTGTTAGTAAAATTGAGAAGAAATTTAGAGAAACTGGACACGTGAAACATGTTGCAAATGCTGGTCGTCCACCAATGAATGAGGATGTGAAACTGTCTGTATTATTAAGTGTGGCAGAGAATCCTCAAATTAATTCTAGGCAAATTGCAGCTGATACAAACATTTCTAGAAGGTCTGTTTTACGTGTGCTGAAAAAAGAAAAATATCATCCGTATAAAATTCATAATGTCCACGAAATCAATGAGGATGATCCAGATCGCCGAATGCAGTTTTGTGAAGTAATGCAAGATTTATGTAATCAAAATCCACGCTTCATTCGTGAAATCCTTTTTTCTGATGAAGCAACCTTCTGTTTAAATGGAACAGTGAATCGGCAAAACTGCAGATATTGGAGTCAAGATAATCCCCATTGGATGACTGCGGTACACACTCAGCACCCTCAAAAACTAAACGTGTGGGCAGGGATAGTCGAGGATAGAATTATAGGTCCTTTTTTCTTCGATGGGTCTCTTACGGGGCAAATATATCTTGATTTTTTACAAAATGAACTTATACCCGCCCTTGCAGACATGTTTCCAAATGAAAATGATCGTAATTCGCCAAATGAAAACAGACGGTGCACCTCCGCACTTTGCACGTCCTGTTCGTGATTTTTTAAACAGATGTTTCCCTAGGAGATGGATTGGTCGACGAGGAACAATAGAGTGGCCCGCAAGATCTCCAGATCTTACACCACTTGATTTTTTCCTATGGGGTTACTTAAAATCAAAAGTTTACATCGATAGACCACAGAATTTACAAGATTCAAGAAATAGAATTAGATTGGAAATTCGTAATATACCTCCAGAAATGATCCACAATGTTCAAGAAGAATGTATTCGTCGGTTCCATTACTGCCAAGAGGCCGGTGGGTGGCAATTTGAACATTTAATTTGAGCGAAAAGCAATTTTTATTTGTCAAATAATTTTTCTTTCTGTTTTCCGACAGTAGTACAATGTAATTTTGTATTTAATAAATTATAATACTTCTTTTTGTGAAAATTAATTTCATTTACAAATTAAATATTTTTTTGGCCACCCTGTATAAATAATTATGTTGATGTTCATATCACTGAATAGAGAATTGAATAACCTTTTAAATGAGCTATCACACGACCCCTATTCTCATTTAAAAAAATCATCGATTACGTCATCACGCAAAGATGGATGACGTCACTAGTATGACATATCTGCCACAAAATCATAATTTGGAAATAAAAATCGACGTGTTTCGGGATTTGTCTCAGAAGTTGCCTATTCTCGTAAAAATGAATTTATTCCATAATATTGCCCCTCACTGTATATTCCGATCAGAAGTAAATACACATATCAGCCTTATTACTCAAATTTCGAAGTCAGTCAAATCAAAACTGAATTAAATATCCCTGGATACAAAAAGATACAAACGCGGACTTATTGACGGAATAGGTAGTATCTTCAAGTCAATCACTGGTAACCTTGATGCTTCTGACGGCGGCTTCTGAAAAATCAAATTTCGGTCACAACGTCAGTAATAAAGAATTTCAATATGACTATACGGAAACTTCAAATAGACGAAAAAACGTTCAATGAGGACATAGGAGAAGTTGAAAAATCATTTAGTGAAATGAATAACGCTTTATCATTTATTCAAGGCAAACTCAAAGTTTATGACCTATGTGAGAAACTTATGGAGAGTTATGTGTATCTTGAGGACATCCTTGACGATATAATGAATTCAATCACATTTGCTAGACTTGATATCATCCACCCTTCAATAATCACCCCTGACCATTTAGTAGGCGCTTTACAGGAAACTTCCCAAAATTTGCACAAAAGTAACTTACCTCTACCTGCAAAATTAGCCAATGCTGCCCAATATCTTGATATCATTGAACTCCAAGCATTCCAAATAAATTCAAATATTGTTTTTGTTCTGAAAATCCCCTCAATTGATCCTCAAATATACCACCTCTATCGACTCTACCCTATTCCGATATTCGACAACAGAACTGGTTTACATCATGTCCTCTCGATTTCACAAAAATATATCGCCAAAGACGATGATTCCTTGATGTTCGACCAATCAGCGACATGGAATATTGTCAATTGCAAGTAGCTCATCTTTTTTTTACCAAAAAGTTATTTTCTGCTTGTGCATGATGATCAGCAAGTTCTAATTCAATATTACCTTCCTCCTCATCACTAGCTACTTTCCTCTTCATCACCAGAAGTTCACATTTATGGCAGGTATCTACATTTGGCTCTTTGAACCTCAAATTCTGTTTATGAAATTCTCTTTCATATACCTGTCTAGATACTGGTTTCTGCACAGAATTCATTTGCTCACAATATGAATCATACATAATGCGCAAATTCAAATGTGGCGGTAGAAAACTCCTGCTACTCTCTCTTCTTGTATAATGCGATTTATATTGAGGGAAAAACAAAATGGGATCTCGGCATTTTGTTGTTTCACTGTTGTTATGAACATCTGTGTTTCATTCAAAGTTTTCATAAAACACCCCCTACATACACGAATGCGGTGGTCATTTACCCTCAAATGGAAAATATGAATTTTCATTCGATATTTTTTTTTTCTGAATGGGTTGTTCTTTTTCTTGATGTGGCAGGCTCATTAGTGTCAACAAGACCAACGATGAAATTCACTCTTTCATTTCGATCACCAAGAGACCAATACTCGTCGAAGATCTGCTCCCTGATGGTTTTATGTCCATCAGTACTGATATCTATTTCCTCTTTACACTTCATGCGACATATTGGTAAAGATAGGGACTTTCTTGCTTTCACTTCTTTTCCTTTTGCGTTTGTATAGCTCTTTCCAGTATTTCTTTTAGCTTTTTTTCAGCTTTTTTCTTCTAGAATAAACACCATTTTTGTATTCCCTCCTGACAGTTGATTTGGTTCTGATGTAGATATTTCTGCAGCACTGACGTCCGTTCTTCTTCTTTTTGCTAGATTTCTTCGGGAAACAGTGTTGGAAACATCAGCATCCTCCTCACTAGATACAGCATCTGCATCTCCAGGGTCGTAGTTTTTGTCCTTGTCACTATCATCATCATCTTCAGAAAAGTCACTGTAGTTAAGAATTTCATTTCCCTGCTTGGATCCACCGGCAACTATATTTGATACATATTCACTTGGCATAGGCTGCTTCCCACTATCATCATTGTCTTCGGAGAATTCACTGTAGTTATGGATTTCATTCACCTGCTTTGATCCACTGCAACTTCTGGACAACCTATTTCATCTTGATTCAGTTCGAAAATCGAATTATATGATGACTGTTGATTTGTATTTCCGTCATCAATTTTTCTATCTGAAATCATTACCATATTCATGCTTGAGTTGGGACAAATTTTTTTATCTTACCTTTTATTCTTCTCGCTGATTCAACGATCTTCTGCGTTCGTGATGATTACATTGTCGAATAGTTCACTTTTTGTTTATTGCCAATAATGATCGGTTATTATAGGTTTACACGAATGACGAGATTACTGATGTGAAAGAGTACCTTCTGTCAAACTTCATAGGTTATATCCAAAGAGAACAAGTCGAGTATGATGAATGTATTAGTTTGGTAGAGATAGTATATGATGACACATACTATTTGAACCGAACGAATATACTTATACTATTTGAGTGTATGGACCGTCAGTGCGACAAAGATGCAGATAGACATATACTGTTTTCACCAACTGTTAGACAATTATTAAAAATGAGCCATAGGCGACTTATCCCATTTTGAGCATTTTTTGACTTGTACTCTTTTTCCCAGGCACCCTAGAACTATTGCACGAACTTTCTCAGGGTCGGCTCTCAATCCATTAGCATCAACAATATAACCGAGATACAATAATTCGGGCCTACGAAAATGACACTTTTTTTCGAAACCGTCAAGTTAGCAACTCTCAAGCTGTCGAACACTTCCTTTGAAATTCCAATATGCTCTTCGAATGTCTGAGTAACTATTGTAATGTCATCCAAATAGACAAATACATGAGGTTCTAATTCAAGTCCTGATACACGGTCTATCGACCTCTGGAACGTAGCAGGAGTATTCGCTAGTCCCATAGGGAGTCTGCAAAATAATTCACGATTCGGAACATTGAAAGCGGTAAGTGGTTTCGAAGATTTGGTCAACAGTACTTGAAAATAGGTCGATTTAATATCTAAAGAGGACAGGAATTTTGTATCTCTCAACTTATCAAGTGCATCACGTTCTGTAACTTGATTTAACTTCGTGTTATCAACACAAAATCGAGAAGTGTTATCTTTCTTTTTCACTAAAAGAATTGGTGATGACCAAGGGCTGGTGGAAGGTTCTACAATACCATCATCGAGCAATTTTGGGAGTTCTTTATCACTATGAGATTGCATAACCAGGCTCACAGAATAATATATCTGCTTGGAGCTCCCCGGTTTTGATTTCATGTTCCACTGAAGTAGTGCAACCCAGGTTATAATAGTGTTTTTGGCATGCAACACTGGAAAGAATAAGATCTTCATTATGAGAAGTTGATGTATGTCATTATATTCAGTATAAACATCCTTCTAAAAATCTTTATGAAAAATCTACAGGATTTTTATATATCAATTTTCATTACAAAATCTTTTTTTCACAATATACTCATTTGGTTTATTGAAATAAATACTGTCACAAACTGTAGGCGGGGGTTGCCTAAGTTGTGTTCTAGGTCCATCAGAGAATGAACTTTGAAAGTGATAATAATAAAGAATACTCCAAAAGGTTTTCAACAAAACATACACACATTTATTCTTTGTATTATGATTAACAATAAATAAAAACTTAACTTACCCTATATGTACATTAAAAGCTTATATTGCTGGGACCTTAGAGGAAGGGCATCTTCTTCTGCCCGAACTCCGAAGATTCGGGCACAGTGGCAAATGATTGAAACTGATCGAATAATCGAAATGATCGAAACTGATCCAACTGATACCTGTGCTGACTTCCTCGCGCCTTTTATATGTTCAATCTATATTTTGGAAACGTGACAGTGAGGAAGTCAGGTGGATATTCCTGGTTCGTTGAAGTCAATGTGTTTATGTTCAACTACACATCGAAAGTTCGTGGTTCAATAATTTTGGGAATGATAAACAGATACGTGAACGTTCAATGACTTCGAACCAATATGATTTTATAAGAATTTTGGAATTTAACTTCAAATATCTCCTCATTTGTGACATGCTCCTTCTCTGAAAACGACGGCCCCCGTCGTTGAAAAATGGTCAGATGGGTCTATTTATGAAATCCTTATTCAAATATTATCTAGATACCTTCTAAAAACCTATAGTTGAAATGCTACCTATATACCTATTTGTGAATGAATTGATAATACAAATAATGATAACCTAACCTAACTGCAAATATTACAAAAATCAAAATAGTCGATCCGCACACTCTGGTCCATGGCTTGGTAGTCTGGGTAGTTTCTGAGTTTCACATCGGGCGTTCCTAGGCATACCCTATTGACTGCTTGGCTCATTGTACACTTTGACAATGCATATGGCTTTCTGACGTAGCGTGGTTTCCTGGTGTGTTCTCTGCATGGTTACTGGCCTCTCCATAGATTACAGGTGTGGCTATGTGACGTAATCTAACTAGATGACTGGAGTTGTCCTGGACAGCTACCAAACTCGGAGTGGCAACATCATTCCAAACGTCAGGTTCTCGGCAAGGTTTGACTGATTTGGGATGCTGAACGGCTACAACGGCTGCCATATCCTTGGATAACTCATTGACGGTATAGTCTCCATCAAATGTCATCTATATAGCCTCCTCGATTCTGGTAGCTCCATCTCCATGGCTGTATTTTCGGAACACGTTCGCTACCCGTACCCTATGCTTTTTTTGTACCTCCTCCACTGGTGATGCCCATAGGAACGATTGCATGGTCCACCCTGTATGCGGTGAAACTCAGTCCGACTACATCGGCAACTTATTGCCTCTTCTCGAGTGTGGGACCACATGTGAAACGAAAAAATGAAATTATTGCAGCATAACAAACAAAATTCTAAACATATATAATCAAACTCCTCATCAATCAACTATTCTCGCTGACCTTTGTCTACATTTTTACCTATATGAAGAAACAATGTTTGTCTGAAATTATAAAACACTATTCACCCATCTGACTCATCTATGGCTATTTCAATATTTCGTAAAGTTTTACAAATTGAAAACTCCTGGGTGATGACATTTACTCCATGTTATTCGCAATCTGAGTTCAATGTCAATAATATTGACTTCTTCAATTCATAACCTACATTTTCAAATGTTAATAATTTATCTGAGAAAATTCGTTTTCAATATATCAATACATAGATAATTTTTACCCAGCTTCATTATATTATTTATAATTCACCAATCAAATATATCTTTTATGTTATTAAGAACATATTTTATATCACCGCTGCATATATTGTTGAAGATTGAACTTGAACCGTATTATGACATCCGATATCATGATAACAACTTATCGAATAATGACCCCATTAATTTAATTTTGTTTGTGAATAATATACCTGTGTGTATATTATGTCGATTAAAAATGAAATGACTTGTAAGGTCTACATTGCAAACTTGAACTAACTAGTGATTCCTTCCTTTTTGAATAATAATGAAAAAAACTTTTCACTCCCATTGTTTCATAAGCGAATGTCTTGCATCGAGATGGTTGCCTTTCAAAAAATACATGATTCCTGTTCCCATAATACATTATTATCTCAATGGAATTATTGGAAATTTTTGTGAAATTCATTTAAATTTTTTGTATTTTTGTATCATTTGGTGACTCCATTTCGATGTTTCGTTAAAAGATTTTAATGCAGTCGAGTTAATGTTGACATTTCAAATGAGTTCATAACCATGATTTTCCAAACTACTTATATCGCGATTTTTCCATTAGCTTCATGAAACAACGTCCTTCCGTTTTTTTTTTCCTAAATGAAATACTTACTTTGATACTTAGTTACTACTTCACCTATACCTTATAATTATGTTTTTCAGGTGGCTGTTGAAATTTTCTCTACCTGTTCTCCACATTTTTTAATTTTTTTTTTTTTACCTATTTTCATTTTTTTTTCTCTGTAGTTTTCATACGTCCATTTACTTCTCCTGAAACATACTAAAAATTTGATTATTATCATGTTCTCAATAAATTATATTTTCCCCAAAAATAGTCGATCTGAAAAATAACTTTTCATTCGGCTTTGATTTTTTTTTCCCACATTGTCACGATATATCTCGTCACCTTAACGAGGTACCTACTGTTTACTATATAATATATACTCATTTCTCTCAATATTTTCAATATTCACGACATGTGCCATAACTTTTTGCCTTTTCGTCTTGTCAGCTCTATAGATTCTCTCATCCCTACTCTAATTATTGAAACATTTGTCTAATACCCTATTCTTTCGATATAGCTCAAATACCCCTACAATGTAGAGCATTTTCCGGGATTCCGCGTGATCAAACCTTTGAGCATTCCTGACTATCGATAGGCCTACTTTTGCACATCACAGCACAACTTTTATTGTACAAACCATCATTGTACATTGACAAACTCCAATACTCCATAAATTCAATACTATCAATAACTTCATAATATCACATAAAACTCTCTTTTTCTCGCTATGCAATTCGACTATTCCCGACCATTTCCTGAAACAACTACTCCCCTGGCTATTTGCCTCGACAGGTATTGAATGATACAGGGTGATGGTGCGGTATCCACAGTGACTCATGCACTGATCAAGTCGTCAGCGAAAATATCTTTTGACTCATTGGTCAACAACTGAATAACCTCTTTTGGTTCAATAAATCACTCACTTTTATATCATCATCTAGCTAGTGCCCATTTTGGGTCTTATTATAGCACGCAGTATCCCAATATACTGCATATACATTGTCATCAGCGACAATCAAAAACCTTTTTCATAATATTTTCCAGCCGATACTTCATTAATTTGAGATTTTTATCACGAAATTTATCCTGAGCATGTTGATTTGCTTTCTATATCATTGACAATACATCAATGTTTACTTGTTTCGTCATGAGTACTACACATTTTCCCATGAACCTAATTTCTTAAATGAACTCCAAAAATTTTCAGTCTAAAGAAAACATTTCTATGACAGCCACCTAACCTACTTCTTTAACTTGATCGTAAAATTTTTACTCGTTCGAGGACACATGTTATACATAAATAAACTATACTAATATTACCTAATCGGAATAAAATATATGAAGTGAGAATAAATGTGTGTTTCTTCCAAAAAAAAAACAATACCTACATATGATGATTATTCACGTTCATTCTCTAAAGATAAATGATTCAAAAAACTGAAATTGATTTTTTTTTAACTTTAAGCTTGGCTTGCGATAAAAATAAAAAAAAATTAAGATATTATACTATACTCTAATGGAACTTTAGTCATGAAAGTGATTACGTTGCTTTGAGTAATGTATTCATCGTGGAAACAAATATTCTAGGGCTAAATTCATGTTATGAGTCAATAACAAATATCCCCGAATACCCTCAACGTTCTAGCTCCATCCCTTTCGGAACCAGATAATCTTTTGTGAACTGTGAGCCTCATATTTCCTCATATGGTCACTTCCACATTCCTCTCAATACAAAAAAAATCATCATAAATCTCAATAATTCCTCATTATTCTCATCCATATATCTGAATAAACTCCATTTCCACACAAAAAATTCGAATTACTCCTTCAAACACTCTGTATATCACCTCATGACATTTAAAATTTCGCAATAAAGCTCATCTTAATCAAAACACTAGTTGGTCTATGCTTTTCAACACATCACAATCGACTAAGTAAAAGTAACTAAAACCAAATTGATCCTTTGCAAATAGTTTTCATATGGGTACAGATGGTTTTGGCATGCCTATCTGTATGCACTACCAGGAACGCCCCATTTGAAAATCAAACCGAGGCAGTCCAGTTTTAGCATGCTGGACCGTTCGCAAATCCTGGCCAGATGCCCCATATAAAAACACATTTTTACATTCGATCCTTAAAATAATGAAAGCTGTCTTACTAAAATATTCATCTAACTTTGATATTCATAATTTGATTAAAATAATATAATTTAAAAAACGAAAGAACATGAAATTTGAAAAAGTGAGGTTGGTTATGAAGAACCAACCTCGGGAACGAGCCATTGGCGCCTCCACCATGTCACAAACTGTAGGCGGGGGTTGCCTAAGTTTTGTTCTAGGTCCATTAGAGAATGAACTTTGAAAGTGATAATAATAAAGAATACTCCAAAAGGTTTTCAACAAAACATATAGACACATTTATTCTTTGTATCATGATTAACAATAAATAAAAACTTAACTTACCCTATATGTACATTAAAAGCTTATATTGCTGGGACCTTAGAGGAAGGGCATCTTCTTCTGCCCGAACTCCGAAGATTCGGGCACAGTGGCAGATGATTGAAACTGATCGAATGATCGAAATGATCGAAACTGATCCAACTGATACCTGTGCTGACTTCCTCGCGCCTTTTATATGTTCAATCTATATTTTGGAAACGTGACAGTGAGGAAGTCAGGTGGATATTCCTGGTTCGTTGAAGTCAATGTGTTCATGTTCAACTACACATCGAAAGTTCGTGGTTCAATAATTTTGGGAATAATAAACAGATACGTGAACGTTCAATGACTTCGAACCAATATGATTTTATAAGAATTTTGGAATTTAACTTCAAATATCTCCTCATTTGTGACAATACCTCTATTCTCCAGGAATGATGGCCACTTAAGTTTGAAAGAAAAAAAATCAACTACTTTCATAGCAGAGTAGTTATTAAAAATGCCTTTTGTAAATTGAAAGTGAGGTGGCGAATCTAACAATTCTTAATGTTTACAGCATTGAAGAAGTTGTATTGATTACAACTGCCTGCTGTGTCCTTCATACCATAGAATACATGTCAAACAACCCTTGGCCAGAAAGCTATGGAGATGAAGAAGAGGATATATAAAAGATATTACAGTTCTATAGCAAGAATTCGGGTACTTTTACAATTTGCATAAATATTTTAATGTACGTGATTTAAGCCTTAATTAAAAACAAACAAACAATAACAAAAATACAGATTGGATACCAAAAATTCTTTGGATACAAAATATAATGAGAAAAAAAAAAAACGAATAATAATATAAAAAAACAGGTAAAAAAAATGAGTTGAACCCTATAAAATAAATAAAAAGATAGCTATTATAGCTATTCGTTTCTCGCAAATGCTCTTAATTTGAGAATATTCCATATGTAATTAGCGATAGTTCTAGCAGCGAATGGAGTGATATTATTCAAGACTTCGAAAAACGAATGCACATTCTGAAGAAAACTACAATTTTGAACAACCCTGACACCGTTGTACATAGGACATTCGAACAAAATAAGCTGCATAGTTTCAGGAGAATTGAGATTGCAAATTGAACAAATTTCCGTAGGATTTATTACATGAGAACTTCCATTATAGGTTAGTTTTATCAAGTATTTATTACATACCCTGAGCTGAGCAATAGTGCGAATGATCTGAATAGGTAAATCGAAAAGTAGATAGTTTGCGGCTGTTTTCGAAAATGTGAATTGCTTGTTGCACATTCAAAAATTGGATCTTTGCAGGAGTGCGCGATCTAGACCGTAAAGTTTATTATGATATTTGAAGAGTAAGAAGGATTTATTCAATTTCAATGAATGAGGATTCATTTCGGACCAAAAAGCGGTAGCTTCAATGAAATCAAAATGATCTTCAACTTGTCGTGCCCAGTTATATCTTGAATTCTCAGAAGATAAAGATATCTGTCTCAGGAAACAAAGTTTTGGTAATCGGTGGTTGTCCATCTCTAAAATTTTTATAATCCAACCGAGGGTGAGTTTGAATGTGGTGTAAAGAAACTCAACTTGTCCTGTTTCAAGCCTCATGACATAATCAGGTGTGCTAAGCGGAAGGAGCAACACCCTTTTGAAAAAGTTCACCTGTACTCTTTCAACTGTGATATTTCAGACCCCAAACAGGAATACAAGTGGTCATAACACTTAAAATGGTTGATTCGTAACGTTTTATTTTTCTTTTCCAAGTAGTCATTTTGGTTTTTGCTAATATAGCTAATAACGCACCAGTAGCCTGCTTTGCCTTGTTTGCTGATGTCACAGCCATATCGCGAAATTATGATGAGGAAGTGAATGGAACCCCCAGATAGGTGTACGTGTTAGTTAGTTTTATTTCAAGGTTATTGAAATAAAATTTGTAACCAAGATTGTCGGTCCTAAAAGCACCTTTGGAGAAACGCATGATTTTGGTTTTAACAACATTAATCTCCAACTTATTTTCTGCAGTATATTCCTCCAGGGTTCTGAGTTTTCTTGCTATGTCGGTCACAGAGTACCCTAAAATGACAAGATCATCCGCGTAAAGGAGCATTCGTATGGCATTGAAGTTATCAATGTTAATACCCTGAGCACCTTCACTGATGAAATATTCATCAATATCAGAAAGGAATAATGCAAAAAGTAAAGGACTTAGTGATTCACCCTGTAAAACACCCTGGGTAATGTAAAATGGCTCAGATTGTCCATCGGATGCTTTAACAGTCATGACTGCATTTTCATAAAGATTTTTGATTATTTGAATTAATTTGGAACTGACACCGGAATTGTAAAGTTTATGCCACAGTAATTCATGATTCACTAAATCAAAGGCTCGTTTGAAATCTACGGAAAGAGCAAATACTTTTCGTGATTTCAAACGAAGTTGAAGCTGAACAAGAGAAGTCAAAACAAAAACATTATCAATACATCCTCGTCCTTTTCTGAAGCCAGACTGGCATTCTGGGAGAATATCGTTGTCTTCTGTCCAGTTTTCAAGACGAAATAGTAGGATCTGCGTGAACACTTTTGTAAGACAATTCATAAGAGCAATCCCTCTATAATTAACTGGATCATCAACAGGTCCTTTTTTGTGAAGCATACTCATCTTAACATTTCCCCAGCATTTGGGAAGCACTCTGGTTTCCATTATTCCATTGAACATTGTCGTTAAATAAAGAATCCAGTTATTAGGTAAATTTTTGAGAAACTCGTATGTGATATTGTTCGTTCCAGGGCTCTTATTATTTTTACATTTGTTGAGAACCTGATACACTTCATCAGAAGAAATAGGAGTATCCAAGTAGGGATGCAAGACATCAAAGTACAATATTTCGAGATCTAATTTAGGTGGATATATGTTTTCATAAAATGATTCCCAAACGAGACAGGCAAAGACCGCGATTGAACGCCTCGGAATTTATTTATTGTACTTCAAAAAGTTGTTGAGTCCCTAACATTAGAAAGCTGATCTACTATAGACCTATGATATAGAGTACGTTTTAATTTAGTCGTTTTTTTGTAAATACGTTTGGATTTAAGAAACTTTTTTTTGGCAATGGCAGAGAATTCATCTTTTTTACATGTTCTGAGATCTTTGTTTAGTTTACTTTTGAGAGTAAAACATTCGTGGTCAAACCATGGATTATGGAAATTGTTGACTCTTCGTGAAGTTTTCTTATGAAGACCAAGAGTTTGAGCAATTTCATAAGTAGCTTCGCAGAAGTTATCGTATGTCAACTCAATCCCATTATTATTGTGAGTCGCTCTAGCAGAGCGTTGCATCGTTATTTTGTAGTTCAGTGCGCATTCATTGACAAAAAAGAGAGCATAACTTTGAGAGTCAAGGTCAGTCAATGAGACGTTGTTGTTCATAGAGTGAATTGAATCATCTAATTTGAGAGAAAGAGAAAGCGGAAAGTGATCAGAAACACTGGTGTGATTTAATACTTCCAAATTGTCGATATTCTTTAAGAGACTATTATTTACCCACACGTGATCATTCACACTATTGCCTGCTGATGCCACGTAAGTGAACTGTGCTGGGCGATCTAGAGTTGTTCTACCATTCAGGAGAGTGAAAGAGTTACTAAACATAAAATATAAAAGTTTACGCCCTCTAGAGTTAACAACATTGTCGGAAGAAATAATCTATTCGAACAGATTGGTATTTTCTAAAGCTTCGGCAGGAGTAACACTCACCAACCCTACAATTGAAATCCCCACCAATGATTATACCACAACTTTCGTATGATAGGACTACTTCAGAAAGGGAAACCTGAAAAAGCTCTAGCAAACAACCAATCTCCAAAGAAGGTTTGAAATATACATTACATAATATAAATTTAAATTGAGAATAGGTGATCAAAGAAAAATCCACCAAGGTGATATATCAATGAGTTTGACGAAATACACAGAGCTTTCGTATAAAACGCAAAGACTCCCACTAGGTCTGCCAAATGATTTTTCTTTGAAAGCAGGTGATGTTGAGTAACTATGAGAGTCGCTGATTTCAATATTGTCACTCACTAACCAGGTTTCACTCAGACAGATAATTTGAAAGGAACTGAAAGAGTAGTCAACGAAGAAGTCCTCAGCGTTATTGATGCCTTTGCAGTTCCAGAATATTATTGAAATTGTTTGCTAGATACGACCAGCAGACGATACGTTTTTGGGCACCTTAACGCCTGAGATCCTTCTGGGGGAATCTTCATCGTCCTCTCTACTCCTTTTGTATTTGTCATTATCGGTTTTGGTTACGATGGTTGGGACTTTATTCATAAATTTAATTGTTAGACTGTTTTCGCCTTTACTGATCCTGTCATTCAGCTCGGTTCTTAAGTTTTTCAAATAAATATTCTCAGAGGGTGTTTGATCAGGCTTTAGACGAATATTTGGAAACTTATCCTTAGGAATATGATTTTTCCTCCTTAGTATAGATAGAGCAACTTCAGAGGATGATAAAACCACTTTCAGAACTCGAGGCTTAACCACATCAATCGGTTATTATAGGTTTACACGAATGACGAGATCACTGATGTGAAAGAGTACCTTCTGTCAAACTTCATAGGTTGTATCCAAAGAGAACAAGTCAAGTATGATGAATGTATTAGTTTGGTAGAGATAGTATATGATGACTTACACTATTTGAACCGAACGAATATACTTATACTATTTGAGTGTATGGACCGTCAGTGCGACAAAGATGCAGATAGACATATACTGTTGTCACCAACTGTTAGACAATTATTGAAAATGAGCCATAGGCGACTTATCCCATTTTGAGCATTTTTTGACTCTTTTTCCCAGGCACCCTACAACTATTGCACGAACTTTCTCAGGGTCGGCTCTCAATCCATTAGCATCAACAATATAACCGAGATACAATAATTCGGGCCTACGAAAATGACACTTTTTTTCGAAACCGTCAAGTTAGCAACTCTCAAGCTGTCGAACACTTCCTTTGAAATTTCAATATTCTTTTCGAAGGTCTGAGTAACTATTATAATGTCATCCAAATAGACAAACATGAGGTTCTAATTCAGGTCCTGATACACGATTTATCGACCTCTGGAACGTAGCAGGAGTATTCGCTAGTCCCATAGGGAGTCAGCAAAATAATTCACGATTCGGAACAGTAAAAGCGGTAAGTGGACAGGAATTTTGTATCTCTCAACACATCAAGTGCATCACGTTCTTTAACTTGATTTAACTTCCTGTTATCAACACAAAATCGAGAAGTGTCATCTTTCTTTTTCACTAAAAGAATTGGTGATGACCAAGGGCTGGTGGAACGTTCTACAATACCATCATCGAGCAATTTTGGAAGTTCTTTATTACTATGAGATTGCATAACCAGGCTCACAGAATAATATATCTGCTCAATTGGAGCTGCCTCGGTTTTGATTTCATGTTCCACTAAAGTAGTGCAACCCAGGTTATAATAGTGTTCTTGGCATGCAACACTGGAAAGAATAAGATCTTCATTATGAAAAGTTGATATATGTTATTATATTCAGTATAAACATCCTCCTAAAAATCTTTATGAAAAATCTACAGGATTTTTATATATCAATTTTCATTACAAAATCTTCTTTTCACAATATACTCATTAGATTTATTGAAATAAATACCTCTATTCTCCAGGAATGATGGCCACTCGAGTTTGAAAGAAAAATGCCTCTTGTAAATTGAAAGGGAGGTAGCGAATCTAACAATTCTTTATGTTTACAGCATTGAAGAAGTTGTATTGATTACAACTGCCTGCTGTGTCCTTCATAACATAGAATACATGTCAAACAACCCTTGGCCAGAAAGCTATGGAGATGAAGAAGAGGATATATAGAAGAAAATTATCAACAGGCAAAAAATAGGGAATACCAACCAGGTATTGCAAAAAGAAATGAATTGAAGCCTTTTATATATTCACAAGCCAATCTTGAAATTAAGAAAACATTTATAAACTCTTGTCATGTAACCTTTTTCTCAGTAAAAAACCACATTATCAAAAACTATATGAATTTATTCTTGGTATGAGCTTAATGGGAGTTATTTGTTATGGAATTCACATGTTCATGTAATATGCTTCTTCAACATTTAATTAACACATAACATATAATTAGGCTGTCACGAATAAATACTTTATCAAGAAATGGAACAAATCTATAATTTTTCTATAAAGAATAAACACTGTATTATTCCCAAGAGAAGAACAATGTATGAACTATGCCTCAACCCTTCCTATTCAAAAACACATTTTCCATACATTATTGAATTTATAATAAATGTAATGTATGTTCTTCAGCATCAGTGATAATAGTAAAAATATGCTCATTCAGGTGGATGTGAACGTTCCTTGCAATAACCCTTCAGATACGGGCAAGTGACGTCATTATGCAAGACTATTCCATTATCCTTTAATTTGGAAACGGTTAAGTAATCTCTAATTGTAATCTCCAAACTGTCAGTTACAATGAAATTATGTACTTTTTCTTCTATTGAAACTGTAACCAACCACTTTACATGATCCGCTACTGTCTAAAAAACCGGCAAGGATGGCTGAAGTGCTTCGATTTTTATCACTTGACCAGGAAATCATCTGTATTACTTTAATTCATGGATTTTTCTATAGTCGTCGCTTCCTACCTGATAGGTTATAGGCCATCAGCTACAATTGATGTGTGTGAAAAGGCTCCACAATGAGTTGTCAATTAGGTTACCTCCACAAGGGATGTTTTGACTTATGTTTTGTCTTTGTAGTCGATTGGCTTGTACCACCAATTTTTTTATGAAGAATAAACACTGTATTATTTCCTATGAGTAATAGTTAAAAAAAAGGAAAAACAATGTATGAACTGTGCCTTAACCCTTCCTATTCAAGAACACATTTTCTATACATTATTGAATTTATAACAAATGTAATGTATGTTCTTTAGCATCAGTCATAATAGTTTAAATATGCTCTTTCAGGTAAATGTGAACGTTTCTCACTGTTTGATGTTCTGAAAATATTGAGAAATTCTTTTTTATAATCATTTTGTTGCTTTAGCAGATTTTACATCATCTGAAAATGACGCTCATTTGCCTCACTCTGATGTTGTTGCATCTCTTTTATGGCTTCTATCATTTTTTTTGTAATGGATTTAATTTCTTTCCCAAATTATTGGAATGTGTTCCACTAGTCAACATTCCAGAAGTAGGTACTTGGTGCGTTCCTATCAATGTCCACTGCATTTTCAATACATTCATTTATTCCATCTGTACCTATTCAGAATGAGGTAGACATTCTATAGTAGGTTCATGAATTTGAATCAGAGATTCAAATGAATATTGAAATATTTCCAAAGGAGTTTGTATATAGGCAAGCACAATATTAGGCATGGCATGTAGCCAGAAAAGTAGTTGTTATCTGTTGAATATGTTGAATATACTGAATGAAAATTCATAATTTATTCTTTTGTATCAACCTGTGGAATAAAATGTTATAGTAAAAAATATTCTCAAAGCAGAGCTAACATTTAGTGGATCAATTAAAAATACTGGATTAAAACTATGTTTTGGAGCGAAAGTTTTATGTGAGAGCTCGTTGGACTTTGGGAGATTTTTGCGACAGGTGCACTGTACTTCAAATTTTGTGATCTTTTTGTCATTGAACAGTTTTTCATACTTTTCAGAACTCCTCAATTCTAAAAATATTGTTGTTGCATTGTAGAGTAGAATGTCTAAAGGACCTCCAGATTGAATTATCATCATTATCAGGTATATCTTCCGTATTGATTCCTCCATCAATTTGCTTTCCCATTTCAGTTTGCTCATGGTCACCATGGTGTTCCTCATAGTGGGCTAAACTTCATCTTTATCAGGCCCTGCTATCCTCTGTCTTTGAAATGTATTCTCAGATATCTGAATGAGTTGGCCATTCTCAATCTCAGTGTGTGCACCTATATCTTGTGGCAGTTTATATGTTGCTCCTCCTGTAGGGATGTGGAAATGAAAATTTTAAATAACTGATACAGGTACTCTTTTTATACATAACTCAAAACATTGGTAACCTGTTGTCTGAACAACATAACAATTATCTTCCACATCCACCACAGATGCGTCAATGAATCGTCGAGACATTATGCAAATAATATTGCAAAATCACGAAACCATACAAATTATATATTAACCTCGAGTTTTTGAACGTTTTTAACTACTGTCAACAGACGTAACGCTCCTTCACAGGAGCGTCCATCGCTTCCGACGAACCAGGTTCTGAATTTGTAGTCGTGACGTCATGAGTTCGTGGCCAAAGCAGAGTATTCCATAATCCTTCGGGAGAAGTTCGTCGCCAAAATATCACTTGTAGTGCAGCGGAACACAGGGTAGAAGTTATCAAAAAAATGTTTGAGAGTAGAAAGATATCAGACCCTCACTATCCTATCTAGAAACTATTGACTCATTAGAATTCAGCTTGACTACTTTTTTCCATGGTACCGAAAAAAGTTATAAACGAACAAACACAAAAATTACAAAAAAAACTACTTCGCACGTAAATGTATAAAACTTTGAAACTTGTAGACCACATAACTTAGATGCCTCAACTTCTCATCATTTTGTTGAGGACATTATGATGATTCGATTCATGGTATATAAACTGGCAAAATTAGGTTTTTTATAAGTAAAAATAAATTTTTTGTCATGCATTACATGAATAATTCAACATTAACACCCCTTCAATTGATAATAACTTTCTTTTTCACGATATTGTCACGATAAAATGGTTGGCTAGAGGTGATGTCACAACAAAAGAGTTGTTTCCACCCATATCGATTAATATTGATTTATAAGGGGTGAAGCTTGGCTTAATATTTTGCGAGAGGTAAAATTCAAATAGGCACTAATAGTTTAGGGGCAACTGAAAGTACGAGACGACATTCAAACATAACATTTATAATAGCATGAAACATTATGGGTGAAATGATGACAAATATGAATAAATAACAATGGATATAAAGACCTAATAACAACTTACATTATAATGACCATTACGACGAGCTCTTGTCAAGTCAAGAGTAGCCCCAGACCAGACTAACTTTGGAACCCTCATATCCAATATTTATATACATCATTTTATTAGATTTGCACGTTTCTCATGAGAGTTCCTTGGTCAGTTTTCATAGTTCAATGTCAATTGATGATTTGAATAATTTTATGTTTATAAAACCCTCATGGTTACAAATTACTAATATACTGTATGTTCTACTCGTGACATGACCCCTCTCTCCGAGAAAACTGGACCCCAGTTTTTAAATTATCACCTATCTAAATATATCGAGGAGAACCTATACATAAAAAACTCAGATGACAAAAATCAATGAATCTTGAAAAGTGAGTTCACACACTCAAAAGTTTAGTGTCTACAATGCACACTCACACCTTTCACTAAGTCCGGCACTGGCTATTCAACTAAAGCATTTCAATCAGACTCTTCTCGGTGGGACTCCTGGCAGCTCGGGGTAGGGAATGACGATTGGGCATGGCATCCTCCAATCGTCATGGAAATTTCGGCAGGATCCTTTTGGGCTCGAAGGTATCCTTGTCCTGGGCATCGGGATGAAATCTTTTGGACTTTGAGATTTCCTAGACTGTCCTTCGAGGTAGTTGGCAGCTGCACGAAGGGAACTGCTGGCTTCTTGGGGTATAGCGACTGCCGACTGATGGTCATAGCATCTTTCAATCGTCGTGGGAATTTTGACGGGATCCTTTTTGGGCTCGAAAGGTATCTTCGTCCTGGGCATAGGGAGGTAATCTTTTTGGGCATCAAAGATTAGTGAGCTTCTCTCGTTCTGGGCTGATACTCTGAAGTAGGAATCCTTTGGGCTTCAGGATATCCTGGCTTCTAATATTGGCCTGTCTCTTGAGGGTAGTTGGCAGCTGAGTGAGAAGAATTTCCAGCTGTCTTGGCAATTGTTGTGATAACTGGTAGACCAATTGGTCCATAGGAGGAACGATGAATTCCCGTCAAATGAGAGGCTGCTCAGACATCTCGTGGAACGAATTTCGTGAAATTCCTACGTTTCTCCTCTCCTTTTCTGGGCTACCCAGCAGCTACCATCGAATCATGCTGTTCCTTCAAACAGTCCTTGTTTGTCCATATGGCTGCGTATGGCTGCATCCCCCTGGGTGTCTGATCTCTTGATGAGTGCTATGTATGCCAGTGCTCAGTGTGCGTGCATTGTTTTGTGTGATTCCGTGAAAACATGCAAAAAAAATTGATTGTCAAATACCTATGTCACTATATTTATATTAAAATGGGGAATTTTTTGATAACTCTATATATTATTAAATGAATAGTTTAAATTATCTATACCAGAATATGATTAGCCTATTGTGAGATCTATTATATATACCTACTTTATTTAAACTCCATAAATATGGATCCCAGTTCAAAAATCCGTCCTAATTTACATTGATTTATTACATATATATATTTACATTATAGAGGTACTGCAATCACATCGTACGCTATTTGAGCAACCGATTACTCTAACTATTTCATTTCCAAAAAATCAAAAATAACTCTGTGATATTCAAAACCTATTATTGATGTTCGATTCTCATAATATCATTATAATAATATATGTATCTACCTTTTCTATGTTATTTGGAGCGTTATTCATTATTCATTTGTATATATGAAATGTTATATCATCAACTTGCAACTTGAACCAAGTGTCAAGTTCATGATTATTTACATATTCGAGTTCGAAGATGGCCGGCTATTTAATTTTAATACTACTAGTAACCTAGTGAGCGATATTATAAAACATAAGAATTGTTGGAAAGTTCCTGTTCATTTTTAGGGGAATTCGATAATCGTAACTACTTTCTTTAAAAATCAGAAACCAAACTATGGAAAGTTGTTTCTTAATTAAAAAATTTGAAGATTGTTTGTATAAACAAAAAATTAATTATAAGTTACTTATCTACTTGTTTGTTTCCTATTCATGTGAAATTATGAGAAATTGTTCGATAGGTTTCCATTTGATTCAAAATGTCAATGGATTTGAATGCTTTTCAGTAACAAGAAATCTCTCTCAAACACGAGATTAAAATAAATTGCCAATATTGCCAATTAAAAATTATTGATATATTAACAGGTGAATTGAAATAATGGAAAAAAAAAGAATAATCAGAATCATGTTGAAAAACCAACGTGCCTTTTCATTGAAAAGTTTCATTAAAAAAATTACCTATTTGATAAAAAGTTAATCGAAACTGTTTTCATGTTATTTCATACATATTGATCATTTCTGACATCCCAGGTCCAATCCGTAAGATTTAAAAGGATATTCATCTGACAACTCATTATTGGCAGCTTGAATAAACTGATGAAACGTCCGAAAATTGGTACTTTCATGTACTTTGAGCAATATTTTGACTCAAGGTACCTTGAGATTATTTTTTGTTTAATATGAAATATTATCAGAACTTTATTCGATTTATTTATTTATCTTTGGTGTAACCGGTTACACAAATACATTGGCGTTTATTCAATTTGAAAAATCTGCATTTCTTTATTCCAGTTATTTCGATAAATTCAAGCTATCACCTACTTAATGATGATAAAATTGAGAACTATTTTGTGATATTTTTCCACTCAAACATTATTGAACTGATTGAAAATACTCCTGTCAAATACCGCATGCTCATTCCTCCAATTTTGTTAGAACTATGACCGTACATTTCTTTGTCTAACAACTCGCAAATATTTTCCATTTTCGGAAAATCATCCCCGGTGGTAAATATCATTATAATCATCTTCATAATTCATAAATATACATTATCATCATATACGAGCTCATTATTTCACATAAAATCATCATTTCATGTCCTATCAATTCGAGGACAAAATATCTTCAGTAAGGTTAATCCTTCATGCCTTAGTGTGGCACATCTTCCAGGATTCCCTTCTATTTACTGTTATAGGGCATAATTCCAACTATAACACTTCGTACTTTTCAGAATATCAACCAAACAGCTACTTCTCTGAATGTGGTTTGGCTAGGACCACGAAATATGCTGAATAGGGTGATGATTATTCTGTACGGAAACGGTTTCCACTTGAAACCAAGTAACAATCTCTTCATTAAGAGTTTACATACACATCATTATTCTTGAGCTCAATTAATTCATTTCATATCATATTTCCATAACATAATAATATCATATTTGCGTATAATTCATTTCAGGAGGAATGACAAAAAATGGTGAACGATACCAACGTTTTGAGAGTATTTTCAATATTTGAAAGGTCATATATATACTTACTAAGATATTTTGAATCGAAACATTCTCAACTATTACTTGAATTAATGATTATTTGCATTCGCACTAATAATTCATTATGAATTATATCGAGCACGATGATTTGTTATTGTTTTGATTTCGTATTGTTATAAGAATATAGACACGTTGTGAATGACTTATATTATATATTATATTGACTGGCATTGGCATTGCATTTCTTGAATGATTTTATCAACTATGAGAAAAAAAATATTTGGAATTAGGTTCCTTGATTTGAGAAAAAAAAAACTGACAAGAATGATATATAGGGAGAACTTCTCCCGAAATTCAGATAGAAAATTACGAATAGAGAAAAAAATAACAAAGTTCAGAGATAAGCTCCAAACTTTGTGAGTCTGGTCCGGTGCTTTATGTCTTTGAATAGAAATGGAATGCTTGTTATTCAACTTTTCAAGCTTAATGGTATTTAAAATATTGAAAAAATTTTGGATTTCTAATTTAAATGACTTTCTTACTTTGTTATCACCCATAATTCATGCTGATATACTGAATTACTTTCAAATAACCCTTTCTACTAGTGCCTTTATATGAAATATAAAATTGACATAAATCGATGTATGCAAAAAAAATTTATGAGTCCATTATGAGGAATGCGACTCGGGGAAAGAAGCTTCGGCGCCTCCACCATGTCACGATAAAATGGTTGGCTAGAGGTAATGTCACAACAAAAGAGTTGTTTCCACCCATATCGATTAATATTGATTTATAAGGGGTGAAGCTTGGCTTAATATTTTGCGAGAGGTAAAATTCAAATAGGCACTAATAGTTTAGGGGCAACTGAAAGTACGAGACGACATTCAAACATAACATTTATAATAGCATGAAACATTATGGGTGAAATGATGACAAATATGAATAAATAACAATGGATATAAAGACCTAATAACAACTTACATTATAATGACCATTACGACGAGCTCTTGTCAAGTCAAGAGTAGCCCCAGACCAGACTAACTTTGGAACCCTCATATCCAATATTTATATACATCATTTTATTAGATTTGCACGTTTCTCATGAGCGTTCCTTGGTCAGTTTTCATAGTTCAATGTCAATTGATGATTTGAATAATTTTATGTTTATAAAACCCTCATGGTTACAAATTACTAATATACTGTATGTTCTACTCGTGACAATATGAATTCAAATTTTTTCCTTTCATCTAGATAGATTGAAGTATAAAAAACAATTTGTTTCGAATAAACTTTTCGCACGTTTCAAAAATAAACTTTTTATAGCGCTTTGAATGACAACGTGCAACTTTAGATAGACTATGCACAGTGAGTGAGACAGAGTGCGATAGATACTGGTGCATGAGTGCGGAGCGAAGATGTAATAATATCAAGAGGTCCATCCACAGATATGATGAATATACCAAATTTATATCGATAAATTCACATAATATTAGCTTGCTAAGAATGTCAATTTTTATATGAAATATTGAATCTAACTGAAATTTATCACATATTCCTATGAAAAACTAGTGGAAAGTTTGTTATCATAAATCTGAGACCCGATGATGCAACACAGTATCTGGAAGAAAATAACACGATTACCTATATGTACTGAAAGATTTGGGTTCTTCTGGTAAATGTGACATGATTATAGTGTATCTGCAACCTCATGAATGCACTTCAAGGATAAATTGTTGGTTACAGAATTATTCATTATTATGAGGAATTATAATTTTGTCAATAAAATATTTCGATGGATTGTATATCAAATTATTTCAATGTTCGCAAAATATATAAACAATTTAATCGATTCACTAATTATTATTTATACATAATATATCATTGTTATTTAAGTAGTTGAAGTCGATGAACATGTACTTATTTGCATTTGCATTTCAAATTATCGTCTCTATAGCATTGTCTTTTTTTCCAAAATTGCATGATTTGTCAGAGCAAGAAATATTGAGCATTTCTTGTATATCTCTGGATGTATAGGTGGTAGAGTTGAAAATACTGATGATTTCAGTAAACTTCCATCATGATCATTGCAGTTTTACTCTTGCAATATATTTTATATTGTATTGCACAGCCAGGAATGAATTAACTTCCTATACAATTTGGGTGAATTTCATTATTCAACAAAGTTATACTTCAGTACGCACCTCGGTACGAACTGTGTGAATGTATTTCCTGTAGAAAGAAGTTCGACAGAAGACTTGAAAGTATTGACAGTGAATTTGTGTCTTATTAGCTGATCTAAGGTCGTAACATTAGCATCTTCGTTTCTTATATGTATATAATTCCATTACTTACATAATTCCTTGCTATGTCCACATAATCAAATAATGTTGATGAAGTAAACTTTCAATGTCGTCTTTTTTTTTTCTAGTAATATCTAATGAAAAATCTTTCCATTTTTGAAAATAGTAGGTATCACTTTAATCAGATCCAGTAAGGGCATGTAGAGCCGGTAGTTTCTTGCAAAATTCTATTCCTATAGACCATTAGGTACTGATAGAATTAACATAAATCAAGTATATGAGAAGTTCGACTGCATGGCCATTTTTGAAATAGAAATTTGTATTTCAAATAATAGAATGATAAGAAATACAGAATGATGACAGAACATCAGTATCATCCGACTAAAGAGAATATTACTGGAAGATTCGGATTCTTCCAGTAATGTAACATAATTATCTGCAACCTCATGGATGCATTTCAGAGATACATTGTTTGTAACAGAATTATCCATATTATTATCCTACATTATTCACCCTTCCGATACCTCGATCCAGCGATGGTTTATTTCGGAATACTAAATGTCTGAATATTATCACAAATCAATATTTTCGCTAGAAATATTACCAGGTTACGTATTTTCCTGGACGCCTTTGAAAACTACTGAGATATAGGTATGGAGCAATTTCCTTTTTTCGAAAACTTTGATAATTTGTATCTCCTCGTCTTTATTGCTCTATTAGCTGGTAGAGATTCTACGATCATATACAATAATCACATAATTCGTTTGGAAATTTTTCATTTTGAGATCTTTTTTTATTATTCATAAACAGAGCTGACCTAATTCTTCTCTTCAACTCTTTCATCTCTTGAACTGATGAAAACATAGAAAGAGAAACACGTATATCAACTCATATAAAACAAATGTCTACTAGATTTCTGTTTTTTCAAACGGCTATTGAACATACCATCTGATCCTATTACTATATATGTATACTATATAGACTCACCTTCTTTATTCATTGCATTCTTCTGACAATCGGAAAATGTTCAAACTTTTTTGACGTTGCCTCCGTTCAAAAACTTCATCCACTATCATTGTTTGAGCAGCATTCAAACATGTCATAAAAGTTCTTCAATATATTTCGATATACTATATTAATTGTCCAACTGCAATGTTCATTAATTTTTTTGGAGACTCATGTTTAGAAAATTCTAACATCTCCCAATATCTTCTTGGTCTTTTTTTTATACCATTTTCACTTCGTTGCCTTTGAAGTGAATTATTTTGGGACAATATATGTAACTGAAGTTATTTACCTACATATTCAACCATAAAATGACTCGTTTCAATCCATTGTAAGAATGTTACTAGCATAAGAATCATCAAGAAAGCTCCATTCGCAAATGAGACAGTTATCCTTCCCGAATCTTTACTGTTTGTTCTTCTCTAGAACACGTAAACGCCGCTGTATCGTTCTCACTCGTGCGCTCGGACGGCCTCTTACGTATAAGACAATAAACGCTTCTACAAAGTTTATTTTTGAAACGTGCGAAAAGTTTATAGGAAACAATTTGTTGCTCACATTTCAATATATCAAAAGATATCATAAAAATCGAAATTCATATCGTGAACTGAAAAGTTATGATAAACTGAAGAGATGACATTGGAATTTTTTTCGCGAATTCTGTACAAAATGATACATTTTGGATCGAAAAATACTTCAATTTTCCAACATATCATATATGAATCGAATCTCCGGAATATGCTTAATCATTCTATGAAAAAACTGCGTATATAAGTGCTATAATTGTGAAGTTACAAAGGATTATATATTTACGCGCGAAGTTATTTTTTTCTTAAATTCTCGAGTTTGGCCGCTTATAACTTTTTTCGGTACCATAGAAAGAAGTAGTCAAGCTGGAATATTATGTAGTAATCATTTATATTCAAGGTGATGAAGGTCCCATATCTTTCTACTCCGAAAAAAAAGTCTGTAAGGAAGAGGATTTTGCCTCGTTCTCCTCTACACTATTGGGAGTCCTAACAGGGGGCCATCAGACATCAACATTCCGTAAGATCGATTCCATTCAAAACTTGACTAATGCTGGTCTGAAATATTTAAGCCATCAATTCACTGATCAATTAATTCAGATATCAACTCAATTTACCTTTTTACCTTGAGAAAGGGTTCTCTGTACATGTGTTTCCAACCTCACTTTTTGTCAATGGCTCAAAAATCCCATAAAAATGAACAGTTTCTGGAAATATATACCTCAAACGATACCTAAAAATTTTCCTACATAGAAACTCGTATTTGAGAGTGAAACCTTATCCCTCATTTAGAGTATGAATTGAAATTCAATATTATTGGCTCACAGCTATATTTCACTACTCATTGCCAAAGACTGTAATATATCGATTATGTTACAGTAACTAGTCAAAGTAAGGTGTAAGGTTAGGTATTCAGCTTACTGCAAGGTCTCTGCAAGTACTGAAACTGCCAGACACTAAAGTTATGTATAGTAATGTAACATTTCGTAATGATTCAGTAAGATTTCCGTAAATGGAAAATGTAAGGTTATTATCATAGTGACACTTAACATAAAAATGACAGTTATGTTACAGTATCTATAAATAAAATTAACAGGTAAATTACGGTAATATATGACTTCAAATTGTCCATGAAATATTGTTGATGAGTTGCATCAGTTAGTTTCATACAGGTTGGCCCACCTAGGGTTCAGTACACTGAGGAAAAACATTTGTAGCCGTTACTAAAAAATTAGTTACTACAGAAATTTTGTTTAGTACGATAGGGGACAGCAAGCATTAGTTGTTGCCATAATTAATTCTGTTTCTCTGGAAACGCCTATTTGCCTCAAATGAAAAGTTTAGTTGAGTCATCTAAGACGTTGTTGTGGTAACTAATGAGCCTTTTTAAGGAATAATACCAAGTTTTATTTGCCACAATCAAGATACATAGTTATGACAATTAGATTGTTAGTACTGTCTCAATATATGTTTGCTATCACAACAAATTATCCCAGTTGGGGCAATTACTCATTTCTTCTGACGTTAATAGTGAGTGTATTGTGGCAAATTAAATATTTGATTGTGACTGAAATGGAATCTAGGTACTATTAAAAGTGATTTAGTAACGTTTGAAATATAATTTAGTTATTCTCGCAACCTAATAGTTTTATATCAATTAAAATCAAGGCCTCATTCTAATAATAACAGTTTGTATGCCATTTTCCTTCCAATTTCCAATGGAATCGTGAACAGGAATACACCACACACCGTAAGTGCCACAGGCCACAGCTCAGCAAAAAGAGAGGGAATTATAAATATACACCGTGTACACATGACGTCGGATGGACGTTTCTCACCGTCGCCCGTCGTAAACTGAACTGAATTTGTGAATAGGTACCTAAACCTGATAACTAGTGACGCACAGATAACGATGGTAAACTGCGAATTATTATTTTGCCAACCAAATGCCAAATGGCTCAGCGCGAAGTGCAAAAAAACACAAAACAGTGATTTGAAAACACACAGAGCAGTGAACCAGCAAGAACACGACGCTCCCGGCTACACTAGACAATTATTTTATTTATTTTGTCAAAGCTCGACGACCGTGCGATCTACCCACTATTAAGATAAAAGTTCAAATGATGAAACAGAAAGACAAACAGATGCAAGATGCAATTTCTGCCGGTGGGTCCCGAAGAGACGCGAGGCGGTCCCGAACGACGCAGTACAACTAAAATTATTAGTTATGGCTAAACAATTTCTGCTATGAATAATAATAAACCTTTTACGATAAATGTGTCATCAGTTGTGGCAAATAGTCAGTTGTTGTAAGTAACCCCAGAATGAGATTTTTTAACCCCAATATGAAATTTTAATTGACTGAATAGACAACACTGTGATAATTCTGTCACAAATAGTATTTTTATTGATGACAAATAATTGGCGAAAAATAGAAAAGTCATTTGTAGGAAATAAGGATACGTTGTCATTGTTAATAAAATTCCAAATATTTTCAATTATCGGTACTAAAGAAATACCAACTAGACGTTTTAATTAACCAGTTTTTCTCAGTGTAGGTACAGGGTGACTAAAAAACCGTTATTCATTGTAATTATTTATTATGTAGGTTTTATGAACAAAATAAAAAATAAACAAAACAAAACTGCTCATTCTTAAAAATATAAAATTTGAATAAAACATATCAACAGCTGATGAATATCTGATAACTAAATGATTTCAATTTTGTTTCTTTGAATGCCTTAGTTTGGCAAATTGAAACCAGGACATGGTGGTCTTTTCAAATGTTTCTTCCGAAATATGAAAGTTTGTCCTTACAGCAGCTGCAAAATATTCACCAATGATTATAATTCTTGTAGGTGAAACAAAATCACCCAAAATGTGTTGTATTCCAAATTATATTAGTAGAGAGCTAGCAGACACAAAAATGCAACTGATTTCAACACAAGAAAAATTTCTCACACATTGCTATTCCCATGATTTTTAGATCCTTTAATCTGAAATTATCTTTGTTTCCTGTCCAGGAGCAGAACATGGCAGCATAATTTGTGAACATTTTCTCCAGGACTCTGTTAATACAGTTTTTTTCGTTGCGGCCTCCCACAAGTTGCAATATCTGAAACTAAAAAATATTTGTTACCAATATACAGTTGCTTTTATAAGTTTCTTTTTATAATCCCCATCATTATTCAGTTGGTTTTCAATTTCTTGTGAATCCTTGATACTCTTCACAGGAAGTTCTGGTAGAGAAATATTACCAATCATGTTATGGTATGTGGTATCTCACAATTGAATTCAATTCATTACATCTAATGTTTCTTGCTGTTTTAAGGCTACCTCTAAGACATGGGATATATCTAAAATGAAACTTGAGAAATGAAAATATAATTCATTAAGCTACTCAATACCTGTGGCACTTGTTAAATTAAATCTGTGGATTACTGTGCTTTCAGTTTCGTTCACAGGCAGAACATTTTCTATCTGTTCTGCATGCAACAAATTCTCATTTGTCTGGGTATCTTTCAATTGGTCATCATTACTTATACTAGAAAAAATAACTCCTGCTGAATTGATATCAACACAGCTGTTGACAGAACTGGTCTCAGTGGTATCATCATCAGTCATTGCTGGGACTGGCATCTAGAAGTTATAGAAATAAAATGAAAATGGAATTTTTTCTGTATAACATTTGAATATTGTTGACACAACATTTCTCAAAATCTTGACAAACTCTGGAATTAGGTTTGTGAAGAATTATCCTTACCAATAATACTGGGAGGAGGTGATATAGAATCATCTCGATATTTTCGATTTGGTTTTTTTCTTCTCTTTTGTATTTTATTGATATCGGAATCTGCCTCACTTTCCTGATCAGCCTTAGCCATCTTGCCTTCATGATGAAAGCCTCCTTGTATGTGGCTGAAATGATAAATCTTATGGTAAGATTAAAAAGAAAGCCTATAAGCACAAAAGAGTGTTTGTGAAACTTAATAATGAGCACAATAACAATGTGGAAAATTATCTTACTGTAGTGTCCTAAAACTTTAACGTTTTCTAATAAAGTCCAATCTTTCTCTGGATCCACTGCTCCTTTAATGAATTTCCTCTCCTTGTCTTTCTTTGATGGCCACCAACATGAATCTTTTAGGTGCTGCAGATACAAAGAGTGTACCATTATAATTGAATTCTACCACCACATAGGTAACCTAATAATAAAAAAATGTAAGTTATTGTATTACTGTTGGTCATCAAGTACATACTTTGCAGCAGATTTACTCCTACTTTGAACTACTATCCAGTAAAGTTAGGGTAGAGGAAAAAGGAATATAATATAATATGATATATACATGGAATAGAAGTCTATCCAGATCAAAATGGATAATCTTCCAAATTGAGATAATTCTTCAATACCTCATTCAATTGAGCATATTCACAAATCCAATACAGGCCCTTGAGTAAAAGAATTTTTGCGTTGTATTAGTTGTAGCATTAGGCTTTATTATTTCAAAAGAAACATTTGAAACCATCACTTTGTAGTTTTCTATTTGATATAGCAGAATTGAAAGTATACAAAAACCTAGTAAAAAGAAAAATAATAGGTGAGGAAGATATACATTGAAGGTGGGTAGGTTAGTTCTCTTTGGCTAAAGAATAGATACTTAAATAATTGAAATAATAAGATTTTTGTAATGTATACACTTGGTTAATACATTTTCAATAGGATAAGTTACATCTTCATGACTTAGTTCATCAACAACACCACAATGAAACAGTTTTGATGAACAAGGAATAGTAAAATATTTCTTCACAACTACAAATACTTCCTGAGACATGGTACACTCTAATATTCTTTCAATTTTTGGTACGAACTGTTTTTAATGATACAGTGATTGGATTCCATTCCAATGCCCAGCAAAAAATGTCTAATTTTAATATTTTTGTAAAGCTTAACCAATTTGTTGTTCAATAGAATTTAATTTTTTTTTTTATCGCTTGGAGCGCACGAAAGGGAATCCCTATGATGTTCAAAGAACATCGTGCGTTCCTTGGGAGGATAGGAACAGGAGGTAGGTATTGGAATTTTTTTTCAATGGAAATGACATTTATCAATTCAAAACCATTATTGTCATTTTGTTTTTCAGGAGAACAACATTGCCTTATTTCATATATCCTCTTCACGAACTGTTCAAGAGGTTTGTTACATGTATTTAAAATTCTTTTTATATGACTCATCATATTCTCGAATTTGAATGCTGAAAAGTTATCCAATTCATTGTATTTCAGTACATCTTCATTTATGTGAATCAGATTATGAATATTGTGACTTCCTCACATATGACAGAATATTTTTCGATAAAATATCTCAACCATATTTTAGCCATTTGATTATATTTGATACAAAGCTCAGGTGACACTAATATTCGAATTGCACAATGCAGTGTCAAAAAAGGCATGTACTGTGATGTTTTTAATCGATTTTTGAGAACTATTGGGCCTGTATAAAGTGAAAATTGCCTGAATTCTGTGGCCTTCCACCTGTCAACATCTGATGAAGTTCTTGCCCAGTTAACACAGATTGATCCCAGAGATGTAAGAGGGCATCACATTCATGCCACACATCACATCTGTGACTCGAAATGAGAGGCCTAGTGAAATCACAATGACTGCTATTTCGGACCCTTTTGGTCATTTTATGATTCACATTATGATGCCAAATGAAAATCACAGTACGTATTATGCGACTCCTCATTCAACATCAACATTGATTTATTCCGTTCGTTACATAAATAGACAAGGATGTGAGGTTTCAGTGAGTCTCTTGGTTGTTAGGGAGACTCATAAATTCACCAACATTTCAGGTCTCAAATTTGATAAAATGTGAGGAATATTGCGAATGTTTTGTGATATAAAGAGTCTCCTGGTAATACCAATGATGTTTTGTTGTGACTCGCATTGTTACCTAACGAGGCATGAATGTGACATCCCAGGGATGTTTGTGTTTACTGGGTGGTAATCTGGCAATATCATCACTACTTATATATTTTCTCATGTTTTGTAAATGTGCATTAGCTTTTTCTAAATCAGATTGATTCATTCTTTCGCTCATATTATCCTTCACCCAAAATATAATTTTGATCTGTGCGCAATCTACTATCTAAATTTGGATAACTCATTCTGTGATTGATATAAACACCTTCAGTTGTACATTTCGTACATCCGAAGGATGCATTATGACCACATAGAGACAAAATAAATGTTTTTGCTGGAATGTCACAAACAAACTTATAAATTTCAACTGCAAGTTTTTTACATTTATAAGTAATGCCAACATTGGCTATGTGCAAAAATTCGGTAATAAAACTGTCCAAGAGCTCATCAGCAGTCTCAGGTTTTCCATAACCATGGTAGACTCCTATGACAAAAGGTGAATTACAATATAAGTTGGAAATACTACCTAAAATAGGCCAGAATTGACTCTTCGAGGTCTTTGCTAAAGGAAGACCATCTACATTGATGTCAATTTCTAAAGTATTTGGTATCACTTCAGCATCAATCTTGTTAGAATTCAGCACATACAATATGCCAAAATAAAAATATTTTCCACTCTTTGTATCGATTACAAAACCTTCCTGCTTTGTCATCAGCAAAGTTCTACAATCAGATGGTAATTTTAGAAATTCAGATTCGAGGTATCCCTTTTTCAATATTTCCAATAGTTTATCGAAATTATGATGAGGAATATTTCCTTTAACAGCCCAGTTTGCTAGTTCACGAGGCAAAGTATTCCTCAATTCTGTACTGAATTCTGCAGGAGGTGACAGAAGGGTAGTAGCAATAGGAAAAGTAGGGTCTTGGTTCAGGACTGGTAAATGAAGGTTAGTAGTAATAGGGCAAATAGGGTCTTGGTTCTGAACAGGACTAGTAGTGGAAGCAAAACCACTTGAAGTTGATGGTTCAGGAGAGATGATTGGATTTTCGGTAGTAGACACATTTTCAGTAGATCTCAAGTGATTCACATTGGTCACAGCATTTGTGTTTGCTAGAATAGTGGAAAGTCTTGCTTTGTCCCGATTTTTATGATCACTTGCCGTAAATATTTTTTGTTCATTTCACTATATAGTTTTCGCTGTTTGCCATTCAATAACATCAAAAAGTAAAAGTATACCTACCTACTAGGTCAAAGATACTTAAGGCCAATTTATAAACGCCGCTGCCGTAGCTACCGTTGCCGCTGCAGTTACTGTTCGGAAATTACATACCTTAAATACGTACAACTGTTTATAAACTCCGCAGCTGACGCAGTTGCCGCTGCAGTTTCCGCCGGAGATGGCCAGCTTTCATCTCCGGCGGCTACGGCGGCGAAATTCACCTGCGGATAACCAATCACAGATGAGTTCAGTGACAACTGACATTACTGACAGAAGTGACAGATGATCGTGATTTTGTTTATCAAAAAAAAAAAAATAATTTTGTCATGGTATTATATAAAAGTCTAAAAATATTATCGAATATCTACTGAATATTGATTGCAATATGTGGAAATTCCCAATGGAGCAGATGTCTATTTTAAAAGCTGTATTTTTTATGGCATTTCAATAATATCACAAATATTTGAAACCCACAATCTATTATTTTATTATTTTTTTCCTACAAGTACAAAACCCTTCTGGAATCATTTCCACATCTTTATGATTTGAAGAACAAAAATTTCAAAAATTCTATAATGAAAGAGAATAGTTGGCAGGGAATTTCAAATGCTATGGGTGAAACAGGTTGTCACCCCCTTTCGTTGAGAGTGGAAATTAGGGTTGTAGGTACCGCTTCACTGAAATACAATCAACCAAAGGGGGCAGCAACTATTGATATTCCATCAATTTATGGTAGCTCAGTGGAGGGGGAGTGGGTTTAAAAAGATACCAAACCAGGGTTTGAACTTATTACTCAGAATATATTCAGGTATTTGCTCTCTGTAAGGTGCCACAGTCAGATAATCACAAATCATACTTAATATTATACCTATTGAGGTCTGCCTACCATTATGAATGACAATAATAGTATGATAATATAGCAAAGTTCTAAGGCCTTGATAATCTCCTAACATACAAACAAAAAAATGAAGAAGTTACAAGTTATGCATAAGTTATGTAAGGTTTGAGGTTATGTGTAAGGTCCTGAACTATGATGGTTTGTTATGAAATACAGGGTTATTATATTATAATTCAACTACCTGTATTGTCCAATGAATAATTCAATTAGATACCTTTACCTGACGGATGAAATCCATGGACTTTGGTATACCAAATCGCATGAAGGGGGCTCTCAGACTGAGGCAAAAAAGTATCACTTTAATGACAAGCTTGTTTGGGTTTCAATGCTACCATTATAAGGCTAATCATTCCGCAAAGCGTAAGTATCGTGACAATAGCTATATCTTCAAGCAATAATTCTACTATATACTATACTTTCAGGTAAATACTGCACACAAGCACAAGCATGAAGCATACTCTCAGAGATCCATTAATGTATCATGCAGGTGATTTGAATTAAAGAAAAAAATGATGTCTTATCTGTTGGTACTTCTCTGGGGAGACAGTACACTATAATCCAGTCCTCCAGTAGACTGTTCCAGATGGGGAAAACTGGGAACGGATAGCAGGGTGGAACATCCCTTGGTCCAAATATTATGGGTAGAAATCAAGTCCCAGCTACAGATGTCCAGGCCTGTATACCTGATAGTCTGATCTATACCTTGTCTAGCTAAGACCAGGACAGGAGGTGTACCAGAGGGGGTACAAGAGGAAGAAGAGGCCCTAGAAGGGTCAAGAACTCAGTTGGTCCCTACTACAACTTTTCTTGGTGAAAGGGGGTGCAGACTGAAAAAGTTACATACCTGGATGAAGGATGGCCTCGCAGTGTGGCTTCAAAGAAGCTTCCTCAAGATGAACTGATTGGATTGTCACAATTATATAAATCCACTATTAAAGTGATAATCTGTACTAATGACTCAGATTGAATAAATACTTTTTCGAATCCAACCAAATTTGAAGGCAAAAATCCGCAAAAATTGCGATTGCTAACGCTTCCACATGGACATCAGCAAAAAAAGAGAGGGCCCCCTTTTTTTCCCACCTTCTCACCGAATCTCTGGGGAATTCCTTCCTGAAACCACGATTAAGTTGGACACCCTGTCCGATGTCAACTGACACTGTTGACAAGAACCTGACAGGGAATCCGACAAGCCGACCGTTAACGAGATCAAAGACCACCCATGTCTCTCGCCAGTCGTGCGAACATTAGCAAGGCTGTCGAGGGAGTCTCCAGACTACAAAGCTTCATACCTCAACCGATTAAGTCGGGTTACCCTCAGGAATAACAATTTAGGACAGTACACAATGTACGTAGTGATGAGATCTCGAAAACGAATAATCGTTCTGTGAATCTCACCTAGCGTTCACTCAAGTTCTCTGCGACACGACCTTAATCCGTGCGTGGAGCCATAGCTGCAGCGTAGCGTAATGATCGGCACCGCCCCGACACTGAGTTCTCGTTGAATCTGTGTCATAAGACGGAAAAGACCCTACGGTGGGTTATAAGGATTTCGCAATTAATGGAAAAGGAAGAAGAAGATATTTTGAGATGACATCAAGGTTGACTGGCTGACAACAATGATATGAACGTCATATGAGCAGCAGTCAGCAGAGGTTATATTGATATTACTATCAACTTAGAGATCTTGCCCTAATCGGTAATTGTTATTGTTTGGAGCTAGAGTAAATTCATGATGAAGGCCCCATTCCACCTTGGTGCCACCACTTGGCTATAGTTCAAAGATTGAAGACTGAACTCGGCTACGTCCCTTCAGAGGTAGGCGATACCTAGTTGAATAATTTATGGAATAATACTTGTAATGCCTGAATGCTATTGACGAATATTATCGATTTTATACAATTCTATAATTGATAATGTTTTTCTATTATAGATGATAGGTTCTCATGGAGTTGGCCCAGGAAAATATAATGATCTGAACACCGAGTACCTGCCCTGACGAGGAAGTAGAACATGAATATCTTTATATTGCTTGTTATCGAGAATAAATGAATAAAGATTGAATGAGTATACTCATTTGTTTACTGTCTTTCTCTCCGCCATTCAGGTTCTCAACAAATAACCAAACAGTCTCCGAAGTAAACCGTAACAACACCCCTCCAACGTCGGAAAATGTTTTTGCTTTCCATCAGAGAAAACAAAAACATTCACGGCTTCTGAATTATGCATCGTCCGGAGGGTGCGCCTTCAAGTCTTTGATGTGCCAGACCCCAATACTTTTTCCATCGACGCCCCTCAATTCGTAAGTCCATGGTGAAAGGATCCATTGTACAATAAAAGGGCCAGTAAATTTTGGGGCCAATTTGGCGGTGAAGTGTTTTGAGGCGTCTGATATCACATAGTTTTTTTTCCAAACCTTTTGGTTGAGAACCAGCTTCTCGTCTCGTCGTCTCAGATTGTAGGCGACACTACTACGACCATAGGCCTTCTTTAGACGTTTAGAAACATCTTCAAAAACCTTCAAAAGTAGCTCCTGACGATCCTTTAGGTCTTCGCCTCTATCAAAATCTATCGGGTCACTGACCGGTTTCTGGGAACTACCAGATATTGCGACTTCCCTACCAAAATTAATAAAGTTCGGCGTCAAGCCAGTGACTTCATGTTGAGCAGATCTGAGGGCCCAAGCAACCTTCGCTAAGTACTTGTCCCAGTCCCGATGATTTTCCGAAACATACGAGCTGAGCATAGTTTTTACCACACGGTGGACGCGTTCAACGGGGTTTGACTGGGGGTGGTAGTTCGCGGTGAATATATGGTGAATATCATATTCCGCCATTTTATCCTTGAAAACCTTGCTTCTGAATTGAACTCCGTTATCCGAGAGGAGTTTATACGGAGCTCCATAGACCAGAATAACCTGCTCTTCAACTATCTTAGTGACTTTCACTGCCGTTACTGTACGAAGGGGAAAGAGAAGGACAAACTTGCTGAAGCAATCACAGACAGAAAATATATACGAGTGACCAGCTGTGGTTCTTGGAAGTGGACCAACAATATCGATGCTGACCAATTGCCAAGGCCTTGACACGGTAGACGGGAGACTAAGCATCAGCCCCGCCGGCTTTTTCTGTTCAGGTTTAGTTTGGAGACAAACCTGACAGTTCCGAATATATCGGGCGACATCATCCCGGAGCTTCGGCCAGTAGTAGGACTGTGTGATACGGCACACCGTCTTATAAACGCCTAGGTGTCCGCAGGTTGGCGAATCATGGTGCTGTCTTATGATGGGTTTCCTTTCACCTTTGGGAATGACCAGGAGCCACATCTTTTCATTGGGAAAACCTAGCTCAGGGTATTTAAAATTCGCTCTCTTATAGAGCTTTCCTCCTTCGATTCGCCATAGGGGATACTTTTCGGGAAACTGAGTCACTCGCTTCACCATATCCCCGTACCACTTATCAGTCCGAGGTGTAGGGTTGGCAGTCCCAGCGTCTTGATCCTCGACACTGTCTACCACTGGAACCGTTCTGGAAAGAGCATCCGGGACCACGTGGTCTTTTCCCTTCCTATGGACAATGTCAAAATCGTATTGCTGTAGGCGCACGGCCCATCGTGCGATCCTTCCCACCGGGTCCTTGATGCTGTACAGCCACTTTAGGCTGAAATGGTCCGTGATTACCGTGAAACGGGTACCTTCCAAATAGGGCCTCAGTTTCTCTATAGCAAAAAGGACGGCCAAGCACTCCTTTTCGGTTGTGCTGAACCTACGTTCATTCTTGGTCATGGATCGAGAGAGATAGCAAACGACCTTTTCTTCACCATCATGATTTTGAGACAAAACGGCCCCCAATCCGAAATCCGACGCATCGGTCTGAACAAAAAAGGGGAGCTCGAACTTCGGACATGATAATACAGGTGCTGATATCAAGTGAGACTTGATACTTTCCAAGGCAGACTGACAAGAAGAGTCCCAGTCGTATTTTTGATTTTTCCTCAATAAATTAGTTAAGGGAGCTAGAAGGGATGAGAAATTAGGCACAAACCGACGGTACCAAGACGCCAGTCCAACAATTCTCCGGACCTCGGAGACATTTTTGGGCGCTGGAATTCGTACGATGGCCTCGACCTTCTCTGGGTCCACTAATAAACCGGCGGAATTGACAATGTAACCCAAGTATCGCAATTCTGGCTTGCAGAAGTGACACTTCTCCTTATTGAGAGTGAGCCCAGCATTTTTAATCCGCCGCAGAACTTCTTGTAACACTTCCAGATGTTTGGAAAAGGTATTTGTCACAATGACAATGTCATCCAGATACACCACGACGTGTTGTTCCAGATCGATCCCTATAACCCGGTCTATAAACCTTTGCCAGGTGGCGGGGGCGTTATGTAACCCGAAGGGCATTCTTCTAAACTGAAACAACCCACGAGTAGGTACAACAAAGGCCGTAAGAGGTCGTGACGACTCTGCAACCGGAATCTGCCAATAGGCTGATTTAATGTCCAAAGTGGTCAGATACCTAGCATCTCTAAGTTTATCTAGGGATGAACTCACAAAAGGGAGGGGGTAGGCGTCCTTAAGACTCACCTCATTCAATCGTTTATAGTTTACACAAAACCGGTAGCTTCCATCTGGTTTTTTGACCAGCACGATGGGGGAAGCCCAGGGTGAATTTGAAGGCTCTATGATGCCATCCTTCAACATCTGCTCTAACTCTTTGTTGACATGTTGTTGGAGTGCAGGAGAAAGGGGGTAGTGGCGTTGCTTGATGGGCTCACTAGTCGTTCGAATAACGTGCTCCACAATAGATGTACACCCTGGTTTATCAGGCATGTCACGAAACGTTGCATCAATGAGATGATCCAACTCCAGCCGTTGATCCGAAGTTAGGTTGTCGATCGTCTGGATGTAATTTATCCCCAGGGAAAAATCGTCAGACCGAAAACACCACTGTCCGGAATAAAGATCTGGAACTAATTCCATTCTCATCCAGAAGTCGACACCCAAAATTAACTCGTGCGGTAGCGAGGGAACCACCAAAACTTTCAATACCTTAACTTTTTCACAGAGTTGAATGGCAAGTGTGAGACTACCACTTATTTCGCACGAATCTCCATTAGCAACCGTGCACCTTTTCTGCTCCGTTGGCTCCAAAGGACATAAAGTCTGCAGAATGTTCCACCCAGGTCCTCCAATCACCGTCGTGGTACATCCCGAATCAAGGAGACCAAGGAAATCACGTCCATATATGTTGACCTTCAGATATGGACGAGCGTCATTTTTAGCATGGGCGATTACATAATTCAAGATTGCCATAGTTGTTGGGGTGGTCGTATCGGTAGAGGAGGGTTGCATCCGACCTAATGCTGTCTCCTCACAGAGTTTTTTTGGCGGCAATCCGAACAGTTGTGCACCGTGACATCTGCTTTACCACACTTGAAGCAAAAAATACGGCGCGGTTTTGAACACTTTTTGAAACGATGCCCAGTCTCTCTACAGTTCCAACAGAGAACAGGTGAGGATTGGGCACTAGCAGTAGCTATCCCAGACTCAGTGGCGTTTACTAAAGTACTAGTTTCGGTTTCCTCGTGAATCAAAGGTGGATAAAGTTCGGCGACGTTGATGCCCGACCCATTTGAACCACTAGCTGGCTTACGGTACGCCAGTTCTGGCTCGAGAAGTTGACGATAGTTTGTAGGAGGAGGGCAATAACGTTGATTCCGCAGAGCAGTTTCTTCTACGGCTCTGGCTAAACGCAGTAGTTCAGAAATAGAGTCGGCTGAATGGAGCGAGAGTTGAGACTGTATGTAAGGTAGCAGATTTCTCCTTATCATCTTAAGCCTCGTTTCTTCCTCTGATTTGGAAGAACCTAATTTTGAGAAGAGATTTTCCATGGCAGAGACATAGGTGATAACCTTTTCTTTGGCCCCCTGTGTTCGACGGCGTATTTCTTCCCACAAGTCATTTTCATAATCATATGGGAGGAAATCTGTTTTAAGCTCTTGGACAAGATGCTCCCAAGAGTCGAAATGTCGAGTCCTATACCACATTAGCGCGTCTTTCGAAAATAACTCGGCTGCTGACCGCAGTAGCCGATCCTTACTCACCCCTCTAGACAATCGTAACTCTTCCAACCGCTCCAAGAAGTTGGTAACGCTACTTTCCCCATCGAACTGTAACCTCCATCTTGAAACATCGAGGTAACCCTCGGATTCGCGAGGACAATAGGAATGATAATTATTATTGCGCAGGGGAGATAAATGCAAATTTGCAAGACGCGTACCAAAGTCTTGAGTAGAGTTGAAGGTCGCCTCAGGTCGAGATCTGGATGGCAAATAATACCGATTTCCTGAGTATCCATTAGTATCAAATCTCACTGCTCGATCAGGTGGGTCTACTCTGACTTGATCAATATTGTCCGTATAGCCCCTAATATTTTCGCTAGAAATTCTATTTCGTCTATCACCAGTTGATTCCCTACCGATGTTGTTTTCAAAATCTATCAGCGACCGACTGTGATTCCGAGAAGGAAGATTCGATGTAGTGGCAGTGCCAGCAGCAGATGATGGACGGACGTCCTCTCGAGTTCTATTATCAGCCTGCGTTGCTCCTGCCTCAATGACTTCCGGAATTAGGGGGTTCTCCGTATCTATCAGAGATCCCTCTACGATATTTTCGCGATCCAAAATTGATTGCTCGCGCCCATTGTTTTCCAATGATTCTTGCCTAGCTACCAAGTCTTCATTGAGAGTCTCTACCTCATCAATTAAACGTAAGCATTGACTAACCAAAACACGATAAATTTCTTCGTGAGCTCCATCACAAACCGAAATTCTCCTAAGTCGTAGGTTAATATGACATAAGCGGGAAGAAATTCTTTTAAATTCATTTAACCGATGTTCTCTATCAAAATTCCGAATATCCGAATCTAAATCAGCAAGTTTCCTGCTACAGACTTCTAATTCTTCATTAGCTGGTAAAAGGTGCGCCTCTGTTCGGATTGCCGTACCTAACCCTTGTCGTTCACATCGTAGTGCACCGCGTAATGTTGATCTGTTTTCGGCCACCGTTCTCAAAATTGGAAGTTTCCTAATAAAGAGTTCATGCTCCACCTCATCGCCAAGCAGCCTGTTCGCCTCCATATCCGCAAAAAAAGTCTCTTTTTTTTTTTTTAAACGTAAATAATATTTGGGAGAGAATATATAATATTTGGGACAGGAATTATGAATTGTGTGTCAAAAACACACACACCCTCCCCTTCCCTAATAGGAAGATCGAAGATCCCGAAAGCTACAACCAACTCAGGCCAGTGTAACCACAACACTTGACCACCCTGTATATAATAAAAAAAATCAAAAGTGTCTAACTTCACTTTATAACCTATATCCAATTAATATGGATTATTGCTTAATCAATAAGACCTACCACTCTTGTGTAATAATAAAAAAACAAAATATGACCTAGACTACCCTTATCGGTTCAGAATTGGTGTTAGATAAAACACACCCTGTATTCAACCGAAAAAAAAAAAAATGAGGGACCACCCTGTAGGCCCGTGTAATCTAAGATGAAACGTTACCTCGAGGCTTCACCCTGTACAATTATATACTTGAACTCAGGAACTAAATCAAGTTCTTCCTGAATATGCATAGAAAATGAAAATTCAAGTGACCACTCTAAATTCAATCACAGGAAAAGAATGATGGGATCACCCTGTATGTAAATATTTCAAAGTAGCCCCCGGAGTATGAAGTTTTGATGTTATTCAGAATTACTCACTCAAGAGGATCACCCTGTAAGGAAATATTTCAAAGAAAATATGAGTTTTTGATGTTCAGAATTACTTATTGAAGAGGATCACCCTGTAAATGCCTGAACATCAAAAGTAAGTACTTATATGGTCCTGAAGAATCGTTCTGGAACTATCGCTGCCTGTATTTCTATAAATATATACTATAATATATATATACATATATCAGGATGACCACCAACTTCCTGGACACCTTGTATATCTTATAATTTATAGTCCAAAATAATAATGTACCCTTATATAATTAATAATCATTCGACCTGTTGTCAGATTATATATCTAGTTTTGAACAGTAAACTCACAAACTGTGCAACTGATTAATCCAGTATTTGACCAATTACCGAAAAATCACAAAAAAATTACTATGCCCTTGAGACATAGGATGGAAGATCTCGAGAGTTGCCCAAAATGCAATTAAAGTGATGACAGAAAAATGCAAAATTGATATCCTAATTTGAATTGGGGTAGAATCATTGCTTTTATTTACACCTATACAGAAAGCAAAACACCCTGTACAATCCTGAACTGAACACGTTTGGGCGCCAATTTGTCACCCCCTTCCGTTGAGAGTGGAAATTAGGGTTGTAGGTACCGCTTCACTGAAATACAATCAACCAAAGGGGGCAGCAACTATTGATATTCCATCAATTTATGGTAGCTCAGTGGAGGGGGAGTGGGTTTAAAAAGATACCAATCCAGGGTTTGAACTTATTACTCAGAATATATTCAGGTATTTGCTCTCTGTAAGGTGCCACAGTCAGATAATCACAAATCATACTTAATATTATACCTATTGAGGTCTGCCTACCATTATGAATGACAATAATAGTATGATAATATAGCAAAGTTCTAAGGCCTTGATAATCTCCTAACATACAAACAAAAAAATGAAGAAGTTACAAGTTATGCATAAGTTATGTAAGGTTTGAGGTTATGTGTAAGGTCCTGAACTATGATGGTTTGTTATGAAATACAGGGTTATTATATTATAATTCAACTACCTGTATTGTCCAATGAATAATTCAATTAGATACCTTTACCTGACGGATGAAATCCATGGACTTTGGTATACCAAATCGCATGAAGGGGGCTCTCAGACTGAGGCAAAAAAGTATCACTTTAATGACAAGCTTGTTTGGGTTTCAATGCTACCATTATAAGGCTAATCATTCCGCAAAGCGTAAGTATCGTGACAATAGCTATATCTTCAAGCAATAATTCTACTATATACTATACTTTCAGGTAAATACTGCACACAAGCACAAGCATGAAGCATACTCTCAGAGATCCATTAATGTATCATGCAGGTGATTTGAATCAAAGAAAAAAATGATGTCTTATCTGTTGGTACTTCTCTGGGGAGACAGTACACTATAATCCAGTCCTCCAGTAGACTGTTCCAGATGGGGAAAACTGGGAACGGATAGCAGGGTGGAACATCCCTTGGTCCAAATATTATGGGTAGAAATCAAGTCCCAGCTACAGATGTCCAGGCCTGTATACCTGATAGTCTGATCTATACCTTGTCTAGCTAAGACCAGGACAGGAGGTGTACCAGAGGGGGTACAAGAGGAAGAAGAGGCCCTAGAAGGGTCAAGAACTCAGTTGGTCCCTACTACAACTTTTCTTGGTGAAAGGGGGTGCAGACTGAAAAAGTTACATACCTGGATGAAGGATGGCCTCGCAGTGTGGCTTCAAAGAAGCTTCCTCAAGATGAACTGATTGGATTGTCACAATTATATAAATCCACTATTAAAGTGATAATCTGTACTAATGACTCAGATTGAATAAATACTTTTTCGAATCCAACCAAATTTGAAGGCAAAAATCCGCAAAAATTGCGATTGCTAACGCTTCCACATGGACATCAGCAAAAAAAGAGAGGGCCCCCTTTTTTTCCCACCTTCTCACCGAATCTCTGGGGAATTCCTTCCTGAAACCACGATTAAGTTGGACACCCTGTCCGATGTCAACTGACACTGTTGACAAGAACCTGACAGGGAATCCGACAAGCCGACCGTTAACGAGATCAAAGACCACCCATGCCTCTCGCCAGTCGTGCGAACATTAACAAGGCTGTCGAGGGAGTCTCCAGACTACAAAGCTTCATACCTCAACCGATTAAGTCGGGTTACCCTCAGGAATAACAATTTAGGACAGTACACAATGTACGTAGTGATGAGATCTCGAAAACGAATAATCGTTCTGTGAATCTCACCTAGCGTTCACTCAAGTTCTCTGCGACACGACCTTAATCCGTGCGTGGAGCCATAGCTGCAGCGTAGCGTAATGATCGGCACCGCCCCGACACTGAGTTCTCGTTGAATCTGTGTCATAAGACGGAAAAGACCCTACGGTGGGTTATAAGGATTTCGCAATTAATGGAAAAGGAAGAAGAAGATATTTTGAGATGACATCAAGGTTGACTGGCTGACAACAATGATATGAACGTCATATGAGCAGCAGTCAGCAGAGGTTATATTGATATTACTATCAACTTAGAGATCTTGCCCTAATCGGTAATTGTTATTGTTTGGAGCTAGAGTAAATTCATGATGAAGGCCCCATTCCACCTTGGTGCCACCACTTGGCTATAGTTCAAAGATTGAAGACTGAACTCGGCTACGTCCCTTCAGAGGTAGGCGATACCTAGTTGAATAATTTATGGAATAATACTTGTAATGCCTGAATGCTATTGACGAATATTATCGATTTTATACAATTCTATAATTGATAATGTTTTTCTATTATAGATGATAGGTTCTCATGGAGTTGGCCCAGGAAAATATAATGATCTGAACACCGAGTACCTGCCCTGACGAGGAAGTAGAACATGAATATCTTTATATTGCTTGTTATCGAGAATAAATGAATAAAGATTGAATGAGTATACTCATTTGTTTACTGTCTTTCTCTCCGCCATTCAGGTTCTCAACAAATAACCAAACAGTCTCCGAAGTAAACCGTAACAAGGTAACTATACTACTTATATTATATGGAGAACTCTTCTGATAATATGTTGATATAGTTGTAGAGTGTCAGCGCCTCTGGAAAAACCTGAGGGACCGATACACCAGGGAGAAGAGGCAGAGGCCTTCAGGGTCAGGTGCCACTGAAAACTCATGGGAGTTCATGAAATCAATGAGTTTTTATGATAAGTGTATCATTAAAAGAAGGCAAGTTGAAGCCCATTCTAAAATGAATGTAGGTAATGTTCAATTTTATTCCTTTTAGAACCATTTCAACTTTAAAATTGATCAAAAACAATGCACCATGTGATAGGCCAGCACAAAAACCGTCCTCACAAGCATCATGTTCAGTGTGGAGCACGCTGGACGTCGTATCATCTCCAGGGTCATCAGAGGATCCTGAAGTATCGTCTCAAGAGTCCCCAGCGTTATTAGAGACTCCTGAAACACAGGAGGAAGAAATGGAAATGATAGAAATGAATGAAGAAACACAGATGACGCCTCTGAGGAAGGAGAAATGTAAGTTTTTATATTCTTGTGATTTCAAAAATAACTATATGAATAGGGGGAGTACATACTCTTTCATATCATATATTCCAACATAGTTATCATTCCATGCTAATTTTTTTTTCTCCTCTCAGGTACTCCGAAAACGCCCAGAAAGGATGAAGATATCAAAGAAATGATCAATATTGCCAAGACCATTATGTCAACTCTCGGAGCTGAAGCAACCAATTCGAATACCTCCTTTGGAAAATATGTGGTAGATACTCTGAACAAAAAAAGTGAAGCAGAAGCCAAAGATCTACGAAAAAAAATCGTTCTTTTGTTAGAGGATTAGTTTTGTATCGTATGTTTAATAATAATTTTTTGGTGAAATGTTACATGTTTTGAATTTTAGTAAAAGATTGCAATTATTGAGGTATTATTTCATTTCAAATCCAATATGATTTAATACAAAATGAAACTCAAAAGTAATAATTATCATTCCATATTTACTGAATATAAATGACAAAAATATGAACAATGAAATTAATATAGATAGATTAGTATATAAATCAATACATAAAATTTCAATCAACTACTCTTACAGGAAACTTATGTTTGTAGCAAGTCAGAAACAAGTGATAATTGATGAAATGCTTACAAGTAAAATTACAAATTTGAAACTACAAATTTACAATAACAAGTTCAATAATATATATGATATAATATCTAAATACAACTAACATAATAAATTATTATTGAGGTTGTCGGGGTTCCCGCCCTTTTGTTACAATGTCATATTGCCATGGAAGTTTCCCTTCAGACAAAAAATATGCCATCAAGCGATCACGAATGGTATATGTAATTCTGCTAGCATTATTTGCTGACAATCTTCCAACTGATGTTAAAGGACTTTCATCTATGTCACTTCTCCAACCACCATTATCTTCATCATCATGGTCAATATACCCAGGTGGACAGTAACTGGTTGATGGAGTTTTTCCAATTCCATTTAGTTTGCAAAAATTGTGAAGAATTACACAGCATTTCACAATGCTGTCCACATTATCGGGCTTAGCTATAATTGATTGTTTCAGTATCCTCCATCTAGCAACCAGAATACCAAATGTATTTTCAATAGTCCTCCTAGCTCTGGACAGCCTGTAATTGAAAATCCTACAGGAGGTACTCAAATTTTTGCCAGGAAATGGGCGCATTATGTAGGTCTTCAATGGGAACGCTTCATCAGCCACAAGGCAATATGGCATTCTTATATTAGTACCTGGAATCTCTGTGGCTTCAGGTACACTTACAGTATTCGCTTCGAAGTTCTGTCTAAAAATTGAGTTTTTGAATACGCCACCATCACTTTGTGAACCATATGCTCCAATATCAATCATGCTGAATAGATAGTTTGAGTCACAGACAGCTAATAATATAATGCTAAAATGTTTTTTATAATTGAAAAACACTGAACCACTTTTAGGAGGAGCTTGTATTTGGATATGTTCTTCATCAATGGCACCTATACAATTGGGAAAATTCCACAGCAAAAAAACCATTTGCAATATTTTTCCAGTCAATTTCTGAAGCAGGACTCTTCATGTAGTCATCCACTAAAACAACCCAAATGGCTTCACATGTTTCATATATTATTTTGTGGACTGTTGTTATTCCCATCTGATAGGCCCATGCAATATTTTGCATAATTCCTCCCTGTGAAAGATAGCTGAAAAATGTTCATTATTAGTTTAAGAAAAATAGGACAATTCGATGAAACTCACTGCAATGTGATGGCCAGCCTTTGCTCTGAGCAGATCCCATCACTTCTATGAGCTTTGGCTATCAGTGGCTTTACCAATCCATGTAATTGATCAAAGACAGGTAGGGTCATCCTTGTCAACTTGAAAAATTGTTCTGGATCACATTCCTTCATCCTTAGAAAATATAGATATGCGTTCTTTTCTTTTCTGTTTTGGTTAAGTGGTCGACATTTGTAACGCCTGGGAAGCCTTCGTTTTTGTAATTTTTTCATCACCATTGCACATATAGTGATTCCCAGTACACCCAACAAGATTTCTGTATCCATTATAAATGGTTTTTCAAATATTTATAACTTTATGTATACAACACAACCACAAATTAAGAATTTAAAATAATATCAACAAAGATTATTGTCGAGTCAAATCAAAGTCTATGTCAAAGTCATCTGTCAAGTGTCAAATTTTGCAATATATTCTAATCCGGAATACGCATGCGTTGCCGCCGCAGCGAAGAGTTTATAAATTGACAAGTTTTCTAACAACTGCAGCTGGAACGGCTGCGTCAACTACGTCTACTGCAGCGGAGTTTATAAATTGCACTTTATAGCACTGAAGCTATCATGGTATACAGTGTGAATACTTCTCAAATCTCGACAATATTATGACTATACATACCTGCGTTGATTTCCCAGGCAAAGTTATTTTGCACAGATATTCACAGATGAAACATGGACGAAACTGAGATGATAAAACTTTAGGTATCAGAAGGACAAAAACAAAAATACACGGATTTGGGCTTTGGCTTGGCTTCTAATTAGCAGAATTAGCTTGCGATCGCGATGCAAACGAACGATACTGACAAAAGTGACAGACTGACAGTGACAAGTAACAACAATACAAGATATTAAAATCGTCATCAACGAATGCCTGCAGACAGCTCTCGGCACAGTCAACCAATATTTGGCTTTGATGGCAAGACTGTGATTCTTTTTTCCATAGATAGTAGTATTTTTTTTTTCAAACGAAAATTGTCAAGTGAGCTCGTAGCACAGAATTTATTGATGTGTACGTACCGTCCCTCTACCGCAACCTCAGATATATTGTTGTAAGATATAATAATACAAGTTAATGTAAGTTTCAGTAGATTTCACTCATAAGTATACAGTAACTTTTATTCCATGTTCAAATATAATATTGCAGTAACATTTGTAATATTTCATTTCATTACTATGCAACGTTGTAAGGTAACATATTTCATATTACATGAAACTTGTTTTATATGTCCCACTTCAATGTATTGAAATTGTATATTATTGTAAGTGTAATGCAATAACATGTTGTAAGGTTCATATGTTCACTCCTAGTAATATTTCAGTAAACTGATGTAAGGTATCATGCTCAGTGGGCATTGATCTTCTTGGATCCACAGAAGCATAGAAACACATGTCAGACCCGAATAAAGAGAGAACGCACAGAACATGACAAACCTTGGTGTCTAAGCACTACCTGAGTTATAAAGACCTTATTATGACATCATTAGTCTGGACATGATAAAAATAATTAGAATATTTTGAGATGTATCCCAGCTGGTGATAAGCCTGTAATAGCAGGAAGTGAAATATCCAACCCATGACGTCATCAACCAGTCAGCTACTCCAAACGTGCACTTTATGGGTACCAATAAGGTCCATCATTCTCACCAAGCGAACGCCCTTCATCGAGGCAGTGTGCCCGCCGCAGCCACATATTATTCACGGTACTGTGGTCTTGTTCCCTGTTCAGCACTATCGAGTGAAATATTCACACCGCTAACCACCGATCAGCTGATCAAAATAGTGATTTTACCGAGTAGACTAGAGCGAAACAAACCATCAATTTCATAAATGGTTCCCTTAGTAGATTTGTTCGAAATGCGAATATGTACAATATTTACACGATATGTACACTTTACTGTTAGTTCTTTAATTTCGACATACTAAATATAGCGTTCGATGATCTCTAATTCGAATGAGCTAGTCTTAGATATGGAAACAAACAGACTCGAGTACTAGGAATCAAATTATTGCTAGTGAAGTTTTGGCAAGTGAGTAATCTAGGTACCATTATTATCTGAACCTCGACAAAGGAGACCATAATACCCATAAGCAACGCGCACGGTTAAGACTTTAGAAAGCTATATGGAGAGTTGGAAAGCGACCCCATCATGGGAATGCCAACGGATGGAATAATTCCAAAATATAGCTCTCAAAAATCTTTCAAAATGAGTATAACGGACAAAGAGGCATGGAAGGAAGGACCTCCTACCAATACAGACATTGCTGTCTATACGGACGGCTCCAAAACTGAGGAAGGATCAGAAGCTGGTATTCATGGGGCGAAACCAAAGACAAGAATCTCAGTGAGCTTAGGTAAATACGCGACGGTCTCTCAGGCAGAAGTTATTGCAATACATCATCCCAGGCAACCAGATGACGTTCCAGTGACGTTTTTTTTACGTCACTTGAAAGACCAAGGTGACGTCAGTAGTTGACGTCGCATTGACGTGATAATGACGTGAATAAGTCACAGCCCAATGACATCATATTACTCACGTCGTATTGACGTCATTCACTCACCAAACTGATGAATGACAATTGAATTTGGCGATGATACGCAAAAAAGATTCCTTTATCATAGTGTGATTAACACCACTAGCCTCTGATGACATTATATAATATCGATTATGCATTGTTGAGTCTGCTTGGTGGGTCCTTCCTGTGTCATGTTTATGCAATCGCCTATTCAGCAGCGTCATCCTTAAGCTCACCAAATTGGTACGTCACTCCGACGTGATTTTCAGACGTCATAGATTCGTCACTGCAACATCTTGGGGATTGTTTAAGTCCGTACAAAGACTTTTTGAGCTTGCACACTAACCCAGGATCACATTTTAGTCCTTCTGGAGGCAACATAAACAGCTCTTCTTTTAATTCTCCATACAAAAATGCTGTTTTAATGTCAAACTGCTTCATCTTGAAACTGTTCTGGGCAGCAACAGCCAACAACACTCTAATCGAGTCATACCTTATTGTTGGGGCAAAAACTTCAGTATAGTCCACTCCTTTATTTTGTGAGAAACCTTTTGCACATAGACGTGCTTTAAATCATGAGATATCACCATCTGGAGTTCTCTCAACCATAAAAACCCATTTGGATTTGATAACTTGTTTACCAGCTGGTAATTTACAGAGTTGCCACGTTTCTTTTTTCTGATGGGAACCTAATTCTTCTCTGATTGCATGATTCCAATCTTGAGCTCTGCCACAATTTGAAGCATCATCATATGATTGAGGAGTGTCTACCTCTGCAGAATTCAGAATGTATTCTTTATACCTTTTTGGCATAGTTGTGTTTCTCTGAGGACGTAGAATTGGTATTTCTAATTCTCCTTCCTCTAGAAAACCCTCATTTCTTTCAATTTCTTCATTGATTTCTCCTTGAGTTGACTCGTTCTGTTCATCATTTCCATTAATATCAAGCGTTTGAGGATTCAGCAACTGGACCATTATTTTTGATGGTTTCATTAAATTAAACATTTTTTGAAACAATAACATTCTTTGTTATTGGATCAAAAAGCCTATAATTACTTGATTCCTTCTCATATCGAACAAAGATGTATTTTTTACTTTATGGATCTAATTTGGACTTTTTCTGTTCAGGAATCAAGGGATATGATTCAACACCAAATGTTCTCAAATGGCTTAAATGGGGTTTTTCACCATACCATAACTCAAATGGAGTAGAGTTAGGAGCTTGTGTGGTTTGGGTTAGATTTAAAATATACACGGCTGTTTTCACAGCCTCAGCCCATAGAAATATGGCAACACCGGCTCCATGTATCATTGTCCTGACACACTCAACAATAGTCCGATTGTCACGTTCTGCGCGGCCATTTTGTTGAGGCGTATAGGGCGCGGTGAATTCAAATCGAATACCTTCCTTGGAGAAATAGTTCTTTAACTCCTGGTTATTGTATTCGGTGCCATTATCAGTGTGTAATACTTTTATAGCATACCCTTGATGATTTTTAACTTTTTTTGCAAAGTCTTTGAAACAACTGAACACATCAGACTTGTGTTTAATGAAGTTCACTTCACGAAAACCGGAAAATTCATCTTTGAAAGTGACAAAATATCGTGAACCTTTCACTGATGGAGTGCTCATTGGTCCACAAACGTCACTAAAAATTTGCTCACTAATTTTCATTTTTTCATAAGGAGCTTTCTTAAACGGTAGCTTATGTTGCTTGCCATAAGCACAAGCTTCACAAAAAAGTTGTTAACATTGCCCAAGTCTACACCACTTATCAGGTCTTTAGACACCATTTCACGAATTGTTTTACATTTATGTGTTCAAGCCTCTCATGCCACACTTTTAGAGACTCACTTGTTGCGACATTCACTTCAATGGTTTCTGTACGAAACATCATTTCATAGAGGTTGGTACTTGGATCACGTTTTGCTACTGCAGTAAGCTCAGACTTGTCAAAAATGTCAGCTTTGACATTGTCATTATTTATTCGCATTCCTTTATTGGTCACAACACCTTCAGAAAACACATTTTTCTTCAGATCAGGCACATACAGAACATTGTTTATAGTAGCATCACACCATTGGTTGTTGAGTAATTTCTGGATTTTTATTACTCCCTTGCCTTTCACAAGTAGTGTTTGATTATTACCCAAAATCACATTGGCATCATCAACTTCTTCAAAATTATCGAAAAATTCTCTACAATAGCTCATATGAGCTGATGCTCCACTATCCATGATCCAACTGATGGAATTTTCAGAGAAAGTGTTCTGTTCTACACTAAAAGCTGATGCTGAACTAGTGGATGCTTGTTCCTTTGATTTTGACTGACAATTTTTCGCTATGTGCCCCCTTTTATGACACTTGTAACACTTTACTGGGGATGATTTCTTCTTGACTGCGTCTTTCACTGAAACTGCTGCCAATGCTACCTCTGCTTCTTCAATGGATGACAAACTGGCCTCCTCATCCATGAGACGTGCTGTCAAGTTTTGAACCGTTTGCTTGGATTCGTCTAACGAAAGCCAGGCCTGCCTTACGTTTCTAAACTTCATTGGCAACGTATTTAAAAATTTAGTCATTATCGCTGCATTGCTAACTGTATCACCTGTATCTTTTATCTGCTTTGCCAGATTTTCCACCTTGGCAATATGCTGTGCCACAGAATTACTCAAATCCATCTTATATGAATGAAAACGTTCATGAAGAACCATTTTATTTGTTTCAGATTTAAGCAGATAAATAGAATCAAGTTTGTCGAGAATGTCCTTAGCTGTATTGCAATTCTTTTTATTTTTATTTATTTATTTATTTATTTATTTATTTATTTATTTATTTATTTATTTACGGGACACCCCCATCACAAGTTTAAATTCAGTATGAATATAAGACTATAATGAATATAATTAATATACACCATGTCTCAACACATAGGTACTCACTTAACAATTTCGATAAGGAAAAGAGAAGAATAAAAACATGAAACGAAACAATAGGCTATAAGCTATCACGCAAAGACATCTCAAACTCATTAATTTATTGGGCAACTTGGAAATTTTCTCATGAATCATGTAGCTATTCAACACCGGATTAGAAATATAGAAGTTGTTAAATCCTTGAAAATCATCACAGTTTGAATTTATTGATGCTTTTACATAAACCGTTGAAAAATAATCTGCAAAATATTGTACAATCTGCTCACCATTTTCTGCAGTATTATCATCAAGAAACATTGTATCTGGAATTGTATTTGTGGACGATTTACTCTTCAAATATTGCCAAAAATATTTAGGGTTATTATTCAATGAATATTCGATACGGAAAATATAGTTCTCATAACAAACTTTTGATAAATTCTTGCATGCAGTCCTGAGTTCTGAAAAGTGTTGGTAATCAAGAGCACATTTGCTAGACTTATATTGCTGATGAGCAATTTTTTTAAGTGTGATCAAGTGTCTAAGTTCCGTTGAAAACCATTTAGGGAAAGACGAATTCCTATATTTTTTGAGAGGCACAAATAATGCTATAGCCATATCCAAAATATTATGAAATTCTAATGTGGCGATATTTATATCTCTATTGTTTAGACATTCACTCCAACGTATAGCAGCAAAATAGTTGTTTAGTCCTATAACATCAGCATTTTTAAAATCGTAATAGTACTCACCATATTTCAAACTGTCTTTCACATGATGTTTCACCAATGAAATATCAAAGGAGTAGCCTACATGGTGTGTACTATTTGGAAAAATATTATCGATTGCGGTGTTAACAATATTGTCAGATACATTCGAAAACATTAAATCTAAGTATACATTTCTATCATTTGGTATAGTAATTTGTTGAAAGAAATTCGAAAATGCATAACTTTGTGCTAGCACTAACGCATGTGAACCTTGAGGACAGTTCACTGTCAGTCCATCTTCATCGTTATGCCAAGTTGCTTCTGGTAAGTTGAAATTCCCAAAAATATAGGAATTTGTATCTTTCAACTCGTGCATCAAACTCTCGACCGTTTCAATGTGTTGAAAATATTTCTCTTCAGATGATTGAGGTGGTATATAAACACCACCTATGACAAAGCTATCTGATTCGACTGAACATGATAAAAACAGTTGTTCAACACTATTATGCAATACTCTCAAACGTTTAACTCTTATTGCTTCTTTCACAAGAATAAGAACTCCCCCTCCTCTAGATTTACTACTGCTGTTTCTATCTCGATCACACCTGAATATATTATAATTGTTCATTTTGATCTCAGAATCCGATATGTCGCTTGACAACCAACTTTCTACAATTATGATTATGTCGTAGTTTGAACACATAACGGATACCAGTAAGTCTTGAATTTTTGTGCGTAATCCACCTACATTCTGACAATAGACATATAATGAGGGAGTTTCTAGTTTTTTTCAATATTGAGTGTTTCAATTCTAGGGACACCTCTTCTATATTTTATCGTAGAATTTCTCTCACCATTTTCTTGCCTATCCATCAATTCCTTTTTCACTTTCTTGAATATTTCCTGTTGTAATTTCTTTCGATCTGCACTTATCCTAAAATTTGATTGCTGCAGTTTCTGTTTCGATTTCAATATTTCTCTGACGAGATAACTATTAAAAAACACAACTTTCAGTGGTTTAGCTCTAGAACCATCAGAACGACCAACACGAAGAACTTTCAGAATATTGCTTTCCGCATCACGTATATCAAGAATATGCATTATTTCTCTAACTTTCTCTTTATCATCATCTATTTTTGATTTAAGATCCCTTGATCTAGATTCTGGAACGTTGTAGATCATCAGATTATTTGCTCTATTCAATCGTTCGTTGATTTCTCCGAACATACTCTCCACATTTCCAAAATCTCTATGCTCCCTCAATCCTTTGACTTCTTTTCTGAGTTTATCAACCTCCTGTTGTTTATCTTGCAGTCCATCCATATTAGTTTTCTTCAGTTTCTCGACTTCAATTTGTAACTCTTCTAAAAGTTTCCTCAAAATTGGTACTTGTAATAAGCCTTCTTCACAATCATCACAAAAATATTTCATTTTCCTCGACGATAGTTGTAGACATTTCACCTCTGTTGCTGTAACTCCTGCACAAGTGATATGAATGAGTCTTTTACATCCGTCACATTTGAATGTGGTTCTATCCTCAAGAGCTTCTTTTTTACACCCGAGGCATTTATTATAGGAACTCATAGTTGAATGAAATTCTCCTGGGTCCTGACCTGTCGTAGAATTTTTGAGAAATCGGGAGACCAACACCAGACAATTTATAGACACTGTTTTTGTCGAAGTTTTTGTTGTATCACTTTTTGTTTCGTTTCGATCCGTAGATTTCCTTAATTCACTACCTCTTGGTCGAAATAACTATTATACAAAAATGTCGATCATAGATTCAACATCCAACGAATCAACTGAACAGATCGATATAACTTTTGTAATTAATCGATCAAATTTAACACTTAAAAACGAGGATTGAGACAGAGCACACACATTTACATGTACATATTGATTCAGCACTCGATCAAAGTTATCTGTGTGTATGTCATAGCAGCTGTAAGCATGAACATAGCACTGGAATCATTTTTTATCCATTTATTCAACTCATCACCACCGGACGTTGGCATCGGTGTCGAACCATCTGCTACGTTGAAAACTTCCTTTGCTTTCAAGGCACACTTGATCTGGAATCTCCACTGGTGATAATTCTGCCCATCAAATTTGTTGATGCTGGATACGTCTACACCTTTGTCAGACTAATTTTAAACTTTAATAATACACACTGTAGACTATTACGGTTTCGCAGAGAAAAGACAAACTTTTTTTCTTATTACCGCCAAAAAATGCTGACCACACCCTGGACCTTGGAGTTCAGGTTAGTTTTTCTTTCTTCTATCGACAAACGATCTCCTGCTTATTTCGACCAACGTTCAACTGGGCCCATAACCTTTTATGGGTTTTATTAAATAAACAAAAGTAACCTGAACGACGATCAACATTCGACTGACTATATTAGAAGACATTGACGTCTGACATATGACTTGTTGACATAACATTCAGTGTTGACAACCTAACTAAAACAAAGACACTATGAGATTCAAAGTGGATTCAACAACAGAACAATATCTAGAAAAAAATGCCAGTTATTATAATCTGAATAATCCTGATCAGAAGGATGGATATCATTTGAGCATTGTCACCATTAATAAAAAACAGTACTCACCATCACAATAACTTGGAGAAATACTACCACTTAGGGCAGGCTGCTTTTCATCATTCTTTCTTTCAATATGCCCTGGGGAAAAATCAATTAGCACAATAACCAATGGCCTACAATATATCATACTGATTAATTGATCGATGTAGATTTTTACAACTTCATCTCATTAATTGAATTATAATAGATGTTTCAACATTAAAAAACTTTCCAATCCAATTTTTATTAAGATAACAGAAAATGTTGCCTTACTTGGAGTCACTGACTTATGTTTAGTAGGCGGATCTGGGAGAAGTCCTTCCTCAGAACCTGAAGATGAAGAGGAAATAACTTTCTTGTTCCGAATTTTTCTGTTCCTCAAATCATCTTCATCGGTTACCAAATCACTCTGGTACTCAGCCCTTCTGCATTTTTGGCGAGCTTCGAGGTAATTATCTGAAAATATAACCATTATAATGATATGATGAATATCAAGATGAAAATATCTTACCAAATATTCCATTTTTGAAAATAGAAATTTCGTGAGAAGGCCAGCATGTATTTGGAGTTTCATGATTCCTAATAGCAATCAAAATTTTCTGCTGTGTTAGTGGAGGCCAATAACATTGATAGCCAAAGATCCACGTCGTGGGCACTGCTTCCACAGAATATTCTTCGATGAACTTCAGAACTGTCCATGTTCTATCCATACTGAATATTTGAGTGAACTCTCAGTTCTGAATGTAGGGCAAAGAACATCAACACAATAAAAATAATCAAATTAGTTTATAGATGAAAAATGTTTTTTTTGTGTGCAGCTGTTTACCAGTTTTAAAGAAATAATTTAAATGACAGCAACAATAATAAATGAATGAGAAAATAGTACAGTTTCATTAGGATCGAATGTGACATTTTGTTTGACAAGCAAATTTTGTGTTTGCGAGGCGGAGCGACCCCGAAGCCGAGGACGCAAATTTTGCGAGTTAAACAGTCACTTTTAATCCGAATGAAACATTTTTCTGCAATCGAAATAATTGATATCTAATTATTATAATTTGAGTGAAGTTGCCACTATTTTGACTCACTTGAGCATGTCAGTGTCGAAGCAGCTATCATATCAGCTGTCATCCGACACACTTTCAGTTCCTAGGAGTTGAACTTCAACTTTAGCTCCTAGACACTAAAAGTGTTGCCTAGCAACATATATTTTACGGTGTCAGTGAGAAAAACGACAAATTCAAGAGCTAATTTTTGAACAGAAATGGACGACTTTCGAGTCGATTGCAGAAAAATTACTGTTCTTATTTATATTTTCAACTGATGCACGATGTCTGGTTCAGCATAATATACGTGGGAATTGAAGTTTATCCTGGAAAATATTATTTATACCTACAATATGGATTATACTCTGTATGTGAATTTTGGGAAAGTGAAGCTAGAATATTCTTGGCCACCTCTATAATAGTTTTTCTCATTTTTATAATGTTATCACACCTATTTATATGGATAAGTAGTAGATAAATGTGATATCAACATCCACGAACCTGTAATAATTAGTCTCCATGATACCCTATTATCTATTGACCATTTGAGACTCTATCATCAAACCAAACAATTCTATTGAAAAACTATTAATTATTATATTTTGTATAGTAGCTATGAATGAACAGATAGGTACTATAACAGGTGTAATAATGGGAAAATTACGTTTTTGTTGTAACTTAAGATAATGAAATTACCACTAACAAGACAACGACTTCATATAATTTCATATAGTAGAATCCCAATGTACTCGACTCAATCTATATTCAAAATATGACATGTCAAGACTGACAAACACGAATAATCAATACTGACGCCAGAAGTCCTGACATCTCAATAATATATACAAGGTATAACAATCTCCCACACTATTTTAAATTGAATGAAATATTCAACTAATAAACGTCATTGAACATAGTCGCCCAAATATGTCGGTCGACGACGTGGACGCTGCAGACGATTTGACACAGAATCTGGTTCAGAAGCGACGACATCTGTTGGAGTTACAGGGGGTGTCATCAGTGGTACAATCTCTGGAGGTCGAACTTCCTCATCTGAAACAACTTCCTCAGCTGGAGTGACTTCTTCATTTTGTTGAATTATATTACGTCGTGAATGAATGACAGTCACGGTCGGATTGCGAGTCGGAGAACATTCCTGCGAGGAGTCCATCGCGGATCGAGTTCGAGCTGGAGAGTATACTTCTTGTGGACTAGCTAAGGTAATTCGACGTGTTACTTCTGATTGACGAAGCTGGTCGATATGACGTTTTAGTGCATAACCATCATCCAACTTCACTCTGTAGTGTAGTTTTCCGAATTTTTCTGAAATAACTCCTGGCTTCCATGCCACCTTCCCACTGGTGAACATCTTCACGAGAACTCTATCTCCCACACTAAATGATCTCAAGCAGGAGCGCAACGGAGAACTAGATGCTTTCTTCGAGTTTGGAGGCTCTAGCGGCTTGAGCAGATCCAATTTCGTGCGGATTTGTCTACCTAGATAGAGCTCAGCAGGTGTCTTATCACAACGTAGAGGAGTAGCGCGATAGCCGAACAAAATGTCGCGAATTTTTGAATGCATCGACCCATCTTCTGATTTCATGGCATCCAATTTTCTTTTCAAAAATTGAACGTAACGCTCAGCTTGACCATTCGTTTGAGGATGTCCTGGTGCAATAAGACGACGATTAATTCCATTTGTCTCACAGAATTTGACGAATTCGGAGCTGATAAAAATTGTGGCATTGTCGAAAACAATTACCTCAGGCAAGCCGTGGACACTGAAAATGTCTTTCAGAAATTCAATTGTAGAAGCTGACGTCGGTGCAGTTTTTGATAATCTGATCTCCGGCCATTTTGATTTAGCGTCAATAAGGATGAAAATGTGATAACCATCTTTAGGACCTGCATAATCGACATGAACACGTTGGAAATTCGAGTTCGGTTCCTCCCACGGGTGTAATGGTGCAGCAGGTGGAGAACAAACAGTCAAAGCACAAGCATCACAACTCTTCACAAATGATTCAATGTCTCGATCAATGTTTTTCCAGTAACAATACCTTCGAGACAGACTTTTCATTTTCGACGTCTTGACGTGGGTAGCATGAAGCTCTGACAATACTGAGGCTTGAAGAGTGTCAGGGATTACGACCCGGTTTCCTTCAAAAATCACGCCATCTTGCGCGAATATTGTTCCTCTTGATTTTCTCCACTCTTCAGTTGTTTAAGTAGTTTTGACAGTTGTCTATCTTGGGTCGTAGCAGCAGCGATGGTTTTCGCTGATATCACGTCGGATGATATCTGATTTATACATTGCTGTTGAATGATGTCGTCCTCGTTCAAAGCAGGTAGACTTGAGTGCAACGGAGCTCGTGAAAAATAATCGACATGTACATTTTCCTCTGCTTTCCTATGTTTGATGACATAATCAAATCCACTTAGAATTGTGGCGTATCGCAGGAGTCGTGAAGCGGAAAGAAGTGGCAGTTTAGTGTCCTGGTGGAATATTCGACTTAACGGCTTATTGTCGGTGACAAGAGTGAATTTTCGGGCAAATAACCTTAAAATCGACTGCCAAACGGACTTTACCATTCGCTTTTGGGATTGGAACCAAGGGTGAACCCCAATCCGAATGATTCACTTGATATATAATATCATTTGATATTAATTCATTCAGTTCTTTATCGACTGCATCGCGAAGTGCAAAGGGAACGTCTCTGGCTTTCAAAAATACTGGGCTGGCATTGTTCTTCAATTTTCATGAGCACGTGAAGTTCGGAATACACCCCACTTTTTGTTCGAAAATATCGGCGAACTCCTCCATAATTGACTCAGGGGTTATTTCCACAGAACCAACAGATTTGACGAATGCAGGATTCACCTTCGACATATCTAAACGTTTGAGATCCACATTCAATCGACGTATCCATACTCTTCCTAATATCGGGCTAAGCTGATCAGGTACCACGAACAATAATTCGTTAGACATATAGCCCTGATATTCGACTGGAACAATAGCATATCCAAGTGGTTTGAAAATACCATGGGTGTACGAGCGAAACCGTACATCAGTCTGTTTGATATCACCTTTGAAATTAATCTTCTCGAAATCACGGAGCGGAAGTAAGGTGAACGCTGATCCTGAATCAACTTCAAATTTTTGATCATGTTCTGAGTTCAAACGTACTGACATGAAGAATTTTTCAGCATCGCTAGAAGAAAGTTCCATGCTGGCAGAAAAAATGTCATAAATTTTATTCACACCAACAATGTCATCCAAAAAGTTCGGATCAGCCATATCTTCAGGATCCAATTCTACATTTTTCACTCGAGAATCGATTTGTTTATCCATGAGGTATGACAAACAAACAGATTTGACATGTCCTGTTCTTGAACAGGCACTGCAACGCAATTTTTCGCGTGGCACCCTACAATTATTCGACCTGTGATCTGTTTTCGCACATCGAAGACAGTTCTGTTCAATTCCAAGGGCTTTGAAATTCATTCGTGAATTTTTACGAGCCTGCGATGAAGATTGACCACTTTCACGAAAATTTTGAGCAAGGGACATTGATTGTCTGTTTTCAGAGTGCAAGCGCGCACGTGTAACTTGATTGACGGCTGTATTGTCGGGTATATTTGACGAAAATTGATCGGAAATTTCTTGACAATCAATCCTCGACGCTTCGTATGCTAACGCAGATTGGACTACTCTTTCATATGTTGCATCAGATATTTGTAAAAGTTTTTCACGGATTCCATTGTCCTTTAGCCCACGGATGAACTGAGCTCGCAGGAACAGATTCGCGACATTTCGTTCACATTGACACTCGAATTTACAGGTAGATGCTAGTTGACGTAGCTCTGCTGAATATTGACTGATCGTCTCCCCTTCTTTTTGGTGTCTCGACAAGAAGCGATGTTGTTGTACGATTATATTGGGGACTGGACACAAATGATCTTCTAAAAGTTTGACAAGGGCGTCGTAGGTTATGGTAGAAGGATCTGCCGGTGCAATTAGTGAACACAACACGGTATGTTGCTGAGGACCTATGTGAAGCAACAATTCTCTTACCCATAGTTCTTTATTGTCCTTGATTCCCTCCAAATCAAACCAATTTTTGAGACGCTTACGATATTGACGAAACGTTTCTTTGCTGCCGTCGAAATATTCGAAATTCGATACCACATTGACGCTGGTTTGAATTGGCTGATTCGACTTCATAGCCTGGATCATTTCTCCGTTTTGACGTAAAACTTCGGCCATTGTGGATAAAATTGACTTCAAATCCTCAGATTGCATCATTCAACGTGCTTCGAAGTATTCTCTGTCGACGATTGATGATGAGATTAAGAGTAATGTGTACTCACGGCCTTGACTAGACTCGGTGGTCTTGTTGACGGACTATCTGAAGTTTTATCCTCGTCGCCACTTTGTTGTAACTTAAGATAATGAAATTACCACTAACAAGACAACGACTTCATATAATTTCATATAGTAGAATCCCAATGTACTCGACTCAATCTATATTCAAAATATGACATGTCAAGACTGACAAACACGAATAATCAATACTGACGCCAGAAGACCTGACATCTCAATAATATATACAAGGTATAACAGTTTTCTTCTCCAAAATCTAACTTCATGCATTTATAGAAAATGTTGTCTGCAAAATATGACAGCAGTGGGCTTAAATCACCAACTAGATATATGCCAATGTCAAAAGAACTAGGTGTAGCATAGAAGTTACTTTGTTTGAGAAACATCTGTCCAATGATGATTATTCTATCTTCCTTGTCTATTATTATATTTTTTAATAATACTAGTTGGTTTCCAATTTTGCAACAGTTTTCTGGTTCAGATATGGATAACATGAAGTTTTTGAAAAACATTGTTTGTATTGTTTTTTGACTAACAAACCAAGTGTGGGACCACCAAAGTGTTCTTCTGAAAAAATTGGATAATTTTTCGTTTCATGTTTATTGGCGTTTGATTTGTCTTTCTCATTGATGCGTTTCACTATTTGCTCCAGAGGATTTTCACCTTTCCAACACATTTTTTGAAGTATTACATATGATTCTCGAAAGGGAATGCACTGAAACAGTCAAGAGAACCATAATATTCAACATCGTCACAAATATGTAGTAATTAATGTATGTTATGAGAAACATTTTCAGAATCATAAAAGGTAATGAATGATTTTACGAAATACTTCAATAGGTCTCTGGCATATTCAATATCATCTGATGGATTCTTCAACACTAACAAAAGAGACATTGCAAAATGTAGAGATATTAAATGTTTGTATTTATCTTCATCAACATTATTTTTCAAAACAACCGGACCAACATAGAACGAGAACATCCTCAATTCCGTTGCCTTCCACCTCTTCGCTTCTTGTAAAGCACGAGGCTTGCGATTGAATTCACAAGGAATATTTTTTGACTGAGCAAGAAGAGATTTTGATTTCATTGAATTTATTTGAAAATATGATAGTTTTCCTGGTGGTTTCCCATTCAGCCATAAATTAACAATTAGTTTTTTTACTACTCCTAAACACACAAGATGCATGTAATCTAATGGGAATTGTTTAACTATATCAAATTTTGGTAATGGTTCTAAAAAATTGAGGTGCCTTTATGATGTTCTCTTTGAACCTTCAGTCTGAATCCAGTATCATTCCTTGAAATCAAATTGTGAATTTGAGGAAAACAGATTTTATTTTTGAAATTCCCTTCTACTTGACATTTAGAACATGACATATATCCAGTGTGACCCACTGTATACTTAATGAAAGATTTAGCAGGAACGTCACAAACGAAACCCCTAATTTCTACATGATATATAGTTCCTTCAAAGATTACTCCATCTCTCAATATCACCAAAGCATCTTCAACAAACATTCTCAAAAAAATCATTTGCCTCTTTGGGTTTTTCATAACCATGGTAAATACCTATCACTCCAACGATATTATTGATTGATAGTTTACACAGGATTGGGTACAGCTGGCTGCTAGAACTCTTTGATAATGGCAATCCATCAATGTTGATGAAAACCTCTATTTTTGAATTCACAAGCAATGCGAGTTCACAACGACTAAGTAATTTTGTCAAACATTCTTTGAACCCAAAATGATAATATTTTCCAGGTTCAACCTTATGTATAGTCAATTCCCTAGGGGTATGTAACAAAGTTCTGGAATTTGTAGGTAAACTAGGTAATTTCGGTTTCAATATATGAAGCAAATCTGTTATAGCTGCATGTGTTATATTGTGTTTCAAGGCCCATTTAGTTAACTTTGAATTCATGTTTGAATCATTTGGATTTTCATGAAGGTTTTCAACAGGATAATTTTGAACTTGGTCTTCTCTTGGTGTTGGGCTCAATTCTCCAACGGCAGAATCATCAGAACTTGGAATATATTGATCAATTTCAAGAGCAATTTGATCTGCTGTTCTAGTGGAAGGTATATTATGACTGTCATCATCTACAGCCGAAGCCATTAGTTCACTGGTGGAAGGCCCAGCAGAAGGCGAACTAAAAGGTTCCAAATCTACATTTCTTCTTTCAAGTTTTCTTGCCCTTTTATAATATTCATTCATCAATGAGTCTTTACTCTCAGGCCTAGGAGATAACTTCATCCTACGATCCATAATATTCGAGAATCGAATAATATAACCTTATTGGAATGGAAGTCTTTGGTTATCAGATACCAAACATTGATCCATATTCAATTGATTATGATTATTGTGATACCAACCTTGTTCTCAGCTTTATCCCAATTTGTTAAACGTCCATAAAACCACATAGAACCACCAGCAAAAATCAAACAAAGAATTAGGCAATCCAAACCACGTGACCCAATATGGCGGCTGTTGGCACACAAACCAGGTAGCCCGATAAGGTTAGCATTGTTTATGTGGACATTGGAGAGTTTTTTTACTGTTTTTTTTTCTAAGGCTTTTTGGGCTCTGTAAACACTTTACTTGGATGGAGAATGATTTTCTGAAGACATTTTTGTTTAGAAACAGTTACGTTAGACGTTAGTGAATGGTATGTTTGAAAATACGTCCCTATCTTTTGTTTACATTCAGAGCACTGTGTGTTTCAGGTATATAATGAGATTGAGAATTATCAATGATTTGGACTCTTTCACCACAGCTTATCCACCCATTATAATGATCATATAATGAGGAAATAATCATTAGCATAGATGAATTAAACAATAATTTTGTCTATGATCATTATTGGTGTGGCCTTTGACTAGTGTGGATTGTGTTTTCTGCTGATCTTGGAGTTTGAAGATTTTGTGTTGTTTTGAAAGACGAATGATGGAGAGTGAATATTTGAAGTTACTATTCATAAACAACAGAGACATTGGAGAACGGTATGCTTGAAAATTGATATATTTTGTGCTGGAATGTTTATCATTATTTGTTTTAGGTATAAAATGAAGTTGGGATTAATCAATGGTTTGAATCCATTCACTTTGAACTTTTCTGAGTTGAATTATTCACTTGATGGCGTCCCTCCTATAACAAATATGGATATTGTTCCATATTTGGTTTTGACTCATAGTTATTACTCTGAAGTACAGATGAAGGCATACAAAAGTTTGGAATCCTACAAATACTTTGAATCTGGCTTTGTATTGAGAGTTGGGACAAAAATGGAGAATGATTTATATATCTTAATTGGACAGGTGAGTTTCTTTCTACTTATCATTATCAAGCCAACTTGACAATGGACAATGACACCTAATAAGTAGTAGACTCTATAGTAGAATCTTGATTTTTTACATCATGCTAAATGATCTTTTTTTTCAGGTCAAGCATTCACAGAGGGCCAACATGAAACCATTGGATGTTTGGAGCATAGTAAGCAAGGATGGAAGCATATGTACTGCTCATTGTACTTGTATGGCTGGAAACAGTGAAGTATGTAGCCATGTTGGTGCCATATTATTTGCAGCAGGATATGCAAATGCTAAGAAGGAAGCAATGTCTTGCACTGATGTAGGAGCTTTGTGGCCAATGCCATCCACCTCTCAAAAAGTTCCAATCATTCCAATTGAATGAAATGAAATGAATTGGGAGACAATGTAGTAGACATCAACATGGAAACACCGATTTCGTCAGAAAATGAGATTAAGATTATGTTGAACAAGGTTTCTGAATTGGGTTATAGTTGTCCTCTTATGAGGATAGTTGAGCCATTTGCCACTCAAATTTCAGAAGGAAGAACCAAGGTTTTGTGTTCAGTTTCTCCGATTTTTGACCAGAATGAAGTCTCAAAAAGTAATTCTGAACTCATGACAATGGCAAAGAATATAGACTTGTCATTAACAGATGATCAGATTCAATCTATTGAGGAAGCTACAAGAAAGCAATCAGAAGATGAAAACTGGTACCTACAGAGGACTGGAAGAATAACTGCTTCCAAATTGAAAGCAGTATGCAGAAAAAATGAGAAAAAACCTTCACTATCACTGATTAAGTCAATTTGTTACCCCACTAAAATGGAATTCACCCCAAAAGCAATTTCATGGGGTTCAACACATGAAGTTGATGCAGTGGAAGAGTTTAAAAGAAATATGGAGAATATCCATGAAGGTCTTCAAATAAATGAAGTGGGCTTGATAATCAACAAGAAGTGGCCCCAGTTGGGAGCGTCTCCAGATAGACTAGTTTATTGTGCGTGTTGTTTGGGGGGATGTTTAGAAGTGAAGTGTCCATATTCTCTTCATATAAATAATGTACATGACATTAATGACTATCTGAAAATGCAAAGTACATGCTTATGTGAAAAAGATGAACAAATAATACTCAACAGATAACATTCCTACTATTTCCAGGTTCAAATGCAAATTTTCGTCTCACAGTTGCCCTATTGTTATTTCGTCATATGGTCCCCTGGTATTTTTTTCAAAGAAAATATTATATGATGTAGAATTTTGGAAAAAACACCATGGAACTGCTTTGAAATTTCATTCCGAAGTAGTGATGCCTGGGCTTCTTGGAAAATATTTCACAGCTACGGAAGGTGAAGCTGAACTCCATCATTATTGTATATGCCATGGTGTTGATGATGGCCGACCAATGATAAAGTGTGATGGGGATGACTGTGAGACAGAATGGTTTCATTTTGAATGTATAGGTTTGACAACCACTCCAGACTGTATTTGGTTGTGTGAGAAATGTAATAACTCTATTCAATAATTCTGTAATTATTTCAAATCAAGATTGTATTGTGTGCTTTTTATGTTTCTATTTGTCTTTTGTTTTCAATATATTTTCTATTTGATTATTTTTTTCTATATTTATAATGTATGAAAATTCAAATAAATACATTAGATGAATCACTAAGTTTTTTTTTTCATAAAATATTGAATTTTTCAATTCTTTTTATGTTTGTATATCAGTTAGTGAATTAATTTGGAAAGGTTCAGACTGAAAATCACATAGCTTGGATAACATTTTATTCATTCAAACCCTGAGGAATATTCCAAGTTACAATACTATACTAAAGTGTAATAAAAAATTCATCAAAACAAGAAAATTGCAATTGCAAATTCATGTACATATTATATTGATACTACATTTATCATACAAAAATGAATAATACAATTATGAAAGACAGAAACGTTTATAGATATACTATTGATTTCAAGTTCAATGTATGGCATAAAAAAATGAAGGACTTGTTTGAAATATCACTAGGTTTGGATAGAATGAATAATATACAGTATGTCTCACTAAGTTGGAACCATAAGGGAAACAACTTTTTTTATTATTCCTTTCAGGAAAATAAGTTATTCTTCATTAAAAGTTTAGCATGTTCTAGAATCTGAATTCGAATCATCAGATATCATTTTTTTTAAGTCATATACACGGTGTGTCACAAAAAGAATTGTACTGAAGAGTAGAGTACTTTTATAGTTGACACACCTCGTATAGGACTGAAAAAAATTGATATCTGATTGTATTCAAGATATCAGAACATGCAGAACTAACTCTGGAAGAACAATATTTTCTTCCCTAAAATGAATATTAAAAATGGTATTCCATATGTTTCCAACTTAGTGGAAAAAATCATTGAAACCAACATTACAAATGAATATGTATATCTGGATAATACTAGAATGATCATGTAAAAAATTTAAGATGTAGGTACACATTGAGAATAATATTACATATCAATAATCATGAAGAAACATTCCTATGAAAAATGCTTAGTGGTAATGGACAAATAATCAACACTGATAGAATCGAATAATGGTAATAGATTTGTGGTGTAATTAATTTTTTTTATTTCATAGTGGAATCATGGGTTGTGAAATATTCACCAATGCACTGCAAACCATAACAATTTTGTCCAATAAACTCGCATCTTCACTACCTCTCTTCACTATACTTATTGGAATGGTACCCTTGAAAATAGTGAATTTGTTCTTTATTTATCCAATTACTCTCTCAACATGGATCCTGACAGTTGCTATTTGCCTAGTCTCTTCAATTTCTAGAGGGTGTAATTGATTTTTACCCTCAGTAAAAACAGGCATAACTAATTTTGCTCGAAGAATACCCAACGTATTCTGTATTAAGAATCCTCTGTCTACCAAAACAATATCTCCTGGTTTGATATTTTCACAAAAGTTACTTCCCTCTACTATCTGCTTATCAGAGGCACGACCACCCCAAGCATCACTGATGTAACTTATAGAACCTTGGGGTGTTATCCCAATTAAGAATTTGACTGTATAATGATAGTTTGACCAACATTGTTGTCGAATCAACAGGGAAACAGGTTTTTCCGATAAAGATCTCAAAGAAATCAACAATCACTGTGGTTTTATCATGAAATGCTTCTTTGAAGCATGATGGGATATTTTTTGGCAAACAGAACGATCTGGCCATTCAACCAAAGGTTTAAACCTCTGGTAAAATATAGTGATAATGATTTCAAGATATCTTGATGCAGTTGTTGGAGCAATTCTGAAATGATATGCTAAATCTTTGAAATGTGGATCTAATCTTAATTTAATCAGTGTGAGAAGTACCTGGTTGAAGAGACTGAGATCAGTTGTAGATGTGGAGGGAATATATTTATCAACCATTGAGAAAATAACTGAATTGACTACATTATATTGAAAACCAGTATAATATTTCCATTTGTTATCATCACATTTTTTAAATACTGTCCATCAGACCAAATGGCGAATTCTCTAACTTTTGCTCCAGTTCAGCTATTCTCTTTGATGCGAAACTGAGTTGTTCAGATTTCAATGACATTTCATCCATAGTGAGATCTGTCTGAGATGAAACTCCTGTTTCTTGTCCATCTTCATTTCCATCATCATCTATGAACACATTCCACTGATGGGTTATTGTCTGTCATAAAAAAATATCATATCAAATCAGTATCCCCATGTTGTATGTATGGTACTTAGGCATATTTTCATATTTCTGAATTGCTTGACATTTGATTTTAATGCAATTCTCATATCAACTCAAGATCAACTGCACCATTTACCTCTTGCAGATTGATGTTTCTCTTGTCTAATCTCACTTTTCGTTCAACATCCCCATGTCTCTTTTTAACATTTTGTGAAGAATGCCCCATATCCTGGGAAGAAATCCAGTCAGGATTGGTTTCATCCTCTAAGGAAGCAGGTTGACCTAGAAATAAAATCAATGATTTACATGCAATATGCATAAGGATAGCTGTGAAAGCCTACTCCGAATAGAAAGAGTGACTATCTCACCTGATAAAAAATGTCGACTGCATACTCTCTGGTACCTAGTTTTTGAATGGGTTAGATCATCCCTCTTGATTGCAGCTAACCAAAGGGCCCTTCGCTTCTTGGATAATTCATTTTTTCTCGTCAAGAACTTGTGCGTTCTAACCGTGGAAACTGAATGAAACCCGACCTTATCCCTGTCATGACGAGATCCACATCCAACTACAATGCATGTTAATGGCATTTTTCTTCAATTGAAGTACTGAAGACTTTCCAGTATTGATCAATCAGTCAAAATACACAAAGAAAACCACAAAAGAAACAAATAAAAACACAATAAAACACATCTACGCCATTCACAAAATGCAATGTGTGCCAACAGCCGCCATATTGCTTCCGATTTGACAGGTCGCTGAATTGCCTAATTGAAGAAACCACACCCCAACAAAAGTTAGGTTGACTTCGAAAGAATTTAATACGACCTTAGATCATACAGGAATGATCTAAGAATACGACCAATGGGAGCATCTAGAGACAGGAGACGAGAAGACAGCGCGCAACAAATAATCCGTGCAGAAACAAGTTTACAGGAAATTTCTGGCCGTAAGCAAAAAAAAATCATTGAAATAGCGATCACTATCGGCTTCAACAGTAAATGCCTTCACAGTATTTTTTTCGCTTGATCACTGCGATAAAAAAAGAAAGCAATTCTCACTACCAGAGGATTATTTGTTGAGAGATTTGTTATCGTTCCTAACCTTACCTAAGGTATATCTTTTGTGATACTTGTGATTTCAAGTATTTTCCTAAAAAAAAAAAAAAAAAAATTTTCACCAAAAAATCTCCGAATTATTCATTTTGATGAAATTCCATGATTCTTATGTGAAACGATATCAGAAATTCTAGGGACACGAATAGGACAACCTATGGATGTACCAGACGGGATGTCCACTGGACAATCACTGCGGGACATCCCCTGGATGTCCCAATCATGTCCTTGTACCGCGGGATAAAAAAATGGACGTACCTAGAACATCCCTGTGTTGTTAGGGTTCTGTGGTATTGCGGAAGCTATACCAAAAACTAGTATTAAATCATGGATGCAAACCAAATCTCAATAATGGTGGAACAACTCGCCAGGTATGAGACAGGCAAAAGGGTTTATTGAAAAACCATCGCCAACATTCACAGAATATCTACTGAGCCAGAAACGAAGTTCAACTAGAATACTAGTGGGACTTCTCACAGGGCATTATAGGTTCAACAAACATATGAGTACGATAGGTCTGACTGAAGAACTGCTGTGCAGGTTCTGTCAGGAAGAAGAGGAAACAGCAGTACACATACTTTGCCACTGTGAGGGCTTGTCGAGACTTGGGTTCCTTACGCTGGGTGAGGAAAAACCAGAAGCCCGAAGATACACAGGGGATCTGAAAGGTAGCCTATGAAGTCTCATAGAGAAGGCGGGGCTAGCCGAAGAACTCTAATCGATTTTGAGGGCAGACACAATAGATCGAAAAAGGTCGCGGTGTGGAGGCAGATAGCCCGAAGGCCCCATTCTAAATCCAATTCAATCTGAGGAGACTAATCAGAAGTAGGGTATTTTAAAGAGTGATAGGAAATAAACGTCGAATGTTGAGGCTCCGCAGAATTAGTGAATTGATTTATCAAAAACGGTACGATAGCTAAAAGTGAACGTTACATTATATAAATAATTCAAGGCTTGTTTTTCTATTCCGAACATCATGGACTCTTGGGCTTTTGGTATCTCCTGATTAGCATGTATTCCTCTAGTACTTTATCTTTGAATAGATGGAAGGTTGAACAGATCCTCGTCATCAACTTTCTATTCTACGGGTTAATGCCGATGTTGGTATAGGGGTCAAATACAATCCACTTATTTTCCAAATAGAACATAGGCGGGATGAGAAAATTACACTCGATTTCTTGAGCATGTTTCTGAAGAATTCTAGTTACACTGACAACACAGGGATATCCTAGGGACTTTCTTTTTTTGTCCCGCGGTACAAGGACATGATTGGGGCACCCAGGGGATGTCCCGCAGTGGTTGTCCAGTGGACATCCCGCCCGGTACATCCCTAGGTTATCCTATTCGTGTACCTGGAATATCTGATATCCATTCACATCAGAGTCATTGAATTTCATCAAACTATTGAGTTGATTTTTCTTGAAAATGTTTGTTCTTCTTCCGGAAAATAATTGTAATGGAAATAAATACTAAAGTTTCAGAACTTCTTAAGTAAATGACCATTTTTCGCAAACAGAAATCGTACATGCATAATGCCCCTCATTTTCAAACACCCAAGGATTATAATAATTATACCCAAATCCTAACAAAGTTGTAATTAATCTGGTTTCGGTAGTTAAGTCCTGTTTATAAATCTGTTTAGTACATAAATCTTCAGGAGGCATGGTAGCCAATGGAGAAAGGTGCGTGCATGATAAACTAAAGATCCCGGGTTCAATTCCTACTCGACCTACATTTTTTTTTCTTTTGTCGAAGGGTTGTCCCTAGAATATCCTTGGGACGACCAAGAAATATCCTTTCTTCGTACTTGGTACATTCCAGGGACGTACCAGAAAGACAACCCTTGGATGCCTTTTTGGCGGCCAGCGGATGTCCCTGGGACATCCCTAGTATGTACGTTGTCCCGACAAAGGACATCCCTGGGATATCCCAGTATAAAATTGGGAACGTCCCTGGGAAGTCCCTAGGATGTACTGGTGTTGTTAGGGTAACGGTGATAGGATATATAAAATATTGTAAGCCGTAACAGTTATCTCGACGTACCAGGATGTCTCTCTGCGTATCTCGACCGTAATAGACTAGGCACGTTTTCAAAAATTAACAATGCAAGAAGCATTTCATGTAACAATTGGGGAAACAACGTTTTTGAGGTATTTCGACCCCGCTGAATACAAATCTGCCTGTTGTCAATGCGAAATTTGGACCGGAAGTCCGGTATCCAAGATGGCGGCCGAGATGGTGGTCAAAACACTGTTGCCCCATATCTCCCATGTCCGTTGGCTTGTAATAATGGTTCAAACATCTGCTAAGGGGTTTTCCCGGATGCTTGGTACTTTTTAGTGCTTGAAATTCACTTACCTCAAGTTATGAGTGCATGGGCTTCAAGATGGCCGCCGAAGGAAGTGAAGGAAACGACCATTCCAGAGTTCAAACACTGTTGATTGCAGGATTGTAGGAAGATAATGAAAAAATAGTTCGGTAGCTGATAGCAATAATACAAAAATGATAATTAATCAACCATTTGAAGAGTTAAGACATTGGTGAGAGCAGTGGCACAGTGCAAGTCAGTCCATTCTTTAGATACGGGCAAGTGACGTCATTATGCAAGACTATTTCATTATTTTTCAATTTGGAAACGGTTAATTAGGCTCTAATTGTAATTTCCAAACTGGCAGTTACAAGGACATTATGGACTTTAGTAAAGGGGCTATGCGGGAGCGGCATAATTGGCGGAGGCGCCTTATGGAGAATCCCATGTTAATTTTGTCAAAAATCCTAAGGTTCATTCTGCAAATTATTGTACCGTTCAAGGTCATCGTGTGCTATCTTCCGCAGACATTCAAGCGGTGCATATTATGCAAGTGAAAGTCATCGCGACCAGCGGTGTGGGTACAGCGTGGTAGACAGCTGGGACATAATGAACATATCCCACTGAGGTTATAGTGAATAGTAATTATTTCCTTCGGGTGACACAAATAGGAGGGAAAAGGAAGATATAACAAGTTCAAGATTGATATTCCATTTATTTATCGATCTTTTCAGTGAGTATAAGTAAGTATATTGATACATGTATAAATGATTACTGAATAAAAATTAAATAGATGCACAAAAAATGATAACTATGTCACTGCTTCAAACGTTTCGATGAACTCATAAATTACCATTGTTATTATCTCCCTTCGCTGGATAAACATTCTTATTACCTATGACAAGCTGATATTTCCATTATTTCAATACATGCAGGTTGATATCCCATTAATTTTTTTCGAATATTATTAACATGCTTTTCTCAGGGAATGATATGTGTACGATATATAAAATGATTTCTGATTGAAATAAATGCAAAAAAATTATTACTATGTAATTGATTCCTACGTTGAAAAATGGCTTACAGTAACCTACGTTCCGTTCATAAAATTGTAATTTTTTTACGGGTGACACAAATAGGAGGGAAAAGGAAGATATAACAAGTTCAAGATTGATATTCCATAATATGTTTTTTCGATTTTTTTCAGTGAGTATAAGGGATTGATACTTGTATAAATGATTAATGAATGAAATTAGAAAAGATGCACAAAAATAATAACTATGTCACTGTTCGGGTGAGACAAATAGGAAACAGCTGGGGGGGAGGTAGATAACACAAATTCAAGATTGATATCTCATTCATTTATTGATTATTTTTTTCAAGTTTTTTTTAGTGAGTGAAGGGATTGATATGTATATGAGATGTATTGATGACTGGATAATATTGAAATAGATGAACAAAAAAAAAATGATAACTATGTCACAGTTTCCAACGTTTCAAGTTACGCTTAAATTACAATTGACATTATCTTCCTTTTCAGCTCAAATACACATAATGCCTATTAAATATAAAGGAAAGGAAGCACAAGGTCGAGGATGATATTTCATTTATTCAATAGAAATACATTAATTTTATGTTTCATTTGTTTTTTTCCAAGGTATTATTTATGTTACCACATACTGATAATATGACGATAGATCATCACCTTTTAAATTTTCCGAATGTGAATTGAAAAATATAATGAGAATGCTCTCAACTAATTTCGAAAGAATCCGCAGCAATTGAGTAGTGTCCAAAAGGAAGAGTTTCGAATGACGCAGGAATCAAATAGCGTTTATCATCGTGTGGGCTCAGGGCGATCTTCTGCTGTGTTGTGGAATAAACGGAATGTTTGTCAGATCGAATCGAATTTTGTTTGATGCTTGTTTCTACATAGGTCTCTAGACATGACAAGTAGTCTTCGAATGTAATTTTTGTCTGAACAACTGATTTTTTAACTCCTTTGGCTTTCTTTGTTATTCCAATATTATTCAATATCTGTAGAATTTCGTATTCATCATATCCTTCTTCTTCTAACCTGGTTTTCAAATTCTCGGTTTCATTTTCAGATGTCAGAACTTTGGTTGTATATAATTTGGACCCGAGTCCAACATAGTCAGTCATTATTTTCGAATTGTTCTCATCTTTCATTTTTCCCAAAACCTTCTTGTTGACTAGAGGTATACCATATTGATTATCTACAGGATAATCTGAGGTATCGAAGTGCTCATGACAGTCTCTTCTTATGATTTCATACGGGTCCTTCTGAATATCATAAATCAGGCTGTCTGTATCTGTGTATAGAACATTACAATTCCCGTCGAAGGTTTTCATCATGTACCCATAATGGAAATCATAAATTGTAGTTTTCGCTAAGTCAAGAATTGACATACCAACGTATATTGGTTTATTTAACCAAATTTGTAATTTCTTCAACTCGACTGCTACAAGATTTTCATTGAAGATAGTACAAGATTTGAACTCTGGTTTCGCAATCCATGCATCAGCACCATATCTTCCATTCCACTTATTTATTAATCGATTATTCACCCTCTTCCTCACATTTTCCATAGTTTTTCCAAATACTGCATTGTTCATAAGCTTGAAAAGATTTTTTTCAAACTCATTCTTAGCCCTTTTCCTTAGTTCAGTGTTCAAATCAATGTATGATTTCAGCCATGTAGACTGTTGAAACTTGAGTACACGATGAATTTTAGTTAATGTCATACCATATGATAATGCTTGCTTCAGACTACGATAATGAATAACATATTTTTCTTTTGAATGTAAATTTGTCATCAACTTAGTTAGCTCTTTCGATGATTTAGGAGGCTTTTTTGTCTTCGGGTCAATATGTTCAGGGCAGAACGGAAGATCCTTGTGAAGGTTATGAAGACTACGTGGATAATCAAGATCTACTTCTAGTATATATCCTTCCGGCGCATCGTCTGGTATGGATAAAACGTCAATATTAGTGTCCGCCCATTCGAAACCCCCATATGGTAAAGCCTGGGACATTGCCCAACCATATTGGTTGTTAATGTCAAAATACATCAAGTAGGATTCTGGTTTCGATGAATCATAGTTAGGCAAGTATTTATTATTAGCATGAGCTCTTCTCTTTGCACAAACTTGGCTCAATCCGCCCCGTATGCCTTTCTCCACAAACAAAAATTGATCTGCATCAGTTAATAGCTCCAGTTCTTGCCCAGTTTTATAAAGCATGCAGTCCCATGTATAACCTGGTAAGGTGAAGTAATGTGCAGGATCGAGGCCATAAGTTTTGTGGCAGCTAGCCCTGAACTGTTCAAAAACGTCGGTGAGTAATAAAATATCAGTTTTCATGTAGGTTTCAACATATTGTCCCAAATCACAACATTTTAACTCATTCCAGACTTGTTGAGCTTGGAGATATAACCTGCGAGGACAAGGTTTATCATCTAACTTGTTGAAAAACGACTCAATTGGAGGTAAACTTGTCTCATTGAATCTTTCAAAAGAATCGAAGTAATCATATGGCATTACGCCTTTCTTTGTCAATAATTTTAATTGTTCTTTTGTCAGTTCATTGAACTGTGTTATCAAATTTGGATATTCAGTCAAATATGAGCTCAATTTGTCTAAAGATGAGTTCAAAAAGCGGTAGCTGTCGATGAATCTGAATTGGATGGGTGTATCTTTGACATGTTTAGTAAATGATATATACTTTTCTTTGGTTGAAGGTAGTAAATCGACTTGCCCTTGCATCCTTGAGGCAATATCTTCAATGATGAAGTGGCTGTCATAGTTTCTTAAGTTATGGAATACTACTGGTACCACGTGACTATCCTGGTAGTTGATATTACAGTCTTCATGGGCAGCCCCCCTATAGTTATTCTCTGGTATCAAGTGGTTATGATCACGCACCCTTTTCTGATCACTGGTGAAAGGCTGTTCACAAATGTGGCAGCGTGTAGCTTTCCTGAATTCAACTTCTTGTGCTGCAGACATTTCGATGTTATAAGGACACCAAAAGACCGTTTCAATATCTTCTGCTAGCTGTTTGAGCTCGTCAGCAAACCACTCCATACAATCAGTTCCTCGATAAGATCGATAAAAAGATAGGGAGTCATTGTATGAGCACTTTAAGAAATATCCAATAGCAGCAGGTACATGTTTCTGATACTTTTTATCATTCTTTATTGGCTTCAAAATACTTTCCAAATCAGCGTACACTATAAAGGGTGCTTTTTCTTTGTTCTTGAAGTTCTTGAACTTCAAGTAATGCTTACCAATCTCAGGCATTTTAATTGCACATTCATTGATTTTTATACACTCCAGAGAATGTTTGCTAAGTCTTTCAGCGGTGTAGAAGTAATGTAGACAGCGATCACAAAAAAATATTTTACTTTTGTGGCTATTAAGCTGATTGGATAGTAAACGTGATAAATCTTTTATCCAAACATAGTGGTATCTAACTGTAGCGGCTTTTTCTTTTCCTTCTTCATCATATCTATCTTGGATTAGGAGCAAGTTTACATGTTTACTTCTTTTATCATTAGTGAGATATGTTGGGAGAGTAATAAACTTTCTGAATTTCTTTTCAAGAACATACACATTTATCGAGATATCGTTCTGACGCTCGAAATTTGGAATTTGCTTAATGGACATGGGGAACTGAACTCCCTTGAGCTTCAGAACTTCTGAAAAGTTAGGATATGATGCAGTTAAATTAGGATTGTGAAGACGATCAACTGGAAACATAGCTGAAATTACAGCCCATGCAAAGCATGCTTGATCACTGTTCTTAACATTGATACACGCTTGTTTCCGCTTTATTGACTCTGGTAACTCAATATAAGAGGATCCCACTTGGGGAGTGAATTTGTTTATATTCACCCCTAAATTTATGATATTCTTGAGTGTCCAACCGCTATCCCGTTCCTGAAACTCCTCTAGTTCGGTTAGGATAGGCTTTATCGTATTGTTTTCGAACCATTCGTTCAAGTTCGTGTCCCTATAAATAGGAGCATTCGAAGTTGTGAAATATTTAAATTCTCTCAATACTCGATCGGCTTTAACGATTTCGAATTCACCACAAAAAACGGCATTCACCTTTACTGCTTCATCGATTTTTAGTGCATTTTGAATACGTCGTTTGAACAGGGCTCTGCAGTCGACCAGAAAATCTTGTGGATCCTTATGTTTCAGGTTGGTTATTATTCCGGTGCGGATTCTACTTCTGAAAGCTGATTTGGAATCTTCCCAATGAACACGATTTGAAGCCGTTTCTTTTCGCTTCCTCAGTCCAGCACCTTGTTTTTGAAGTACTTTGAGTCTAGAACGTAGACTCTTAATATTTCCAAGACAAGTCAAAAGATGTTGTTTTTCGCTGACAGTCTCTGCACCTTTTAATGCTCTATTGATTCGTCTAACAGCTTTGGTACATTCTTGAAGTCCTTCTCTTGCTAAAGCATAGTCGAAGTTAGATGTCAGAAGTCCAAGAGTATTTGCAATATATTTCACGAGGTCGCTGAATAAAGACATAGTCTTCATCAATCAACAATCTGCAACAGAATGAGGAAACAAATCAGTTTGCAAGTTATATTAAGATCAGTGTGACCAACAAAAATTCGAAACAAGTATGGCAAACATTTCAAAAAAAAAATCTGGAGAGTTATAAAAAGGTAAGCAGAGTATGGGATACAATTAGTCTGTCAGTTTCCCTCATACTGCTAACATGTCTAGGCAATGCTATTGGGGACGACCTTGTAATTGCAGTGAATGCATTCCTGATGTAAAGGAAATGTGTGAAATCTGCTGCGAAAGGGAAGGTTTCAAAGTGGGGAGTACTTTAAGAAAAGATAGAAAAGGATGCAAATATTATGACTTCACCACATATTGTAGGGATTGTTACTGGGAGGAATATGGTGAAAAGAAGAAAACTGAGTTCAATAGGATGCTGAGAGTTCTGGAAAAGCAAATCAATAATCCCGCTAAAACGGACGTCGAAGAAAATCTCAACGATGAAAAGGATATCATCAATGCTTTGTGTAAGAAATTTGATCGGCAATCACGAAACTTGAGGAGAAGACATCAGTTCTTTGCAGAATTTGGAAAACTGAATACGAAAATATATTGGAAATCTGGTAATGAAAAAATTGAATTCGAAAGTGGTGAGATTGTTACCTATGGCGATGATAGCATATTTTGGTTTAAAAAAATGATTCTCGACAGTGTTATGAAAAGAGTGAAGGAGCATGGTTTGCCGATTAATTCTATTGATGTTCAGTTATTTCCATCATTCACCGGACACAGTTTTAAAGTTGTGAGACAGACACCAGCAGAAGCCAGACGACAAGAATGGTGTAGAAAACATTTGTGAGCTAAGTGACAAAAACTATACTTCATGTCGAAGTCGCCTTATTATGATAACAAGGATTCATGACTGATATCTCATATAGTCATCAATAAATGGGACTATTTGTATTGTTTATTTTTTAATATAGAAGGTATATGTTTCAATTTGTTTCTTTTGATGATGTATTCAATAATCAATAAATTATTCAAGTGACTTGAAATTTTCATTATTTCAAACTAAAGGAAACATTAATTCTTTCAGATTTCTTGAAATAATACTCATATTTTTTTTTTACTTTAAAGAAACAAGGAGAGAAAATTCCAAGAAACTGGAAGGATGAATATACCACCTCCTCGATTAGCAACAGTATTTAAAGGATAATGTATATTTTTTTAAATTCAGATTTCTGATTTCGAATTTTTCTAAATATTAAATTGAAAAAAGGAATTGATCTGCTACCTATCATAACATGATTCAATTATTTAATATTCAAGAAACATTTCGTAAACCGAAAAGTCAATAATCAACATTACCTACCTGAAAATACTCCACTTGCCATTCAAAACTAAATGATTTCTGGACAAATACAGTTTGCTTGCTGTGGTTTGCATTATTTGGTTCATTGATTTCTGATTTGTTTTAGTATTTCTAATGATGGAAGTGTATTCTGAATTTGGTGCAATAAATGAAATGTAAGAACGAAGAGACAAAATGGATTTTTAAAAGTTATTCTGGGATAGGTTTCTTAGTTTTCCAGAACTTCTGAAAATTATTAATCAATTGCCAAATGAAACTATTGTGAATCATTGGTCAGAGGTTAACAACCGAGCCCAAGCACTTTTGGAATTCATGTTTCTCAAATGAATTAATATGATTTTTTTGAAAAATTACTTAGTTGATTGGATAGATGACCCTGTATCAGTTTTAAGTTTAATATCAATATGATGAATTGACAAATTATTTTCTTCCCATTGAAAAAAGTCTTCTAAAACACGTGTCTAGCAGAAGTTTCATAATCTTATCAGGTTTCTATGTGACATTTTTTTGAAAAGTATCTGAATAAATAATTGTATTCTCCTAATTTATAGATGTGTCTAGCAGAAGATTTCGAAATAGAATATGAATATTTCAGTTTATTTTCTGAGTAAGGACTATACTGTTTCAATTCACTGATAATTAATGATCATATCATGTAACAAATATATTGATGAAACGAACTATATAACATCGATGAATTTATTAGAATTCGTATTCTTCATGATCAATCAATCAGCTATGGTATTTTCAAATCATCAAGAATCTCCATGGAATTTCTTAACATCGATATGGATAAGATATTGTTATGACCATTTATACCAATTATTATAACTTCTTAGTTTCCAATGTGTTTTCAATAATAATCCAATATTGTTGAAATATTTCTGACAAAGATTAATGTCTGAACATATCATTTTTAGAGCTCGGAATGCTGGTGTTCACGTGAAAGTTTCAAAATATTTCAATCAAATGTTACACGCATAACTTCCCAATCAGTTGAAGCAAACTTCAATTTTGTTAATTCACGACAACAATCATGTATCATGTGTTTTGAATCATTTCTTATGAACTTCTAATAATATTCCAAAGCATGCATGGGAAAATTATTATCAACTATTGAAAATGATTTAATAAATGTATTTGTTTAGGAATTATTTCAAAATTAACAATTCATCAAGAAATGATACATTTACATTATGTTCTCCATTTTACTATCCGCAGAACAAGTTTAATGAATATTTAATTACATATATATTAAACTTACTTATGAGCAAAAGAATTCTTCTGTTTACCCACGTCAAAAGCTGACTATTTTGAACAGAATACAAACTAAATATTTACGTAGCCAGTTCATTAGTAGAAAATGGTTCAAAATTTTCAAGTGATATCAAGGAAGCAGAATGAAATACACTATTCTCTTCATCAATCCATATGTTTTTTACATAATTGGTGTTGAATTGAACATTTCATCACCAGTTATGAAATATTTTACTTTTCATAACTGATTACGTTGACGTTTCAGAACTTTTTGAAAAGTATATATGTCTAAATTAGAAAAAATGTTTCTTCGCGGCGTTCAGAAAAAGCAGACCAACATACCTTGAATAAAGAAAATAAACAATACCTATATCATTTTCATTTCAGTTTTGCTCATTGTTATGTCTCTGCCTAAACAACAGAACTTGGACGTTTGCTTTCATTCGTTGATAATGAAGGGTATTCTAATTAAGAAAAAGAGATGACTATCTTCAAATCAATTAGTTTTTTGTTGTTAACAAAATTGAATGAATCAGTTTCTGTTATTTTTTTTTAATGAAGTATTCTACTTTTTGATGGTTTCAAATACCATATAGTGAAATATAAAATGAAGTAAAAAATTTATTGTTATAACACAATGAACAATAATATATTTCAATTCATCACATGATATATTAACAACCTCATTATAAAAATAACAGATTTTTCAAAATCCAATATTTTTTTGTTTTTTTTCAATATTCAATTATTCTGATTCAACGTCGTTTTGAAACAAATTAGTTCATTTTTAAGAGATTTCAAACTGGAGTGAAATGATGAAGAAAAGACAGAAAAAAATCATTCAGTGATATATTGTTTATTTTTCAATATTGTCAAACGACTCATTTACAGTATTAGAAACCCAAATTTGTTATGTAATTTGTTATAGGATAAACCTAAACTCCACATACTATAGATATTTTTCAGAGGAAACGTAATTTTGGAAAATATTGGACTACTTTTTAATTGCTTCAACTACTGAAGTTAAAAAAAAAGATGGAAGATGAGACTTACCAGGGAAATTATTCAGAGTTAACAATGTATTTCTATAGAAACTGAGAGAATACAATAGATTGAAAGCGATTTATCAAGAAATTATTTATTTTTATAATGTTCTCGTATAGTTATTCACTAATCATCATTGTGTAAACTCAAATCATCACACATGACATGCTAACTTCCTACCTCATTATCAAGATTACAGATTTTTTCATAATCGAATGGTTTTTGTTTTGTACTCATCAATAATGAATTATACAGATACATGCATGCGTCTTTCTGAAACATTTCACTCAACTTTGTCTTTTAGTCAGATTCGAGTTGATTCTTTGGGGTCAATTTTGACTTATTTTCACTCATCATATTTCGCTTATGAAAAGGAAACCATATTATGTTCGCAGTATTAACTGTAAAATTGAAAAAGTTTATTGTTTCACTAAGTTTTTCTAAGAGTTATTCAATATAACAATTCTCAGAATAAAAAAAGCAGCATGTATTTCTGTGATTCAATAATTGGAAAATTATTTTTTACCTCCACTAAGTTATCTATTTTGAGGAATTGAATGGAATTACTTAATATAAGGAACCTACATTTTATGAAAGTTAAATGGCTGTTTCGAATATACCAACCAAAACTCGTTTTGTCGTTTGACAACTTTAAAAATTCATCACCTAGGGAATTGTTCTTCGAATTCTTATGTACCCTCCAGAAAAGATCCGCTACCTACCTTCTTTCTACCTATGATAAAGAGATTCCTTTTCGTGAGTTCCAGAATAAGAATAATATTAAAAGTATTGGTATTTAGAGAAATATACTTCGATCTGTCTGTTCTTGTCAGATAAACAAGGTTATTGGTAACTTGAAATAATTTTACGAATGAGAAACCAAATATTTTAGTGTCTCTTCACAAATGAATTTCAATTTGAAATACATTTACCGATAACTAATTACCTGAATACGTTATCTTGTAATATTCCTAACAAATATTAGATGATTTGTAAATTGAAAAATTATATAATATTGAAATATCAAGCAATCAATCCACTTCAATTTACCAAAAGGATAAATCTTGAAAACAAAAGATTGAAAACGACAGCTGGATAGATGTTTTTTTTGAACGAAATAATCATTATAATAAACTTGTCCAAGAGAACGGAAATCCTATTCAATATTCTAGGTTGACCGCTAGAGAGGAACCGAGAAATAAAATAACATTAATTTGTACTATCGCAGATGTCCACCCTTTTTTAGAAAAAATCCGTATTATCCGAAATCAAGAGTCTCAAGGAAAAGTAATATAAATAATTACATTTTTTTTCATAATTCATATAGGGTGCTTTCAAAATACCTTTATAAAATCTGAGCATGGTATACATAGAGTAGAATGAGTGAACGAAATGAACAGAATCGAGTTGGTCAAATTCAAGAGTAAAAAAATCAATATGATTTATTCAGAACAAAGATCTGCTCATTATGGCTTGGTTTGTGTTTAAAAACAAAGAAAAATTCCAGAATTGAAGATTTTGAAATATTCAACAATATGAAAACAGAATTGCTTGATTTCAAGGCAAAGAAAGGGTGAAAACATAATTTGTACTCCAATTGGCGCTCATTGATTTTGATAAATGTAATCTTCCCAAAATTGTTTCGCTAATTATCTCTAGTATAGTAGTAGTTTCGCGAACAAGTGAACTTGTTCTTTCCGAACCTCATTCCAGAAAAAAATGAATAATAAATTTTCAATATGAATTCCACTTGATTTCTGAATATTCATCAATATAATGATTTTCCTTTACAGTGTTGGGAAAATGATGCAACAATTTGTTATCATGTTATAGGTACACATACTATAAAAATGTTCCAACCAGTTTATGGATTACTCAGCGAATCAAAGCATAAGAAAATTGATCAAATAAAATTATTCAGATATTATCACATGTAAGTACAGGATATACGAACTCTCCCCATGTTTTCTCGGCATATTTTTAACGCAATTTGATGAAACATGTTCAAATATAGGGGCTAGGAAAACTGTTATTGGCACAATCAGACCATTTTTGCTGAAATTGACTAATAATACATTATCTGCTGGCTCCTAATTATCATGAGTATCAATGGTTCATTTTTTACTACTATAGAAAAGTTTCATTTGTGACTTTCCTGACCAACCTACATCTTATGGACTTCATCCATAAGTGTGAGAATTATCTTATTCCCATTCTTATAATGAGATAAGTACCTATCATAAAATGAGCTGGAAATATTTCGAAACGCCAATTCTGATCGTTTATGTAACAGGTATATGAATAATGAATATGATATGGTTACTTTCGAATACATTGAGAATTCACGTTCTCTATGTGCTGAAAATATTAATTCCTTCTCAGTATTTTCAAAAGTGTATCAATGAATAAAATGAAAAAACATCATGTGCATTGTAATGAATGAAAATATTGCAAGAATAAATAAATTCTGATTTGAGCTACTTTGGCTCGAGTACAAATTGAACACAATTCAGAGTTGATATTGATAACTTGCTTTGAACGGCATAAAATTCGCATTAGCAAGCATTAATTTGCATGTAACAAACATGCGATGCGAACAAATGAGACTATAATAAGCTGCATACTTCTTTTCAATATGAAACAATATCAGAACCAGCTTTCCTTCAATTGAGCAGGACGATCACGTTTGAATGTATTGCCTTTCAACTAATTACATGTTTTCGGTGCATTCCTGTTTTGGAAACACTTTTGTAGTACTTCAGAATTTCGTATCATTAAATCATTGTATCTTCAACAATGAATGAAGATTAGCTGATCTATTGAATCAGCCTCCATTTTTCACAATATGAAGTTTGTTCCTTATTTGAGATCAATGTTAAAATAGAGATAGCTGCTCAAAGAATATAAAGGTATTTTGAAAGCACCCTATATGAATTATGAAAAAAAATGATCATTGGGAGGAAAAAATGGAAAGAGGAAAAAATCGTTGGTTAAATGATTGTGAAAAGTAAATGATTAATTTGAAAAGAAGTAGGTACCTACTTGATAATAATTGATATTATTGTTAGAATGTGAAAATATTTTTTCACATGGTGGAAGTAGATAACGTTGAATATTCAACTACCTTCAATATTTAATTATTTTAATAGGTTCAATAACAGTCTTTTACTATTTCTCAATGAGAACAAGAATATAACTTCTGAAGATTGTTTGTTGATATCCGACACCCTTACAGGAACATTTGAAAATATATTCATTCAAATTAGTAATCTTATGATCTCATTTGATTTTTTTAAGCCACGCTGCTGAAATTAAAGGAAGTATCTGATTTGGAAATAAACTAATCAATTCAATTTCTTCGAAGTTTGTAAAATATTAGAATCATATTCATAGAAACGAGAAGAAACAATCTAGAGAAGTGATTCTTGATTATTCAGTCATTAAATTATTCTCAGTCAAATTTTCCTTGATATGCCCGTTAAAATTTCAATATCAAAGTAAATTCATACCTGAGATAATCAGTGTCAAGCATTTTGCTGGGTAACTTTGTTAATGAAAGCCATATTATTCAGTGAATTTCTCCAGAAAAATATTATTGAGGTTTATACATAAGAAATGACGACTTTGAATTAATGAATTTATAGCTACACAAACACAAGTAGTTGATTATCAAAGATTATCAATTCTTTCCTCATTTCAATCTGAGGAATATGTATCAGAAATCTGTCTAACCCTTGAAAAGAATAAAATCAATCAGTCATCATAAAATATTGGAAATCACTATAAGTATCAATCGGTGAAATGAAAAAACAATATGATCAATTTGCATAATTAATAAGCATTTCATTCAATTGTTCTGAAATGATCAATATTATATTGTTTCTCATCGAAATGATAGTGTTTTACTATTTCTCAATGAGAACAAGAAAGAAACTTTTGAAAATATGAATACTTGTTTGATGATATCCGACACCCTCCCAGGAATATTAAAAAAGTCCATTTAAATTTATTTTATCAAACTCTGTAATATCTTATAATATCATTCGATTTTTCAAGCCAGGAGGCTAAACTAAAAAATCTGATTTGGAAATCAACTAATCAATTCAATCTCTTCAAAGTTTGGAAAATATTAGATTCATATTCATAGAGACAAGAAATATTCTAGAGAAGTGATTCTTGAATATTCCATTATTAAATATTTTCACCCAGATTTTCCTTAATTGGATCACACGAAAGGAAATTTCTATAATGTTCTAAGAGGAAGGCAGAGGAGGAAGGTATTGGAATTTTTTTCATTATATTATCTGTCATAATCAATTTCCCAGTTAACAAAATTGATCCTCAAACTTTCCAATTCTACCTTGGTCAATAAATGAACAATTCCACCTTACTATATTCATAAATATTCGCTCTTGACCTCGAATGCGGTTTATGCATAAGAAAATGCCGTCTTTGAATTAATTAAAACACACAAGGAGTTGATTATCAATGATTATCAATTATTTCCTCATTTTATTCTGAGAAATATGTATCTAAAATCTATCTATCACTCAGAAAAGAATAGAATTAATCATTGTTCACAAAATATTGTGAATCATTATATATGTATCAATCGATGAAATGAAAAAATATAATGGTCAATTTGAGATATTAATGAGCATTCCATCTAATTGTTCTGAAATAAACATTATTGTTATGGTTTTCCTAGGGAATGATGAATAAAATCACCTACCTTTTTCAATTAAATGGAAATTGATTCAGGAATTCAAATTCCATTGGCCATTCTGAAATTAAATTAAGCACTTGAGCTCGTACGCGCGTATGTTTATGCAATTACACAAACACGAAAATAGTTATTAATACGCCAGGGTAGTAAACAATTACATTATTACCCAGGGACCAAGAATATATCCCAAGGCTTCAGCCGAGGATTATAAGCTCCCGTGGAAATAATATTCTTTACTTCCAAGGTGTATATTAATTTTTTTTCACCACTAGCAATATATTTCAATCATTATAGTTCTGTAAACCTGAAATATGGTCATATTTTCACTATGAAAGCAGTTTTCTTTAATTCCAATTGAGATCTAATTGCCATGACCATGACAGCATATGACGAGTCGTTATTGATTAATACCTACTAGATTCGAATCCAATTTCTGCGGCTCTCGCATTAGAACAGTGAATTTGGGTTAATATTAAAATAGAGGTAGCTATGTCATTATTGACTAGTAGTTAATAAAATGACGAAAACTCCTTTGCATAGAAAAAACACACTTCCCGCCTCGAAATGGAGTGAATAAAGATAGGTTCTACAGCTAGTGGTGGAAAAAAGTAAATTCTATTCTATATTATTGTTTTTCATAAATGAATGCGATTATCAATTCTTGCCCCATGTTGATGTGAGTAACATGATCTTTTTGAAGGAAATGCATGAAGCCAATTCATTCATCATGAATTGAATACTAATATTTAATCTCTATCAGTCGAAGATAATAGAATTAATCATTCATCATAAAATATTGAAAATCATTATAAGTACCAATCGGCGAAATGAAAAATATAATGGTCAATTTCATCCAATTGTCTTGATATAATCATTATTATTATGGTTTTCCTGGGAAATAATAAATAAAATTCCATAGACCGCTCTAATGCAATTATAAGGAATGTTGCTGCCTTCTGAATCAATCAATTCATATCTATACAAACACGGAAAAGTTAATTCTATATATTATCGTTTTTTTTCATTGATAAATGCAATTATCAATTCTTTTCCCTTTTTTGATGTGAGGAAGATGTTCTTTCCAATTATCATCAAGATGGAAATGAATTGCATACTAAAATATAATCATATGTTAATTTTTTAATTGTTTCTTGAAAATCACTCATACATATAATGTTTGTCCTTCAAGGAAAAATTAAAAGAAAACTGAACGTTCCATTTCTGAATGAAAAAATAAGATTATAGTAAATTATATTCCAAAATGCTCTGAAAAATAAAAAATAACATATATCAGATTCCAATTGTCTCCCATTTCGATTTATTTCTCACTAATTATTACACATAAGAGTTTTCTTGTCGAAGTAAACTCGATTAAGAGTGTCATGTTTTTAAAAGTTATAGGTTCTCATGAAGTGAGTCGAAAAGAGGTCATCATAAATCATCAATAGAAGCAATGTACTTACATCATTTAATATTCAAACAGAATCACCTACTGTGAGTTAGCAAAGCTAGGCTGGCAACTATTTATACGCTTTTAAAGTAACATGTCTTGACAAGTTCAAATAGTGATTGTATAATGCACTTCGCTTATTAGAATATGGAATGTAAAAGTAAAAAGATATAGTAATTGATGGTTCAATCAATACCTTGGGAGCAGTGACGTACTTTGACTTACTTAATCGCAACGTTGAAAGCACTGACATAGTTATCATTTTTGTGCAAATTCGAATAGTGATTGTAGAATTAAGAAACATTTCCAATTTCATTAAAGGAACGTAGGAAGGAACTGCAAGACACTTTCAACGTTGGAATCAGTGACATGGTTATAATTTTCAATCAGTAATCATTTATACATTCTACACATAATATCATTCCCTCATACTCACTGAAAAAAAAAACATGTTGATAATATTCGAAAAAATGCATGGGATATTTACCTGCATGTATTTCACTGGGAAAAAATGGAAACTAGCATCCTCGATCTTGTGCTGAAACTTCCCCCCCCCTCCTGATATTTCATGGGAAATATTATTGTTTATCCAGCAAAGGTAGATAATGTCAATTTTAATTTTTAGATTAATCGCTAAACGCGTTGGAAGCAGTGACATATAGTTATCATTTTATGGTGCAAATTCGAATAATGATTGTATAATGCTAACGAATGCATTCCACTTATTAGAACCATAGAATTACCAAACATTTACAATTTCATGAACTGAAAGCCATTTTTCAACGTAGGAATCAATTACACATAGTAATCATTTTTTTGCATTTATTTCAATCAGAAATCATTCTATATATCGTACACATATCATTCCCTGAGAAAAGCATGTTGATAATATTCGAAAAAAATTAATGGAATATCAACCTGCATGTATTGAAAAAATGGAAATATCAGCTTGTCATAGGTAATAAGAATGTTTATCCAGCGAAGTGAGATAATAACAATGGTAATTTATGAGTTCATCGAAACGTTTGGAGCAGTGACATAGTTATAATTTTTTGTGCATCTATTTAATTTTTATTCAGTAATCATTTATACATGTATCAATATACTTACTTATACTCACTGAAAAGATCGATAAATAAATGGAATATCAATCTTGAACTTGTTATATCTTCCTTTTCCCTCCTATTTGTGTCACCCGTAAAAAAATTACAATTTTATGAACGGAACGTAGGTTACTGTAAGCCATTTTTCAACGTAGGAATCAATTACATAGTAATCATTTTTTTGCATTTATTTCAATCAGAAATCATTTTATATATCGTACACATATCATTCCCTGAGAAAAGCATGTTAATAATATTCGAAAAAAATTAATGGGATATCAACCTGCATGTATTGAAAAAATGGAAATATCAGCTTGTCATAGGTAATAAGAATGTTTATCCAGCGAAGGGAGATAATAACAATGGTAATTTATGAGTTCATCGAAACGTTTGAAGCAGTGACATAGTTATCATTTTTTGTGCATCTATTTAATTTTTATTCAGTAATCATTTATACATGTATCAATATACTTACTTATACTCACTGAAAAGATCGATAAATAAATGGAATATCAATCTTGAACTTGTTATATCTTCCTTTTCCCTCCTATTTGTGTCACCCGAAGAAAATAATTACTATTCACTATAACCTCAGTGGGATATGTTCATTATGTCCCAGCTGTCTACCACGCTGTACCCACACCGCTGGTCGCGATGACTTTCACTTGCATAATATGCACCGCTTGAATGTCTGCGGAAGATAGCACACGATGACCTTGAACGGTACAATAATTTGCAGAATGAACCTTAGGATTTTTGACAAAATTAACATGGGATTCTCCATAAGGCGCCTCCGCCAATTATGCCGCTCCCGCATAGCCCCTTTACTGACTTTCTCTTGTATTGAAACTGTAACTTACCCCTTTAAATGATCCGCAACTGTCCAAAAAACCGGCGAGGATGGCTGGAGTGCTGCGATTCTTATTACTCGACCAGGAAATCATCTGAATTCCTCAAATTCATGCATTTTTCTACAGTCGTCGCTTCCTACCTGATGGGTTTATAGACCATCAGCTACCATTGATGTGTGGAAAAGGCTCCACAATGAGTTGTCAATTGGGTTACCTCCACGAGGCATGTCTTGACTTCTATTTTGTCCTTGTAGTCGATTGGCATGTACCACTTGTTCTCTCCTTCTGTTAATTTCTTTATTACGATAGGTAACTGGTCCTTAAACTTCAATAATACGGTACGGTCCTGAGTACTTGAGATACAATTTAGGTGCTGAGTGACGTCCGACCTTGACTGCTGGCGAGTGAAGATATACACGATCACCTAAGTTGAGTGATGTTGGTTTGGATTTTCGATTATATCTTCGCACTTGTTTTTTGGCTTGCTTATTCAGGTTTAATCGGGCCACTTCATGCGCTATTTTCATTCTCTTTGTCGCATAGTTGTCATCTAACTCATAACGAACAGGTGCATGTTTGGTTATTAAATGTAATTGCATTTACATACCTCTACCGTACATCAAGAAAAATGTAGTTTCTTGTTATATCGGAGACTGGAACCTTTGGCACGATAATACACTACACTGTTTTACCACTAACCAAACCGATTCTTTAATCTTCTCCTGAAGATGCTAACATAGTAAGCGAAACACGTGTCGAGGCGTTAAAAAATCAGTTTGGTTAGTGATAAAACAGTGTAGTGTAGTTTCTTGTGTTGATTCGTTCACGTGATTGCGATATACCATGGTAGCGACTGATAGCCATTGGTCCCATGAATCGTTGTCTTTGGTCACATAATGCGATGAAGTGGTTTTTAGAGATCGATGCATTCGTTTTATCATTCCGTTTGATGGAGGGTGATATGGGGTAGTTTGAAGTTACTTGATTCCCCAAAATTTTGCATATTCCTTCGAATAATCTTGATACAAATTGCTGACCGCAACCCGATAATAGTAGTCGAAGTGTACCATATTTTGTGATGATGTTTGTTACGAAAGCTCTAGCTACCGTTTCTGCTGTTATATTTGGAAGGGGAATGCATTCTGGGTATCTTGTTTGGTAATCCTCGACGGTGAGGATATATTTATTGCCATCTTTGGTTTACTTGAGATTCCCAACTAAATCCATAAAAATGCGCCAAAAAGTGGCGTATGGAACTGGTAGTTTCTGAGGTTCTGCGAGAGGTTGGTAATTAGAGTTTCGTAAATCGCAAAAATGGCATGCATTGCAGTATTTAATAACATATTGTGACGTAGGGGTATGGGGTCGTAGCTATGGTAGTTCAATAAGTAGAGCAGTTCGGCAAAAAGGGCGTATTTGGGAGTTGACTGATAGATGTTACAAGTCATGTGGTAGCAGTATAACTACTTGTTGATTATACCAAATGCATTCACATTGCAATAAAATAATTGACGTGGGCTTGAGCTGCGTGGTCTCCCTTCGTGCTCCGCACGCTGAGAATCCTGCTGACTTAGGACAGCACACCGCCGTTGGTTGAGTAAACGCGGAAGCATGTATGGATACAGGTTGTTCTGCCTAGAAGGGCTCTCTCGCGACACTCCTCATCATTGATAAATGTCGACCTCGACATTTGGCCAACCTGACGACGAAGTACTCTTCAACGTTTGGAACCATCGGGGACGACGAGCCAACCCCTAGAACAGAAAAAAAATTACGCAGAAACATGCTCAGAAGTTTCACATAATACATAAATACACATTTTTCATGCCTACATTTATTTTCACTCCCTTCTTGCCTCCTCAACTTATTTTACAAGATTCACGACTGATGCAATACCGCATAGTCGTCGAATTACACCGCGAAACTTACTCCATACCAGTTATAAAATCCACCAGAGTTTACAAAATACTTTTTTCTAAAAATTAAGTGTTTCCTTTCCCCAAAACACATTCTTTGGTTTTACATTCACAAAAAACATGTGTCTCTCTTAAAATTACTTCATCCCTTTCATACAACTTCCGCTTCCGCACATATACACCATTCATCCCATTATCCATACAATTTTTCTTTTTATTTCCTTTTTTTTTATTGTACACCACCCAACAGAAAACCATTTAAAAGGTGGGAGAATTATAGGTGGAAAAAAATTTATAGACTCAACGAGTGAATACATATAAAAATATAAGGTAAGAAGAAATGGAACATAATAGTAAAGTGGAAATGAATTTCAAAAAGTGATTTCTTTCAACGAAGCAATGCTGCAAGAGAAAATGTCACATCTGTCATTGATGTTATTGTAATTGCTGCAAATTTTGTATAAAGGTGAGTTTTTTCGTACATTTGTTCGAGGTACTTCGAGGTAAAATAGATTGTTTTGCCTATTATTGACTCTGGGAACATGAAAACTGAGCATGCTTAACAGAGCTCTACAGCTGATTTGGCCATGGATTACCTCATAAAGAAATATAAAAGCAGATATATTCCTCCTATTTTCAAGAGAATTGAAGTTATATCTCTCTAATTATAAGATCAACTGACTTACCTTAAGGAAGTTTGATCGTAATTATACGAACATTTTCGTCGAAGAATTATAATTAATAGACTACTTGTAGTTTGTTCATTTTCTTCCAATCTGTACGAATTTTAAAGTGAGAATAAAATTAGTCCGACAACTCTGTCTTCAGTCTGGCAACTCCGCTCTCGTCCACCTCCAATCGTCGTACCTCTCCGCACCGCGCACCGCTGTCGATATCGTCATTGTTCTTTGAGAAAATTGCTAGATCGTCTGGGTGGGGAATTTAGGGGTGGGTTATAATTCTTCGACGAAAATGTTCGTATAATTACGATCAAACTTCCTTAAGGTAAGTCAGTTGATCTTATAATTATACTTCACATTTTCGTCTCGAATTATAATTAATAGACTACTTGTAGTTGTTCAAAGAGACTAGGACGATCTAGCTAACATACCTAATGATTTTAAATCATCATCCAAATATTTGTAAATAAATATCTATTTCAATTCACAAAATATTTCTTGGTAATACAGGTGAAGTGTAAAAAATACAAAATATAACTATTAATTATTCAGTCTATATCAATTCCAGAGGCTCTCATTACCCCCCTTGCAAAATTACTAGGGTCTTCTTGAATTGGTTTATTGTAGAACCTCATGAATACCTGAGATTCTGGAGACCACCCAGCTGCCTTTCTTATTGCCTCCATATTTATTCCTGCTCTGAACGCGGCAGATGAAGAGGCATGTCTCACACTATAACTCGTGAATTGGGTAGTGTCAATTCCTCCTGCCACAAGGGCTTTTTTGATATATTTACTGATTGTTTGAGCAGAGGCTCTGTGAAAAGGCTTTTTGACGGTCAAAATTAGATATTCCTCACCTAGAGGTCTCTCTAAACCTGTTCTTTCAATATAGGTATATAGGGTTTTTGCCAAACACAGTTCAGGTTTCTCTCGAAATACTGGTACTATTATTAGCGGCTGGACACTTTTGGGATTCGACGTTTTGATTCTGTCCGTTATAAAAATTTCAACCCTGTCTTCAAATTTTTTGATGTTTTCGAGTTTTATCTTTGAAATTGTTTGAATTCTCTGGGATGAAATAATTGCTAATAGTGTTACCAATTTGACCGTCAATTCTCTCATATTTAATTGTTCTAATGGGTAAAGACTTTTTAGGTACATTAGAACGGGATGTGGGTCCCATGTTTTATTATATTTCGGTTGGGATGGTCTTTGGTTATAAATACCCTTGAGAACCCTCTTTAAAAGTTTCTCATCCTCTCCTCTGATTTGAAATATGAAGGTCAGCGCTGATTTGTATGCATTTATCAGGGAGTAAGATTTACCCTCCTGGTATAGAGTGTTCAGAAAAGTGATAATTTTTCTCACGTCCAACTTGTATGGATCCAAGTTGTTATTTCCCGCGAATCGCCACCAAGCTCTGAAACAGCATTCATATTGCCTCATGGTTGTCTCGGTGATCGAATGAGTTATTGTGTGGAGTGCCTCTGGTGGTACTCCTCTCTGGCTGAATAATCTCCGCACAATACACCTGCCACCAGGGTAATTTTTGGCCAGAGAGGATGAGGAGATCTGAAAGGTGACAGAAGAAGGTCTTTATTTGGTTGAAATACCAGTGGTGCCGATTCTAATAACCTTATGAAGGCTGGGTACCAAGGTTGGCTTGGCCATTCTGGTACCACAACTATGCCCCTCGCTTTTTCTCTTTCAATCTTTTCTAGCATGTTGGAAATTATGGAAAAAGGTGGAAAAGAGTAGAAAAACCATGAATTCCATTTCTTAGTGAATGCATCTACTGCAATTGAGTTAGGATCTGGTTTCCAGGAGAAGAATCTTTCACATTTTGTGTTAAGGGAGCTAGCAAAGAGATCTATTTCGGGAGCTCCAAATTCTTCTTTGATAATACTAAAAACTTTCCCGTTCAGCTCATATTCTGTTTCGATTGATAAGTTACGTGATTGTCTATCTGCTTCAATATTATCTGATGAATTAGTATACGATGCAAATATCCAGATTTGTCTACTCTCACACCATTCCCATATGTTTCTAGTCACTTCTGATAAGTGTTTATGTCTTACACCTCCCATTCGATTGATGTATGCAATGGTGGTCGTGTTATCAATTCTCAGGAGAATTTCACAGTCCTTCAAGTGTTTCGAGAATGATTTGAGTGCATAGAATGCTGCAAGTAACTCTAAGTGGTTGATATGGAATTTTTTCTGATTTTCGTCCCAAAAACCGCCTGTCGTTACTCCATCTGCGAAGCCACCCCATCCTGATAGTGACGCATCAGAGAATATCTCTAATACATAGTCTCGATTTCGTATCGGGGACCTGGAGTTAAATATGTTTGACGACCACCACTCAAATTCAGAGTTTAAAGTTATTGGTATTTTCATGTTGTATTCGAAATGACCCCCATTATTTTTGAGAGCTTTATATTTTTCCCTTTCAAATAGCTTAGTATGTACCCAGCCATATTTGACAGCTGGGCATGATGCTACCAAAACGCCTATATATTTTGCAAATTCTCTGATTTTACACAATTTCTTGTTCTTCATACTCAGTGTTAGTTTGTGAATTTTATCACGTTTCTCTTGTGGAAGGGTTAATTCTAGTTTCTCAGAATTGTATATAAAACCAAGGAATTTGCAAGTTCTGCTAGGGTTCAGTATGCATTTCTGAAAATTAATATTGAACCCTAGATCCTGTAATAATTCTATTACAATACCTAAGTGATGAAGGCAATTATCATAGGTATTTGATATGATCAACACATCATCTAAATATATCACACATGTGATACCTTTTTCCCTTACTATTTTTGCAAATGGTTTCAGCAGTTTTGTGAATGTATAGGGGGCAGTTGAGAGCCCAAATGGGAGACAATTGAAATGGAATAATTTTCCTTCAAATTCAAAACATAAGAATTTTCTACATGACTTTCTTATCGCCACGCTATAATAGGCATCTTTTAAGTCAATCTTAGCAAGGAAACAATCTTTATAAATTAATCTCAACACCGTCCTGTAATCCTCTAGTTTGAAGTGGGGTACCTCTATATGTGAGTTCAGGTTTTTTTAAATTCAGGATGAATCTGTACGTGCCGTCTGGCTTCTTAGTTAAGAAGTAAGATGACAGGAATAACTCCTCGTCACTCTCATGCACTGAGATGGCTGCCATGGAGAGAAGTTTGTTTATTGCTTCCTGAAAATGTGTTCTTTCACTCTCCTTGATTGTAACTCTGGGACGAGTTATCTGAAATGGTACTGTAGAGAATTCAATTTCATAACCCTGTACCCAGCTTAAAATTAGAGGATTACTGGTTATTTTTTGCCAATTATTGTGACACTTGACTAGGGAGCAAGCTTCCCTCACCTCTATTGTCTCCTCTTGTGTTGAGACTCCTGGATGTGTTGTTTCTTGTAGGACCTCCTCTTGTCGTCCTCCTTCTTCTTGACTTTGGTATAGGGGCGCCTGTAGTTTAAAGACTGCGCCTTAGATGTTGATGTTCTCGAATCCGGAGGTCCAGTTTGCCTGGGAATGAATTTTTTCTTCATATCTGCGCCAAGTTTTCTCAGTTCTTGATTTGCCTTGATCCTAGCAGCCAAGTCTGTTCCGAACAGCCACTCATCGATTGGGGCTTCTTCGCATACTTTTTTAACTGTGGGGTTCAATGTGGGTAGGATCAGATATCTCCTATGCTGTGACAGGGAGTGAATGGCATCAATTAATAATTTGGAGCCATTGACCAGATCAATCAAGTGTATGTTTGACTGCTCTGTGGGTTGAGAGAACATGTCATTTAGAGGTTTTGCAACTGCAGTTATACCGGTAGCGATCTCGTTTTGCAGTCTCAGTAGGTAGGAGTCCATTTTTTGGATTTTCTCATCCAGCCCAGCTTGAAGCTCCATGTTCAATTTAGGTGGTCTAAGTTCAATGCAGTTTTTTATCAGAGGGTATTTAATGATCACTGCGTTCCTACCTTCCTTGTCTAAACAGCTCTTGAGATATGATCTCCATCGACCAGCTATTTCCTCATGAATATCTATTCCTTCTTCCATTGGGGCAGCAGGATTATCGCCCAATATGGTTTTGATCTGATCCTGATCACCCTCTCCAGCCTCAATGTTCTCAGCATTCATCTCTAAGGGATCGTTTTCTACATCACCCTGTATAGGTAATAGTTCAGGTTCTTCCCTATCTGAAGAAGACTCGTTCGTCGAGGTGCTGGTTGTACCTGGAGGAACATGTTTCATAAAAACAAAAATTTCATGAATTTTTTATTAAGGTGGGATTGCATGATCCCCCTTTTTTCGATATGTCAAGGGTTTCAGGTTGAAAATCAATTAAATATTGAACAGAAAAGCCTAGGTTGAGATGCTTCGCCTCGGTATAGATCTCTTCTTACACACCATCACAAGCCTCGCATGAGATTGTATTTTGGTGTTGTCGACAGTCGACAGAAAAAAGTAAGAAACAGATTAGCGCCTCGCGTGAGTGCTCTGTTCGTTATCAACCTACGCGCGTAGGTCAATTTTATACTCTAAAGGAGAATATTCAGCATGAATATTTCCTGAATTCCCTTGGCACAGTTTTGTTTCAATCCTCTTCTGAACTAAAATAAATTTTGTATAATTAATCAAGTACTTACTCGAAGATGTTGAGCTATAAACCCGGTTCTTTCTTGCCAGGATTTTTATCTGTTTTTTCAATTTCCTTATTTTCTTCTTGTCTTTCTTCTCTTTCTTGTGTCTTCCCATATTTTCACGCGATTTATTTTCTATCTGTAAGCGTCCTTGTTATTCGCAATGGCGAATTTCTACCGGCTTCTTGTTTCTTTGTCTCACAACAATCCGTTGCAAACCGTACGAAAAAGAACAATGACGATATCGACAGCGGTGCGCGGTGCGGAGAGGTACGACGATTGGAGGTGGACGAGAGCGGAGTTGCCAGACTGAAGACAGAGTTGTCGAACTAATTTTAATCTCACTTTAAAATTCGTACAGATTGGAAGAAAATGAACAAACTACAAGTAGTCTGTAACGGGTTACATTGTTTATAGCTGCTTTGTTACCAGAGTTGTTAACAAATTGGTTTAGGCTGTTCACCCTCAATTAAAGGATGTGCAAATTGAGATAGATTTTTCGTTACAAAAATAAGTGTTTAAAGTGCCTGATTATAAACAGTAGAGATCAAACACTGACTAGCTCAGTGGGACACTGGGGTGAGTAAGGTTGGTAGGGTGGAATTATAGCCATAAATTTGACTGTATCCTTTACTGACTATGGTTAAATATGGTAGTTATGACATAAGCTGCTAACTATGTAGATATCACTAGAAAAACATTTCCATCAAGTAAATAGCAACAAAATATTATGTAGGTACCTCAACATATATACCTTATGAAATATAATGACCCCCCTTATTCATGAATTTAGACACAATTATGTTGAAGTCTGGTTTCTTCCAGAACAATAATAATTTACCAATGTGATCACTATGGTTTACAGTGGTGAGTGGAAATTCAACAATATGATACCCCTTATTAATTATTGAGGTCAACATTACACATGGTCATACAGTACATAGATCCGCAGGAGAAATGTTCAACTTGAAAATCCTTGGTGGTAGGTAATTCTTGAATGGAGATAAAAATGGAGCAGTCTTACCAGATTGCAGGTATTTTCTGGCAGCTACACCATAAGTACATACATATAGCTGGTGATACTATAATGAGTGACTTCCCAGGCTGGGGCTGCTTCCAGACAATGCAGTGCTACTGGTGTCAGGTGGTTTAGACAGGAACTACTGGGTCAGTGTAATGCTTGGCATAATGCAGCACCAGACAGCAGTCTGATAACAGGGACAACTGAAGACCTCTTGCAGGAACATCGACAAGAGAAGAAGCAAAAGGACCAAAGTGAAGTAGATAAAAAAAAGATGGGAAAAGAAGAAGCCCTAAAACAAAAGAAATATCACTTACAGGATTATATTCCAAGCCTAGTGAACCTGCATGGCACATGGTAGTACAACATACCTTGGATGGTGGGCGGGCTATTGGGTAGGCCGGTTGAATGATGCTATTAATCCCCTTATAGGGTATTTCTTTCCAAAACAGAGGAAACGAAATGTTGCGAGTTGAAGACCTCCAAATAATCCCACTAGCTGTGGATTCCGTTCACAAACACGGTACAAATTATGGAGCTCTTCCTCGGCACCAATGCAACCAGACACACCTTTACAAAATGGTGCCCTTTTCAGGCTGGAGACTTGTAGGTCCTCCTCACACATTTTTTTGTACCCCATAAGCACGTCATTTCCCATCGTGACGGTGTACACAAAAAATACGAAATTCAAATAACATATTGGGTATAACTCCCCATTTCCAAGCAAAATTACATCACTTTGTTACGATGTAAGGCATCTTGAGACGCCGTTATGACACTGAGAAAACCCGGGAAAATATCGTTACAAACCGATATTCGTTACGAACGGCTACGAACTTAAAACCACCCAGGCCTGCGCAGTAGCGTTCATACACATTGACATAGAACACAGAATACTAGTCCAGAAAACAAAGAGTCGAAAGCGAAAGAAGAGGTCTCTTCGAGTCCAGGAAACAAGGAGTCGAAGGAGAAAGAAGATACCTGAGATAATAGCGACGAATACCGAAGTACCACCGCGGTATCAACCAAGGGTCGACTCACTTGACGAATAGTCTCAGAACTTTACTATCAGGCTTTAGGAATCGATTCACAACTTATTGCTGGCCAACCGTATAACTGACAACCAACTCGATGTTGGACACGCCAGTAACTCACTATGACGTCATGACCAAAACCACCGACCTTGATAAAATACTGTAAGCCAACGATAAGTACTCCGCCGTGTAACACCGAATTGACCCGAAGTTGAGGAGACTAAATGGTAATAAGTCGACGGTCGATTCACACCACTGTGTGTTCCGTGTTTCGTGCCATTAGACCAAAGGTGTCAGGTGTCAGGTGACAGGTGACGATGTCGACAGTCGACACTCAGCTGATACAGATTTGACAATACACAAAGATTATATAAGCAGTGAAATTAACCCTCCACTAGATAATATCACTCAATATCTTATTTCCAAGGGACCTATTAGGAACAGGGCTGAATTACAACTTACAAGTAGTAAGTATTCCAGACTCAAAGCAATTTAGGTGTAACGAACATTACGTAAATGACACGACATGCAGCTCCATAGTACTAAAATGATAATAAAATATCATCATTTCGGATTATCTTCAGCCAGGAGAGAAGACAAGAAGCATAATCATACCCAAATAACTACCTGGTTTCCAGATATAAATCCATTGAAAAATGAGAGCGAACAAAACCCTGAGGTGAGTACCTTTCTACCACAATCATGGTTTGTCATGCCCATATCAGACTGAGAGTGCTATTTTCGTTTTAGCTACTAATAGCAGGATCGAAGGTAAACAAAGTGTGGAATGCAGAGCCGAGAGGAATGACAGTGTGAGACAAAATACCCAGTACCAATTGAAGACAACACTCGCAGCAAAAGACCGAGAGCAATGCTGGGAACCCACAGAATGAACTTTCAAAATGTAGTAACAAATTGTTATTATTGACCTGATCCGAATAAATGACTGTTGATGTGTTTCAAGTAAGTGATACAGCCGTTTTCAACTAAGTTAAATTTGAATTGTAACAAGTCTATTAATTATAATTCGAGACGAAAATGTGAAGTATAATAAAGCATTATTAGATATTTCAACAGCAGGGTAGACACCATCTTCCTTGAATGATAGATATTTCATGAAACGTCTATTGATTCGTTCAAGGCTATTTATATGAACATTATAGTATGGACACCATATGACAGAAGCATACTACGTTTTTGATCGAACATAGGAGTTATACAAAAAAAGCAGGGTATCCGTTTTTGTAAAATCGCGAGTATTTCTGACAATGAAACCTAAAGCCCTGGAACATTCATTGGTGATTTTATTTATTTGAATTGAAAAAGATAATTCATGATCAAAGGTTATACCTAGGTCACAGACAGAATTAAATCGAGGTAGCGCGTCATTGTCAATTAAGTAATTATGAATAAAATTATTCTGTTTACGTGAAAACGTTACAATCGAACACTTTTCGGCGTACAACAGCAGATGATTCTTTATGAACCAGGTATATACCCTATCTAGGGCAATTCGTAAGGTAGCACAATCACTCATGCATTGTATCCTTTTATATAATTCCAGATCATCCGCATATAACAAACAGTTGACTCCAAGATAATGTCATTGATGAATAAATTGAAGAAAAGCGATCCCAATACAGAGCCATGTGGAACGCCAGATTTTGTTGCAAAACTCATGGAACTCGAACCAAGACATTCTACGTAGAGAAAGCGGTTTTTTAAATAAGATTTGAAGAGAGTATTCGAGTCACCTGAGAATCCGAAACCATTCAATTTACTGAGTAATATATTATGATCTAGCTTATCGAAGGCTTTGGAGAAGTAAATAACATCGACTTGAGCATTATCATCGAACGCGTTAGTTATGTACTGGGTGATACAAAAGAGATTGGTGGTAGTTGATCTCCCTTTGAAGAAACCATGCTGAAACTCAGTAATTTGATTTTTTACATGATTGAAAAGTGGTTTATTTAGCTGAATTTCAAAAGATTTAGAAAAGTTATCAACAATCGTAATAGGTCGATAATTTTCGACGTCATGTTTATCGCCTTTTTGGAAAACTGGTATCAGTTTAGATTATCTCAGTACAAGAGGGAACTGCTGATATTTCAATGAGAGGTTGAAAAGTAATGTTTATTTATTTATTTATTTATTTAAGGGTATTTCGTCCAACAGCTTGCGCCAATTACAGGACGGAAACTTAAACATAAAACAAGTGTATAAATCAACTAATACTAGAATAAACAAAGCCTAATTCAACTAACAAATTGATAGATTGATTAAATACAGACAAACTATATGCATATACTTACATAACGAATATACTAGATAAAAAAAATTTAATAACTTTGCACTAACAACTACTAATATACTAAGTACATCACATAAAAATCAATTTCATGGTGTACTATTTTGTATAAAAATGTTATTGGCATCATTATTCTGCAAAGCTCAAGACTGCTGAATTCAAAAATTTCCAGTGTATTATTATAATTTTGTCCCCTAGGTGGATATACACCAGTAATTTTGTATATTAGGAATTTCAAGAATATTCTCTGTACTTTCTCTACTTTATCACTATGAACCTTGTAGGTGGATTCCAAATCATGGATCCGTATTCAAGCTTCGATCTTACAAAAGAATAGTATGATGTTTTCATTACTTGCGTATCCGTTAATGATCTACAGATTATGAATCCAAGAATTTCAAGAGCCTCGTTAGTTTTATTGGCTATGTGCTCGATAAAACTTAAATTACTATCAAATATGATTCCTAAGTCCCTAGTAGAATTCTCATGAACTATTGCTATATTATTCATTACATAATGATATAGAACTGGATTCTGTTTTCGATTATATGATACAGTTTCACATTTTGTCGCATTCAATTGTAGTCTAATTAAATTGCACCAATCACTGATAATATTCAAATTGTTTTGTATTTCCAAACAATCATCAGCTGATTGCACATTTTTGAATATGTTCAAATCATTTGCAAATACTAGCTTCTCACACGTCAGTGCGGCGCACAAGTAATTTATGAACAAGAGGAAAAGTAAGGGTCCACGATTTGATCCTTGAGGAACTCTAGAGCTGGCTGTGTATGGCAGAGACGCATGTCCGTTATATGTAACATACTGCTCCCTTTTATGTAGATACGAGCGAAAGAAAGATATGATTTTGATCGATAATCCAAAATAATGAAGTTTATTCAGCAGAATATCATGACAATCCGGTCGAACGCTTTAGAAGAGTCAGTGTATACTACATCTACTTGTCCCTGCTTATCCATTATTTCAGACACATATTAAGTGAAGATAACTAGATTTGTATTAGTTGAGCGTTTTGGCATAAAACCGTGTTGATATGTGAATATTATATTGACAGTACATTCTTGGATATGATTATGTATCACTATTTCGAAAATTTTTGCGAAGTTGCATAGTAAGGACACTGGTCTATAGTTTTCTACTCTTGCTCTATCACCAGCCTCAAAAATAGGACATACCTTGGTAATTTTCCATTTACAGGGAAAGTTGGCACTTTTGAGAGACATATTGAACAGTTTCAAAAGTGGAATAGCCAAAGCAAATCTACAATCTTTGATAATGAATGCTGGTATAAGATCTGGACCAGATGTCATTTTATTTTTGAGTTTTTTCATTGTTTTTTTCAATGTTGAAGGTTTCGCAAAAATGGATGCACAGTCATGAATAAAAAAAGCAGGTATTTTATCAGGTCCCATCGTATTTTTCGGTTTGATTTTCTTCAAAAACTTCGGTTTCGGAAAACTCAGTGATAATTGAAGCGTCGTTTGTCAAGTTAACAATGCGATCATTTTGGACTATTGGATCGGGAATGGCATAAGAATTTTGAAAATATCCAGCGAAAGCATTCGCAATGCTCAATGGATCCTCATGTTCCATACCATTGTAGACCATTGTCAGAGGTGGAGATGACGAATGTTTCTTTTTCTTAATGAATTTTCAGAAATTTTTTAGGGTCTGTTTTGATTTGCTGTTCGATATTCCGGCAATAAACTTCATAGTTAGACTCAATTTCAAACTTTACTTCTCTTCTGATAGTTTGGAATTCTATCAAAGCAAGCTGATCATTGAATTTTTTGTGTATACTCCAAGCTTTGTGTTTTCATTTGAGTTCCTTGATGATGCTTGAGTTATACCAAGGCGGATAGTTTCTTCTACAGGCCTTGACTTGGGGCACCACAGAGTCAATAATGCCCTTCAACATAAAATAAAACTGATTGAATCCTTCATTCAAATCAGATATGTTTTTCAAAAAATCCCAATCAGTAATAGAAAGTTTTTCATAGAGCTCCAGAAGATTTGCTTTTCTATAATTATAATATACCGGATTGATATTATTTTTATTGTCACGACGCCAACCGATCAAATCGAATGTAATCAGGAGGGAGGGATGATGATAGTCTTCTTCAATTAATACATCAGGAGCAGATTCAACAGCACACGAAAAGTTTCCCATAACCAAATCGAAATTTGTATTATTATCATTTGTTATACCATTGTATTGTTCCACTTCGAAGAAATTCATGTAGTTGAATAATGAAGAGACACGTGGTGATGGCTTCCTACCATCAAGAGTTGATGAATATTCACTCAAATTAAATCTCCAATGAATGATATATTGTTATTGTAAAAGAAATCTAATGAGCTCAATGTTTCAAAAAGTGTGTTATTTATTTCTACTGTGTTATTTGGAGGAATATAGAGAAGAATTATGTAATAGGAGTGATGTTCCATTTTCAATTTCGCACATAGTATGTCGATCATATATAAATCATCGAATGATGAAATTGCTTTCAAATCTAGAGCTTCCATAGTACATTCACTGTTGTCAATTGCAAGCGTAACACCCCCACCACGAGTGACATTCATGTTATCAAAATCACGATCACATCTAAAAACAGTGTTTCTATTGGAATCGAATAATTCAGCATTATCTACATCAGGGCCTAACCACGACTCTGTAATTGCAATAATTGAGTACTCACTATATGAAGATGCATGCAGTAATTTGGTTGTCTTTGAATTAAGTCCACGCGTGTTCTGATAATAAACTGACAATTTGAAGAATTAGAAGTTGTAGCAGTTGATTGACAAGAGCTTCAATTCAGGAAAGATGGTACTCTTAGTTGCTATTCATTGGGTGACCCAAATAAATCTCGCTTCATTTTCTCTACAGCTCTTCTGTAAGCTACATAGTTTGGATAATCCCAGACGGCATGATCGATATTGATATTAGTTCTTTCAGTACGTTTGATTCGAGCACAGTTGATGCATTTTTTTTTTACTGTTGGGCTTACACCCTTCAAGACCATGAGCCTCCGAACAAATAGGACGAGTTAACTCATTTTTACATGTTGATTTAAAATGAAAGAAACTATTACATTTGAAGCAACGAGGAACAAATATGGCTTCATATACAGAACAACTATCAAATCCAATGAGTAAATGACCTTGTGACATAATTTCCTTAATTCTACTACTTGAAACCCTTTTTTCTAATTCCATTGATCAAGATTTCATTTTCTTGATTCTACTGATTCAAATCTATTCTTGATTCTTAGTTCCCAACTCATTTATCACTTGTAGCTGACTAATTACCTCTTTGCCATTCTTCAACCTCATTGGATTCTCATCTACTAGACCTACTTCCTCCAATTTATTTTTATTCGATGACCTATTGTTTTCAACATCCTTTTGAGTTTCTTGTCTTTTTGAAAGAAAATGATAGATGATCTACAAAATAAAAATTGTTGCAATGCTAACTATTACAAAAACGTCTACCCCGATTGAAACATCACTCCAACTACTGGCTTCTGCCCTTGGTGAATATCCTATTCCTATCAAGTAAGGATTTTTTATAAGTATTACAATTTTTAGTACAGTTAATATAAGATTTACGATGTGCAAAAAATTCTACTATGTGTATGGACTTCTTGTCATGGAAATTGTTGTAATCCAAAATTTTCTAAATCGAATTATTCTTCATTTTTGTTGGTATTATTTTGTACAGTGAACTGTGGAATAACTTTTTTCCAATTATGATTCAAACAATCAGAAAATGTTCAAACGTACACATACACATTTGTGTTGTTAACGGTTTTAATTTAAGTGATTCAGACTTAGACCAGGTTGGGGTAGCAAATGGTGCAGTGATCACGCAATATACAGTCACTCCTGCCCTACTGTCAACCCCACCTACTCGTTGGTGTACCCTGTTGTCTTAGAAACGGGGCTCTGGCGACCGGGCCTGGGCAAGATATCCCTTGCTCCAAATTAAGGTGGAACAGCAAGCGCCGAGGACTGCATGATTGAGGGAAAGCTCAATCGCTAGTTTGCGAACTCTGGATACTAGGCGACCTCTGGTTTCAAACAGCCTTCCTGTGGTAATGTGGGGCTCTGCTGCAGACGACCTTCATTTCCCTAGCTACTCGTGGGATCAATTATGAGTAACATTGAAAAAAATAAAACCACCGTAGGGGACAGTGATGTCCTTCCAGTCGGCCTTGAAGGAATGGGAATGGATCTGCCCAAAAGTCCTGCCATTCCTGAGGCAACCGAAAAAAAACTCCTTCTGTCATCAGTAGAGGAGAAAGAATCCACTGAGGCTGCCGGAACCTGAGTGGACAAAAATTAATGGAGCGGCCAGGAAACGCTTCAAATGGCTGGTTAAAGAAGGGCACTCTCCAGAAGAGGTCCGTCTTCTTGCCTCAAAGCCAATAGAGACAGCGGAACCCTCTGGTAAGCCTACCTCCAAGAGGAATAGCTAAGAGGGCAGCACTCCTGACGAAGCGCCTCCAAAACGTGTCAAAGATATGAAGGGGCATCCAGTGCCCTCCCCCCCCCCAACGGCAAACGTTTAGGCAACTTGCCGAAAGCATTAAAGTGGGTATCGTGGCGGAAAAATTCCCGGAAGCTCTTCTGAGTACAAAGCAACTAGATTCCCCTTCAGAAAACCCTTCTTGGGAAAATAATTAAGAACAAAAAAGGAGATGTAAAACCCTCCTTCCTTGGCTCCACCTACAAACCAGGCTACCTAGTTCTGACCTGTGCCAATGAAGCCACCTCGAAGTGGCTAATTGACAAAGCAGGAGAACTAACACCCTGGGAAGGGGCATCTCTGAGAGTGCTAAAGGAATCTGATATTCCTCGTGCCCAGATTGTAGTGGGATACTTCCCAGCCAGCAAGGACGACTCGACGAAAGAGATCCTGGGTTTCGTCGAAGCCCAGAACGAAGGTCTCAATCCAACGGACTGAAGGGTTCTCCGTAGGTCCAACGAGAAAAGTTCTGCTGAGCTGGGCACAATTACGGTGGACCTCGCATCCATTGAAATCTTGTTATCATGCAAAAGCTGCTTCGGACGTGCTTAGCAGAAGGTTTATTTGCGGAAGGCTCAACGTAGCCTTCATCCAAGAGCCTTGGACCCATGGAAGTCGAATCAAACGACTTCCGACTCAAACATGTAAGTTATTTCACTCTTATGAGAGGTGCCGACTGAGGGAAGTGAGCAAAAGGTTATTTTGGCCTTGGCTCACTTTCCTGGTGATGACACGAAGCGACCGCCTCCTGCAGAAGTCGCAAGACTCATCAATTACTGCCGCAGATGAAACAAACCTTTCATCATCGGTTGTGACGCCAATGCGTACCACACCATTTGGGGAAGTACCAACATCAACAAAAGAGGTGAGTTCCTACTTGAATTTTTTTCATCCAATAATATAGATATAATCAATAAAGGAAATGAAGCAACCTTTATAAACAGTATTAGGCAAGAGGTCTTGGACTTGACCTTGGTCAGTCCGTATATAAACCACAAAATTCTCAACTGGCACGTATCCGATGAACCCTCACTGTCGGATCATAATCACATTAGATTCGATATAGAGGCAAAGGGGACGATTACCACAGAATATAGGTATCCGAAACTGACCGATTGGAACACATACCGTGAATGCCTAAAGTCGGAAGTTGAGGACCTGAATACTAGCATTGAAACAATCCAGGATCTGGAGCAGGTTTCGACGCAACTCTGAAATCTCATAATGAAATCTTATGAGCAAAGCTGCCCTGTGAAACGAAAGGTATCGAACCGGAATGAACCTTGGTGGAACAAACAGCTCAGTGCACATAGAGCTGAAGCCAGACGACTCTTCAATAGGTCAAAACGTACAGGCAACTGGGACGAACACAAGAAGGCCTTGACAGAGTACAACAAAGAATTGGAAAATCCCGTTTACAAAAAATCCTCTCTAAGGACCACTCAAACGGAATTGGTCTGTTCCGGAATTTGGAGGGTACCTACACGCAAAATTCGAAGAAAAGCTTGAGACTGCTAATTAACACTCAATTCCCAGAAAGCATCAGTCAAGACAACCTGCGAGTAGGATATCCGGATGTAAGGGACGTACATCGTCCCTCCAACCGCGAAAATAAATCTATCAGGTGAAATCTTCACAAAAAACAAAATTCGATGGGCCATCAGCACATTTAAGCCCTAGAATTCTCCAGGTGGTGACGGCATTATACCGGCTGCCCTACAACAGGGAATCGAGGAGATACTGCTCGTACTGGTTCGATTATTTTGAGCCAGCTACTTCTTGCGTCACATTCCGCAAACATGGAGAGACGGTAATGTGGTTTTCATTCCAAAGGTGGGTAAACGTCCCAGCGACCAGCCCAAATCCTATAGACCTATTAGCCTCACTTCGTTTCTCCAGAAAACTATGGAGAAACTACTTGATTAACACATCAGAAGCAAAATTATGTCGAATAGTCCGCTTCACAAAAATCAATTCGCCTATCAATCAGGCAAATATACAGAGACCGCCTCACATAGTCTGGTGGGAAAGATTGAAAAGGCACAGGTAGATGAAGAAATTGCTCTGTGTGCTTTCATCGACATAGAAGAAGCGTTCGATAACACTTCCTATGAATCGATAGAGCGAGCCACAACCATCAAGGTGATCGAGGCCCCAACAACAGACTGGATACAATCCATGCTCAGGAGTAGAAGAATGAAAGCTACACTGGAAAACAGCCCGGTAACTGCACATGCCACTAGCGGTTGCCCCCAAGGAGGGGTACTGTCTCCTCTTTTATGGTCCATAGTTGTCGATAATCTACTCAACAAACTAAGCACCGCTGGCTTCGATATTCAAGGCTATGCGGATGACATTGTCATTATAATAAGAGGCAAGCATGATAGAATTTTATCAAAACTAATGCAGACTGCACCCAACATGCTGAAAGATTGGTGCTTTCCGGAGGACTTGAATGTCAACCCAAGCAAAACAGTCATCGTTCGAAGAGGTCAAATATATAGGAGTAATCCTAGACAAGAAACTCACGTGGAACCAACACTTCACCAAAATCGTCAATAGGGCAATTTCAGCTTGCATATTTTTATCTAGAGGACTGCAGCTCTCAGTGCATACAGACTGAACTCCACTGACTTGGCCAGACCAGGTGATGTCACTGGTCACATGGTCATTCTACAAGAAGTACAAATGGAATTTGTAACCAAACCATCGGACATAATGTCAGCCAGGCTCGGTTTCGATCATACCTTTGAAGTGGTTATAAAAAGCCGCCCTAGGTACGGTTCCGCTGAGCCTCAGCTGGACAGAGGGTCCCTTGTTTGGTACACCGATGGTTCGAAAATGGACGAAGAGGTAGGTGCAGGTGTATATGGATCCTGATGTAGGCTATTTGAAGCCTCAGGTCACTCCCCCACTATCTTTCAAGCTGAAATACATGCCATCAAACTTCGCGCCCAAAGGTGCCTGAGCAAAGGTCTGAGGAGTGTCAACATATATATCTGCTCAGACAGCCAAGCCGCACTAAAAGCCCTAAAATCATTCGTTTTCACATCAAAGATCACATGGGACTGCTTTGAAATACTCATGCGACTGGGAAAGGACAACAAAGTCACACTTATCTGGGTTCCAGGGCATGAAGGAATCAAAGAGAATGAGGCAGCTGATCGCCTTGCAAATAAAGGTGCAGCATCTGCACTTTTTGGTCCTGAGCCTTTTTGTGGGATGAGCAAATGTCACCTGAAGGAAGAACTCATGAAATGGGAAGAAATTGAATAGTCCTCTCACTGGAGAGCAACTCCAGGTCAACGACAAGCGAAAAGGTTCATCAACCATTCGCAGAACCGAGCCAAAGAGGTACCTACTCAGCCTTAGCAAACCAAGTATACGAAGGAACTTGATAAGGTTTTCAAAGACTCCGGTTTTGAAAGCGTTTATCAGTCTGGGTCAAAATTAGGCAAATTATTAGGCAATTCGAAAGATAAAGTGGACACACTTGAAAAGTCGAGAATATACGAAATAAGTTGTAATGATTGTGATAAAACATATATAGGCCAAACCAGGCGACCCATAAAAACAAGGTTAGATGAATCTTGTGTAGCCGAACATATGTTCAATCACAATCATAACACACATATTACTAACCTCAAATTAGTTGAGCAAGTTGATAACATTAGAAAACTAGACGCATATGGAAGCAGAGATATTCAAGAATAGTAATAGAGTAATGAATAAGGATAATGGACCTATTCCATATAGCCCTCTATATAGTCTAGTAATATGAAAATTTGGATTACCCTGTGAACTCGACCATGACAAACATTAACTTGACGGTTAGTATTTTTCACAGTTGGGTGAACATATACCTAGTATATAAGCAGCACACTGGAATAGGATATTGAGTTTTAATCTTCTCCTGAAGATGCTAACATAGTTAGCGAAACACGTGTCGAGGCGTTAAAGAATCGGTTTGGTAAGTGGTAAAACAGTGTAGTGTATGAATGATAATAAAATTATTAATAACTTCATTTTCACATAAATCAATTGTCCAATAGGAGTAGGAGTTGAGAAATACAAGTACGTGGGTTTTGAGGATTTGAATTATAACATTCAGAAGTGGACCGATTGAACAGCTCAATATCGCATCATCTTAAATTGAGCAATCATTCAAATATAGTATGAGAGATATCCTGTGTACTGAATGATAAATAAAGGAAGAGAAATAACAAGTATACAAATATAAAATCTGGATTATCACCAATTTTCTTCAATCAAGGAGATAATTATACATATATGTAAGAATATTGTGTTGAATAGTATACTGTGTGCTGCACAGTGTTGAAATATGGCCTTAAATTGAGGAGAAAAATTGTAATAATTAATTGATGAGATCATTGCTGAAATGAAGATTTGACACACTCAAATTATTTCAAAGGTACAAGGTCCAGAGGGTCGCCCCTGAGCTCAGAATGAGGAATTCATCCTGACGGTGTGACAGCTACTGATAATCTGCAAGATCTGCTGATGGATGCAGAAAATCGGCGGTATCCAGGTTCTCTAAGCAATTTGGAGTCATAAAAATAAAGGCACCAACCAAAAATACAGCAATAAGCTGCTGTACCATACGGAAATTGGTGAGGATGACTAACTCACAACCCTAAAAATGGAGATTATTTATTCCCCCTGGAATACAGAACGTGGCATGAAAACTTACCTCACCCTGAAGGGTTGTATCATCTGAACAAAATGGCTCTCGTCAACATGCCTCATCACTTGAGCAGTGATTAGACGACCCCTCATATGGATCAGAAATAAACAAAAATGAATTCAATTCAACTTACGTCTCGTTCTGGAAAGGAATGAGCTCCATCCAAAATGTCGGGTTCGAGAAGGCGGTGTACATCGCAACCTCTCTGGCGGCATTCCATGAGCGTCAGGTCAGACACAACGGCGGACGTGACTTTCTTCACAAACAGCAATCCAGGCCATTGAACTGTCATGTTATTCAAACAAGATGTTAGCTTTTTATATTTTATTTAAGTGTTAACTTGTAAGAATAAACAATCTTGTACAACAGTCATCACTCAACTACCGCCTATTTCTATGCTCCCCTTCTCCTCACACGGAACTAATGTCATCTGTCAGAAGCTGACATCTGACATCTCCTTTTTTTTATATATGAATAAACAGGAAATAAGTCAGTAACTGACATAGTCTGACAAATAAGAGGGCTTTTTAATAGTCCTTCTGGATCTCTGAGAAACATTATCATTCATCACATTAGATTGGTTGGACATTGTTGAACTATTATGTGACAATGATGTAGCATTATCATTTTCTATTGATGAGGTCATATCATTATGCACATCATTATTATTAGTAATTTGTTCATTATTAACACTAATTTCAGGATCCATTCTAAGGGTTTCAGTGGGTGAAGCTTTATATAAATTAAACCTATTTCTCTGAACAGTTTTTCCACTTGGTAACATAATATCATAGGACCTTGGTCGTTGACCTTCACTTAGTATTTTACAAGGAGTTCTGTTATGGACATTATCTCTTAGGTACACAACTTCACCTGAACTGAAATTACTTAAATTGGAATTCTTGTTCCTATCATGAAAGTATTTATAATTTCTTTGTTTTTGTTCTAAATGAGATTTTACATCAGCCTGACTATTTTTAAACACAAATGTCTCCTGGGTTGGTAAGAAAGCATTTATATCATGACCAAACATCAACTGTGAAGGTGATTTATTCAACAGTGAATCAATGGGAGTATTTCTGTACTCCATGAGTGCTATATAAGGATCTCTACCACTATCATCTGCTTTCCTTAATAACTGTTTACATGTTTGGACATATCGTTCTACCATCCCATTAGACCTTGGATAGTAAGGACTTGAAGTGACATGTTTGAACTTCCATTTTTCTGCAAACTCTTTAAATTTATAGTTATTGAATTGTGGACCATTATCACTATTCAATATTTTAGGTATTCCATACCTAGCAAAATTGGACTTCAGAGAAGTGATAACACTATCAGTGTTCTCTGAAATGAGTTCCTTAAACTCTACATATTTACTAAAGTAATCTACCAACAATAAAAATGCTTTTCCTTTGAAGTAAAATAGATCAGTACCTATTTCTTCCCATGGACCATCTGGTAGTTTACGAAGTAATAAATTTTCATATTGATGTTTCTTTTGGAATTTCAAGCATGTCAAGCAGTTTCTGACAATATCTTCTATTTCCTTAAGCATATGTGGCCAATAAAGTACCTTTTTAGCTCGTATTTTACATTTTTCAAGACCTAAATGATTATAATGTATGAGACTTAACATTTCTTTTCTAAGTACTTTAGGAACTACTACAGTTTCATTTCTGAACAACAGACCATTGGTGGTGAACAACTCATGTCTCAAGGAATGATAAAATTTTAAATGATCAGGAATTCTGTCTTTCTCAGGCCATCCTTCCTGAACATACTTGATTAATAATGACATATCAGAATCTTCTTGTGTTGATTTTTTGAACAAGTCTAACTTACTAGAAGAAAATGACAGATTTTTCATTATCATACAAACATGCACTTGCACTTCTTGATCTATATCAGTAATATCACAATCAGATTTAATATAAGATCTTGATAATGCATCAGCAATCAAAAGCTCTTTGCCTGCTTTATAATGAACTTCTATATCATATGGTTGTAAACGTAATCTCAATCTCTGCAATCTGAGAGGTGTGTCACAAAGAGATTTTTTAAAAATACTTTCCAGAGGTTTATGATCACTTTCCACTAGAATTGATTTACCATATATATATTGATGAAATCTCTCACAACCATGAACTATTGCAAGCAATTCTTTTTCTATCTGTGCCCACATTTTCTGATTTGGAGTTAATGCTTTAGAAGCATAAGCCACTGGCAAGTTATTTTGTAGCAAGACAGCTCCTAAACCTACACTACTACTATCTACAGACAATACAATTGGTTTGTTTGCATCATAATATTGCAATATAGGAGTATTAGTTAGCATCTGTTTGAGTTTTATAAAATCACGTTTCTGATTTTCTGACCAAACAAATTCTACATTATTTTTTAACAATTGTCTCATAGAATCAGTAACACAAGAAATGTTTGACAAAAACTTACTAACATAAGTAACCATTCCTAACATAGTCTGCAATTCTTTTTTAGTCTTTGGTTCATCCATATCCATAATTGCTCTAATTTCCTGGTGATCTGGTTTCAGACCTTCCTTGCTAAATATGTGACCTACATACTTAACCTCTTCTTGTCCAAATACACATTTCTTCTTATTGAATCTCACATTAGCACTTCTTGCTCGATCTAAAACACTTTTCAGCCTATCATTATGTTGTTTCACACTATCTCCCCATACAATCACGTCATCTATATACACTTCTACTCCAGGCAATCCTTCAAAGATTCCCTTGAAAGTTCGATGGAATACTTCAGGAGCTGAACATAATCCATATGGGACTCTAAGATAGCAATATCTTCCAAAACTTCCAGCATTGAAGGTTGTTAATAGCTGACTTTGACTAGACAACTTTATTTGATAGAATCCTTTATTTCCATCTAGAATTGAAAATATTTTGGCTCCAGCCATTTTTGAAGCTATTTCTTCAAAGGTGGGTAACTGATATCTTTCTCTCACTATAGCTTTGTTTAAGTTTTGAGGGTCTAAACAAAGTCTCAGCGAGTTATCTGGTTTTTTCACAACCACAAGTGAACTCACCCATTCTGTAGGCTCAGTTACTTTCCTTATTATTTTCATTTCTTCCATTTTGTGTAGTTCTTTTTCCACTTCCTTCTGTATACTGATTGGAATCTTCCTTGGTGCTTCAACTAATGGATTATATTTTTCTTTCAATTTTATGTGGTATTCTGTTTCTAGTTCTCCTATTCCACTGAACAAATCCAAATTATCTTGCATCAGTTTATTATTATTATTTGAATTTGTATTGCTCTCAAGTGTTTCCACTTTTTTCAGCAAATTCAATGCTTCTATACCAGGTAAACCCATAATACAAGGTGCCTCAAAGTTTACTATTTGAAAATCTAGATCTACTATTTTATCTTTCACTTTACATTGCATGGTAGTTTCACCATAAACACTTATAATAGATCCATTGTAATTTTTAAGTTTTGTCTTTGATTCTCTTATTGAAGCTGACAATTCTTTAGCTGTTTTGTGATTTAAAATATTAACTTGTAAGAATAAACAATCTTGTACAACAGTCATCACTCAACTACCGCCTATTTCTATGCTCCCCTTCTCCTCACACGGAACTAATGTCATCTGTCAGAAGCTGACATCTGACAAATATACTGACTGCAATGAGCACGGTGAGCTGCATGGCTGAGGCAAGGTTGTTAGAAGAGTGCGACTTGTCTGGGAGGGAAAGCCAGCCCTTTCTATGGCGGAAGACCAAGGTTCAAATATATTTGTCATGATTATGTCTCTCATACGCTACTAACACAATCAGTGGTGATAATATATATGAAGCAAATCCTATCGATAATATGTGAACCTCAGGCGAATAAGAGGAATAGACCCGCCAACCCTACCTTCAATGCATTACATTGTTGGTCACAGGAATATGGCTATCTCTGTTGAGGCTAGAAGAGTGCGACATATATCGCCTTTGAAAAAAAAACTATTATAATTGCAGAAAACAAATTTTGAGGATAACTGTTGGCTGAAGAATAAATTATCCATATTCGTAATATCATTTCAAACCTTACTGATTTTTCAAGAAAATATGCGGAAATAAGAGCAAATATCAAATTATATGGAATTGAAAGAAGGTGGGTATTTGTACTTTTCTTGGATGATAATCGAATTTGATACTCAATTTCTTTCGAAAATGGTGAATAAAAATAAAGTGTCCATTCTTCAAATAATTTTTTAATGATCCAAACTCGTAATATACTCCATACAAGAAAGTAACAACAAAAAAATACAATAAAATTGCTGAAACTCATTACTTCTTCAATAAAATATTCATTGTATAAGATGATCGAACTTGTGCTGGTCTTTCACTCTCTTTAGCAGTTGTTTCACGGTGAATCCTTATGAGAAAAAAATTATCCAAGATCAATTTGGTCAATACATAACCATGGTTACTCAAAGGCTCCTCATCATAGAAATGATCTTCAATGAAATTATATATATTTGCTGGTAGATTCTGTGTGGATTCTATAATCAGGAAGTCTCTCAAATTCCCAAATTGTCTTGAAAACAAATTTGATGATGACTTAAATGACCTTGAGCACTTTCCACCTTCTTTGCAAATATTCAATAACAAATTCAGATGCCTTAATCAATCGTCCATATGTTTGTCTCAACTGTAGTGCTCAAATATTTATTAATTTATTTGAAGAAGATTACAAACAGGTTCCTAGAAACCTAATTACATGAAATTTGAATCTCAAAATTAAAGTTGAAAACAACACAAGTTGCATTCTGAAAACAAAAACTAACACTTACGTGCAATAAGAGCACAAATTTGAATTTGAAGTTTTTGAAACAGGTAGAGAAGTAGACTACAGTATTAGTAATAAATTATAGTGATTAATACCTATTTTCATCAATTACTAACATAATCAGAAATGAATTACAATGTACGTTTGGTATTATTTTTCTCACGACAAAGCCTGCAGTATAAGCTTTCATATCTTCATTGTACAAAGTCATGTTCCAAACATTTGATGAATGTACATAATCATGATCTATATTTTCCTAGGACTCTTGTATTTTGGTTTCAATTTCAACAAATCTATTTTTTGTTGGAACATAACTTCAGCAATGAAGAATCGGAGTTGAATCAAGTGCTATTGTATTACCACTATCACTAGCTCTAATTTCTGTATGAATTGATAATCTTTTCATAGTGTTCTCAAATTGACATGCTGTAGGATTATTATTATAGCCTTCTTTATTCCGAATACATCCAAAAAATATTTCCAAGTGGTCCTGAGATATTTCATATGATATAATATATTTCAATTCTTTTTCAACTTCAACTCGTTCTTAATACAAATTTTGTGAAGCTTTCGATACAGGAAAGAAAATCTAAAAATCCATTTTTTTGTTTGATTCAAGAAATGGTACACCTTCAAACTTGAGTGATCGAATATAACTGCTGCATTCATTGAGAGAGCCAAAATATTCCTCTTTCGTTGCAGGTGATAAGGGCCTCTCGAAAGGTCTCTTGGTGAATCTACTTCTCGAATTGAAAATACCAAAAAGATTATTGATAATCCTACAAAAATTAGCAGTAACTTCAGACCCTTCTAATTCTTTTAGCTTCAAGTCTTCATTAACAAAATCTGAAGCTTCAGCTACACTTTTGCTGAGGGTTTGAACCGCCAGTCCCACTTTCATTTTCTCTTTTGCCTATTCAATATACCTCTTCCTCAATTTTGTAGCAGCATGTAACCACTGATTCTCTCGAAGATCACATAATTTGACTATAAATTCCCATTTGATTGAATTTCCCTGGGAATGTTCAATTATTTCTTGACTTCCCAGGCAATTTCTCATCAGTTTAACCATATGGCTAGGATCAAGAAATACATATACGTGTTCATCAGTAATGGGATGTGAAAAATATGTTTTTGAATTTGAAGCATTCAAATTTGCCCCCAAATGACTGGCCACTGCAAAGTTTGTTGAAAATACATCAAATGTCATTGATGTTACAATAATTCCACTCTCATGAACGAACTCAAGGCATTTCGTAAATAAATTAGCTTTCTCAGAGCCACCTAACCCACTGATAGAAAAATATCCCAAAGGGATTTTCCAATGGGAGTTTAATGCCACCAACATAAAAACCAATGCTTCTTTTGCCTCTTTCAAATCATCTGATTGGAAATTGATTCCCATGTCTACATAACCATGGAATTTCTCACCATTCCATTCAACTATTTTTCCGATGGCCATCTCATCAAATACAAGATTGCACAAGATTTTGAGACCACGAGAGTTAGCTTCTGCCACTTCAATTTTCAAAGCAGCCATTGTCTTCGTCAAAAATCCTGGAGATGCATCTATGGTTTGGTACCATTTTCTCAAAGTCTATGTGGAGGAAACTTCAGAAAAGTATTCCTGACATAATTATAGACCTTGGTAGAATAAAAATTCAAAGTCAATGCAAACTGCTTCAGTTCAGGTGAATACTTCTGGATTCTTGACGTTTTCAGCATTCTTGTCATTAATTGCTTCGCAGCTCCTGAGAACTGATGCCTAAGGAATTTGACAATTAATGAAATTGTCATAAGAACATTAATGAACAATAACTTACACTAATGACAGATTCTGTATCTTCGGTTATACGATTTTTATGGCGCAGATGGTTTGTTAGTGCTGTTGAGGAGTGAATGTTTTCTCTCAGTCTCCTATTTATTTCAGCCCAATCGTTATAAGACCCCGGTATGAGACATTACTAATCACTGAAGGTGACTAGGAACATCCTCAACCGCTTCCATATACCCCGCTGCAGCGCAGCGGTCCTCATAATCAAAAAGTTCACATGGGGGGTGACGTCTAGAATCTGACTTCTAGTGATGTTTAAGTGACTTTTGGGCTTATTGGATTTTTGAAAAATAGGAATCATAAAGATTTTGCATCACGTGAAATAGTTACTATTCCTGTACTTGATCTAAATGGGTGAGAATTCGTGATTGTTCCGGGCCAGAATCGAACGCTATTCTCTTTTGGGGGTTTTGTGTTGTGTTTGTGTGATGTGTAGTGTGCTTACCTGTACAAGAGTTGGGGTCTTGGACGTTTGTGCCGTTCCCGGAATCGACAATCTTGGTTTGTCGCCTCCCTGACGCGAGGATTTTCGTGATTTTACATTCCTGCGAATGTTTTCACGGCATGGATTTTCATTTTGTCCAGTATCTTGGTGTGGTTGAGATCTCTGAAGATGGCATCATTCCGGACGAACCAGAGGGCGTTGACTATCATCCTCAGGGTGGTGTTCTCGAATCTTTGTACTGTTATCAGGTGTGACTGAGCATAGTGTCCCCAAGCTACTGACGCGTAGGTCAATATGGGCAGGAGAACTGTTTTCATAAGCAGGAGTTTCTAGATCCCGTCTCATTTGGCTGTTGCGTCCTATGAGAGGAGACAGATGCGCTCTGGCTCCAGCGATCTCCCACATAGGTTCTGAACGTCATCCTCTTGTCTATTTCTACTCCCAGATATGTAACAAAACAGACTGCTTGTATGGCTTAAGACTACTCAGGGACGTGTATCTGTTATATATCAGCAGTCTATTGAGTAATCAAATGATAGTCCTTTCAAGTACCAAGGTTTATTCATGTATTCAAGTGAATTTTTCACACTGAAAAGATATAAAATAATGAGTTCAATTTACAAGGATCAGGGTTCCAGAATTGAACGAATTCGTGAATCAACGTTTGATGCTTACCTGAAGGCAGGTATAAAGTTTATGGATCACAAACTTATAACACCAGGATGCTTTTCAGTGTGGAAAATATTCATCTCAAAAGGTGATGACAGGCTTGGCAGATGGTCAGTGATAAACACATAATTGTTTGTCATGGAAATGATCATCTGGCCTACTACACCTGAATATACTGAGCGATATAAAAGCCAGCTGCAACTACTATGTTGCAACTACTCCCCCCCTCTTTACCTTCATTGTAAACTATATATGACATAACTAGTTACATTGAGGTAAAGAAACATATTCTTTTAAATGGCAACTATGAAAAATTCCTCGTTCTTCTCCAGAAGTTGGATTTGTTAAAACATAAACTTTTGAACTAATCTTTTTTTTAACTTTGTACGGTCCTTCAAATAGAAGAAAAAATTTTTTCGTCTCATGATCTAATGCTGAAGAAATGTGATTTGCTCTCAATAATACTAATTCATCAATTTCGAATGATCTACTTCCTTTGTTATTAATGAAAGCGCGTTTTTTAGTTCTCTTCAATAGGTTCTCTATTGCGAAAAATATTTTAACGTGAGAATCAGGTTCGTGGTTTGTCGATGGCATGTTCAATATCCTTTTTAGTGGGGAAGATGATGTGCTACCGAACTGTAATTCCATTGGTGTATACCCTGTGATCTCATGGGTTACATTATTTGAGAATTCGGCTATACGTTTCACCTCTAATGCCCAACGCGTGTGTTTTTTATGACAATATGTTCGAAATAATCTACCAATTTCCCTCATAACACGCTCTGTAGGATTACTCTGAGGATGTCGAACAGATGTATATTTTAACGTGATATCATACTTCTGCATAGTAGATCGCCAGATATTCGATGTGAATTGCGTTCCTTGATCTGATAGGATTGCCTTAGGGACGCCTACTTCTTTAAAATAATGATCTACCAAATGACCTACAATATTATCTGCAGTGGCATGTTTCACCATATACAGTGACACAAATTTTGAAAACACATCCAGCACAACCAGGAGTCCTGTAACTCCACCTCTGGAAGGAGGCAAAGGTCCAAACAAATCGACAGATACCAAGTCGCCAGGGAATTCCGATATGATAGCATCAAATGGTGGACTAGGAAGTCTGGATATCTTTGCTTTTTGACAGATATCACACGCGCGCAGTTGCTGTTTTATATTCCTATGCAAATTTTTGCACCAAATATCTTTCCTCATGGTGCACCAAGTTTTGTACACTCCAAAGTGTCCGTAAGTTTCATGGTAGTTCTTAATGAATTCAGTAACGTAGGCCTTTGGCACACACAATAAATGACCATTATCTTTCGCATAATATAGGGTATTGTTGTGCAGGAGAAATTTATTATAACCTGGATCTGTCCTAATTTTTTCTATGATTTTACTCAAATATTGGTCACATACTTGATGTTCTGCAATATTTTTCACAATTTTTTCAAATTGTGGTGTAAACGTTATTGAAAGAATTTTGAATTTACCATCATTTGGACTAGAAGGCCTCTCTATCGGATTTCTAGAAAGTGCATCCGGAATGAATTTTTTGCTCCCTTGATATATTCTATTTTGAATGAAAATTCTTGCATTGCTAGTACCCAACGTGTTATCCGACTCGACAGTAACCGACAAGATTTTAAATATTGAAGTGAGCGGTGATCTGTTCGTATTATGAAATCTTTACCAATAAGGTATATTCGCCATTTTATAAGTGCAAACATGATACTCAAAAGTTCTTTTTCTGGCACCGAATATCGAGTTTCCCTGTCCAATAATTTCCTGCTAGCGTACGCTACTATTTTTTTCTTTCCTTCATGAATTTGATACAGAATAGCACCTAACCCTGTATCACTAGCGTCACACTGTACATAAAATGTTTAATTTTCTTTAGGATGAAATAATATTACCTCATGTGACAGAATTTCTTTCACTTTTTCGAAAGCTCCTTGTTCCTTTTCTCCTCAAACCCATTTCATATTTTTACGAAGTAAATTAGTAAGTGGTGACGTTATGGTAGCAAAATCCTCACAAAACATTCTGTCAAAATTAGCAAGTCCTAGAAACATTTGTAACTTCTTTATATTTTTTGGAACAGGAAAATTAGATATTGCGTCTATACGATCAGGGTCTGGAGCTATTCCCTTCGCGTTCAAAATGTATCCTAGGAACTTAATTTGAGTTTTAAAAAACTCACACTTATCTAGTCTGAGAGTGAATCCTGCTTCGTTTAAACATTTAAAAACACTATCTAGATGCTCGATGTGTTCTTGAAAAGAGTTACTCACCACAAGAATATCGTCTATATAAATATAAACGGCAGATTGAAGAAGTGGACCAAGTATTTTGTCCATACAACGAGTGAAGCTTGCCACTGCCGTTTTCAAACCAAATGGGAGTACCCTGAATTGGTAACTTTTCGTTCCGTATCTGAACCCTGTATATTTTCGATGATCTGCTTCAATCGGAATTTGCCAGTAACTTGATGTTAAGTCTAATGAAGATGCGAATTTGAAATCTTTCAAATCTTTCAAGATATCATCGATAGGTCTAGGAACTTCAATGTCGTTTACTGTCACTTGATTCAATCGACGAGCATCCAAACATAGACGTATTGACCCATTTTTTTTTACTGTTGTCATCAATGGACTACAAAATGGTGTACTAGCACGTTCAATAACCCCTATTTTTTCTAATTTTTCAATTTCCATTTGAACGGCTTTTCGATGTGCGATAGGAATAGGATATGGTTTAACTGAAAAAGGTGTTTCATCGCTCAAAATTATCGTATGCTCATACAAAGCTGTTAAACCTGGTTTATCTGAAAATAACTTTCGATATTTATCTAGTAAAATTCGCAATTCTACTTTCTCATTGTCATCCAACGCAATTCCATCAAATATCTGTCGCCTATCATCAGAAAGATTTGTTTTATTTAGAACTGTCGGTAAGGAATGATTAACTGCCCTAATTTTGATTGGTTCTATACATGGTGGATGAAATTCATGGTTAAATTCTAGCTGATCCACCTGTACTACTGTATTGTCTATACGCAATAAAAATAAATTTTCATGAAAATCGATAGTTGCTTCAAACATTCTCAAAAAATCAATACCGATTATTATTGGGTATACTAGAGAATCAATCACTAAGAATTCGAATTCAAAATCGTGCATTGATATTTGGAATGGTAAAAATATCTGGTGTGATACTTTTTTCTGTCTTGTTTTGAAAGCTCCAGTTATACGAATACCACTAACATTGAAAATAGTTAAATTATCAATAAGCAGATCGATTTGTTTGAAAATTTCAAAATTCATACAGCATATATCACTTCCCGTATCTACAAGGGCAGGAAAATAATTATTTTGAATCTTTATTGATATGACTGGAGTTTTAGCTTTAAAAGATTTATGATCAAAATCACATTCTTCATTTAATAAATCTTCCATCGGATTATTATTTATAACAGCTATTTGACTATCGGCTCTATTTGTCTTTTTTCCCACTATCGAGCCATGGTAGTAGAGACATGTTAGTTTTCCTGACCCGAATAATCTTTATGATCATTTGATGTATCAGTGGTATCGATCAAGGACATTTTATGCGTGGTTTCCTCTTTCATGTTATTTCTGTTGAAATTACGAAACTCGTGTCTGGGAACAAATTTATTTCTTGAAAACCGCTCCTCTGAAGAACGTTTTGGTTTCAAAATGAAATCAGCTCTTCGAAGACCATTCAAAGCATCAGAAATTGTCCTTACCGAAATCAGTACCGCAGCGACTGATTCCGGAAAATGTCTAGCAATTACTACAACCAACATATCTTCGCTGTAAGTAGGCTGTAAATACTTACCAAGATGAACCATTTTCAAAAAATAATCCACAAATGTTCCATCTTCTGATCTGTAATATCCTGTCTCTAATTTTAATCTAGCCTCCCTTTGTTTTTCAAAACCCCAGAAGTGCTCTAAGAAATTTTGCTTAAATTCACCGAAATTGCGAGAACTGTCTGGTAAATACGCATCAGCCCAAAACTTTGCATTTTGGACAAAAAATAAAGGTTGGATCCAAAAACTAATATTTTCAAATGGCCAATTGATTTGTGCAATAACAAATTCTAGTTTACTTATGAATTGTATTGGATGTACATTTTCTCCTGAAAATTCAGTGAGGAAATCGGTTACTCTTCTATTTAAAAATTCTAAAGAGTTAAGATTGCCTTGCCTGGTTGGAATAGGATTATGACGTGATTCATGAAATTCGATTTCATTCTGAATTACATTTCCTACATTCTCGTTATTACTTCTTACTTCAAAATGTTGACTTTGCTCTGGCATGAAACTTTGACCTTGCAAACATTTCTGACGTGCAATATTAGTGTAAAAAGTTTGATGACGATTTGGGTTACGCTGTACAAGGCCTGAATGTGAAGTATGTGCTGTTTTCGCAGAATTGCCACCAATATCACCCTGTGGAAAAGTTGTCAGTAGATTTTGATTTGTCAAAGTTTCTGTCAGTGGCAGTTTCATGTTATATGAGCTGGAATTATCGCAACTATTTGAATGAATTGATGTACATTGATTATTTTTGTTATATAAAGAAGAACCTGGGACAGAAATATCATTGGCATCTACAGTTTTCCCATCCATTCCGGTAACTACAGCATCGTCAATACGTAAGGTTTCTAATAAAGCTGAGGCATTACCTGGATCCACGAGAACAATACTTTTCTTTCTTACATCGAATTTCTCCATATTCTCGTCGGAAGTACCCACACTGGTGACTGGTAATTCAAGATGATCTTGACCTGTCTTACATTTCGATCTTGTGATAATATATCCGTTTCCCGCTGTATCTTCGTTCATGTTGAAAGTCGTTTTGATGTTAGTTTCTCGTTATTTGACTGATTCTACCAGAGTTGGGCGCCAAGTTGTAACAAAACAGACTGCTTGTATGGCTTAAGACTACTCAGGGACGTGTATCTGTTATATATCAGCAGTCTATTGAGTAATCAAATGATAGTCCTTTCAAGTACCAAGGTTTATTCATGTATTCAAGTGAATTTTTCACACTGAAAAGATATAAAATAATGAGTTCAATTTACAAGGATCAGGGTTCCAGAATTGAACGAATTCGTGAATCAACGTTTGATGCTTACCTGAAGGCAGGTATAAAGTTTATGGATCACAAACTTATAACACCAGGATGCTTTTCAGTGTGGAAAATATTCATCTCAAAAGGTGATGACAGGCTTGGCAGATGGTCAGTGATAAACACATAATTGTTTGTCATGGAAATGATCATCTGGCCTACTACACCTGAATATACTGAGCGATATAAAAGCCAGCTGCAACTACTATGTTGCAACTACTTGGCTGAGTTTGTCCATTGCACATTCTGGCCACCTACGGTGACATGTCCTATGGGGTTTCGGCGTATGTGTCTGATCAGGATGGCTTGGCTTTTTTTTGGGTTTATCTGTATCTTCCATTTGGTACACCACTCTTCCAGTTCATCAATGCTTCTTCGCAGGCGTCTAGTGATATAATAATAATAATAATAATAATAATAATAATAATAATAATAATAATAATAATAATAATAATAATAATAATAATAATAATAATAATAATAATAATAATAATAATAATAATAATAATAATAATAATAATAATAATAATAATAATAATAATAATAATAATAATAATAATAATAATAATAATAATAATAATAATAATAATAATGGACAAATGTGCACTGGTTCATCTCAAGAGAGGACGATGCGAGAACTACGACAAGGACGCGCAGCTCGTGGACGGAAGCATCCTACACCACCTGGATGCCGGAGAGACGTACACCTACCTGGGTGTAGAGGAAACTCACATCCAGGAGGCACAACGGGTAAAAAACGCTCTCCGCAGCAAGTATCGGCAGCGGCTCCGACAGATCTGGTCGTCAGAACTGTCGGGGAAGAACAAAGTCGCTGCGACTAACATGCTTGCTGTTCCGATCCTACTTTACTCATTTGGAGTGATAAAGTGGACTCAAGTCGAGCTGCGACAACTTGACGTAAGTACTCGCAAGATGATGCATCTCCATAGGAGTCTGCATCCAAATTCGTCCGTTCCACGGTTATACATACCTAGAGACCAGGGTGGCCGTGGACTCTTGAGCTTGGAGTATCTCCATAACAGAATGGTTCTGGATGGCGCCTGCAGAGTCATCAGGAGTTCGGACCCCCTTCTGCAAATGGTTAAAACCCATGAAGAGGCAGGAGTAGGAGCTTTTCTTTTCAGGGCAGCACGTCGAGCAGCCGATGAATTGTCTCTGATTTTCGACTCCGAGCGCGAGGCTCAGGACTCAGTAACTGAGCTAGAGCCTGCTCGGAGGAAGGCCCGCATCAAAGCTGCAGAAGTGAGAAAGCTCCTGCAGCTTCACATGGATAAGCCCATGCATTCGGTCTACTTCAAGACCATTGAAGACCGGGGCTTATCCAAAGAACTGACTTTTGCTTTTCTGAAGTCAGGCGGGCTCAAATCGGAAACAGAGGGGTTCATCATGGCATGCCAGGATGGGGTTTTCAACACTCTCGTCTACCGTAGCCGTGTCATGGGTATGGAGGTCCCTGACACAAATTGCAGGGCCTGCCGCAGGGCGCCCGAGACAATTATGCACCTGCTGTCCTCTTGCACGGTGTATGCAGTCTCGGCCTATATCCATAGACACAATGCGGCATTACGAGTGCTCTACTACCATTTGAGGCACTCGTACGGAATAGACGAGACCCCAGTGCTGCCCTATGCTCCGGGGGATATTGAGTCCGTTGTGGAGAATGAGAGGTGCCGAATTTATTGGAACTTCTCATTCCCCACCCTCAGGCAAATTCAAGCTAACAAGCCTGATGTAGTCCTCCTCGACCATCAAACCAAAGCGATGTTCGTGATCGAGTTTTCGGCGCCAGCCGAACCGAACATCGTTTTGAAGGAGGAGGAGAAACGGACTAAATATCGAGATCTTCTCTTCGAACTCCGCCGGCTCTATCCAGACCATTCTGTGGAATTGGTCATCCTGATTATCGGCTCCCTAGGAGGCACACGACACACGCTGCTCTCGGAGATCCAGAAAATCCCAGCGTGCCGTGATAAGGCACACATCCTGGCTGGTGGAATGCAGAAGGCCGTCATACTAGGATCATTGCGTCTACTCAGGGCACACGGTACTTGGTCCCAGTGATTACTCACCTCACAGGCTGTGAGGAGTAGTCACTGGATTTTATCCAGCACGACTCTGCGTGACGTCGGAGGCCGCAGGGTCGTGACTGGAATTATATGAATTTAAAATAATAATAATAATAATAATAATAATAATAATAATAATAATAATAATAATAATAATAATAATAATAATAATAATAATAATAATAATAATAATAATAATAATAATAATAATAATAATAATAATAATAATAATAATAATAATAATAATAATAATAATAATAATAATAATAATAATAATAATAATAATACACACGACACACGCTGCTCTCGGAGATCCAGAAAATCCCAGCGTGCCGTGATAAGGCACACATCCTGGCTGGTGGAATGCAGAAGGCCGTCATACTAGGATCATTGCGTCTACTCAGGGCACACGGTACTTGGTCCCAGTGATTACTCACCTCACAGGCTGTGAGGAGTAGTCACTGGATTTTATCCAGCACGAATCTGCGTGACGTCGGAGGCCGCAGGGCCGTGACTGGAATTATATAAACTCAAAATAATAATAATAATAATAATAATAATAATAATAATAATAATAATAGGCAGGAGGGGCAAATCTTCCAGAAGGTTTGCCCATGGTGAGTAGCGACACCACCTTTCCGAGCTGAGGGTGCAAAATCGGACTGGCAGCGAGAGCGCACCCTGAAGGAGAAAATCTTTTCTCCTTGCATGTCAGCCGTGGGCCTGCTAGGTTAACCACCTGGCAGGTCCGAATACTCTGGTTCCAATCAACCGAGGACAGGGCCCCCACAACCGACCCCAGCCGGATAGGGGTCAAAGGCAAGGTGGTGGGGCCCAACAGGACGGACAGCCTGATAACGACCGCGATGAAAATGGACGCTTTGAGTGGACAGATGATCTGAGAGACGACCTTCTGCAGTGCTTCGAGAGCAGCGATCCAGGGCGTAGGGGATACATGAGGCGGATGCATGCTCTGTGGATTGAGCAACACCCAGAGCATGGAGCACTCACCGCTCAGAATCTGCGGGATTATGTATCTCACCTACGCGCTAGACAATACGTAAGAGTCCCTTCTCGGCAGGAAGATGGTGTGGAGGAACAACACGCTCCACCCATCCTGCTCGACAACGAGAGAGGGGACCGTGTGCTTCCTGAGGTGAGCGAAATCAGGAACCGCAGGAGCCTACTCAACATTAAGGCCCTGCGGACCCGAGACCTTGCAAGGATGGATGAATCGCTTCAAGAAACACTTCCGGAAGGGGCTGACATCTGGCACATCAATTGTGCCGTGTATGACGTGGTTCGGTCCTCTCTGCCAGAGAGACCTATACAAACGGTCTCACCGATTGAGAGGGCCGATCGGCGTGTACAAAAGATGGAAGCCAAGATCCAGTCGGCGAGACAACACACTTCCCGTATCCAGTGTGTGATGGATTATGTGAGTGCCAACAGGCCATTCACATCGAAGGTGCGACGGATGGCCACTAAATTACGTCGCACCCATCACACACTAAATGAGGCAGTGCTATCCACCATCAAACAGCACTGCCTCGAAAGGATACGGATGTTAGTGGCTGCAAAACAGTCACTAAAGAGGCGAGCGAGAGGGCTGGCGGAAAATAAACAATTTCGCGAAAAGCCCTCTCGCTTATTCCAACCGCCTCCAAGTGTGGTTGACAATCCGCCGACTGCTGATCAGGTGGAAACCTTCTGGAAGAGTATTTACGAGGTGAGGCATCCATTCAACAGAGATACTCCAGCCCTGGCGCAGTTCGGTACCTTCTGCGGAAGATACCGAGAGCCTGAGCCCGAATTACTGCGCCAACCGATAACCACTGAGGAGGTTCGAGAAGCCCTCAAAGGCTCCAAGAACTTCGCTGCTCCTGGTCCCGATGGGATCAATAACTTCTGGTGGAAAAAGTTTCCCTCTACCCACCACCATTTAGCCAGGATATTCAATAGCTGGCTGAATGGGGAGCAGCAAATCCCTGAGTGGTTTATCGAGGGGCGAACCGTGCTTCTCCCTAAGACTGGAGATTTGTCCAATCCGAAGAATTACAGACCAATTACCTGCCTGAATGCATGTTACAAGTTGTTCACACGCATCTTGTACATGCGAGTACTCCTAGTAGTTGATCCGGTTTACCAACAGATTTTTGAGCAGCGTGGGTCGAAGAAAGGTGTCGCTGGCTGCAAGGAGAACCTGTTGATAGATAGATCTATTACACAGGACTCTGTGCAGTACAAGCGGAATCTTTCTGTGGCCTGGATCGATTACCGAAAAGCATTTGACACAACGTCACATGAGTTACTCGTGTACTTGCTCAAATGTCTTTCGGTACCCGATTCTATAGTGAGATGCATAGAACAACTGATGCTGGTCTGGAAGACCCGCTTTACTATAACATCAGGTAATGCGAGAGTTCAGACAGAGCCAGTTATCATAAGGAGAGGAGTATTTCAAGGAGACTCCCTTAGCCCTCTCCTATTCTGCATCTCACTTCTGCCACTATCCGTTGAGCTCCGCAAAACCAGAGGATACAACTGCGGCCCACCCAGTTACCGGAGGCATAAAGTCACCCACTTATTTTATGTGGATGACCTCAAACTTTATGCCTCTGGTGAGAGGGATATGGACCAATCCCTCAGGGTGGTGCAGGAGTACACGCAGGCAATTGGAATGGAATTCGGGATGGACAAATGTGCACTGGTTCATCTCAAGAGAGGACGATGCGAGAACTACGACAAGGACGCGCAGCTCGTGGACGGAAGCATCCTACACCACCTGGATGCCGGAGAGACGTACACCTACCTGGGTGTAGAGGAAACTCACATCCAGGAGGCACAACGGGTAAAAGACGCTCTCCGCAGCAAGTATCGACAGCGGCTCCGACAGATCTGGTCGTCAGAACTGTCGGGGAAGAACAAAGTCGCTGCGACTAACATGCTTGCTGTTCCGATCCTACTTTACTCATTTGGAGTGATAAAGTGGACACAAGTCGAGCTGCGACAACTTGACGTAAGTACTCGCAAGATGATGCATCTCCATAGGAGTCTGCATCCAAATTCGTCCGTTCCACGGTTATACATACCTAGAGACCAGGGTGGCCGTGGACTCTTGAGCTTGGAGTATCTCCATAACAGAATGGTTCTGGATGGCGCCTGCAAAGTCATCAGGAGTTCAGATCCCCTTCTGCAAATGGTTAAAACCCATGAAGAGGCAGGAGTAGGAGCTTTTCTTTTCAGGGCAGCACGTCGAGCAGCCGATGAATTGTCTCTGATTTTCGACTCCGAGCGCGAGGCTCAGGACTCAGTTACTGAGCTAGAACCCGCTCGGAGAAAAGCCCGCATCAAAGCTGCAGAAGTGAAAAAGCTCCTGCAGCTTCACATGGATAAGCCCATGCATTCGGTCTACTTCAAGACCATTGAAGACCGAGGCTTATCCAAAGAAATGACTTTTGCTTTTCTGAAGTCAGGCGGGCTCAAATCGGAAACAGAGGGGTTCATCATGGCATGCCAGGATGGGGTTTTTAACACTCTCGTCTACCGTAGCCGTGTCATGGGTATGGAGGTCCCTGACACAAGTTGCAGGGCCTGCCGCAGGGCGCCCGAGACAATTATGCACCTGCTGTCTTCTTGCACGGTGTATGCAGTCTCGGCCTATATCCATAGACACAATGCGGCATTGCGAGTGCTCTACTACTATTTGAGGCACTCGTACGGAATAGACGAGACCCCAGTGCTGCCCTATGCTCCGGGAGATATTGAGTCCGTTGTGGAGAATGAGAGGTGCCGAATTTATTGGAACTTCTCATTCCCCACCCTCAGGCAGATACAAGCTAACAAGCCTGATGTAGTCCTCCTCGACCATCAAACCAAAGCGATGTTCGTGATCGAGTTTTCGGCGCCAGCCGAAACGAACATCGTTTTGAAGGAGGAGGAAAAACGGACTAAATATCGAGATCTTCTCTTCGAACTCCGCCGGCTCTATCCAGACCATTCTGTGGAATTGGTCATCCTGATTATCGGCTCCCTAGGAGGCACACGACACACGCTGCTCTCGGAGATCCAGAAAATCCCAGCGTGCCGTGATAAGGCACACATCCTGGCTGGTGGAATGCAGAAGGCCGTCATACTAGGATCATTGCGTCTACTCAGGGCACACGGTACTTGGTCCCAGTGATTACTCACCTCACAGGCTGTGAGGAGTAGTCACTGGATTTTATCCAGCACGACTCTGCGTGACGTCGGAGGCCGCAGGGTCGTGACTGGAATCATATAAACTCAAAAAATAATAATAATAATAATAATAATAATAATAATAATAATAATAATAATAATAATAATAATAATAATAATAATAATAATAATAATAATAATAATAATAATAATATATATACGGACGGATCAAAAATGGCAGAAGGAGTAGGGTGTGCTATATTTGCACAAGGTAACTCGCAGTCGTGGAAACTGAACAACCTAGCCAGCATTTATACAGCTGAATTGACAGCAATCTTCAAGTCACTAGAGTACATCGAACATAATAACATGTCTAACTACCTTATTTGCACGGACTCGCTGAGCGTAGCTACATCCATAACTAACGTACGCCAAAAAGATGCCCTAGTAAGAAGAATAGTAGCGAAGTACAACACACTCATACAAACCGGAAGACGAATCGTAATAACTTGGATCCCTGGACATGTTGGGATCATAGGAAACGAAAAAGCAGACAGATTGGCGAAAGACTCAGTGAAAAAACAACAAATAGACATAGAAGAAATCCGATTAGACGACTGTATATTGGCAATTAAAAATCGATGTAGCTCGAAATGGCTTCAAACCTGGCAAAACCAAAACACCCAATTAGCGAACATACGTCCTGACCTTGCAACAACAGAGTATCCAAAAGAATTCAGCAGGAAAGATAAAATCGTAATGACAAGAATGGCAATCGGACATACCCGAATAACCCACTCATACCTAGTTATACCTACAAGAAAACCTCAGTGCCCACAATGCGGAAGTGAAGAACTAACGATAAAACACATAGTAGAAGACTGCCCCCCATTGACAAGAACAAGAATAGAAACTGGTATACAACACAAAACCCTATCCGCTCTGTTGAGTGGAGGAAATGAAGGAAAACGAGACCTATGTAGATACATACATCGTATTAACCTTTACAAAGAAATCTGAAATATCAAATTTACCAATCCAATTGAGGAAGTACTTACCATAGAAATGGGCTAAATGACCTTAGCAGTCGAAGCCTTTCAGAGGGACCACTTGATTGGTTAGCACACAAGCGCCAACTACGTCCTTCACTAAAAAAAAAAAAAAAAAAAAAAAAAAAATAATAATAATAATAATAATAATAATAATAATAATAATAATAATAATAATAATAATAATAATAATAATAATAATAATAATAATAATAATAATAATAATAATAATAATAATAATAATAATAATAATAATAATAATAATAATAATAATAATAATAATAATAATAATAATAATAATAATAATAATAAGAGTTCAGTCCTGAAGAATTAGAAACCGCCCTATCGACAACGAACTCAACATCCCCAGGAAGAGACAACATCCCATACGTGTTTCTACATAGAATGCCTAACCGAACCTACCTATTGAATCTGATCAACACAATCTGGAAGAATGGCAAATATCTCGAACAATGGAAGAGCTCAATCATAATCCCTATCCCAAAAGATAACAAGGATCCGAAGCAACCGTCAAGCTATAGACCCATATCACTGACATGTTGCCTCGCCAAACTAATGGAGAAGATGGTAAACGAAAGAATAGTCTGCTGGCTTAACGAAAATAGTCTGATATCCAATAAACAAGCAGGATTTCGTCGCAACCACTCAGCTATAGACCAAGTAGTTGCCCTAGAGAACACCATTCAGAATTGCTTCACGAACAGACAACATGCGATGGGAGCATTTTTCGACCTGGAAAAAGCCTTCGATTTAACGTGGCGTCACGGCATAATGCAGACACTACATGAGTGGGGCCTAACAGGCACAATTCTTCAATTCATTGAAGGATTTCTCACTCACCGAGAATTTCAAGTAAGGATTGGGAATGAGTTGTCTTCCCTGAAACAACAGGAAAATGGGGTACCTCAAGGATCGGTACTCAGTACAACTCTGTTCGCTATTGCGATCAATGGACTGACAGACAATATTTCACCAGGGACGTCTGCATCCTTGTTTGTAGACGATCTAACGCTAATCAGAGTAGGACAAGATCTCGAAGAAGTTGGAGAGCAATTGCAAATCGATATTGATACCATTCTAGAAAACGCAAGTAAAAAAGGATTTAAATTCTCAGATGAAAAAACAACATGCATGCATTTTTGCCGAAAACGCAAAATGCACACAGTACCCAACCTCCGAATGGGACAGAAAGTGATCAGATCGAGCGATGTAGTGAAATACTTGGGTATACAAGTCGATAGCAAACTCACTTGGCATCCACACATAGACACACTGAAGACCTACGTTAAGAAGACTCTTAATCTGCTAAGGATAGTAGCACACTTCACATGGGGAGCAGACAAAGAAGTACTGAAAACACTGGTAGAAGCAATGATTGGAGCCAAACTCGATTACGGTTGTGTAGTATATAGCTCAACACGCAAAAGTAAGCTACGAGAGTTGGATATTTTATTTAACAAAGCAGCAAGGCTAATATGTGGAGCATTTCGCACGAGCCCTGTCTACTCAATTTATAGAGAATCTGGACTGACCCCGCTTAACATCAGAAGGGAGAAGAGAATGCTGACTTACTGGAGGAAAATCACAGCCAATCCACATCATATTTTGTACTCAACATTCATGGATATTGGCGAAATGAGAGAGTATCGGTGGGAACAAACGAGAACTAAACCACTGAAAGTGAGAGTTGAAGAAATCCTCGAAGAATACCAATCAGAAATTTCTCAAGTGTACCAACTAAATGAAACAGGACTGAAATGGTGGACTTTTAAACGAATGGATGTAGACCTGAGACTAACGCGATTTCATAAAGACCAGACTATACCTGCTATATATCGATCAGAGTTTCAAGAGCTATTGGACGGATATAGTGGATACCAAGTTATATATACGGACGGATCAAAGATGGCAGAAGGAGTAGGGTGTGCTATATTTGCACAAGGTAACTCGCAGTCGTGGAAACTGAACAACCTAGCCAGCATTTATACAGCTGAATTGACAGCAATCTTCAAGTCACTAGAGTACATCGAACATAATAACATGTCTAACTACCTTATTTGCACGGACTCGCTGAGCGTAGCTACATCCATAACTAACGTACGCCAAAAAGATGCCCTAGTAAGAAGAATAGTAGCGAAGTACAACACACTCATACAAACCGGAAGACGAATTGTGATAACTTGGATCCCTGGACATGTTGGGATCATAGGAAACGAAAAAGCAGACAGATTGGCGAGAGACTCAGTGAAAAAACAACAAATAGACATAGAAGAAATCCGATTAGACGACTGTATATTGGCAATTAAAAATCGATGTAGTTCGAAATGGCTTCAAACCTGGCAAAACCAAAACACCCAATTAGCGAACATACGTCCTGACCTTGCAACAACAGAGTATCCAAAAGAATTCAGCAGGAAAGATAAAATCGTAATGACAAGAATGGCAATCGGACATACCCGAATAACCCACTCATACCTAGTTATACCTACAAGAAAACCTCAGTGCCCACAATGCGGAAATGAAGAACTAACGATAAAACACATAGTAGAAGACTGCCCCCCATTGACAAGAACAAGAATAGAAACTGGTATACAACACAAAACCCTATCCGCTCTGTTGAGTGGAGGAAATGAAGGAAAACGAGACCTATGCAGATACATACATCGTATTAACCTTTACAAAGAAATCTGAAATATCAAATTTACCAATCCAATTGAGGAAGTACTTACCATAGAAATGGGCTAAATGACCTTAGCAGTCGAAGCCTTTCAGAGGGACCACTTGATTGGTTAGCACACAAGCGCCAACTACGTCCTTCACTAAAAAAAAAAAAAAAAAATAATAATAATAATAATAATAATAATAATAATAATAATAATAATAATAATAATAATAATAATAATAATAATAATAATAATAATAATAATAATAATAATAATAATAATAATAATAATAATAATAATAATAATAATAATAATAATAATAATAATGGTAATTTTTTACTTAGAGGGCATTGTCGAATTTTTTCAAAATTTTTGCCAGTACTTACGTATTTTGGGGTGTAGAATACGAATCTGAAAACCAAAAAGCTGGGAAACCAATACTTTTCGAGATATTTGCAAAACAAAATCTTTATCATCACTGTTTTGCTGTTGTTTGGCGGCTCATCACTGGCAATAGGTACTGGCATGTCTGGTGTATACGCACTCCGTGCATATGTTAATGGGAAATAAATTACCAAATTTAGGGTATTTTCTTTGAAAAATTAATGGATATTGCAAAAACTTAATACTGTTAATTATTTTCCTAGCACCTATTCACAAAAAAATAACAACTATGACAGCTAACAGCACCAAAAAAATCAATGTCAATTGTTTGATCAACAAACAACAAAGAAAGATGATGGCAATGTTGCCATAGCTCGTCCGTTTAACGCTTATTTTCTTTCTAGACGATTCTCAGAAATAAACATGAAATAAATTAAGTTAAATTAATTCAAATTTAATTTCTATACATAGTTTTAGTGTGATTAAAAAAATTGAAAATTCTTTCATTGAATGGAAATTTTCTTTTGAACATAAATTCGGCCAGGTATCCAACGAGATGCTCCTTTTTACGTCCATATCGTGGGATACCTGACCGAACATCTCTCCACAATCTTTCTATGTTTTGTGTGTGGGCACCTACAAATGAAAATCTTGAATATAAAACGATATGAAATAAATTATCGTGAAAAATGTAACCTGTGTCGGGGTCCACAAAATTCAAACTATGATTGACCGTAAGATGGTCAAAACCTTCTTCTGTGAGTCCCCGATATGCAGCCCAACAATCGGACATCACAGTGGTGCCAGGCAGAATCCACTGTCGGATCAATTGAATGAGTGTTTCTGCACTCCTGTCGGGAACGGGTACGAGGAAGTATTTATTTGTTCCTCTTTCTATTCCCCCAAATACCCAGTTCCCCTCAATGATCCGACCTCTGTTGAATTTCCTTTTGCCAAATTTCGCTTCGTCAATTTCCACAATTTTGTTTGTTCCACCAAGTGGCTCTGAGTGGGCTAGACACCAATCGATACAGACCTTTGAAAAAATTCAATTTAGTCTACATATTAAATATTTTTCCAATAAAAATTCAATGAATATATACATACCTCTCGACAAAAATTGCTCCAATCAACCACACTCTTTGAAGAAATCCTTAATTCTTGTATTAAAAAGTTACACCTTGGGTGTGGCAATAAAAGGAAGTATGTCCCAAAGAGGGCTGTTTTTTCGAGGCCTAAATTGCCTTCGAAAAAAGTATTTTTTCTTGCACTTCCTTTAAAATTGCAGTTCTTCCTTTTCGGAGCCTGATGCCCTCGTTGAATAATTACGGTTTTGGTGCACCGATATTTCAATGTCCTTTTATCCAACAAACACACTGATTCGCACCTCGGGCACTGAATTGAATTTTCAAAAATTCCAATATTCACTAGGAACTCTATAAATTCATCTCGTTTTCTAACAAGAAAGATGAAATCGTTCAACATGAACTCCATATTGATGTTTAATCAAAATATAATATTCAAATGTTCAAATAAATTCAAATGAAACATTTGAAAAACCTGGTGCGCTACAGTGTTGTCATGATGCATGGAACAACGATTTGCACGAGACCATCGGCGCACACTAAATTCCATTATATGCGCAAGCGCTGGGAGTTCACTTTCTTTCTCGTATATTTCAGCCGCGGCATGCGCGGTGGATAAATATATTTTTTGATGAACGAACTATTATATTATCATTATTGAGGAAGGAGAAACTTGATCAAGAAATCAACTAGATTTGAAAAACCCGAACAAATTAACCTAACTATAGAGCTCGGATTACGATAGACGTTGCGGTTACGATAGACGCTGCGGTTATGATAGACGCCGCGGTTACGATAGACGCTGCGGTTACGATAAACGCTGCGGTTGCGATAAACGCTGCGGTTCCGATAGACGCTGCGGTTACGTTATCCGAGCTCTATAGTAACCGCGGTTCTATCGTAACCGCAACGTCTATCGTAATCCGAGCTCTATAGTTAGGTTAGTTTGTTCGGGTTAAGTAGATCTCATTTTTCAAACACACATTGGAAAGAATATGGTTGGAATACCCTCCCTATATTGTTTTCTATTCCTATTACGGGAAAAAACAAGATCTGGCAACATTGCTTGTTATTGTCTGTCAATTTATCATGTCTGTCAAGTGTCACGTTCACGTTTGATGCATCTTTTAATCATAAAAAAACACATACATAAAATTAACAAGGTAAATAGCAAATGAAATGCTTTCATTGTTAAAATACCCAAATAAAATGAATTGAGAAATACATAATTCATCAATCAACAACGAAAGAAAGAAGATAGAGAATTATACCGCTTGAGGAATGTTGCTAAAAGACGCTGAAAAATGATGAACAAAATGACTTATTTTGCAAATATCTCGAAAAGTATTGGTTTCCCAGCTTTTTGGTTTTCAGATTCGTATTCTACACCCCAAAATACGTAAGTACTGGCAAAAATTTTGAAAAAATTCGACAATGCCCTCTAAGTAAAACATTCCCATAATAATAATAATAATAATAATAATAATAATAATAATAATAATAATAATAATAATAATAATAATAATAATAATAATAATAATAATAATAATAATAATAATAATAATAATAATAATAATAATAATAATAATAATAATAATAATAATAATAATAATAATAATAATAATAATAATAATAATAATAATAATAATAATAATAAGGCAGGAAGGCAAATCTCTTAGAGGGGTGCCCATGGTGAGTAGCGACACCACCTTTCCGAGCTGAGGGTGCAAAATCGGACTGGCAGCGAGAGCGCACCCAGAAGGAGAAATTCGTTTCTCCTTTCATGTCAGCCGTGGGCATGCTAGGTTAACCACCTGGCAGGCCCAATTACTCTGGTTCCAATCAACAGAGGACAGGGCCCCCACAACCGACCCCAGCCGGATAGGGGTCAAAGGCAAGGTGGTGGGGCCCAACAGGACGGACAGCCTGACAACGACCGCAACGACAATGGACGCCTTGAGTGGACAGATGATCTCAGAGACGACCTTCTGCAGTGCTTCGAGAGCAGCGATCCAGGGCGTAGGGGATACATGAGGCGGATGCATGCTCTGTGGAATGAGCTACACCCAGAGCATGGAGCATTCACTGCTCAAAATCTGCGGGATTATGTATCTCACCTACGCGCTAGGCAATACGTGAGAGTCCCTTCTCGGCAGGAAGATGGTGTGGAGGAACAACAAGCTCCACCCATTCTGCTCGACAATGAGAGAGGGGACCGTGTGCTTCCTGAGGTGAGCGAAATCAGGAACCGCAGGAGCCTACTCAACATAAAGGCCCTGCGGCCCCAAGACCTTGCAAGAATGGATGAATCACTTCGAGGGACACTTCCGGAAGGGGCTGAAATCTGGCACATCAACTGTGCCGTGTATGACGTCGTTCGGTCCTCTCTACCGGAGAGACCCATACAAACGGTCTCTCCGACTGAGAGAGCCGATCGGCGTGTACAAAAGATGGAAGCCAAGATCCAGTCGGCGAGACAACACACTTCCCGTATCCAGTGTGTGATGGATTATGTGAGTGCCAACAGGCCATTCACATCGAAGGTGCGACGGATGGCCAATACTTTGCGTCGCACCCATCACACACTAAATGAGGCAGTGCTATCCACCATCAAACAGCACTGCCTCGAAAGGATACGGATGTTAGTGGCTGCTAAACAGTCACTAAAGAGGCGAGCGAGAGGGCTGGCGGAAAATAAACAATTCCGCGAAAAGCCCTCTCGCTTATTTCAACCGCCTCCAAGTGTGGTTGACAATCCGCCGACTGCTGATCAGGTGGAAACCTTCTGGAAGAGTATTTACGAAGTGAGGCATCCATTCAACAGAGATACTCCAGCCCTGGCGCAGTTCGGTACCTTCTGCGGAAGATACCGAGAGCCTGAGCCCGAATTACTGCGCCAACCGATAACCACTGAGGAGGTTCGAGAAGCCCTGAAAGGCTCCAAGAACTTTGCTGCTCCTGGTCCCGACGGGATCAATAACTTCTGGTGGAAAAAGTTTCCCTCTACCCACCACCATTTAGCCAGGATATTCAATAGCTGGCTGAATGGGGAGCAGCAAATCCCTGAGTGGTTTATCGAGGGGCGAACCGTGCTTCTCCCTAAGACTGGAGATTTGTCCAATCCGAAGAATTACAGACCAATTACCTGCCTGAATGCATGTTACAAGTTGTTTACACGCATCTTGTACATGCGAGTGCTCCTAGTAGTTGATCCGGTTTACCAACGGATTTCTGAGCAGCGTGGGTCGAAGAGAGGTGTCGCTGGCTGCAAGGAGAACCTGTTGATAGATAGATCTATTACACAGGACTCTGTGCAGTACAAGCGGAATCTTTCTGTGGCCTGGATCGATTACCGAAAAGCATTTGACACAACGTCACATGAGTTACTCGTGTACTTGCTCAAATGTCTTTCGGTACCCGATTCTATAGTGAGATGCATAGAACAACTGATGCTGGTCTGGAAGACCCGCTTTACTATAACATCAGGTAATGCGAGAGTTCAGACAGAGCCAGTCATCATAAGGAGAGGAGTATTTCAAGGGGACTCCCTTAGCCCTCTCCTATTCTGCATCTCACTTCTGCCACTATCCGTTGAGCTCCGCAAAACCAGAGGATACAACTGCGGCCCACCCAGTTACCGGAGGCATAAAGTCACCCACTTATTCTATGTGGATGACCTCAAACTTTATGCCTCTGGTGAGAGGGATATGGACCAATCCCTCAGGGTGGTGCAGGAGTACACGCAGGCAATTGGAATGGAATTCGGGATGGACAAATGTGCACTGGTTCATCTCAAGAGAGGACGATGCGAGAACTACGACAAGGACGCGCAGCTCGTGGACGGAAGCATCCTACACCACCTGGATGCCGGAGAGACGTACACCTACCTGGGTGTAGAGGAAACTCACATCCAGGAGGCACAACGGGTAAAAGACGCTCTCCGCAGCAAGTATCGGCAGCGGCTTCGACAGATCTGGTCGTCAGAACTGTCGGGGAAGAACAAAGTCGCTGCGACTAACATGCTTGCTGTTCCGATCCTACTTTACTCATTTGGAGTGATAAAGTGGACTCAAGTCGAGCTGCGACAACTTGACGTAAGTACTCGCAAGATGATGCATCTCCATAGGAGTCTGCATCCAAATTCGTCCGTTCCACGGTTGTACATACCTAGAGACCAGGGTGGCCGTGGACTCTTGAGCTTGGAGTATCTCCATAACAGAATGGTTCTGGATGGCGCCTGCAAAGTCATCAGGAGTTCGGATCCCCTTCTGCAAATGGTTAAAACCCATGAAGAGGCAGGAGTAGGAGCTTTTCTTTTCAGGGCAGCACGTCGAGCAGCCGATGAATTGTCTCTGATTTTCGACTCCGAGCGCGAGGCTCAGGACTCAATTACTGAGCTAGAACCCGCTCGGAGAAAAGCCCGCATCAAAGCTGCAGAAGTGAAAAAGCTTCTGCAGCTTCACATGGATAAACCCATGCATTCGGTCTACTTCAAGACCATTGAAGACCGGGGCTTATCCAAAGAACTGACTTTCGCTTTTCTCAAGTCAGGCGGGCTTAAATCGGAAACAGAGGGGTTCATCATGGCATGCCAGGATGGGGTTTTTAACACTCTCGTCTACCGTAGCCGTGTCATGGGTATGGAGGTCCCTGACACAAGTTGCAGGGCCTGCCGCAGGGCGCCCGAGACAATTATGCACCTGCTGTCTTCTTGCACGGTGTATGCAGTCTCGGCCTATATCCATAGACACAATGCGGCATTGCGAGTGCTCTACTACTATTTGAGGCACTCGTACGGAATAGACGAGACCCCAGTGCTGCCCTATGCTCCGGGTGATATTGAGTCCGTTGTGGAGAATGAGAGGTGCCGAATTTATTGGAACTTCTCATTCCCCACCCTCAGGCAAATTCAAGCTAACAAGCCTGATGTAGTCCTCCTCGACCATCAAACCAAAGCGATGTTCGTGATCGAGTTTTCGGCGCCAGCCGAACCGAACATCGTTTTGAAGGAGGAGGAAAAACGGACTAAATATCGAGATCTTCTCTTCGAACTCCGCCGGCTCTATCCAGACCATTCTGTGGAATTGGTCATCCTGATAATCGGCTCCCTAGGAGGCACACGACACACGCTGCTCTCGGAGATCCAGAAAATCCCAGCGTGCCGTGATAAGGCACACATCTTGGCTGGTGGAATGCAGAAGGCCGTCATACTAGGATCATTGCGTCTACTCAGGGCACATGGTACTTGGTCCCAGTGATTACTCACCTCACAGGCTGTGAGGAGTAGTCACTGGATTTTATCCAGCACGACTCTGCGTGACGTCGGAGGCCGCAGGGTCGTGACTGGAATTATATGAATTTAAAATAATAATAATAATAATAATAATAATAATAATAATAATAATAATAATAATAATAATAATAATAATAATAATAATAATAATAATAATAATAATAATAATAATAATAATAATAATAATAATAATCATAATGCTGCCCTATGCTCCGGGGGATATTGAGTCCGTTGTGGAGAATGAGAGGTGCCGAATTTATTGGAACTTTTCATTCCCCACCCTCAGGCAGATACAAGCTAACAAGCCTGATGTAGTCCTCCTCGACCATCAAACCAAAGCGATGTTCGTGATCGAGTTTTCGGCGCCAGCCGAACCGAACATCGTTTTGAAGGAGGAGGAAAAACGGACTAAATATCGAGATCTTCTCTTCGAACTCCGCCGGCTCTATCCAGACCATTCTGTGGAATTGGTCATCCTGATAATCGGCTCCCTAGGAGGCACACGACACACGCTGCTCTCGGAGATCCAGGAAATCCCAGCGTGCCGTGATAAGGCACACATCCTGGCTGGTGGAATGCAGAAGGCCGTCATACTGGGATCATTGCGTCTACTTAGGGCACACGGTACTTGGTCCCAGTGATTACTCACCTCACAGGCTGTGAGGAGTAGTCACTGGATTTTATCCAGCACGACTCTGCGTGACGTCGGAGGCCGCAGGGTCGTGACTGGAATTATATGAACTAAAATAATAATCATAATAACTCGTCTATATTCATCATATGCAGGAAAACAAAAAAATAAAAAATATAATCCATCAAAGATTCCATATCCTGTCTGCAAATGCTGAATAGGTGGAGTGTCAGCAAAAAGCTGTTTTTCAACTCAACCTTTGTGAAAAAAACAAAAAAAAATCGTGGCATTTTCTATTAAGTGAAAGCAAGAGAGGTTATCGTGGATTAACACATTAGTTACTAATGATAATAACAACAATGACGACAATGATAATAATGACAACAATAATAATGATAATATTGTCAAGAAGTACAAATGTCTATGAAATAACTTTCCTTCATTTCTAGATCTTCATTCCTCAATTAACTTTTCCAAATTAAAACATATAGTACAACGTTTCGATCAGGTCAAAGCGGAGTTCATAGACTCTAGTTCCGGTAAAATTTGCATGAAACCGCTTAGCTTGCGATGCGGGCCAAGCTATACGCCCGGTATCGAGCATTGCCATTGCGGAAAATTGCAATGTTAGCATCGATTCCAAATATAAATAGATTCCGAATCGATAAGCCATTCATTACTATTCATTACTGATTTTTTCATTATTATTGATTCATTTCTATTGATTATTCATTACTAATTATAATGCATTTCGATAACACTTTACTTGATTCCGTAATTGAGTTACTTATTCACGAGTTGCTGCCAAAATGTGTACCGTCTTCCCGACTTTGATCCTGCTGGTCAACCCCATGTTAGATGTCATAATGTGAGTACTGTTTTCCATGTTCTATCTGATTTGTTCTTTCTGTGTTATGTTTCGTTTGGTAATTTACAATGGTTTGTCTCTGCTACTTTGTCATGTGGCAAGCATTTATTCACGACTTTCCCATTAAATCAATAAATGTTAATTTTATACGAAAACTATCTTGACTCTTCATTTGGGGATGAATATGGTTGGGTGGCGAAATGATCAAAATCCTCTCATCAAGCCAAGCGAGTAGCCAAGTTACGATCCATAGGAGGGCAACATCTGAGTTGCGACATGAGGTGGACACGCCGTTTGCCAAATAATCTACCAAAACCATCTGAGTTGCGACACGTGGTGGAGGCGCCTTGCTCCTTCCTACAGATTAACTCTTCATAGTTAATCTATTGAGTTCGTTCTGATTTGTGATCAATTTCCGTTATTTCAGTCAATTTTGTGTTTTATAAAGCTATTACACCCATCCAACCACCATTCATTTCAAAATATGAAGTTTTCGTGAATTCAATGATCTATTTCAATAATTACTTTTTTAATACTTGCTTTCAATTCACTATCAACTCAACTTTTTTCCTATAATCAGACCATAGATTCTCTTGAATTCTCTGAATAACCAATTTTCTTTTTTTATCCATTGATGCGTAACTTGAGAGGCAAAATAATAATGATATAATTCATACAACCATGCACCATTGTTTCTAAAAATTCTGGGAAATTTTGGTATAATGGTATAATAAGTGATTTAGAAAAGTATTCTCTGGTGATAATTTGTTTATTGTATTTTTGTATTTCATTTTACGGGGTAGTGTTTCTACGAAGTTTCTAGGAAACATTAAATATTTTAATTTTGGTTTCAGATAATTAAGTTAAATAAAGCAATTTTTCTTAATTAAGTGGGGTATTTGAGAAACTCATTCGATTTTCATGCAGAGATACAGAGCGTTTAGTTTCAGCTATCCATCATTTATTAGTATAGGTGATATATATCATATATGATTTTTTCAAATATCATATCATATTACGTTAAGAATTTTTTTCAACCAAAACGGAGCACAACCCGATTTTTTTTCTCTCGTTTTTATTGGTATATATATTTTAAGTTGTTTGCGAACTATCAACCCTTATTAACAGAGCATCCAAGTGTACCTAATTATTAAGATTTTTTACTTTTTTCAAAGATACAGGGCGTCCTTGACAATATTCAGTAATGAACATGCATAAATTCAACTTTTTATTTTCAATTTTTACATTTAATTTCATCTATTTTCTCTCACCACGTCACAATTCTTGAGTTATGAATGATTTTGCCCAATACCTGTCTTACTTCAGCTTGGAAATATATCATTGATATTGTCTAATCGTGAAGAATACCTGTATCGCCAGTACCAGCTTCTGAGCGATTACCAATAACATATTTTGAGAATTGTGTACAATTAGAGCCACCCTGATTCAAACCTACTGATTTGTTAATGGTACATATATTCCAATACCTGTCTCGTCAGTATCAGCTTGGGGTTGTGTATCATAAATAAGTCAATGGCTCGTAATAATCTAAGTCGTCGATAAATAAAACTTTACTTGGAAAAAACCCAAAAATCACGTTTATTTCAAACTTTTAAAACTAACTATACATTCTACGCCACTGAACAAATGCCAGTACGCCCTGTACATTCCACAGTTCAACTAACCCGTGCAGAAATAGCACAGCGAAAATTGAAAAGATTATTTCGGGAATTTTGAAGTTCAAAATTGGTACATTAGGAAAAACAGGTTGAGAAATATCTGACAAACGTGTAGGCTCAGTAATTTTCATTTATAGCTTTTGATTTTTGGTTTTCAGAATTCCGATTCAATTCCGAACAATTTTATGCAATCACTCATAATCTTGATAGAGTTTTTTTCAAAATATTGACTAGCGAGTTCTCAGTATTCCTTTAGTATTAATATATTTTCAGAATTCAAGATAAGATTTTTTTTGTTTGGAAAATGAATTAGTGTCTTCAAGAATAATTTTTCTAGCTCGTAGGGAAAAGGGTCGTAGTATTACCAGGTATTACATATTTGCTAACATATTTTACTAAATGATATTATGTTTATTTTAGTGAATGCTTTATTCAAAAAATTGTTTTTTGTTTTTTCGTTTAGGGCACAACACATAGGTAACATTAGGTTTTAATAACGATCTATAATATAATCGTACATTTGAAAATCATTTCAGGTGTTCTTTCAATACTTTTTTGCTTCAATAATGCTATTTACTGAATTTCCTACAAAAATTGCTTTCAATTCTAATTATTAAACTATATACTTCATTTTGAATCATACCTACTTTTAATACTAATACTTATTGAATATTTTGAAGGTAAAACATAGGTATCTTCAGCTTTGTTTAATAAATACACAGGATGATAATTATGCATGATATACCTACTCGACTCTTAATTTGATTCAACAACATTTTTAAAGATCTTCAGTTAGGTAAACGTAGATATCTTTTATTCATCTATCAAGAACAAAATCGAAGTCAATATTGACTGAAACATTATAGGTTTTTTTCTACGATTCAATGAATAAGTGCAAGTCCGTAGCGTAATGCCCTTAGTAGGCATACCTCTACTTGCGAAGTTCAACTTTGCTGACAACAGTTTTGCATTCTATGAGCTCATAGACCTTGCTTACTTTCAACTAAATAGAAAAATAACAGGCGCTCATTTCTATGATGTGTGTAGTATTTAATGAAGATACTAGATCTGGGATTTATAATGACATCTCGATGAGCATGTAGTTTATTTGAACATTTATATATTCATGCATACTTTCCTAGAAATTTCAATGATTTTTTCAGACTGCTATATAATGGTTAGCCACCAGTCACTAAGACTATATAAGAATAATTTTGAAGAGTTCGTAATTTCAATAAGTTGGCATGTACTCAAATATTGAATAATCATATTGGTCGAGTTGTTTTCAGGTGAAATTACTCGAATTTAGCTATCAACTTTCTTTTCTTGAGAATTGATAATTATCAACAAGTGTTGATGAATACACAGGTTATTCAGTTGAGAAATTTTTGAATGAAACATTGATATAAACTTGAGATTGAAATATCTCCCGGCATTTTTTGAATGGTTTTTAGTGTTTCTAAGTGTCTAATGCATTTTTCAAGTATATTAGTTGCATTTCTGCTCTTGTGTATATCTGATACATATATTTTTTGAAACATTTCGTACTACCAGAATATAACAAATGATATGCTCTCATTTTTATCGGGTTATTTGAGCTAGCTAGTTCTATAATCACGTGTGCTTGGCTACTAGACAAATAATTCAATAAATATTCGAAATTCCGTGGAGTTGAATATTGTTGATAGAATGAATAATGAGAATTGAGGAATTGTATTGATTATATATTGAGATTTTCCACATAGACGAGTGATTACACAGGCAGACGTGGCAGATGACCTAAAGTATAGGTTGAACGTCCACCCGTGTAGGTTTGTCTATTAATGAGTTGATAATGATGAATATTGAGTATAATTGGTTGATTATACTTTTGGAGAAGCGCGGTATATCAGAGATTGGTCGTGGAAGAATATCCTGATGACTGGATTGAACGACTGCCTCTGATTTGCGTTTTATTATGATGATATGAGATGAGATGATATGATATGAGATGATATATAATTTTTCGAGATGAATATGATATATATGTTTATGAGATGAATATGATAGATATTGAAGCATTGCGGTTTTTGTAGGAATGATCTGATGAAATCAGGTCCTATGAGATATTTGGGAAAAGTTGATATATGAGGAATACAGACAGATCAAAAGGTAATGAGCATGTTGTTTTTTATTGAAGAGTGATAGGTATAAATTTTTTTCTGGTGTACGTATCATGGTAGTATTGTTGATATGAAGTTTTTTTCATGATTCTATAACGAACAAAACATTTTCAAGAGCAGAAAGTTTTTTAAAAGTTATTTATACATATATCAAATAAGAAATAAAAACCGAAGTTGATAATTCAGTGTGAATGATGAAATGTTTTGTGCATGTGGAGAATGGTATAGGTATAGTTTGAGAAAAAATAGAGGATTCGAAAAGTAGAATATTAAAAATAATAATTATACTAAGTTCAGCGCTGAAAGGCCTATTTTTCGAATCGCCTATGGATGATAGAATATCGGATTGAATGAGGTATGAAATGTCAAAAGAATGATAACATGAAGAATGAATGAATCGGAGTCTTTGAAAAACTGAATAAAACAAAAATGTGCAAGTTATTTTGTGAAAGAAAACAAGTTCTAGGAAATTTCAATTTGTATAATGAAGAACCGCATTAATAATGACTTTTGTGTTAACTAACAGCTGAATAACCTGTAAAATAATAAAATAAGTCATGAACAAAATCACAGAAGGAGTTTTTCTTGCGAGTCACTAGCTAGAATTTGCTCACAATTCGGCATGCCAAAACTGAATTGCTTCTATATGGAATTTTTTCCATATATATAAGGCATTTCTGTTAGTGTATTTCAGTTCGGAATGCTAAAACCAACTGAGCTCGGATTAAAACAATTTCTGTATTGAGTTTGATTCTTCAAAATTGACTTTTTTTTTTCTTTTACATATCCAGTATTCTTATCTGTTGTAGAAAAAATAAATAAGAGTACCAATTATTTCAAAACAAAACTAAGAGATTTTTATTGTTTGATAATACTAATAATATTTTCCAAGAGGTGCCTAACTATAGCCAAATCAGAATCGAGTAGTCAACCTATATGAAAATAACGTAACTAGTAGGAGGTGTATGTACATTCAGAATCAATAAATTCATGAATAACAATGAAAATTACTTTCAATCATTGACAAAGCATGTCATGCACTTTGCATAAGTATAGGAATTTTGATTCGAGAGCGACGCAATTTTGAGAAATGAAAAATTAACTAGTTACGGAATAATTGAAAAATATACCTACTGTATATAGCTGAAAAGTATATTGCACTTAGCAATACCAAGTCCTATTGAATGACAACTAGTAGTCATAATCAAATTTGGAGATAAAACATATACAAGTGTAAAAAATAATGGACAATTTTGTCTCTCTCCAAATATTGAACATATCGCGAATATGGAAATGATACACCCACACTAGCACCAAATTATTCTATTATACTTATATTCCTGTATACACAGATGTTACTCAATACTGTATGCGTACCTATACATTTTGTCAATTTAGTTCATTTTATGTATTGCAATGTTCAAGTCGAGATCTTTATTTGTTATTTAAATGGTATGATGTTTATATGTACTCGGAAATAGAATCTCAGTGTGTAGAAAAATACTGAATATGCGAATTACTAGAACATAACATAAAGTTGTATCTGATGAAGTAAGATTTATTATGGAGAATTATGTTGAAATATGATACGCTTATGACAGATGATAATGCAAGATAAGAGGGACGCCTCGAAGATGAATAACAACAATAGTTGCAAATCAGCTGTCAAGCCATGGTGTATGAATAAGTATAAAGATGTTATTTTGTTATTGTCACGTAGTAAATGTGATGCGTGAAGAGAGAGAGATATAATGACGTGAAGGCACTCGAAAGTGCAAATTGATGTATTCGTTTCAAAGTGAGACGATAGATGAATGAAATAATATGTTTTTCTCGCGATATGAAGAGAAACAGGGACAAAGCAAATTGTCAGATTAGAAGAAATAATGGTAGATACAAAGTTAATGATATTCAGGATGTACGAGATGAAGTTTCCACAAAATACCTAGATATTCATCATATGTAATTCAATGCTCGTCGTAGGTATTAGCCAGGAGTGTAGTTGTTTTATGATATAGGAAGATTTGTTTTTTTTCGGTGACATACTATTTATAATATTAGAAAACAAAAATTGGTAACATTGAGATAACATAGGAATGAGAATTAATTGAATAAATGAAAGGATATACGGGTGTGTCATTCCTATTCCAAATCTAGGAAGAATCTCTTTCCTACAATTCAAGAAGAAATTGAAGATGACACAAACAATTCCATATACCTATAGTAGAAAAGAGATCCTTGGGAAAGTGATAGCAGTATAGGCACATCTTGAATTTCCTGTAAGGAGACCTATCTTTTTGATGAGCAACAGGAAGATCAGGAGACATGATTTTTTTTCATGAACTAACTTAGGTAGTTTTGTTTTTAGAGATCGCTAATCGATAAAGTTATGTCAATTATATTTAATTATTCAGTAATTAGTTAGGATGTTTTATATGTACTTCTTGTATGAACTTACTGCCGATATTTTTTCTCTCTTGTTACATGACGTGAAACGGAGAACCACACTTGGCGGCACTACAAACATGCAGCCCAGGAATCGACACGAACCGCCAACAGTCACAGGTCCATATACTACGTCAAAGGTGTTAGTCCATGAGGAGTTTCATCGTACCTGGAGTTATCGGGTAGATGTAATTCGTACGGTAGAAAGCACTGGAAAAATGGAAAATGCAGTTGTCATGGAAAGAATAAGCTGAGTAGTTATATTGCAATATAGGACGCGATATGCATGCCCCAAGCAACTTACTTTGTATCCCGCCTGATGTGCCTCGAAATGGTAGATACGCTGCCCCGTGAAGAGCTGCCCAATTCGCATGACGATATGCTTTTCCGACGCTACAGGAGCCCAAAAGGCAGCCAAAATCCACGAAACCTAGACGAAATTTCCACGAGGTTGAGATGGAAAGGTGCAGAATAGACAAAACTTACCAGAGCCCCGACTACAGGAAGTCAATACAGTAACCAAAGTAATGTCTATATTCCCAAGCAATCAAGTTCGCACTACTACTCACTATACGAAAATTACGCCGATTATAAGTGTAGATAGTACCGAACTACCGAAATCATTGCGAAAACGAAGCACTAGTAGCAATGGACGACAAACTACTTATTCAGCAATTTCCGTTATCTGCATATAAAGAAACAGAGATACTCTCCTAAATCTCTTCTCGATCTTTCTCCAGAGACGATAGAGTGCAGCATCCAAAGTACGCAGCAATTGCAGTCTATAAGCTGAACCGTACACTGCCACAGAAAACGTCTCATCAGAGAGCTAGTGTCCCCTACCAGGCGAGATTGGACGCCATCAGTCCATCTCACAGATCTCTCGTGCATCAATCCTACCATGTTATGATCTCAATGTTATGGATATATCGAGTTGCAAGTGAAACAAAACATCACTGACCTACGATACTAACATATGGAAAATGGAACCGCAACCTCAGATGACTGGAAGGACATAGTTCAGTGTCAACAAACAATTGAAGTGTAGTGCCAGACCAAGTGATTTTCAGTGTGGTCCTCTTCGAAACTCTCACATACGCGGAGAAAATAGACTTATTTAATGGACAGTTATCACAAGTTCTTTTCATTTGTACATCTCTTTTAACTAACGATTTTTTTTTTCATAAAATGTTTTTATTTATCATTGATGTAGGTATGATTTTTTCACAATTTTATATTTTTTATGTCATTCGATCACTTAGGTTATTCATTTGTTTGACTCATTATTCGATTTGATTATTGTTTTGTATCATGTATATAGGTAGTTATAGACACTTGAAGCTGTGGGGCCAGCTTCGTCAAACAGGGGAGATGTGTCAAGAAGTACAAATGTCTATGAAATAACTTTCCTTCATTTCTAGATCTTCATTCCTCAATTAACTTTTCCAAATTAAAACATATAGTACAACGTTTCGATCAGGTCAAAGCGGAGTTCATAGACTCTAGTTCCGGTAAAATTTGCATGAAACCGCTTAGCTTGCGATGCGGGCCAAGCTATACGCCCGGTATCGAGCATTGCCATTGCGGAAAATTGCAATGTTAGCATCGATTCCAAATATAAATAGATTCCGAATCGATAAGCCATTCATTACTATTCATTACTGATTTTTTCATTATTATTGATTCATTTCTATTGATTATTCATTACTAATTATAATGCATTTCGATAACACTTTACTTGATTCCGTAATTGAGTTACTTATTCACGAGTTGCTGCCAAAATGTGTACCGTCTTCCCGACTTTGATCCTGCTGGTCAACCCCATGTTAGATGTCATAATGTAAGTACTGTTTTCCATGTTCTATCTGATTTGTTCTTTCTGTGTTGTGTTTCGTTTGGTAATTTACAATGGTTTGTCTCTGCTACTTTGTCATGTGGCAAGCATTTATTCACGACTTTCCCATTAAATCAATAAATGTTAATTTTATACGAAAACTATCTTGACTCTTCATTTGGGGATGAATATGGTTGGGTGGCGAAATGATCAAAATCCTCTCATCAAGCCAAGCGAGTAGCCAAGTTACGATCCATAGGAGGGCAACATCTGAGTTGCGACATGGAGTGGACACGCCGTTTGCCAAATAATCTACCAAAACCATCTGAGTTGCGACAATATCAACAATAATAATAGTGATAGCATTAATAATAATTATGATAGTTATAATAAGGAGATGTAGAGACAAATTGTTGTTCTAAAATTGTTCTATCCGTCTTATCCGTCATCCGAAATTAAGTTGGGATAGCACAATTGTACAATCAGTTATGAACCTACCTGGACGAAATATAATTCTTCAATCTCTCCTTCAAAGTACTCAGAGTGTAAGATCTAAACTCTCTAGGAAGCTCATTATAACATTTGCTTGCATTGTACGAAAAACTACGTTTAAATGTTGAAGTGTTATGTTTTGGAATGACAAGGGTAGACTTGTTACGGCTTGATATTTGGTTGATGAATGAAGAGGTTTTCAGTCGTTTCGATAAATAATCTGGTTTTCCAGTTTTCAAGACTTCATGCACTTGCATCAGGAGATGTGAATGTCTCAATTGTTCTAGTCGTAACCAACCAGAGGATTTCATCTTAGCGGAGATGTGATCATATTCACGCACCCCATAAGAAAACCGCAAACATGAATTTTGTTTCCATTGTGATTCGTTTTAGCAATCCACTATTAGTTCATGTGATATAAATGAAATATAATTCTTTTTCAAATGATAAATCAGTACACTTTTTCAACCCAAATAAAGCACAACCTCATTTTACCCCCATATTTTATAATTTGTTTGCGAACTATCAACCCTCATTCACTGAACATCCAGGTGTACCTAGGTATTCAAAGTTTTTCTGATTTGTTTTTCTGTATATTTCAATATACAGGGCGTCCTTGACAATATTCAGTGAGATACATGCATAAATTATACATCTTATGTTCAATTTTAATATTTCCTTTCTTTTTGTTTTGTTTTTTCTCTTTTCTCTCACTACGACACAATTCTTGGAATATGAATGATCCTGCCCAAAACCTATCTAACTTCAGCTTGGAAAAATATCATTGATATTGTCTAATCGTGAAGAATACCTGTCTCGTCAGAACCAGTACCAGTACTAAGTATATTTCACCTTGTATCTTCACCTTCTGTGAATAAGCCTCAATCATCATACACATTTCATTGACATCAATTTACATATAGAATTGTTTTCTAACTTTTTTCTCAACCCCTGCCAAAAATGAGATAAAGAAACCTATCAAAATATTGTTTATCCTTTAGGCAGCTAGAATTGAAGAAATTTGGGCTCCCATGGTAGTGCCAAAGATTTGTTTATAAAATTTGTTATCAAATGGGATATAAGTGATTTCAAACAAAAATGTGATTAATTCCATGAATTATTGTTTGTTGAGAGTGTGATTGCTGATGTCACTCCAATTATTATCAATTGCTCTCAAGCATGTATAGGTCAATCGAAAAGGTCCTTAGCAGAGAGGATCTCCTCTCACAAAAGTAATATCCAGATAGCACAAGTACGTCCCAAGGACGTCCTGAAGCCGTTCGCTTCGGACATTTCAGACGTCTCGGGGACGTCCATTTCAAGTACGGCGAACGTCTTTAGGACGTTCTGGGGACGTACGATGTTACAAAATCGGAAGTCCCTAGGACATACGAATTAGGTCCGTTTCGGGACATTTCGAGGACGCCTGAGGGACGTACGATTCAGGTCGGTTTCAGGTCTGAAGCCATTATTGGTCAAAAATAAAATTTACTGATTCAGATCATACATTATATAATATATTGATAAAAGTTTACATGGCGATGAATATTGATTGAAGAACTTTCTTATTTGGTTTTCTCAGACTTGCACCTATCGATTTCAATTCTTATTTGATGTGGCACTCATTCTCTCAGCAGATCTCTTCAGTTAGCTCTATATGGAGGCTCCAGTGGATTTATGATCCTTCAGTGGAATCATGATCCTTCGATAAGTCAGGTTTTTGCGCAGCTCCTTGAAAAAAAAAAAACATGAAAATTGGTAGTACTTTTCCTATCGAATTTCAGTGTTTTCAACCAAACGATATATCGCGGAATATACGATCTTGTTACACAGGAAAATGCTATATAATGCTCAAAGAGCATGAATTACTAGGGAAACAATTTCATCACAATTTTCGAAAGCACGTTTTTTGGTGAGTAGGTAACATTGAGCGTGAGGAATTTGTGATCAAATTATGAGTTATTCATCAATATCAGACAGAATTTTTCACGGGACAGTGATAACTATCCCTGAAAACTTTTTATGTGTTTTATATGAATCCAATGAAATATAGGTCCTTCCACTATGGGTGATATTATTATTGAACTCGATAATGAACTTACCAATAATACAATTTTCGATACCTATGTTGACAAATTAAAAACTGCTAATATTCCACAGCGTTTTCTTTTTTAAACTCCACATTATGCATACAATAACACCATAATAACACAAATAAACATCCACAGTAACAAGGTGGGTGAGGCTACACGCGAGAATTGACAAGCCCCGGGGTTTATCGCGGGAGAGAGAAGGACATATAATGCCCTCTCACTCGCGAGAATGCATGCATGCAACGTTATAGTGGGCAGTACTTCATCATACTTCGTCTCGTAAGCAACTGGTTGGCTCAGTAGGCAGAGCATCGGCATGCCAAGCCGGCGGGCCGGGGTTCGAATCCGTGCGAGGCTCATCTTTTTTTTATTTTTTCCTTGTTCTCAAGTGATTTCTAAAAAATATTCTCTATGGGAAATAGGTTCATTTAGGGGTTTTCTATGTTTGTGGTTTAGGCCAGAGGTGAGGTTCGGTTAGGTTAGGTTAGGTTAGAATAGAATAGAATATTTTATTTGGTGTTAATAAACATTAAGTTTTACACAGGTCAACGAAACAAGTACAGATATACTCATAAAATAGATAGGTTAGGTTTTCTCATTTTTTATGCAGAAACAATATTTTCCTTCCTCAAGAAAAATTCTCCTTCTTCAAGAAAAAAGGTTCATCTGAGCGAGAGCGAGTTATACGTCTTTCTCTTTCCCGCGATGAACCCCGGGGCTGGTCAATTCTCGCAGGCTACACTACCACTGTTGCCAGATGAAAATTTAGAGAGGTAGATGGATGGGAAAAAAACAGTAGATCATCAAAACTTAACAGTAGATTTTGATCATCATTACAATTGGCTATTACGGATGAAAAATGAAAAACATGAATACCCATATAAAAACGAAAAAGAAATGTTTGACAGAAATCAAATTAGAATTGAAATTTTTTCTCAAATCAATCTGAATCTGATAACTTCAGTATATCATTAATTCTTTGTTACATGTGATATCGAAACATGATGATTCTGCCTTGTAGATGAATATGTTTTCGTATGGAGAAAATCAACTGCTGGATGAATTAACCTATTACGCTGCATTGACTTCAGCAAATTTACTTGAGAAAATATCCTCTTTACGTTTGCTGAAGAATGAGGCAACATATAATAATAAATAATGAAGAACAAAATTTTTCAAGTTGGGAACAATTGGTGGATTGTCTATTTCTACAACCGCTTGTGTGAAATTCTGTCATTTTTCAATTCTACTTTTGGATTGATGAACAAAACAGTAGATTTCATGCCTAGAACAAAAGAATAGTAGAACAGACAAGAACAGTAGATCTACTGTTGAAACAGTAGGTCTGGCAACGCTGTACACTAGTACACTTGCTACACGAGTGGTGGCCATGAGATCGTATGAATTCTGACAGCCATGACTTTCGGTGAGGATGCATTTTTAGACCAATCAGAACGATTCTAGCAATGGCGGTTAATTCAAATCTTCTGAAGGAAGAAAATAGGGGTTGGTGACCGGATTTGACCTGCGTTATCTCTTATGCTCTGACGCAACAACTAATTATACAAAGTGTCCGTAAAAATGAGGTCAGTGCGTTAAACAAAAAATTATTTAAGCAAAATTAAATGACCTTTTTTCATGCGATTTTTCATTTCCCATCCCGCACATAGATCATATTTCGTGTATTGATTTATGAAATCGGATTCATCGAAATGATTATGAATGTTTTGTTCAGACCTGAAATGGACGTTTTGGGGACGTCCATTTATGGACGTTTTGGAAACGTCCCATGATGGACGTCCTCAAAACGTCCTCAGAAGGTCCCGGATGTTCAGACCTGAAATGGACTTCAACGGGACGTCCCGGGGACGTCCCGTGCTATCTGGAATAGTAGAATACATCCTGAAAGATGTGCGTTGGCAGAACATGTAAATAATTTGGATCACACAATGGATAATGGTGCAGTGAGGATTCTAGCAAGTGAATCTAACAGAACTAAAAGAACTTTTATGGAAATGGTCCACATATCCCAGGTCTCTAATAGTATAAACAAACGCACACATATCAATCATTTGAGTGAATTCTATTCTTACCTACTTCCAATTAATAATACGCAATAGAACGTTACACAACCAAAATATTTCCATCCTTGTCTTAATTTACAGTTTCTCAATGTTGACGTTTCTCAACAAATTCTCAACATTCAACGGAAATTTCGACTTGTAGACATAGTAACAATCTCTCCTTCTTCTTTTTCACAAACTGGCTGAAAACTACGATAGATATAAACCACATTAACATACGTGGCAATTGACATACACAAGATCTTGTAATTTGTGAGAAGGAAGAAACAGACATTCCTTACCTAAAAGAATTCAAAGACTTTGAAGAATGTGAGAAATGTGACTGGCAACTTTTCCCTGCTTTTTTTAACAAATTTATGAATTCTGAATTTACAATAAATAAGTAACTGTTGAGTGTATATACATATCTTTCGATCTTTTTTTCATAAAAAAATATGTGGATGACATTGTCCTTTCACTTCCTGAAGATGGTATAGAAGAAATTCTGTTCACCTTTAATTGCTATGATCCAGCAATTCAATTCACCATTTAAACTGAAGATACGGACAGAGCTGTCCCATTCCTAGATACCTGACTAGTGAGATCGAGGGACAATATAGTCCTAATCGATTGGTATCGCAAATCTTGCAGTTCTGTATATATGTTGTTGGTGGATTGACCAGAAATGTACAAAAAAAGGATCCAAGCCTTTATTATGTATCGATCCTTGTAACGAGCTAACTTTTAGGGAATGCAGAGCAGTTATGGGGTTCTTGGATAGATACGTCTTGGATATAATTTGATTTTTGGCTGTTCATAAAACCTCCGCTCTATATAGATGAGGAGGTTCCACATCTCCTTCTTCCATCAACTTATTAGCCTCTTCAGATCGAAATACAACCGTTGATTTTATTTTTAATTCTTCTACTATCTCCGTTCTTAATGGTTCCCTGAGGTATCTCTTTCCACATATACCTTTAACTTTGAAGATGTTTGTTATTCTATATTCGATTATCACTTCATCATCGGATTGTTCCATGAAATCAACATTCATTATATTTCCACAATCACAGTGACCTGTAGAATAGAATGAGAAACATCATGAAATTTAAAAAAATCATGAAACTCAATAGAGTATATTATTCATTTGGAACTGAGCACCATTAATATCTAACTACTGGGAATTCCTTGTTGCAGTAAAAATAGTTATTCATTATACAAGGGAAAAATGTTGTAGATTTTAGCTCGAGGTTGTCTTATTGTCTCCCGACGAGTAGCGGAGGCAGACAAAAAACCGTGAGCTAAAATTCAATATCTCTACCGTGTATAATACACAATTTGTTTCTTCGACAGAAAAAAAAACGAATCGATATTGAGAAGATCTCACATTATATTAAGATCAGAAAATTATCACCCATGATCTCATAAGATCATGTAAGTATGAACACTCGAAAAGCGCTCCTTTTTCGCATTCGCGCGAAGTTGAAGAAGTAGGTATAAGGTGGTGAGGCACGAGCTTCTAATTAGATATATCACTCGGTATATACATTTCAATTATAGAAATGGCATTCAAATCTGTTGTTAATTTCACTCTAAAAAACGCGCATTGAATCGCCTCATTAATAATTATTTCATTCACCAAATAATAGCCACAAATAATAAAATCATGGCATAGATTAACTTGTCTACAATAGTGCCAACTCAAATGATAAATGTTACTATGAATATGAGAAAAAAAATTACCCTCCAGTTTTGCATGTGTTGCATCAGATGTAACATATTTATATTCATAGTTGAAGCCACATTTGACTTCAAAATGTAACCAAAGTTCGTTTGTTATCCAGAATTGCCATATTCCTTTTAATAATTTTATATTCGTTCTGGTGAACCGTTTTCCCCTGAGATTATCTCTTCTAGCGGATTTTGTGGTCTCCAAGAGATTTTCGAAGTCTTCTGCAGGAACTTTTAAGCAAAACAGTTCTTCGGATGAAAGTTCCGAGGTGTTTGAGCTTGTTTGCAGAGATTCTTCACTATCGCCTACACTATTACTGTTATCGTGAAGAAAAGTACTGCTGTTTCCATCGATTTCACTAAACAAATCTTCTTTCTCCCTGAATGCCATAACATACAGAGATATTGCTGAGATTTTGGAATCTAATTTCCTCGATTAAACACTCCAAACTGGATGTTTTTAAGGAACAACTTTTTTATCAACGATAATTCAATCCTTATTTTGAAGAAGAATATCACGAATCACACATTTGTCCACATTCGCTGGCCGCCCTGGTCGCACATATCTAAAATCGTTCATCATGGAATGTTTATAATGCCACTTTGAGGAAGACATTTAGGTACTCACTCAGTCGTATTTGAAAATCTGCTTACTAAACAACGATACAAGAGCGATTGGGACAAATGGAAAATGGAGGTGTATTATATACTACAGAAAAATGTGAAAGGAGTTTTGCTTGACATGACTAGAAAAATACTTTTGAGAATTGTCTTAAAGTGTCTCAATTTCATCTATCAGAGAGCGGCCGCAAAAGGGCGGCAACCCTCTGTCGGCTGTCTTTTTCTGGAGCACTTGCTCCTCTTCTGGATAGTATTTAACTGCTTTTCGTTGTCCAATTTTGAAAATGCCTTTGCTATTGAACTCGCCTCCGCCGCCGCCGCCGCCGACTCTGTTCGAAACTCGGCGAGTCGGCGCTGCCCTTCGCCGCCGCCTTCTGTGAGGGTCTTCATTCTGCAGCCCTTACTTTGGCGCTCTGTTCAGGACAGGAGACTACTCTAGTATTTGACAGGGAAGGGGGATTCTCGAGCGCCAGATTTTTTTTGAGTTAGTTTACTCTACCTGCTCTGCACAAAATATTTTTTGGTGCAGAGGCCCAAAGTAGCAACAGTGGAGAAATTTACAGGAGGTATACCTACCTCGGTACCTACAGTATAAACCAGGAGTCAATGGTATTGAATCGACCTGGAATCAATAAGTAGCCACGGGAGTGTAAGCTTTAATTACAAACCCTGGGTTTAGCCTGGAATACTGGTTGCTATATTTAGTCGGCATAATTACAGGAATCAAAACAAATTATCTTTCAGGTCTCTGGTATTTTAGGGTTAGGTCTGGAAAATTATTTATTCAAACTATTTCATCATTTCTACCTGGAGAATCGGAAACACAGTTCCAAACGAATCAAACTGCTTCAATTCCTATTTATATTCCCTTTTCCTTCGATTTTCTTATTCTCTTATATCGGAATTTTAGTGAGGTTAATTGATATTTTCCATTCATGTCAAAATTTCATGAACCACAGAACACCGCCTGACGGGACACAAAGCACAAAGACACTAGTGCACAGGACTGGATTCCTCAAGGAAAAGAAGAAGAAGAATTGACCATTGGCTTGTCAGTGTCAGCCGTCACCGTCAGCCGTCAGTCAATAAAAATAATCAGCAATTTGACAAATGAAAAAATTGAGAATCACTTGATAAATTATTGAACTATTTGGAACTAAAAACAATGACAACAGAGAAAGGAATATGAAATATGCAATCACGAAATCCGTTTATTCGCACATTCAAAGTTCTGGATTCTTTACACAGGTCGGGTGAGTATCGGTATGCAAAACAACAGGAATTAAATGGATCTATGAACAGGATGAATAACAAAGGTGAAAAATATACAAACTCACATGTGTAACACGAAATTACCATACAATAATACTTTACACTGGTTTTGAATGAAATATGAGAGCACTAAGAAATCAGCAGGAGAACCAAGAGCTTGAAGAGCAGGTCGAGCAGGTAGTGCAGACTTGTGGAGAAGAGTATTGAGAGTCGAATCCTTGGCTGTCTTCAGTATTTATGCACTACTTTGGCCTTGACACAAGGACAAGTAAATCTGTAATCTCATTGGTCAAAACTCCCACCTTGTCATGGCTCATAGCCATGGCCACTAAATCTGTCCTTGAAAAGCACATGTGCACCTCCAACACAAAACGCGGAAAAAATAATATTCAACCCTAAATGGGCAGAGGAACAGGATCTACTACCTTTGCTTATGCTACTGAGTGAATTTGGCTGGAAAATATTCAATAACAACAAAGTTATGAGCAGTCAAACAATCATCATTTCAACTGATAGATAATTTAATCAAATTTTATATCATGAGCGAAGGGTTGAAAAATATTGAGGTCTTTAGGGTTGTAATGATGTTCATCAGAGTTTTCTATCAGGAAAAGCTGTGGGAAGTCAGGAATCAATGCATTACTCAGCTCTCCCAGGATTTCTGGTTTCGAGCTTTCGAACAGGTGAAATTCAACTAGAATCAAGCTCAGGTACTTAGATTTTGATCAAAACGAGTCTAGTAATGAAGCTGGTCAAAAACACTTCATAACACTTCGCTTTCAAACTCGTCACCGCCGCCGCCTTTGCTGTTGAACTTGCCGCTGCCGCTCCCGTTTTGTAAAAAAATTTATTCGAATATAACGGCGTGAACAATAATTCTGAAAAGACAGTGGATCTCGAGGAGAGATTAATTCAAAAATATCACTAATCATAACGATATCTGTCAAGCAAATGCTCAAAATATCTTCCATATCTCTCCAAGCATAATCGGGCCCTTTTTACGCAGTAGAATCGTATCCTCTGGAATATTCCTGGATTATTCCGGAACTTCGCAGCTGCTGTGGATATTCTTGCACGCAACTGTTCCACTGTGTCAATAGCTACTGAATATAGTTCGTTTTCCAATAATCCCCAGAAACAAAAATCCAATGGCGTTAGATCTGGAGAACGTGAGGCCATTTCACTGGTGCATTCTGGCCTCTGCCAATCCATCGGCCATTAAATATCTGGCATAACCACGTTCTCACCTCTCGACTGTGATGCGGTGGTGCGCCATCCTGTTGAAACCACATTTCATTCCTTATTCCTAAACAAACGTCGTCCAAGAAATACGTCGAATCATGCTGCAGAAAATTCAAATACTTTTGGAAAAATGGTCCAACCAGATAATAAGATACAACGCCGGCCCAAACGTTTACTTTGAAATTGTATTGGTGGTGAGTTTGCATAATAGCTCTTGGATTCTCATCTCTTCACTCATGAATATTATGTATATTGGTTATTCCATTTCTAGTGAACATGGCCTCATCGGTGAACAGGATTTTCCCTACAAACGAAGCGACTTCATCCTGTTGTTTCAGAAACCAATGACAATAAACGATTCTCATTCGAAAATCACCTGGAAGAAGTTCTTGCACTTTCCTCAAGCTGAATGGGTGAAGTAATTGCTCTTTGAGGATTCTCCAAACAGAACTTTTAGACAATCCTGTCACACGAGCAAGTTGTCTGTAACTCATTCCTGGACGTTGATCAATATCCTCCTGTACTCGTTCTTCTTGCTATATAGTCGTGCAAATCTCTGCCTTCCAGGCCCACGTCATTTCACCACAAAAGTTCCAGTCTCTCTCAACCTTCGTTCAATGGCAACAAATGTTCTCCCATTTGGAATTCTTCGTTCAGGATATCTCTCAGCATACATTCGAGCAGCTCTCGCAGAATTTCCATTGCACTTTCCCAATATAAGATGCATGTCACTCATCCCATTGTTAGAATAGGGTTGGTAGTCAGCCATTATCAATTATTGATGTTCAAATGTTCGTAATAAAGATTCAATAATCAACAACAATGGTGATGACGAAATGTGACAGGAAAGTACAAATAGTACAGATACTGTCAGTTGACAGTCATTCTCTTTGTTTATTTTTGAACATAATGCTGAAATGAATGAATGATTGGGGCGATTTGATATTAATTTGTTTGATGCAACGGAGGAGAACCCGTACAAAAATGAAAATCAGACTATGCTTTCTTTATTCCAGAAATCACTTGGGAATAATAGGTTATTTGAAGTAATACTTCAATACATTATCGACCAATTGTTATTGCCGTATGGGAATTGGATACAAATTTTGATTATTCAATATAGCTCTCGGCTGAGTGGAACTATAATTATTGTTACATGCAAATCCTCGGAACACCTAGTCCAGGAATATTCCTCAGCATGAGATTCAGCTCTGGAAATGATCTTATTATGACGTTATTATGAATGATATTTTTTCTGGCAAGTGATGATAACATCCATTTTGAACATTTGCTTCTTCATATTATGTAATTAACATCATTCATATTGATTTTGACTGATTTGTTTTAGACGACTTTGCAGAAATCTGGGTATTCATTGTCTTTTCCAATTATTTCTCATCAGTAGTTTTCATGCAGTATGGAATTCGAAGATAACCAACAACCATATCATTATGCTGAAATAGTTCAAAAACCTTATTATTGCGATCAATAAATGAACATTAATGATATAAAAACACGAGATACATGATGAACCTGACAGCACAAATAAATAGTATAGAGGAGCACCAAAATTAACTTTGTTAGATATCTCAAAAACCAAGAAGAATTAAAAAAAACTGAAGTTTGGAAAAAGTTGGGTATTTGATCTTGTCATCCATTGAGATATAAAAATAAGGTCAGTGGCTTACTCTCAGACATTTTTTTATCGATTTTCTTCAAAGTCAATGCGAAATATATATATATACAGGGTGTTTCACAGGTAAAGGGAAATATTTCAATAGTACATAAGGGTCACCAAGGTGTTTCTGAAAATACCATATTTGATAGGTCTTAGAGTCTTCATAACGGATATACAGGGCGATTTATCGATTTCGAATAATTATTCATTCGTCTATAAGTATTGAGCTACCCAGTATATTTTTATAAAATTTGGTATGGCGCTTATACTTGGGACGTTGAATTCATTCGCCTATCGGACCAAGTGAAAATCCAGGTTCGGCTTCGGGAAAAATGTACATTTATTCGAAATATTAAAATAACACACTGTATGTAATAATTGACAGAGTTCATCAAAGGAATCGTGAAGAGGAGGAAAAACTGAACTGGATTTGATACTTTTTGTTTTCCCGCCACCAATTCTCTTCGTAACAATCATAAACAGGAAGCTAAAAGTATGTCGATTTCAAGAGTATTAAAATTATGAAACCACGTCCAATTATGATTATCTGATTTCGATCGAAAGAACTCACTAAGTCTTACAGTGTTTATAACAGAGATACAGGGTGAATTATCGGTTTCGAATAATTATTCACTCGTCCATAAGTATTGAACTACCCAGTAACATTTTCTCGAATATATATATATATATATATATATATATATATATATATATATATATATACATCCTGCTATCATTATTGCGTCCAATCATTGCCCTTTTACATTTATTACTGCGTCCTTCTATTTATTGCGTCCATATATGGACGCGATAATGTCATCAACGTTAAACTTTGGATAGAACTGCTTGAAATAATGTAAAAAAATGTGTTTTGAAAGCCCATGCCTCCACCTATCGATAGATCTGAGATTGACTGGTCTATCTGTCCAAATACTCGAGATATGCGGAAAAGTCTTGTAGCACATCGGACGCAATATTATGCGTAAATGAACAGAAAATATACATTGTAGTTCAGGAGACTTCCGCCAGAGCGGAATATACGAAAAATATACGAAATTCCAGTATTTCTATCTGGAGTATCTTATTGCGTCCTTATGTTTGGCAACATTGCATGATTCATTTCATTTCATTTATAGTGAAAAATGGAAGTTCTAAGAGCATCTTGCGTTCCTTAAAAGGATAGGGGGAGGAGGGGAGTGTTTGAATTTTTTTGTACATTCGGAGGTTATGAGTTCTTGGGAATACTTGCACTGTCATAGAATTCCAAAGCTTTGCCGTTCTAAAGACGAATGAGTTTTGTGTGAGTGTTGTTCGACTTATTTCAAGGTTCACAACGTGAGGATGTGCTGACTGGGCCTGTCGAGTTTGTCTGAGTGGTATTTCTAGTGATGGAATGATAGCAGCGATTTCTGAGGAACATTTGCCGTGGAAGTATATATGAAAAAACGAAAGGTCGCCCATTTCCCTACGGTGTTTTAGAGGACGTATAAGTGAGTGTGGCATTACCCACCAGGCGGATGGCTCTTCTCTGGATAGAATCTAAGAGGATCAGCGTATACTTGGGTGCTGAACCCCATAATGTGAGAACCGTCATCTGAAACTGCCTGTGTATGTGCTTTGTAGATCGTGAAAAGCGGTTGAGGTGTACAATAGATCTCCGCACGGAATTGTTGATGGCAATACCGAGCAACGATATAGTGGTCCCGGTGGAAATGGTAGTACCAGACATTGTTAGTTATATTAGGCATACTGAGTTTTGCTTTTATAGAGGAAATACAAACTTGAGTTTTTATGGCGATGAATTCATCTGGGTTTTTGATTCCCCAGGCCATTGTCGATCTAAATGAAAACCTAGTTGGCGACCTAGTGCGAGGAGGTATGCTTCTGCCTACTAACTACCTTACTAGGTTGTCATCTAGAACGACAATGCCCAGGCTGTTCCTCAGCAAGATCGTCATTGGCAGGGTTGACTTGCCTTCGTCGTAAGTTCTGAGTTTCCTGGAAAGAAATGGGAATTCTAGATGAGAATGCAGATTATGGAAAGTTTTATCGTCTGCAAAGCTTGGATAGGGCAAGTGGATCCTAATGGAAAGCCGGAATTGATCGTCATTGACAGCATTGACTTGCCTTCGTCGTAAGTTCCCATCAGTTTTCTGAATAGAAATTAGAATTATAGAAGATAATGCAGATTATGGAGAGTTTCATCGTCTGCAAAGCTTGGATAGGGCAAGTTGATCCTTGTGGAAAGCCGGAATTGATGACAATGTTATCAGACGATACTTTATCCACCACCACATGGAGCGATCTGCCTGAAAGGAAACTCGATGAAAGATGGCATAGCTGAAGTGGTTTGGTGTATGAGGATAGTTTGTGAAGGAGTTCTTGGAAGATGGGTTTCAATTCCAGAACTTAATTATTTTTTTCCTGTTTTGCTCTTATCTCTTCTCTCCTCTCAACATTCGTCAATTATTTGTATACAATATCTGAGTTATATGTTATAATAGGCCATATGAAGGGCCTGACGTGGGCCCACTCAAGTTTAACCTAAACCTAACCTAACCAATATGCCTTTGCTCATAATGCCATATAATCTCATGTTCCATCTATGCTTTGACTTTGACTCATGTCATTGACTTTTTTGTTTTTCTAATTTTTCAGTTGGATTTGAAATACGTGTTGGCTGATTGCCTCATCAATAATTCGATATTTGCCTCAATAATTTGTGCTTTCAGTATGAAACAGGGACCATTTTCGAAAACGGTTGTTCTTTCCAAAATTGCTGTATGATATTGAATCGAATATATAATTGTACGCGCTCTCATGGTACGAGGCCCTCCATCAATGAGAACCCAGGTAGCCTCGGCGTCACTACTCTAATTCGCGTTTGCTTGCTGGTGTACGTGATTTCAGTTCTTCGCTGCAGAGATGTGTCTGATGACCTAAGAAAGTGTTTGGTCATCCCTTGCTCGCACAAGTCTCTCGAAGAATTCTAGGGATTGCTCGTAAGGGGCCAACCTAATGACGGATAGAAAAATTCAGAACAATTTTTCAGAACCCCTTATTATATCCTAATACGTGGGCTCGTGACTATGGGCATCGGCAGGTATATCTAATTCAACTTGATAAATTTATTAAACTATTTCAACTCCAAGTGAGTCTACAAAAAATTTTTTACAAAAAAATTTAATTCCTTAATACCCATATTCTTTGTATCGTACTTCAAATGGAGCTGAAGATGATCTCTAATACCGAAACGTGTCCCTAATCATCAAAAAACCGAGTTAACAACGTGCTCAAATGGTGTGGAGATGATTTTGAGCTTTCCTTCCTTCCTTTGATATATAATTCTGATTTCAATCAGTCAATCATCAAAAAACTGATTTGTTGTAATGATCTTGGGGAAAGGAGGTAATTGCAACCATGTAGGAACGCATTTCATCGGCACTCTTCCTAATGATAAAACCGCAATATTTATTATCATTATCGAGTATTCTAGCAATTTACTACCTGCCGTCGAAGTGGTCCCAATGGCATCATATGCTATATCTGGACAAATATGTAATTGGAAAAGTCGAAAAATCTGCATCCAAAATTTATATAGGACGACAGCCATTCATTGAAGAGAAGATGTCACCATAAGGAGATATATGGACATGGCCAATGTGCTTGTTGGTTCATTATCATCTTTAGAGATACCATCATTGGACAGCTTTCTTCATCAACAAATATATCACAGTGCTAATATATGAGTACGAAATAACTGCGAAACCGTTTCACTGTAATCTTTGGCAATGAAGTTCCTAGAATGAATGCCGCAGTGATCATTTTCATATCTTTCGTGGGCCATTTATCTACTGAAAACTCATTAGATTGATATGACCGAATTGATGATATGGAACATCAGGTGGAATAATCTTCTTTTGAGTCGATGAGATTTCAAAATTATAATTTTTACTTAACTTGTAATAGCTGGCGGCAAATTACGACCGTCATCCGATAACGAAATGACAAATCTCCTACAAGCATGTGAGAAAAATATATTTCATCAAACGGCACCTTCTCTATAATACAGGCCATCCAATGAATGCCCATTTCATACCTAAGAAAGATTCGGATGTCCATGGACAAGAAATAAACATCCATCGGAAGAACCAAAATGCCTATCCAATGGAATACCACTGACACTATTACAATGGATACCAATAAAAAAGTTCTGGATATCCATCGGCATGAATTGTACATCCATCAGATAAACATGAATGATCATCCAATGTATAATTAGTGACACCTTTTCTATCGATATCCATAATGTATCTAGTAGACTGAAAGAATGCATATGACATCGCCTAGACCAAATGACTGTTGTTTCCGGAATGTCATTGGTTTTCAAGTCGTGGACAGCTGAAAATCTGGAGGGTATCTCCCATACAGTAATGAATTTGCGCCTTCGAAGAGCCCACCTGATGTCAGGTGTATATATTTGATAATTTCATTTCATCATCTGGATAATCTGAGACCTATTGGTCCCAAAAGACGGATTGTGATAGTAAATATCCAAGATAGTGACGTATAGAGTTTCATGTCTGATTGTAAGATGTTTCGTGTTCAACGAGCAAAGAACTATTTGGACCAAATGATGAGAAAATATATTCAAACACATAGGGGGAGAGTTCGATTCATATTGTTCAAAACGTATACATGAAGAGGTCAATTCATTCACATTGTTGTACAATTGGTGAACTGTAGTTGTCCAATTCATATCTAGTAGTTTCAGAATTTTTGTCTTATAGGTATACAATTCATCACAGTAGTTTCACAGTAGATATACAGGATGGACATCCAATGGACATCCAAACTTGCGGCCTATGGATTTACAATGAATGTCAATTAGATAGAATCTGGACATTTTGAACCATCCAATATACCGGGTGGCTACGGAAGTATTGCCTACGGAATATCTCAGTTATTGTATGAAGTAGCTTTGTGAAATTTGAAGCTTCGATATAATGACATAAGAGCTAGAATTTGAGCATATTTACATGTCAAAGTTAACTTCCGGTCTGACCGGAGGTAACATCAACTTTCTTATTTTAAATGGAAACCCTATTTTTTTTTTTTCGCCTCAAATTCTAGCTCTTATGTCATTATATCGAGGGTCCAAATTTCACAAACCTACTTCATACAATAACTGAGATATTCCGTAGGCAATACTTCCGTAGCCACTTGGTATATCCATGTCCATGTATGTCTATTCAATGGACATCCATCGGATAGTTTCACTTAACTGAGCAAAATGATTGGGAAATTCCACCTGCAACCCTACCTGTGTTACCCCTTAAGTTGGCTCAAATTCTCAGCACAACGATTTCTTTTACTTCCATGACGTGTTAAGGAGTTGAAACTGAATGCAAACACACGGGGATAATGCCCCTTCGCGAACATTCTAACTTGGCGCGATTCAACCAGATATAAGTTTATGGTGGAGCGCCAATATTTCCGAGAACATTTTGCCCCTGTCTGAAGATGAACAAGTTTATCGAACCGATGGTTCATCAGATATTTTCAAATATGAGCTAAATATTATCTGCCCCTATTCGCGAAGAGGGGATCATTTTCTTAAAACTCATTATCACGTGACGAAAGTCATTGCGAAATGATAGCAGCACAAAAATCTGCGCCAAAGATTTGACCCAGATTGAGGGAATAGCATAATTTCGATTTCGCACAGGAAAGTGCCATTTTCCATTCATTTATCCTAGAATATAGGCTGTCAGAGGTGCCGTTTGATACAATACATGCTTTTGTGACATGTCATATCGTTATCCGATGACGGTAGAAATTTGCAGATTGTTCTCCTTCTATTGTCAAAATGTCGCGCAACTTGACAAATACATATCAATACCGAACCATATTACATTGGTATTGAAGACTTGCATCATTATGAATAGTCAGACGCAATAATGTACTATTTATGTAATAAAAATATTCCCTCAGTCTGGCAACATCGCTGGACGCACTAATGTATATACAGGACGCAATAAAGATCGTTGAATGAACCCCAAATATATGGCTGGATGCAATAACATTCGTGAAATTGAATGACGCAATGAGGTACGCTGAATGAAAATAAATCGTATATCTTAAAAATAAAGATAGAGCAATTCTGAATAGAGGTAAATGCTGGAAATTATGTGATGAGAGATATACTTCGACTAGTTTCTATCCAACCTTATTCTTTCTGGTGGACGCAATAAGTATGGATTATGAAAAGACGCAACAAAGATAGTAGGATGTATATATATATATATATATATAGAAGGGAAGTCGTTGCTGACCAGTAGGAAGAAAACTAATGTATTGGGGAATGCAGCAAGTAAAAGCGAAACTCTTTAAAGTTTATCCAAGCTTTCGGAAATGTTTATTTCCTTCTTCAGGGATGCTACAATGATATATCATATTAATGTGCACAAAAATAGATAATATAAATATACATACATCTTTGTTGAGATTAATTACATGGATGTTATAAGATGATAGACATATCATTACACATGGTGCCATCAGTAGGAATAAAAATCTCCACAATAGTCAAGGCAATAAAAAAGGCAAAATACTGACATTTAGAAATTTGTAAAAAGACCAGACGAAATAATTAACATTTAAAAAAAAAAATTTTTTTTTTTTTATTATTCACATCCATGCTGGAAAACCACGGATGGAAAGTCAGGTTATGGTTAACGCGGTTAGGACCAACATAACCTAATCTTCTCTGTCAATTCCAAAACAAAATCACTCAGAGTGCTGTGTGCACTGGATGTACGTTTAGGTTGGAACAGACAAATTCTGGTATTGAAAAAAGAAGAAGAAGTCTTGACTGTCATCTGAAAAATCTGAACATTGGAAAATGGAGAAAACAGATAATATTCATGTCGAAGTTTTAATATCCATTGCAAGTAAGTGTGAATAAATTATGCTTAGATGATTTATGTCAGTTCTTTTATTTATGCAGTTGTTTTCCTGGGAGATGAAAGCCATTTCAAGAAAAGTTCGTTTTTTGGAATTTTGTTCAGTTGCCAGAATTTTTGCTGACTGGAAATCCATTTGATGGTCATATTGATTAACATGTTCAGCCAGTGCACAACGTTCAGGATGCAACCTACAGTCACTTTTGTGAGATGTGATTCTATTCGCTAGAGACCTTTTGGACTGTCCGATATATTGCAAGTTACAATCTCTACAAGGAATGCTGTAAACTACATTCGAACGTGATGTTAGTGGGACTTTATCTTTGACTTTTGAAAACAACGATTTAAGTGGCAAAACTGTTCTATTAGCGATTTTGATGTTAGGATGATCCTCAAAAATCTTAGAAAGTTTTGGAGTGACTTCACTGATGTAAGGTAGTGATGCATAAATACAAGGTACTGGAATTGCATTAGTAATATTGTTACTATTGTCTGTAATCCTGTTATTCAGCTCAGCAGGATCTATTGTGGATGTACTGAATAAAATTTTATTAATTAGGTTGTGTGGGTATGAGTTATTCAAAAAAAGATTTTTCAAAATATTTAAATTTTTCTTATGGAAAGATGCATCTGAAATCTGAATCACTCGATTTTTCATTTGTTTCACCAAATTCACTTTCATTGACTGTTTGTGGTATGAGAAATAGTTTAGGTATCTACCTGAGCTACAGGGTTTTCTATACCAGTCAATTAGAACTTTGTTATTCTCCAATCTTATCAATCGTGTGTCTAAGAAAGGAACGGAATGTTCTGTGTCTTCAGCTTCCATAGTGAATTGGATATGTGGGTCGTAGCTATTAAAAGTGTCTAAGATCTCATTGATACCATCCTTCGGTAAGGCCAAAATAATGTCATCAACATATTTTTTGATAAAAAATACATCAAAAGAGAGGACTGGTAGGACAGAGTCTAATAGTTCATCCATAACATATGCTGCTAAGATTGGTGATATTGAAGCACCCATAGGTGTGCCAAAAGTCTGTTTATAAAATTTGTTATTGAAAGAGAAATATGTGCTGTCAAAAAGAAAAATTATCAAATCATTAAAGATTCGTTCGAACTGTCTTCACAATTTAATAATATTCAATTACCTGACAATTTTGTGTTGGCTAGCTTAGATGTAGTCTCACTATTCAGCAATGTGTATCTAGAAACCTGTCTTAGAGCCATTGACAAAAACTGGAATCGCATCAGTGATTATTGTAATTTAAGCAAAGACTCCTTCCTTGATTTGATAATTTTTCTTTTTGACAGCACATATTTCTCTTTCAATAACAAATTTTATAAACAGACTTTTGGCACACCTATGGGTGCTTCAATATCACCAATCTTAGCAGCATATGTTATGGATGAACTATTAGACTCTGTCCTACCAGTCCTCTCTTTTGATGTATTTTTTATCAAAAAATATGTTGATGACATTATTTTGGCCTTACCGAAGGATGGTATCAATGAGATCTTAGACACTTTTAATAGCTACGACCCACATATCCAATTCACTATGGAAGCTGAAGACACAGAACATTCCGTTCCTTTCTTAGACACACGATTGATAAGATTGGAGAATAACAAAGTTCTAATTGACTGGTATAGAAAACCCTGTAGCTCAGGTAGATACCTAAACTATTTCTCATACCACAAACAGTCAATGAAAGTGAATTTGGTGAAACAAATGAAAAATCGAGTGATTCAGATTTCAGATGCATCTTTCCATAAGAAAAATTTAAATATTTTGAAAAATCTTTTTTTGAATAACTCATACCCACACAACCTAATTAATAAAATTTTATTCAGTACATCCACAATAGATCCTGCTGAGCTGAATAACAGGATTACAGACAATAGTAACAATATTACTAATGCAATTCCAGTACCTTGTATTTATGCATCACTACCTTACATCAGTGAAGTCACTCCAAAACTTTCTAAGATTTTTGAGGATCATCCTAACATCAAAATCGCTAATAGAACAGTTTTGCCACTTAAATCGTTGTTTTCAAAAGTCAAAGATAAAGTCCCACTAACATCACGTTCGAATGTAGTTTACAGCATTCCTTGTAGAGATTGTAACTTGCAATATATCGGACAGTCCAAAAGGTCTCTAGCGAATAGAATCACATCTCACAAAAGTGACTGTAGGTTGCATCCTGAACGTTGTGCACTGGCTGAACATGTTAATCAATATGACCATCAAATGGATTTCCAGTCAGCAAAAATTCTGGCAACTGAACAAAATTCCAAAAAACGAACTTTTCTTGAAATGCCTTTCATCTCCCAGGAAAACAACTGCATAAATAAAAGAACTGACATAAATCATCTAAGCATAATTTATTCACACTTACTTGCAATGGATATTAAAACTTCGACATGAATATTATCTGTTTTCTCCATTTTCCAATGTTCAGATTTTTCAGATGACAGTCAAGACTTCTTCTTCTTTTTTCAATACCAGAATTTGTCTGTTCCAACCTAAACGTACATCCAGTGCACACAGCACTCTGAGTGATTTTGTTTTGGAATTGACAGAGAAGATTAGGTTATGTTGGTCCTAACCGCGTTAACCATAACCTGACTTTCCATCCGTGGTTTTCCAGCATGGATGTGAATAATAAAAAAAAATTTTTTTTTAAAATGTTAATTATTTCGTCTGGTCTTTTTACAAATTTCTAAATGTCAGTATTTTGCCTTTTTTATTGCCTTGACTATTGTGGAGATTTTTATTCCTACTGATGGCACCATGTGTAATGATATGTCTATCATCTTATAACATCCATGTAATTAATCTCAACAAAGATGTATGTATATTTATATTATCTATTTTTGTGCACATTAATATGATATATCATTGTAGCATCCCTGAAGAAGGAAATAAACATTTCCGAAAGCTTGGATAAACTTTAAAGAGTTTCGCTTTTACTTGCTGCATTCCCCAATACATTAGTTTTCTATATATATATATATATATATATATATATATATATATATATATATATATATATATATATATACGTTAAAACGGTCTATTGCTTGAACGACCGTTCGGGTTTCTTCGCAAAAATGTATGTTCATACCTACGGTTTATTGCTTGCATGCGCCGATGGTTCATGTCTTCGCTAAAATGGTTTGTGTCCTAACTAACTGGAAATGCATATTCATACCATCAGTTCAATGCTTGCATGCGCCGATGGTTCTTGTCTCCGCTATGCTGGTTGGTTTCTTTGCTAAAAATGTTTGTGTCCTGACTGAGTTCAGATATTGGTTGATAGATGGCGCTACCGTTTCAATGAATGTTTCCCATTGTATTTAGATGAATAATTAATTGTTAATTCATTAATACTTCATGTCAAGGAACTAATGAACATTTTGTGAGATTATAAGTTATGTATCACAGCCAAAACTTGTTTTTCTGATGATCAGAACCATTATTATATAGTATACTGAGTGTGTGAAAAACTATTCCATCATTATATTTTCACGGAAAACGATATCATCCTTCATAAAAAGTTCTGCAGGGCATTGAACTGGGAATGCAAAATATATATACCTATGTTATTCTCAGCCGTATACGAAGTAAGTGAAAATATATGGATTTTGTTCATGAGTTAAAAGTACTTTCAGTTTCATCGAAAATTTTCATGTGAAAATAAAGTTGGTTGGAATTGAAAACTTCGAATATCTAATCACATCTATCTACGATGGAAATCAGGTTTTATTATTTACTCATATACTTTACCTGGTATACGACTGAAAACAATCGATATCTGATATTTGCAATCTCCGTTCTAAACCCTGCGGAATGACTCCTTCCCAAAATTAATAATAGCTAAAGAAGTTTTCCATATAAGAATCGATGAAAAATAATAAGACTTTATTTTCATCATAGATGAATGTTATCAGATATTTGAGAGTACTTCACATTCCTTGTCAACTTTTCGATAACAAATTTCTATATTGCCAAAAAAGAAAGTGGAAGAAAGTTCATGTTTTTCTAGATACTTTAACTAGTATTTTTCATCTCTTGAAGCGCATGAAAGGAACTGCCAATAATATTCGAGTTCGAATAGAACATCATGAGTAAATTTGAATATAAATACTTTCTTCCCGGTGTACCTACAAGTTATTTCAATGTCAAATTCGAGATGGGCGTCACGAAATTGGTAGAAAATGAGTCTTTCTGGACATTTATCGGTTCCGATTAACAAAATATCCTGAAAATTATGTGAATATAACATCCACTTTATTCAGGAATTATTAAAATCAAGTTTCTCGAATTCCAGGAAAATTTGGTTTCAGGAGTATTTGGACATTCTAATAACGATAGAATCATCAGATTCGCAAAAATCTGTCATTTTGACACATTTTTCGCAAAAATTTCCTTATTTGCCACGTCCAAATTTGGCATTGAACTAACTCTAACTTGTAGGTACTTTTTTCAGGAAATTGTTCGAACGAAAACCCAGGCAGCACTCAATATCTATTAGATATCCATTGGAAAGCCCTATATCCACTGAACGTCCATATCCATGAAAGATATCTTATGGATATACAATGGATATAATTCATGGATATTCGATAAAAAACCGATATTGTATCATTTTGATAGAATATTATCAAATATCATGAATAAAATACTTAGGCTGGAAATTGCGTTGAGTATTTTTGATGGATTGATTCAATTGTATATTCAATTGATATATCCACTAGATATCCAGTGGATATCCAGACAACATCCATTAGATATCCAGTGGATATTGACGGGATAACCACTGGATATATAATCAATATCCATTGGATATATGCCAAAAATTCTACCGAATCGTGAATAATAATTATGAAGTCGCTAACTTGCTAAGCACGGACTAAGGGAGCAAACGAAAACAAACTACGATGTACGGAGATATCCGACGAGACGATCGGGAAGATCGGATCGACTCGGGACACTCGAAAATGCCTAGGTTGAGTGAGACAGATAGATGAACAAGAACATCAAGACCGATTATTGAAACTATAAATAGGAGACGCTATTCAGTATTTAGAGCTGACCGTTGTATTAGTTTATCTAATTTTTTTCTTTCTGTTCCTCTATTTTGGTTTTGGTGCTGTGTGCAATAGGTTGTAGAACTGAATTCGATCATTTATTGTTCTATTTCGAACAGGTATGTATACAGTGTGTCCACCTTAAGGACTTACCACCCCTGAAAAATCGTTATTATCCGACCAATTTCAAAAAACCGTTTTTTGTTGGATAGTTTTTGAAATGCCCATCCAACAAGAAAGTGATCTAATTCTTGGACTGTTATCGTGGCCAACTGCGACAAATTTCAACGACCCATATTCCAGAAAGTACTATTAGGGATTTTTTCCCATGGAACTTGATGATGGATTCTGAATCAGTACCACTTGAAATATATCTGTACCGATTTTCATCATCATAAAACACAGGGTGTCCGAAAAAACGAATCATCATTTTCTTCAAATAGGTGATCAGCAAATGTAGTTATGTGGTTTTTCTAGAAAGAAATAATCATAAATTATCATTGAGGATTATTTCAAATATACCTGTACCAATTTTCGTCAATTGAATATACACTCACCGGCAAAAAAAACCGGCCACCAAAAAATTTAGTCAAGTTGTTCGCCCTGTAACTTCTTTAGTTCTTGTCAGATTTTGGTGAAATTTTGAACAAATCGTAGATTCATGTTCTGGAATGTTAACCTGAATATGAATTCCCAAAAAAGCTGATAGCTTGGTCATTATACAGGGAAAAACAAGAGTTACTCATTTACCCATAACTTCTTAACGCCCTGTGGCTGAAGTGAGTGTTTGAACTCCTCTTCATTATGTCTTGGATTGAAGAGTATTCTTTTCTCATCACAATAGTTTTTGATTCACGTCGATATCTCATTGTTTAGAAAAGATACGATGGTTTTAAGAAAGTATGGAGTTATTCAAGTTTTATTTAACAATCATCAGAACGTACATAAACTTATCGATCGACAACTTAAAAAAAAAACATCTTTAAATCAATATGGCTTATTTCCACATTGTTTTCTTGGTATACTTCCCATATTATTGGAGACGGCTTTGTCTTGATGCATGACAACGCCAGACCACACGTTGCTCGAATTGTAACCGAGTATTTGAATGAGGTCGGAATTCTAAGGCTTGACTGGGCCAGCATGCAGCCCGGATCTCAATCCTATAGAGCATCTTTGGGATGAACTACAGAGGCGCATTCGTCTACGTCCGGCATTGCCAGAGACTCTTCAAGAGCTACGATTCGCCCTTCAAGAAGAATTTGAGGCAATTCCTCAAAACTGCTTGAGAAATCTGATCAACTCGATGCCACGGCGATTAAATGCTGTAATTCAAACTCGAGGAGGGCATACTCGGTATTGAATACATCTAGGAGATCTACTTTTCGTTTGTTTTTTGTAATTAAGGTTTTTTGTGTAGGTGTGTCTACGTTCTGATTATTGTTAATAAAACTTGAATAACTCCATACTTTCTTAAAACCCTCGTATCTTTTCTAAAAAATGAGATATCGACGTGAATCAAAAACTATTGTGATGAGAAAAGAATACTCTTCAATCCAAGACATAATGAAGAGGAGTTCAACCACTCACTTCAGCCACAGGGCGTTAAGAAGTTATGGGTAAATGAGTAACTCTTGTTTTTCCCTGTATAATGACCAAGCTATCACCTTTTTTGGGAATTCATATTCAGGTTAACATTCCGGAACATGAATCTACGATTCGATCAAAATTTCACCGAAATCCGACAAGAACTAAAGAAGTTACAGGGTGAACAACTTGACTAAATTTTTTGGTGGCCGGTTTTTTTTGCCGGTGAGTGTACAATGTGTCTGAGAAAAAAATTAAAAAGGATAGGTAAGCAATATTTTTCATCCTGATAATTCTTCACTCAAAATAGAAAGATGAATCAGGATCACTTGGAACATACCTGTACCGATTTTCATCATCATTAAACACAGGGTGTTCGAAAAATCAAATTGATATTTTTTTTGAGTTGATGAAAAAATATTGCCTACTTTTTCATTTTAATTGTTTTCTCATACACATCGTATTTTTGAATGATAAAAATCGGTACAGATATGTTCAAAGTGATCCTCAATAATAATGTGTCATCAATTCTTCTCAAAAATACCACATACTACATTTTCTGATCACCTATTAAAAAAAAAATAATTCGTTTTTTTTGGACACCCTGTGTTTTATATGACAAAAATCAGTAAAGGTGTTTTTCAAGTGATCGTGATCCAGAATTCATCATTGTTTATTGTGAAAAGAAATCCCTAATAGTACTTTCTCAAATATGGGTCAATAAAGTTGGTCGCAGTTGGCCACGATTACAGTTCATGAGAAAAATCACTCTCTTGTTGGATGGACAATTCAAATACCTATCCAACAAAAAATAGTTTCTTGAAATCGGTCAGATAATAACAATTTTACCGGGGTGGTAAGTCCTTAAGGTGGACACACTGTATATAGGTATATAGTTTGAATATTTTTCTTTTTTTTTGTTATATTATATAATATTGATTGTGGTGTAGAGGGTGAAAACATTGATATGAATTTTCTCTATTCAATAGAATACTGTGCATGAAGGACTATTTTGTTTTGTGTTGGTGATGGACTGCTTATTATTGGTTCGGTTGGTTATTAGCTCTGAAATGGTCAAACATCCAAGGTAGTTGAGGCGATGAGACTTGTATAAGTTTTTATTTGATGAGACCAACGATATTATAAATGATATATGCATACTCTTTGTTCACGCCAACTATCAACATGTAACATACGGGTCAGTTCGTCAGTTGTTGTTCGAAGGTCGTAGGTCGAGAGGGTAAAAAAGGCAGTAGCAGGTATACCTATATACCCTCGAGTGAATAACGGCGAAAACATTCTCAGTCTCAACAGTTATCTCGTCCGTTTATTTTCACTTCCATTTCGAATAGTTTTTTACATGCAGTCCATATTTCGAATATATATTCACAAATCAAAGAAGTATATCAGTCAATAGATCATAATACACTCTTAATTAGATCTTTGGATGATATATCTATAATAGGCCTACCTCCCTATATCGTATATACGCCACCACAAAAACATGAACTGGGTGTTTTTTTTATTGTCTCCACCGTTACCTACTTGATGGAAATCCATATTGAAAAAAACTCCACAAACGATATGAGATTTCCACAAAATTCATTTTGTGTAAATCTTATCGTTTGTGAAGTATACAAACAAACTGGGTGTTCCATTTGAAGAATGGATTTATAGTCACTCTGCACTCTGTATAACCTCTAATAAAGGCGAAAATAGGCCTCATATAGAGGCTAAACAACCCTGTACGTATACTGCGTTGACCTCCAAACTTTACATTATTTTCTTCTACAAAAAGAAGAAAACAAGAATCATATCTGCAACCATTCAGGACTGAACTACCGCAGTGATTTCCCAAAATACGAAAAGAAAGTTCAAGGACGAATTAAATTCTTTTTGTGAATTATGTATTCATATTGTATATTATAATAATTATATAAATCTGATGTACCTACAAATGCACAATTTTATGAATAAATAATCATTATGGAATTCAACAATATTTCGAAAAATCTTTCAATAATCTCCCATGTCATTTTGAATCAACAAAAGCAGAATGTATAGTATGGAGAAATTCACTCAGTTGATAGGTATAATCTTGTTTTATTTTGAACATTCCGATATAAAGAAGTAGTAGGTTTTTCAAATATCTAACGTATATCCATAATAAGATATCTGGAAGTTATATCCATTAGATGTCTATTAGATATCTATAGGATATCTACTGTATGTTCCTATAGATATCCATGGGATATCCCAGTATATCTTGGATATAGGCGGACATTTGGATATCTATTGGATGTCTAATAGATATACCTACATGTATATATCCACTGGATATACTGGATAACCATGAAATATATCCTATGGATATCTAATGGATATTTTGTGCTGGCTGGGAAACTATCCTTCTCGAACTTGCTACACTTCAGCCATGTTCAATCCCTATAAAAGTGTACAGGGCGACACCCATTCTCAAATATTTGCAATACATGTGTACAGATTTTCCTGGGAATCGAAAAACCTAATTTCAATGAGATATACCACCTAAATAAAGTAGAGGTTACTTATTTACATAATTTTTGGGTTATTTACTTATTTATCTGTGAATCGGAACCGATAAATGTCGAGAAATACTCATTTTCCACCAATTTCAGGACGCCCATTCCGATTTTGGCATTGAAATAACTCCAACTTGTAGGTACACCGAGAAAAAAGTATTTTATACCAATTTCTTCAATCGAAGTGAGATTTACTGCAGATTCACGATTTTTTTCAGGAAATTGTTCGAACGAAAAACTATCCTTATCGAACATGCTACCCTTCAGCCATGTTTGATTACTATAAAAGTGTACAGGGCGACACCCAGTCGAATATTTGCGAAAAATGTGTCAAAATGACAGATTATCGCATTCGTGATAATAGCATCGTTTTCAGAATGTCAAAGTACTCCTGGAACCAGATTTTCCCGGAAATCGAAAACCTAATTTCGATTATACCTATATAAAGTAGAGGTTACTTTTTTACATGATATTTGGTATATTTTGTGAATCGAATGTGTGTGTCCATTGGATGTCCATTATATGTCCACTAGAACCGAGATGTCCATGGACATTAAGTGGCCATTAAGAAATATCTGGAGAACGAAAAGACAGAACATTCTGAAAATTGGGTTTCTTCGATAATTGAACATTCTCTATCCGTCTAAAATATTTTCATTGATACAGTGTTGCCACTTCTATCAGAAACAACTAGCAACTTTGTTATTTTAAATAGATAGATAGAGCTGATTTCATCAATGTATCACACTTGAGGTCTAACAGGCATGATTACAGAGATATAGGGTGTTCAAAATCGAGATTTTTCAATTTCAAGATTTTTTTTGTCGAAACAATTCATTATCGATCAAAACGGCTTACATGTTCCTATCTCAACTTTTGATTGACTACTACTACTGGATCTACTGGAATTTGATTGGAAAAAATACAGGGTGCTCCAAGATTCAGAATTCTGATCACCCTGTATCTGTTCCAATTAAATTAATATCAGTAGATAGTGAACCGAAAGTTAAGATAGGGACATGTGAGCCGTTTTGATAGATAATGAATAGTTTCGACACAAAAAAATCGTTAAATTGAAAAATCTCGATTTTGAACACCCTATATCTCTGTAATCATTTCCGATAGACCACAAGTGTGATTCATCAATGAAATCAGCTTTCCAGGGAGAATCTAAAAATGCAATGAAATACAGGGTGATCTATTTAAAATAACGAAGTTACTAGTTGTTTCTGATTGAAGTGGCAACACTGTATCGATGAAAATATTTTAGACGGATATAGAATGTTCAATTATCGAAGCATCCTAATTTTCAGAATGTTCTGTCTTTTCGTTCCCCAGATACTTCTAATAGGCCATCCACCGTGGATCAGCCTGTATACGGTTTACGGTTCATTGTGTTTGTTGTTGTGTTATTGGTTGTGGTGTGTATATCATTATTGTTATATCACTTCTTTCAAAATAGACTTTTTAAAAAAACACTCTATTAAACAGGGTGATTTCGCATCACCAAAGATATACAAGATATTGAGTGAGTGTACGACTACGACTAACTAACTAGCTTGTTCACAATTCTAGCTCTTATACTTGAGCAAAAACAATGAAATAGTGTGGCGAAGTTCTAGAAGCTGCTAAATTGAAGGCCTCGTCTTCTGCGCCACAAGGAGATCTTTCATTCTACAGTTGTGACCAAGCATACAAAAATTTGCACAGCATGGGATTCTTAGATCGAATTCATATCTATATGTATATTTCCGAATTCCCTATATATGCTATTGGCAACCTCATCTTGGATGCAACTGATGTATCTACTTATATTATTAGTTCATCCTACCTTCCTTATACAAATTTCCACATATCCGATGGATTGCTTTTGAACAATATTTGAACCAAATCAAAATGACTAGAGGTTCATATACATTGGACATCCAATGGATACACATTGAAATATGTGGTGTACAGCCAATGGATGTCCATGATGTCCAGACCTGGAGGTTCATATTGGATATCATGTTATCTGGGAAAGACTCATTTTCTACCAATTCCAAGATGCCCATTCCGAATTTGGCATTGAGATAACTCTAACTTGTAGGTACACCGAGAAAAAAGTATTTTAAACCAATTTCTTCAATCGAAGTGAAATTTCCTGCAGAACCACGATATTTTTAAGGAAATTGTTTGCACAAGACACTATATTCTTATCGACCACACTACCCTCTTCAGCCATGTTCAATCACTATAAAATTCTACAGGGTGACATCCATTATCAAATATTTGCGAAAAATGTGTCAAAATGATATATTATCGCAAATGTGATCGTTGCAACGTTTTCAGAATTTTCAAGTACCCATGAAACCGGATATTCCCGGAAAAAGAGAAACCTAATTTCAATATTACCTATACAAATATAGAGTCGTAGACTCATTTAAATAATTTTTGGGATATTTTGTGAATCGGAACCGAAACCTACACAGCACAGAATATTTTATGAATATTCTGACTACGTTGGACTATACTGAATGATCATAGAATATTCTCATCCTGCAGCGAATATTCTATGAACATTCAATTTGACATACTCTCACAATATTCTTTTAGAATTTTCTGAGAATATTCTTTTTGAATATTCTGGGAATATTCAGAATCGTATCAACATGAATGATGTTGATGTTCCTATTCTTCTATCAATATTTATGTCCACTCTGACATAACCTATAATTCTCTAGCCTCATTGCTGATTATCCCACTAATTCAGTGTTGTGATCCTGCTATTCATTTTATTTATCAATAAGGGTCGGTTCGTAGCGAAGTGGTTGAGGTTTCAGGTTCGTGAAAATTCAATCACAAGATAGTAGGTACGCATCTCCACCGGTGCAAGAGCTTTTTGTAATTTTCCTAATTCTCCTTCAATATATTAGGAATATTCTCAGACTATTTGAAACAGTCCATTCCGATTGTTTATAAAACATCCCTAGAATATTCGTATCATATTGTGAGAATATTCAGAAATTCTCGGACAATATTGTATAAATAACATCGGGACTCATGTTTTGCCTAATACGGGACGCCCATTCCGAATTTGGCATTGAAATAACTTGTAGGTACACCGAAAAAGTAATTTATACCAATTTTTTCAATGAAAGCGAAATTTCCTGCAGAACCATATTTTTTCTAGGAGATTGTTCCAACGAAAAACTATCCTTATCGAACGTTACCCTTCAGCCCTGTTCAATTACTCTAAAATTATACAGGGTAACGCCCATAGTCGATTATTTGCGAAAAATGAGTCAAATAACAGATTTTAACACAAATCTGATAATTGATGCATGGTTCATAGAATGTCCAGATCCCTGAAACCAGATAATTCTTTAAAATTCGAAAAACCTAATTTCAATAATACCTAAATGAAGTAGTAACGTATCAACATAATTTTCAGGATTTGTGAATCGAAACCGATAAATGTCGGGAAAGAATCATTAATCACCTACTACTGGACGTCCTTTCCGAATTTGGCATTGAAATAACTAACTTGTAGGTACACGCGAAAAAAGTATTATAAATTCTTTCAATAGATAATTCAGGATATTCTTGAACTCTTTTGGTATCAGTACAATGTACTACTAACTATTGTCAAGGAATGTTGGAGAAAGTGGCAATTGATTTCATCTATTGCTCTTGTTTTACTGTTTTTGATAATTCAATGAGGTACAGGGTATCCCACATAACATGGGCCACCCCCTTATCTGGTAAACTATTATATATACAGAAAAAAGTTCAGAATAAAAATTGTATTACTTCTCATTAAATTTAATTTTTAGATACTGTCATTTATACAGGATGATCCATATGTCTGTGACATATCACAAATACGTTTTTTCAAATGGAACACCCTATATTTTATCATATTTTTATATAGTCCTTCAGAAGACGAGTTCAATGATATATAATAACATGGGTCTGAGATCACCCTTTTCGGATTTATACACGATCTTCTTCAATAAATTGTCTAATTTCAAAACCCTATAGATACGTTGTGGATGAAGTTTTCGATTCTCAACTTCTGCTATAAACTGAAAAAGTCTGTATATTATCATGTTCTTTGGTGAAAATTTAGGAATTTTGAATTTGCCAAAAGTGATGACGTAATTTGAAAACCAATAATTATCTCGAGATCTTCAGATGGAACACCCTATATTTTATTCCATATTTGCATAGAACTCAGAAAGACGAGTTCAATGATCTATAATAACATGGGTCTGAGATCACCCGTTTCGGACTTATACACGATCTTCGGTGAAAACTACATTTCCTCTAGTTCTCTTATTCGGTTTGAGAATACCTTTTCCTTTTGTTCGGATATCGTTCTCTATTCTCTGAAATATTTTTTTTGTTTGGTACGACACTTTGTGGAAAACGGTCACGATTTTCTCTCAAAGCCAGCACAGTATTTCTGTTTTTTAATAAATAGCACTCATAAAGATCAAATCTCTCTTCTTTAGAATAAATATGCATTTTGAAAGAGTTTCTCTGCACCAATTCAACAATAAATAATCGGGTTTGACAGTTATTGATATGACATAAACAAAAATCCCATCTATGAGTGCACAGCCTACTCAGCTCACGTTGGCATGTCATTCCACTTTGAGTTTTGGTTTTCTCTTCGATCATTTACTTATGTCCAGTGTTTATTCATTGAGAATTCAATGAAAAATGTTGAACAGTATGAAAGATATATGATTTTCATGAGGAAATGACATTTATTGCAATGAATGCATCCGAATTGATAAGGCAGACAATCAAAAAAAATGTTCAAATACATTTTATTAATTGAATATTCCCGCATTGGTCTCGTATAGAGTCAAATGTAGGTGAAATTTAATTGTAATAACCTGTGCTCAATCATTTCCAGAATGTTTTCTAGTGAAATGATAGTATAACATTACATAAAAATATCGATAATATTCGTTTATTTCAAAACTCTTTATTACGAATTGTTTCACAGAAATTACAAAATTTTTATCTAATATGAAGATAACAGTCAGAATTTTGCCATTGAAATTTGATTATTTTTTCAAGAAGATCGTGTATAAGTCCGAAACGGCTGATCTCAGACCCATATTATAATGATATATCATTGAACTCGTCATTCTGAGCTTCATCCAAAGATGGAATGAAATAGGGTGGTGTTCCATTCGAAAATTTGTAAAAAATTATCGTTTTTCAAAATACAACTTCACTTCACTTTTGGCCAATGCGAAATTCATAAACTATCACCATGGATCAAGAAAACATACAGAATTTGTTAATTTATAGCGGGAACTGCGAATCGAAAACTTCATTCACAACGTTTCTATAGGGCTTTGAAATTGGGCAATTTATTGAAGAAGATCGTGTATATAAGTCCGAAACGGGTGATATCAGACACATGTTATGATATATCATTGAACTCGTCTTCCTGAGCTCTATGCAAATTTGGAATGGGATATAGGGTGTTCTATTTGAAAATCTCTAGATATTTATTGGTTTTCAAAATACGTCATCACTTTTGGCAAATTGAAAATTCCTAAATGTTCACCAAAGAACAGGATAATATTCAGACTTTGTTGATTTATAGCGGAAACTGCGAATCGAAAACTTCATTCGCAACGTTTCTATAGGGCTTCGAAATTTGGCAATTTATTGAAGAAGATCGTGTATAAATCCGAAACGGGTGATCCTAGACCCATGTTATCATATATCATTGAACTCGTCTTCTTAAGTACTATCTAAAAATATGATAAAATATAGGGTATTCTATTTGAAAAAACGTATGTGTGATAAGTCACAGACATATGGACCATCCTGTATAAATGAAAGTATCTAAAAAATAAATTTCATTAGAAGTAATACAACTTTTATTCTGAACTTTTTTCTGTATATATAATAGTTTACCAGATAAGGGGGTGGCCCATGTTATGTGGGATACCCTGTACATTGTATAATATCCTATATCATTCCCCTCGTCATTCCCTATGTGTTAGCACAATAACTTCATTATATTATATTTCACAATAAATACTATCTCCCAAGAAATATCAAATTTCAAACAAAGGCAGCTGTCTAATAGAGCATTACTTAAGAAAAAATCATGTGGCCACAAGCAGGAGAAAAAAATCTGCTATCATCCGTTACATCCGTAGAAAAAGTATAACTCGTATGGAATGCTAGTTTTCCACTAGTATCATTTGCAGCATGTTACTTCAGTCTCCTGGAAAATGACATTCCAAGCTAGTTGAGTAATAAATAGTATCAAAGGAAAATATACAGGGGGTGCTATTTGATAAAAACAAGTTAGGAAAGATCTACAAGGGTGGTGAAAGTAAATAGAAGGGTATTTCTATAAATGTTTTCATCTTTCCGAATTAGCGAGTATTGATAGATAGATAGAGATAATAGATAGATCTTTATTGCTCATATAAACATACATGCTTCATAACAAGTGAGTAAGGTTCTTTGTACAATGATTATATGGCTTAGGGATAGAATAAAAAAAGTAAGAGAAAAAAAATTAAATAATCAACTTTTACAAGTTGAGCGAATTGAACTTATAACTAAATATTCAATTATGGCATTTGGTATTCCAATCAAATACATTTTGCTTACTGACTGACTACACCTATAGTAATTGGAAAATCAGTCATTGAAGATGAATACAGGGTGGGTGATGAGGAACCGTTATACTCGAACCACGATTGGAATACCTAATGACCATCAGAAAGTGTCTGCTCCTGTTCTTCACTATTATATATAGGGTGAATTATGGGATTTGGCAAAAAGATATTTTGGTTATGATTTTCCAACAGCTTCTTTGATTCGATTTTCTCTAATCGACTGACTCATTTAGAATTAGGAAAATCCAGGACCGTTCTTGAAAAATTTTGTTAGTTCAATTTATATCAAAAAGTTCATCCTGTATATGGTTTTTGTAAACTGTGGCAGAGAAAATTCAAAGGTTACAACAAACAAACATCGGTGATGAAATATCCGAAATTTCTCTCACACTTTCACAAACATTTTTAAATGACGATACATTTCAATAAAAGACGAAATTTTTGCAACAATCGTATTTATTTGAAAATAAATATTTAGCAACGCATAAATTTCACGATTTCAAATAAGACTGACATTTTCAATGCTTTAGCTCAATGAAAATCATCAGGTCCTTCAATTTCCAGGCCTGGATTTCGTCATTTTATTATTTTGTGGAGGGTATAATAATCACCCTTTAGATCTTCTTCAAATCAGTGGATAGAGTATCTGTATGGATATTAATGGCAATCGATTCGAATGATTCTAGAAAGTGAAGCAGAAAAGGGGGGTTTTATCCACAATTTTTCATTAGAATACTATAACAAAGGAATTATTCTTCTGTACGGCAAATAGGTGACCAAAATAACTTGATGAAACAAATCGAGTCAACAACATTGGTAATTAATAATCATAAAATCATTCAAATCGATGGCCATCATCAACATCCATACAGATACTCCCCCATCCACCGATTCGTGAAAGATCTACATGGTGAATATTATACCCTCCACAAAAAAATGAAATGACGAAATCCAGGTTTGGAAATAGAAGAACATAATGATTTCAATTGAGCTAAAATATTGAATATGTAAGTATCACACTGTACATCGGAGCCCACTGTATACTGAGAAATAATTCCATTTCGAGCAAAATTCAAAATCATTCAGACCAGCCAACATTATTTCGAATCATCTTGATATATCCGATTTCTGAAAATGTCTGGCAACGCCACTCAAGACACGTGCTACCCACCACAGATTATTTGGATCGATATACTGAGTTGGACAAATGATGAAACCAAGACGAAGCGGGAAAACATTTGATTGGTGCAAAAAGATCACGCCACATACCTCCTTCACACATTGGCGTCGAAAATTCAAATTTCTAAGGGACGAGGATAAATCAAAATGATGAAGTCGAAACTACTATTGTTTTTATGGTACAGGGTGGCTGGAATTCGAGCCGCATCATTGGGATCTCGTGAACCGTGAGAGATAGCACAAGAATTAAAGCAAAGTTGCGCAATTTCAAGCCTATCAAAATGCCGTTTTGAAATATGAAAGAATAAGTTCATTGAAAACTGAAAAGCTTCAAGACATTATACGACTTCGCTATTGAAATAATCTCTTTTCATGTTGAAAACGGGAGCAGAACCGGTCCCGAAACGTCCAAAGATAAGTGAAAATTTGATATTTTTCTATATACCTTTATTTCCCTTCTCCAAAAATTTTTTCCATACAAATTGTCACTGACAAGCTAGTGAATTTTTCTTGTAGGCTTTCTGATAGGAAAATTCTTTAAACGCAGTGACATTTTGGGGCAAATCATCTGATTTGTCCTTACTACACGTATATTGCAATAATATTCATATTTTTATTTTATAGAAACGAGGAGAGAAAATCCCAAGAAATTTGGAATAATGAATAAGTTCATACTTCCAAAATATGTGTAAAAAATAGTTATTTTTGTATCTATACCTTTTCAACTTCAATTTCGAAATCGGTGAGATATAGTTCGGAAAAAGTAATCTTGATTTCAGAATTGGTTAGTTCGATTTCAGAAATGGTAAACGTAATTTCAGAATCGGTGAGATGAATTTCAGAAAAAGTCCATTCTATTTCAGAAATGGTAAGTTTCATTTCAGAATTGGTAGGTTCAATTTCAGAAGATGAATCCTTATATATGTTTGAAATGTTCTCAATTGCAAAAGAGAAGATTGTTTAATGGACATCCTGCAGATACCATAGTGGTAGTTCTGGATAATGCACCTGCACATTCAAAAATAGAAGAGATATGCATGGAGGAATGTTATATTTTGCAGATTGGCACCTTACAGCCAGTTGATTTCGATTGAACATAATAATATATGGAGTGCCTTCAAGTCAGAAGTGAAGAGCTTTTTCAAGAGCATCGCCAAAGGGTTATAGCTGGGGATCCGAACAGATTGCTCAACCAGATAGAATTCAGACTTCGATGTCTTGAAGAATGTGCAGATCATTCAATGAAAATGATAACACCTCAAATGTGTTTGCATTCTCATAATTATGTGCAACGCTACTATCCTTCTGCGATTCGGATGGAAGACATCTGTGGATTAAATTGAGATTATAATTATGTTATTGAATTGTTTTTGAACAGTTGAATATTGCAATATGGTTTGTTAATCACACATGCAATTGAAAATATTTCAAACAAACAAAAGGATTTATTTTATGAAATTGAACCTACAAATTCTGAAATTCAATTCACCGATTCTGAAATTGAGTTTACCATTTCTGGAATCGAAGTAACCAATTCCGAAATCGAGATTACTTTTTCGGAAATATAAGTTACCGATTCTGAAATTGAAGTTGAAAAGGTATATAGAGCGCGAAATGCTACTTTGGTGATCGAGATCTAATTTTATTAACGAGGCGTAGCCGAGTTAAAAAAATAGTCGAGATGACCAAAGTATTTCGCCCTCGAGTTGCAAACAACATTTTTTCCACAACCGTCAAAAAATATAGTTCTAAACTGAAAATATGCCCAGCTTGATATGAAAAATAGTGTTGAACTGGCTCAAAAGGCCTCCCCCTATCCTCCCTAGGTACGCACGATGTTCCACGAACATAATAGGAATTTCCTTTCATGCGCTCCAAGAGATAAAACAAAGTTATTGTAGAAAATTCAGAAATAAATGATTTCGTGGATGTTTGCTCGATTGAGGACCATGAAGTTGAAATATAAACATCTCATATATTTTAAATAACAATGCGCGAAGTAGGTACTTCGCGCACTGTTTTACTTCGCGCATTGTTTTGTGGTATCATGGTAACGTGAGAAACTGAAAAAAATGTCACTTAGCAATTCGTTATCAATGCGCGAACCTTGTCATTTTTTGACGTTTGTAGAAAAACGAATATTCGAGATTTCATTCAAATTTTTTCTATGACTCTATTTGAATAGATGTAACAAAACTAATAGCACATTCTCATTGCTTCTTTTTCTGTTCAATAATATGGTGATGACAGATTTTTAAACAGACGTCCCGTCTTTGAGCTGCCACTCGAGCTGCCATCAACTTTGTTCTTTAAATACGGCCTTTTTATTATGGATCTTGAGATCTTTCAATCTTCTAAAATCAACGGTGAATCACATTTATTCGAAAAATTCATATTAATTGCATTTCCCATAAGAACTCATGTTATTCATTGAAAGTTCTACGATGCTTGATATCGAAAATTCAAATACTTACCTATCATGAATCTTTATTTTCTTGAGTCGAATATACGAGGTAAGTCGGAAAATATTGATTCCACTCAGGAGTAGAGTACCTTTGATATCGAGAATAGCGAAAATTATTAATGAGATTATTTGACTAAAATTGGAAACTCCGTTCGAATATATCTAATCACATATTATATCTACGATGAAAAACAGCTTTTTTTACATCGAACAAAAATTCATGTTTCTTATATACGACTGAAAAATCTGATATCTGATATTCGCATTCTGGGTTGTAGGTCTTGCAGAACTCTTTATGAGGAATGACTTTTTTCCCTATCAAAAGTCTGAAACATTTTTAGATGACTTCTTTGACTTCATAGAGGAAGGACACATTTTTCGCAAATATTCGAGTATGGGTGTCACCCTGTACAATTTTACAGTGATCAAACATAGCTGAAGGATAGCGTGTTCGATTGGGATAATTTTTTGTTCGAGAACTCTCCTGGAAAAAATCGTGGTTCTGCAGGAAATTTCATTTCATAATGGGTATAAAATACTTTCTTCTCGGTGTACCTACAAGTCAGAGTTATTTTAATGCCAAATTCGTAATGAGCGTCCCGATATTGGTAGAGAATGAGCATTTCACGACAATTGTCGGTTGAGATTCACAAAAGAAAATAAAAAATAAAATTTGCGATAATCTGTCATTTTGACACTTTTTTCGCAAATATTCGACTATGGGTGACACCCTGTACAATTTTATAGTATTCAAACATGATTGAAGGTTAGCGTGTTCGATAAGGATTGTTTTTTGTTCAAAAAATCTACTGAAAAAAATCGTGGTATAAAATATTTTTTCTCGATGTACCCACAAGTTGGAGTCAATCCAATGCCAAATTCGGAATGAGCATCCCGATATTCGTAGAGAATGAGCCTATCCCGACATTTGTCGGTTTAGATTCACAAAATATCCCAAAAATTATGTAAATAATATACCTCTACTTCATTAAGGTATATCATTGAAATAAGGTTTGTCGAATTCTGGAAAAATCTGGTCGCAGGGGTGATTGATTGATTGATTGATTAATGGCAGAATGATCAGTCAGGGTTTGAAGCCCAAAACACTGCAGCCTTTGGGCCTATTGTATTCCTGATCATGCTGTTGACTCAGGTGAACAGGTTCGCTACCTTGATGAGGTTTAGCAGCCTCTTCACCAGATCATTCTTTGAAAATGCCTCTTGAGAGTTTACTGCTCCCAGAAGGTTGTATCTCCAACGCGCTAGTGCTTCGCACTCCAGTATTACATGGGTGGCAGTTTCCTCCTCCTCATTGCATAGTCTGCATATGGGTTCGTCTGTATAGATGCCCATTTGATGCATATGTTTCCTCAAGGGGCAGTGACCGGTTATTAGTCCCGTCACTTGTTTGATCTGACTTCTGTTTAGGCTCAGAATGTCGTTAGTCACTGTTTTGGACAGTGTTCCAACCATCAGTTTACTGTGTCTTTGTCCTGGGACATTGTTCCAGTATGCCTGATGTCTTTCTTGCATCCACCTTGCCAGCCAGCCGCGTATTGAGGTTTTGGGGATACCGAACACAGGTTCCGGCCCCATAAACAACGTCGCAGACCCCTGCCGGGCAAGAGCGTCAGCTGCTTCATTGCCTTCAATTCCCTTATGCCCTGGCACCCATTGAAGAGTTACCTTGTTGTGGTTAGCCAGGGTTAGCAGGCTTTGAAGGCAATCCCAGACCAATTTTGATCTGATTTTATTGCATGTTAGAGATTGAATGGCCGCCTGACTATCTGAGCATATGAGGATTTGTTTACCTCTGTATCCTCTTACTATATTCTCTCTCAGGCATGCCTCAATAGCATGCACCTCTGCCTGGAATACTGAAGCATACCTCCCCAAGGAAGCACACATCCTGGTTCTGGGTCTATCTCCATATATTCCGGCTCCCGTGCCCTCATCAGTCTTAGAACCGTCAGTGTACCATACTAACGTGCCTTCCCGACAGTTAGTCAAGACCCTTTCATCCCAGTAGAGCTGAGTGTTGAAGGGTCTGTAATAGTTATTTCTAGGCAGCATTTTGTCCCTTCCCATATCCATTAGTGGGCTTGAAACTTGGCTGATTATTTTTGTATGTCCCAGGGAGTCACCCCGAGCATACCAGTTGCCGGTACACTCCAGTCTGTATGCCCCCATCCTCGCTTCCGCCCTGATGAAGATTTCAAGAGGTGGAATATTGAGTATGGTTTCCATAGCAGCGGTAGGAGTGCTGCGCATAGCACCTGTGATGCAGAGACAAGCTAATCTCTGGAGTTTTGAAAGCTCCATTATAGCTGATCTCTGTTCAGTCTTAGGCCACCAGACAAGCGATCCATACACAATCATTGGTCTCACCACAGCAGTATACAGCCAATGTACCATGCGTGGTTTCAGTCCCCATGTGTTACCAATCGCTCTCCGAGAAGCCATTAGTGCCATTTTGCCTTTGCTGACAGTTTTTCGCAGTTGAGTATTCCAGGTTAGCCTAGCATCTAGGGTTACTCCCAGATACTTAACCTCCTGTGTCATACTTAGCTGTGTGTCAAAAAGTCTGGGAACTTTTAGTTTGTCCAGTTTCTTCTTTTTCGTGAAGGCCACAAGTGCAGTTTTACTAGGATTGACCCTGAGGTCTGCCTTTCTGCACCAGCCCTCTACTATCTTCAGGGCTCTCTGCATCAAGTCTGAAATAATTTCAGGATGCTGCCCCTCTACTAGAATGACAACATCATCTGCATACCCCTGTGAGTAAATTCCTACATTGTTTAGTTTTTTCAGGAGTTCGTCAATAACCAGATCCCACAGCAGGGGAGAAAGAACTCCTCCCTGTGGGCAACCCCTAGAAATCGTCACCTCCATGGTTTCACCAAGCAATGTGGATTCCGCTGTTCTGTTGTGTAGCATGTTTTTTATCCACCGACATGTGGTGTCTTCCACGCCACGCTCAACAACCGCTGCTACCATGGATATGAAGGGTGTGTGGTCGAATGCCCCTTCAATATCCAGGAAAGCCGCAAGAGCTATGCTCTTGTTGCTTATTGCGGCCTCAAGTTTCCCCACCAGTTGATGAAGTGCCGTTTCACAGGATTTTCCCGATTGATATGCATGCTGGTTTTTATGTAGTGGCCTTTCAATGAGAAAGTTTTCCCTGATATGCATTTCAATTAACTTCTCCATCACCTTCAACATGAATGATGATAGTGTTATCGGCCTGAACGCCTTAGCCTGAGAGTAATCTCTTCCAGGCTTTGGGATGAAGACGATCCTCGCTCTCTTCCATGCAACCGGAATGTACCCCGTTGCCAGGCTTGCTCTCAATATCCCACAAATAAACGGAGCCAGCTGGTCCTTACCCTGCTGTAGCATTGCAGGGATAATTCCGTCCGGTCCCGGCGCCTTGTAGGATTCAAGAGTTTCTATGACCCACAGCAGTTTACTGTGGTCGACAATCTTCTTCGATACCCGCCAGTCCCCAACAGCAGCCCTCATGTGAGGGTTTAGTGGGTCTGGTAGATTATCGTTTTCAATTTCAACCGAATCTGGCAGATGAGCCCGAAGTAGAATCTCCAGAGTTTCCCTGCCAGTTTCAGTATATCTCCCGTCAGGTTTCATTATATTCCCCATAGGATTGACAGGTGCCTTGGCTAGGATTCGATGGAGGCGTGCTGCTTCAGAGGTTGTTTCCACCTCTCCACAGAAACGCCTCCACGACTCCCTTTTCGCCCTACGGATCTGTTTATTATAATTGGTCAGAGTGATGGAATACTGCCCCCACTCTCCAGTTTTCTTCGCCTTATTGAAAAGTTTGCGTGTTTCTTTTCTTAGCGTTTTAAGTTCTTCGTTCCACCAGCTAACGTCTTTGCTGCTGTTGCGCCTTACCAAAGGACAGTTGTCCTGATATGAGGATATTATTGCCTCCTGCAACTGACAGGAGGCTACCTCTACATCAGTGCCGTTTTTTATAATCTTCTTGACGTTTCCTAGGTTTATTGTTAAGTCCTCTCTGAATTTCTCCCAGTTCGTACCTCTCGGGTTTCGATAGGCTTCTGTCGGGTGTTCAGTATCTGAAATTTCCATACAGATATACCTATGGTCCGACAAGGACGGTTCCTCAGATACACGCCACCGAGTTACCTGAGAGCTTATTCTAGAAGACGCCAGGGTTATGTCAATGATCTCCTTACGAGTTTTGGTAACAAAAGTTGCTTCGTTCCCGCGATTCATTATAACTAAATTCTTAGAAATTATGTAATCTAATAAGAACTCACCCCTTCTGTTTGTGTCACTGCTCCTCCAAGCTGTGCTGTGAGCATTGGCATCAATGCCAAAGATGAGCTGTAGGTTTGAAAGCCTGCAGTACTCCTCTAGCCTCTCCAGTTCTGCTGACGGAGGTGGCCCGATAGAATCGTATGGCAGATACACTGAGGCTATTATGATTTCCGTCCAGATTCCTCCCATACGTATTTTCAGCCTAATTGCTGCCTGGTCCCTAGAACAGAAATCAAGCAGTTTTAGTGCGTGTAGCTCGTTCTTAACGAAAATGCAGGATCTCACATTCCCTGCCGTCAGATCGTATATTACCTTACCCTTGGCTTCTCCCAGTCCTGAGACTCGTCCCCCGTGAATCCAGGGCTCTTGTATCAGGACTATGTCAGCTTCGCCTCGGGACAGGTACCTCACTAAGGCAGCAGTCGCAGCCTTTTTATGCTGCAGGTTTACTTGAAGGACCTGCAGCATCTTCGGCGCTCTTTTTACTTACCACCCTGAAGGTAAGTTGGGACAGGCCTAGGTAGGCTTTGAAGCCTCTCTTGGCCAACTCCTTCAGGTTGAGGTCGTCAATTCCAAGAACAAGGGTAATTCCTTGTTTGTCGGAATTGGTGGAAATAATCCTCCAGTCACCTGTTTTAATGCCCTTGTTCTGGGTTTCCAGGAGCTGTAGGATCCTAGCCGGCTCCTTGGCGTCCAGGAACTCGGTTGGCACCCATACCACAGCCCTGTGAGTTTTGACCACCTTATTAGCGTCATCGACGCTAAGGGCGGCCCCCTCCCAAGGCTTCAGCGAAGGCACCTTCCGCTTGAGCCATTCTCTGGATTCCTCATTTTCGCAGGTTAGGATCAGCACCCCCGATTGAGGGTAGCTGCCTGCGAATTGAGGCCCAGTTCCTGGCTCACATCTCCAGATCTCTCTCGTAATGAGAAGCTGGATTTGCTTCACCTGCTCCAAAGATAGCTTGTCTTCGGGATAGTTGCCCGTAGTCACTGCCATCTTAAAGGAGGTCAGGGCCTTACTGTAACTGCCTCCAGTTGGTGTACTGACGGGTTTAGTTACAGAAGGTCCCGCAGAGACACTCTGTTTGCTCCTCTTAAGGAGCGGCGAAGGTGTGCTGGTCTCGGATCTCCCCCTCTTTCCAGCGGCCTCGCAGACTTTCCCACTTCCCGTTGTGGAGATGGTTTTGTCTGGTCTCTTAAGACATGATGGATTTACGGCCACCAGTGCTTGAAGTTTTTTCGTGGGCCTCCGATTTGACCTAGGCTTCCTAGGAATGATCGGGTCCCCACGAGCCATAGCCGCCTGGATCGCCAGCTTCCTGCGCTGCGCTCCAGACATCTTCACTTTTGTGTCCGGCAGATCCTGAGGGTTTGGAACCGGTGGCTGCTCACGGCTGCCCCCAGATTCCTCCCCTTCCTCTGTCGACTCCATCAGCTCCTGTAGGATGCGCTCTTCCTCCACAGTAACCAAGGTTTGATGTGCCTCAGTTCCCGTTCCAGAAGAGTCGCCCTCCAGAAGCCTATTCTCTGCATCCAATGAAGATGAGGATGGTGTCCCCTCAACCTCCATCAGATGGGCAGGTTCGTCATTATTTTGTTTTTGGTTTTCCATATGGTTCCCACGAGTAATGCGGATGTGTTGGTCGACCTCAGCAGAGCCGTTTACTGAGGCAAGGCTGTTTACTCCAGAGTTTCGCCTGGTTCTCTGGAGGGCTCGTTGTCTGCACATCTCCCATGTACCACGCATCCCATCGGCACGGTCGCAGGGGTACTTGGACATTCTGAAAACGATGCAATCATCACATTTGCGATAATCTGTCATTTTGACACATTTTTCGCAAATATTCGACTATGGGTGTCACCCTGTACAATTTTATAGTATTCAAACATGATTGAAGGGTAGCGTGTTCGATAAGGATTGTTTTTTGTTCAAGAAATCTCCTGAAAAATTTGTGGTTCTGCAGGAAATGTTACTTCGACTGAGAAAATTGGTATAAAATACTTTTTTCTCGATGAACCTACGAGTTGGAGTCACTTCAATTCCAAATTCGGAATGAGCGTACCAAAATTGGTAGAAAATGAGTCTTTCCCGACATCTATCGGTAAAGATTCACAAAACATCTCAAAAATTATGTAAATAAGTAACCTCTACTTTATTCAGGTATAATTAAAATTTGCTTTTTTGATTTCCGGGAAAATCTGGTTTCAGGGGTACTTGGACATTCTGCAAATGATGCAATCATCAGATTTGAGATAATCTGTCATCTTGACACATTTTTCGCAAATAATCGACTATAAGTGTCACCCTGTACAATTGTATAGTGATTGAACATGGTTGAAGGGTAGCGTGCTCGATAAAGGGAGTTTTACGTCGATTGAAAAAATGTGTATAAAAGATTCACAAAATATCTTGAAAATTATGTAAATGAGTAACCTCTATTTCATTTAGATATTATTGAAATAAGGTTTTTTGATTTGCTGAAAAATCTGGATACAGGGGTACTTGGATATTCTGAAAACTATGCAATCATCACAAATGCGATAATCTGTCATTGTGATCGATAACGATAGTTTTTCGTATGAACAATTTCCTGAGAAAAATCATGGTTCTGCTGGAAATTTCTCTTCGATCGAAAAAAATGAAATAAAATACTTTTTTCTCGGTGTACCTACAAGTAGGATTTATCTCGATGCCAAATTCAGAATAGGCGTGCCGGAATTGGTAGAAAATGAATCTTTCCCGGCATTTATTGGCCAAGATCCACAAAATATCCCAAAAATTATGTAAAAAAGTTACCTCTACGTTATTTAGGTATTATTAAAATATGGTTTCTCAAATCTGGTTGCAGGGGTACTTGGACATTCTGATGCAATCATCACATCTGCGATAATCTGTCATTTTGACACATTTTTTGTAAATATTCGTCTATGGGTGTCACCTTGTACAATTTTATAGTAATAAAACATGGCTGAAGGATAGCGTGTTCGATAAAGATATTTTTTTCTGTTCGAGAAATCTCCTGGAAAAAATCTAGGTTCTGCAGGAAATTTAATTTCAATTGAAATAATGTGTATAAAATACTTTTTTCTCGGTGTACCTACAAGTCAGAGTAATTTCAATGCCAAATTCGGAATGAGCGTCCCAAAGTTGGTAGAAAATGAGTCTTTCCCGACATTTGTCACTTCAGATTCACAAAATATCCCAAAAATTATGTAAATATAAGTAACCTCTACTTCATTCTGGTATTACTGAGATAATGTTATTCGATTTCTGGAAAAATCTGGTTGCAGGGGTACCGACATCGGTTAAGATTCACAAAACATCTTGGAAATTATGAAAATAAGTAACCACTACTTTATTCAGGTATAATTGAAATTAGGTTTTTTGCTTTCCGGGAAAATCTGGTTTCAGGGGTACTTGGACATTCTGGAAAGATGCAATTATCACATTTGCGATAATCTGTCATTTTGACACATTTTTCGCAAATTTTCGACTATGGGTGTCACTTTGTACAATTTTATAGTATTTGAACATGGCTGAAGGGTAGCGTGTTCGATAAGGATTGTTTTTTGTTCGAGAAATCTTCTGAAGAGAATCGTGGTTCTGCAGGAAATTTTACTTCGATTGGAAAAATTGGTATTAAATTACTCCTTTCTTGATGTACCTACAAGTTAGAGTTATTTCAATGCCAAATTCGGAATGAGTGTCCCGAAATGGGTAGAAAATGAGTCTTCCATGCAGGGCCTATTTCACCATAAGGCACATAAGGCCCTGGCCTTGGGCCCGAAGAAAAGGGGGGCCCGAAGAAGGCTTCAAAGAAATAATTTTAAACCCTTCCATTTTCAATTCGAACACACCAAAAAAAGCCCAATCTGATAAAATAAATTGAAGAGAATTAGGCTTAAAATGATAAATAATAAAAAAAATGGATAATAAAAAAATAACGGCACCGGCGCTGGCTAGTCTTCATGGTCTTTTCGCGGCGTTATTGTTTGTGCCGCCAGCTGCCATCAGCCGAAAGAGCTTTCGACGACGAATTCCTTGAAAAAAAAAATGCTACAGCGGTCACCTAAAAGGCACAGTATATTATTGTTTCTCAATAAATTAGGTAATACGCACGATGTTCCACGAATTATATACCTTTTGTGCGCTACAAGGAATCAAAAAATAAATAAACATATCAACGTTCGTTCCCTATTTCAATGATTTATAGCTCACAAAGTCAAATAATTGTCTTCCTCTCTTTCAAATGTACACGCATAAAGTTCCCTTATGGAAACAGAAAGAAGAGTGTACAACATCGGGTATTTTTGAAAAGAATCCAGGATTTTTATTTTCTTGCTTCTTCAACTAATAAAGTAAAATCGGTTTTTCAGCCGATTTCGGAAATTCTAGATAATTCATGCAATAGAGGGTAAATATCAAAAATTCAGGTATGATATATCATATTCTTTGAGACGTACCTATACGAGGTAAGTCAAAACATTTTAATTTTGCTCAGGAGTAATAAAGTACCTTTGATTTCGACAATATCAAAAATCATCAATGAGAAAAATTGATTGGAATTCGAAACTACGTTTGAATATCTAATCACTTATATCTACGATGAAATACAGGTTCTATAATTTTGAACAGAATTCATATTTCTTATAGAGGTACGACTTGAAAAATCTGATATCTGATATTTGCATTCTGGGTTTCAGGTCTTGCAGAAACTATGAAGAATGACTTCTTTCCCTAAATATGATAATGAGAAAGTTTTCCATATTAATCTATCTTGGAATAAGTGAATGAAATAATAAGCCTCATTTGAAATAAAATTTTTCAATTCCTGGTTCGGAGTTGTGAAGAAATTTGACTAGACTCATTTGAATTCGCAGAAAAAGGACATGTTATGGAAAATCCGAAATTTTTCTATATAATTTGGTACTGTTCTAATTTGAATGTGGAATATATTATGTGATGTGTATAAATGTAATATTCTGATTTTTGGTTTGAAATCCTGAACGAATTCACGAAAACTAGTTTGGACCCGTAGAGGTTCAATAAAAAATCGGAAGTTTCTCGAAATTACAATGGTGTCAGATTGCTCATTTGAATAAGTTGGCAAAAAATGGACAACTTTCTCATTTTTGAATTTTAGAATTAGTTATTCATTATACAAGGGAAAAAAGTTGTAGATTTTATAGCTCTATCAGGTGAGCTGAAATCTAATGTTTTTCCCGTGTATAATACACTATTTTTTCTGTGACAGAAGAGAGGACGAATCAATATGGAGGAGATATTACATTATTTTGAAATCTGAAAATTATCTACGTGAAATTTTAAGTTTCTAACAGTAGGGACACCTGCGTTGTAGCCATCTTTATCATTCTTTCGTAGTAATCAAATATATCTGATGTCACTTCTGTCAGTCTAATTCTGTGATTTGATTTCAAAAAATAGCGAATTTAGTGGTTGTTTAGGTCATATACGTAACCGCGAAGTCGAATGGAAGATAAAAGGACTTGCAGTTCTTTCTCGGAGACGGTATTATTGAATCATTTTTCGAAACTATAGCACAACAAAAGACATCAACCGTGTATATTTATGTGATTCATATCCGGGAAAAAAGTACTCAATTTTTTCCCACGGGAAAAAAGTAATTTATAAAAAGTGACATTTTATAACCTGCCAACAGAGATGAAATTATCCCTGGAATATTCCATGAATATCTGCTTAATCTGATATCCTCAAAGAATATTCCTGGAATATATTTTTCGAATATTCATTAGATATTCCCAAACAATATTTCCTGAATATGTTTGTCGAATATCCTTTCGATATGCTCTTCGAAATTTCCAGGAATATTTCAAAAGCAGATTGTCGGAAGACACGACACGAGTCTGTCGGTCATCGCCTTCTGTTCCACAATCCACAGTCACCTAGTGAAGCACGTGATATCTCCAGAAAATTTGCTGGTTATACCATGCATAGTGATGATGTCGGAATAAAGCATCTGTTTGATTGAAAATTACTGGTATTCAATTTTTTATGCACGTACGGGCACTTTATCTTCATATCTTGAATATCGGCCATTGAAATTGATGACTATTTCACAGAATATCTTCGTTATCGGTGACCCACAGAATCTTTCATATATGAACATCAACTTGACTAATTCGACTTCATAGAGAAAGGACATGTAATGAATAATCCGAAATTTTTCGAAATAACTTGCTGTTCTAATAATTTGAAAGTGGAAAGTGATTTGTAGAAATGTCATATTTTGAGTATTGATTTGAAATTCTGAAAAAAATTCACGGAGACTTGTTTGTAAGTGAAGAGAAAGGATATTCAATAAAAAATCAGAACTTATACTCGAAATCACATGAGTGTTCGGACAAATTCCTTTTTTGAAAAAGTCGGCAAGAAATTGAGAACTTTCTTATTATTGATTTTGGGAAAAAAAGTTGTACGTGCTACATGAAAAACCCTGATGCGTGGATCAATATAAAAAAATCAAATATTAAATATAATATTTTTTCAGTCGTAAACGAGGTAAGTCGAAACATATATATTTTGCTCAAGAGTAAAGTACGTTCGATTTCGACAATTTCGAAAATTATTCAAGAAAGAAGTTGACTGCAATTATTAGAAACTACGTTCAAATATTCAATCAGATCTATCCACGATGAGAAACAGGTTCTATCCAGGTGTGTCACCCTGTACAATTTTAAAGTGATCAAACTTGGCCGAAGGTTAGCGTGTTTGATAAGGATAGTTTTTCATTCGAACAAATTTCTGAAACAAATCGTGGTTCTGCAGGATATTTCACTTCGATTGAAAAAATTTGTATAAATTACTTTCTCGGTGTACTCACAAGTTAGAGTTATTTCAATGACAAATTCCAAAGTAGCGTCCCTAAATTGGTGGAAAATGAGTCTTTCCCGACATTTATCGGTTAAGATTCACAAAATATGCCAAAAATTATGTAAATAAGTAACCTCTACTTTATTTAGGTATTATTGAAATATGGTTTTCTGATTTCTGGGAAAATCTTGTTGCAGGGGCACTTGGACATTTTGGATACGATGCACTCATCACATCTGCGATAATTTGTCATTTCGACACGTTTTTCGCGAATATTCGTTCAATTAGTGTTTCAACGTGTTCTAAAGACAATTGAATCTGAAGTTGTGAACTAAGAATCACAATCCCTATGATATACCGTAAATATCGTTTCAGAATTGTCTGTTTATTTGAGAGCTGTCATGTGCCAAAAAATTACCACTCATTTATTTTAGGCCTATACATGCTGATGTGGATGACAAATTCCCAGAAAATTTGCTGGTTACCATAGTAATGATGTCAAAATAAAGCATCTGATTGATCGAAAATGACTGGTATGACTTTTTTTATTCACGACCGGGTGTGAAGTGGCACTTTATCTCCCGGATTCGCGGGGGTAAAGTAGCACTTCAGCGCCATAGGGCAATGGAGGAGTACAGCTGGCGGTAAAGTAGGTGATCGGGCAGTAATGTAACTTCACTGTTTTCTCAGTAATTTCGAGTAGACTACCATTCGATCTGTCTTCACCAGTGGCATACATAATTTGGCCAAATGAATTCAAAATCATGAATAAATTCCATATTGATAGGAAATGGATGTCTAAAACGGTCGTGCATGAAATGTCTGTCGTATGTATTACGGGCGTAACTTGCTTTTAAGGACCTAGGCGAGGATAAATGAAAACAAAATAGTCAAAACTAATGGTTTTTGTATAGTTATAGGTACAGGGTGACTGGAATTCGAGCCTCATCATTGAGATCCCATAAACCTCAAGAGATAGCACAGGGAATATAGCAAAGTTACGCAATTTCATGCCTAACGAAATGCCGTTTTGAAATTTGAAGAATTCCAAATGAGTTCCTACTTCCAACAGATATGTGGAAAAAACCGAATATTCGAGATTTCATTTGACTTTCTTCCATGACTCTATTTGAATAAATGTAACGAAACTCATTCTCATTGCTACTTTCTCTGTTCAATAAGGTGGTGATGAGAGATTTTCAAACAGACGTTCTGTCTTCGAGCTGCCATCTACTTTGTTTTTCCATACGGTTCTAGCTTCTTCATTATGGATTTTGAGATCTTTCAATCTCCTAAAATCAACGGTCTATCACACTCATTCGAAAAATTCATATTGATTATTATCGAAAAATTTAGATACCAATTATAAATCATATTTTGAGACTTGAAAAATATTGATTTTGCTCAAGTGGAAAGTCCCTTTGATATCGACAATATCGAAAATTATTGATGAGATTATTTGACTGAAATTGAAAACTCCGTTCAAATATCTTTTCACATATTATATCTACGATGAAAAACAGGTTTCATTATTTCGAACAAGATATATGTTTCTTATATACGACTGAAAAAATTAGATATCTGATATTTGCATTCTGGGTTTTTGGTCCTGCAGAACTTTTTCCCCTAAAGTTGAGAATAAAAAAAATTCCCATATGAAACTAACTTGGAATAACTGAATGAAATAATATAACCTCATGAATATCAAATTCTTCAATTTTTGGTTCAAAATTATCAAAAAAATTTAAAAAGACTAATTCGACTCGATAGAGAAAGGATCAGGAATTTTTCGAAATAACTTGGTGTTCTAATGATTAGAATGTGGAAAGTGATGTGTAGAAATGTAATATTGAACGTAGAGGAAATACATTCAGTAAGAAATCAGAAGTTACTCAAAATAACAAAGGTGTTCGGATAAATTGCTTTTTTGAAAAAGTTGGCAACACAAGGAAAACTCTTTTATTATCGATTTTAGGAATCAAAGTTGTACTTTCTTCATGAAAAACTCTGAGTGGCTCAATATGGAAAATTCGAATATTAAATATCATTACAGTCGTATACGATGTAAGTCGAAACATATATGTTTTGCTCAAAAGTGAAGTCTTTCTGATGTCGACAATCTCGAAAATTATTCATGAAAAAAATTTGACTTTAATTAGAAACTACGTTCAAATATCTGATCGGATCTATCCACGATGAAAAACGTGTTCTATCATGGTGTGCCACCCTGTATAATTTTGAGGTAATCGAACATGTCTTGAGAGTAGCGTGTTCGATAAGGATAGTTTCAGTTTTTGCAAATATTCGAGTATGGGTGTCGCCCTGTACAATTTTATAGCAATTGAACATGGCTGAAGGGTAGCGTGTTCGATAGGAATGGTTTTTCGTTTCAAAAATTTCCTGAAAAAAAAAGGCCGTTTTCCAGGAAATTTCATTCAAAATGAAAAATTGGTATAAAATACTTTTTTCTCGGTGAACCTACAAGTAAAATATTCGAGTTTGGGTGTCGCCCTGTACAATTTTATAGTGAATAAACATGGCTAAAGGGTAGCGTGTCCGATCGGGATCGTTTTTCGTTCGATCAATTTTTTGAAAAAAATCGTGGTTCTGCGGAAAATTTCACTTCGATTGAAAAAATTGGTATGAAATACTTTTTTCACGGTGTATCAACAAGTCAGAGTTATTAAAATGCCAAATTCATAATGGGCGTCTTAAAATTGATAGAAAATTAGTCTTTTTCGACATTTATCGGTTCCAATTCAAAAAATATCCTAAAAATTCTGTAAATAAGTAACCTACTTTATTCAGGTATAATCGAAATTGGGCTCTTAGATTTCCTGAAGTCTCTGGTTACAGGGGTACTTGGACATTCTGAAAACTATGCAATCATCACAAATGCGATAATCTGTGATTTTGACACATTTTTTGCAAATATTCTTGTATGGGTGTCGCCCTGTACAATTTTATAGTGATTAAACATGGCTAAAGGGTATAGCGTGTTCGATTGGAATAGTTTTTAGTTCGAACAATTTCCTGAAAAAAATCGTGGTTCTGCAGGAAATTTCTCTTCGATTAAAAAAAAATAGTACAAAATACTTTTTTCTCGGTGTACCTACAAGTTAGAGTTATCTCAATACCAAATTCAGAAGGGGTGTGCCGAAATTGGTAGAATATGGGTCTTTCCCGACATTTATTGGTTAAGATTCACGAAATATCCCAAAAATTATGTAAATAAGTTACCTCTACTTTATTTAGGCAGTAGGTATTGTAATATTATGGTATTTCGATTACTGGCGAACTCTGGTTGCAGGGGTACTTGAACATTCTGAAAACGATGCAATCATCACATTTGCGATAATCTGTCATTTTGACACATTTTTCGCGAAAATTCGACTATGGGTGTCACCCTGTACAAGTTTATCGTATTTGAACATTGCTGAAGGGTAGCGTGTCCGATGAGGAATGTTTTATGTTCGAGAAATCTCCTGTAAAAAATCGTGGTTCTGCAGGAAATTTTACTTCAATTGAAAAATTTGGTATGAAATACTTCTTCCTCGATGTACCTACAAGTAAGAGTCATTCCAATGCTAAATTCGGAATGAACGTCCCAGAATTGGTAGAGAATAAATCTTTTTCGACATTTATCGATTCCGATTCATGAAATATCCCAAAAATTATGTAAATAAATAACCTCTAGTTTATTGAGGTATAATGGAAATCAGGTTTTTTGATTTCTGGAAAAATCTGGTTGCAGGAACACTTGGACATTCTGAAAACGATGCAATCATCACATTTGCGATATTCTGTCATTTCGACACATTTTTCGCAAAGATTCGACTATGGGTGTCACCCTGTACAATTTCATAGTATTCAACCATGATGGCTGAAGGACAGCGTGTTCGATAACGATTGTTTTTTGTTCGAAAAATCTCCTGAAAAAAATCGTGGTTCTGCAGGAAATTTCACTTCAATTGAAGACATTTTTATTAAAATACTCATTTCTTGATGTACCTATACAAGTTTAAGTTGGGTCTATGTGATTATTAGGCACATAAGGCCCGGGCCTTGGGCTCGGTGGGAAGGGGGGCCCGAAAAAGGCTTCAAAGAAATAATCATAAACCCTTCCCATTTCAATTCGAACACACCAAAAAAAAGGCCAATTTAATAAAGGTAATTAAATAGAATCAGGCTTAAATTGGTATAATAATGATATGATATGATTTATATTTCAGCGTCACTATTTCTCAATTCTGTCGAATAAAAAAATAATGGCACCTGCGCTGGCGAGTCTTTGTGGTCTTTTCGCGGCGTTATTGTTTATGCCGCCAGCTGCCATTAGCATAAAGAGCTTTTGACGACGAATTACTCGAAAAAAAAAAATGCTACGGCGTTTCACGAATGATATACCATTTGTGCGCTACAAGGGTAGTAGTAGAGTGCCAAACGAACCGTAAGTCGCTTAGATCAAAAGTTGGTGGGAAATCGGAGGTAAAAAGCTGTGACATGGCTAGAATTGTTACCTACCATCTCCAGATCATGGATCCACTTGTCGTCAAAAAATCGTCCTGTGCGTTTGGGGGGTAGGGGGTAATTTATAAAAAAATATGGATTTTTTTTTATTCGTGGAAAATATTGATGGGTTCCAGAACTTCCACCCTGTCGAATCATGATTTCGTGTGACAAGTAGAACAAATTATAGAAAATTTTGAAATTCTCCAGTTACATTACGATATACGAGAAAATCATATTTCAAACGGCTATAACTCGAAACTTGTAAATTTTCGTTAAATTGCTTTTCATATACCTCGCATTATCTCAGTAACTATGACGTTTATCAAAAAAATGCTTGAGATAATGTCGATGCGCCTATGTTTCTAGATGCGAATGGTTCTTTGATTTTGAAAATCGAAGCATAAATAGGGAAGATATTGGAAAAATCATAATACAATGCAGGTAGTACGAAGGACGGCGACTCGCCGCTTTCATACCCCGATTCTCCCCGCAACGCCCGCAGCCGTCATAGTACGATCACCGTAAATATGAAATACTGAGTGTTACAGAATACAGAATAGTACGATCTTGAAATTCACGGGAGAAATGGAATTGATCGCTATTTTCCAAGTTAACAGAAATTTATTTTAACTTGCTGTTTGATTGGAAGTGCCCTCCATTTATTTTATGAATGATTCTATCTCGAAAGTACATTTCTTATCCATCAGAGTAAAATGTCAATCATCTCATTTATAAACAAATTGACAAATATTGAAACAAAACATGATGCATATAATATTGAAATAAAAATAAGATATCCTTGTGGAAACTTGAAAAAAATATTATTTGATACCTATCGAATTGCGAAGTTGAAAATACACGTAAATACGATACAGTGTCCACAAGGACACAAAGCTACGATAATTTTTTTCGATCATGTCTCTTGATGAATCAATATTCCCAAACCAACGTGTTTCGGTGTGAGTGTATTGAATTTCGAATTAGCGAGTATTATACCTTGACATCAGATACTCAACACCTTCGAATCAACTGAATCAACTTTATCGTGTATAAGGCAACTGATTTAAAAAAAGTTTTTTTGGTATCATATTCTTGTGAGCCTTGAAATCCATATTTTTGAGCTGTTCATAATCTGGAATATCTCTCATATCTTGATAAATATCTCAAAAAAATTTGTGTATCTGGGTCATATCTGATATACATGCATACAAAGTCAGGGGAGTTACCTTCTGTAATTTCACTTTGTTCTTTATATGTGTATGAATCAGATGAGTTTTTGTCACTTTTGGAATCACAAATTACGACTCATTAGAACGTTTTGATTTATTTGATAATTTCTATTTCCTTGTCGTAGTGCTTTCTGATTTCTTCGATACATTCATTGTACTTGATTTTTCGAGATTTTCTTTCCTCGATTCGGGATCGAATCTACTCTCGTTCTCAACATAAAAATGCAAAACATTTTTCTTTGGAAGTTGCATTTGCATGTTGAGAACGGGAGCAGATTCGTTGCCGAAACGTCCAAAGAAACGAGGAGAGAAAATCCCAAAAAATCAAGTAAAATGAATGTTTCACCTTTCTCGATTAACCTACAGACAGTAATCTTCGATTAAGATTTTCCTACCAGTTTTGCCACCAAGTTCGGCATATTTTTTATATAAACAGTTGAAAGTATACCCTTTCTCATTAGAAAATCTGCACCATCTATTAATCTTATCAGATTATCAAATTCTTTTGGTATGACAACTTTATTCTAACTCAGTGATCCTCTATAATGTTTCCAATTCGATACAAAGCATTGGTTATGATACTTGACTTCCATGGCAATAAACAATGTTGGTAGTCAATACTAGGTCAAAACTTGACTCTTATTTGAACGTTTTTGGTAGAAAATTCTTTTAGACACATCAAAAATACCTCCACATGAATTTCACTATAGAAAGCGTTCTGTTCCTGACATTATTGTCTCCAGTTTTCAATATTCCTGTGCCAGAAGATCGATTGACCTTTATTTTCATTGAAAATATCATCAATTCTCTGAAGTTTCATATCGATTTGCCTCGCATAGTTTTTTCCGAGGTTTTTTCTTATATTTATACAACTTTCGAATGTTTTTATCGATAATTCTGTACAACGAAGGAGTTGACCAGCCTTTCCACAAATGAAACATTTTCTCGATGATTCTGTACTCTGCTGGAAAGGAATCTTCAACTTCAAGACATATTCAAGATCAGTGTCTGAATTGCTAGTACTTTCAATCTTTCATCTAGAGAAACATATATTTTATGATGAATTTACAATAATAGATTTCGTTAGCTAATCAATACTTATTTGATTATTGAAACAGAGCACACATTACCAAATATCGAATAATTAATTCACATAAGTCACCATTAAATGCAATGGTCAACGCCTCAATGTTGATATGTGTATAACGAAAGCGTATGGAACCATGATAGCCGCGGGTATTGCGGGGAGAATAGGGGTACGAATGCGGCGAAACGCGTTCGTCCGTGGTACCTGCATTGCATTATGATTTTCTCAATATCTTCCTTATTTATGCTTCGATTTTCAAAATCGAAGAACCATTCGCATCTTGAAACATAGGCGCATCGACATTATTTGAAGTATTTTTTTGATAAACGTTGTAGTTACTGAGATAATGCGAGGTATATGAGAAAAAATTTAACGAGAATTTACAAGTTTTGAGTTATAGGCGTTTGAAATATGATTCTCTCATATATCGTAATGTAACTAGTAAATTTCAAAATTTTCTATAATTTGTTCTACTTGTCACACGAAATCAAGATTCAACAGGGTGGAAGTTCTGAAACCCATAAATATTTTCCACGAATAAAAAAAAATCCATATTTTTTTATAAATTACCCCCCACCCCCCAAACGCACAGGACGATTTTTTGACGACAAGTGGATCTATGATCTGGAGATGGTAGGTAACAAATCTAGCCATGTCACAGCTTTTTACCTCCGATTTCCCACGGGGTGAACGATAGGATTCGATTGGCACTCTACTATAGAAAAAATAAATGAATATATCAACGTTCGTACCCTATATTTCGATTTATAGCTCACAAAGTCAAATAATTGTCTTCCTCTCTTTCAAATGTACACGCATTAAGTCTCCTTATGGGAACAGGAAGAAAATCGGGTATTTTTGAGAAGAATCCAGGATTTTTGTAATTTTCTTGCTTCTTCAACAAATAAAGTAGAATTAAAAATTTTTTCAACCCGTTCCAAAAATTCCCAATAGGGTAAATATCAAAAATGCAGGTATAATATATTATATTCTTTGAGTCGTATACGAGGTAAGTCGAAAGTACCTTTGATTTCAAAAATATTGAATATCATCGATGAAAAAATTGATTGAATCTACGATAAAAAACAGGTTCTATAATTTCGAACAGAATTCATATTTCTCCTGATATCAGATATTTGCATTCTGGGTTTGAGGTCTTGCAGTATTTTGACAAAAAATTCAATCCGCCATATCAAATACAGGGATTAACCGATTAGATTCAAATTTGGTACACGAATTACACTGAAAAGCATCAACAAATAGCCCTTTGATCGAAACCAATATCAGGACCGGAATGAAATTTTTCCCCTATGTTGAGTTCTTGTGAGAATAACTCACCTTGTATAATAATAACAAAAAAATTCAACTCAGATTCGACATCTACGGTAAAAATTGTATAGGAATTTGTTGAAAAATCTCTTGGCACTATCTTAGTTATTCCGTAATTAATTATTATTTTAATTTTTTTCTTTCAAAATTCAATTATTGTCGGATAAAGTACTATCAAAATTGGTAATATAATAAATATTAACGAAACCATGACATGAATATCGTTATTTTCTTCAATCAGTCCGTAAATCGTAGTAAGATATAATACTCTCATTACCCGAAAAAACTGAAAAATAAATTCGTATCAGGACTGGAATGCGGTTTTCTATGATTATATTCCTGTAAAAATAGATGATCTAGTATAATAATGATCTGATCCGTCTGATCGCAGATTCGAAATGCACTGAGAAAAGTTTAAAAAAATGATCGGATTGAACTTTCAAATAATAAATCCGTATCAGTACCTTATAATGTTTGTGTATAAAGAATACTAGGCTAGTGTCAAATTCAGAATTTTATTATGGGAAACCATTGTTCAGCTGTCATCAGCGTTTGTTTTATTGGTGTTCATTCATTATTACAGTGTTTTTAGGATCAAACTATAGTTCTGAGAGTGTGCTTATGATGCCGTTTCATTTCACTTATGAGGAATACGCAGATATTCTATTTGTGTTTGGGCTTTAACTGGTGATGTTTAACTAAATTTCCTGGTCAATACTTGACCGGATCTATTGCAAGGTGTAAATACCTGAGGTATATGGTTTCAGCATGATGGTGCTAGACCTCACTTTTCAGTTCCAGTTAGAATCCATCTCGATGCCAATTACCCCAATAGATGGATTGGCCGTGGAGGTTCAGTAAATTGGCCACCGCTATCCCCTGATCTAACTCAGCTAGATTATTTTTTATGAGGTAATTCAAAGTAAGAAGTTCATAATGAAGAAATTTTTTATGGGAAATTACTGCTGCATGTGTGAGTGTTAGAAATAAACCTCAAATAATTCGCAAGTCAGTGAATCATCTAATAGCACGCTCTCAAAAATGTATTAATGTTGGAGGGCTCTACTTCGAAAATGTTTTGTAATACTGGGTAGTGAAAGTTTTTCACGAATTCGTTGCTTTTGTTATGTTCATTACAAACAGTTATTGTTCGTTGTGTTGTATTCTCATAAATTCAAATTCATTAGTGAGCGAATATAATTTATGAAAGCTTCACTGTAATCCTTCTTTAACAGGTTCTTATACGATTTATTTAGATTCCGAATCTACGATCAGATAATTGATAACTATTGATGTACTAGGTCAGCTAACATGACCAAACAAAACACTCATTCCAGTCCTGATACGAATTTACTCTTCAGTTTTTTCGGGTTATGAGAATATTTCATTTTACTCCGATTCATGAACTGATCGAAGAAAATAACGACATTCATGTCATGGTTTCGTAAATATACGTACTTTAACCGACAATTAATGATTGATTTCTCAATGAAAAAAATCAAAATAATAATTGATTACGAAATAACTAAGATGGTGCCAGGAGATTTTTCAACAAATTCCTATACAATTTTCACCGTAGAGTGCGAATCTGAGTTGAAATTTTTGGTTATTATTATACAGGGTGAGTTATCCTAACAATAACTCAACATAGGAGAAAAATATTATTCCGGTCCTGATATTGGTTTCGATCAAAGGGCTACTTGTTGACGCTTTTCAGTGTAATTCGTGTACCAAATTTGAATTCACTCGGCTAATCCCTGTATTTTATATGGCGGATTGAATTTTTTGTCAAAATCCACAAATCACTCTGTATCTCAGTAACGAAGCCGTTTTGGACATTCGTTTATGGCATTTTGCAATCATATTGACAGTCCCTATAACCCCATGAGTTTTGTCGGTTTTATCTCCGGACACCCTGTATATTTAAACACATATCTTTAAATAACACCAAAAAAATATAAGGGGTGATTTTTGATAAACCTCTCCCCGGAAAAGTCACACCCCTCCGAAGATGATTAAACATTTTTTTAGTCGGTTTTTTTCATTTTCTGTATATTAAGCTGAAAGATACGAAACTTGGTTAATATTATTTGTCATTAATGTTTTCAACCCTATATAAAGTATGCTTAGAAGGGGTTTAAATGTTAATTGAAACTCTTGATATTTTTTACAACTATTTTATTGGATGAAATTTAAAAAAAACATGACCGAAAAGCGCAATAAATTTACTAACTTCTTTATCTCTTAAAGTTATTTCGAAAACTTCAAGAATTTGACATCTTTTTGAAAGAAATTTGTATCCAAGAAAAGTTGTAAAAAAATATCTTAGGGGTTGAATATTTCAACCCCTTCTAAGCATACCTACTTCAGGATTGAAAAGATTCAAATTATCCGTATTTTTGAAAATAAAAACAATAACGCCCTCTGTTATAACTTGAGGTTTGTTGAAAAAAAAGGTATCGAAACTCACAAATCACGAGAAATAAAAGAGAACAATCGCATCGAAATCACATACAAGAATAATTCATTAATAAGTAATAAGATGGCAAGATATGTCCAGCGTCCAGGCACCCCCAGATTTGAATATTATACCTGCTCTAGAGATGAAGGGATAGGTGGCACGTGTGCGAATGCGAAAGGATGAGCGAGGGGGATGGGACGGTCGAGCGGAAGTTGTATTTGGGTCGAGCGAGAGTTCCAAAGATTTGGCATACCTACACGCATTTTGTGAGTCGGGACTGGTCGGGGATTCGGTAGTGTTCGGTAGATATTACGCGACGATTTTCATGAATGAATTTCAATTAGCGTCTGCGGGAAGGCCGCAAGTAATAACAAATACAGGGTGGTGCAGAATTCAGAATCTTGATCACTCGAAATATGTCCCAATTAAATATCAGTAGATAGTTGATCAAAAGTTGAGATAGGGACATGTAAGCCGTTTTGACCAATTATGAATAGTTTCGACCCAAAAAATTCTTGAACTTGGAAAATCTCGATTTTTCACACCCTATATTTCAGTTTTTATAACTGCTAGACCCCAAGTATGATGGGTCGTTGAAATCAGCTCATCAGGGAGAATCTCAAAATGAGATAATATATAGGGTGTTCGATAGAAAAAAGTTTAACTTCAGTGTTTTATGGTTTTTGGGGAAACCCTGTATGTTTCGAAATGATTTTAAATGGTAGCCCATGTTGACATGCAACTTCCTAGAGAGAAAGAATTCCAAGAAGATAAGTGGTTAGCCTTCTAGAGACCGAGGCGTTACTATGGTGGCCCACCCTGTATTGTCTATTTAGATTTTACACATTTGTTTCAAGTTTGGACGCAATTTCTGGGGTGTGTATATTTGGCGGACTGGAAAAAATGCTGGGGACTGGCTATTTCCCAGTAAACAAACCGATGTTTTCATTGCATATCTGGATTGAGCTCATCGACCTACACGATAAAAAAAAAATTCCAAGCCCCCCTGGCCTGGGGAGCACTTTACTCGTGTATAAATCGATTTATCCCATGAGCTCACACGATGAATAGATTTTGAAATTTCTCCCTATAGCGGAGGGAGACAAAAAACCGTGAGCTGAAATCTGATATTTTTCCAGAATAAAGGACGAATCAATATTGAGAAGATATTAGATTATTTTGGAATCTGAAAATTATCGAAGTGAAATTTGAAGTTATTAATAGTAGGCAGGCCCCTCTTCCCCACTGGGCACACTGGGCACGTGCCCAGGGCCCCGCGACGATTGGGGCCTCCTAGTCCCGATAGCTACTCTACTCTCGCCTGAAAATCAGGCTTACCGAATGCAGCATGTTTAATAAATTTCAATATAATCTTTCATTTCAATTGCATGTCGCAATAATACTTTACTCGAAAATAAGTGAAAAAAAACAATAGAAGTGGAACACCTTTCCTAATGTAGAAATCGCACTGAGAATCTTTCTAAGCATGATGGTAACTAACTGCAGTGGGGAACGCTCCTTCTCCAAATTAAAACGAATAAAAAGTGAATTAAGAAGTACAATGTTTCTAGAGAGATTGACTAGTTTGTCGCTAATGTCGATAGAATGTGATATGCTCGAAAACATAGATTTTGAAGATGTTATTAACGATTTTCAGCTCAAATCTATGGGTACCTCTTCAATCAGCATAGATACTTATATAAGGAGTATAAGGACTAATCGTGGATGCTGGTTACTCAGTGAGGAGTACATGATATAATCTATTCATCATATCTAATGTAACTGTAATAGTATATTATGTAACAAGTGTTATAAACGTCCTTTTAGTAACGAGTAGTTTAAGCACGAGCGGAGCGAGTGTTTAATAAACGAGTGTCTAGAAGAGTTTATAAACGCGATACATACTATGATTTTTCTACGAACTCAGAAAATTACATTATTAACATACCTGCAATTCCTGCTAACCTACAAAATAATTTGAAAGGAATGGGAATTGAGAACATAATACATGCAACTGCATGCAACCAGCGAGACACGTATAAGTGATATTGGTTCTAGATGTGTTCAGTCCATTGCTTACTAACCTTTGTTTCTCGTTTATTGTCATGCTTAGCGCAGAATAAATAAATTTTTCTCAAAGATGGATGCTTCATTTTCACACTTCTTGGAGATATGCAAGTACCAGAACATTCTCTTCGATTTCACTCTCGTCTACTTTTCACATATATTTTTAATGAAGAATTCTGATACAAACGAATATTGTTTGAATAATTCTGATACGAAATTCGAAAATAACAGTTGACAGGTAATACAATTGACAGGCTAGACATGTCTCAAACTACTGAAGCTGTGTTTAATGAACTGCGTTGCCATGGTAATGTGTTTAAGAAATCGTGTTGCCATGGTAACGTGTTTAATATTTCGAATAAATCACAGATCGTCAATTCGTGATTAATCGATCATTTAGCGTCGTAAATATCCGTACGCTAAATGCCATTTTAGTTATGTGAGTAGAAAAAGATATAAAAATAACGCTACAATTTTGCATTTCTATGTTATTTTTGTCTATTCTAACAAAATAGTACTTTATTATGGTCATAGGGGCCCCATTATTCTAATGTGCCCAGGGCCTCTAATAGGTGAAAGACGGTCCTGATAGTAGGGACACCGGGACACCTACGTTTTATGCATCTTTATCATTCTTTTGAAGTAATCAAATATCTGATGTCACTTCTGTCATTCTATATTTCTGTGATTTAATTTCAAAAAATTGAGAATTTAGTGGTTGTTTAGTAATATACGCGAAGTCGAATGGGAGATAAAAGGACTTGCAGTTCTTTCTCGGAGACGGTTTTATTGACTTATTTTTCGGAACTATAGCACAACAAATGCCATCAACAGTGTATACAGGGTGATCCACGGTGGAAGGCCTATAAGAAGTATCTGGAGAACGAGAAAACAGAACATTTTTAAAATTGGGATGCTTTGATAATTGAACATTCTCTATCAGTCTAAAATAGTTTCATCGATACAGTGTTGCCACTTCTATCAGAACAACTAGCAACTTCGTTATTTTTAATGGAGCACCCTGTATTTTATTGCATTCTGGTATTCTTTCTGAAGAGCTGATTTCATCAATGTATCACACTTGGGGTCTAGCAGGAATGATTACAGAGATATAGGGTGTTCCAAATCGAGAATTTTCAATTGTAGGATTTTTTTGTGTCGAAACTATTCATTATCGATCAAAACGGTTCACATGTCCCTATCCTAACTTTCGATTCACTATCTACTGACATTTAATTGGAACAGATACAGGGTGATCCGAGGGGTGATCAGAATTCTGAATCTTGAAGCACCCTGTATTTTTTCCAATTGAGTGTCAGTAGATGGTGAATCAAAAGTCGAGATAGGGACATGTAGGCCGTTTTGATCGATAATGAATAGTTTCGACACAAAAAAATCCTAAAATTGAAAAATCTCGATTTTGAACACCCTATATCTCTATAATCATTCCCGCTAGACCTCAATAAGTGTGATGCATTGATGAAATCAACTCTTCTGAAAGAATACAAGAATGCGATAAAATACAGGGTGTTCCATTTGAAATAACAAAGTTGCAAGTTGTTTCTGATGGAAGTGGCAACACTGTATCGATTAAAATATTTTAGACGGATACAGAATGATCAATTATCAGAGCACCCCAATTTTCAGAATGTTTTGTCTTTTCGTCCAGATACTTCTAATAGGCCATCCACCGTGGATCACCCTGTATATATGTGATATATATCCGGAAACAAAGTATTCACTTTTTTCCCAGCACGGAAAAAAAATTATATATGAAAAGTGACATTTTATAATCTGCCAACAGAGATGAAATGCCAAACTTTTTCCCGTCACAGAAAAAAAAGTATTACCAATATCAAAACCTTGATCAAAACAAAAACAATAAATTTGGTAACAACTGAAATAATATCACACTTTTCACAAAAATACCCAGTCCGCATGATTTTATGAAAAATGTGCTCCCCATGGAGGTCAGTGAGAAAAATCCGAAACTTTTTATCGTGTAGTTCAATAAGCTGAATCCAGATATGCAATTAACACAACGATTTTTTTTGCTGGAAATAGCCAGTCCGCAGCATTTTATTCCAGTCCGCAAATTATATACACACCCCAATTTCTGTAATTTGAAAGTTTCATACCAGAAAATTGAAAGATACCAGAAACTAAATGTTGCAATGGAACATTCAAATTAGAGAGGAATGGGTAAAATCGGGCAAGAAATTATTTCGCGTAGTGAATATTTTTGAAATTCGAACGAGTAACTACTAAAGTACTAAAACGTACTTCAAATGATTGATTCGAAAAATTGTTACTTTCAACATGTAGTGAAAGCCACGTGACTCCCACCTAGCCAGCCATTTCAGATATATGTTACTTAAATCTCTTTATTTTCATATTTAAGACTTTTTCTGAAATAAATACCAATTTTGAAGTGATCCGAAAATTTTCTTTAACATCCTGTTTCTCACACCTACCTAATATACTCAAACTATAAGCTTGGGCAAGTTTGGAATGTGTATGACACTGGATTTATCGCTTGAAGTAGTTGTAGGTACGTAATTTGGTGTTTTCAGCTTTCATTTATAACCACACGAGCAATTAAATATTTCGTTTATAGAAACATTCTTTCTTTTCCAAAAATAATCAATGATAGATGAATTTGTTTGTGGAATAGAATCGGATCATAATTACAAAACTCGTCTACCATATTGGTTCTGCCATATTGTATTTCCTAATTTTGACGGAAGAATCATAATCTCCGACCCCGAAAACCCCCAAATACAAATTTTGAATAGAATCAGATCATAATTACAAAACTCGTCCGACATCTCTTATTTCCTGATTTTCACGAAAGAATCATAATCTCCGACCCCGAAAGCCCTCAGATACAAGATTTCAATAGAATTGGATCATAATTACAAAACTCGTCAGCCATAAATTGGTTCCGCCATCTTGCTTTTCCTGATTTTGACTAAAGGATCATAATCTTGGATCCCGAAAACCTCCAGATATCAATTTCAAATAGGATCGGATCATAACTACAAAACTTGTCCGCCATACCCTAATAGCACACAACGTCCTGGGGACATCCCTATTTGGTAAAATTCACGTCCGAATGTCCCGAACCAAAAATAAGTGTCCTTGGGACGTCCCATCCAGTACATCTCATGCAATGTCCGAGCAAGGACGTCCACGGAATGTCCTAGCTGGTACATCATTTCAAATGTCCTAGAAATAGCATCCCTTAGACATCCCACGTGGTACATATTGTAGAATGTCCATGCAAGGACAATCCTTTAGGGACATCCATCGGATGTCCCGAGTATTACATATTCTGACATCCTTCGAATGTCCCTTAGGGATATCTGTCGGATGTCCCAATTGGTACATGAACGGTACTTTCCAATGTCCTAGAAATAACGTCCTATGGACGTCCCAGTCGGTATACTTTCGATATGTTGTCCCTGCGAGGACGTTTACTTACACCTCGTCGACGAATGATTGCTCGTAGGCAATAAGTAATCCTCGTCAATGTCCTTCACGTAAGTCCATTGGACGTCCGTGGGAAACTTTTTGGGGACCTTCTATACCTATACGCACCATCAACTCAACTGGATGACCTAATCAGTTATGCGAGATCTGGTCCTATAGAGGGACCCAAAAAAATTCAAATTCAAGAATAATTCGTACGTCCCTGGGACATCCTATGGACATCCAATTGATATCTCTCAGCGTTGCTGAAAGATTGACCTATGGATGTCCTAAGGATGTTCTCTGTAGTGCTCGATCAGGAATACTGTAGGATTTTGGTATTCGATAGTTGTCCCATGGACATCATTCAAGGACGTTTCTAGTTGGTCCTCAAGTGGGACATTTGTGCGCCCCACAGACGTATAATGGACATCCACAGTACCAAATTCGAACGTCCTATGGACATCCTGATTGTCCCGACAGGACGTCCTAAGGATATCCATGGGACATAAGTGTGTTATAAGGGTATATTGGTTATTCCGACATCTTGTATTTCCTTATTTTGACCAAAGGATCATAATCTTCGACCCCAAAAACCTCCAGATACCAATTTTCAATAGAATCGGATCATAATATTAAAAACCTTGTCCGCTATATTGGTTCCGCCATCTTGAATTCTCTAATTTTGTCGAAAGAATCATAATCTCCGAGCCCGCAAACCCCCAGATACAAATATTGAATAGAATCGGACCGTGATTACAAAACTCGTCCATCATATCGGATCCACCACCTTGAAATTTCTAATTTTCACGAATTTTAATACTCATACAGTGTGTCCCACTTACCATGCTCACCATGGGTATCTTTTTAACAGTGAGAGATACGAGGTCGGTTAAAAGACACCAAATGTGGAGTTTGTCAAGGCCAACTATAATGTGAAAAAATATTTTGAAAAAATCTATTCGTTTTTGTTTTATACGCAAAAAACAGATTTTGATCAATTCCATGTCTCCTCCGTAACTTCTTCATTAATGAAAATATTCAAATAGGAATTTCACATTCTCATGGCAGTTTTTCAAAGTGATTTCGAAAATATATGAAATTTATACCAACTCTTCTAGAATTTGAGATATCAGCACCAACTTTACTTTGAAAAATTGCCATGAGAATGTGAAATTTCTATTTGAATATTTTCATAAATAAATAAGTTACGGAGGAGACATGAAAATGATCAAAATTTGTTTTTTGCGTATAAAACAAAAACGAATAGATCTTATCAAAATATTTTTTCACATATAGTTGGCCTTGACAAACTCCACATTTGGTGTTATTTAACCGACCTCGTATCTCTCACCGTTAAAAAGATACCCATGGTGAGCATGGTAAGTGGGACACACTGTATATATTTTATCCCATTCCGGACTAAGAGAAATTCGAAAATAATCAAATATATTGGACTTACTTTTATATAGATAATTAATGTACCTAGATAATTCGTAATTTTGAAATATAAATTAATTCTTATTCGTATTTCATGTATCGTGTATGTCGTGAATCCAAATTTGCCTTAAAAATAATCATCGTCTCGGTCATCTTAGATATAATAAATTAGCACTACCAATATATTAGGAGTCTTGGCAACGACGTAAATACCAGGGAATGGATATCGATTTTACTAAAGCTTCAATATTCTATCCGCGATCGACAGCGGCAAGCAGCATCAGGTGAAACACATTCACACCTCGAAAGCTGTTGCCTCTCATAACATTTACAGTGTTTATCTATGGTGTGTAATGTGTATAATCTCTGCTCAAGCAGTATGGTATATTAGGTATTTAATGAACTCTGAGCAACATAATCATCCTGGTGTTGTTCTCCTGTGATAGAATCACTCATTTAGGTGGAGATAGAGCCTCATTTATTTCTACTTCATCCGAGAATCAGCAGCATGTACTTTCCGTGGATGAAATGGTTCCTGTGAAACTTTGCAGTGTTGAGTTTTGTGTAACATTTTCATATTCAATTAGCTTAGGTGTGATGATTGATTGATGGAATAACTATGAAAAACATTGTCTTTATTTCACACTATATTAACGGTTATAAGAATGAAAACTAAGCTACTATAGTTGAATGTGAATTAAGAATCAAGCTCTCAATAGATCTATGTTAGTGTTTATTCACAAAATCATGTTCTACTTGCATTTCTTATGGAAAATCGTTTCGCGGTTTTCATGTTGTCCACACAAACCCCTGGCGCCGCGTAGTGTGTAGATAAGCAGACTGGTGGTCATAAGGTCCATATGCAACCAGTGATACTCATTATTATCTTAGGTTGGTGAAGAATGTTGAAGGTAAAAAGGTTGGTAGTGAATCAGTAGTATGATAATGATAATCTAATATAGATAGAGTGTCGTGATACTCGTAATCATAGTCGTGGGTGTGGAAAACAACCACGGCACTCATTACATACATATTGGGGCTTACAAAAAGGTTTCATTAGGGAATAGTTGCTGACGTGCAAACGTCCCATATCCTTCTACCAGTAAATCAGCATACCAGTACATATACTCATATAATAGTGAATTTTCAGTTCACCATAGAAAATTATATCAATTGTTCATGATTCCTACTATTTTTTTATAGTCATAGTATTTCTTGTACAAATGAGTTTTCACATTGTCATGATTGTCTATCACAAATTCGATTGACTGAATCATAGGTACAGGTAGGTATACTAACTAATGAACAAACTCACTGAATCAATACCTATAAACAATATGACATCGTCCGATGAATGAATTATCAATTAATATTTATGTACCATCAATCCATTCAAGCAATAGTCAAGAGCAATCTGTGGCCTATAATAGATATTATCATCATCATATATTTATGTATCATCACTACATTCAAGCAATAATCAAGAGCCATCTGTCGCCCATGGCAGATATTATATCATTATATATTAATGTACCATCATTTCATTCAAGCAATAGTTTAGAGCCATCTGTCGCCCATAACAGAAACCATATTTTTCTGACATTCAAGTATTATCCGAACGTTATATTTTTGTATTAAACTATACATTTCATGCAAGTATTAGCCGAAATCATCGGGTATGTTCGGATTCAAGTAATAGTATGCTGCGGTATACGGGATTATTGCTTGAACAAGCAATAGCCGATCATTCACGCAATGAACGGCGCTACTAACATTTTTTTCAAGCAATGGTCTATTTTAACGTATATATATATATATATATATATATATATATATACCTATATCCTATACGAAGTGACCTCCTAAAATGTATGTTGGGTGTACGTTAAGACCTCATATATGACGTTATCACCTCCGAAAGCGGAGGTCACAACGTATCGTGTAGTTTTTTTAGCAGAAGCAATTAGAATGGTTGTCTCAGTCTATCTTCAAATTTAACGGTGGAGGTCACTTCGACCTACGAATATCACCAAATATATGGTTTTAGTTCCGATATCTCCCGCGGGCGCTGATTTCGCTTCTGGTGAGGTAGTTTCAGTCTCAGTACTTTATGACCTCCGCTGACGAACTGATCTGTTCAATTTGTTGACTTGTTCAGTTTTGAGTGTTTCGAAAGATGAAGAGGAGTAGAAAAATCGTAGATATGGCAAAGGCGTTATATGATGCGAAAGGAGGTAAGTTGAAATCAATTCATTGATATTGGAATTACAGGTTTTTCATGAACAGGTGAGTACCTATAGTATCTCCTGGTTTTTGGCCTGGCTTATTATGGATATTTTTTTCAGCACTCAGTGGCTAGGAACATGGTTATATTGTTCATAACGATGTATTCAGAGATTTTTGAAAATTTCTGCATTCATAGAAAAATGATGCATGGATACGACCCACAAGTGAGGCTGTAAATCCCTGAATTGATTTTTCACTCTCCCTTTCATCAAATTATTTCTCGTGAACGTTCAACAATCAATATGATCAAATCCTTATCACCATGCCTGGATATTCGAATTCTGTTTAGAATAATGATTTCGATTTTTCGAATATTGTATCGTTACTGGAAAATTCTCAATATAAACTGAGAGATTGCTTATCAAGTATTATGTGAAAATTTGCCTGCTGGAATGTTGCTGCTTTTTCTGGATTCGTAGTGGAATGAACAGTACTAGAAATAATTCGGTTATAATATTTGTGGCAGAGAGATTTGTTATTATGGATCAATTCGATTCAAAATTGATTTGGGGATGTACGGTGTCGAAAATATGAATTTATTGTCAAAATTCATGAATTCAAAATGGCAGCTCCAATATGGCGACGAGATTTTTAATAATTGTTCAATTGGATTCGAAATTAGTGTGTGGGATTCACGAGGTCAAAGATTATGAATTTGTTGTCAAAATGTATGAATTCAAAATGGCGTCTCTAAGATGGCGAACGTGATTTAAGATTATGATCCGATTCGATTCAAAATCAGTGTGTAGGGGTATTCGGGGTCGTAAATTATGAATTTGTTGTCAGAATTCATAAATCCAAGATTGCCGCTCCATGATCGCGGACGTGGTTTGTGATTATATTCCGATTTGATTTGAAATTAGTATCTAAGGGTCTCCAAAGTTTGAATATGATGGAATTGTTATAAATTCAAAATGGCGACGAGATATGTGGTTATTGTCCGATTCAATTCAAAATTAGTATGTCGTAGTTTTCGGGGTCGGAGATTATGAATTTGTTGTCAAAGTTGATATATTCAAAATGGCAGCTTCAAGATGGCAGAGGAGATTTCTGATTATGATCCGATTCGATTCACTATTGGTATGTGGAAGTTTTTGGGGTCGGAGAAAAATAATTCTCACATACAAGCTTTTATCGAAATGCGCCAAGTGAAAAATAATTTCTTTGAATGTGTGACGTACCTTATTCTGTGAGTAACATATTCAAAAGCTTGCCGCTCTTGTACAACACTTAACTTGGCGCGGCAAGCTTTCGAATTAGTAACTCACATCCAAATAAATTATTATATACTTTCTAGCACATTGGAATAGGAGCTTTTCTTTCAGAAAATGTTTCAACTTCTTGATTTCGCTATACCAGGGGTTTATATGTCTGACCATCATACATGAAACTATTAAAGTACTCTAGAGAATCATTATACAAGGTGGGTAGATGTTTCGAATATTCTATCGTTGATGAAAAACACACTAGATGCATTTTCTTAATTTTATTATGTTCATCATCATTCTGCTATTCCAACAATCTATTTTTCGTTCAACCTTGATATGTATTATCCAGAAGTTCTTGATTGATAACAGTTTCAGTTCAATTCTGCAATGATAGTGTATTAAAATGGATTACAAATATGTAAACCACTGGATTGAGAAGCGGATTGAATTACTTCAAAAGATTTTCAACCAAGTTTCAAGGTAATCGGGATGAGGGTTTTCGGAATATTCATGGAAAAAAAATTGGATACTGTCTGCAGGTCAATCGAGGAGATGGTACATTCATTATTCCAAATTTTCTTGGGATTTTCTCTTTTCGTTTCCTTGAAATAAAAATATGAATATTATTTCAATATACGTGTAGTAAGGACAAATCAGATGATTTGCCCCAAAATGTCACTGGGTTTGAAGAATTTTCCTATCAGAGAGCCTAAAAGAAAAATTCACTAGCTTGACAGTGACAATTCGTATTGAAAAAAGTTTGGAGAAGAGAAATAAAGTTTTATAGAAAAAATATCGAATTTTCAATTATCTTTGGACGTTTCGGGACCAAATCTGCTTCCGTTTTCAACATAAAAAATGGTCATTTTGATAGCAAAGTCGTATCTGTCTTGAAACTTCCCAGTTCTCCGTGACAATTGGTGACGATGGCAATGAAATGAGTTACAGGATGTTTTCATTAATTAATCTTGAATTAACCATTTTCATGTTCAGATTTCAGTAGTGAATACCGTTCTGTCTATATATCAACTGAACAAAAAGCAATGCTATTGTCTCCGTTCAGAAGAATGCAAGCAAATTCCTTGATTTTTCTCTTCTGGTTGTCATCTTGTTTTCCAATGATTTTAATATTATTCCACTCTGCCATATATTGTCCATCTTAATAATATTGAAATCATTGGAATAGAAGATAACAACCAGAAGAGAAAAATCAAGGAATCTGCTTGCATTCTTCTGAACGAAGGCAATAGTATTGCTTCTTGTTCAGTTGATATAGACAGAACATGGTATTCACTACTGAAATCTGAACATGAAAATGGTGAATTCAAGATTAATTCATGAAAAAATCCTGTAACTCATTTGATTGCCAACGTCACCAATTGTCACACGAAAATTTTATTTTCCTTCTCCAAACTTTTTTCAATACAAATTGTCACTGACAAGCTAGTGAATTTTTCTTTCAGGCTCTCTGATAGAAAAATTCTTCAAACGCAGTGACAATTTGGGGCTAATCATCTGATTTGTCCTTATACTACACGTATATTGAAATAATATTCATATTTTCATTTTATAGAAACGCGGAGAGAAAATCCCAAATAAATGTCGAATGATGAAAAAAAGAGAAATTTTTTTAATATCAACACCCTGTAAAACGAAAACGAAGCGATTTCGGACCTCTTGAAGTTTGGCAGATTAAAAGTGAAACAACCCACAGACCAGCAAATGATTCTGTCTTCTTCTGTATATTATCCTTCATTCAGTATGCTGATTCTTTCAAGATTCAGAAAATACATCAATAATTCCTGAATGATTTATCGAAATCATCTTGTTGCATTCCAGGATGGACTGCGAAGGAAATCAGTTAACTCAAAAGTAAATTCGGATCATTCATGAAGAGGAGAACGATCAGATAATGGGATTTCTAGAGATCCTACAGTTGTGAAATCAATGTTACAGCATTTGATGCGAAGCCATAAATGAATTCTTTGTAATGTTTGTACTTATTCAGAAATAAACATATTAATTATGAGTTCTTATTTATTCATTATTCGAACTCAATGAAGTACTGAACTAGAAATAAATACATTTGCGGTGTTCTCAGAAATATCATGAACACAATTGTCTTGATAATTCATACTATTTAGTATATTCCTTTCAATCATCGATGTGACCACCAAATATCTGGCTTAGAGGTCGGAGTCCATAACGGCCTAGCTATGATTAATTTGCATATATGAATTGGAAGTCACTTCGTACGCTATATATGAATAAATAAAAGATAGGAAATGCTTACCCCTCTTTAGAAAACTTGATAATATATATCCCCCTATTGATAAATATGCAAATATGTTGTCATATATAGGATCAGAAACAGTGGAGGTCGGTCCGCCTGTTCAATGCAATGGAAGTCACAAAGTTATATTAGTACCTATATATATATATATATATATATATATATATATATATATATATATATATATATATATCCCTGTATATTGATCAAATTGTTATAACATGTATTCGATTCACATCCACTAAAGTGAATAGTCTTTCAATTCTCAGAGCAGTATCTCTCAAGGATTTCGAGATATTCCAAAAAATCTGAAAATAAAATGATTTTTCATCACCCTCTCACGGCTCAACGGTGCGTTTTCGTATGAAGGTAAATTGATCTCAATCGGCCTATTTTGAGCTTTAGTTCACCCTATACAATTTATGGTACAATGTTCTGGGACACCCTGTGTGTAGGCCTCGTCGGAGTAAATGAGATCGATAGGTAGAACCTCCGTGTATGTACCACAACCACACATTTTGAAGAAATCGATCCGGCACTCTCTCCTTCATATGGCTCGTCTCACAGGCACCCTTGTTGCTGATTCGTCATTCGTTTGAAAGCATTATTGTGCAATGATGAGGGCCAGTACAGGGATAATAGGGACTTATTCACTTCGAAGAGGCCTACATATAATTGAGATCGAATATCACTTAAATAAGTTCGTTTGATCTCAAAATTATATTCGGCCCGGTCTCGTAAATAAGATCAATAGGTAGATGTTCAAACAATTAAGCATGCAACCATAGAATACAACATAACGTTAATGCACTTGTAATGTAGTTTTTTTTCCGAAATCAGAACACATTTTCTGTTTCGAAACATATTCACAAACCAACACTTAAGTCTAGGTGGTAACCGGTGGTTTCTTTGGGTCAGTGAAAATATATCGAATAACATTATATCGAAAGACAAAATATCGAGAACAAAATATCGAAAAACCGAATATCTAATGGAAAAAATATTGAACGGACAAAATGTCGAACGGAAAAAATATTGAATGGAAAATATATCGAGAATCAAATTATCGATGGAAGAAAATATCGAAGAACAAGATATCGAGCATCTTCCACCTTTTTCAAATTAGTAGACTTTATAATGTAGGTACATACTTATGTAAAGATGAAATATCCTGAACGAAAAAACCTGTATGAAAAACGTTGAAAAATTTACGCTACCAATTCTGAACAAACTAACCTGTCTTTTTTTGCGAATTGTTCGAGGAAGATTAATTTATTATGGATTATGAATGAAATACTTCTCATAATATGCATTGATTCGATATAAAAAAAGTAGATACAACTCATAGAACAAAATCACATGTCCAGTATTAATTTTAGTGTCCATTTTGGAATGAAATTAAATAATCCTCATATTATGGGGATTCACTTTCATTCCGAGAATGAGGAGAAATAGGAATAAAAATATTACACGATTATCATTATGTGATTCTCAAATTATGTTATTTACAATACTTTAAACGTTATTAATGAAAAAAATTGGGTCGTCTTCATAGAAATATACATCAGAAGAGCGAACTTCTGCTTGCAATCTTCTGGCTAAATCTTTGTATTTCCTCTGTTTGGGTTCTTTTTGACCCGACATTTCATGAGATATTTTCATTTCTGTCATACTTTGTTCCCTTAGATACCTTCTAGAAATTTCCATATGGATGGGTTCTTCGCATGGAATTGGCTCATTAGGCTTCTGTGCCAGCCTTCAACTACATTATTCGTTTTTTGAAATTTATGCAGTGCTCTAGTGTAGCAGTTCCACAACGAATGGTTGAAGATGGGTTTTCGTGTAGGTCTCCTACCAATCCAGGTATCCTCAAAATAATCAATTATAAGTTGTGCTTTTTGTGGAATCAAGTTTCGTTCACATATGATGTCAAAAACCTTCACCACGAAGGTTTCTGGAACGAATGCGATTGCCGATAACAATCTGATGCAAAATTGAATTTCAGAATCTGTATCGTAGCGAGTTTTGAATCCAGATTTTCGAATTTGCCTATTAATACATTGCTTGGAATGATAAAAACAACCGTATTGTTTAATGTTCGGAAAAACCTTTTTGAAACCATTTATCATTGCTATTTCGAAATCGGTGGTGACGGACTTTAGAGATAATGAAGTCATTGAATCTTTTACATTCTCAAAAAATTTCTTGTAGGTGATTTCGGTTTTATTTGGCAGCAGGGCGTATACCAATGGTACTGTTATGTTTCCAATCTCACCATGAATAGTGAATAATTGGTAGAAGATTGACGGTACGGTTTTGAAAGTACCATCTATAAACCAGTTCTTACTTCTTGATAAATGGTCAATATTAGATGGTGTCGCAGATATTATCAGCCTTCTATCTTCTACACCAGAGTCGAATAATAACCAATTCTCACCTTTTTCTGTTTTTCTATATACTTCGGAAATGTTGAACTCTGTTCGACTAGTCGGAACTGTCAGGCCTCTATGTTCTTTCTGTCTGATATGTCGGATAGTTCTTTTCATACTACTTATAGATGGTAGCTGAGGAAGTGTAGGCTCACTGATGGTTCCGGCAAGATCCGAAATTAGCATTTGCGGAGAATCTTTACTTCTTCTTGCATCTTGCTTCAATTTATTTAATCCTGTAGCTAATTCGAATTTTGATGGAGAGAGAGAGAGAATATGCTTTATTGTCTGAAGATGTAAAATCTCATTGACAAAGTAAGTAAAAAAAATAACCCTGAAATAAATATCAAGACTAGAACAAGAGGAAATTGCAACTATAACAACACAACATTTCAAAATCTATTTGAACACTTAGCTAGTTCATAAGGGACACATTACAACATATTAAAATATTCCTAATAAAAATGGTTTTATGGTTAAAATGTATCATCAAAAAACTCTTGTAAACTATAATACGGTTTATCCGAAAAGAGTGCTTTTATTCTATGTTTGAATTTTTCATTGGATCCAACTTCCTTGGTGTCTTTTGGCAAATGATTGAACATCTTACAGCCTACATAATTTATTGAATCTTAAACTAGGGCCGATGATGGAATTGGTAATTTTGCTGGACACGTGATTGCAAAATTTACGTGAGGCATCCTACAAGTGGCAGAATCTACCTAATCAAGAATGAACAATCTCTTCAGAATGTGAAGTAGACGCTCGAAACGATATCCCATTTCATCATTATTATCATTAGCGCAGAGGGCAAGCTATCAGTATATTACCAGAATACTAGAGGACTCAGAACTAAAACACACGATTTTTATGCAGCAACTTTGAACTCCTCAATAGACATCATCTGTATAACCGAATCATGGTTAAACTTCAATATTTTCGATGCAGAACTTTTTAATCTGAGTGATTACCAGGTTCATAGAAAAGACAGAAATCTCACCACTACTGGCAAGCTGGATGGAGGTGGATTAATTATTGCCGTCAATAATAATAATACCTCTCCACTACTCATGAAAATTGGTCATGCCAAGGAGCATGCGAAGACCTGTGGGTTTCTGTGAGACTCAACAGCACTACAAATTTACTCATCTGCTGTGTTTATTCTCCACCTTATGCAAGTGTAGATAATGTATGTTCTCATTTAAATAAAGTAAATGAAGTTATTTCAAACCATCTGAATGATCTAGTTGTTGTGGTTGGTGATTATAACGTGCCCAATATCTCTTGGAATTATGAGCCTGCGGAGAAATGTTATATTGCAGCTGAAGTAAACTGCGCCTATGGAGAAAACCTTGTTGACACGTTTAATCTACTAGAGTTCAATCACTTCAATGGTATTCATAACGCGCATGGTAAGCTTCTAGATCTAGTATTCAGTAACAGTAAAGAGATAAATGTATTGGCTTGTGATGCACCTTTTGTAACAGAAGATGCACATCACAAGTCAATAGAGTTTGATGTAACAATTGCTAACAAATCCTCCTTAAAAAAAAATGATGCCTTTCAATAACGTCAAGTTCCGCTCCGCTGATTATGATATTATCAATCAGCAAATAAATAATGTCAACTGGCTCGAGAAATTGACACCTTTGTCTGTGAATGACTGTGTTACGGCTTTTTATGAGGAAATAAACCAAATAATTTCTACATATGTGAGGAAAAAATCAACCACGTATAGGTATCCTGTCTGGTACTCTACCAATACTATTTCTCTAATCAAAGAAAAACACAGAATTCGTGGAAGGTGGAAAATGTACGATAATATCTTGGACCGCACTTCTTTTTCAAATCTACGGAAAGAAGTTGAAATCTCTATAAAAATAGATTATCGGAAATATATTGAGAACACGGAAACTAATCTGAAAACTAATATTAGGTCTTTTTGGTCATACGTGGCTAACAAGTCACGGATTAAATCTACCCCGTCATTTGTCGAGTCTCACAATGGAATATTCACTGACGACAAAGATATATGTGAGGAATTCTCTCGCTACTTCTCTGAAGTGTTTGTTCCATCAGATACTCCTTCCGATATCGAGCCAATAGCTATCAGTACACACAAATTAGTAATAATCCGTAATATATCAGAAAAACAAATTATTGATGAAATTAATAATCTAGACCCTAACAAAGGTCCCGGACCAGATGGTTTACCTGCTTTATTCATGAAAAAATGTCGCGATTCCATTAGCATTCCTCCTAAAATTATTTATGATAAATCTATAATGCAAGGGATTTTTCCAGATAAATGGAAACAGCCGCAGATAATACCAATACACAAAAGTGGCAATAAAAATATTGTGTCAAATTTCAGACCTATATCCATGTTATCAATACCTGGCAAACTTTTGGAAGCTATAATAACAAAAGAAATGTTTTTTGAGTTCAAAAATATTATTAGCGAGGATCAACATGGCTTTTTCCAGGGTAGGTCTGTAGTTACAAATCTAATGCCTTTCATTCAAAATATTGCAGAAAATTTGGACAATAGAAAACAAGTAGATGTCGTGTATACCGACTTTTCTAAAGCATTCGACAAAGTTCACCATCCCACACTGCTGGTAAAGTTGGGGAATATCGGTGTGCACGTCAATCTGCTCAGATGGATAGAATCCTATATTGAAAATAGAAGCCAATGCGTTAAATTGAATAACTATTCATCAAACTACGTACAGGTGACCTCCGGTGTACCACAGGGATCACACTTGGGGCCACTTCTGTTTACTCTCTTTATAAACGGTATTGGCAACTGTTTTCAGTACTCAAATTTTTCCCAGTATGCCGATGACATGAAAATCTACAAAACAATCAGTAATATAAACGACTGCATCGACCTCCAATCTGATATTCACAGATTTCAAAACTTCTGCTCTGACCATAAATTACATCTAAACACCAGAAAGTGTCACAAAATATCATTTTCCAGGTTACGAACCAATACAGAATACGTATATACTATTAATAATGACACCCTCGAAAGTGTTGATTATATCCGTGATCTTGGAGTCATCATTGATTCCAAATTGAATTTTGGGCAGCACATTGAACTAATTGCAAAAAAGTCTCTGAGAAATCTGGGCTTTATATTACGAATAACCAGAGGCTTCAATACCCCATCATCTATTATCACTCTCTACAACTCACTGGTAAGAAGTCATCTTGAATTTGCGAGTTTGATATGGAACCCTTCGTATCAGAAGTACATTCAACGAATTGAGAGTATCAAAAAAAAATTGATTTTTCACTTAAATTATAGATTTAACAGGCACCTACACTTCCATGGTTACGAAGCTAGTCTTCGACATTATAAAATCCTGAAACTCAGCTCACGTAGGTCTTTAAGTTATTTAATTTTTCTCCACAAGCTGATTAACTCCAAGATAGATTGTATATGTTTAAAATCCAAAATCAGAGTCACGAGAAATAATAACCTATTTTATCACAGGATATATCACACAAATGCATGTGGAAATTTACCTATCCGTCAACTAGAAAAAAATTATGATTTATATTTTTCTCATATTGATATATTTTGTTTATCTCTCACTACAGCTAGACGATTAGCGATTGAAGTATTCACTTGAATGAAATTGAATTTATTGTTTATTTACTAAATTTTGCATTATATAACTATAAATTTATTATAGGATAGATTGGTGACTAGTTAAGAATATAATAGCGTGTAACTAAAATTTATTACTGAGCATTTCTGTAATTGGGATGTTAACTCATCCTGTTGAAGTGCCTTGAACATAAATAAATGAATAAATAAAAAAAAATGTTACCTGCTTGTCGAGTGGCATGGTGTGCAGAGGTAGTGTCAAATTTTCCTAGATGTTTTTTAATTAAACACACCGTTTCCATGATAAAGATCGCATAAACTGTTGAAATTTTGTGTTTAATAAATAGGGGTTTGCAGGGGTCACGAATTTTTGCTTTGCACATATATCTTACTGCGCGTTTTTGCAATATAAAAACTGAGTTTATGGGATGATCATTACACACCGCCTAGAATGGAACTCCATACCTTAAATGAGATTATACTAAGAAGTGGTAAACAACCTTAGAAGAAGAAAATCCTAATTCATTTGATGTTAGTCTCACCGCATAACATCCAGACGACAATTTTTTGTTCAAAATTTTAACATGTTCGTCAAATTCCAATCTGAAATCTATTTGAATGCCTAGAAATTTGGTATTATTGGTGTTTTCTATGACGTATCACCACCCATGACTAGCTCGTTTAATTCTCCTTCAAATGACATTATATTAGTTTTTGTCAGATTCATCACCAACTGAGTTGAATCACACCATTCTTCAACCTCAGACATGTCATCCTTGATATTATCAAGAAGTGTTTCGGCATTTTCATTATGCCAGAAAATGCTCGTTTCATCCGTGAACAGCGTTATTTTTCCTGAAATGTTAGCTCTGGCTAAGTCATTTATGTATAGTAACAAAAGCGTTGGTACGAGTATAGACCCCTGAGGCACACCACATTCTACAGTCGACTCATTGGAGTATGTTGTCGTTTTCACAATTTGGCTTCGACCTGACAGATATGACTCTATCCATTGCTGAGAGACACCCCTAAATCCATAATGGTAAAGCTTTCGCAACAGTATTCCGTGGTTCACACAGTCGAACGCCTTAGATACGTCACAGAATACTGCTGCAGTAACTTCTACGCGATTCATCTGTGTGTGAACGTCAAACAAAAAAGAGAAAATTGCATCATTTGTATCTTTTCCAGCTTGAAAACCAAAGTGAGCATTAGTGATGATCTTATTCTTTACTAAGAAAGCCGATAATCTAATCTTAACTAATCTCTCAATAATTTTCGCGGAATAGAAGAGATAGGTCTATAGTTTGATGGATTATTAAGGTCACCACCTTTGTGCAGAGGAATAACTACCGATATTTTCAGGGAATCGGGAAATGTACCTTCTTGGAAAGTTCTGTTTATTAGATTTACCATGATATTGACTGCATTTTCTGGGAGTTTTTGAAATACCCGTATAGATATATCATCAATGCCTGAGCCTGATTTATTTTTGAAAGAATTTATAACATTTCTCACTTCATAAATGTCAGTATCATAGAGTACAAGAGAATCATTTATGGAAGGACCTTGAAAATGAGCTAATGGGTCGACTGGTGAATTTATATTTTTCGTTATTTTTTTGACAATAGAGCAATAGTAGTTGTTTAGAATATTTGGTGATAATGATGTATCTACTTTCCTTATATTTTTGCCTCTGAGGTCGTTTATCACACGCCAGCTCTCTTTAGATTTATTGTGAGCATTTTCTATTTTTGTCCTATAGAAGTTTCCTTTTGCTTGTTTGATAACACTTCTATAGATTTTTCGATAACTCTGGAAGTAGGTGTGAAAAAAGTATGTATCTGTAAATTTCCTCATATAATGCAAGGCACGCATGTTTTTAGAAGATATTTTGATCCCCTGGGTAAGCCAATGTTTTTTTTGTTTGATTCTGATTTTTTTCACAGGAAAGGTGATATTAAATATATCTCTGATTTTGTGGTAGAAGTCTGGAAATGGATTATTCGAGTTCAACAAGTGTTGCCAATTTGTTCCCAATGCTGAATAAAAGCTATTATAGTTTTTTCTAGGAAAAATTCTGCCATATATAAATTTATCGGACTTCAAGTTGACATTCACATCAAGTTTAGAAGAGATTGCTTCATGGTCCGACAAACCTGCATGGTGTTCCTGTATGGTTGTGATCATTTTTCTCAGTTGCTATTCCATCTACACTGATAGCTCTTCCTTTACATCCATTGATTTTCCATTGCTGACATTTCCAATAACTGACCGTGTCTGATTGTTTCTCGCGGGTGTATAAATAACCATTGTGATATAGTTTATTATTTCCCTTCTGGCTAGGAACATATTGAAAAGACATTTTGACACCAGCTTTCAAATCAACATATCAAAGTCAGTTGTTTTATTATTTATAATATTTCCTTTTCGATAATTTGTTATTCGATAATATACTGTGTCGATATTTTTTCCCTTCGACATTATGTAATCCGATAATATTTCCGTTCGCTATTATGTCAGTCGATATTTTTTCCGTTCGACATTTTTTCCGTTCGATATTTTTTCCATTCGATATTCGGTTTTTCGATATTTTGTTTTCGATATTTTGTCTGTCGATATAATATTTCTCGATATATTCTCACTGACCCGGTTTCTTTCACAGGAACAAAAACTCCAATCATATTGTAACGAACAAAAAACTCTTAAAGGTATTATTATTGAAATAATACTGTAATGATATTTCCCTTGGAGGGGCTTTAGAAACATCAGCAGGAAGGCAGGAGTACAACGATCATCCTGTATCACGCATCCCAGATTGCTCTCCAACCTCTCAATGATTCCTACATACACCAGCATATTTCCGAACACTCAATATATGCCGCAGTGACAAAGAACGTCACAGAAGATTCTGGAATGTTCTGGAAACAATCGATGGAACAATTAGAGAGAGAGGTTTTGTTCTAAGAAGCTTCTAGAACAAAAAGAAGAAGACGGAAGATCATTCGAGAAGGTTCTCGAGCCAAAGCCTGCCCAGTAATTTCATATATAAACGGCCGAATAACTGCCGTCAGTCAGTCGAGCAGCGAGTGTCACAGAGACAGCTATATACCGCGTGATATAAATCGTTTTACATAAATAGTAGTTATTAGTTCGTTATAAATTAGTGTTTCTATAGTTCAAATAAATCAGTTCGAAAATAAATAGTGTCGTGTTCGCTTCTGCACCCGAATAACGTAACAATTGGTGTCAGAAGAGGGATATTCCAGTGTGAAGTGAACAGACCGTTGTGATGAAGAAACTACACGAGTTGAGAGTGGTGGACTTGAAACGCGAGTTGGAGGAGAGAGAGATCTCGACACAACAGGGATCAAGGCTACATTTCAGCATCGTCTCATAGAGTATATATGGTGAGCGTAGGTCAGGACCCAGAGACGTTCACCTTCGAGGAACCAGCTTCAGCGGAATCGATGTTGGCTGGGATCTCGGAACAGATAGCAGCTCAGCGACAGGACCTTGCGGCCCAGATGGTGGCTCAGCAGGAGAAGATTACGGAACAGATCACGGAACAGATAGCGGCTCAGCGACAGGACATAGCGGCTCAGCGACAGGACATTGCGGCCCAGATGGTGGCTCAGCAGGAGAAGATTACGGAACAGATTACGGAACAGATAGCGGCTCAGCGACAGGAGATCGCGGTTCAGCGACAGGACATTGCGGACCAGATGGTAGCTCAGCAAGAGAAGATCGCGGATCAAATGCGTGCTCAGCAGGAGATAATCTCAGCTCAGCAAGATCAGATAGCCTTCCAAATCTCAGCCCAACGAGACGAGGTATTAGCTCAGATAACCACTCAGCGAGAAGAGGTGCTGGCACGTATTTCTGCTCAGCAAGATCAGATCGCCTCCCAGATATCAGCCCAACGAGAAGAAGTATTGACTCAGATATCAACACATCGGGAAGAAGTTATGACTCAGATCGCTACTCAGCAAGAACAGATCGTTGCTCAGCAAGATCAGATCGCTCAGGTTTCAACCCAATTCACCACCCAGATAGAAGAAATGAAGAAGGAGTTGCAGCTCGAAAGAGAAAGAATAGCTGTGCTGAAGAAGTCTGAAAATGGTCAAGGACTCATGATTGAGACCACAGTAGGGCCAGATGCAGTGAGTACTACCAATCGAGTAAAACCACCTACATTCGATGGAAAAACATCGTGGCCGAACTATCTGAAGCAGTTCGAAGCAGCTTCCAAAGCCAATGGGTGGACATCCAAGGACAAGGTTGTGGCTCTGACAGTAGCTCTACGGGGTGATGCTTTGAACATCTTGCAAGCCATTCCGGAAGGTGAAGTCGATAGCTACGATCATCTCGTCAAACGTCTCGACATGCGATATGGCCATGAACATCTGCAGCAAGTGTTTCAATCACAAATGAAGAGCCGCCGACAGAGAGCCAACGAGAGTCTTCAAGAATTCGAAGTTGATGTAGCCCGATTGGTCCACTGTGCCTACCCGTCAGCCCCAGAGTCCCTTATGGAATGTCTAGCTGTTCAAACGTTCGTGGATGGATTGCGGGATATCGAAATGCAGAAAGCAGTTCGCCTGACTCGACCAAAAGACCTCAACAGTGCTCTGACAGCTGCGCTTGAGATCGAGGCCGCAGTAGAAGCTTCCCGAGGATCAGCGAGAGTCCGAACAATGAACGACAGCGGAAACATAGCGGAAAATACCAGGCAAGATCCTAATGAAGCCTTGATAAACGCCATCAAGGGCCTCTTGAATGAGAAAAAGAGACCAGTTCAAACGACTGCAGGGAAACTGAAGCGGGCCGATCACAACAAACCAGCTTCGACCCGTCATTCTCAAGATCCTCTCATCTTTGTGGCATCCCTACGGCGTGATAACAGCAGCGTCTACGTAGATGGACAGATCGACGGAAAGAAATGCGCATTGTTGGTGGATACTGGTGCATCGAAGACGATCCTGCGACGTGGACTTCTGCCGTCTTCCAGAAAACAACTCGTGAAATCAAGATGGCGTCTGAGAACTGCTACGGGTGAAGCTGCCACCGTTTATGGGAAAATCGATGTGGATATATCGATCGGGACCGTCAAATTTCCACATCGAGCTATCATGGCAGATATTGAAGAAGATGTTATTCTGGGAATGGACATCATGTGTGCGCAAGGAATTCAACTTGACTTTAGAAGCCGAACACTTAAGGTGGGTGCCGAAGAGATCTTCTTACATCCACGGGTGGAGGTAGCGGCAGGGGTAACGTTAGAAGAGGACGTCCTGTTACCGAAAAGGAGTGAGACCATTGTCGCAGCACGGATTGAAGGTACATTGGAGCGAGGCAGTCCCATCATCATGAAACCCTGGAACCATGACGAGGAAGTCGGACGTGGAATTTTAGTCGGCAAGGCTTTACTGTCGGCAGACGACCATGTACCTGTTCGATTTATCAACATAAATAACTACCCTGTGACGATTGGCAGAGGAACCAAGATTGGAACCTGTGTCCCGGCAGCCTCCATAATCCACCAGGTGGCAGCCACCACTAATGGGGCCGACAAGTATGAAGAACTCGTCTCTGCTGCAAGCGACTCACTCAACAACCGACAGAAGAAGAAGTTATCCGACTTACTACAGAGGTATAGATCCATTTTTATACCTGCCAATGGAAAAACAGGTAGAACCAACATCGTCAGTCACAAAATCGATACGGGAGATACCAGACCGATTCGTCAACCAGCCCGAAGATTACCACAGGCCAAGAGAGAAATTGCAGAAAAGATCATCCAGGAAATGGAACAAGACGGGGTAATCGAGTCATCCAATAGTCCTTGGGCTTCACCAGTGGTACTAGTGAAGAAGAAAGACGGAAACACTCGTTTCTGCGTGGACTATCGCCGATTGAACAACGTGACGAAGAAGGACAGTTATCCGTTGCCTCGAATTGACGACACACTCGACACGTTGGCGGAATCGAATCTTTTCTCCACTCTGGACCTGAAAAATGGATATTGGCAGGTAGAAATGGATCCGGCAGATAAGGAAAAGACAGCTTTCACCATCGGCACTGGATTATGGCAATTCAAGGCAATGCCTTTCGGACTCTGCAATGCTCCGGCCACCTTCGAACGAATCATGGAGAATGTGTTGAGGGGACTCTCCTGGAAGACATGCCTGGTTTATCTGGATGACATCATCGTGATCAGTAAAACTTCTGAAGAACATCTGGCTAACCTAGAGGAAGTTTTCAAGAGACTTCAGGCTGCAAACCTCACACTCAATCTGAAGAAATGCCATCTGCTGCAGAAACGGGTTAACTACTTGGGACACGTCGTAGGAAGGCAGGGTGTGGAAGTCGACCCTGAGAAGGTACGAGCAGTAAAGCAATGGCCAGTACCAAGAGATAAGCATCAACTCTGCACTTATTATCGACGTTACGTTCGAATGTTTTCGGATATCGCAAAGCCCCTGACTCGTCTCACCGAGGAAGCACGTCCCTTCCACTGGGATCCAGAATGCCAGGCCGCCTTTGATGCTCTGAAGGAACGCTTGACCACGACACCGATTCTTGGGTATCCACTTCCACAAGGACAATTCATTCTTGACACAGATGCCAGTAATATCGGCATTGGTGGAGTCCTTTCGCAGTATCAAGATGGGCGAGAGCGAGTCGTCGGTTACTTCAGCAAGGTGCTATCAAAAGCAGAACGTAACTACTGGGTTACCAGGAGGGAACTATTGGCTATGGTAAAGTCAGTGGAGCACTTCTATAAGTACCTCTATGGACGAAAATTCCTACTCAGGACAGACCACGCTGCATTGAAGTGGCTCCTGAATTTCAAGAACACCGAAGGCCAAGTAGCTCGTTGGATCGAGAGGCTCCAGGAATATGACTTCGAGATAGCACACCGAGTGGGGACGAGCCATAAGAATGCAGATGCATTGTCCAGAAGGCCATGTCCACCTGAGTGTTCACATTGTAGTCGTTTGGAGGATAAGGAAGCAGCCCTCTACAGAACCACCGTTGTCAATGAAGATTGGTTACCTGCAGCAATCAAGCAAGAGCAAGAAAAGGACCCAGAACTTCGGAAGCTTCGAGAATGGAAGAAAATGAATCGCCGTCCTTCTTGGCAAGAAGTAGCACCATCTTCACAGACTTTGAAGGCGTACTGGAGTCAGTGGGACTCCTTGGTATTAGAAGATGACCTGCTCAAGAGAAATATCGAGAGCGATGATGGGTCAGATAATCGGATGCAGTTGATCATTCCTAGGAGCCGAGTGTCGGAAGTACTTGGATATGTACATGATGGAATTTCAGGGGGACATCTAGGAGTGAGGAAGACACTGCAGCGGGTACGAGAGCGGTTCTACTGGGTGAACTGCAGTGACGACGTCAGGGAGTGGTGCCGTAAATGCACCGTGTGCTTTGCCAGCAATGTGCCTCATCGTAAACCAAGGGCACCCATGAGACAGTACAATGTTGGAAGCCCTTCCGAGAGGATTGCCATGGATATTGCGGGACCGTTCCCAGTGACTGATAATGGATATAAATACATCCTTGTGTGCATGGACTACTCCACCAAGTGGGTGGAAGCGTATGCGATCCCTAACCAGGAAGCCGTAACTATCGCTGATGTCCTAATGAATCAACTCATCAGTCGTTTTGGGGTGCAATTGGAACTTCACTCTGATCAGGGCCGAAACTTCGAGAGTGAAGTGTTCAAGAAGATGAGCGAGAAGTTAGAAATCAAGAAAACAAGAACAACACCGTTGCATCCACAGTCAGATGGCATGGTGGAGCGAATGAATCGAACAATAGGGAGGTATCTCTGCAAAGTCGTAGATCAACACCAACAAGACTGGGATCAACATATTCCTTTCTTCTTGATGGCCTACAGATCTGCAGTACAGGAATCTACAGGACAGACTCCGGCGAAGGTTCTATTTGGACGGGAGATGAGGCTTCCATGTGACTTGGTCTTCGGATGTAGACCAGGTGAGGACATAGTGGGGGAAGATTACGTCACGGATTTGATGAAAAAGATGAACGATATTCACGAATTGGTTCGTTCTAATCTGAAAATCGCCAGCGATCGCATGAAAGACCGATACGACATCAGAGCTGGGGGTGCAGGATACGCAGAAGGAGACCTGGTGTGGTTGTACAATCCACAAAGGAAACGAGGTATTTGTCCAAAACTACAGAGATCTTGGGAAGGACCTTATACCGTCAAGAAGAAGATCAACGATGTCATATACCGCATCAGTAAAGAACCCAGTGGCAAACCAAGAGTCGTTCATTTCAACAGACTAGCACCATTCGAGGGAACACAAGATCAACAAGTTCAACAAATTTGTCCGGAAGAAAAGGAGCTTACATTCGACGAATTCATTGGGACATACAGTGGTTCATCAAAAGCAAGGTTTGGCGTCACCAAGGAAGAACACCGCGACCTTTTTGCCATTCCTGTAGAATACGCACTAGCTCACTGCGTCGCCGAGGATCTTCAGATGTCTCAAGGAATAGCGAACAAGTTCATGAGGAAGTTTGGGAAGTTAGAGGAGCTTCATCAACAAGGTCCCTCCGTCGGTCGAGCACTAGAAATAGAAGATATCAGCGCTGAAGGAAAAAGGTCTCTGTTTTATCTTATAACGAAAGGAAGATCTTCTGAGAAACCCACTTACAAGGACCTCTGGGAGACGCTAGTCGACATGCGAAGCACCATACTCGAGAAGGACATACAGAAGATTGCTGTTCCAAAGCTGGGGTGTGGACTGGATGGCTTGAATTGGAGAATTGTAAGGAACATGCTAGAGGTTTTATTTAGATTCACCGGAGTTGAAATTCTGGTATGCTGCTGGAACTCCAAAGGAACTCCAAGAGAGAAGACAGTGCCATGCTATTTCTACCATACTGCACGTTGTAAAAATGAAACCAGTTGTCCCTATCTTCATAACGATCAGAGTGCATTCCAGGAAGAATGCGTTTTAAGGAGGGGGCAGTGTAATGATATTTCCCTTGGAGGGGCTTCAGAAACATCAGCAGGAAGGCAGGAGTACAACGATCATCCTGTATCACGCATCCCAGATTGCTCTCCAACCTCTCAATGATTCCTACATACACCAGCATATTTCCGAACACTCAATATATGCCGCAGTGACAAAGAACGTCACAGAAGATTCTGGAATGTTCTGGAAACAATCGATGGAACAATTAGAGAGAGAGGTTTTGTTCTAAGAAGCTTCTACACCTTTTCCAGATGTATTTCAGAAAGCGTCAATAGTAATTCAGATTTCTCAAATGAAATTCAGAAAACGTCAGTTGTAATTCAGATCAGTCAATTGAAATTCAGAAAATATCAATTGTAATTCAGATTAGTCAACTGAAATTCAGAAAATATCAGTTGTAATTCAGATTTTTCAATTGAAATTTAGAATGCGTCAATTGAAATTCAGATATCGTCATTTGTAATTCAGAATGCGTCAATTGTAATTCAGACTACGTAATTTGTAATTCAGACTACGTAATTTGTAATTCAGATAAGTTACTTCAAATTCAGAAAAAATCAATTGAAATTCAGATTAGTCAAGTGAAATTCAGATATCGTCAATTGTAATTCAGATTAGTCAATTGGAATTCAGACAGCAGTTGTTGTTCACCTCGAAATCTAATCAGTAATTTTATTATGTGGGATACAACAACACAAGTTTGTTTTTATTGAACTCATTCATAATACAATAACTACATATAAGCGAGTAATGTATGAAAACGAACGATATTGGGATTGAATTGAGACATAGCATAGCATAAAAATAAAAATATCCATCATTCAGCGACCTACGGGCATATTTTCTAAAGCCAAAGCAGCAGCATGGTGAATCGTGGTATGCTGTGCTGCTCGAGCACAGTCTCCTCCAACAATTGTCTGCTTTGCCTGGTCAATAATTCTTTCGAGGAACAAAAGTCTTTGTTCAACGACACCAGGGCCGGCAACTTGGGGAGTACGAAGATTCACTTTAACGTATGTCTTAATTTTAGACCAGATGGTTTCAATAGGATTCAGCATTGGAGAATATGGAGCCAATCTCAAAAGATGTGCAGTCGTTTCATTCACAACGTTCTCCAGTCGGGAATGACAAGGAGCATTGTCACACACTATGACCAAGTCCGCAAGTTGGTTTCCTAGTTCTTGCCATTGTTGTAGTAGAGATGCTACCCAAGCATTTGCAGTTTCGGTCTTAAAAGATCCTCTCCTTCTTTCCATAGTTACTACTCCAGCTGCCGAAATTGCCCCAATGAGATGTACATTGGGTCCTCTTGCAGCCGGTATCTGTTGTACAGCTCTGGCTCCAGTCCGAGAACGTCCCCTTGTTCGACGGCAAAATAAATTAAAATTTGTTTCGTCAATCCAAATAATTTGTTTGCCGTCACGGATGAATTGGTTGAGAGCTTGAACGTACTCCTCACGTTTTCTTATATTTTCAGGACTGTTCATTGTGATTGGCTCATTGTGAGTTTGTTTCACTGAGAACAATCTACCTTCCAGATAATTTCCGATGGTAGGCAACGCCACAACTACTTGGAAATGTTCTCTAATTTTTTCTTTTACTTTTTTCAATGTTAAGCCGCAGTCTTCTTCAATCCAAGAAATCACTATATCTATTTGATCTTCAGTTAGTATCTTAGGTTTTATGCCTCCTCTGGGGAACATTTCGCTACGTCCTGAACGAACCCAATGGAAAGCGGTTTTATATTTGACTCCTAATGATGCTGATAGTGCTACCCAGTCATCCCCCTTTTCTGCGCATTCCACAATCCTTTCACGATCTTGATGATTATGTTTCTTATACCTGATGAAAGAACCTGTGAATAATTCGTTTCAATGAAATATATGGATCAATACCTATTTCTTTCAACGTCCAAACGTCCAGTTAAAATTGCTCTGCATAGTGGGCAACTAACATCTGGCACATTCTGTAGTGGTGAAGCACACCTCGTATGCACAAAATGATTACATGGCTGCAATCTTGTAACTGCATTTCGAGTCATTGGAATACGACAAATCATACAATTGTCGTTGAAGTTCATTCTATGAGATGATGTATAATTATTTGAAGTTAGAATATTCGTTTCCAGGACAATAGGATATACACAGTGGGTAGGTACTTTTGATAATGTTGGATTGTAGATAGGTATGCATGCAGACGTAACACTGTTCCATATTTCTGAATTACAAATGAAGTTTTCTGAATTACAATTGATATTTTCTGAATTTCAATTGACTATTCTGAATTACAATTGATATTTTCTAAAATTCAATTGACTCATCTGAATTACAAATGATGCTTTCTGAATTTCAATCAACTATTCTGAATTACAAATGACCTAGTCTGAATTACAATTGACTCATTCTGAATTACAAATGATACATTCTGAATTATAAATGACGCTTTCTGAATTTCATTTGACGCTTTCTGAATTCTAACTGACGCTTTCTGAATTTCAGTTGATTAATCTGAATTACAAATGACGCATTCTGAATATCACTTGACAATTCTGAATTACATTTGATATCTTCTGAATTTCAATTAACTAATCTGAATTACAAATGATATTGTCTGAAATACATTTGACGCTTTCTGAATTACTATTGGAAAAGGTGTAGAACAAAAAGAAGGAGACGGAAGATCATTCGAGAAGGTTCTCGAGCCAAAGCCTGCCCAGTAATTTCATATATAAACGGCCGAATAACTGCCGTCAGTCAGTCGAGCAGCGAGTGTCACAGAGACAGCTATATACCGCGTGATATGAATCGTTTCACATAAATAGTAGTTATTAGTTCGTTATAAATTAGTGTTTATATAGTTCAAATAAATCAGTTCGAAAATAAATAGTGCCGTGTTCGCTTCTGCACCCGAATAACGTAACAATACATTAATATAATATATTCCATGTCAGACTATATATCTGTCTAAACTAAGTACTCAGATATAAATAAGTAAATGATAGCATCAATTGAGCTAGGAATCTAGGACCGTTGCACAAAAATTGTTTTCTTTGACAATGGGTCTTTGGTAAAAGTTCGCGAAAATCTGTGATTTTTCTGTCCGCCCTGCAGATTGTCTAATTGTGTCAAAGCTGACACCTTCACGTGCAGCAGCAGAGGTTGCTGCGTCTCTTGTGCTATGGGCGGTGAACAGGAATGTATCCAATTCATTGTTCCCCAGAATAGTTTTCATCCATCTACTAATGGATTGGAAATTAGCATTGTGCTGCTGTTTTTCGTAGGTCAACAATAGATTTAACAAGTCGTTTCTCAAAGTTTTGGTTTTGCTCCGAATGCAGTGGCCACACGAATTTTGAAAACAGTAATATAAGGGTTGGCTGATAAATGTTGCGACCTGATGTTTCAATCCGTCTTGGTATTTTTGATCGATATTTTGAATTTCAATGAGGGATAACATTTGAACACGTTGCCCTCTGGATAATGCAAATGGGCCTGCAACTTCAGTAGTCAAGGTTTCTGAACTTATTTTGTCGTTTGGCAAGTTCTTGACATGAATTATAACTATGACTGTGTCTCAGGTGATGTTATATTTCGGCAAACTTGATCTTAGGTTATAAACTTTCTTGAAGCATCTTTTCAGCCTATAGTCATCAGGAACGTTTGGCCGGATCGTGCTAAGGCAGATCTGAAACTGTTCAGGGAGACGTGAGAAGCCCCCTTATCAAACTGTATACTCAAAAACATCATCACTGGGTGAGCTGAAATGTTGAAAACATCTCAACTTTTTCCTTTACAGAGTTAACACCAGAGTTTTAGTCCTACATTGTATTGTTTCGTTGTTGATTCGATTAAAGAAGCTGAGCAAATGCTCAGTGAGGTATCTGGAAAGTTTCCATGTTGCATCGCTCGTATGATGAGGCTCCTTTCACTAGGCAAATGGTTTTCCAGAGTGAATGTGATGTTCTGTCGAAAGGGAAAAGTAGATTTTCATTCAGTGGTAGGATGATAGAGTCTTTCATTAGTAATGAACGGAATATGGGGTACCATGACTGAGAGGTACAGTTGGGAACAATAGATACTTTCTGTGCTTCATCGTCCATAATTTCTTGTAGAGTGCGTAGAATTGACGAGAATGTTGGGAACGCATGAAAGTAGAACGTATTTTTTGCATTTTTTGTAACTTCTACTCGCGAAAATATCGATATCAAGCGATCCGAATGTGAGTACTCTTTTCCGAAAAGCGAGGTCGTTCAACTCCCATTCAGTTTCTACATCAAGTATTCAAGATTCGCAGTCAGCTTCGATGTTTTCTGTTGACTTGATGTACGAGGCAGATGTCACAATGTTCCGTCTTTCACACCACTTCCATATTTGTTTTGTGGGATCATTAAGCATTGGGAATTGAGACTTTCCATTTCATTGATGTGAGATATGGCAGTGGTGTTTTCGATTCATCATAAGATGTTCGCATTCTCCAGTTTACTAGCTCAACATCTCAGTCCGAAAATCGCAGTCAATAGCTCTAAGTAGTTAATGTGATGTTCTTGTTCAGAATCAGTCCAGAAACCGTGAGAATTTGAACCATTGCAGTGAATGCTTCATCCGGTCGTTGATGCATCCAAAAAAATCTCTAGTTTTGCATTAAAGGGTTTCAGCAAGTTTTCAGCATCAGGGATGTGTGTTAACCAACATCGAAAATCTGCAAATAATTTTTGCAGAATAGGCATGTAAGCATTGTGATTTCCTTCTGAATCCTTGAGAGCTAAGAATTTTTCCAGTTCGAACCTCTTCGTATATAGTCATCCATATATTACTGCGGGGGCAGCTGGCTGTTGAATAACCGATGAATTTCGCGAAGTCCCCGATTTCATTGAATAGGAACATTCTCAGATATATTTATGACAACAAAAAAATTGATATATATATATATATATATAAAGAACTACATTGAGAATTCGCATTCTCCATGTGATGAAAATATCAATTCTTTCTCGTTTATTCAACAGAAAACATTTACTTTCCTGGCTATATGCCACGACGAATATTGAAGCACATCTACTGAACACACACGATAAGAATTTGAAAACAAAATCTCCTTAAGTAGAGAATTTGCATCCTCCTTCCTTTAAAGATATGCATATAATATAATTCTGAATATTCGACATAAAACAACTACTTTCCTGGATATTTACCACGTCAAACATTGAATCATATCTGTTGAATATACAAAAAAAGAGAGCATGAAAAATCAAAATCCCTTATTTTACATTTTTTCCTAGACATAAACGGTTTCAGTGAATCAAGAATTTTTTTCCGTTTTTGTTCCGGTGATAACACAGTCATGTTACAAGAATCATATCAAAATCCTAAATATCTGCATCTTCGGGATGGTATCAGACAGCTTCTGATATGATTAATAGCAAATCCCAAAGCTACCAGCAATGCAACTGTTCGGCAAATATTACGTTAATATTCTTGAAGGGTTTTCCCTATTAGGAGCAGATTATTCAGGTAGATTACCGACATCAAACCATCTTTACTTAAAGTTCCCATTAGAGGTTTCATGACTTTCGTGAATAACCATGGAGCGCAGTTCAGCCCGAAAGGTAGAGAATTGAGTTGGCAAATTTGCCCATCAAATTCAAATCTCAAGTATTTTCTATCTTCTTCTGTCTGAAATAGGGATTAGGGTAAAAGGGTCTTTCAGATCAATGCACGCTATGTAACAGTTTTCAGTGATGATTCTCATAACAAATTTGTGGTCTTCTATTTCGAAGTGATCCCATGCTGGTTCTCTAGGTAAGCATTTGTGTTTAGGGATTTTGATAAATGGGATTTTGAAACCTTTATTGGCGACAGGATATTTCTGTCTGTCGTTATTTCATTTCAATTTCTAAAAAATAATTTTAAACGACCCATCATCCTATCATTACTAACCTCTACGCCTCGGCGTGCCGTTTGTTGATTTGATCGAGACGGGTCCTTGAAGCTTGAATGAGGTTCCACTCTTTTTTTTTTGCTGGAGTAGCTGGTTCGATTATCTTGATGTTTTTAACCGAACGGTCTAGATTGTTTGATGCCCCTACCCTTCTTTCCCAGATCGACTCCAAAAAGCCACTCGTCTACAGGCGATGATAGTAAAGTAGGCTTCATGTTCTTATCCAAGTTGTAGGATACCAATTCCTCCTTTGACAGCATTTCCGTGTTGGGGGCGTCCGTTAGTACCCGTCCCGCATCACATAGTGGACGGAGATATCCCCTGTTTCCTTCGCCCCTCTTCTTTCAACATGCTCGATATAACAGTACCGATAGCGGTTATCGATGCCCCTATTTGATCCTGCGACCTAAGCGGTTGTCCCTTCGCACTTCTGAATCGGATGACGCCTTCAGTACTGAATCCTCCAGCTTGGGTACTTCAAGCAAGGGAATGTTTTTCGGTGTTGGGTATTTTTTCATTAGATTCGTTCACTCCTCCAAATTGATGTTATCCTCAATGACACTGGTCCAAGTTTGAGAAATTTTTAAGTACAAGGGGGATGTAAGGGGCCTCTCATTTTTGGAAACTTCGTCCTCGAAGAGTGATTCGATAATATCCCCATCAATAGTGGCGATCTCGTCTGCGTCCCGATTTATGTTGGTTTCTTTCTCGTCACCTAGGAATTAAACCGTTTTTAGAATTATTTCATATCGAACTAATAGGTGGCGATATTCGTTAGTTGAGTAGGTATTCAATATCCCCTGCCTCTTTCGGTGTTCACAAACCAAGTAGAAGCGCAATGGTTCAAGATCCGTTCCATAAGTCCAATAATGTCTCGACGCTGTGTTCACGAACAGCTAGACATGATCATATGTTCTTGCTGTACTCACAAACAACTGAACATAATCATAGGTAATTGCTGTATTCACAAACAGCCAGATGTGATCATAGGTAATTACTGTAGTCACAAACCTGCCTGATGAGTGCTATCAAGTACAATATGTGCTTCGCCGAACTGCGAATGAGGCGATCTCCCATGACTTACCGGTCGGTGAGCCTTCTTCGGATGAGCTTGAGATAGTGCGTATACGACAACGACGACGCACCGGGCTTCTAACTAGCGTCTAGCGCAAGGAGGTATTAGTGTAAACAACGTAGTGGGAGAACCGCGCCAAGCGAGACGCGGACGCGGACAAACATCACCTATGCCTTCACCTATCGACATGCCCGACGAACGTTAACACATATACATTACATTATAACAATAATGTAAAAATAATATTAGAAATATGAATACAGGGTGAATTGGGTATATAGGTGCTTATTGTAACACGTTCATTCGTTAGGTAGGTATGTTCGGATAGTTTTTACAAGATCTAGCAGACTATCTCTGTAGATAGGTAGGTAGGTATCAAAATCAAATGAATTAAATCGCAAAATTTGAAGAATCATTTGATTAAGTTTTTTTCCGCTATATCAGAAAATACAGGGTGCTCGGAACAGACGATCGACAGGGTACAAGTTGATTTTTTGAAAAGGAACACCCTGTATTTCATTGCATTCTTAGATTATCCCTGAATAGCTGATTTCATCAATATATCACACTTGGGGTCTAGCGGGAATGATTACAGAGATATAGGGTGTTAAAAAATCGAGATTTTTCAAATTTAAGTAGGATGTTTTTCTGTTGAAACTATTACTTATCGGTCAAAACGGCTTCCATGTTCCTATGTTAACTTATGATTTACTATCTGCTGACATTTAATAATTGGAACAAATACAGGGCGATCAGAATTCTGAATCTTGAACCACCCTGTATTGTTCCAATTTGATGTCAGTAGATAGTAAATGAAAAGTTGGGATAGGGACATGTGAGTCGTTTTGACCAATAATGAATAGTTTACACACAAAAACATCCTAAAATTAAAAAATCTCGATTTTGAACAACCTATATCTCCGTAATTATGAACGTTAGACCCCAAGTGTGATATATTGATGAAATCAGCTCTTCAGAGAGAATCTAAAAATGCAATGGAATACAGTGTGTTCCATTTGAAAAAATCAACTAGTACCCTGTAGATCGTTTGTTCCGAGCACCCTGTATGTTCTGATATGTCAGAAAAAAATCTGTAAAAATCATTTCAGATGATTTTTGAAATTTCGAAATCGGTTCGAAAATAATTGAGCTAAAGGGGGGGACATTTATGGTGAATCACCTGGTACATCATATATGGTTTAGTTTTGATTATGGAATTGAATATTTGAATACGGAGTTCTTAACTAACATGTAATCTACAGGGCAGGGTGAGTCAATATAGTGCGTTCTCCTTCGATATTAGCCAAACCGTCAGATATATACATATTTGAAAAAATTCGAATACAGAATAGTAATAGTGTTTCATGATAACTTTCATATCGAAATATTTTTATATCTATACCGGGTAACAAGGACTCATGGTATACCACCTTTTTCTCCTTTTGTTTTCTAGCTATGTTTCTGAAATTTGGAACATCGAATATGCTCACTAGAGGGCTTTATCTCACATTTTAGGAAATTTTTTTCATCTTTCAATTCTCCTGGAAATGAGAACAACTTTCGATTTTCAAATGGAACACCCTGTATTTCATTCCATAATCGGTTAGAGATTGTTATAACGAATTCAACAATATCGGGTTTGATTGGGTTATTTCAAACAATTACGGAGTTATTTACGTTTGAAGTTTCCATAAGAGCAATGGGTGTGACGGCGCAATATGGAAACTTCTATCTTTGTCACACTCATTGAGCTTATGGGAATTTCGAACGCGAATATTCTCGTAATCGTTCAAAATAACCCAATCTTACCCGGTATTGTTGAATTCGTTATAATAATCGCTAACCGAATATGAAATGAAATACAGGGTGTTCCATTTGAAAATCGAAAGTTGATCTCATTTCCAGGGGAATTGAAAGATGAAAAAAATTTCCTAAAATGTGAGATAAAGCCCTCTAGTGAGCATATTCGATGTTCCAAATTTCAGAAATATAGACAGAAAACCAAAGGAGAAAAGGTTGGTATACCATGTATCTGTGTCACGCGGTATAGAATGTTCGAATTCCAAGATATTGGCTGATGATGTTTTTTTTTATGGGACACCCTGTATATTATTGCATTTTAGGTTCTCCCTGGTGAGCCGATTTCATCAATGCATCACTCTTGGAGACTAGCGGCATAGATTAAAAGGGAATAATTACACTGTTTATAGTGTGAAATCTACTTTGTACTATTATATTCCCAACTCTCAACCTTTGTGACCATGTAATATTCGGTTATTGCATTCCACTCTAAAGTGATAGTAACACTAGCTTGGGTCTTGAGTAGGATGTTCACATTCGAAATTGTTTCTTTCAACTATTTGTGTTTATTCAATATATTTAGAGGGATAAATAGAGTGAGTACACTAATTGAAAAGATTACCCAATAATATACTAAACTATAGAGTTGAATCATTTACTCAAAAGCTTAGTGATCCTCCTGGGAACAGGTGTTGATATTCACTCTATTTTTTTTTACTGTGTATCTGTCTACAAATATAAGATCATAGAAAGAATCCAGGAGTGATCTACGTATGCGTTTCAATGTGTATGAGTGCGCATGTGTGGACAAGGATAGATCTGAGATAAAAGGGTGATCTGCGCATGCGTCTGAGGAGGGTGAATGCTCAAACTTCAAAATCTTTCGATCTATCGCATTCTATCACTGACTGCGCTCGAGTGTAGACGTATTTTCATAGTCAATTCGAGTTGTTATTATTTTTCTAGTAGTGGAAGAATGTCGCTGTTTGCTGACTTGGTTAAGCATATAGCCACTCTTCTGGGCTTTCAAACATCTACATATGATGAGAACACCGCAAAAGAAGGGCTTTGGGAATGTCAGAAGGGGATAAGACGTTTGAATAAAGCTTTGAGGAAATCTGAGACCTTTGGGGAGAAGCAACATCTGGAAGCTTGCTTGAGGAATCTGAAATCGTTACGCAATCAGTTTAGGGCACTTCAGAAGAAGGGGGCTGGGCTTGCATCGAGGAGGGAGACGGCTTATCATCGTGTTCATTGGAATGATTCAGAATCTGCGTTCCAGTCCCGAATTCGAACTGGAGTAATCACAAACTTGAAGCACAAGGATCCTGCGGCCTTCTTGACTGATTGTAAAGCGTTGTTCAGCCGGCGTATTCAGAACGCTCTCAAGAAAGATGCGGCGATCAAGGTCAATTCGGTTTTCTGTGGGGAGTTTGAGTTGGTGAAGGGAGATAGTGTACTTAGGGAGTACAAGTACTTTACTACCTCAAACTCGCCCATCTACAAAGATACTGATTTGAATGTATGGTTCGATGGAAAGGTTACGGCGCCGATTTTGACTGAGCTGGAGGAATTCCAGGAGCGTGACAGCGGATGGGCATTGAAGAAAATTATCAATCTGGGAATCAACATCAACAAATTTACTCCCCAACTCGGATCATCGTACATTGAGCTGCCGCCTCAGATAAAACGGAAGCAAGCTTGCATCAACGTCAAGAATGAAGATGATTTATGCTTTGGGTGGGCTGTGACGTCTGCTTTGTATCCAGCTAACATTAATGTCAATAGGTCCAGCTCATACCCACACCCTGCTACAGTTCTCAACCTCAAGGGCATTCAGTTTCCGATGACTGTCAAACAGATTCCTCGGTTCGAAAAACAGAATGGTATATCGATCAATCTTTACATTCTACAGAAGAAATCCAAAAACTTGCAGACTTTGCCCACATACTTGACAAAGGATAAGAAAGACCGACACGTCAATCTCCTACTTGTCCAGGATCAGTACTTTGATGAGAAAGATGCTTGCGAAACATCCCCAACCAAGTATCATTATGTGTGGGTGAAGGATCTGTCCAGACTGCTATCTTCTCAGCTGAGCAGAGAAAATGGGCGTAAATTCTTTTGTGACCGCTGTCTCCATTACTTCCGGTCACAAGATAAGCTCGATAAACATGTTGAGAATTGCATAAGGATAAATGAGACTGCAATCAGAATGCCTGAGGAGGGGAAAAACATACTGAAATTCAAAAACCATAAAAACAAGGAGAAGGCCCCATTCATAGTTTATGCTGATTTAGAGTCTGTTTTGGAGAAAACTGGAGATACGAAGAAGCCTCAGCACCACGTTCCAGCTGCCGTCGGATACTTTATGAAATGCTCCTACGACGATTCCCTCTCCTTTTATCGTTCGTACCGAGGGCAGGACTGTATGGCGTGGTTCGCTGATGAGCTCAAACAGTTGGCTGAAGATATGTCCACGGTGTTTTTATGTCCATACAACATTGACATGACCGCTGAGCAAGAAGCAGAATTCCGGAGAGCTACACACTGCCACATTTGTGAACAACCTTTTGGGGCTGATGATAAGAGAGTTCGTGACCATACCCATCTGATTCCGGAAAACAACTACAGAGGTCCTGCGCATGAAGGCTGCAATGTTCGATACCAGGATAGTCATGTAGTTCCTGTTGTTTTTCACAACCTGATAGGATATGACGCGAATTTCATCATTGAGGATATTGCATCTAAAATGAAGGGTCAAGTTGATTTGTTGCCAATTACTAAAGAAAAATACATCTCCTTTACGAAACATGTCGATGAGACTTCTATTCAGTTTCGTTTCATTGACTCGTTTCGTTTCATGAACTCTTCTCTAGACAAGTTGGCATCATATCTAGAAGAATTTCCAAATTTGCTATCGCAATTCCGTAGAATTCCAGAAGAACATTTTCAAGTATTAACCAAGAAAGGAGTGATGCCCTATGATTACATCGACTCATTTGAACGCTTCAACGAAACTCAGCTACCACCTATCGAATCCTTCCACAATAAACTGAAAGATGAGCCCTGCCCACGCAGACACTACCTTCGCGCCAAGCAGGTATGGTCAAAGTTCAATTGTCAAGACTTGGGCCAATATGTTGACCTATACATGAAGACTGACATCATGCTGTTGGCCGATGTTTTCGAGAAGTTTCGATCTAGCTGCCACAATACCTACGGTCTGGATCCTGCCCATTATTTCACACTACCAGGATACACGTGGGATTGTATGTTGTATAAAACTGGACAAGAGTTGGAGCTTCTCACTGATGTGGATATGTTTTTGTTTGTCGAAAGAGGAATTCGAGGAGGCCTCAGCCAAATTTGCTCAAAACGTCGAGCTAAAGCGAACAACAAGTTCATGCCTTCCTATGATCCCACGAAGCCTGATTCATACTTAATGTATTATGACGTAAACAACCAGTATGGATGGGCTATGTCTCAGGCGTTGCCATATGGAGGCTTTGAATGGGTTGATACCAACATAGATGTAACTTCAATTCCTGATGACGCTTCAGAAGGATACATATTGGAGGTTGACCTAGAATATCCTAGACACCTCCATGATTCCCACAAAGATATACCATTCTGCCCCGAACACATCAACCCGAAAACTATGAAACCTCCGACAAGATCTTCTCAGCCCACCAAGCTGATGGCAACCCTATGCTGCAAGGAGAAGTACGTCCTCCACTACCGAGCCCTCAAACAAGCGCTGGAGCATGGGTTGGTCCTGACCAAAATTCATCGCGTCCTCAAGTTTCAGCAATCAATGTGGCTGAGATCATATATAGATCTGAATACTTCTTTGAGGACTGCCGCAACAAATACATTTGAGAAAAATCTCTATAAATTAATGAATAATGCTGTTTTCGGTAAGACTATGGAAAACATACGAAAGAGGGTCAACGTTAGACTTCTAACGGAGTGGGTGGGGCGATATGGTGCTGAGGCCTATATTTCAAAACCAGAGTTCAAAAACTGTACCATTTTCAATGAGAATTTGGTTGCAGTAGAGCTCAGGAAATTGGAGATATGGTTGAACAAACCCATTTACGTTGGTCAGACCATTCTCGATCTAGCTAAAACAACCATATACGATTTTCATTATGGATACATGTCCAAAATATTTGGTGATGATTGTAGCGTATGCTACACCGACACAGACTCGCTCATCTATGAGCTTCATAAAAATCCCTATGAAGTCATGAAGCGAGATTGCCATACCCACTTTGATACTTCAGACTATCCTGAAGATAACATCCATGGCATACCACTTGTTAATAAGAAAGTACTGGGAAAAATGAAGGATGAGTGCAATTCTGCCATAATGACCGATTATGTGGGACTCCGATCAAAATTATACTCGACGAGGGTGCTGGTAACTGATGATGATATTGCAAAGAAGAGGGCAAAGTTGCACGCGGATGATTATGATGAGGATGAAATCAATGAGATCATAAGGAATATGGGTGTTACAAAGAAAGCTAAAGGTGTGAAATCGTCTGTAGTTGAAACGAATATTACTTTCGAAGATTATGTTAGATGTTTGGAAACATCTGAACATATGGAGGTTTCTCAAAATTTCATCAGAGCTCAAAAACATGTCGTATTTTCAACCACCCAGCAGAAGATAGCATTGAGCGCGACTGATGATAAACGATACTTGATTCCTGGTACTACTGAAACTCTACCCTGGGGCCATCATTCAATTCAATCAGCACTGACGTCAGATGATGAAACAATGGAAATATAAAATTGAAATGTACATATTATGTGAAAAATAAATTATTTCAATCGACATCTTTAGTATCCTATCCAACATGTTCGCAAGTAGTTAAAAGTAGGCCTCGAGAGGGGGAAGTTTCTTCTACTCAAAATAAAGGAATTAACGAGGCTGAAACCCAAACCTCATGTCGCACTCAGCATGCTCAGTGCGCTTTCTGTGTGGGTGTTTCCGCGCGAATTTCCATGAAATTCTAGATTTCCATGGGGGATGTGAATGTGCACTTAGGATGTTGGGTACGCTAAGGTGGCCTGAAATTTGGGTTTGTACATTCGATTCGCCCTGTATATACGTTTCATTTGGAATAAATAATACATTCTCTATCGATATAACAGGATGCATGCGATATGCGTTATCGTTTATGTACAAATTCTCTTCTAGTCTTGAAACTACGTAACTACACTTTTTACCTACAGTTGTTGATTGAATCGATCACATCAGTTTGATTTCACAGCATGTTTTCTTTTGCTGAGTGCCAGTGTTGTGAAAAATGTGTATGTGAAAATGCTGGATTTCTGCTTCTCAGATTGATCCCAGGTATTTATATAGTCTTACTCGAAATGCATTGTATACGAGATGGTGTTTTTTTGGAATGAGTATTAATTTTCATTACATCAATATGATACACAGCCTAAGGTCCCCATGATATCAGAATTCTTATAATCAACGAGAAATTTCATCCACTGAATAAAAAGTGAGAAAGAAATCAAGTATACAACAATTTAAATGATTATTGTCATGCTATGATTGTGCCTTTCGCACAGAGGTGTCGCCAGAATTGCTACAGTGCCGAAAAAGGGGTATAATCCTTCAAATTTCATGTTGATATCTAGATTTTATTTGTGTCATTCGATAATTCGATCAAATATTTGCATCTACTCCAATGCCGCCCAGTATATAGGGAAGTTAGATAATGGATATTTGTCTATAAGTCAAGGCCTATTATTTCTCCAACATTCCTTTACATTCCTCCGAGAGGTCGAACCTATAGTGACCGTCCATAACCTTCAACGTCCCTAAGCCTTATGAGTTTTGTGCTATAGTGTTATTTGATATATGCTAACTGAGCGTCCCGTAGGGACATACGTTACACATATATTAAACGTTAATATGTTCAGTTCAGTTCTTGCCTCCCCTGTATATATTTTTATTGCTATCCAAACACCCTGTATAATGATCGGAATCGTCAACTAGCGACAACTGTCACACTTTTGCTGTGTCCAACTTTCACTTGTTGCCACGAGTGCCCTATATAAGTTTGTATTGCTATTATTGCTGTATATCGAACGGATACTATATCATACGTATGTTTGCTACCCCGTGAGACACCCTATTTCTTATCGCTATTGCTAACTCAGACCAGGATATATCATGTTATTGAACGAGTTTTGATAAAGAGTTGTTCGACATATTTCCATCACATAACTGAACGTTTACACACACACACACATTTCAAATGATATCTCATAAACCTTGAGACTTTGCATATGGACGAACCATTATTTTCGAAGTGCCCGTTAAAAATCCTTCTCTTAGAGTACCTGCACCCCCTCTTCAACCCTCTGATACCTTAAAGTATTACTGCGGATCACCCTGTATATATTTATCGACTAATATACAACTCAAACACCCTATATATTAGATTGAATTATTAGCTAGCGGGTAGCCTATATGCTGGTCACCTAGTCACGTGTCATCAATCCTTTGTCATCGGTCACACGTCAGCTGCCTAATCTCTCAAAAGTGGGTAGGTCGCCCTGTATATTTTTTGACTGATATCCATCTCAAACGCCCTGTATATATCATTAGCTAGCGGGTAGCCTATATGCTGGTAGTCTACTCGTCGGGGGGGTATAACGCTTTTTTGGTTTCACCCTGTATATTTTTTCCTAATCATCATTCAACTCAAACACCCTGTATATAGCCATTATTGATTGAAAAATGTAACGAAATGCGCGCCGTTATCTCTAGAACGGATCTCTCGCGTCGCTCGTTGGATGACCTTGAAAGGAACCAAAATCTGCAGAATGAACCTTAAAATTTCTTATGGAGATTTACATGGAAAAAGTGACGTTTTGATTCCCGTTCTCTTGTAGCCCATTTACTTTCCTCTGTTTGGGTTCTTTTTGATCCGACATTTCATGAGATATTTTCATTTCTGTCATACTTTGTTCCCTCAGATACCTTCTAGAAATTTCCATATGGATGGGTTCTTCGCATGGAATTGGCTCATTAGGCTTCTGTGCCAGCCTTCAACTACATTATTCGTTTTTTGAAATTTATGCAGTGCTCTAGTGTAGCAGTTCCACAACGAATGGTTGAAGATGGGTTTTCGTGTAGGTCTCCTACCAATCCAGGTATCCTCAAAATAATCAATTATAAGTTGTGCTTTTTGTGGAATCAAGTTTCGTTCACATATGATGTCAAAAACCTTCACCACGAAGGTTTCTGGAACGAATGCGATTGCCGATAACAATCTGATGCAAAATTGAATTTCAGAATCTGTATCGTAGCGAGTTTTGAATCCAGATTTTCGAATTTGCCTATTAATACATTGCTTGGAATGATAAAAACAACCGTATTGTTTAATGTTCGGAAAAACCTTTTTGAAACCATTTATCATTGCTATTTCGAAATCGGTGGTGACGGACTTTAGAGATAATGAAGTCATTGAATCTTTTACATTCTCAAAAAATTTCTTGTAGGTGATTTCGGTTTTATTTGGCAGCAGGGCGTATACCAATGATACTGTTATGTTTCCAATCTCACCATGAATAGTGAATAATTGGTAGAAGATTGACGGTACGGTTTTGAAAGTACCATCTATAAACCAGTTCTTACTTCTTGATAAATGGTCAATATTAGATGGTGTCGCAGATATTATCATCCTTCTATCTTCTACACCAGAGTCGAATAATAACCAATTCTCACCTTTTTCCGTTTTTCTATATACCTCGGAAATGTTGAACTCTGTTCGACTAGTCGGAACTGTCAGGCCTCTATTTTCTTCCTGTCTGATATGTCGGATAGTTCTTTTCATACTACTTATAGATGGTAGCTGAGGAAGTGTAGGCTCACTGATGGTTCTGGCAAGATCCGAAATTAGAATCTTTACTTCTTCTTGCATCTTGCTTCAATTTATTTAATCCTGTAGCTAATTCGAATTTCGATGGAGAGAGAGAGAGAGAGAATATGCTTTATTGTCTAAAGATGTAAAATCTCATTGACAAAGTAAGTAAAAAAAATAACCCTGAAATAAATATCAAGACTAGAACAAGAGGAAATCGCAACTATAACAACACAACATTTCAAAATCTATTTGAACACTTAGCTAGTTCATAAGGGACACATTACAACATATTAAAATATTCCTAATAAAAATGGTTTTATGGTTAAAATGTATCATCAAAAAACTCTTGTAAACTATAATACGGTTTATCCGAAAAGAGTGCTTTTATTCTATGTTTGAATTTTTCATTGGATCCAACTTCCTTGGTGTCTTTTGGCAAATGATTGAACATCTTACAGCCTACATAATTTATTGAATCTTAAACTAGGGCCGATGATGGAATTGGTAATTTAATGTTACCTGCTTGTCGGGTGGCATGGTGTGCAGAGGTAGTGTCAAATTTTCCTAGATGTTTTTTAATTAAACACACCGTTTCCATGATAAAGATCGCATAAACTGTTGAAATTTTGTGTTTAATAAAAAGGGGTTTGCAGGGGTCACGAACTTTTGCTTTGCACATATATCTTACTGCGCGTTTTTGCAATATAAAAACTGAGTTTATGGGATGATCATTACACACCGCCTAGAATGGAACTCCATACCTTAAATGAGATTATACTAAGGAGTGGTAAACAACCTCAGAAGAAGAAAATCCTAATTCATTTGATGTTAGTCTCACCGCATAACATCCAGAAGACAATTTTTTGTTCAAAATTTTAACATGTTCGTCAAATTCCAATCTGAAATCTATTTGAATGCCTAGAAATTTGGTATAATTGGTGTTTTCTATGACGTATCATCACCCATGACTAGCTCGTTTAATTCTCCTTCAAATGACATTATATTAGTTTTTGTCAGATTCATCACCAACTGATTTGAATCACACCATTTTTCAACCTCAGACATGTCATCTTTGATAATATCAAGAAGTGTTTCGGCATTTTCATTATGCCAGAAAATGCTCGTATCATCCGCGAACAGCGTTATTTCTCCTGAAATGTTAGCTCTGGCTAAGTCATTTATGTATAGTAACAAAAGCGTTGGTACGAGTATAGACCCCTGAGGCACACCACATCCTACAGTCGACTCATTGGAGTATGTTGTCGTTTTCACAATTTGGCTTCGACCTGACAGATATGACTCTATCCATTTCTGAGGAATACCCCTAAATCCATAATGGTAAAGCTTTCGCAACAGTATTCCGTGGTTCACACAGTCGAACGCCTTAGATACACAGAATACTGCTGCAGTAACTTCTACTCGATTCATCTGTGTGTGAACGTCAAGCAAAAAAGAGAAAATTGCATCATTTGTATCTTTTCCAGCTTGAAAACCAAAGTGAGCATTAGTGATGATCTTATTCTTTACTAAGAAAGCCGATAATCTAATCTTAACTAATCTCTCAATAATTTTCGCGGAATAAGAGAGATAGGTCTATAGTTTGATGGATTATTAAGGTCACCACCTTTGTGCAGAGGACTAACTACCGATATTTTCAGGGAATCGGGAAATGTACCTTCTTGGAAAGTTCTGTTTATTAGATTTACCATGATATTGACTGCATTTTCTGGGAGATTTTGAAATACCCGTATAGATATATCATCAATGCCTGAGCCTGATTTATTTTTGAAAGAATTTATAACATTTCTCACTTCATAAATGTCAGTATCATAGAGTACAAGAGAATCATTTATGGAAGGACCTTGAAAATGAGCTAATGGGTCGACTGGTGAATTTATATTTTTCGTTATTTTTTTGACAATAGAGCAATAGTAGTTGTTTAGAATATTTGGTGATAATGATGTATCTACTTTCCTTATATTTTTGCCTCTGAGGTCGTTTATCACACGCCAGCTCTCTTTAGATTTATTGTGAGCATTTTCTATTTTTGTCCTATAGAAGTTTCCTTTTGCTTGTTTGATAACACTTCTATAGATTTTTCGATAACTCTGAAAGTAGGTGTGAAAAAAGTATGTATCTGTAAATTTCCTCATATAATGCAAGGCACGCATGTTTTTAGAAGATATTTTGATCCCTGGGTAAGCCAATGTTTTTTTTGTTTGATTCTGATTTTTTTCACAGGAAAGGTGATATTAAATATATCTCTGATTTTGTGGTAGAAGTCTGGAAATGGATTATTCGAGTTCAATAAGTGTTGCCAATTTGTTCCCAATGCTGAATAAAAGCTATTATAGTTTTTTCTAGGAAAAATTCTGCCATATATAAATTTATCGGACTTCAAGTTGACATTCACATCAAGTTTAGAAGAGATTGCTTCATGGTCCGACAAACCTGCATGGTGTTCCTGTATGGTTGTGATCATTTTTCTCAGTTGCTATTCCATCTACACTGATAGCTCTTCCTTTACATCCATTGATTTTCCATTGCTGACATTTCCAATAACTGACCGTGTCTGATTGTTTCTCGCGGGTGTATAAATAACCATTGTGATATAGTTTATTATTTCCCTTCTGGCTAGGAACATATTGAAAAGACATTTTGACACCAGCTTTCAAATCAACATATCAAAGTCAGTTGTTTTATTATTTATAATATTTCCTTTTCGATAATTTGTTATTCGATAATATACTGTGTCGATATTTTTTCCCTTCGACATTATGTAATCCGATAATATTTCCGTTCGCTATTATGTCAGTCGATATTTTTTCCGTTCGACATTTTTTCCGTTCGATATTTTTTCCATTCGATATTCGGTTTTTCGATATTTTGTTTTCGATATTTTGTCTGTCGATATAATATTTCTCGATATATTCTCACTGACCCGGTTTCTTTCACAGGAACAAAAACTCCAATCATATTGTAACGAACAAAAAACTCTTAAAGGTATTATTATTGAAATAATACTGTAATGATATTTCCCTTGGAGGGGCTTTAGAAACATCAGCAGGAAGGCAGGAGTACAACGATCATCCTGTATCACGCATCCCAGATTGCTCTCCAACCTCTCAATGATTCCTACATACACCAGCATATTTCCGAACACTCAATATATGCCGCAGTGACAAAGAACGTCACAGAAGATTCTGGAATGTTCTGGAAACAATCGATGGAACAATTAGAGAGAGAGGTTTTGTTCTAAGAAGCTTCTAGAACAAAAAGAAGAAGACGGAAGATCATTCGAGAAGGTTCTCGAGCCAAAGCCTGCCCAGTAATTTCATATATAAACGGCCGAATAACTGCCGTCAGTCAGTCGAGCAGCGAGTGTCACAGAGACAGCTATATACCGCGTGATATAAATCGTTTTACATAAATAGTAGTTATTAGTTCGTTATAAATTAGTGTTTCTATAGTTCAAATAAATCAGTTCGAAAATAAATAGTGTCGTGTTCGCTTCTGCACCCGAATAACGTAACAATTGGTGTCAGAAGAGGGATATTCCAGTGTGAAGTGAACAGACCGTTGTGATGAAGAAACTACACGAGTTGAGAGTGGTGGACTTGAAACGCGAGTTGGAGGAGAGAGAGATCTCGACACAACAGGGATCAAGGCTACATTTCAGCATCGTCTCATAGAGTATATATGGTGAGCGTAGGTCAGGACCCAGAGACGTTCACCTTCGAGGAACCAGCTTCAGCGGAATCGATGTTGGCTGGGATCTCGGAACAGATAGCAGCTCAGCGACAGGACCTTGCGGCCCAGATGGTGGCTCAGCAGGAGAAGATTACGGAACAGATCACGGAACAGATAGCGGCTCAGCGACAGGACATAGCGGCTCAGCGACAGGACATTGCGGCCCAGATGGTGGCTCAGCAGGAGAAGATTACGGAACAGATTACGGAACAGATAGCGGCTCAGCGACAGGAGATCGCGGTTCAGCGACAGGACATTGCGGACCAGATGGTAGCTCAGCAAGAGAAGATCGCGGATCAAATGCGTGCTCAGCAGGAGATAATCTCAGCTCAGCAAGATCAGATAGCCTTCCAAATCTCAGCCCAACGAGACGAGGTATTAGCTCAGATAACCACTCAGCGAGAAGAGGTGCTGGCACGTATTTCTGCTCAGCAAGATCAGATCGCCTCCCAGATATCAGCCCAACGAGAAGAAGTATTGACTCAGATATCAACACATCGGGAAGAAGTTATGACTCAGATCGCTACTCAGCAAGAACAGATCGTTGCTCAGCAAGATCAGATCGCTCAGGTTTCAACCCAATTCACCACCCAGATAGAAGAAATGAAGAAGGAGTTGCAGCTCGAAAGAGAAAGAATAGCTGTGCTGAAGAAGTCTGAAAATGGTCAAGGACTCATGATTGAGACCACAGTAGGGCCAGATGCAGTGAGTACTACCAATCGAGTAAAACCACCTACATTCGATGGAAAAACATCGTGGCCGAACTATCTGAAGCAGTTCGAAGCAGCTTCCAAAGCCAATGGGTGGACATCCAAGGACAAGGTTGTGGCTCTGACAGTAGCTCTACGGGGTGATGCTTTGAACATCTTGCAAGCCATTCCGGAAGGTGAAGTCGATAGCTACGATCATCTCGTCAAACGTCTCGACATGCGATATGGCCATGAACATCTGCAGCAAGTGTTTCAATCACAAATGAAGAGCCGCCGACAGAGAGCCAACGAGAGTCTTCAAGAATTCGAAGTTGATGTAGCCCGATTGGTCCACTGTGCCTACCCGTCAGCCCCAGAGTCCCTTATGGAATGTCTAGCTGTTCAAACGTTCGTGGATGGATTGCGGGATATCGAAATGCAGAAAGCAGTTCGCCTGACTCGACCAAAAGACCTCAACAGTGCTCTGACAGCTGCGCTTGAGATCGAGGCCGCAGTAGAAGCTTCCCGAGGATCAGCGAGAGTCCGAACAATGAACGACAGCGGAAACATAGCGGAAAATACCAGGCAAGATCCTAATGAAGCCTTGATAAACGCCATCAAGGGCCTCTTGAATGAGAAAAAGAGACCAGTTCAAACGACTGCAGGGAAACTGAAGCGGGCCGATCACAACAAACCAGCTTCGACCCGTCATTCTCAAGATCCTCTCATCTTTGTGGCATCCCTACGGCGTGATAACAGCAGCGTCTACGTAGATGGACAGATCGACGGAAAGAAATGCGCATTGTTGGTGGATACTGGTGCATCGAAGACGATCCTGCGACGTGGACTTCTGCCGTCTTCCAGAAAACAACTCGTGAAATCAAGATGGCGTCTGAGAACTGCTACGGGTGAAGCTGCCACCGTTTATGGGAAAATCGATGTGGATATATCGATCGGGACCGTCAAATTTCCACATCGAGCTATCATGGCAGATATTGAAGAAGATGTTATTCTGGGAATGGACATCATGTGTGCGCAAGGAATTCAACTTGACTTTAGAAGCCGAACACTTAAGGTGGGTGCCGAAGAGATCTTCTTACATCCACGGGTGGAGGTAGCGGCAGGGGTAACGTTAGAAGAGGACGTCCTGTTACCGAAAAGGAGTGAGACCATTGTCGCAGCACGGATTGAAGGTACATTGGAGCGAGGCAGTCCCATCATCATGAAACCCTGGAACCATGACGAGGAAGTCGGACGTGGAATTTTAGTCGGCAAGGCTTTACTGTCGGCAGACGACCATGTACCTGTTCGATTTATCAACATAAATAACTACCCTGTGACGATTGGCAGAGGAACCAAGATTGGAACCTGTGTCCCGGCAGCCTCCATAATCCACCAGGTGGCAGCCACCACTAATGGGGCCGACAAGTATGAAGAACTCGTCTCTGCTGCAAGCGACTCACTCAACAACCGACAGAAGAAGAAGTTATCCGACTTACTACAGAGGTATAGATCCATTTTTATACCTGCCAATGGAAAAACAGGTAGAACCAACATCGTCAGTCACAAAATCGATACGGGAGATACCAGACCGATTCGTCAACCAGCCCGAAGATTACCACAGGCCAAGAGAGAAATTGCAGAAAAGATCATCCAGGAAATGGAACAAGACGGGGTAATCGAGTCATCCAATAGTCCTTGGGCTTCACCAGTGGTACTAGTGAAGAAGAAAGACGGAAACACTCGTTTCTGCGTGGACTATCGCCGATTGAACAACGTGACGAAGAAGGACAGTTATCCGTTGCCTCGAATTGACGACACACTCGACACGTTGGCGGAATCGAATCTTTTCTCCACTCTGGACCTGAAAAATGGATATTGGCAGGTAGAAATGGATCCGGCAGATAAGGAAAAGACAGCTTTCACCATCGGCACTGGATTATGGCAATTCAAGGCAATGCCTTTCGGACTCTGCAATGCTCCGGCCACCTTCGAACGAATCATGGAGAATGTGTTGAGGGGACTCTCCTGGAAGACATGCCTGGTTTATCTGGATGACATCATCGTGATCAGTAAAACTTCTGAAGAACATCTGGCTAACCTAGAGGAAGTTTTCAAGAGACTTCAGGCTGCAAACCTCACACTCAATCTGAAGAAATGCCATCTGCTGCAGAAACGGGTTAACTACTTGGGACACGTCGTAGGAAGGCAGGGTGTGGAAGTCGACCCTGAGAAGGTACGAGCAGTAAAGCAATGGCCAGTACCAAGAGATAAGCATCAACTCTGCACTTATTATCGACGTTACGTTCGAATGTTTTCGGATATCGCAAAGCCCCTGACTCGTCTCACCGAGGAAGCACGTCCCTTCCACTGGGATCCAGAATGCCAGGCCGCCTTTGATGCTCTGAAGGAACGCTTGACCACGACACCGATTCTTGGGTATCCACTTCCACAAGGACAATTCATTCTTGACACAGATGCCAGTAATATCGGCATTGGTGGAGTCCTTTCGCAGTATCAAGATGGGCGAGAGCGAGTCGTCGGTTACTTCAGCAAGGTGCTATCAAAAGCAGAACGTAACTACTGGGTTACCAGGAGGGAACTATTGGCTATGGTAAAGTCAGTGGAGCACTTCTATAAGTACCTCTATGGACGAAAATTCCTACTCAGGACAGACCACGCTGCATTGAAGTGGCTCCTGAATTTCAAGAACACCGAAGGCCAAGTAGCTCGTTGGATCGAGAGGCTCCAGGAATATGACTTCGAGATAGCACACCGAGTGGGGACGAGCCATAAGAATGCAGATGCATTGTCCAGAAGGCCATGTCCACCTGAGTGTTCACATTGTAGTCGTTTGGAGGATAAGGAAGCAGCCCTCTACAGAACCACCGTTGTCAATGAAGATTGGTTACCTGCAGCAATCAAGCAAGAGCAAGAAAAGGACCCAGAACTTCGGAAGCTTCGAGAATGGAAGAAAATGAATCGCCGTCCTTCTTGGCAAGAAGTAGCACCATCTTCACAGACTTTGAAGGCGTACTGGAGTCAGTGGGACTCCTTGGTATTAGAAGATGACCTGCTCAAGAGAAATATCGAGAGCGATGATGGGTCAGATAATCGGATGCAGTTGATCATTCCTAGGAGCCGAGTGTCGGAAGTACTTGGATATGTACATGATGGAATTTCAGGGGGACATCTAGGAGTGAGGAAGACACTGCAGCGGGTACGAGAGCGGTTCTACTGGGTGAACTGCAGTGACGACGTCAGGGAGTGGTGCCGTAAATGCACCGTGTGCTTTGCCAGCAATGTGCCTCATCGTAAACCAAGGGCACCCATGAGACAGTACAATGTTGGAAGCCCTTCCGAGAGGATTGCCATGGATATTGCGGGACCGTTCCCAGTGACTGATAATGGATATAAATACATCCTTGTGTGCATGGACTACTCCACCAAGTGGGTGGAAGCGTATGCGATCCCTAACCAGGAAGCCGTAACTATCGCTGATGTCCTAATGAATCAACTCATCAGTCGTTTTGGGGTGCAATTGGAACTTCACTCTGATCAGGGCCGAAACTTCGAGAGTGAAGTGTTCAAGAAGATGAGCGAGAAGTTAGAAATCAAGAAAACAAGAACAACACCGTTGCATCCACAGTCAGATGGCATGGTGGAGCGAATGAATCGAACAATAGGGAGGTATCTCTGCAAAGTCGTAGATCAACACCAACAAGACTGGGATCAACATATTCCTTTCTTCTTGATGGCCTACAGATCTGCAGTACAGGAATCTACAGGACAGACTCCGGCGAAGGTTCTATTTGGACGGGAGATGAGGCTTCCATGTGACTTGGTCTTCGGATGTAGACCAGGTGAGGACATAGTGGGGGAAGATTACGTCACGGATTTGATGAAAAAGATGAACGATATTCACGAATTGGTTCGTTCTAATCTGAAAATCGCCAGCGATCGCATGAAAGACCGATACGACATCAGAGCTGGGGGTGCAGGATACGCAGAAGGAGACCTGGTGTGGTTGTACAATCCACAAAGGAAACGAGGTATTTGTCCAAAACTACAGAGATCTTGGGAAGGACCTTATACCGTCAAGAAGAAGATCAACGATGTCATATACCGCATCAGTAAAGAACCCAGTGGCAAACCAAGAGTCGTTCATTTCAACAGACTAGCACCATTCGAGGGAACACAAGATCAACAAGTTCAACAAATTTGTCCGGAAGAAAAGGAGCTTACATTCGACGAATTCATTGGGACATACAGTGGTTCATCAAAAGCAAGGTTTGGCGTCACCAAGGAAGAACACCGCGACCTTTTTGCCATTCCTGTAGAATACGCACTAGCTCACTGCGTCGCCGAGGATCTTCAGATGTCTCAAGGAATAGCGAACAAGTTCATGAGGAAGTTTGGGAAGTTAGAGGAGCTTCATCAACAAGGTCCCTCCGTCGGTCGAGCACTAGAAATAGAAGATATCAGCGCTGAAGGAAAAAGGTCTCTGTTTTATCTTATAACGAAAGGAAGATCTTCTGAGAAACCCACTTACAAGGACCTCTGGGAGACGCTAGTCGACATGCGAAGCACCATACTCGAGAAGGACATACAGAAGATTGCTGTTCCAAAGCTGGGGTGTGGACTGGATGGCTTGAATTGGAGAATTGTAAGGAACATGCTAGAGGTTTTATTTAGATTCACCGGAGTTGAAATTCTGGTATGCTGCTGGAACTCCAAAGGAACTCCAAGAGAGAAGACAGTGCCATGCTATTTCTACCATACTGCACGTTGTAAAAATGAAACCAGTTGTCCCTATCTTCATAACGATCAGAGTGCATTCCAGGAAGAATGCGTTTTAAGGAGGGGGCAGTGTAATGATATTTCCCTTGGAGGGGCTTCAGAAACATCAGCAGGAAGGCAGGAGTACAACGATCATCCTGTATCACGCATCCCAGATTGCTCTCCAACCTCTCAATGATTCCTACATACACCAGCATATTTCCGAACACTCAATATATGCCGCAGTGACAAAGAACGTCACAGAAGATTCTGGAATGTTCTGGAAACAATCGATGGAACAATTAGAGAGAGAGGTTTTGTTCTAAGAAGCTTCTACACCTTTTCCAGATGTATTTCAGAAAGCGTCAATAGTAATTCAGATTTCTCAAATGAAATTCAGAAAACGTCAGTTGTAATTCAGATCAGTCAATTGAAATTCAGAAAATATCAATTGTAATTCAGATTAGTCAACTGAAATTCAGAAAATATCAGTTGTAATTCAGATTTTTCAATTGAAATTTAGAATGCGTCAATTGAAATTCAGATATCGTCATTTGTAATTCAGAATGCGTCAATTGTAATTCAGACTACGTAATTTGTAATTCAGACTACGTAATTTGTAATTCAGATAAGTTACTTCAAATTCAGAAAAAATCAATTGAAATTCAGATTAGTCAAGTGAAATTCAGATATCGTCAATTGTAATTCAGATTAGTCAATTGGAATTCAGACAGCAGTTGTTGTTCACCTCGAAATCTAATCAGTAATTTTATTATGTGGGATACAACAACACAAGTTTGTTTTTATTGAACTCATTCATAATACAATAACTACATATAAGCGAGTAATGTATGAAAACGAACGATATTGGGATTGAATTGAGACATAGCATAGCATAAAAATAAAAATATCCATCATTCAGCGACCTACGGGCATATTTTCTAAAGCCAAAGCAGCAGCATGGTGAATCGTGGTATGCTGTGCTGCTCGAGCACAGTCTCCTCCAACAATTGTCTGCTTTGCCTGGTCAATAATTCTTTCGAGGAACAAAAGTCTTTGTTCAACGACACCAGGGCCGGCAACTTGGGGAGTACGAAGATTCACTTTAACGTATGTCTTAATTTTAGACCAGATGGTTTCAATAGGATTCAGCATTGGAGAATATGGAGCCAATCTCAAAAGATGTGCAGTCGTTTCATTCACAACGTTCTCCAGTCGGGAATGACAAGGAGCATTGTCACACACTATGACCAAGTCCGCAAGTTGGTTTCCTAGTTCTTGCCATTGTTGTAGTAGAGATGCTACCCAAGCATTTGCAGTTTCGGTCTTAAAAGATCCTCTCCTTCTTTCCATAGTTACTACTCCAGCTGCCGAAATTGCCCCAATGAGATGTACATTGGGTCCTCTTGCAGCCGGTATCTGTTGTACAGCTCTGGCTCCAGTCCGAGAACGTCCCCTTGTTCGACGGCAAAATAAATTAAAATTTGTTTCGTCAATCCAAATAATTTGTTTGCCGTCACGGATGAATTGGTTGAGAGCTTGAACGTACTCCTCACGTTTTCTTATATTTTCAGGACTGTTCATTGTGATTAGCTCATTGTGAGTTTGTTTCACTGAGAACAATCTACCTTCCAGATAATTTCCGATGGTAGGCAACGCCACAACTACTTGGAAATGTTCTCTAATTTTTTCTTTTACTTTTTTCAATGTTAAGCCGCAGTCTTCTTCAATCCAAGAAATCACTATATCTATTTGATCTTCAGTTAGTATCTTAGGTTTTATGCCTCCTCTGGGGAACATTTCGCTACGTCCTGAACGAACCCAATGGAAAGCGGTTTTATATTTGACTCCTAATGATGCTGATAGTGCTACCCAGTCATCCCCCTTTTCTGCGCATTCCACAATCCTTTCACGATCTTGATGATTATGTTTCTTATACCTGATGAAAGAACCTGTGAATAATTCGTTTCAATGAAATATATGGATCAATACCTATTTCTTTCAACGTCCAAACGTCCAGTTAAAATTGCTCTGCATAGTGGGCAACTAACATCTGGCACATTCTGTAGTGGTGAAGCACACCTGGTATGCACAAAATGATTACATGGCTGCAATCTTGTAACTGCATTTCGAGTCATTGGAATACGACAAATCATACAATTGTCGTTGAAGTTCATTCTATGAGATGATGTATAATTATTTGAAGTTAGAATATTCGTTTCCAGGACAATAGGATATACACAGTGGGTAGGTACTTTTGATAATGTTGGATTGTAGATAGGTATGCATGCAGACGTAACACTGTTCCATATTTCTGAATTACAAATGAAGTTTTCTGAATTACAATTGATATTTTCTGAATTTCAATTGACTATTCTGAATTACAATTGATATTTTCTAAAATTCAATTGACTCATCTGAATTACAAATGATGCTTTCTGAATTTCAATCAACTATTCTGAATTACAAATGACCTAGTCTGAATTACAATTGACTCATTCTGAATTACAAATGATACATTCTGAATTATAAATGACGCTTTCTGAATTTCATTTGACGCTTTCTGAATTCTAACTGACGCTTTCTGAATTTCAGTTGATTAATCTGAATTACAAATGACGCATTCTGAATATCACTTGACAATTCTGAATTACATTTGATATCTTCTGAATTTCAATTAACTAATCTGAATTACAAATGATATTGTCTGAAATACATTTGACGCTTTCTGAATTACTATTGGAAAAGGTGTAGAACAAAAAGAAGGAGACGGAAGATCATTCGAGAAGGTTCTCGAGCCAAAGCCTGCCCAGTAATTTCATATATAAACGGCCGAATAACTGCCGTCAGTCAGTCGAGCAGCGAGTGTCACAGAGACAGCTATATACCGCGTGATATGAATCGTTTCACATAAATAGTAGTTATTAGTTCGTTATAAATTAGTGTTTATATAGTTCAAATAAATCAGTTCGAAAATAAATAGTGCCGTGTTCGCTTCTGCACCCGAATAACGTAACAATACATTAATATAATATATTCCATGTCAGACTATATATCTGTCTAAACTAAGTACTCAGATATAAATAAGTAAATGATAGCATCAATTGAGCTAGGAATCTAGGACCGTTGCACAAAAATTGTTTTCTTTGACAATGGGTCTTTGGTAAAAGTTCGCGAAAATCTGTGATTTTTCTGTCCGCCCTGCAGATTGTCTAATTGTGTCAAAGCTGACACCTTCACGTGCAGCAGCAGAGGTTGCTGCGTCTCTTGTGCTATGGGCGGTGAACAGGAATGTATCCAATTCATTGTTCCCCAGAATAGTTTTCATCCATCTACTAATGGATTGGAAATTAGCATTGTGCTGCTGTTTTTCGTAGGTCAACAATAGATTTAACAAGTCGTTTCTCAAAGTTTTGGTTTTGCTCCGAATGCAGTGGCCACACGAATTTTGAAAACAGTAATATAAGGGTTGGCTGATAAATGTTGCGACCTGATGTTTCAATCCGTCTTGGTATTTTTGATCGATATTTTGAATTTCAATGAGGGATAACATTTGAACACGTTGCCCTCTGGATAATGCAAATGGGCCTGCAACTTCAGTAGTCAAGGTTTCTGAACTTATTTTGTCGTTTGGCAAGTTCTTGACATGAATTATAACTATGACTGTGTCTCAGGTGATGTTATATTTCGGCAAACTTGATCTTAGGTTATAAACTTTCTTGAAGCATCTTTTCAGCCTATAGTCATCAGGAACGTTTGGCCGGATCGTGCTAAGGCAGATCTGAAACTGTTCAGGGAGACGTGAGAAGCCCCCTTATCAAACTGTATACTCAAAAACATCATCACTGGGTGAGCTGAAATGTTGAAAACATCTCAACTTTTTCCTTTACAGAGTTAACACCAGAGTTTTAGTCCTACATTGTATTGTTTCGTTGTTGATTCGATTAAAGAAGCTGAGCAAATGCTCAGTGAGGTATCTGGAAAGTTTCCATGTTGCATCGCTCGTATGATGAGGCTCCTTTCACTAGGCAAATGGTTTTCCAGAGTGAATGTGATGTTCTGTCGAAAGGGAAAAGTAGATTTTCATTCAGTGGTAGGATGATAGAGTCTTTCATTAGTAATGAACGGAATATGGGGTACCATGACTGAGAGGTACAGTTGGGAACAATAGATACTTTCTGTGCTTCATCGTCCATAATTTCTTGTAGAGTGCGTAGAATTGACGAGAATGTTGGGAACGCATGAAAGTAGAACGTATTTTTTGCATTTTTTGTAACTTCTACTCGCGAAAATATCGATATCAAGCGATCCGAATGTGAGTACTCTTTTCCGAAAAGCGAGGTCGTTCAACTCCCATTCAGTTTCTACATCAAGTATTCAAGATTCGCAGTCAGCTTCGATGTTTTCTGTTGACTTGATGTACGAGGCAGATGTCACAATGTTCCGTCTTTCACACCACTTCCATATTTGTTTTGTGGGATCATTAAGCATTGGGAATTGAGACTTTCCATTTCATTGATGTGAGATATGGCAGTGGTGTTTTCGATTCATCATAAGATGTTCGCATTCTCCAGTTTACTAGCTCAACATCTCAGTCCGAAAATCGCAGTCAATAGCTCTAAGTAGTTAATGTGATGTTCTTGTTCAGAATCAGTCCAGAAACCGTGAGAATTTGAACCATTGCAGTGAATGCTTCATCCGGTCGTTGATGCATCCAAAAAAATCTCTAGTTTTGCATTAAAGGGTTTCAGCAAGTTTTCAGCATCAGGGATGTGTGTTAACCAACATCGAAAATCTGCAAATAATTTTTGCAGAATAGGCATGTAAGCATTGTGATTTCCTTCTGAATCCTTGAGAGCTAAGAATTTTTCCAGTTCGAACCTCTTCGTATATAGTCATCCATATATTACTGCGGGGGCAGCTGGCTGTTGAATAACCGATGAATTTCGCGAAGTCCCCGATTTCATTGAATAGGAACATTCTCAGATATATTTATGACAACAAAAAAATTGATATATATATATATATATATAAAGAACTACATTGAGAATTCGCATTCTCCATGTGATGAAAATATCAATTCTTTCTCGTTTATTCAACAGAAAACATTTACTTTCCTGGCTATATGCCACGACGAATATTGAAGCACATCTACTGAACACACACGATAAGAATTTGAAAACAAAATCTCCTTAAGTAGAGAATTTGCATCCTCCTTCCTTTAAAGATATGCATATAATATAATTCTGAATATTCGACATAAAACAACTACTTTCCTGGATATTTACCACGTCAAACATTGAATCATATCTGTTGAATATACAAAAAAAGAGAGCATGAAAAATCAAAATCCCTTATTTTACATTTTTTCCTAGACATAAACGGTTTCAGTGAATCAAGAATTTTTTTCCGTTTTTGTTCCGGTGATAACACAGTCATGTTACAAGAATCATATCAAAATCCTAAATATCTGCATCTTCGGGATGGTATCAGACAGCTTCTGATATGATTAATAGCAAATCCCAAAGCTACCAGCAATGCAACTGTTCGGCAAATATTACGTTAATATTCTTGAAGGGTTTTCCCTATTAGGAGCAGATTATTCAGGTAGATTACCGACATCAAACCATCTTTACTTAAAGTTCCCATTAGAGGTTTCATGACTTTCGTGAATAACCATGGAGCGCAGTTCAGCCCGAAAGGTAGAGAATTGAGTTGGCAAATTTGCCCATCAAATTCAAATCTCAAGTATTTTCTATCTTCTTCTGTCTGAAATAGGGATTAGGGTAAAAGGGTCTTTCAGATCAATGCACGCTATGTAACAGTTTTCAGTGATGATTCTCATAACAAATTTGTGGTCTTCTATTTCGAAGTGATCCCATGCTGGTTCTCTAGGTAAGCATTTGTGTTTAGGGATTTTGATAAATGGGATTTTGAAACCTTTATTGGCGACAGGATATTTCTGTCTGTCGTTATTTCATTTCAATTTCTAAAAAATAATTTTAAACGACCCATCATCCTATCATTACTAACCTCTACGCCTCGGCGTGCCGTTTGTTGATTTGATCGAGACGGGTCCTTGAAGCTTGAATGAGGTTCCACTCTTTTTTTTTTGCTGGAGTAGCTGGTTCGATTATCTTGATGTTTTTAACCGAACGGTCTAGATTGTTTGATGCCCCTACCCTTCTTTCCCAGATCGACTCCAAAAAGCCACTCGTCTACAGGCGATGATAGTAAAGTAGGCTTCATGTTCTTATCCAAGTTGTAGGATACCAATTCCTCCTTTGACAGCATTTCCGTGTTGGGGGCGTCCGTTAGTACCCGTCCCGCATCACATAGTGGACGGAGATATCCCCTGTTTCCTTCGCCCCTCTTCTTTCAACATGCTCGATATAACAGTACCGATAGCGGTTATCGATGCCCCTATTTGATCCTGCGACCTAAGCGGTTGTCCCTTCGCACTTCTGAATCGGATGACGCCTTCAGTACTGAATCCTCCAGCTTGGGTACTTCAAGCAAGGGAATGTTTTTCGGTGTTGGGTATTTTTTCATTAGATTCGTTCACTCCTCCAAATTGATGTTATCCTCAATGACACTGGTCCAAGTTTGAGAAATTTTTAAGTACAAGGGGGATGTAAGGGGCCTCTCATTTTTGGAAACTTCGTCCTCGAAGAGTGATTCGATAATATCCCCATCAATAGTGGCGATCTCGTCTGCGTCCCGATTTATGTTGGTTTCTTTCTCGTCACCTAGGAATTAAACCGTTTTTAGAATTATTTCATATCGAACTAATAGGTGGCGATATTCGTTAGTTGAGTAGGTATTCAATATCCCCTGCCTCTTTCGGTGTTCACAAACCAAGTAGAAGCGCAATGGTTCAAGATCCGTTCCATAAGTCCAATAATGTCTCGACGCTGTGTTCACGAACAGCTAGACATGATCATATGTTCTTGCTGTACTCACAAACAACTGAACATAATCATAGGTAATTGCTGTATTCACAAACAGCCAGATGTGATCATAGGTAATTACTGTAGTCACAAACCTGCCTGATGAGTGCTATCAAGTACAATATGTGCTTCGCCGAACTGCGAATGAGGCGATCTCCCATGACTTACCGGTCGGTGAACCTTCTTCGGATGAGCTTGAGATAGTGCGTATACGACAACGACGACGCACCGGGCTTCTAACTAGCGTCTAGCGCAAGGAGGTATTAGTGTAAACAACGTAGTGGGAGAACCGCGCCAAGCGAGACGCGGACGCGGACAAACATCACCTATGCCTTCACCTATCGACATGCCCGACGAACGTTAACACATATACATTACATTATAACAATAATGTAAAAATAATATTAGAAATATGAATACAGGGTGAATTGGGTATATAGGTGCTTATTGTAACACGTTCATTCGTTAGGTAGGTATGTTCGGATAGTTTTTACAAGATCTAGCAGACTATCTCTGTAGATAGGTAGGTAGGTATCAAAATCAAATGAATTAAATCGCAAAATTTGAAGAATCATTTGATTAAGTTTTTTTCCGCTATATCAGAAAATACAGGGTGCTCGGAACAGACGATCGACAGGGTACAAGTTGATTTTTTGAAAAGGAACACCCTGTATTTCATTGCATTCTTAGATTATCCCTGAATAGCTGATTTCATCAATATATCACACTTGGGGTCTAGCGGGAATGATTACAGAGATATAGGGTGTTAAAAAATCGAGATTTTTCAAATTTAAGTAGGATGTTTTTCTGTTGAAACTATTACTTATCGGTCAAAACGGCTTCCATGTTCCTATGTTAACTTATGATTTACTATCTGCTGACATTTAATAATTGGAACAAATACAGGGCGATCAGAATTCTGAATCTTGAACCACCCTGTATTGTTCCAATTTGATGTCAGTAGATAGTAAATGAAAAGTTGGGATAGGGACATGTGAGTCGTTTTGACCAATAATGAATAGTTTACACACAAAAACATCCTAAAATTAAAAAATCTCGATTTTGAACAACCTATATCTCCGTAATTATGAACGTTAGACCCCAAGTGTGATATATTGATGAAATCAGCTCTTCAGAGAGAATCTAAAAATGCAATGGAATACAGTGTGTTCCATTTGAAAAAATCAACTAGTACCCTGTAGATCGTTTGTTCCGAGCACCCTGTATGTTCTGATATGTCAGAAAAAAATCTGTAAAAATCATTTCAGATGATTTTTGAAATTTCGAAATCGTAATCTACAGGGCAGGGTGAGTCAATATAGTGCGTTCTCCTTCGATATTAGCCAAACCGTCAGATATATACATATTTGAAAAAATTCGAATACAGAATAGTAATAGTGTTTCATGATAACTTTCATATCGAAATATTTTTATATCTATACCGGGTAACAAGGACTCATGGTATACCACCTTTTTCTCCTTTTGTTTTCTAGCTATGTTTCTGAAATTTGGAACATCGAATATGCTCACTAGAGGGCTTTATCTCACATTTTAGGAAATTTTTTTCATCTTTCAATTCTCCTGGAAATGAGAACAACTTTCGATTTTCAAATGGAACACCCTGTATTTCATTCCATAATCGGTTAGAGATTGTTATAACGAATTCAACAATATCGGGTTTGATTGGGTTATTTCAAACAATTACGGAGTTATTTACGTTTGAAGTTTCCATAAGAGCAATGGGTGTGACGGCGCAATATGGAAACTTCTATCTTTGTCACACTCATTGAGCTTATGGGAATTTCGAACGCGAATATTCTCGTAATCGTTCAAAATAACCCAATCTTACCCGGTATTGTTGAATTCGTTATAATAATCGCTAACCGAATATGAAATGAAATACAGGGTGTTCCATTTGAAAATCGAAAGTTGATCTCATTTCCAGGGGAATTGAAAGATGAAAAAAATTTCCTAAAATGTGAGATAAAGCCCTCTAGTGAGCATATTCGATGTTCCAAATTTCAGAAATATAGACAGAAAACCAAAGGAGAAAAGGTTGGTATACCATGTATCTGTGTCACGCGGTATAGGGTGTTCGAATTCCAAGATATTGGCTGATGATGTTTTTTTTTATGGGACACCCTGTATATTATTGCATTTTAGGTTCTCCCTGGTGAGCCGATTTCATCAATGCATCACTCTTGGAGACTAGCGGCATAGATTAAAAGGGAATAATTACAGATATATGACAGGGGTGTTCAAAAACGAGATTTTTAAATTTTATGATTTTTTTAGGTCGAAAATATTCATTATTGGTTAAAACGGCTCATATGTTCCTATCTCAACTCTCGATTTACTATATCTATCTATACTGACATTAAATTGAAAGAGATACATCATGGTATGATCCGAATCTCGAACCAACTGTATTTGTTGCAATTAAATGTTAGTAGATAGAAAATCAAAAGTTAAGATAAGGACATGTAAGCCGTTTTGACCAATAATAAATAGTTTCGACAAAAAAAACCAAAGTTGAAAAATCCCGATTTTGAACACCCTATTTATCTGTAATCATGTCCGCTAGACCCCAAGGTCCCCAAGTGTAATCTATCGATGAAATCAGCTCTTTAGGGAGAATCTAAAAATGCAATAATGTACAGGGGTGTCCTATTGAAAAAACCTCTTTCAGTTCTCTATAAACATCTCATAATTCGTTAGGTGAATGATCCTGCATATTTGAATATGTTCAAAATCACATTATCCACCGCCTCCTTCCAGATATACGTCGGTGAATCGAACACCTTGTATATTTTGCAACTATATTTGATTATATTTTCGTGTTTTTATTTTTCAAATATACATAAAATATATGTACATGTAGCTATTCTGTATATTTTTTTACCGTTTTCGGAGATATTTATGAGGTATATAATATGTAATATATATAGAACTTCACATTTTTCTCCAGATACTCTCTGCGATGACCACGTCATTCTGACCATCTACCAATTTTTTATTTTCAAATGGAATAATACATTCTGTACATTATTCTATCACTGATTATGGGTTATACCATTACGATACCACAAATATATACTGACAATATATCAACTTACTTGCCATTATCACTAGTCCTATTATTAGTAATTAATTAAAGAAAAAATGTATTCAGATATTCAGTTTCTTCATTCATGATGTAAACTTAAATGCTTAAAGAATAATATTGTATTTTATGAATACCTATAATAGGTATAGGTATCCCAATTTTATTTTTTCATTTTATGGCCTCAATCTCCTAATCCTCATATCAGAGTATTCAAAGTGTTAGTTTTGTGTTATTAGACTTTTAATAACATGTGTTGTCAGCCGCGCGTCGCTATAGGTGATGGGCACAGTTGATGTTTGCCCGCGCCCGCGTCTCGCTTGGCGCGGTTCTCCCACTACGTTGTTTATAGGAATACCTCCTTGCGCTAGACGCTAGTGGGCTTCTACACCTATAGCGCGAGTGCGTATCGGGTAATGGAGTCGCTGAGCTAACAAGCGACAGCACCCTGTGTCTGCGACGCGTGCGAGATCGTTTTTGGCCGCCATTATTCAGGCCAGACATTCGCGCATGTATTGCTGTTAATCAGAGCTGGACAAATACTCTAAAAAAAGTATATAAATATAAGCATTGAATACTTGAAAATATTGAAAAGATTCAAATATTAAATATTTCTGAAGGCCAAGAAGTATCAAAATAACAAATACAATAGTATTTGGATAGTTTACAGTGAGAATTCAAATATTACTAAAACATTTGAATACTTTTGAGTATTTGAAAATCTCAAAAGTATTCAAGTATTCTCAAAATATTCAAATATTCTCATTGTATTGTATGTTTTTGGAAAATAGAAGAAATAGAAGATAAGAAACACTATACGCGAGAGGAAACCGAATGTGAAGAACATTATGTGAAAACATTCAAACGAGATGTTGATGGTCGGTTTGAAGTAAGTTTGCCAGTGAAAGATGAACTTCATCAATTAGGTGAATCTGAGAATAGTGTAATTGAACGGCTTTATTTGGTAGAGGAAAGATTCGCACGCGATTCTGAATATAAAAGTAGATACGTGAAATTCGTGAACGAATACATCAACTTAGGTCATATGAGTGGAATTGATCTGAACAATGATACGACTGATGTCAAATGCTACCTACCGCATCATGGGGTACTGAGAGAAGGTAGTAGCAGTACGAAACTTTGTGTTGTCTACGACGCTTCTAGTTCTACTAGTTCAGGACTATCTCTGAACAACGTTTTGAAGGTCGGACCGACGATTCAGTCTGAACTTTTTACCGTGATTCTGAAATTTCGAAAACATAATGTTGTTATTGGGGAAGTGAAGATGATGTACCTATAAATAAATTTGAATCAGAGCGCAAACATAACCGTCTCAACACGAGATTACGAATGGCAGAAAATTTACATTGAAAAAATGGTTGGCGAATTATAAGGAGTTGTTAGAAACAACTGATCCTGATTCACTACCAGGATATGACATTTGTAATGACCAAACGATAAAAGCTTTAGGACTCGTGTGGAGTCCACAAAATGACTCACATTTACATAAATTTCGATAATCCAGTCACGGAACGTACTATACTTCCTACTATTTCGAAACTATTTGACCCCTTGGTACTCATTGGCCCAGTCATTGTTTCAACGAAATAAATTCTACAAAAACTGTTGGAGCTACACTCAGATTGGGACGAATCAATACCCATGGATTTGCATACCACTTGGCTGCAGTTGTGCCACCAACTTCCAAAGATGAATGAAATCAATATCCCTCGTCAAGTAACTGTGCCTCAGAGTGTAGAGGTTCAAATGCATGGTTTTTGTGACGCATCTGAGCAGGCCTATGGTGTTGCGATTCATATTCGAACGACAGATATTAACTGGGTTTACTATTCGAAATAATTGTGCACTAAATCAAAAATCGCGCTGTTGAAAAAAATCACGGTGCCGCGTTTAGAATTATTGGGCGCGCTTTTGCTAGAAAGTTTAACGCGTAAGGTCGAACAATCGCTAGACATAGGCGCACTCAGAAAATTTTATTGGGGTGATTCTACGATCACGTTAGACTAGATCAAATCAGATCCCTACAATTGAAAAAACTTTGTTGCCAATCGAACATCAGAAATTCTTGATTCGACGGATCCATATGATTGGAGACATATTGAGGGCAAGCCGATATTATATCTCGTGGTTCGACTCCAGAGCATTTGAGTCAAAACAAACTATGGTGGTTTGGGCCTCCATTTCTGAAAGATGACATGTCTGATTGGTCAGAATCACGTATAGAAGGGACCCCGGATACGACAAAGGAGTAAACAGGTCCAATTGAGTTTTGTTTTGTATAACTCTCAATTTATTCTTGACATATATTTGTGTTTCACTTAAACGCATCGGATATTCACTTTCATTCTTAGATTTATATATAATTGCAATCCTTTAAATCACGAAAAACAAAGTGGCAAGTTTACTCGAATTGAATTGGATGATTCACTCAATGTACTGCTCGAATTTTATGCCAGGCATCCAGTTTCTCTGCAGAAATTCACGCATTGAAATCTGAAGAAGCTATAACAAAATCGAGCATGATATTGTCCTTGAATCCTTCTCTTGATTCGAATGGTCCATTGCGTGTTGGTGGTATAATAAAATATTCTATCGAGCCTTTTGCTAGAAAACATCATATTGTTTTGCCAGATGAAAATTCGTTCACTAAACAAATCATACAGTATGAACACATAGATAGATAGATAGATAGATAGATAGATAGATAGATAGATAGATATTTTATTTGTCTTTTAGGTGCATTCATAAGAATACAAATAAGATACGTCACATATACATAAGTTATGAATATTACAAAAACTAGTGGCTAAGACTAGAGATTTACAGATGAAGTTAAAAATTAAAAATTAAAAACTAAAAAAAAAAGTGTGCATACAAACATACGAGAACAATATGATGTATAATCAATGATAAAAACTGAGTAAAATGTAGTGTAAAAAGTAATTTATAAAAGATAATGCACCAGGAATAATATACCCCATGGTTATTTATTTTGTTGTGGATGTTAGGGCCGCTATATATTCTCCAGTAGTATAAAATACATTGGAGGTCAAATATGAGTGCATGTGTTTTTTGAAACTTTTGACATTCAGAGCTTTGACGTAAGTGGGTAGTATATTGTAAAGATTTACATTGAGAGAGTTTCTACTTGATTTTTGTAATCTGAATTTAGATGGTCTTATCAATTGAGAGCCTCTAGTGTTGTAAGTATGGAAATCAGCATTCTTTTCATGATTATTCTTGTTTTTATGTATTTCTAAAATAGATTGATAGATATATATGGATGGTAAAGTCATGATACTGAGTTCCAGGAAAAGTGGTCTACAGGAATCGGTAAACCCTGACCCGCAGATTATCCTCACTGCTTTTTTTTGTAACAAGAAAACTTCGTTAGCTTTCACGCTATTTCCCCACAGTAATATACCATATGAGATTCGTGAATGGAAGAAAGCATAATAAGCTGATAATAGAACCTGCAAACTAATGATAGTCTTCAGTTTACGGAGTAAAAATAAGTATTTTGAAATATTTGTACACAGCTGCTCTGTGTGACCTGACCAGTTTAATCTGTCGTCCAGTGTAACACCTAACAGTTTGACGGTATCACCAAATGCTGTTGAGTTGTTCATAGAAAATAATATATGTTGTGTTTTACTTTTATTCAATTTAAGATTATTACTTTTAAACCAAGTTTCCGCTTTAGCTTGAGCCAGATTTATATTTGCTAACGAACCAATTGTATTTTCACTGGAGCTGGTGAGAGTTGTATCGTCCGCAAATGCAATACATCCATAAGGGCACATATATGAAAATAGGTCATTTACATAGATAATGAATAGGAGAGGGCCTAGTACAGAGCCTTGTGGAACCCCACATGCTATTAATTCAAAATCAGATACGTTATTTGAGTCTATTACAACACATTGTTGTCTATTTGTTAAATAGGATGAAAAAAGGGAGAGGGGTACTCCTCTAATACCATACTCCTCGAGTTTTCTGATGAGAATGGAATGGGACACACAATCGAAAGCTTTGGTCAGGTCACACAGAGCAGCTGCAGTATGATGACCCTTTTCGAAACCCTCAATGATATCATCAACTACCTTCCTCAGAGCATGCACTGTTGATGTCGACTTCCTAAATCCGAATTGATTTGGGTTCAACAAGTTGTTTCTATGGAAATAATTATACAGACGATTTTTTAAAATAATCTCGAATATTTTACCGAAAAGTGGAACTATCGAAATTGGGCGGAAGTTTTCAATATTTGTGACATCACCTTTTTTGTAAATGGGAAGAACTCTGGATATTTTTAGAGCATCAGGAAATCGACCTTCCCCAATGCAGGCGTTGAAAAGTGTAGTTAAAGGTTCAATCAAGTACATAGCTGTTTCTTTTATTATTTTACTATTCAGATTATAAACATCAAGCGAATTTGTATTCTTCAGCTCGAAAATTGCATTGGCAACCTCTACATTAGAAATGGGCTCCATAAAGAAGGATCCTGGACTGTTCGGCTTATCCATATAAGAGAGTGGAATAGAACTAGCACTTTTATGTGAAAGCTCATTTGTTATATTCATACCCACAGAAGAAAAATATGAGTTGAATTCTTGTGGAGTAAAATTTGCGTTATGATTGGTGACAGTTGTGTTATTCATTTCAAACTTGATGAGGTTCCAACTATCTCGGATTTTATTGTCAGAGTTCAATATAAAATTGTCATATGCATTTCTTTTTGCTAACAAAACCATTTTTTGATACTCACTATTTAAAGTTATGAAGGCTTCCTTATGTACAGGGTCGTTGGTAACATCATATCTTGTTCTTGATGCTTGAACAATATTTTTCATATTTTTTATTTTATCATTGATCCAGTAGCATGGTGGATTGGGTTTTCCAGCTATTTTTCTTAGAGGAAAGTGTTGCTCTACAAGTGTAGAATAGCAATTCAGTAAAAAACTTGACATATCATCAGCAGAACTTGCATTGTAGAAACTATTCCAATTCATCATGCTCAAGGATTTCTTGACTTCCTGTAAACCATCTGAGGTAATGCATCTCTTACTGAGGGGTGAGCTTTTTCCCAATATGGGCATTTTAACAGTTATGAACTGACCATAGTGGTCAGATAGACCAGGGTCAATAACCCCCGTTTTGTAGCATTCATTTGTTAGATTTGTGAAAATGTTGTCAATGCAACTTTTCGAGCCATTTTCAACCCTGGTGTAGTCTGAAATTGTGGGGTTTAGTCCAAAAGAATTTAGTAAGAAGCATATTTTCGATTTGTTTGTCGAAGACATCATAAAATCTATGTTGAAATCACCTAATAGGATTATTTGAGTGAATTTTCCTGAAAGATCAGTTAACAGTTCTTCAAGCTTATTGAAAAAGATGGTACAATCATTAATACATGATGACCTATATAAAGCTATGAGAGCAGTGTGTGATTTCGGCAGCTCCATACCACACACCTCTATATCTCGTTCTATACAGTAGTTAGTCAGATTCAAAGGTCTCGCTAGCAAATTGTTTTTTATATTTATATATATAGCAGCTCCGCCGTGCATATTCCTCGGCCTAGTAAAGTGAGAGACTAGCTTATAATTAGGTATGTTACAAAATTGCAAACATTGGTCATCCAGCCAATGTTCAGTAAGACAAACAACATTACATTTGAATTCTTCTAAGAAGATGTGTAGTCTCTCCACTTTGTTTGCAAGGGCACGGATATTCAAATGGAATATATTAATTTTTGTTTTGTCACCAACGGTGAACTTGCAGTTGCTGTTCGATTTAGAAACAGTGTTAGCTTCGTAAGAGTGAAATTCTGATTGTGTTTCATTTTTATGATGACTGGTGATGAAAGGGACGTATGAAAACTTTGTCAGGCCAGTTGTCTGGATCTAACAGTTCATCCATGGTCAAATCCGTACTCCCTATCTTGAAGCACTTTTTCCTAAACTTGGATTTGAGATCAAAGCAATACATATTTTTGTCACCAAATTTCTCTTTGATATAATAATTTACATTATCCAGTGTTGTAGATTCATTAAGTCCGCCAATCCAAATCCAGTTTCTTCTAGGTGCTACTACCAATAAATTGCTTGGTTGTCCCCGACCATAGGTCTTAGTTGTGGATGCCGCATTTATATGCTTCGCATTCTTTTTGTAAGAAACGAAATTTGCATGCCGGGACTATAGCAACTTTGAACGCAGTAAGAGCTGAATATTGGCCAATAAACGGAAGAAGCGTAGTTCTGAGAATTAAACAAAAATATATGACGTGTTTTAGAGCTAAACCTCCGTTGGTCAATCCTTTGACGGAAAATATTTCCGAAGCGGGACTGGTTCCAAAGCGCCTTTTTTATGAAGTGGGAGTTGATTATGCGGGACCAATCCTAATTAAAGATAGTTTTTTATGATCTAGAAAAATGGTTAAATCATATATCTGTATTTTTGTATGTTTCATAACCAAAGCTGTCCACATCGGGTTGGCCACTAGTCTACCTACTGAATAATTTTGTTGTTGTCTGAAGAGATTTGTTTCACGACGCGAATTTTGCACAGACATTTATTCCGATAACAGCACCAATTTTGTGGGTGCTGACAATGAGTTGAGAGGTATTATCAAGGTCATCAATGAATCTGCAAATTCTGGTGAGTTGAGAGAATACACTTTCAGAAATTTTATAACTTAACATTTCATACCTCCTATCGCTCCCCACCAAGGCGGATTATGGGAGGCCGCAGTCAAAGCGGCCAAGTACCATTGGACTCGTATCGTAGGGAACACGCATTTAACTTACGATGAGTGCTTATATACTGTGCCATGCCAAATTGAAGCCATACTGAATTGCCGTCCCATTACCGTCCTTTCTAATGACCCAAATGACTTATCTGCACTCACCCCAGCACACTTCCTAGTGGGTGATTCTATGATGGCTGTACCGCAAACTGATGTTACTGAAATTCCGTCAAATCGATTGAAACTTTTTCAACAACTACAGCAGTTTTCTCGACACTTCTGAAAGCGCTGGTCCGCAGATTATATAACTTCACTGCAACAGCGTACAAAGTGGACGTACAACTCAGCGATTTCAGTCAAGGTTGGCTCACTCGTCGTTCTGCGATATGACAATCTACCACCGCTGCAATGGCGACTAGGACGTGTTGTCGAAGTCCATCCAGGGAAGGATGGTATTGTGAAAGTGGTTAGTGTAACAACCAAAAATGGTGTTGTAAAGCGAAGTGTGAATAAAGTTAGCACTTCACCTATTGACTAAAGATGTACTTTAGCTCCTTATGGATGAGCGATTTTGATGAATTCAGGACAATTTGATAGATGTTAGACCAATTTTATCAATGAGATAGTTCAATTTGTTAATCCTAAGTCCAAGCTCTCAAGGCGGGCTGTATATTTATTGTTCAACTTCGAATTTTTCTGTTTGATATAATTTTGGTACGCCTCTGTGCGGCAACCAAACCCTTTCCGCTGGCTGGAACCCTTTTCGTTCAAGAGTCACTCTCTCAGTCTGTCTGTTACCACAAAGGGATGCGCATGGTCGCTCCAAGAAATCAACGACTCGTAACATTCATTCTTCGATTCATACTCAGTTATGGTACTCATTCATTCATATTAGTGGAAATCAGTCACCGCGACTGATTTTTTCATTCAACGCGGACATTCGTCCCAAAAATACACTAGCAATAGACTCATCTCATTGATTTCTAACTTTTCTGAAATTTTCGAGAAACTACCCAGGGAAAAATTGACGTGCTATTTAGAAGAACATAATATTACTCGTGATATTGACTAAGGAGTAGGCAGATTGAGAGCTCAGTGAACTACTCTCTTCATTCTCCTATAATCTTTTCATTTCTATTTTTCAGTTCTTAAAAATGGCTCCAAAATCGGTGCCAAGACTTCGAACATCTACAGATTCTAGACGCTGTTCAACTTGAACTCCTAGTTTTCATACCTACATGTATACATATACAGGGTGTTTCTTGAGTACGTGTAGAAAATTCAAGACCATGTTGCTGACATGAAAATAAGAAGTAAAGAAAGCTATTCGGCAAATGTCGAAGTTGAATTCCTATTTTTGTTTTTTGTCAATAAATTTCGAAGTAATTCTGATATTTGAATAAAGTTTGGTATCTATTGGGGTATTTTTCGATGACAATATAAAATTTTATGTTAATTTGTCTCTTTCGTGTGGGTGGCGTCACCTACATGTCTCTTGAGTCTTTTGATACTTTCGAGCGTACGTGTATCACGTTTGATAGTAGGAAAATGGATTTCTAGAACACTTTTGTGTGAAAGATATATCCTTGGTAGAGGTCGCTGCGAGAAACTGAAATAATCAATGCAATTCGAAATTGATGCATTGAGTAAGGGAAATTATTTTTTTTCAATTCGTTAAGAAATCAGTTCAAAATGCCCTTAGCTCTTTGAATTTCTGAGCAATGAGATTCATAGGGAGTGTATTCTCTGGACTATCTTCCTGTAGGCGATTCTTGTGCTATCAGGATGACATTTTTGATTGTGTTAAGTGAAATGGGCGCCAGTCTATTTTTGTTCAAAAAAAAAATAGACGAAAAAAATAGAAATATCAGATGAAGGTAATTATGATTCAAAAACTCTCTCCTATCTTAGTGAAAGCAATAAAAAAACATCAATTCAAGTATGACAATTAATTACATCAGAAAAGTAGAATGAAACAGAAAAAAATAATGGCAATGGATTTACAATAGTATCCCTACTGATCTCTATCTCTTCACAAGAGCTTTTATCAATATTATGCTGGATTCAGTGCTATACTTGCAAACCAGATGTCGGATACCCCAACGTGACGACGATTTCCACCTCTACCAAATCTCAGCTACCAAAGATGTTAGGACAGCTCCTTCTTAGGTGTGAGCTCCCAGGGACGCAGATATAACCTTCTCTGGTAGTAGACTCTCAGGAAGTAGCTTGCACTCTGGTGTGTTGGAAAGTCTCAGCACTGAGACGTGTGGGGATCTAGACGACTATCCGTTGCGTTAGGTTGTCTTCTTCGGATGTCGTTTGATCACTCGTTACTCGTTGACAATACATGAAAAATCACCAAGAAAATCAGTAGGGTTCAAAGGAGGATAAACTGATGGTTCCAAGTAAAGCACAATCTGAAGCTGATGACTGGAGATTGTGGTAGATTGTAATAAAATTTTCAAAGTATTAAAACTAATTAATCTTGTATAACAATATTGATCGGATATCAAAATACAATGAACTGTATATTGCCTATCAGAAAGTAAAAAAAAGTATCCTTATTTTACACAAAAAAAACATATTTTCTGAATTTATTCCAAGAAAAAATCTTGCATCCACGCAATTGGCCTTTTGCTTGCATGCAAGTATGTGTCAGGAAATTCTTGAGACAAAAGAAGAAGGGAAAAGAAAATCGAGTTGGTAGATGCCTTTTCTCCAATCTTAACTGCTCAAACAAAAAACAGACTTGGTCTTCAGCCTAGCACATTTCAAGAAGTTGATACGTAAAATGTACGAAAGAGTGGCTCAATATATTGAAAATCGTGGATTCCTTATCTCAGAAGAAGATGCACAGGTGAAAGTGACAGTTAACACTACAGATTTAATATAAAAAGAGGTATATACTGTACACTCACCTGAGCATGTATTTCTTTCGTCCAGCGACCAGAATCCAAGATCTTCTGTGTGGGTTAACTCCAAATCCACCAGGAAACTCTAATTCCTCGAGCCTCTACGACTTCAATTTCCTTGGTTGCATTCACTGCAAATATATGAGAAAACTACACAGAAAAAGGCTCTTTCCACTCAAGCCAAGCTTCAGCAATCACGTGCTCTTGTACGCTATATATGAAAAAAAAAATTATATCACCAAGAACTGAAATTGTGATACTCTTTATATCATTCGAAATTGATGCCAGTTATATTTAGAAGCACTACCAAGCAAGCTACTCATATTATCAAGAAAAAATGTGTGCTATCTTCATTTAAACTAAAATGCTCCTAGCAGCGGAAATTTTGAAACGTCGTGTGCTAAAATGAAATAGTTGAAATTAAAACTGCAAAATCTGAGCAATTAATAATGAAATCGGCCTACCTCGATTCACCATCAATATCCCAAAACAGTCACATAAACCCGAAAATTTACAAATATAAATAATAATTTATTATCGCATCCAGGTTATCTGAAATGCCAGATTGACCTCAAGACAAATAAAAATATAATCTCGAGTAGGTACTTACCTAGGTTGAACCCGTGGTTTCTCTCCAAAAGGGCTTTCTCAGGGTCGTATAAAAATTGTGGCAAAAATTGCCTAACTAGCTCAGCGCGAAAGGCCCAACAGTAATATTGAAGAGATTATTGGATTCACGAGGAGAACAAAAAAAAAATCAAAATAAACAATCTGGTGGCCAAAAAGAAATGAATAAATACTAGGTGTTAGCATTGTCAGTTAAATCGGTAATTCTGACGAAATGTAAGATATATCTAGATTTTATCCCTAGGCGCCACGTAATTCAAAAAGGCTTGAACAAAAATGAATACTCATCGAAATGTAGTTAGTGGTCGTTGATATCTTCATCAGCTGACCACAAACAATCTGAAAGATAATTCAGCCTAAATCACGAAATAATACTGAATATCGCTTATTCAGATGACCATCAGCTTTTCGTGTATGGAAAAGTTCGAATCTGTATCGATCCCTCAATGTGTTAACATAGGTGGAACAGATCAACAAAACAGTCCAGAAAAGAGTGATACTACGTGTAATTTAAGTATAGTTAAAAAAAATGATATAAATGGAAATTCTCTAGTAATTCTTAATTAATTCCTGATTCACGAATATTTTCCATAAAATATAGAATCGACGATACGAATTTTATACTGCTATACTTTTCGTTTACAGGTGGTCCGATATTGAAATCGTGGAAGTATTCATCATCAAATCTATAAATCTTTTTGAGTATCAATCAAACTGGGGGGGTAGTCATCACTTCATTTCATTGGCAACAAGGGAAAATGGAATGGACTGACCTGTTCTGAATCTCTGTTTCGCCTAACAAAACCCAAAACGTCCTTGAGCACCTCAGGTTTTATTCCACCAAGACTTAATTACACCAAAAGGTTTCATTTCACAAAACTGGGGTTCAAATTGGAGTAATCTTCAGCGTATAATAAAACCCTATAATTTTCAATAGGATCAGTATTTCCATTACCTATTTAAGTAATTTGAACTTCTTATAAATACCTCTGTAGTGGGTTTCAATAAAATTGCAGAATTAGCTGTTGACCGCTATGTTGGTAGGACATCCATGTAGGCAGGAATCAGGATGCTCGACTAAATAATCCCGAAAAACGGTAGTTTCACAGTGTTGCTTTGGCGATAAGTGGACTATATATAATTATGATTGTTCGATAATAAACTGATGAAAAGATGAGAAATTGCAATCGATTGCAATTTCCCCTGAACTTTATTGATGAAAAATTTGTTTCAACAACACGTCGTCATGTTAACAACTCAAATGTTATTTTATATAGGGTAATACAGTTACCCAACTAATTATATAGGATGGAAGTATATTAAGGGTGAAAGTACTAAATATTCCGCCGCCCTCGAAAGACTCAGGCTTTCAAAATTTTCATTACAACTTTCATCTTAAATAATTTCACATTCATCTGAAGGTAAACGCATATCTTGTTGATTGGACGCTTCAGGATACCGTCTTGAGTCCTCAACGTCACAACTCGAACAATATTATCTTCGCCTGGATGAATTTTCGCAATTTGAGCTAACTTCCACAATAATGGTTGGACGAAGTCTTCCTTTATTAAAACCAGTTGCCCAGTTTTAACTTGGTCAGCTAGACGCTTCCACTTTGTTCTTTGTTGAAGTTGATTGAAATACTCTGCAGACCAACGTTTCCAGAAAGGTTGGGTGAGTTGTTGAAGTTTTTTGTAGTGATTCAAACGATTTCCTGGTGTTTCACCTGCGTCGTCTTGAGGGATACAAGTCAACACTTCTCCAATCAAAAAATGACTTGGACACAGAGCAGTTAAATCGTTAGGGTCAGGATTTCAGTGTCATAGTCGATGCTCTGAGAATGTATGCAGTTTGGCGAAACAATGAATTTGGACCCATTAACAAGTTTCCCGACATTTGCATACGATTCCGGAAAGGGGAGCTCGAATTATTCGAACATAAATTGACTAGACATCTTTCAAATAATCGATGCTTTAAGTTCGTATGCACATCTCTGGACCGATAAACTAGGATATTCTGTATAACTGGATGCTATTTGCATACGAATTCATTATGAGCATACGTTGTAATAATCGGGCAAACCCGCGCGTGCCTCGGTCCGGCGCGGCGCCCCGCACTGCAGGCCAGAGGTGCACCGAAAGCGAACTATACCTTTTCAACTTCAATTTCGAAATCGGTGATTTATATTTCGGGCAAAGTAATCTCGATTTCAGAATTGGTTAGTTCGATTTCAGAAATGGTAAACTCAATTTCAGAATCGGTGAGATGAATTTCAGAAAAAGTCCATTCAATTTCAGAAATGGTAAGTTGTATTTCAGAATTATTATTGGTAGGTTCAATTTTAGAACATGAAATCCTTTTATATGTTTGGAATGTTTTTAATTGCAAAAGAGAAGACTGTTTACAGTGGATGGAACGGTGTTTGAGAGCCCTATGTTGAATCAGGTTGAACATATATGGGGTGCCTTCAAGTCAGAAGTGAAGAGCTTCTTGCAAGAGCATCGCCAAAGGGTCATAGCTGAAGATCCGAACAGATTGCTCAACCAGATATATAGAATTCAGACTGCGATGTCTTGAAGAATGTGCTGATCATTCAATGAAAATGATAACACCTCGAATGTGTTTGCATTCTCATAATCATGTGCAACGCCACTAAGCGATTCAGATGGAAGGCATCTGTGGATTAAATTGTTTTTGAAAAGTTGAATATTTCAAATATGGTTTGTTAATCTCTCATGCAATTGGAAACATTCCGAACAAATATAAGGATTTTTTTCATGATATTGAACCTACCAATTCTGAAATACAACTTACCATTTCTGAAATTGAATGGACTTTTTCTGAAATTCATCTCAGCGATTCTGAAATTGAGTTTACCATTTCTGAAATCGAACTAACCAATTCTGAAATCGAGATTACTTTTTCCGAAATATAACTTACCGATTCCGAAATTGAAGTTGAAAAGGTATAGATAATCTGGAAGTCTCATAATCTCACTTCACATGAAACCGGGTCAAAGATTAACTGCCTGGGAGTGATGAGGGTATTCGGAGACGCAAATTGCAGATATATTTGTATTTATTCATCAGACATTTTCAGCTCAACAAGATTACATGTGTGAGAGGTTTCGTACCAAGACATTTTTTTCTTTGATTCTAATTCGAAAGACAGGGCTTTGAAAAGAGGATAAAAAATACTCGCAGGATGATCAAGAGGGATCGTACAGGGAGGAGAGGGGTGGATTGACTTGAATTCCTTCCCTGGGGATCATGAGACTGCTCATCATAATACTGGCGTCTAAAAAATATATAAATAATGTGCATTCAATTTGTTGAATGTTCTGGGTATAATGTGGGGTCTGTATCCTGAACTTTAATCTACATTCTTGTTTTTCACATAAAAAAAAAATCATTTGAAAACGAAATTATATTGAATGAAAACAAAATTATTTTTCAAGGGAAAAATTATACGTCGTCCTCTCTATCATTATCTTCAGAGTCATTTTCGCTCTCGCTGTCTGAAGATCATTCTTCAGAGTTGTCATCAGTACCTGTTAGTAAGAATATTATTTTGTATGGATATAATTATTGAAAAATCTTGGCATGATCGAAAGATATACCTGATACTTTTTCAGTTGAAGTCTCAGAGATGATGATGTCACCAACCTCTGCTGGAAGGACTTCATCAAGGTGCCTTTTGAAACCGTACCCACCGTTATAAAATTCATACCCAATCGAGGGGCTCGAGATCTGTTGGTACTTTGAGATAAGCTCCGCTCCATAACTGAGCTACGTAAGAAGCACGCCTGAACTGCTGTTCCAACTCAGCCTCACAAGGCGTCAGCCGTGAAGATTCTTACTCAAATAATACTTTCAACAACTTTTCTGATGTTTTATTCGGCTTATAAGTTGCAGAAAACACTGTCAATCGGTTACATGAAGAATTATCAAGGGCTCAGCCCCCTTCATTATTTTTTATGTAACTGACAATGACATTACTTCATCAAACCCAGGATAGATGTCTGGCGTTTAGCGATAAGATTCACACGCTGCACCTATATACAGGGTTTATATATAATATTATATTATATATATTGAATAGTTCTTGAGATATTCAAATATCGGATCTCCGATAAAAGGGAGAAACATTATTGAATGCCTCAATCATTACGTGCTACACTCTATCTGGCTGACGCAGCAAATCATTGTCCAGATATGTAAATTGTTTCAGCAAAAAAAAAGGAAATACTTCAAACCCGGGATTCATATTTCTGGCACAATTTGACAATTTGGCGCATGATCGCTATAAGAGTGCTGCGTGTAAATGATATCGCTAGATGCTGTAGACCTGTATTCGTCATGATATACTCGATAGTGAAATAAAATATAGTGTTCCAGTAAAAAAAAAATCAACAACTACCCTGATAGTTCATTTGTTACGAATAGCCTGTGAATTTTTCAATAACAATTAGAAATCTCTTCGAAAAATCATTTTAATTGGTTTTTGAAATTTTAAAATCGGTTCAGAAACAACTAAGTTACAATGGGAGATATTTATGGTGAACCACCCTGTACGGAATGTGCAAATTGTATGCAAACCATCATCTCTTATATACTGTGTGGTCCACTAACCATGGTCAAAATTGGAATATCTCATCGATTATCGATTATTTGAAGGATATCCAGTCAAATGATGTTTGAATAAGTCGAGCTTCCCTCTCCGGAATCGTGTGCAAATGTCGGGAAATTTATTAATGGGTCCCAATTCATTGTTTCGATATACACGACAAGATGGCGGCGGCGGCTGGGTTGTCGCCGAGTGCTCCCATAAAATTCGATTGCGTATGGTGTAAAAAAACAGTAGTTGAGTTCGTGAAGTGCAAAAAATGCCTTGGATTATTCCATCCAAGCTGTATGGTACAATCAGCGAGAAGAAGAAATTCGTTGTGCCAACACGAAACCCAAGAGAACGAAAAACAGCAACAGCACCAAAGTGAGAACAATGGTGGTAATGTCAGCATGCCAAATATAATGGAGGTAGAAAATAAATTACTGAAGCAACTGCTCAGAGAAGTTGAATAAAAAAATATCTTACTTAGTGAAAATTGCAATTTGCTAAAAGATAAAATAAATTTCCTGACCGAGAAACTAGAATCATATAAAATAAAAAAACAACAGAAAAAACCATTGAAGCGAGTGATACTGATGATGACGGTAACAAAAAAGGAGTAAATACATCCCAAGACTCCCAAGGTCGTCCAGTTATTAATCACTGGAACAAGGTCAATAAAAATGTATCTTCATCATCTGTTCCAAGCTCTGCCATAGACACCAAGACAGAGAAGGTAAACAATGACAACGTCAACCTCAAAACCAACCATCATAAACCAAATGAAAACAAACACATCATCTATCCAAAACAAGTCAATGCTGCAATCTTGAGAACTCAGACAGAAAATAAAATGAACGAAGTAATACAGATGACATAAATGTACGTAGCATTAGATATAAAGTAAATGAACCAGAAGCGTCCCTTCTTAGTGATGATTCATTATTTGATATAATATGTCTAAGTGAGCATTGGTTGAAAAATTATGAAATAGAACATCTGAAAATCTTAGAATATAAAATAGCTAACGCATTCTGCAGGACCCAGCATATTCATGGAGGGGCCCTTATATTGGTTAAGGATAATCTTGTATACCAGTCACTACCATATCTAAACAACCTATCAAAGGAAATCCATTGTGAAATAGCAGCAACTGAGCTTCAAAACATTGACACTATCATCATAACTATTTATCGCTCTCCGAATGGCTACTTCCCACTTTTTATGGAAGCAATAGAAAAACTAATGCAAAAAGTTGACCACAAAAAAAAGATAGTACTTTTTGGTGATTTTAATGTCAAGTTCAATACTTCAGATCCTTACAATGTTTTGCTAATTGACCTGCTCAACACTTTTGGTTTTGAACAAACAATTTATGACAATACTAGGGAATCCAACTGTATTGATAACATTTTTATAAATTTTTCACTGACAGAATATACATCCTACAACCGTGAAATGAATTTATCAGACCACTTAGCTCAAATTCTTGAAGTTACTATAATGAATAAATCAACTGACACAAACCATAGAAGAACAATCAGACCCATCACAGTTACTGGCACTAATTCCTTCTATGACCTTGTAGCTAGATCAAACTGGGACTTCATCAATGTCAACACAAAATTTCAGCATTTTATGAACACAATATCAGAAGCCTTTTCTACATCTTTTCCTGAAAAGCTAATCGATTCGAAAAACAATAGAGTCTCCACAGGTAAGTGGTTCACCGAAGGCTTGAAACAAATGCGATTACAGTTGGAATTCTTGAATGACTTTTATAAAGTACACAAGACTGATGAAAACAGAAAAATCCGAAACTGTTTCAGACGGAGAAATAAAGATGCTCTAAGAAATTCCAAGATAAAATCAAATGACCGTGATGGTCATTTGATTTTATAAGTAATTCCACAAACCCTACTAAAAAAATGTGGGAAATTATTAACTCTACAAAAAATAATAACAAAAGTATCGCTAATCCCCTCATTGACCCAGATGATTTCAACAGATATTTTGTTAACGTTGCTAGTGAAATCATCCAAAATCTCCCTAGCTCAAAAATTGACCCTATGCAATATTTGAAAATGTCATACTCTACAGAACTCTTTAATTTTCAGGAAGTCTCATATAATGATGTCAGAACAATCATAAATTCCCTTAAAAATAGTGACAGTAGAGATGTATATGGATTGAATGTGTGTGAAATATACACGACCACCGTATTGTCACGATCTCAGGATTTGCCTTCTCGAGTGTCAGGAACTCAGGTGGTACTTTCTATATGTGTCAGGATCACGAGGCCGTTCATCCTGATTGCGTGATCTTAGGGGGTTATGCTTAGCAGCGAGAGGGTGACCTAACTACTACACACCGTAGCTCGGTTGTAGCAAGGAAAGAGTGTAATTATTATTTAAAAAAAGTGATTTTCATTAGTGATAAAAACAGTGGATATAGTGAGCAAGTAAAAAACAAAAAGGGTTGAAAGTTACCAAAAGATATCAAGTGACGTGAATAAACTAGAGTGACTCTGTGCCCACACTTTCCAGTTGTAACATCCACTGTCAGTATATGTTACTTTTTCTATTGAATATTGATAGTACCAAGTATTCAACTGACCTTTTCAGAGTAATTTATTCAACTCTGGTTTTCACTTAATGTATTTTGAGAACTTGCATTCCCTTTTGTAGGATATTTTGAGCTTCTCTCTCTCATAATCTGGATTTTAATTGCATGTTATGTTTTGTTGACTTGATGGAAGTTCATTATTTCAGTTTGTTTTGAAAATTTTTAGGTGAAATATCAAACAAGTTGTTGAGGTTCAAAATTGTACTAACCAGTAGTTCAGCGTTCAGACCTTCAACGAGCAGGATCGCAACAGTAACATATCAACATTGATAAACTTCTCTTAATCCTTAACATAATGTCTAAGTAGTAGGCCGTCAGCGTTTTTTAATTGTTATTGATCTGTATTGATCATTCATTTGAACCTGGTATCGGTTATTGCAACAGTTGAATCGATTCGGTCTCTTTGGTTACTATGATTTTTTGACTTTTATGACATGCACCGGGTGTACCACTCAGAAAGGACGCTGGCTGTTTCTCGGAAACTATTTGCCGCACAGGTTTCGAGAAGAAATATGAATGATAAAAGTGGCCAAGAGAAATCTCTTTGAATTATTTTCGAGTTTCCAGGACAGCCCCTAGAGGGCGTTATTGCATTGGCCAGTTCAATAAACGGGTTTTTATAAAAAAAAATTATATCAAGACATTTTTTGAATGAAAGAGGGAGGGAAAGATGAATAGAACTTAGGAAAAACTCCTATTACTACAGTTTGGTGTAACGGAATTCAACGATCTTGGTCTCATTATGAAGGGTTTTTTTGATACTTCTAGATGAATCACGAATCGAGTCGATTTGAATATTGTGGTGGCCGCTAGATGGCATCGTTTGAAAAAATCAGACAATTTTCCATTTTTTATGAGAATTTCAAAGGAAACCATATATTCATTCTACTCTTATATGAAAGTAGAGCAATCGAGAAGAAAAATTGTGAAAACCGCGAATTGATGCCTCTTGAGGAACCGGTGAAATACTCGAAATAATATTATGAATGTATTCACCACAGAAATCTAACTTCAATAATCGTCATCAGAAATATCCTGTATCTATGAAATTATGATTTCAATAATTCACTCATTTTGGTTTCACAAACTGCTGTTATATCTCACAATAGTGAAGGAGACTCTAAGTAATGAAATGACATAGCTAATGGACTTATATCATAAACAATTTTTAATTCATAATTCGATAGAATTCACCCAAACTAGCTCACCTCCGCAAACCGTTTCTTGCTGTGAGCTCCCTACGTTTCATAAAAAATTATTGAAATCCCCGATTTTTCGGACCTCTGAAAATGAGGCGATGATGTGACGTCAAAACTCTAATACTGAAACAAGACTATTTCAGACAGAGATGAATGATACATAATTTCTGACCAAGCACCAAGATTGGTGAATCGGCAAGTTGATTTTTGGGACAAAGATAATAAGAACAAGAAGAAGATCAATTCTAACCTATATTAACTTTTTGCAAATCGCGAAACTTTCGAATATTGAATTGAAATATTTCGACAAAAGTATGATGTTTTGTGCCTAATTGCAATTATAAAAACATCATTTAGCTGGTAATTTCGGGAACGAATCTGGCCCCTCACTGGGTGAACACAATATTGTTGTAGTTTTGCTTTGCAGAAATTCATTGGGAAATTGCTCGAAAAATAAATGATCCATCTCATAGAAGAACATTCACGGGGAGATGCAAGTAGTATCTAGTCTAGGGAATAACATTGTTCCATACCAATTGATCATATTGTTGCATAGGTAAACATATCAATCAGTGACTGATTTAATGAGTATTCCCCATATGATGGGTATTCTGATGTTGAATATCCTCTCAGGTGAACAATTTTCCAATACAACTATAATAGGTACAAGCAATGAAAATTGAATGAATATTGTGGAACAAACCTTTCAGATTTTCTATTCCTCACTTCGCACCGAGGAACTGTATGTTACAGACATGAAAATCATTAACCATTTCCATATCAATTTTTGGTAGATTATCTGAAGAGCCTTTAACAAATCCTGATTCAACGTTCATGCTTATATTCAATATATCAATATAATATAAAGCAAGATTTGAAGGTTAATTTCATTTCGTGTCTTCTCTTCTCATTTTAGACGGCATAAATAACTTCGGAATCGGAATTCGAGACTCGATGCAAATGCAGCTCCATGTAAAACGAGTCAACAAAGCAATGTTGCTGCGTTTATTAAATGTATTGGATTATTGTGAAATTGTAATGGTGCAAATGGTTTCGAGATTGAGATATTACGTTGTCTAGAGATTGTTTATATTCCAATGATTCAACCTACAATCGACAACTTGAATATATTTTCCTGCAGTAGTGGTAGTGGATTAAGTGGATATCAAAAGATAATTCAATATCGATTTCGATCTCTCGGATATTTTGTTTGGATGATATGGCAACAAGGATGAGTGTCACACATGGTTCACGCTCATTGGTTCCAGGCGAGATAAGGTTTCTACGTCATAAGATGGTTCGTTTTCAGAAGGTACTATTTATTATTTATGTCAAAAAATGAAACATTCCAGTTGATTTTTCGATCGAATTATGTTGTCAATCATTATTAATGTATAAAACGATTATTATAAATATGGTTTGAGTTGAAAGTTCTACTAAGATGTACACGCCCATTGAAATGTAAGTAGTTAGTATAGGCTCAGGAATGAGAGAAGGCAAGTTGGCTATGAATGGAAGAAACGTCAAAATATAATTGAAGTTCCATTGAAACTTTTCACTGTGGATTGTTTATCTGTCAAAATGCTAATAGTCTAAATTTTAATATCATTCCGAGTATTTCTCTGGTTCTCCAGGAGGTATCAACTCGCGGTTTTCACCATTTTTCTCTTCGTTTACTTCACTTTCATATCATAGCAGGAAAAACATATGGTTGCATTTGAAACTCTCAAAAAAAAAAATGCAAATCGGCTGATATTACAAACGATGCCATCTAGCGGTCACCACGGGATTTAAATCGACTTGATTCGTGATTTATCGGGAAGATCTGAGGAAACCCTTCATGATGAGATCGCTTAATTCCGTTACACCAAACTATAGTAATGGGAGTTTTTTCAAAGTACCATTCATCCTTCCCTCTCTCCCTCTTTCATTTAAAGAATCGCAATGATTGGAAATCAACTCGAGAAGATCAAAAAAGTGTTTTTGATATGTCTCGATATATCAAATTTTCATAAAATCCCGTTTATTGAACTGGCCAATGCAATTACGCCCTCTAGGGGCTGTCCGGGAAACTTGAAAATAATTTCCAGAGATTTTTCTTGGGAACTTTTATCATGAATATTCTTTTCCGAAACCTGTGCGGCAAATAGTTTCCGAGATACAGCCGGCGTCCTTTCTCAGCGGTACACCTGGTACATTAGAATTTCCAACCAGTAAAGAGAAAGAAGAATTCAAAATCGATCCTTCCTGCATCTGGTCACCATTGAATGAACTCGTAGGTGGATGTCCGCTAAATTACATTTCTGATCATCCACCATTCCTCGTGAATAACATCTAATTAGAGGTGAATATTCAATTATTGAGAATATTTTTCATATATAGAAATTATTATTTTTATGAAATTTGATCCATATTCAAGGAAATTAATTGGTGAACTTTCATTATCTTGAGGTCACGTTATTATAACATGTTTTCTATTTTTCCTATGTTATAGTTCTGCCAGACCTTTACTTACATTTTACTTTTTCTTTCACTTTTGTCTTCACTTCTTGGATTTGGAAGATTATGTAACTATTTTGCTAAATGCTTTTTTATGGACTCAGAAGAGTGAGCATTTCTGATGATTATATGAAACAATCGTCATGGAAAGATTGTCCTGGCTATTAGAGCCGATTTACTGTTCCTGATGTCACTACTGGAAAGTTGATGTAAATTTCAAGAAGATAGAGATAATTTCCAACTTGATGTCATGAATTCAACGTACTGGCTGGACTAAGCATACTTATAGGTCACCAAACGTCTCACCAGACTCGTATGCTCATGAAATCTGGTTCCTGGTGCCCAAAATGATGATGAGCTTGACCAGGATGTGATTTGAAAGCTGGAAATATCAAAAACATCTGGTCTAACAACATATCCTGGCTTATTCACAGTCTTGCTGACATAAGGTATTCTCTGCATAATATTAAGTTCTCACTGATCGTTTGAAACATTTATTATAAAATCTTTCATAATCTTAAATCAAGTACAATTCGAAATCTAGTACAATTGAGAAGTCATCATTCAATATTCCCATATCTATGAAGGTGTGATGCATTCTATCTGGGGAATATTCCATTGATTTCATTGATTAGATTTATTCATACCCGATGATTATTGTGTCAAGTTTCACTGATAGGAGTTCGTTTATTCAACACCCTGTATAATAGATGTGCACACCCAGTTGCATTTCAGGTGCAATCAAAATTTGTGACACATATTCTGAATGTTTGTGATGCAGATTTAATACTTCTTCGAATACCATTTTCAGTCAGTAAATGAACCTAAATTTTAAATACTGTCTGTAGGTTAATCGAGGAGGTGGTACATTCATTTTACTTGGTTCTTTGGGATTTTCTCTCCTCGTTTCTATAAAATAAAAGTATTCGTATTATTTCAATATATTTGTAGAGGGACAAATCAGATGATTTGCCCCAAAATGTCACTGCGTTTAACAAATTTTTCTATCAGGGAGTCTAAAAGAAAAATCCAGTAGCTTGTCAGTGACAATTTGTTTGAAAAAATTTTTGAAAGAAAGAAATATAGATAGATATATTGAAAAAATATCGAATTTGTACTTATCTTTGGACGTTTCGGGACCGATTCTGCTCCCGTTCTCAACATGTAAATGCAAATTATTTTTCTTTGAAAGTTGTGGATTTTTCTTTTAGATTCCCTGATAGAAAAATTTGTTAAACGCAGTGACATTTTGGGGCAAATCATCTGATTTGTCCCTCTACAAATATATTGAAATAATACGAATACTTTTATTTTATAGAAACGAGGAGAGAAAATCCCAAAGAACCAAGTAAAATGAACCTAAATTTTATTTGTTTGATTTGTTTTCCTATCCTAGCACAGACAATTCCTTTCTACAGGGATTGGCTTAAGGAAGAGGTTCGTAGATGGCGTCCAAATAAAATATCATCTGGATGAACTATCTTTCTTATGCCAATTGTTATATTTTTGACAAAGTTACATGATATGGTAAGTAAATGAACCACGACCCATATGCCCCGACTATATGAGATGACCGTTCGCACAGTATAACCATAAATTTCTGAATTTCTCACGTTTAAGGGTCATACAGTAACTCCCTACATCTCTGGATCTAACTACCAAAGGGTTTGGAGATAATCACGGGGGCCGCACGAGGTAAGAAAAACACTGCAACATAAAAAAAAAAGTACTCACATTGCCAATACCATTGCCGCCCTGGTGGACGAGGAGTTGGCCTTGCCATAGCTCTAGGGTTGTTCTTGAGACTACTACCAGGGTGAAAGAAACTACTGGCGAGGATGACCGTACTCGGAAAGGTATAGACAAGCTATCGATTCACGTACTCTTTGTTCTGTCCCGTAAAATCGATACTCCTAATGTTTCATAGTCGATACTTGTTGAGTTAGCAGAATCAGCAATAATCTTATCGATTGAGTTGTTTACCTCATAGGTGAACTTTCGAGTTCGATGAATTATGCCTGGGAACTAACGCAGTTCCAGTCTGTGAAATATGAGCTGGGTTCGAAATACTTGTAAAAATGTGAATGACTCTAATTTTCTTTGGTGGATATTTCTTTATGAGTTCAATGAATTATTGGTTTTATTTATCAGGTGTGATAGTATCTTGTGACATCTGGTAAAATTCCGTATGTTTTGGCATACACCTGAAGGAATGTAGATAGACGCAAAATAAAAATATGCATGTCTGGAATTGTTGGTGGGAAACTGTTGCAGGTCAAAGAATCGATCTAAACACTCTTTGGAGCAAAGATGTTTTCCTATCGTTTCTGCATCCAGCTTATATTCAATATACATTTAGATTTCATAGTCCTAATGACATCCATGAGAATGTCACAATCTTTGTGGCATCCTCGGAGTGTTGCCTCTTTAACTGAATCACGCGTATAGGCACGAAAAAACGAATTCAATAGAATATTCTCATTTATCCTCTTCGAATTGGATAGTAGACAATAACGATGAGAAAAATCATCCACGTTGATAAAGACGACGAAATTTTTGAGGTAGAAAATGTCATTAGAACCTTCACGATTCTATTCTTACTGATTGGTGGTAATCGAAAATATACAAGTAGGTTGAAGAGATTTCGAAAATGCTTCAAAATATTGAAAGCGACTATCATATAATTACTTCGTTCATATAGTCACCTCTGATGAAAAAATTTTTGAATTCGAGGAGGTATAATATGTCACTTTGAAAGATATAGTTGGTTTCGGGCAGGACTTATTCATTGAATTCAATCAAACACATTGAAATTTTCGGAAGGTTTCATTCTGAAATGAACAACAACAAAAAACGATGAGAAATTCAATGGTCATATATTCCGGAATTCATACATGAATATAGACTAGAAAACACCTAGTGAACTTTCGTAAAAATTCGTTCTGAAAAATTGAAATGTTTATTCATGACGGCAACTATTTTTTGTTGACAATAAATATTTTCATTACTTGGTGTTTCAAATTTGAAGGAAGTGAATTGCTGTTTTTTTAAAGTACTTTGACCGTTAATATCTGGAAAACTATAGGTCCTAGCGACTTGGTCGGGGTCTGAATCGATTCAGCATGGCCTGTTTTGCAAGAAAACGGGGTATTCGCAAGTTTTTTCGCTATTTCTGGAAATAATTGGTATCTGAAAATCGTTACATCGTTTCTCGAAGCTTTCTCGATTTTCTGCAAGTTCAGAAATGAAAATTTTCAATTCTTCGTTTAAGATTATGGAAAAAATTTGGAAGACGGATTCGAAACTTAAAAACAGAAAGATGTGAACAAATATCCCAATTTTTGCACAATCACTTGTTGGTGTCCCGATTTGGGCGCCGTGGCCGAGTTTGCGAAGGTAATGTCAGTTCGAATCCGTCTATCGGCTGAGCATTTTTCTTCAAAACGTGAAATTCATGGTTGTTACCTTGGCAGCTCCTTGATGTCCTAAAAGTAATTCGAAGTCCACTATAAGCTGTAGGTCCCACTCTTCTTAACCCCGCACAAGTTTCGACTTCTGAAGAGTTGGTTCCCAAGCTTCAAGTAGCGATATACGAATTTCACATTTTTAATTTGTTTTGCAAACTGATTCAAGAAAGTGAATTTCTGCTTTTTTGGAGTATTTTGATCGTTGGTATTTGGAAAACCATAGGTCCTAGCGACCTGATCGAGATCTCAATCGATTCAGCATGTAGGACGCAAGAGTTTTTTTTTTCTGGGAATTATTCGCATCTGTGAAATCGTCTCTCGAAGCTTTCTAGATTTTTTTCGCTAGTTCAGCGACTTTCTGATGCCAGTTTTTTTCGAAGATACGCAAAAACTCTGTCGGTTATCGTGATTCAACAGACCGTCTTCAATATTAAGGGAAACAATCGCGTATTTTTTGACTTGTAAATAAAACGAGAAAACTTCGAGAGACGAGCGCAAAAGACAGAAATTCACTTTCTTTATTTCATCATAACCTAAATGAGTTATTGTGATAAGATTAGGATACTCGATAACGAATTTCCGTACTGAAGTGCCAAATCAGCCTTTCTGAATTTTTTCAGATTTTCAGATCAATAATTGAAAAATTCCGTTTTTGATCTTATAGAGGAAAAATAGAGGAAGCTTCGAGAGACGATTCAAAATTTCTTCGATGCCAGTTAACAAGCAGGAAATCTCGCGGTTGAACAGACCTGGTAATACAGATTGTCCACGAATTGTGGAAGGAATAGACCAGCAGGTAGTGACAAATTTTCCGACTTGATTTCACCCAGTAGGAATGGTTTCTGGAGGGTATTATTATGTATATATTTTGATGTTGAAAAATGATGCGTGGAGGAATCTTCCTGAGTTCTTCATGCATTCAAGTATAGTTTCAAAGTTGAGGTGTACTTGAGCATGCGCAATTGGTATGTCATTTTTCAGTTGCATATGTATAGTACAAACAGGTATACTTCTTGAGAACAGTCTGTTCCAGAACGAGGAAAACATGATTTTTCTATATAGGTACTACTACACCAGACACTGACACTGACACTGATATTTTATTTTTGAACATAGGCAGCTAGAGTGAAACTATATCGGAACGCTTGATTTGCGAACAAATAATTTGACTTCAATGCACGAAGAACCCGGGAGGATTCTATCATGTATCATTTTTCAACATCAAAATATTTAAATAATGATACCCTCGGAAAGGCATACTGGGTGGAATCGCGTCCGGAAATTTGGCACCATCTGCCGGTCTGAAAATCGCATGTCCGTGCTACGCCTCCGGATATATACTCCAACCCATCTTCTTACTGATCAGCTGAGCGATGAACATTGGAACAATACATAATCATATTCAACTGACATGCAGTTGTTTCACACTGTTGCAAATTTCCGGATTTCGAAGAGCGCGGCAAATGAGAGGTATTTCAACCTGAATACACATTTCTTCTGCTCGAATGTCACAACTTTCGCCGAGTGATACTAACAGCTGTATATTTATTATACAGCATCAGTGCTCCTGCGATATAACCATACACGCTGGAACTGAAATATACAAAATTTTCGAATTCCTTCATCTTGATGTCCACCTAAAATTCTTTCTACACCCTCCTACCTCACCCGGCCCCCCTCCCATCTGACTCTTTAACATTGGAAATGTTGTGACATCTGATTTTGGATAACCCCATACAGTAGCGGCTGTTAACACCATCGAGATAGATATGCCCTTGCAGGCCATTTGATTGAAATAGATCATGATATGGATTATCAATCAGCAAAAATTATAGCCACAGGAAATAATTATCCGAGCAAGAATTTTTAAGAGATGTTGTTCATTTTTCAAAAGTCTAACTGCATTTTTAAAAAACAAACATTAAACATCTTATTGGAATATACTCTTACCTTTTGGCACTGGCTAGACAACTACACATCAATTTGGACAACACCTTGCTTTTTCAATTCTAAACTAATCGCCCACATAACAGAAAGAATTTGTGGAGATATTATTCTCAACAGCCAATTTTTCCTCATCTTTTTGTTTCTTGTTTTTTCTTTCCCCTATTCGTAAGATCTAAGTTTGGCGAACTTTCACTAAATTTCATTTCATGACATAATTATCTGCTTCCCTTCCATTTTTGCCCAAATACTGTTGAGCTCAGAGTTGTAGAAGCTTAAGTTCGCCATGCACTATATCCATAGTACTATCAATTTATAATTCATCTTTAGGCAGACGTGAAGAAGATGTTATCTACTGTCTAGTCAAAAAAAAGTTACATCGAATTTTCAACACCATTTTAATCATCCTCAATATCATTGTGAATGTACACATTTCAATCTCTATTTTAGTCGCACTGATTATGGAAATATACATTGCCGAAAGCTCAGACAAACTGTGATGAGTTCACCATGACATTGCTGCAATCCCCACTAGCAAGCTTTTTTTGTGTATATATGAACAAAGCAACTCTGACTTCCTTGCTGTTCAATAAAATTCTTTATAAATTTTTACAGGCTCTGAAGACCAAATGCTGTGAGAACATGAACGCAGTCAATTATTAAAGATCAAAATTTCAAATATTCATAAAACTATCAAGAACAATCTGTCAATCCACTGGATATTTGAATGATGATTCCTCCTAAGAAATTAAGATTCATCGAAAATTCTGAAAAAATTCAATGATAATCGAAGATTGAGGGTCGTGTGAAGACTCATGCGGCCGCTATATGCTGCTCAAACAGCTATCATAATCCAGCTTGTAAAATATCAACACAGCAATATCGGAAGCATTGTACTCACCTGTGAAATATCTTTAACCAAACACGAAACCACTGCTGATCTTCATGCAGAAAAAGGTGAGGACTCTAATCAAAGAAAATTGGGATTCATCCCAAACTTTTGAAAACAAAGTCATTTTCTTGCTGTTGAGTTCAGAAAAGGAAGCAGCTCGACTCCTATCGATCATCGTCTTCAAGATTATCCGAATATATCGAATATTTATCAATTTCACCGTGGACGTGGAAATTATGATAAAGATTATCAATTGGTCGATATGGATATTGAGCGCTAGATGCTAGATGTTTTCTGGAGTTCTTTGGATTTGATCTTCCGATAAGCTCTCATATACGGACGATGATGATTATCAAAGGATATTATATATGAATGTTACGATTGTATCGTTACAAGACATTGGTATCTGGAGAGTAGATATGCGGTTGGGTGGTACCTTCACCCCGTCGATAGGTCAAGATAGATGCAAAATAGTTTTGGTGTCTGCTTCCTAGTCCACTTTTGTCATTGCCCTCTGATGACATAGTAATTTCTCCTCAAGATACGAACAAACATCAACATTTTCAGAGATATCTTGCTGTCTTCGACTTTTCAAGCGAATGAAAACAATTCGAGAAATATCCCAATCCCGTTCAATCCCAATTACACGAGAGAACTTCATAAAGTTTTCGAAGACTTAGGTTTTGAAAGCGTTTATTATTCTGGGTCAAAAATAGGCAATTCATTATGTTGTATAAAAAATAAGGTGGACAATATTGAAAAGTCAGGAATATACTAAATCAGTTGCAATGATTGTGATAAAACATAATATAGGCTAAACCAGGCGTCCTATAGAAACAAGGTTCATAGAACCCCTAGCACATTTGAAGAATGGTAGGTTAGATAAATCGTGTGTAGCCGAATGTTCAATCACAATAGCACAAATAATGATGACCACAATTAGTTGAGCATGTAAAAAATGTTCAATCAGATGCATATAAAAGCTTAGAGATATTTAGGAAGAGTAGTAGAATAATGAATGGGGATAATGGACCTACCCCTTTCAGCCCTCTGTGAAGTTTGGTCATATAAGACCAATGTTATCATGTGAACTCATCTTTGACCTGTTGACATCAACTTGGCGGTTACTGTCTTGCACGGTTGGGTGGACATATACCTAGTTTATACTTAGCACACTAGGATAGAATCATTATCTAGTTTCATTCTGCAATAGTTAGCAAAACACTTGTCGAGGCGTAAAATGATCTGCTTGGCTAGTGGTGAAACAGTGTGTAGTTTAAAGGTTGAATCAGTGAATGATTTTTGCGATTCCACTTTATAAAAAGATCAAGTGTGTTCCATCATGCTATGATAATTTTATATAAAACATAGTGTTCTGAGTGATAAAATAGTGTCAAACAGAGTCTCCGGAAAGTGAAAATTGTTTCATATCTTGAAATTCACTATGTTCCCTTCAAAATTTCACATTATGATTAAATTATGAACCATTGTCGCTACTCTTTTCGATTCCTCAGAATCACAAATGGAACAACATATTCAATGTTCCATTAATGTTTCAGAAAAACGAGGAATGTGTTGAGATAATATATCATGAAATACTTCAGATATTTGAAACCGACGGTTTTTGAGATATTTCCTAGAGAACCTGTTTAATTGATTTCTGAACTTGGAATGGAAACTCTTCAAATGGAGAGTTGAGAACATAATAATCAGTTGGTGAATATAACAATGCAAGTGACATGTAAAGATATCTTAGAAGAAGCATTGAACCTTCAGGTATTATGAAATTTCTTGAGGAACAATTAAATTCATCCTAAATAATAATAATCCTATGTATCCTTGACGTACGAACACAGAGTCAATTGATTAATTTATTCGTATTTTTGTGATTTATGGCAACATTATTGGATTTTTGGCCTCGTAAAAACCATACTTCAGGTAATCAGAGTACACACCTGGTCCCACACCACTGTAGGTTTATGATATAAACAAGGTATCAAATATGGTCGCACTTTCCCTTCACAAGAAACCACGGAATATGTGAATCAACATTTTACTTCTGCACTATAAAATTACTTCTTGAACTAGTTTTGAAGGAATATTTTGAAGGTCATCTTAATGATTGACAATATCTGCAACGCCCTGTATAATGTATATCTACGGAATTATGTATATTCCATGTTTCGCTTTACGACAATTATTCTCTCTGTGTTCCAGTTGTGCGAATAATAAAAACGTTTATTATTTCCAATCAAATGAATCCATTGAATCGAATATAAAGTCACTGATAGCGAGAATTTCCAAAATAATTGGATTGTATCTATGTGTAACGTGATGCTAGTGCACGAATTGATTTTGTTTAATTGATATTTGATAAAACGACACGGAATTTGCTACATTTACAAAAACTAATTTGCTGTTGATGAATAATAGCTTTGTCCGAGGTTTTGTTCATGATATGCTAACTGGTACACGAAGGATAAAAGAATTATCATTCCCATCCACTATATGGAGTTATAAGCGTGAATGAGGACCGATCCTATTACAGAGGCATCTGAATACATAGAAATACAGGGTTATAGGAAGTTATGTAGATTTATTCACTTCGTCAATGAGGTAACCCTCTCCAAGTTAACTTTCGATCGACTGAGGTCTGTTTTCATTTCTTCTTCTTCAATGGTAGTTCAAATGCTACATTCTGATTTCGATAATAAATAGGTATCTTCCGAACTAGCGACTGGACGTCATGTTCAAAGATAGTTTTGAGAAAAATGAGAGGCCGAATGATACATCAATTGAAACGTCTTTCAACTCTTTATGCGACACCGGGTTGATAATCAAAAGCTGAGACACAGAAACTCTTTGTCATTCCACCACAGATAATATTGAAAGTAGGGTGTAACTATAGTTTTGGCCATTATCAGATACATTGAGTACCTGAAATGATACAAATCTCAACATCATATCGAACGAAGAAACATACATATTCTGAAACATGTGTGGAAGTTAGGTTGAAGATTGGAAGTGAGAAGTTGCTTGATTAGTCGTCAACTCAGATCAGTCGAATTATTCGTTGACTTCTTGAATCGGCTAGAAACCCAGAAGAACTAAGTAATAAGTAAGTTACACATCGGAAAATTCAAAGGGAGAATTATAAATTCTCTCTTAAATGAGCTTCAACGTCAAACCAAAGAAATGGAAGAAAATTGAAATATGAACTATGACAATGACGATGACAGTTATGATACATTCGACCTCAAAGATATTCTTCAATATACTCAAAGCCCTAAAAAAATTTAAACCAGTAATAAAATTATTATTCATAGACGTACGCGGAACATAAAAATGGTACAAAAATCAGCAAATACGAATCATAGCAATTTGCTCATAAAGGCTTCACATGGTCTGAATACAAGAATTTAGCACATAGCTAACGAAGATATTTCGTTTTTCGGGTTTTTCTCCAACTACAGTCACCACATCTTCCAGTTTGTCCAGGTTCCATCTGAGCCCGTTCATTTTTTTACGGATCTTGCAGATTACACAGTTCTCTTAGTCGCAATCTAATATTTGCTGGTATATGTCGATTCAAATATCTATTTTTTGATGTTTGTAAGTCAAAGCAAAAGCTTGTTGTTACCATTTGCCGTCTTGGTTTTGTTGATATTCAACAAACTATAAAATATCACCATGGACCATCTTCTGGAGCAACGTGCTACATTGTACTGTGCACACAATTGGTCCACAGTATCGACAACACTCTCCGTTGAATTATACTGAGATATTATTTCTGGTTCACCAGATTCCTCATCAACATCATCTCCGTGATGCATGGTTGAATACAATATAAAATACCTTTTTTTTTTCGTTCATATGACCCCAAGGTTCCTCCGCAGCCAAAAGCAAAAACACTAGATCCAATTGGTCTACTTTGAGCTTGTTTTAAAAAATCAGGTATTCCCCTTCTTCTGCCTTCTATAGTTCCAACTGAGGTTAGACCATTCTGTTTCAGTTCTATACCAAGTGCAGCGCTAGTGTACCAATTGTCTGTTATGTTATGAAGGTGCTGACAGGCCCTTTCAGTTAAAGCTTTACTACTGTTGTCTATACTAAAAGGGTACACTGGTTGTGACATAAACTTCCATATGACTAGTGTAAGATAATTTCGCATCACAAGTAGCGAATATTTTCGAACCATATCAATTAGGTTCACTTGGGATGTGCTGGCGGAAAAAACATCTGCCTCTGAAGGCTTCCAGTTTTTCATCAATAGTAACGAATTGAGAATCAGAGAAACTGTTTCTTGACTTTCATTCCATTTTGTCAATATAGTTCAGATTGGGGCTAGTTTTTTAAAAATAGATCCCTCAGTCCAATATGTATGTCGTCAAAGCGAATATACCTTAGTGAAACTTTAAATATTTTTTTATTCATTGTTAATCGGGAAAGTTCTATGCCAGTCCCATCTGTGTTTCATAAATCAATAGTATTCAACGAAGATATTTCGTTTTTCGGGTTTTTCTCCAACTACAGTCACCACATCTTCCAGTTTGTCCAGGTTCCATCTGAGCCCGTTCATTTTTTTACGGATCTTGCAGATTACACAGTTCTCTTAGTCGCAATCTAATATTTGCTGGTATATGTCGATTCAAATATCTATTTTTTGATGTTTGGAAAGTTCTATGCCAGTCCCATCTGTGTTTCATAAATCAATAGTATTCAAATGACTTGCTTTCCTAACACCTGCAAGATATAGTAATCCAATTAGGGCTCTAATTTCGTCAATGATGGTTGGCTAATTATCTCTCTCACGAACAGAATGTGAACTTTCTGAATCAACAAGTATTTTTTGCATGTTCGGATCGAATGAACTCCAAATATCATCGATTACAGATTTATTCTCCACATTAACTTCAGGACCTGGTAGCTGCATTACTATAGTCACTCTACGAGTTCTGACGTTTTTAGGGGGTACATGCTTGGCCCATTTGGTATTTTCATCTTTTCCTATGAAATGAGGTCCGATTGTATTTCCGATGTTCTCACTTTAGTTCCCCTCTATTTCTTCTTCTGTATTGCTATCTTCAGATCTCTCTTCTACAACATCGTTTTCGGTTGTTTCCTCCTCATCATCAAATTCTTCATCTGTCTGGACATCCCTGTTTGTATGATATATAATTCTCATATCACTGATACAAATGATTATTTTTTTGAATTACCATGCTCATCGAGATCAGAGTCTATAAAAATGTACGTATTATATACATTTCAATTCTCAATCCGATACTGAACATGATGGTAAGTTATATTTTATATCATTATACATCATATTATTTTATCCGATTATCTCAATTTTGTTTTCAAATTCTTATCGTGTAGGGCATATGCACCGTTTGTGGCCACTTCAAGAGTTTGGTATCGTTGATTGAAGCTAGACCATTAATAACATGAAATTCTTTCACTCAGGTCACATCAAAGAAAACTGTAAGTGTTACTGATTTTGAAAGATGGGCATAATAATATAGTATACGGGTTAAAAAGAGATTGATTCAATAAAATTATAGTTAAATACAATTTCACCAGTTGTAGCCACTGTTTCACCAGTTTTGGCCAGGATAAGATCCGGTTGTGGCCACTGAGTGTTCAAAGACCGAACCACGTAGGTATACCTATCTAATAATCATTGAGTATTTTATTGATGATCATGAGTGAAATGCAGAATCAAGTGTGATAATATTTCATATTCACTTCGAAAACAACAAAAATAACAAACAGATACATATACTTAATAAATATATTTTTATAGGAATTGCTTCATTTCGGGAACCGACAAAGCTCCTCTTGTATTGATAATATTAGGCTCACTTATTTTCAGAATAATATCCTTCCTTTTATACCAGAGGAGGTCAGGTGGATCAGGCCATTTCCAATGATTTATTCCACTTTTTTGCATTGCACAGCAGTAATATTCATCATTATTATCCTTGTCAACAATTTTCGCGGGATAAAGATTGTTATCATATTTGAGAATGACAAATCAGTCTTCTGTTGAGCAGTCCCTTTTTTAACAGCAGTATTTTCTTTACAGCTGTTCGCTTTGGCTTCTAAAATTTCAATCCATTTATTTGAAGTAACCACCGATAGAAAGCTAATCCTGTTTCTCTTTGCGTTTTTAGGAGTTGTATTTTCTTCAGGCCATGTTTTAACTTCTTTAAGGACTTCACTAACTGTTCGTTTCTTCAATAACCTCGTTTCTTTATCGACTTCTCTTGTTGTAATTACTTCACCACCACTAGTTTTCGGATCTGGCTCAATAGTAATATTCTGGAGGATATTGATTCTTTTTTCGTCGGAAGGTTTTATTGTATTGTCTACTTCGCTGTTAGATTTTCCGTGGATCTTTGGGTCGTTGTCTATATTTTCTTATATGCTGCACATCGTTTCTTTCATGCTTGTTTGCTTTTCGAATTTGTTTTGTTCTTCTATGCCCATTTGCTCCTCCATGCTTGCCTGTTCCTTGATGTCTATGTGTACCTCGGTCTCGGTGCCTGTTTGTTTTTCCGTGCATGTACGATCCTCGATGCCTTTCTGTTCTTCGATGCCCTTTTGTTCCTCAATATCCTCTTCTTCTTTGGTGTTCTTCTGTTTCTCGATGTCCTTCTGATCCCTGGTCTGTTCTTCGATGACTTTCTGTACCCCGATATCTATCTGTTCCTCAGTGGTTTTTGGTATTTCCGTAGATAGCTGCTCCTCGATGCCTATCTGCTCGTCAACGTCTATTGTCTCATCGAAAGGAAATTCTGGAAAATCAAAAATAAGTAGATCCCTTTCAGCGTTCATCAATTCTACAGCATACAGAATTCTTGAAATCTTGCAATACAAGGGGATCAATGTGTTCCTCCAGAAATGGAAAATGAGCTAGTTTGTCATTTTTCACAGGCGTTGTCGGAACGGTGTCTTGTTCTACATTTGGTAAATCCTTCTTAATGCATTTCTCGTATTTTGGAGCATCTTCATCAAAGGGATAAAGTCCACATGTTCTAAATCCTGAAATTATAGTTTGAGAGAAATCTTGTTGAGTAAGAATTGAGTTCAATGCAATAGGTATATCCTTATTCTGGATAGCTCTACCTTCGTGCTCATATAGCCATTTTTAAGTAATTTTTTTCCAGGCTTGCTTCAGGGGATAAAAGAAGGCCACATCTAATAGTTGCAACAAATGTGTAGTGTTTGGTGGTAGGCAAATCAAAATTATATCATTCGCACGGCATAGATTGCTCAGGTATAAAGATAAATGAGAAGCGTGTCCATCCATGAACACAATAACTGGCCTAGGAATTGCATTAGAGTCCAAAAAACTGATGGAAACATTCGCAAAGTATTCGTAAAATTGTTTGCTCTGCATCCATCCTGAATCAGAGATCCCAACAGCCCAGTCTTTAGGAGCGGATGTGACATATACTTTTGCTAAGCGTTTGGACTTGTAGATTGTCAGTGGCGGTGCAATTTTTCCTTCTGCATTAACTGTCATCAATGTTGTGACATTATCTTTATCAGACGTACCGACGTCGTAAATGTTCTGGCCCTTAGGACCCAGAACCAGTGTACCTTTGGGAGATTAAGAAATTGCAGTTTCATCCATGTTGAATATGCGTTTCGGATCGGTCAATGCTTCACGGTCTGAGCCTAATAGTTCTGTAGTTTCTTCAAACCAATGTCGTATGCGACTTTCGGAAACTGCTGCTCTTTCTTTGTTGATGAACTCAGCGTGTTTTTGACTAATTACAGGATGACGTTTCAAAAACGACTCGAACCATTATCTTCCTGGTATTTTCTTCATTACTTTTGGATCTAATCCACATTCTTCTATTATTCTTTGAACAGAATACATTAGGCCTTCTCTATTCATAGGAAAACCCTCAGCGGCACAATCAAGTATCCAAGTTACAATGTTTTTCTCTGTATCCAGTCCCAATTCACATTCAGGTCCTACTCGTCTACACTCATCAGCCGTCTTGTCTTCTAATCTATTTCTCAAAGATGTCCTTGGCACGTTAAATTTTCTGGCAGCAGTAGCCACAGGCATGTTTTCTTCCCTAACAGCTTTCAAAGCTCCTCTCATAGCATTGTCTGGGTATTGGAATAACTTTCTTGAAGTAATTTTTCCTGTAAGAGAAAACACTTTTTTATCATTCTCTCATGCAGTTGGTTTGAGAATTGTTATCTCTTTCTATCACGTGGCCACAACTGGATTTCGTGTTCCATTTGTGGCCACTGAGTGGCTACTTTCCGAACGTCTAGCCAATTCGTGCACCATTTGTGGCCACCGTTAATTTAAATGTTTAAAGATTGAAAAGCTCCTTGTAACAATTGAAATTACTTAGGAATGAGTATCAGAAGTCAAATAACTCCTATGACAACCATCAATTTCATATAACTTCATCGGAATGTGCTTGAACTTACCATATGTTTCTTAACAAATTTCTTAAGTAAAACACGAAATGCCACCATAACCCACCAGAAGCTGAACTTACACTGAACTGAGAAGTGCGCGAAACACGGAACGTTGCATTCATAGTCAGAATAATATAAGTATATAAGTGGGAGAACTGGAATGTAATTGGCTATTTCTATGCCAAAGAAAAATATTCAAGCATCTTTTCGCGGCTGGCCACAAGAGGTGCAAAGGCCACAAACGGTGCATCTGCCCTACGTTCGATAGATGTAATTGAATGTTCGTCGTGGCAGATAGACAGGAAAGTAGTTGTTATCTGTTGAATGCACCGATGAAAAATGCATATATTCATCTTATAGAGAACGCAGATTCATAATGCATTTCTTTATATATAACAAGGGAAAGCTGTCGTGACTGTTCTATAATAATATTCTTGGAAATATTAGTGGGATGCAGTCTGGACCAATGAATCAATTAAATTTCTTCGTTATTTGTCGTCGAGCTTTCGAAAATTTGTATTTTCTTCATCATGACTAACTGAAAACATCGAATGAAACAATAATATCAAAATATAAATGTACATCAATTGATATTGGTATACTTACAAACATGAAATTCTATATTAAATTAGCCTAAAAAGGAAACATAGGTGTATAAATAAATGATTTGACAAAAAACTGTCATAGATGATGATTGACTAATTTGAAGATGTCGAATACAGAGTGAGATGAATACTGATATACATAAGAATACTAATAAGTATATAAAAAATTTTTGTAGATTATACCGGGTGTCCCAGATTACCTGTTCCAATAGATTATCTCAGCCATTTCGAAAGATGAAAATTTTGAAATTACATGATCTACTACAATTCTGATGACTTGAAATTATTATTGAAGTCAAAATCAAGATCACAAAAATATCGTAGCCTACTGCAATTCGTTCAATTTGAAATTTCAATCGTCGTTCTCTCCATCAAATCAAATTCAAAATACGAAGTGTGGTACATCGCTGGAACGGTAAATGTGAGTAGAAATCAAAGATTGCAAAAGAAATACAGGGTGCTATTCGAAATAAAAAAGTTAGAGTCACTACTGGTGAACTGGAAGTGACTTTCAATTTTTGTTTTTGTCAGTTGGAGCTTCCTTGGGCGAATTGAAGATCATGAAATTTTCGAATTTTTATCTTTAGAAATGGCTGAGAAAATTCATTGGAACAGGTAGACTGGGACACCCGGTATATAAAACATGAATCATTCAAGGAGGACGAGTTGATTTTTTATATTTTTGTTTCTTTAAAAGGAATGTATAAATGGTACTAAGATCGTTGATGTCTGTTCTTTTGTTCATGGTTTTATCATTTTCATTAATATGTACCATTTCAAGAGAGAGACGTTTGTTGAGATGTTTTTCATAATCCAGAATTTTGGTATTATCATAATTCATTTTATGATCTTCATCTATAACATGTTCAGCAAGGCTACATGATTTTGAATTTCTTCTACAATCACTTTTATATGAAGTGATTCTGTCTTTGAACATTCTACAAGTTTGACCAATATAAACTAGATTACAATCATTGTAGGGAATTTCATAAATAATATTCGATCTATTTCTGACTGGTACAGGAGTTTTTGATTTGGTATGAAGATGAAATATTGTTTTCAAATTTGTTTTAGCGAATTTGATATTTGTTTCATTTTTGAAAAGACTGATTAATTTGGGAGTTAGATCAATTATGTGTGGTGAATATTTGAATATTGAAAGTTGATTATTTCTTGGTAGGGGAACGTCAACATTAAATGAACTGAAAATAATTTTATTAACTAATGATTTTGGATACGAATTTTCGATAAGGATGTTTCTTAATTCTACTAGACAATCATTGCTCAAAGTTACATGAGTGACTTTTTCTACTCAATTTTTGAGGTAACGTATCAAGTTAATTTTCATTTTCATTGGATGATGTGAATGGTAATTAATAAAACGATTACTATTGATTGGTTTCCTGTACCATCTAGTTATAATTATATTATTGTGCGTTCTAATCAATTTCATATCTAGAAAAGGAACTGATCGATCAATTCCTTTTTCAACAGTGAATTGAATATTAGTGTTAAAGCTGTTGAAAATATTGGGAATCTCATCAATGCAATTTTCTGGTACAGAAAGAATTAGATCGTCTACATATCTTTTCAAAAATGGAATATCGAAGGAGATTTTATCTGTGCATTAATCAAGGAGTTTATATAAAACATAGCTAGATATTATTCCTCCAACATTCCTTGTTGAAATTGGTGCAGTAATGGTGAGTAGAATAAAAAATCCCACTTCTCTTGTTGTAGAGAACCACAATAACCTGAGAAACTCAATTTTCCTTCAACCAGTTACAAGTAATGAGGTAATTGATATTGTCTCTGGTCTGAAAAAATATACTTCACCTGGCCCTGATGAAATCTTTGTCTTTCTTATCAGAAAGTTCTATATGTATTTCATAGACGCACTATGCCATACTTTGAACTTAATATTCACTGTTGGAAGAATACCCAGAGTCTTTCAAAATCTTTATCACAACACCGATTTTCAAATCAGGTGATAAGAACAGTGTCACCCATTATAGGCTCATAACCTTGAATAATAACTTCACAAACATTTTTGAGAGATGTCTCAAAAGTACAGTTGTTAATTTCTGCACAAATAAAGATATTTTTTCAGTATCACAATATGGTTCTCTACAAAAATGATCAACTGATAATACTGTCTTCGAGATAGTCAACCAAATCAATATTTGTTTTCAAAACCAGGAAAAATGCTTACCTGTGTTTTTGGACTTGGCCAAGGCATTCGATACTGTTGAACACAATATACTTCATCAGCGTTTGTCTGACACAGGTGTAGCAGTATTGCATTAAACATATTCAAGGATTACTTGACGAATAGGATTCAAACTGTCAAGGTGAATAACACTCTCAGTGACCCACTCACAATTACTAGAGGCGTACCCCAACGAACTGTATTCTCAGATTTCAACGGTGAAATAACTTCATTCGCTGACTATACAGCTATCATATTTGTTGAAGAAACGTGAAAAGAAGTGTATACTCAAGCTGAAATAAGCATCCAAATGATCTTCAACTGGCTGAGCAGTGACTTATTGAGCATTAATATAAAAAAAACGAATTATTTGCATTTACTTCAACTATTAGAGACCAACCGAATGAGAATTCTTCGGAAATTCATGAAACATCTTGTACTCAAGAACATATTAACTAACTTGGTACCTTCGGTCTCCACATCCGTTTTGTCCTGGCTAGATAACAGTCCTCACTCAGATGATTATAAATATCCTGAACATCGAAACACCTCATCCTCAACGTTTCTCTATTTCCCCTCAGACCGATTGTTATCACAGGAACTTGATTCTTCTACTCTAGACTCTCTTTTTTTCTCTTTTTTTTTTCTTTATAGCTAAAGGCGAGCAATGGTGTGCCCACTGGTCGTCTTGCTCGGGGCTTGTGTGCTGCCAGATGCAATAGTTTGATGTCCGGCAGGAGCAGTCATGGCAAGGTTGAGATACAGAGAAAGCTTGGCCAGCATTTGGTGCATCTTGCTCGTCTCAAGGGTGAGAATTCTTGTAGACAGGGCCTCATACTTCGTTGTCATTGACTCTAGCACCTTTTCTATTCAGGCCTGTACCTGCAAAAGCTCCGTCAGTTTTCCCAGTATCTCCCTCCGATCCTTGCACGCGTGTGCTTCAGTTGGCTTGCCCACAGGAGCGTCATCCACATCATCCATATCATCGGAGCTGGACATGTCGTCATCATGATACTGGCTACTCAATGCCTCAAAGGTTCAGATGTCGTCAAATCTGAAGCTCGCCTGCTGTTAGAGCTACCTGTTGCTTGAAAATCTTCTGAATATAGGTAATGAGACATCCCTCTTATTATCGTGAACTCATCAAAACACAAATCATCATTCGATTCCGAAATGAATATCTAAAATAGAATCGATAACTTCAATAATAATCTTTCAGTAATTACCAATACCTGATATTCAATCGAACAATCCATATTATACAATCACAGGTGAGTTTCCTTTCGGGATAAAATGAATCGTGTACTTACAGTTCGCAAATCGCCATTAATGCGTTACACAAAATAAATATAATTTGCCTGGCTATCTATTTCGCAGTGAATTCACCGCCCAACTCCAATCTCCCTTGTCCATTGTCTGAAGGGATTTTCAAGTTACACCACATGCCATTACAAAAAAAAAACTATCGCCAAAATTGATATTCGTCACATCACCACCAGAGCACTGGGCACATCATCATCACTTCTGACTTGTTGAAACGCAAAATGTTCATCAAATATACAACTACAATGAAATATTGACGTAGTCCCCTCTTCCATCACTACCCTATCCGTCGTAGTCACCATCCTCGTCGTTATATTCAGTATACCAGGGCCTGTCTGGCTCCTATTGCCAATTAACGGCCTCTCACAGAACTTGCCTGGGGATTTCGTACTCCTGCTCGGCCAGGTCCTTTCTGAGCATTATAAAGAGATGCTTTATATCAATGTGCTCGTTTTATTCATTGAATATGGATTAACAGATAACTATTGAGCACCCATATTGTCATTATAATATAAAGTCAATCAACCTTGAGAACCTACAAAATTATACAACATTTTTTTGAGCAAATTGCTCCTCTTGTAGCATCTGACACTGCCATCTACTCAGATCGGATGCTTGAGAGAGTAACAGTTTTCTGTTTTGTACTTTCATATTCGAAATTCGAATCCTTATTTCGCATCAGCGAAACCTTCAAGGAAAACATTATTCTCCAATGTGTTTCTGTATGGATTTATGTTTTGACTCAGGAAACTCACTGCGAAAAGCATATCTGGCCTTGTCAATACAAAGAGGCACATGAGACTACCAATCAATTGATGATAGGGAACTTTATCAATATTATAAATATCATTTGATCTTGGTAAATTGGGGCCAACTTCCATAGGGGTACTAACCGTTTCAGAATGTAGCATGATGAATCTGAAGTAGATGATCTACATACTGTTTTTGATCAAGATATACCATACTCATTCCTCTATCTCTAGTCACTCGCATGCCTAAGCATCTTCTGATTTTTCTAAAATTTGCAATTTTGAAAACCTGACCTAATTTCAATGTCAAGTCATCTGACCCAATTTTATCATTTGTGAATATAAAAAAATCAAATCATTTTGCATCTTGGTGTATGAACAGGGTTCAGAATTCGATTTGTTATAGCCCGATTTATTAAGAAGGTCATCAACCTTCAGCGCTCCTGCTGACAATTGGGGAAACCCTGTTCATCCTGGATCTCTTAATTATGAGATCTAGCAGTTGAATAAGTGGTGGAAATATCCATTCAAGTACGTCAGGTAGTGCCATCTGTCAGAAGAGTGGTTTACTTGTAGTACCACTCTGTAGCGTATAGACGTAAGGGTCTGTACGTGTGACTATAGATGGCAGCGCCATACAGTGTGTGTCGCGATTTCTGGATCCTACCTTAGAGCTTTGCCACTATATGGCTACAACATGACTATAACTTCATGTTATACGCTGAATATTTCTTCACTGGAATTGTCAATTGAGTTTATCGAGGTATACGATAACTCGATCTCATAAATTATTGGCATTCAACCTAACATATCTATATTCATTGAAGAACGGTCATCTTAATAGAGATATTTCAATTGGTCATATTTTGAAGGTTATGGTGGAGTAAAATGGATTATTATTCCATTGGTAAGTGTCTTCACAACTTCCATTCGTGTAAGTCTCATTATGCTTCATGAAGAGAAGGATGTTGACCCATTCAATTCCGAGTTCAACTCTTATGATACATTCTCCATCAATTCAAGACTACATCATAATATTGAAAATTTTACTATAACTCTACAGCCAACGGTTTTCTTTTTGAAAAAATGCGATACACAGAACAGATCAAGAATAGATCATTTTTCTTCTGAATATATGTGATAAAGGAATACACTGGTGGTAGTAGTAGTTGGTTCTAGCGTATCTCGCTCCAAGCGGCCCCCCTCTTCATCTCAGAATTGGTCCTACAAGAAAAAACATCTGATATTATCATTCTTATGGTGTAAAACCCCAATATGTATTTGTTTATATGATTTCAATGAAGGGTTCCGAAAGAACCGACATCAGCATCTTTATGAACGTAAATAATTATTTATTCGGAAACCTTCAGGTCAACAGTAAAAAGTATTCCTCATTTTTGCTAGCTTTTGAACGTTTCAAAATACGCAGTCAATGTGAATTGACTATTTTTGCGAAGCAGTTATTCTTTCTGCAAAAAATTCCTAATATGATTCCAAAACAATCATTCCTATTTCATTTTGATAAAGATACACGGCACTGTCCAAACAGATGTTCGTCTCTGAAAAACTGATCATATTGATGGTTATACATACTGAGAATTAGCTCAGATATCGAGGGGAGCGTTTGAAGTGAAACACGCTGTATATATTAGTACTAAAAGTACTACGAGTAGTGATAGAAGTAGCAGCACGTTTTTCTTGGTGGAAATCTTTATGATAACAAGCGGTTGTGTCTATCACGAAATTTCATCCGAGGACTCTTCGCACTCCATGAGGCATACCTCAGTAAAACCACCTATTAGTTTCCATCTCTACTGAGCACTTGAGATCACCTATTAGGTCTGCATGAGTGCTCCTAGTGGTCTTCAGTTTCCTCTCTTTCTATATTTTTGCAGATTGCCATAGAGGAAATTAGAATATAATTCATGAATATATATCACTATGAGTACATAGGAACGGAAAGATGGTAAATGAGAAAGGAATATGAGATATATAAATTGTAATTGTAGTATAATTGGTAGCAGTAGTACTAGTAGTAGTACCAGAAACAGAGGAGTGGAAGTAGTTGTAGCAGCATTAGTAGTTGAGTAGCAGCAATATTAAGTATAGTGTTATTTTTCGTGTAGAATATAGGATGTGTGAGAGATTAAAATACTCCTAAATGGTCTTGGGTGAACATGTTTGTCATCAGGTATTCGAATCCAAGGGTTTTGAGATACTGAACCAAACCCAACATACAGGATATTGTTGCTTCCAAACCGTCAGATGAAGACTTTGAGGGGGAATTTATTCATCTTCTGCATTCTCAAAAAATGGTTCTCATTAGAGCACCAGATATGGATCCACTTCTTGTCAGAATTCGCAGGTTATCCCTTCGTCATTCCAGGATCTGATCAGTTAGGTATGGTTTCTCAACTATCTAGGAGATATCTGAGTCCCACTATAGACAAGAAGTTTCAAGGAGTTGGTTTCCAATGTTGAAACAGCAATTCAGTTGGTTTATTTATTTATTCAATTTCATTCATCCATTTATTACTCAAACAGGTTATTACAGCCTAATTACGAGAATAAATATGAAACACTATGGAATTACACAAAATAATTGTACCTCCTGTTGTCATTATAGGTAACTCAATACATAATTGTCAGTTTTCAATCAATAATTAATTAATTCATCAATTATTTACAAAAATTGTAGCAGACATACTGAATTCAGGAAATGTGAACTTGTGATTGCTTGAATCTCATGAAGATATAATCATTATATGCTCTAATATGCTTTAACGATAAAGTGCTGGTGGTGAGGTCCAGTCTGAACTGATTAGTGTATCGACATTGTTGGCTAATCTTAGTAAGGATACCAGGTTATAGTACCTAATGCCGTCATTCTCATGAACTGGCAACACTGTTCGACTTTCCAAATATACTTTTCACAGTTTCCAGCCACTTTCAAATAGATATTTTTGTTTGTTTTCCACGTGTCCGGCATTTTGAACACAATTCAAATTTGAATACTTAGAAAAAATACTATGATTTGAATGAGAAGCGAGAGCTCACTACGACGATGTTTACTGCTATATATCATCGAGGAGGAAGAATATTCATCACAATAAAAATATGAGTATTATTTCTCAACATAATATCATGTGTAGTGAAAAAAAATCAGATGAAAATTCAATCGATAGGTATATATATTAATGAAATATGGATGAATATACAAATGTTGGGTAACTTTCAGGGAAATTTTGTTTACTAGAGTTTTCAAATCATATCTTCAAAAATTCGTTCAATTAAGACAGCTTATATAATGTATATATCACTCGTGATCGGCCAGTCACTTTTTCAAATAGTTTCTGAGATATTTCGCTTTTTCTGAATTTGAATGCCAGGGGACTGACGAGGGTAACACAATACTGATAAAATACACAACTTCATGAGTAATGGATGAAATTTTTCAGGATTTTGTACAAGTGTTTCAAAATCTCAGTCCTCATAATCACTTGAGTGACTATTAGTGAAACTATAGATATTGTAATATAGGGGTATTATTAAAAATTCCCACGTGATACTTGGAAGTAAACTATCTCTGTCTTCACAACAGCCTTCTCCCATTTTCAATAACGTTATATTACTTGAAGTATATTACTTCGATCAGGTTATACCTAACGGTATACATTTTTCAAGAAATCAACAAATAGTAGAAACTCCAGAATTTCAATCTATGAGATCTTTTTCTCTATAAAAAATAAAGAGTATATTCCAAACACTCTATTTTTTTTTGTGATGATGTTTGGTACTGGTAGTTTTTTTATTATTTGATCCATCCGAACATCTGACACATCTCTTTCATTCAATTTGAACAGAGTGACATTCTGTTCACAAATGTTGAGGAAAGTCACTCTCAATTCACCGTCTCCATCATCAACAGAAGAGCAGATTGCCGCATAACGATATTCTGTATTCATTGTGGCATATTTGACCAAAACATAGTCACCGCGGCTATAAACACTTTGTTGTTGTAAATAGCCACCAACTCCTGGTGTTGATAGATTGCTATCCAATTTAGAGTGGTCATCAATGCCTCTCACGTAAGTGGATAGTGGTATATCAGCATCTTCAGAGTCCGTGAATACGGTAGATATGTTCAAACGTGTACCATGTTCAGCCGATATTTTTGTCGGATAACGAATAGATCCTAGGTTATAATGATCACATATGTTAGTGGTGTCGCAGAAACAACTCAGTGACTTCATTGTAAGATTGTTGGGAATGTAAGATGAGCCGGTCACCTGATGCACCAATAGTGTACCTTCAAACGCGACCATTTGAGACGACTTATCGCTAATCAAGGTGTTCATCTGCTCGATTTCACATCCTTCGATCACATCCACTTTTATACTTGGGCATCTTTCGCGGATAACAGAAGCAAACTCCTTTCAAGTTAGTTATATCACTTGATCTTCTGTTCGTTTACAAGTGACCCCCACACCATCTGGTGTCTCCTTTCCGTGTCCAGCTTCATGAAAGTTACAAGTATATTACATATTATTAGAGTTCATATCTTGCAGATCACAGCCCAAGATATAAAACATGGATTCGTTCCTGTATTGAGTTACTGGACCATCGCTGAGAAAGTGAGTATTCCCAATATTTGATGGAAGTGATGCTAACACAGGTTTAAGATGGGCCCAAATCGCTCTGGCATTATGAGACAAATTAGAAGACACAGTGCAGTGTGAAACAACAGAATCTTTCAAGTAAACGACCATCGTATGTAACGAAATCTGGGTACGCGAACCGCCAAAATGAAAGGATTGGATTTCCTGGTTATATTTAGTACAAAAGTTTTTTGAGAAATCCATATGTACCACGGCATCGTTTTCAGATAAAGACTCTATCAATTGTTCGATGGTACCATGTTGAAAGAATGCCGGAAAAATTTAGTCATGTCCTTTTCAAGTTTTGTAATGAGATTTGCAGGTAAGCTTTCTCTTCGTTTTCAGATCATATACGATCTCTTTCTTACTCACCCACTGTTTCTCATTTGGATCGGTTTTGAATCATCAACTTCTGCATAAGTCAGAATTTACAAGTAACACTCATTACATGTTCTCTCTAGACATCTTTCAGCAAAGTATTTTCAACATACTTTGATGATTACTCACTATTGGGAGAATATTCGCAGCAAGTTTAAGGTCCATGTTTTCGTGGACTGTGCAAGCACAAGTATCACGGATTGACAAGGGGGAACCACCCAAAATGATCGGAGTCTGGTGAATAGGGAATAACTTATTTTAAATGGAATGGTTTTGAAACCCTTCTCATGGAAATTTTCCATGGTATCAAGTAAATATCTTTTCTGTTTTCTGACTTTTTCACGAGTCACAAATTCTTCCTTTCCTGCTGCTTGACGGCTGTTGGAATCATCTTCTAGAGATAACTGAACTCAACTTTGCACTTTGATTTCGCCATTACTTATTTTTTTGTTTGGAAGGTTGTGTCCAGTTTTTTTTATGTCACTGCTCTGTTTCGTATTTTCCATAATTTGTACTTGTCTACTACATTTTTAGATATAATTTGTTTAAACTTTTTTCTATCTTCAAGAGTCTTAATTTTAGTATAATTTTCTCCTAACTGAATTTTAATAACTTCACCGAAAAGGGCTTTTTTCACTAATTTCCTCTTTTTAGTAACATCCTGACTCATTTCTTTAGTCCTGGTTTTTGGACTCTTTTCTGTAGATTGAACAACTTCTTTCAACTGCTTTTTAACTCTTTTATACTTTTGACGCTGAGTATTCAGTTTTGTGTTGAGTTTCGAAATTATTGTTCCAACTCTTTCAATTGCTTATTTCTGGACTTTCTTTGTCTTTCACTTCTTCTTTTTGCTGCTTTCGCTCTTTGGTCTTTGAACTGAATGGTGCTGAATGCTGTATGAATGCGAGTGGACTGTAGGTGGTATGAATTCGTTGTTGAAACAAAACACTGGAGTGAAGAACAGGAATGAAATTTATTGTAAACAAACGTACAACTTTACGCTATGACGGCTCTCAGCAGACTCGTACCAGAGCCGCGACACACTGCGGTAAATATTCGCAACTCAGGCGGTGTATTTTGGGTTGCATAACCAGACAGTCTTCGTTAATAATAGGTCTCACTTCTTTACCAACTCTTAGTTGTGCTTCATCGTCAGTAATTGAAGGAGTGTTCTCGCGTACAAAATTATCAGTAGTTTGTTTCAATAGTTGTTTTTTTGCCTGTAGTTTGATGCATATTTTTCTCCATTTTTTTCTAGTTGATCGTTGCCCCGAGGTGTCATTTCTTGAACATCTTCTCTTTGTCCTTTTCTCTATGTATTGAGTTGATTCAATAGGGCCGCTTTCAGTTCTAGCTAAGCGAGCTTTTTCTAAAAATTTGTTCTAAAATTTGTTCTATCCGTCATTCGGTTGCCCCCTTACGAGCAACCCTCAAAAGTCTTCGAAAGTCTTGTGCGAGCAAGGAATGACGGGGACCTTACCTTTTAACGTGTGATCCCAAACACTTTCTTGGGCCATCAGAAAAATTTCTGCAGTCGACGGGGATCGAACCCACGACCGGCAAGCGAATGCGAATTAGAATATAGACACTCTGTCCGCACGGCTACCTGGCCACCTGCTTGTCTCTTCTTCTTCAACATATCTTTCCTTTGCTCAGTCGTATTATTCGGTTTTTTTAGGAGGCGGCATGATGTTTCAAACTGAAATAATAAAAAAATGCTCACACACGCTAATAGTTGAGATAAATGTGACCTAAAACAAAGTATATCAGTACCCTGGAAACACGTCAGTCCTCTGGCTCAATATCGGACAAAGTACTGACGCCAACGGACTGACGAAAAAGCTATGAATTTGAAGTTCTATCAGAACAAATGTTTTTTTCGGTATTTTCGAATATTAACAATAAATTGAAATAAAGCGTAGATTTACAAGGAAGTAACGACTCACCAAAGTGATGATATTTTCACTGGATCGGCACGTTGTTCACCCGGCAAACACAACTCCAGCACTAACACAATAATGGCGGCACTACCAACCTTGGAATTTAATAGGAGTTCGATTTTGAGTCAGTGATATTTAGCGGGAATTTCGAATTCGATCAATACACAACGGACTGACTAATGAAATTGAACACAAAGTTTCTTATTATTTTTACGACAATAGTGAGAATTTCATTTCACGAAAGTTGTAATATAAATTATTAAGTACATCACAGATTGTAGTGAAACAGTACCATCTTTGTATTGAAGATAATATTCAATACACAGCCCATTCATTGCGCGTTTTTAGGGTTGTGACATGACAAAGAACTGACGTTCTGAGAATATATTGTGGGTTTTTACAAACATGTATTTCAAATAGATGGCTCAAATTGGGTGAACAAATGAAATGCTATTCATTGTATTTGAATAAAATGAAACATTGATGAAATATTATAGCACTTCGTATCTATTGACCAATGACAGTGAGTATACAGTGAGTATATATATTTATTCATAGAAACGAGGAGAGAAAATTCCAAACAATCAAGAGAACGCAATGTAGAATTGAAAGAATTGCTATACTTCTTGTAGTTTAGCCATCTTAGCATAACATCTTGATTTGCTGAGAGCTTGCCTTTCTTTCTGCTCCTTAGCCCAACATCGATTCAGGGGTGAAATCTGGAAGTTTCTCGAGAATTATCCCTAGAGCATTTGTTTCTATTGGCTGTTCAGATATATTTGTTATTATCATTTCCACTCAGAAAGTAGATGATAGACTCACGATGAATCAGAAATCCTCGACATTTTTTTTATTATGTCATTGAACTCCTCATTGTCCTTTCCTTTAACCGAAGCCAAATGGTGTTCACACTTTGATTGCCGTTCCATATCTTTGAACACATATTCACAGAAATATGCGAATGCATCTTCAGTGTCTTCGGATTGTTCATCAATCTCTGTCAGTTTCCCCCTATTCAAAATTATGTAGAAAGTTATTTCTGTAACTTTTTTTTCAGATCAGCTGTGATGAGGGACTCCATCACTGTACTTTCACTGACTTAACTGCCTCTTTGAGGCTTCATAAGAGAATATAACAACATTAATCGGAATATTTGGCCATCTTGAAGGGACTCGAGATGAGAGTTATTTCTGGCTGCTAACCCCATCTAGTCAAAAAAATAATGAAAGTAGAATAAAACTCTATACATTTTTGAAGAAAAAACAATAAAAAACACCAAGTTGGTCGACAACAAAATTATTGAAAGAAAGGGTGTGTAACTAGTTTTGACCACAGGCCATCAGCGAACACAAACAGGTAGATGCATTGATATAGTACCTCCTCAATACATATTGGTCATGAATTATTAATCAATTAACACAGCTTAGGTCAACAAATTCAAAAGTTTTCAACAGAACTCTGATCGATCATAGATTTCTTCCCATCAATTTTGTCGTCGACCGACTTGGTGTTTTTTATTGTTTTTTTATTTCAAAAATCAATTGGACCTGTCTGAGGAATCCGGATGGTTTCTATGATTTTAACTTCGTAGAATCTAGGATGTGTGAGAAAAAAAACTTCTAAATGGTCTTGGTAGATTCTTTTTGTCAGCAGTTATTCAAATCCAAGGGTATCGAGATACTGAACCAAATCCAACAAACAGGATATTGTAGCTTTCAATCCGACAGATGTACATTTTGAAAGAGAATTTTCAGCTAGAGGACCTTGCTCCGACAGGTCAAGATGAATGAGGAGATCTTCAAGTTCCGAGAAGTTGTGATGTGATAATAAAATTGTCTATCTTGTGCCACTCAGAATTATATTTCAGTCCTGTTGAATTGGAATATGAATTCATTATTTCAATGACTTCATTCAATCTTGTTTAAAATGCCACAGTTGCATCAATATCTTCGAAACCCAATATTTGTTTATGCTTATATGTTTCTAAAGCCAGTGCAGTGATGTGGTAAATATCTGGAAAACCTTATTCAGTTTGAATTCCTCTGCAGTTGTGCGAAAACAATGATCAAAATTCATCCGTTTTATATTAATTCAGTTGTCAAAAAATTCTGTATAAATCTAATTGACATAATAGGTTTTAATATTCAGGCATTCTATGTTTATTATAAAAGGCCAGTGGCGTACATTTTTTTCCACAGTTTGGCTGTATGAGGCTTGGAGTTAATTTAAAAACCAGTCTGAAATGCTGCTAAGCTCATTATCTGGAAGCGTTTCGAGAATGTTAAGCAAAACTATTCCTTCAGGTATCTGAAACATGATATTGAATGTAAGTAAATATAATACCAAAGAATATAATGTTTATTGCATTCATGTATATGCTTGATTCGAATTACTTGAAATATTTTTTTTTCAAAATATCTCTGACACATTTGAAGAAATGCGGAAAATGAAAGCACATTCGCAGCTTTCTGTTTGCATCCATTTGATGTTCATACCATGGCTCTAGGGGGTTATCAATCTTTAGATGCATCCACCTCATGCCATTCCAACTAGCGCTGAACAACATCAATTTCAAGTCCAGCATTTATACATAAAATTACACATTCCAGAATAATGTTTGCTCATATCTCCCCAGTAACGTTTCATTTCGTCAAGATACATACCACTGCTTGCAAATTCTGCCCCGGAAATGGTTGGAAAATTATCACGGGAGCATGATCTTCAATGGCATTGTCCATTTTCTATGGGGTATGATCTCCAAGATGAAAAATCCTACAAACTCCATTGCATTCTTGTGGAATTATTTTGTTGGATTGAACTTGAATTCATCAACCAGTAAGCATCTAAGCCTCTTCGACTCTTCTCAGTGGCTAGATTTGTCTTTGACCAATTTAAATATTTAATTTTTTAACCCGATCCTCTATCGATATTTTATATACTTATATGAAGAATATTCATTTTTATACACTGATCTCAGTTATCCATTCTGTTCATTTCTTCAATATCTAGGTGTCTCTTTTATCTCATTTCGTTTCTTTCAAGAGGCTTCTTGAGATTGTATTATCATTGAGTATTTAACTTTATTGTGTGTTATTCATTTCATTGTTATGATGGTATTTGAAGTGTGATTTTCGATCAGTCGAAGCAGAAAATCTTGTCGATTCTTCATGAGCAGTTCCTGTTGTTGTTGAGCTTGTTACTGTTGTGATTCCATGAATTCCAGTATAGTTTTCTGGAATTGTTCTGACATGGTGAACTTTCCATCCAGAAATTCACTTCCACTATTACAAACTGTTACGATTTGTATCGTATTGAAACATAAAATGCTCTTGGAAGCAACTATTCTAATTCTCTGACAGAACACTCACATGTCAACCCTCCATGGATACCTACCAAATATACTGTAAGATACGGAGGCTGCTTCCAAACAGATAGTAGTTGCAGTACTTTTTTTCGAGGTGAAAATCTTAATGATAACAAGCGATTGTGTCATATCGTCCGAAGACTCTCCTCAATCTATGAGGCATACCTCAGTAAAACCACCTATTAGTTTCCTCCTCTCTACTGAGCACTTGAAATCACCTATCAGGTCTGTATGAGTGCTTCTAGTGGTTTTTAGTTTTCTCTTTCTCTCTATATCAATTGTTACAGATTGGCAGAGAGGGAATTGAAATAATTCATGAATATATGTCACTATGAGAATATAGGAACGGAAAGATGGTGAATGAGAAAGGAATATGAGATATAGACATTGTACTAGTAGTACAAATGGAAGCAGTAGTACTAGTAGTGGTACCAGAAGTAGAGTAGTAGATTTATTGTAGCAGCGGTAGTAGTAGAGTAGCAGCAGTATTGGGTGTGGTGCTATTCTTCTTGGGATATAAAGTTGGATTCATTCATCTTCTGCATTCTCAAAAAATGGTTCCCAGTAGAGCACCAGATATGGATCCACTTCTTGTCTGTATTCGCAGATTATTCCTTCTTCTTTCCAGGATCTGCTCGGTTATGCTTTTTCAACTATCTAGAAGATATCTGAATCCCACTATAGACAAGAAATTTCGAAAAGTTGGTTTCCAATGTTGAAACAGATATATAGTAGGTTCATCAAGGAGGTGGAATATGCATTTTCCCCAGATTGTTTCGAAGGATTTTCTCCAATTCTTCCAAGAAGAAAAATATAAGTATTCTTTCCCAACATAATATTCTGTGTAGTGAAAACGTATCAGATGATTTGCCTCAAAATATGATTGTTTTCGAAAAAATCACTATAGGAAAACTAAAGAGAGAAATTCAATCGATAGGTATATATATATCGAAGAAATATATATTCATTCATAGAAACGAGGAGAGAGAATCCCAAACAATAAACAGAACGCAATATAGAATTCAGAGGATTGCTATACTTCTTGTAGTCTTAGCATGACATTTTGATATGCTTGGTGCTTTCCTCTCTTTCTGCTCCTTATCACAACATATGCTCAGTCTTCCAACAATATATCTCTAAATCAGATTCCTCGTTGATTCATTTTCATGATGAGGACAGCCCAACATTATTTCAGGGTTGAAATCTGCAAGTATTTCGGGAATTATTCCTGATGACTGTTCAAAAATATTCGTTATTATCATTTCCACTTCACTCAAAATGTTGATAATAGAGTCGGAATTAGTCAAAAGTTCTCTACTTTTTTTTATAATGTCATCGGAATCCTCATATTCCTTTCTTATAACAGTAGCCAAATAGTATTCACACTATGATTGACGTTTCATAGTTTTGGACACATATCCACAGAAATATGCGAATGCATCTACAATTGTTTATCAATCTCTGTCAGTTCTCCCTTATTCATGTCGAAATTCATTTTTGTATTGTTTTCCAGATCAGAGCCTTCATCATTTCACATCCAGTGACATCACTGCCTCTTTGAGGCTTCATGAATATAACGACATTGATCGCAATATCTGGCCTACATGAATGGACTCGGGATAAGTGTTATCTCCGGCTGCTGACTTCATCAAGCCAAAGAAAAAAATTCTGGGAGGAAAATAAAACCTCAAAATTATATCTCATCCCCATCGAATAGCAATATGAATTCATCATGTCAATGATTTCATTCAATCTTCTACAAAATGCCACAGTTACATCAATATCTTCGGAAGCCAATACCTGTTCATGCTTATATGTTCCTGTAGCCAGAGCAGTGGTGTTGTTGAATTTCTAGAAAACTAGATTCAGTTTGAATTCCTCTGCAACACCAACTATCCAGGAAATCAACTGAAATAAAATGCAGTTGTGCATTCCGTACAAATCTAATTGACATAATTGGTTTCAGTATACGCATTCCATGTTTATCATTTTCCTGAAATGCCAGTCGCGTACACATTTTTCTTCCAGAGTTTGGGTCTATAAGGCTTGAAGTTAATTTGAAAGCAAGTCCGAAATGCTGCTTAGCTCCATAATCTGAGAAAGTTCCGGAATTGTTATGCAAAACTACTCTGAGGTATCTGAAACATGATATTGAATGTGAGTAAATATAATGATAACATGCATTTATGTACTGTACATGTTTGAATTGATTTACTTGAAATTTTTTCTATTTTCCCAAAATATTTCTGACACATTTGATCAAATGCGGGAAATCAGAGCATACTCGCAGCTTCCTGTTTGCATCCATTGGATGTTCACACCATGGCTCTGAGGGTTATCAATCCCTAAATTCTTCCACATCATGCGATTCCAACTAGCGCTAAACAGCATCAATTTCAAGTCCAGCATTCTCACATAAAATACACATTCCGAGATTTATCGATCACATTTTCTGATATAACCAGTTCAGCATCAATTTCAAGTCCAGCATTTTCACATAAAATTACACATTCCAAGATTTATCGATTACATTTTCTGATTTAACCAGTTCCTCTACAACTCATTCTGATTCAGACTGTTCTCGGTTCATTACATTCATCTCACCAATTTGTCGACAAGAGTTTTATTTGAAGTCCAGCGTCCCGTTGAAAATACTACAAAATTCTGACCCCCATACGAGACTATGAGGGACGATTGGTACTATTGAAATTCTCAAAAATTCGACACTACTATCGATTTCCATGGGCAGATTGACATATGCTAATATTTTTTCAGCAACTCCAACAGCTGTGTCGGTACTTCCATCTTAACAATCCAGCATTGCTAATCCAAACACGTCCAATAAATGAACATCAAGTCCTCCTACTACACTATGGTTTGAACCAATTTCAACTACAGAAGTTATTTATTTGCCCAGGATGTTCACGCTTCTCATTAGCTTCATTCAGAAAAACAGTATTTATTTCTTTAAATCTAGATTAATGCTTCCTAACTATATGAGTTTCATACATCTGGCGTATCTCAACTAACCAGAGTTTCTATTCTGCAGAAAATGATAATCTTGTTCTTGATACTGTTTATTACGACAGGATAACGTTTCACGGTAATTTCTGATATCGGTACCTACACTGAATTTTGAAATTATTGGAATTCAACCAACGTAGGTGATCTATAACTCACAGTGAATGAAATTTGGTTCCAAGTGATATAGCAGCCTTTTTTCATCGATTACAATGCAGCAGTAATGTTCACTCTTTCGCGCAGTGAAATGAACTTCATCCAATGTAGTCAAACTCACTATGAAATAAAGTTATGATTGGAATCCACATCTTCAATTCCGGAAATGGTCTACACAAATCAATATGGATAGTTTTTTCACTGTACTGACTTGGTGGGCATGATTATTATGGTTATTATATCCACTATTTTTCCCATTACTTCATTTCTTGTTTTGAATAATGATGATTCAGATGCAAAACATTTTCACCGGTAGATTTCAAACATGTGAAGAGAAACACATTCGAAGGAGGGGTTGATGATAATTATGTAGCTCTTAAGCGAGGACCCTTCAGAATGATTTTTTCTCCGCAAGCTACAAGAAATAGTTATTTTTGTATCTAGAGCGCGAAATGCTACTTTGGTGATCGATATCTGATTTTTTTAACGAGGCGTAGCCGAGTTGAAAAAATAGTCGAGATGACCAAAGTATTTCGCGCTCGAGTTGCAAACAAAATTTTTTCTACAAACGTCAAAAAATATAGTTCTGAAGGAAAAATATGCTCAATTTGATATAAAAAATAGTGTTGAACTGGCTTGAAAGGTCTCCCCCTCCCTATCCTCCCTAGGTACGCACGATGTTCCACGAACATATAATAGGAATTTCCTTTCATGCGCTCCAAGAGAATAAACAAAGTTATTGTTGAACATTCAGAAAAAAATGATTTTGTGGATGTCTGCTCGATTGAGGAACATAAAGTTGAAATAGAAATATCTCATTTATTTTACATAACAATGCGCGAAGTAGGTACTTCGCGCACTGTTTTACTTCGCGCATTGTTTTATGCAAGGAATCATGGTAACGTAGGGAGCTGAAAAAAAGTGTCACCCCGCAATTTGTTATCAATGCGCGAACCTTGTCATTTTTTGACGTTTGTAGAAAAAATATTTTTCACTGCTACCTTAGTGAGCCATCTGGAATACAATATTACAATATGTGTAACAGTTCATTACAGATCTCCTGGAATCACTAAAATAAATTGAGAGTAATAGGCACTCAAACCGTGCATGTATATCTGAAATAACATAAACCCAGTTGGAATTATAGTCCAGGATATTTATTCGATTTGTAACTATCAATAATTTGAAGATGCAGTTTGTTCACTGATGGATGATATAAAATGGAATTCTCCACTCTTCTTCCGAATTCTATACATAATGTTCATTTGAAATAAAAAAACATAAAACATGAATAAATGGAACAATAAAATACAAGGAAAACATACCCTCTGCTTATATACCTACATGAAAATAAAGAAAAAAATTAATGAAAATATCTCTATAGTTCAGTAATATCGGTCATAAAAACTTATTGCGAAATAAAATTATTTCAAGATGACCATACAAATTCGTTGATATAATGTAGTAGTAGTAGTAGTAGTTAGTAATGATATAGCATATCTTCACTAGCATCAAAAATTTTCCTGAGCTCACAATTTGGACAGCCTCCATGATAAGTTCTCGATTTTTTGTGATAAAAATTGTGATGGTATGAACCATAATGTAGCGATAGAATCATTTATTTGGTCAGATATACAATCTTCTGGAAGACTGATATCCCTTCAATACTATCATTATTTTTGGTAATCATAGCCCTTCCTTAGAGTGCATCTTTCTACTTTCGTGTAACCATTATCCATGAGTCCAAAGAGTTCTTCAACAATGCAATATCGTCTTTCTCGCTGGCCGGTAGTATTTGTATATCTATAAAAACGAATTAACTGGTGGATATATTCCTTTATATGAACAAAGTGTTCTGAAGGTGATCACCTCAATTTTAGGAAGAGATTCTTTGTTATATTCCATGGGAAACAGTTGATATAAATAAATGTGCCTATAGTAGGTAGAGTGTGGTCGGGATGCTACAGCCAGGGAAGTAGGCCCTCATTGACCCTCTTTGCGGACCCCTGCTCCCCACATATCTTATCCTTCTTCTAGTCGTCCTTTCTGAAAATCACTGACTTTTTAACGAATGTCATGATATCCGTCTACTCTAATTCGACTGAATCCTCCTGTTGTAGTATATGGACTCCAAATATTCCGGATCTCATCCTTCCATACGACTTACACTCTCCGAGAATAATGAGTGACGTTTACTGCACATTTTCGCATTCACGGCAAGTGTGGCTATCTCCTACACCTATGAGTGATAGGTTTCTGCGCAACCTGTCAGTACTCCTATAAGAAGGCACAGATCCCTGCAGAGGAAAAACGCCGTCTTTGTTTGGACCGGCCATCAGGTCTCTCGATTGCCTTCAGCCGCCCAAGCGCCTTTCTTATTCTTCTAGTGCTTTGTCCGCTTTTTAGTTGAGGGCGTACGAAGTTTGCTATTTTTTAATGCACAAGGCAGGCTTCGGTCCCGATAACGGTGCCGCAGATCCGATTATAGCCGGCTCGTTCGCCACCTCGTTCCCCGGCACCCCCTGTGCTAGTTACTCAAGAGCTCACTTCTTCTATCTCTGCTACTGCAAGAATGGCAAATACTTCAGCCTAAATAACTGTAGACTCCCTGGGCGAAATTTCGCTATATTGTTTTTCCTTTGTTGTATGCTGTAAGGGTGAACCTTCTATTCCATCTCAGCCTATTTTGAGCGTTCATTGCTCTAAGGGTAGATATAGGGATCTCCTACTCCACCCATTCCGTAATTTCCGCGTGACCTATCACTGCTTATTCGTTAGTCCAACTCTCAGAGTCCCGCATCCTCAGATGGGCCGTGCTTCCCATTTAACCCTGATTTGAAACGGCGGCAGCCCCAGCAATACCTCCAGCCTTGCAGTTGGTCGCCCTCATTGCTCCTGTAATCGCCAAGCAGGCCATCCTCTGAACTTCACTGAGCTCTCGACTGATTGTGCTAGTTTCTGCACCTGGTCACCAAACATCTGATCCGTACTGAATCTCTGGTCTTACAACCGCTGTGTTTAGCTAACGCTCAATCTGGCTGATTCCGTAAGGGAGTTAAATTTTCCACAAGATGATCTCGATCTCTCTGTACACCATTTTTGCGCCTATGTTATCATTTCACGCACTTTGTAACGTTCAATATAAGCTATCGTACCATTTTTTTCATGTTCTGGTTTCCACAAAAAGAGATATTTTGTAATATTCAAAGAACATCGTGAGAACCAAGGGAAATAGGGTAGGAATTGGTGTTCTTCTTGAATGTCTGGAGGTTATATGCCTCAGGACACACCTCCTTTGGCATTGTGTTCCAGAACCTGGCTGTTTGTTGGATGAACGAGACTTCCAAAGGAGATGTTCTTCAGGTCTCCAAATAGACCACGAAGGGGTGCGAAGCCTCAAATCGTCGGGTTAATCTCGCGGGAACTGCAAAGGAAGGAACAATTGTTGATATTTCAGAAGAGCATCGTCCATGAAAATATCTTCAAAATAAAGCCAGATCGCGATCTTTTCTACGGTGTTCCAGAGAAGTGAGTGGGTTTATGAGCGAGGCATCACCCACGAGACGAATTGTCCTGTTTTGAACAGAATCCAACAGTTATAGGGTATGTTTGGGTGCTGCACTCCAAATATGGAAACAGTATTCCAGCAAGGTCCGATCTGTGCCGTATAGATCATAAGCAGCTGACTGAAAGTGAGAAAGCTCCTGGCCCGAAACAGAAAACCGAGTTTTTGGGATGCGCTTCAAGCAATTGATCCCATGTGATTTTCCTAAGAAAGGTTGTTATTTCTGATAGTGATACCAAGCATCGAATTGGATGTCTTCAAAGGTATGGTTACACCTGTCTAGATTATGTTGGGCACAGTGAGATCGGCTTTTCTAGAGAGAAGGCATGCTTGTGTTTTGTTTGCATTGATATCTACCAAGTTATTGAATCTCCATTCCAGAATTGTTGCCAAGTCCATATTCATGTTGTCAGAATTTCTCCCTCGTTCATGTCTGATTTGCTTGGCTGGTATTGGAGCCCTGGAAGAGAAAGCGGTATGGAGGGTATCATCATCCGCGAAGCTGTGTATTGGTCATGAAGTTGCCTCCAGCAAATCGTTGATATGGAGTAGAAATACTGTTGTTGCTAGAATTGATCCTTGTGGAACACCAGCATTTATGATAAGAGAGTCAGATGTAACTCCGTCAAACACTACATGGAGAGACCTGTTTGAGAAAGAACTAGCTAGCAGAGAACATAGCTGGAGAGGCAAGCTATAAGATGGGAGCTTGGCGAGGAGTCCGTGGTGCTAGACTCGATCGAATGCCATGGAGATATCAAGTGTCACGGCTGAGGTTTCACCATATTTTTCAATAGATTGCTGCCAATTATGTGAGACGTAAGCGAGCAGGTCACTAGTTGATTTCTGATGACGGAAGCCATATTGCCTTTCGTTGAGATTTGTTCATGAAAAAAATGTGTTTCATCCAATTGACATAAGGGGTGTCTTTTCAATGATACTCAATAGGCATGAAAAAGTTTGTAGCTATGTAACGTTCCAAGTAATAATTTGATTTAAATTGGTGATAAGAATCGACAATGACACTAACATAAAATTATCGATTATTACGACTTGCGTGAAATTGAAACGAATTTGAAGAAAATAATATGTTTCGCATGGCAGGAAAGAAGATTTAATGCTGTCTGTAGGTTAATCGACACTATCGTAGATTTTTTGGGATTTCATCTCCTGCTCGTCTCTATTAAATGAAAATATGAGTATTATGGTGACGTTGGCTAACAAATGAGTTATAGTATGGTTTCATCATGAATTCACCATTTGTCTCTGAGAAGTATCACAACTGACTACACGTTGATCACAATAATACTCATATTTTTATTTCATAGAGACGAGGAGAGAAAATCCTAAAAAATCAACAATAAATAAGATTTATTGCCTTGGCTGGTGTCCCAGCCTAGAAAAAGCTGCGGCATTGAATCCTGTAACTTTTTTCCTAGTAAAACATAACTACTCATTGAAAAATCTCATTAAGCTCAATAAGTGGTTCATGACAGCGATATGTTAATATTTTATTACAAACCTGTTATTTTCTCTGATGCTGTAGATTTTTTTATGAGTCCAAGTTTCGTTGGTCTTTTTCTCCTATTACAAAAATGAACATAGAAAATCCTTTTCGCACTGATTCTTTATTAATAATCCTTCTGAATGGAATGAAATGAATTTCCTTTTTTCCAGAAGGAAACTCATCTATGATTTCTGCTGCTATTATCCTGAAAATTCAAATAGGTATACTAATACCGATGATATGTTTTCAAGAATAAGAATACTGAGGATTGTTTGACATGTTTCTACACTATAATGAACAAAGCTATTGAAAATTATGTTCCAAAAAATCCAAAATTGTACAAATAATTTCCACATTGGTTTTCGTTGATTACTATATAGGTGGTAAAAGAAAATAAAAAATATCATACCTTATGGAAGAATTATCGAAATGATATGGATTACCTCACATTCGAAATTTTACGAGGGAGCTCAAAATACTCAATTCCATTAGATTATAAAAGGAACCTAGAGTCGTGTGAAAATAACATCGTTGCAGAGCCGAAACAATTTTGGCAGTTTGTGAAGAATAGGAAAAATACTTCTAGTCGAATTAACACTATATGGCATAATGGAAACATAGTTCATGATGGTCAAAACATTTGTAATATATTTTCAGAACACTTTTCATCAACCTTCAATCAACCATGGACCAACGTGTGTAAATACCAGCAATAAATTATAACACACCCAATATTGATAATTATCACATTACAGTAAACAAAATTTACGAATAACTCAAAAGTGTTCCTAAAAAAGGGCCTGGACCTGACAATCTGTCCAGCGAGTTCATTAAAAGTTGTGCTGAAAGCCTAAACACGCCGCTGTTCATAATTCTCAATAAATCCTTAAAAAAAGGAAATTTTTCAAGCATATGCTAACAGGCATTCATTGTCCCAATCAAACAGACAATTAGTTCAGAACTATAGGCCAGTATCAAAACTCTGCATCCTTGCCAAATTATTTGAATCAATAATATTCGAATTTCTCAGCTATGACATCATTCGTATTCTCAACATCGAACAACACGGATTCATTAAAAAAAGATCAGTAGAAACCAATTTATTTGACTATACTGAGTACGTACTTGAGAACCTGAACAATAGGAATCAAGTGGACGCAGTTTTCACCGACTTTAGTAAGGCTTTCAACAAGATATACCATGGTTTGCTTGTGCTCAAGCTAGCTGAGGTTGGCATTAGTGGAACACTTTTGAGCTGGTTTGATTCATACGTTAACAAATCGCTCTTAGGCAACAATCATAGGAAACTATGTATCACTAACAATTTCCATAACTTCCGGGGTACCCCGAGGTTCGCATCTAGGACCCCTCCTCTTTAATTTATACATAAATGGTATTTCTGAATGTTTCGAGTTCGCGAGATTCATAATGTATGCTGATGATTTATAGATCTTCCACAGTGTAAAAAAAACACTGGACGCTTTCTTGGTCCAACAAGATTTAGACAGACTTTATTCATATTGCACAGAAAATGCTTTATATTTGTATTTCATCAAATGCCATCAGATCACTTTCAGTAGAAATAATGATCCAATCATTATTAATTACAGACTATCAAATCATATACTCGATATTCTTACTGAGGTGAAAGATTTGGGAATAATTTTCGATACAAAAATGTTGTTCCACAAGCAAAACGCATATATTTCTAAAAAGGCAAATAGGATCCTACGCTTCATTATCAGATCGTGTTATAATTTTAAAGATCCTAAAACTGCTCGTATCCTCTTCATGTCCTATGTCATTAGCACCTTAAGTCATGCCTCTACAATCTGGAATCCCCAGTACATTATTTACATAAAACAAGTAGAGAATATTCAAAACAAACTCATACACTATATTGAGAATAAATACTTCCGTAACACGCCTCATGTCGATAAAACTTTTATAAGCGGAAAGTTGAATTCACTTAGTCTCGAAAACAGAAGAGATATTGCCGACATAAAATTTTCGTTTAAGTTGGTAAATAATATGATAGACTCAATCCCAATTAATAATTCCATTCGATATAACGTACCGCAATACCCCACTCGGAGTCATCAATTATTTCACACAAAAGCGGCCTACACAAATTACTATTTGAACTCCCCCCATCATCGTTGCTTCAAAAGCTATAATTCTATATCAAATCTGATTGATATTGATATATTTTAAAATTCATTTCCCACCTTTGTAAATACACTCGAAACATACTTTGTCTCGAACCTCTGAATCCTCGTTAGCTTCTTGCAGATTTATTGTATTTCTTTTGAATTTCTAAGATGAGTATTATTATAATCATAATGTTATATGACTACCTGTGAATACTGTTTTTAGGCTCGTCCTGTTTGTATCCATTAATATATGAAATAAATAAAATAAAATAAAATAAAATAAAAAATTAAATATCTGCTTCTTGAATAACTCACCTTTCATTCACATCACCGTCCATCTTTTCTCCGACGAGTTCAGCAAGATGCATCCCATTGATTCTGTTTTTCTCAGCAAATATTAAAATAACTTCTTCCTCTAGCGTTTTTTCAAGTCTCATTCTCACGGTGTTTTTTCTTGTTTGAAAATGAGATGTGATATCATTATTCCCGAGTTTACTGGCTGTTCCATTTCAAATTTCGAAATATACACAATATGTCGCCCTCGATGTCGCCTTTGACTGATTAGTAATTTTCAATACTTCAATTACTTGAGGAATTCTATGCAATTGATGCTGGTCGAGATGTTGATGCTGAAGATCGATTCGAGGAATCTGGAGATATTGTTCAGTGAGCTGGAAAGACCGTATTGGTCAGACTGTTCAATTTGAAGAAATTTCCATCGGTATTCAATTCGATTGTCTTGGTACCTGAGGCCTGATCACTGATGAACTGCTCTAACATAATTTCAATCATAGCTCTATTTCAAGGATTCACAACAATTCTCATCATAACAGCGTCAGTTAATTGTTCAGAATGTCCAACTCCATTTTCTGTGCATGGAATAGAAAATATGGAAGGTTTGTTGGAATCAGTTTCATTTCAGATGAATTTGGACGCATAGAACAATTTCAGAACAATAAAAAAATATATCACAAGATAAAAGTGGCCATTCAATCCCTCGTGTGGTTGTTTTCCTGAGGGCACTTTGTTTCAATGATAACCTCATTTTCTTCCTCCATAATTAATCGTTCTCCATTTGAGGGTTGATACCCCTCATAACCCTCTATCATTTCATTCTTACCTAACATGTCATATAGATAACCCTTTTCTCATATACCCAGGACTTCTTGATAAAGGCTAGAGATGAATATCACATATGTCCTAATCTGATGTTTCCAAATTAAAAGTCGTGGAGATGATTCCGTGATTTATTTATTGAATATGAATCCTATCACTCGACTTTGGGCTATAATGTACTCCCACCAAAGTGTCAGTAATATGGCGAAGATATTTTACAACACGACCGCGGTATATATATCACTTATTTCACTTAACTTAAGATACATACTTCTAACATACATACTTCTGACTTATTCAACCAAATGAACATTCCTCACTCATGCATTGAGCATAGACTGTACGCATACACATATTAATATATCGCACCCCTTTTCAAAAGTGGCAAAATTCGAAATATGGCGAAACTCAGAGGGAGCATTTTCAGTATTGCATTTTTTCAAATATTTCATCATCAACTCATGAAGAACTTGAATGCAGTCGTTCTTGTTCTATGATGGAGTTGTTACCTTATTAATTCAGTATAACTTGTAAAATCCTATAAAGCAGGTCTGATACTCTTGCTATTGTAGGATGTGTCGTTTTAAAATAAAAGTTTTTGATCCAAAAAATGATTTGTGACACTTTATAGCGATAACAAATACATCGATATAATGGAAACGAACAAATATTAAATGATATTATCCATCCATAAAATACTGTGTAATATGAATAAACTAAATAGGAAGTCACATGGATGAAGTGAAACTCCGGCTGAAAAAAGGAAAGAAAAGTTGAACTCTCAGGATATACTGTAAAACTAGGAAGAAGCTGAATGATTTCTCATTTCAAAGGGTTGAAAAAGTCGGCATAAAATCTAGGAATGGAATTGGTATGAACGAATGACAGCAGGTCCTTCTTCTTATTTTATTTCATCGGAATACTGCTTTTAGAAGCGGTTCTCAACAATTGAACATTATTCGCCAAGTTCTCCGTACATTTTCTAGACTGTTCTGATTCTTCAAATGTTCCATTAGAATATAAGATTCTGTATAAGAGAATAATATTGCGGCTCCTTTCAATTCTCAAAATCCTTATTGGCACAATTTTGATTGAAGTGAAATTCAGTTGTGATTGCTCTATCAAGGATTTGACAGCATAAAACTCGGAATGTGATAGTTTATCAGCATGGTATGGTTTTCCACGCTTTATAGCAGTAGGGAGTAGTTGTGAATACTGCAAAGAAATGTATAAAAAATGAAATAAAATTGAATGAAATTTTATTCAGGTAATTACATATTTTACATATAGGTTGAATACATTAAATCGTACAAAGACAATTTCAAAGGCTGAGCTACCTAAGCAAAGCTTGAGTTGTAGTCATCAGCCTATAGACAACTTATACTGCTTAATATGCAATTGGCTACCTATTTATAATTTGAGGAGTCATTACGTGCGTACAATCGAGGAATAATAAAATGAACACTAATATTAGTGAGGAAACAAAGAGAGAAAAAATTAATTGTATATTATGGGGCCTGATTTCAGGAATCGTTTAATTTGCTTCTCAATAGTCGAATGAACGCTATCGCCCTCGTTCTGAGTATGACCTGTCAGGAGATATCAATGCGTAGAGGACAATATTTTCGAAAATTTTATCGGAGCATAAGCGTACAATGCTATCATGAATAATCAGTTCTTCTGCTAGCCCTCTCTTCGATAACTTTTCCAATATATTTATGAACACAACTTGCAATTCCTTCCACTCCTCGATGACCTTCTTCTGCATCACACATATAACATTATCTATTTTCATCATTCAGTTCAGATATTGAAAAATTGTAGCAATTCAATTTCGACTTATGAAAGGAGAGTAACACGTCAGCCCTAGGACAAGGCAGAACTGCCTGCAGATCATAAACCGCAACTACCAATTTTGTCTTTGCTTTTCTTTCATCATCCTGCTTCTCGTTGCTCGACAATTCTTTTTCTTGCTGATGTCCGTTAAACTTGCTTTTAAACTTTACTTTTACCTCTTCTTCAGCATTGTGGAAAGCTATGCACAATTCGAACTGGTCCTTTTTTTGTACAAAATAACCTATATTGTATTTTACCACACAATATTGGATTCACAAACGGTTGACACATTGACACATTCTTTTTTATAATCTCGCCATTTCTAACTAGCGTTTGTCCACCATCTATGTATTCTCGTGAGGTTTCTGCTCGTAGAAAATGAGATTCAATTCTTGATATGGATTCGATATGCCGTCGCGCTCCATTCTTCATTCTTTTTCCGATAGTTGGATGAGTCTCATGTTCCGCCCGTAAATCGGGTTCAAGAAAACCGTTGCTATTTTGCTTGTCAATGGTAATTCGAATGTTGCGGTCATTTATATCTAAGGTAGCCTCAAGAAACTGTTCATACAGGTAATAGAACTCACAATTCCTCGATGTAAAAATGAAAAATATTGTTCAATTCACGATATAATTCTGTGGAGGTTTGATAGATATCATACAAGATGATATGAAAAAACATTGTTCATGTAGGTCATCTAGGGCCCAAAAACTATCGAATATTCCGTTTCGTGTAGTTCAACTGATTTTTTTAGCGCACCCTTGCTTGCATCTGTCTCCACAAGGAGCACGTAATTTCCAAGCAGCAAATGTCTTCTTGTTCTTGAAAGCAGATGTGTAACTCAACCCTGAATTCCTATTGAGTTCAGATTTTTTTTCGTATTCCATTCATTGGGTGTAGCCTTTCTTCCCGATCAGGGTTTGCTTCCGCATCTTGAGCAGTATTAGATTCAGAATCGCTGAGCGATGAAGGTGATGGCGTTGACGATGATTCAAAACTTGATGAATTGCTCATGGAGGAAGAAGATGTTCGGAATTTTTGTTTTTTGTAATTTAACTCGGGATCCGCATCACTGTCATATCTCTTTCGCCTCTGTGATCCTGATCAGAAAGTGATCTTTCGCATTCCTTAGTTGAATCTTCTAATTTGGATGCCGAATTAGGATTTTAATTATCCTTTCCACAAGCAACAATGTTTTCAATTCGACTGGTTGTGTCATTCTCATCATGACTTGATATTTGTGAATATGTAACTGGAATAAAAACTAAGATTATAATTGATGAAGAGTATCAAAGAGACTGGAATATCGTCTCAAACAAGAAACGATTGTTTCGAAAACTAATAAAAATTCATGAACCTATTGAGTACTTACTCACCAAATCAACCAGATTTTAACTTCTTTTCCTTCTCTATCAGTTGCAATGCCATCTCTGTCATTGATTTCCTTCAATTTAGAGACATTTTCAACCTTGAAATAAGAGGTTTGTCATAAACTATTGCTCGAATGAGCATATTTGCTCAGAAGGTAATTCATCAAAACCGTCATAACGAAGAATACTTCTACAAAAAAATCACATGTTATTCTTCAAAACTCTCCTAAGTCGAAATAAACCTTAAAAATTTATTTTGTAGTCATAAATACTGACTCAACTCAAAATATGCAATCGATGATCAGAATGAAAGTAACTTAGCATAATAACAACAGTGACACAATTCGAAATGATGCGTTATTAAAAATTTACGCACATGGATGTCGGAGGTGCAACTGAGAGGTGTCGCTTATGATGATTGAGTTGTAGTGAATTTGTAGATGAAATAATTGTGGCACTAACGCTCTCTTGTCAAAACTATTAAAACTACAATTGTGACTATTTCAGAGATTGAAATTGAGACATGTTTCTACCTCATTTCATAAAAACCTAGGAATCCACGTTTATTGTGTCACTTTTGGAAAAGGGATGCGATATATAGCAAGTGAAATAACACGATTGGAGCGGTGCAATTAACGCCTATAATATGTTGACCTCACCTGACATAACCTGAATAATATAATGACATTAATAATAATAAATCGAGATACATATCTTCAAATAATGAGAGCGAATGCTCCATTCCATTTGATTCAAAGGATCTTCGGAATTCCATTGAGTTATTTTCCATATTACGTAGTAGGAATAATACCTAGGTACTTTGTTAGTGAAGAATTTTTCCAAACACAGTCGTCACCTCACGATGCCCTGGAATTACGAGCGGCTAAATCACAAGTTGCGTTCCACTCGCTGATTGGTTGTGTGACGCTTCGTCTGAGCGTGGTTTTTATTGGATGGACAAGTGGAGGTATTTTCAAATTTTGTTCAAATTCATTGCATGCAGTGTAGTGTAGGCGTCGTTGTGCAGTGAAATAAAGACGTTTCCAAATTGAAATTGAGGAAATATGTACTTTTTGTGTTCCCAGATAACGTTACTCATTATTTTTTGTGGTGATTCTTATTATTATAAAAAAGCTGAAGCCTAGTAAAAAAATACATATTATTGTATTCATCTAATGAATATTAAAATATAGTAAAAAACAGAATAGAAGGTACCCTAATTATTTATGATGTGATGGAGAATATTGAAGGATACGTCATATATTGCTTAAAATTACTTTTCAAATTTGCGCTTATCTCTGCAGCTCATTCAGAAAAAGTTGGCTTTTTACACAAATTCCTAATTGTAGAAAAAATACATTATTGTAATGATCAAATGATATATTTAATTCTAAATTACGGTAAAAAACATAAAAGTATCTACACTGAATAATATTTTATTATTAAATACACTGAAGCCTCGTAAGAAAATACATTATTGTATTCATCTAATGATAAATATCAAAATATGGTAAGAAATTACACTGAATATAATTATGATCTGATGGAGAATATTGGAGAGGATACATATTGCTTAAAATTACTTTTCAAAATGCGCTTATTTTCACAGTATTTTCTGAAAAAGTTGGCTTTTCACACAAATTCTTACTAGTGAAAAAAGACACATTGTATTGATCAAATAATATATTAAATTTTAAAATACGGTAAAAACAGAATAGTATTTACACTGAATAATTTTTTATCTACAGGTTCATTACAGTTAACGGGAACAAATGATTCAGTTGAACTGATAGTAGGGAGATCTATTAATTTGTCAATTACATCCAAATGACTTTGGATTCGTAAAATTGATATCCCATTTTTCATCAGGTACTATTTCTTCTGACACTTGCAAATTATTTTCTTCATTTAAAGATATTACTACAAAATGATTATGTTTGCAAACGGAATTTTGTATAGAAAAATCACTGCAGGTACAAGAATATGTGTGATAACATATGTTAGAAATATAACATATAAAATCACAACAGCTTTGATTCACAAGTTTCTCTACACAATGAATTTCACCAGTTTCCTTATTTGTAGACAGAGTACTGATGAAACATATGGTTATATTATCTTTGTCGAAGTCAATAATAAAATTATTTGATAGAGCAGCTCTATGCCTTAATGAAATATTTTTTGTATGAATAGTGTGTTTACCTTTAATGTTTTCTACAAGCCTATCTACAGATTTATCTCTAACATATTTTAGGAGCACATGCAAACTTTTGTCTAATCTTTTGACTTTTTTTCCACCCAAGTAGAAATACGTTATCACTTTATGCATAGATTCTAAACGCATATTTGTGTTTATGCCACAATGTGCCCCAAAACAGTATGTCCACTTTTCACAATTCATTGCATAATTATTTTGAGAATAAGTTCCAAAGTCATGGGTATCAACGTCTGAAACCAGTGGTGAAATGGTATTTTAAAGACACTTGGCAAATATATCAACACCAGTACTCTGCTGCAAAAATTTTATGACTTTATAAACCTCTTTTCTTTTTACTTTCATACCTATTTTAGATACCCAGCAAACACAATCATATAAATGAGACATAAATATTACATAACACATAATACATGTTATGTAACTATATGACATAAAATTTACATCAGTGTTACGTAAAAATGTCCGCCACAAATACTACCTATTTATTACATAACAATTATATAACTACTGAACGTAAGTATTATGTAAATTTCACGTCACATTTATATAAATAGCGTTACTTTATTATGTGAAATCTATATCACTGTTATGAACAAACACAACCTATTTATTACATCACATAACTTTGGCAAGGAAGTTTTATGTAAACTTTACGTAACTTTCACATCACTATGTGAAAATTGTTTGTGGTGTAAAACTGTTCTGTTTTCATTTCTGTGAGAATTTTCCTTGCAGTTTGTGATTCAAGAATGACTTATTTGAAAATATATAATTAAATTAAGCAAGTTCATATTTCAAGGTAATAACATTAGATCTCTATGAATTTTTTATATCAGTTCCACTCCTAGTGTTTGTACATAGGTAATGAAAAAATTAAATAACATTTTTGAATGAGGACGTCAAGCATTCCTTTTCCATAAATAAGCCACAAGAAAAATTCCTCAGGAATATTTTGTTGCTCGATATTGACAGGGTTCAGTGCAGAGGAAAGGTCTAGTTTGAAAAAAGATTTTTATTTATGAAGGTTGCACAATATCGTCAATATCAAATAAGCCTATAGATTATTTGGTGTTGTTCTTCTTTATTTCCCTGGCCAGTCTCTGTCGACTCAACCTAAACCACTCCCCAGCAATTTTCTCAATGTCTGAATAGGTCATTGAGGTGTGATGCATTATTATACATTCTGAAAATGTTATTGATATATGTTCTGGTAAACAAAGTTAACAATATATATTATACCTGATAATATTTCGATGGATTTTAAATCTTTCACCTTGAAATTGCCCCTTTGTCCATACCAAGAGCATTGTGTTGCCAACTCCTGGATAAATAAGTGCGCAAGGCACCTATGAAGATAGTCTTCTCCATCCCGCCCACCAAGGGATTTGAAAACCCTTATCTAAAAGTATGTTTTTTTAATTCAAATTTATGCCAACTCATCTGTAATTTTTTTTGGATAAATGTCGTTTGCCATAATTTTTTGATCTAGTGTTAATTAAGGAACCTAATATTGATTTTTGTGTCTGTTAGAAATAAAACAATGAAACCATTTTAACTATAATAAATTTAACCTGCTGTTGGTCTGCTAGCCACAACTATGTTGTAGTAGTTCATATGTTGGCAACTGTGTTTCATGAAAGTTGTCTATATAACCAAACATATCACATAAGTTAACCTAAAATGATGGCATGTGGCGCGCTTTTGCAATGGGTATTTAATAAGTGTAATTTTGCTCAATAAATAGTTAAAACTGAATATCTTCCATTATTACCACTAATAAAAACGGCCTTCCATCAGATTATGGGCTCAGATGCGCCTATAAAGTGGTAATAAATATAATCGACGCCGGTAGAAAATAACAGTACTCCAACGAGTCTGTGTGAAAAACCCAGTTTGGGGCCAGAATACGACGATCGAAATTAACAATGGGAGAGAAAACAGGTTCTAATGCAATTGTGAAACTCAATGGAAACAACTGGACAACATGAAAGTTCCAGGTAGAAATACCCTCAAATCAAAACGGTATTTTGATGTAGTTAACGGGACCACTCGAAGACCATCTTCAAATTTCGATGATTGGGATCTCATGGATGCAAAAGCACAGGAAATTATTGTGTCCAGACTGGATGAAAAAGTCTTGACACATATTCTGTCATGCAAATCCGCAGCTGAAATGTGGACAAAGCCCAAAGCCATTTATGAGCATACATCTCAAGTAAGTGTACATCTGCTGACTCAGAGATTTTTCTCTCTAGAATACACACAAGGAAATGCAGCAGAATTCATGTCTCAGCTGGAAGAAATAAAAGGCTCACTGAAGGCTTTGGGAGAAGAAATTAGTGACAAAATGCTAGTCACGAAGGTTCTAATGTCACTACCAGATAGCATGAAGTACTTTATCTCTGCATGGGAATCAAGTCCATCAGACAAACAAACATTGACTGAACCTATGTCAAGATTGTTGATTGAAGAAGAAAGAAGCAATAATGCTGGAAATTCTACAGCACTAGCAACTAGAGGAAAGTTTGCTAGGTACAACAAACCAGGACATTCAAGGAAGGATCACCAGAGAATCAAGAAAATATGTAATTTCTGTAAAAAACCAGGACATTGGATGCAAGATTGTTGGTTTAAGAAGAAAAGAGCAGAAGAAGAAAAGGAAGATGATAGGAGGCCAGGTGATCGAGCATTTCTTAGTGAGTCAATCTTACTAAATGGTTCTGATGTCAAGGCAACACTTGGCAAAGACAACTTGAATGCCAACCATTGGTGGATGGACAGTGGAGCCACCGCGAACATATGTGTTTTGACAGGGAGCAGTTTATAACAATGAAAAATATGCCTGAGAAAAGGCAGGTAAGAGTAGGAAATGGCACATTAGTAGAAGTACATGGCCTAGGTACTGTGCAAGTAATGGCATGGAATGGAAGCAATTGGGTGAGTACAGACTTACATAATGTATTATTCATACCAGATCTAGCAGTAAATTTGTTCTCTTTGAGTACTGCATTGGACAAAAACTATGAAATGCGCTCAAACAAACAAAAATGTGAATTGCTAGATAAAAATGGCAACATAAGAGCAATAGCAGAAAGATTAGGTAATTTATATAAAATGCAATTCAAAGTAGAAAGAACTGGTCAAAATTCTGATATGCAGTTATCACAGTGTAATGCAGTCACTAGCTTGCAGGACTGGCATATAAAACTGGCACATATTAACTTTGAACAAGTAAAGAGGTTTCTTAAAAGAAATAATATACCTTTCAAAGATGAAAAAAATAATTTTTGTGTAGAATGTCTAGCTGAAAAGCAACATAGACTTCCATTTCCTGTCAGTGAATCCAGAGCAAAGAAAACATGTGAATCAATACATGGACACTTATGTGGCCCTATTGGAACTGATTCTCTAGGTGGGGCAAAGTATTTTTTATTATTAAAAGATGACTTTTCTGGATATTGGCACATATATTTTCTGAAAAATAAATCAGAAGTAGAAAGGAAGATTCAAAGTTTTATACCAATGGTAGAAAATATCACTGAAAACAAGATTAAAACTTTAAGAACAGACAATGGTCTAGAATTCGTTAATGACAAATTGTCGAAAATATGTGCATATAAGGGAATAATTCATCAAAAAACATGTATATATACTCCTGAGCAAAATGGGAGAGCGGAAAGGGAAAACAGGACTGTGGTAGAATCAGAATACTGCTACATAGCTCAGGCCTAGATAAGTCTTTTTGGGCTGAGGCAGCAAATACTGCAGTTTTTTGTTTGAACCGTGCTGGAAATAGCCCACAAAAGGAACAAACACCATTTCAAGCATGGTACAACAGGAACTGTAACATGCAAATATTTGAGGCATTTGGTTATAAAGTCAGTGTTCATATTCCCAAACAAAAACGCGTCAAATTAGATGCGAAAAATGCAATAGGAGTCCTTGTGGGATATTCAAAGGAAATCAAAGGTTACCGAGTTTACTTTCCAGACAAAAATGAAGTAGAAGTTCATAGAGATGTTGTCTTCATTCCCAAGAATGGAACATCAGGAAAAAATAACACAGAAAACATTAAATCAGATGAAATTGTTATATTAGACTGTGAAAATAATGAATTTGAAGCTGATTTTCAAAATGAAGTGATTCTTGAACATGATAACAATGAGACTCAAGATGAGATTCTTGATCAAGAAAATGAAAGTGAGCACTTCGACAGTGCTAATGATAGTAATGATTCTGATGAATCACAAGAAGAAAGCATAATATCTGAAGAAGAAGTAGTTATTACCAGACCAGGAAAACGTGAAGTCAGGCGGCCAGCATGGTCTAAGGATTATAATCTGAGCAGTGCTGATATGTGTTTTTATTCTACAGAAGAAGAGCCTATGAGCCTGGAAGAAGCAGTATCAAGTGAAAATCATGCAAGATGGAAGAAATCAATGGAAAAGGAGCTGCTTGCGCTTCAAGAGAATGATACATGGAGTGAAGTGCCATGGCCTGTTAATAAAAATGTGATAGAAAGTAAGTGGGTATTTAAAGTGAAAGGGGAAAACGAGTTCAAAGCAAGGCTAGTAGCTCGTGGTTTCAACAGGAAAGTAGTGATGACATTTATGCCCCTGTTGCAAAGCTAACTACTTTCAGGATCCTACTCGTAGTTGCAAATACACTAGGTGAACCTATTCACCAAATGGATGTACGTAGTGCATTTCTTTATGGTGTGGTTGATGAGGAGATATATATGTCATTACCAGGTAGCCATAAAGAAAATTCTAAAACGGTTTGTGAACTGAATAAATCAATTTATGGTCTAAAGAAGAGTCCAAGATGTTGGAATAATAAATTTGACTGTTTAATGAAAGATCACGGCTTCATCAGATCAGAAAATGATTATTGTTTATACTTGAAATTTACACAAAATAACAAATTGTATATTCTAATCTATGTAGATGATTTGTTGATTCTAGGTACAAACATGCATGAAGTTAAAAATGTTAAAATTATGTTAAATAAACATTTTTGCATGAAAGATTCAGGTTTCATCTCTGAATATTTAGGAATTAATGTTAAACAATGTCTTCATGAAGGATACACTGAATTAGATCAGGAGAATTATTTGAAGAGAGTTTCACAAAAATTCGGCATGCATGATTGTAAACCTGTGAATACTCTAATTGATGTAAATAATGATTTGATATTCAAAAATGAAGAAAACAACTCTGAGTTACAAAGGGATTTTAGGCAAATCATCGGAAGTTTAATGTATGCAGTTCAAGGCTCTAGACCAGACCTATGTGAGAGTGTTAGTTTACTAAGCAGATTTCAAGATAAGGCAAACAATAATTTGCTAACAGCCTTAAAAAGAGTTCTCAGATATGTGAAAGGGTCTATAAATCTCAAATTGATATTTAAGCCAGATAATGCAAACATTCTTTGTGGATTCGTGTATTCTGATTGGGGTGGGGATATTTCTGATAGAAAATCAACTACTGGATATTGTTTCAAATTATTTAATTGTACAATTCTCTGGGCAAGTAAAAATCAGCAATGTATCTCAATCTCTTCAACTGAAGCAGAATATGTTGCTTTGAGCATGGCAGTTAGCGAAGCCTGTTGGTTGAGAAAAATGTTGAAGGATTTTTGTCTATTTGTTTTGAATGAACCTATTATCATTTATGAAGACAACCAGTCGGCTATCAAAGTTGCAAATAACCCAGAAAATAATAAAAGGTTGAAACATGTTGATGTTCGATTCCAATTTATTAAAGAAAAAATTGAAAATAGGTTGATTGATATTGTTCATTTGAAGAGTGATGATCAGTTGGCAGATATATTCACTAAGCCCTTAGCTAGAATGGAATTAGAAAAATTCAGAGAAGGTTTGGGCTTGTTAACCAAGTAGGTAGATAGATATAAAAGCATTGAAATTTCTCTGATATTTATGTAGGTGTAGAATACATCATTATGTTGTTCATATAAATGAAGCAAGATAAAATGATTTTATTGAGGGGGGATGTTAGAAATAAAACAATAAAACCATTTTAACTATAATATATTCAACCTGCTGTTGGTCTGCTAGCCACAACTATGTTGTAGTAGTTCATATGTTGGCAACTGTGTTTCATGACAGTTGTCTATATAACCAAACATATCACATAAGTTAACCTAAATTTGCAATGAGTATTTAATAAGTGTAATTTTGCTCAATAAATAGTTAAAACTGAATATCTTCCATTATCACCACTGATAAAAACGGCCTTTTATCAGTGTCGATATTATAATAAGCAAAGTGTATTGTTTATATCTGATTATGGGATATTTTGTGATGAATTATCAATCCCTTATGTAGGATCTATAATCACTATCTCCCATCGTCCAAATTAATCCGTATTGGTTGGGAATGTTTTTTGAAAAACAAAAAAAAATAGGTATCATTTACATATCTAGAACAGAAATCAACTTCTTTCCAAGCTGATTCTACTTCATATTTTTTATATTCATTCTTATTAAGTAGTTCCAATATGTGACAGATATAATTTGATATAATAATGTGGAATTAGCAAGGAAAGTAGTTGATTTCTGCTAGATATTCAAACTCTTTTTTTTAATAGGTAATATCAGTGGACTTTCCAGCTCATTGAGAAATTAGGTCCATGAAATTTCATTAAACTTACCAAAGAACTTTCAACATTGCCATCTTCTAATTGTAATTCAAATTCCTGGATGTCATCTAGAGTTTTCAAAGGAACATTCCAAACTGATTTTCAAACTCTATGGAATTGATCTTCCTGTATATGGTATTCAAATATTTTTCATTTGATGAACAAATTATTCTCAATTTTGCTAAGATAATTCATCATAATATACACTCATTAATTATTATAAGTATAAACACCTATTTCTTCACATAATGTCTCCAGAGTTGTGGATTTCCCTACAATGATGAAATCATCAATCAATGAAGAATCCTAACAATTTCAAATTGGAATAATGAAAAATGTATAATTGGATATTTTCAACCATCACTGATAAACAATACAGAAATACAGAAATTCCAAATAATGTGAAAAACGCTAACAACCAGCAAATATCAATTTGAAAAAGAAATAATTTATATATCAAATTGCCATGAGTGAATACCTGCAGCAAGATCTTAAGAATTGTTATTCACTGCCAATGTACGTCTCTCTGCAAACCTTCCATGCTTTGTTTGTGGAGAATGTATTAGAGTATGATCATCAGACCCAGACTCACTTCCATGGTAGACTGAATCCTCTGGCAGCTCTCATATATCATCTCCAAGACCTTTTTCATTTCTATTGAATGTCATTTTGTCAATAGCATTGCCTGATGAGATTTCTAAAAATATTAAATTGAGCAGTGTTGAAGAATCAAACAGAATTCAATCCCCAAGTGGTGAACACAGATTATATTATGATGCATGCCACTTGACAGGTTAGTCACTTTGTTGCCTGATTAAAATAAGCATAACACCAATTGTGGAAATCTGCTAAGGTGATAGACCCACCCTGTATGTTGGTTGAAATAGAAAAGTTCACTTTTGATGCTAAATATTCATCTGTGAAACAATAAGAATTTTGGTTTCCCTTGCAGAATATAGAAGATTGACAAAAAATTATCAAACTTTTTCTTTCAACAGTATAACTATCCTTCTTGGGATAATGAAATGAAAGTTGATACAAATTCTAAGCTTATTTTGAATTTTTTATAAATGAAAAAGTTGAAGGTATCAACTTAAGACACCACCAAAATCCCATTCAGCTGCTAAAAGTTGAGTGATCTATCTGAAAATTATGATAAATGGTGTTCCTGTATTCAAGCACTGAATATTTCGGATATCAATAAACTACCTGCATACCTGCATGACTTCCAGCAGTAGCCTCAGAATTATCATTGCCATCATCATCAGTTCTTTTTGATAGTGGATCAGGTAGAAGTGTCTTGGAAGTTTTCAGTTTAGGTGTTGGAGGAGGAGTTATTGTGCAATCTTCATCAGAACTCGAAGAAACGATGTCTTGGGTCCAGGCACGTGGAATTTTTTTTCTTTTCCTCCTCCCAGTAGTTTGCAATTTTTCATCATTACTGGTGCTATAGTCTGAATCAGCAGCCTTCTTTCGAGCACCATCCAAAGTAGCTAAAAACGGTGCAATAAGTGTGATGAAGTAAAACAATTTCATTTTCAACACTAGTCAGAATTGACGGTTTCAAGTATGAATAAATTCAAGAACTTGTTCAAAAACTTGATAGAGCTCAATCAAATTATGCTGATATAATAATATACAACATGAAAAATGAATAAACTACTTACAACAGTACTCATCAATTCTTAATTCATGAATGTCCAATTTTTTTTGTCCGGTTCCACCCCTTTTTGCATCAATTTCCAGGCATTTAACGATCTGGGCCAGTAGCATGATTTCTCATCCAACAACCAACTTGTTGGAATTTCAGAATATATATTTTCAGATGCAAAAAACACGACTGCAAATGGCTTATTCTTATCCATTGTGAATCAGAATCCAATATCTGATTTTGGAAAGTAAATAAGGAGATATATTATATCAGATAAATGTACATTGCTATAAAGAAAATTATAAATATTAATAAATTCTGAAGGATTGGACCCCATCTCATAAATAGTACTAGGTGATCATACTCATCAGTATTGTATGTCAAAACAAATCAATATAGACATTTCATGAACATTCTCAAATATGAATTATACTTATATCTAGCTGAATCATTCTTGAATCTATTATCAACTTTTATACCCAACAAGGGAGCTTAACCAACGAAAATTTCCATTTTTAGCTTTAACTAGGAAAGTAAGATTGAACAAAATAGGTATAAGAATGAGAAAAGAAAAATACCAGTTGAAAGGAATATTATGAATCAATGAAGTAATGGAACAAGAATGTATTCATTGCCAAATGGGAATTTCAACATATTCTTTGAAATCAAAGTGACATGTATTTGCTCTGTACATACTGATTAATTCTCATCAAATACTTTATAGATATTGAGGAGAATGGAATCACATGGTACGCTGAAAAATTCAATTTTTGAATGATAGTATTTTCCACCAAAGTAGATATTATTGTCAACTTCTCTTACAATGATTACAATTCTGCCATCAGTCAATAGACAGCAATTTTCATTATTTTTCAAGAACACAGAAAAGTGTTGTAGTTTGATGCCAAATATTGCCTTATTTCTGTGAATGATATTTGGAAATTCTTCTTCAGAAATGACAGTTTCTGAAGAAGTTCCTTCAACCAATCTATTGTGCAGTTGTTGTAACGGAAGTTTGGAATGTTTGAGTTTACGTTTGATTTTATACATTAAGTTTTCATATTTAAATGCACTGAATTCATCTCAACTACCACGATTTTCCACATCTTCACTCAAGTGTATTAAATTATGAACATTGTTAGAAACATATTCAGGACCAAAAACCATACCAAACTTCTTCACAAAATATAATAGAAGTTCATTAGCATAATCAATATTGGCATTGCTTTGGTTTCTTTCAGATAAAAGACGAATTGCTACAACTAATGACATGAAATGATTATAATTGTTACTGTTCAAAATTGTCTGTAATATAACTGGACCTGCATATAACAAAAAAAATCTAAATTCTGTAGCCTTCCAACGTTCAACTTCATGTATGCTCCTGAGTTTTCTAGAGAAGTCTGAGACACTGAATTTGCCTGTTTCAAGGTACAACTGATTTACTTGATCAATTTGAATTTTGTTTAAACCAACATTCTTGTGACCTTTCAACCATAAAGTTGAAATTCGTTTTGTTACACCTAGTAAGACTGAGTGCATATAGTCTAGAGGAATTTGTTTCATTAGTCACCTTCACAAATACATTTAGAATATACAAAATATCCCGAATGATGTTTGGTATTAGAAACGGGAGCTTCAGCTGGGGCATCACATATAATGTTATTTAAGCGAATAGAATATGATTTATTCTGTATGACAAGTCCAGTTATACTCAGGTTTGAAGATTCCTCAATGAAATATCTCAGAAAGTCATTTGCATTCTCTGGTTTTTTTGAGTCATGAAAAACACCTATCACAAAAGGTTCTGTATAAATATTTTTTTGAACAATATCTCCTAAAATTGGCCAAAATTGACTACCAGATGACTTAGAAATTGGTAGACCATCCACATTTATGTTGAATGAAATCACATCATCTGAACACTTGTATTTCACAATTGCATTTTCAATGTTTTTCCCTAATCCAAAATGCACTGTAATGCCCCCAACTTTCTTCGTTAGTTGGACTACTACAGGGGGTCGTTACAAAGTAAGTTTTCCTCGATCAATGGGTTCGTTGATTATTGAGGCAGGAGGCAGACTGAGATTGTAGACAATAAGACAACATATAGATAGTTACTGAGACATATATTCAGGCAGAATGGTCAGGCAGAGGTTACAGGCAACAAAATCAAAGTTTGCTAACATTTTAGATTGCACATTTTTGTTACACTGTTCACTTGTTTTTTTTAATTGGCGAGAGATTCACTTCACTTTCACGTCTTAGTCACAAAAGTTGCAGTTTAGCATAAATCTACCTGAGTGGTTACTTACACAGGTATTATTAACGAAGTTCACTGGTACTGTTCGAACGTAGCATGTTTGATAGACGGATACAAAGTCGGCTGGATACGTTTTATATTGAGTCACGTTTAAGACTGACATTTTACATTCTGGTCAATAGATTCAATGATTGAACTTCAATCATTCCCGAGGCTCACTGACAAAACTTTCAACTAACACAACGGAGATCCGAGACATCGTATTGGAGACTGATCAAGACTGCTTCAAGAATAACTTCAGACTGTCTTTCTTCATTCGGATTGTTTCTGCTTTTATACAGAATTTAGCAATAAATTTTGAGAGAATCAATTAAATATAAGACAAGCTCCATGTTGTGTTTATATTAGGCAAGATTTTTCGTAGATTTTTGAGCGATAAATTACAGATGTTAGGATTAATTTGCGAAACTAAAAAGATTTCGTTGTAGTTCTGAATTGTTATGACGATAAATAATTTGAAGCTTCAACTCATACTCTTGATGTTAATAAAACTGTCACTTACTATATTTTTCCATTAACCCTTTTCCAAGCAATAATTCAATGTGGTTTATGATTCTCATTAATTTGTCTTGACTTCAATTTGCACAAGTGAGATGATTTCGATGTAATTCTTTATTGTTATGATAATAATTCACTTCGGGAATATTAACAAAATTGACAATTACATGCTCTCTCCTTTACGTATTTGGGAAAAATAATAATTTATTGATCTTTCGAGCCAATCAGATTAAAGTCCTTTCCTCTTTACTGAACTTATAAATTCTCTGCAAATTCTCATCAACGTCATTTTTGTCTCTCAATTCGGTCCTGTGATATCAACCTGCTTCGTTCTCAAGTGACCAGTGAATTCGTTTTACAAAGGTAACGTACCTACCTATTCTATACATTTGTTTATGCTAATGATGTTGCACTCAATTCAAAATAAACATTCGTCCGTTCACGTAATAATATTGCCTAGTAGACGCATGATAAAAGTTATTCTTATTTAAGACAATTATTGTTCACTGTACTTAGTTCGAAAGAATTCAGAAATTTACATGATTTTGTCTAAGATATACCCGTTCATTACATTCCATCCACCCCTTGTAGACGAAATTGTATATCCAAATATAATCTCTTGAGAGTTCTCGAATGTGTTTACATGATGGTGTTTGACCCAAATAGTGAGGATTATATTGTATAAACAACGATAAAGCCAAATGATTTTTTTTTATATAGGTAACTACCTGCAGACTCCTACATAATATATGCATTACACTATAGAATGGAATAATAAATATATATATATATATATAGATAATTTTTTTTTATATAAACGAAGTTCATTGTTTCAAAATGATTCAGTTTCACTTTCCATTCAGCAGTGTAATTGCTTACTCAATGAACAATGCTCTGTAAATCATCATTTGTTTTTTTTTTTACTGTATATCTACTTGAATTCTATAAACCCCAAACGATGAGAAAACCAAAACTCCTTGACTTCCATGAATATAAATAATTTCGTTAACTGAGTTACTGTGAGTCTGATCATTATATTTAAAAAAAATAAAAAGATTATAACTATGTTCCAATACAATTCCTGAAATAAATTCTAATAATACTTTCAATATGTGTCCACTAAATATAAATCCTAGCTATATATATATAAGATATGACCGCTATATTGGCACTGAACATAGATATTTTCTGATTGTTCTTAGTTTTTTTTTATATACTTCCTACTTCTCTATACCAATTAAATATTGTCACACTAATTTTCATGTCCAATATAGTTCAAACCACTACAGAAAAGTCTCTCACCTAATTTAATTTTCTGATAAACGTGATTCTTGAATCACGTCCTTGTCGGCTCACCCACCTCCCACGTTGGTCTCGGTCGTCTCGGGCATCTGGCTCATGGACTTCGGGAACCTGCTGATCGGGTTGGGGTGGTGGCTGTGGTACTGGATTGGGCATCTGGGGTGGTTCTTCTAGCTGCTGTTCTGGTGGTAGTTCATGATACGGTGGAGGAGGGGTTGGAGGTTGTGCTGGTCCCTGGTCCCTGGGGTCGCGTAGACACCAGATGCACGGGCAATACATTGGCAGCCGAAGGGCAATCCTGGTTCGGCGAAGTTCCAGATGAAACAGTCGGAGATGCATCCAATCCATTACCCACTGGTGATGTTCAATCCGTCCAAATGGAAATACGGTTTGTAGAAAATCCCGCTCATACACAATATTTTTGATGATCCTTTCGATTAATAGCACTTTGCCTTCGTCCATTGGCATCAGTCTCAATAGAGTCAGTAGATGTTCCATTTTATATTTTATCGAATACTGAATGGTCGTTACTAACACACTGATAAGTTCGTGAGGTTCTCTGATTCTTTTATAAAGTTCATGAAGTATTTTGTTTAGTCAATGTCTTAACTGTTGATAAAATTAAAAATGGATATCAACTTTTTCCATTTGCCTAATGGACAGTCCCTATGAGAACCAACTAGTTTATTATCATTATAATAGTGGATACCAAAAGCTACAATAGTAGTGACCTAGTGGAATTAGAAAAAAACGAAAAAGAGAAGGAAGAAGTCAAGGAAGCAGGGAAAAGTGGAAAGGACAATAAACCAACATCCAAAACTAAAGACGATAGCATATTGAAAGGAAAAGAAGTTGAAATTAGGAAAAGAAATAACTCGGAACGAAGTAATGGATCATCGAGGATTGAGTCCCACACGAAGATAAATAGCAACTACACCACAAGAAGCCAAGTACCTAGAAAATAAAAATGAGAAAATCACCCGTACTATATCATCAATGAACAACGTGGCGCACAAAACGTATGTAAATCGATATCGCTCATCAGATAAAAAAAATAAACATTTCTTTAATTCATAAAAACATGAACCAATTTGTTAGAGATTACAAACACATTCCAGTAAAAACACATTTCACCCACGATACCAGTGATTGTCAAAACCACCTGAAATTATCGAATCGATCACAATTCTCTATTTTTCATAATAATATAAGGAGTGTTTCAAAAAATTTCGATGAATTGCAAATCTATCTGAAAAATTTCACCCATTGTTTTGATTGCATCATACTCTCCGAAACATGGAAAATTGAAAATATAAATGATTTCCGAATACAAGGATATGATATATATTATAACAATGGGAATATTAACCAAAACGATGGCACCTTGGTATATGTGAAAAATTCAATCAACCACTCTGTGAAATTTGTCAAAATTGATAGGACAAATGCAATAGTAACCACACTATACACATATGACAACAAAAAAATTTCAGTCACATCTCTATACAGACCTCCATCAACAAATGTATATGATTTCATCAGATCGCTGAAGATATTCCTAAGAAACTTAGAAAACTCGAACTTCTCTTTCTTTGTTGGTGATATGAATATCGATATTCTTTCAGAAAAAGATTACATCAATGAATACTTAGACACTCTTTATGAATACGGATTCATATCACTTATAAATGAGTACACAAGATCACAAAAAAACAGCAATAGCTGTATAGATCACATCTTTCTGAAATCTACATGCCCACATTCAAATCCCAAATCCGCTATCCTATGTTCCACAATAACAGACCACTATAGCACATTATCGAGCGTAACTATCAATCCCGGAAATAGTTATGTCAATCACAAAAAAGATGAAATCTATTATGAAAAAATTAATTATGACAAACTTCAAAACATATTAAGAAACACCGATTGGACTCAATTCTATAATTGCAATGATCCGGAAAAAGCTAGCGACATACTATTTAAGAAAATTGAATTAGGATTGAATTTTTCTATCTTAAGAATAAAAGTGAAGACAACAAAAAAACGCAAAGAATGGATTACTACAGGCTTAATGAAATCAATCGCAAATCGTGACGAGATGTTTTTCAACCTAAAAAACAAACCCAATGATTACGAACTTTACGAAAAATATAGAACATATAAAAACAAAGTAAACAATCTGATAAAAATTACAAAAAATGAATTTTATGCTAAAAAAATTAACTCATTCAAGAACGATTCTAGAAAAATTTGGAAAACAATTAAAGAAATTACGAACAGAACATCAGCAGAAACAAAAATAAAAACAATTATTACACAACAAGGTGTTATATTGAGTAGCGAATCAGACATTGCGAATGAATTCAACGAACACTATACAACAATAGGAGCAAGTATGGCAAAAAGAATAAAGAAACCAAATATGATAATGAGAGACACAATTCTGGACAGAAGCTTTCATCTAGAAAAGATTGAAGAAAAAGATATCAAAAAATATATCACAGAATTGAAGAACTTCAAGTCGCCAGGATTTGACAATATTACGTCAGAAATTCTGAAATATTCTATTAACGAACTGTCCCCACTAATTACACATGTCATAAACCTCAGCTTTTCGAAAGGTAAATGCCCATCACACTTCAAAACCGCAGTTGTGAAACCTATATACAAATCAGGGGAAAAAAACCTAACAATAAATTACCGACCAATATCACTGATCTCAAATATCGCAAAAATATTTGAAAAAGCACTGAAACTAAAAATGGAACATTTCTTAGAAAAATATAAACTTTTGTCGTCTTTCCAATTTGGTTTCAAAAAGCATACATCCACCGAAGATGCAATATGTAACTTAACTGACTCGATTTATCAATGTGTTGACAAAAAAGTGCCATGCCTAGCAGTATTTATTGACTTGGCGAAGGCATTTGATACTGTGAGTCATGTGCAGCTATTGAGTAAAGTGTGGAACATGGGCTTCCGTGGAAACTGTCATGATCTCCTAAAAAGCTATTTAACAGATAGGAAACAGGTTGTTAGAATAGGAAACATAACAAGTGAGTCTATGACTGTCACCTACGGAGTACCGCAAGGGACAGTACTAGCTCCTTTATTATTCAACATATATGTGAATGACATGATGAACATCAATATTGATGGAAAAATCTTGGCTTTTGCAGATGATACAGCAGTTTTTTTCTCAGGATCATCCTGGTTAGACGTGAAAACGAAAACTAGTGCAGGTATAAAAAAAATCAAAAACTGGTTAGATCACCATCTCCTGACAATGAATATAGAAAAAACGAAATACGTTTGCTTCTCATCCTACAAAAATAGTCTACCCAATTACACCGAAATCCATATAGAAGATACAAAAATAAATATAAAGTCAGCGGAAAACATGAAGTACCTCGGAGTCATAATTGACTGCCATCTTAAATGGAACCTTCACATAGAACACGTCGTAAAAAAACTTCGATCATTAATATATTGTTTCAAAAAGCTGAGAAATATACTATATGATAAAACCTTATTAACAATCTATAATAGCTTGATTCAATCTATAATGAGATATGGTATATTGATCTGGGGTGGAGCAAATAAAACAAGCATCAAACCACTCGTACAAGTCCAGAAAAGGTTCCTAAAAATAGTACTATGGAAGGACTATTACTACTCAACTTCCAAATTATATTCTGAATCAAATGCTATTAACGTACTGAATGTAAGACAAATATATGCAAAACAATTGCTCATCCATCAATTCAAAAATAAAAGCAAACCGCAGATTATAACACATACCTACGAAACCAGACAACAAACAAAAAAACTCATATGCAATCCAAGAATACATAAGTGTATTTCCACAAAGTATTTTCGATACCTTTCCCCTAGATTATACAATGCTCTTACCGATCCCATAAAACACATATTCTCCTATCGTATATTCCAAAAAGAAGTGACAAAGTGGATCATAAGTTTGAACTATACTATATTAGATATATTTGTAAATACTGGTGAAACAAATGCTCTCAAAAAGTGAATGCTAATATTAATTTAATATGAAAAGAATGCCATTCTAAAAAATATAATATCACATATACTTACCAAAAATATATATTATATATATATACCCAACCAATGTGAAATCGACTAAAAACCAAATATAAGCACTCGTGCACAGTTTAATAACTTTAGCGAGGCTTACACTTGTTTTTTTGGCGATAGCTGGTCACAAAAAAAAAATACAAATCCCAAAATGTAATATGATTATCTTTACCTTTTTTACTTACTACTGTAAATCATAACTATTGTTTGAGCTGTAACTTCTTCTCCAAATAAACATTATTATTATTATTATTATTATTATTATTATTATTATTATTTGTCTGTTTATATAATATATATTAAAATAACCAATACCTCATCTGGAGGAGAGTTAATTACTTTTATTATTATCGCTTAATCCTTGTTTATGTTTTGTATTCGCTTGCCTATAGTTAATTTGAATCTACCGCAATATAAATTTTCAATTAGAGTTTTAGTATGGGTGTCGCCATCTATGAAACAGATTTTTTTTTTAGTCCATTCAAAGCGTTTTACTTCTTGTCGAATTCCCATCCAACTTCACGGAATGGGTTGGTTATAGATTGATGTAACTCATGTCGAAGCGTTTGGAATCTCCATGCGGTAGATGGCTCTTCAAGTACTTCATTTGAAGAGTTGATGAATGGATTATTACTCACTAGATTCTCTTGAATGGGTTGGTTTTGAATGACGATGTGTTGTGGCTGTTGAGGTTCGACGACGTCAGGATCATAATTTCCGATTGGCTCGGTTTTACACGGCTCATTCTTTCTAGGCGCTTCACTTTGTTTATTTTGAGAGTGTTGACTAATAATGAATACAGTTAATGTATCCCAAAAAGATGCCAACATATGTAAAGAGCATCCTTTGATTTTATGAATAGCTATTGCATTCAGGAGGGCTTCGAATATAAATTTCATTATTTTGCATATGAAGTATATGCCTAAAATTCCACTAGTCCATTCTCCTAAACATAAAAACCAACCATACAATTTTCTAAGTGTAGAATTGGTGATTTTCTCGATTTCTTCTTTATTAAATAAATTGAGAACTGTGAATCCTTGGTTTTCTACTGGCTTTCCTGCAATTTTTCGTAGAATTATGTTACTCAAAGCCTATTTTTCAACATCATGGATTCTTGTGCTCTTCGTATTTCTTGGTCGGTGTATATTTCTCCGGTACTCAACCTTTGAATGGATGGAAGATTGAAAAGATCTTCGTCATCTACTCTCAATTCCATTGGATTAATACCTATGTTGGGATATGGATCGAACCCAATCCACTTGTTTTCCAAGTAGAACATAGGCGGGATAAGCGAGTTACACTCGATTTCTTGAGCATGTTTCTGAAGAATTCTAGTCAATGGAGATAGAAAATAAGGAGTATTGTAAGCCGTTACAGGTAATTCTACATAACAAGAGGTCTTCCGACGAATTTCGACAGTAACTGGCAAACATTTCATAATGTACATTACTTCTCCACTTATTTTTGCAATATATCCAAGCTGGTTTTTCATTAGAGTGGCAACTGAATTCGGCGAAAGAGGTGCTAGCATCAGTCGGTTTGTCAAGATTTCACGGTGCAAGAGGCAACGACGATGGATGGTTTGAGTAAACATATCATTCAAACTACGTTTGAATGATTGTTTTACATACATGAATTTGGTGTTGACATAGGTGATAAGGTCGGCGTCATTGTCATCATGCTTCATCCATTGGGTATAAGGGTTTTCTCTATCGTATTCTTCGACTAATAATCGGGGGTGCTCGGTAGTCCATAATTTGCGATAACACATTTGTTCTTGTTTGATCAGTTGCAGAGCAAATATTTTGGTACGATCTTCAACTACTTGATATTGATTACAATATGATTTTCCGCATTTTTCCTTGACTAATGTACCTTTTCCTTGGTACAATATTTTGTGAAGGGCACAGTCATCCTTGCGAATTGGTTCCCATATGGTTTTCCCAATATTAAAATCCATACAATAACCCTTGAGATATGGACAAGTAATATCGTTATGTAAAGTGATCTCATCATTTTCCAGTTTTGCAATAGTGAGGTAATCTCTTATGGTGATTTTAACACTAGCAGTTACGATGACATTATGCCATTCTCTTCCATGGAAACTGTAGGTCACCCCTTTGCATGACCCGCCATTGTCAACTGAACCGGCGAATGTAGTTGAAGTGCTATGAGAACTGTTTGCACTTAACTTAATGATTTGTCCTGAAAATCCTCGATATTCTTGGAATTCATGCATTTTTCTACATTCTTCTCCTCCTACTTGATGTATGTAAGTTAATAAACCATCTTCGACTATGGAGGTATGTGAAAAGGCTCCACAATGGGTTATCAGCCGAGTTACTTCTATCAGGCACGTTTTGACTTGTATTTTCTCAAATCTGGTCTTTTCCAAAATGTGGATGTTGATATCTGGAGTTTCATAACTGGATTCGGGATCAGGGCAAGGAACGACATCTCTGAGGGAGACAACTGAAATATTAGCTGCAGGGTTTGCACAATCATAGGCAATCAATGTGGCATCAGTGGTGCTAATGAAACTGGCAAGTATGGAAACTAGCACCAAGTCTGCAACAAAAAGGTATCAAATATAGTTAGATAGCCTTCTTGAGGATCCAATCATGGTCCTCTGCCTGCCCTTTCGACCTTGTGTGATATCTTTGGTATGTAGGTTGTTCATGAAGATATTCATTCTTGTGCTTCATTTTCCGGATTCTCGTCTCCACTATCTTCGTCAGAAGTATTTTTTGATTCTTTTGAATGGTCCCCATATTCTTCGTCTTCTTCATAACTTTCATCTTTTGCCTCATCTACCTCTTCTATGGGTTGAATAGATTCATGCATAATATTTTCATTATTCCCTTCGTGCTCGTCATCCGAAATACTGTCATCTGCGGAAGGTCCAAGGATTCTGAACGGGCCAGAATTTTGGTTCAATGGTATATTTTCTTCATTCTGTGGTATAAGGAGAGGTTCTTCCTTTTCTTCGTCATCTGTACTTTCCAATCCGATGTATCGTTTCAATCGATTTGCGTGAACCACTTGTTCTTTCTTCCCATTGATTTCTTTAATTTTATACGTCACGGGTCCTAGGACGGCAATAACACGATACGGCCCTGAATACTTTGGATAGAACTTGTGAGCTAATTGTCGGCCTGTCCCTACTGCCGGAGAGTAGAGATATACACGCTCCCCAAGATTATAATGTCTTGGTTTGGCTTTTCTGTTGAAACGTTCGACTTGTTTCTTGGCTTGTTTTTCTAAATCATCCCTAGCCACCTCATGGGCTACTTGTAGTCTTCGTACCATTCCTGTTGCGTAGTTTTCATCCAGGTCATAACGAACTTCATTAGGTTTTGTAATCAAATGCAATGGAAGTTCCATATCTCTTCCATACATTAAAAAAAAAAAGGTGTTTCCTGAGTTGATTCGTACACATGGTTCCGGTAAGCCATTGTTGCAAAAGGCAGCCACTGATCCCATGAGTCATTATCTTCTGTCACGTAGTGTGATAACATAGTTTTGAGAGATCTATGCATTCGTTCGATCATTCCGTTAGTTGCAGGATGATACGGGGTTGTTTGTAATTTCTTGTTCTCCAAAATTTTACAAATTTCCTTGAATAACTTGGGGACAAACTGCTGTCCACAATCTGTTAATAATTGCCGAGGGGTTCCATATTTCGTTATTATATTCGTTACGAATGCTCTGGATACGGTGTCTGCGGTGATGTTTGGAAGACGAATATATTCCGGATATCTTGTCAGATAATCCATGACAGTGAGAATATATCGATTGCCGTCTTTGGTTCTATTCAATGGGCCTACCAAATCCATGGAAATTCGCCCAAAAGTTGCATAAGGAACTGGCAACTTCTGGAGCTCTGCTGGAGCTTGGTTATGGGTTTTACGTAGATTACAGGAATGACAGGCATTATAATACTTTATAACTTCTTGTCTCATTCCTCTCCAGAAGAAGTCTCGTTGTATTGCTTCTAACGTCTTCTTTTGTCCAGCGTGACCAAACATGGGTGAGTCAAGATAGATTCTCAGAATATCCTTCACAATGGCTTTTGGAGCAAATATTTTATCGTTACGTTCACCTTCTTTTCTCTTGGTATACAAGATATCATCTGTGCTCAAGTGATATTGCTCATCTTCCTCTGAAGTTTGCAGTATCAGTTGTGATATGACATGGTCTTCACGTTGTAATTGACTCAATTCGTCTTTGGTCCACATAATCGCTACCATTGGTCTATACTCAGGCTCATCCTCCTGAGTTACCAAGGCAATATCCGCTAGTGGGCGTGGTGTTATATCTGTAGCTGGCTTACTTGATTCTGTGTCCCTCAATCGGGTTAAGGCGTCAGCATTTCCATTTTTCTTCCCAGGGCGATACTTGATATTGAAACTGTACTCCATTAGGAACATTGCCCACTTGGCGAGCCTCGAGCTAGCATCTTTTATGGTTAAAAGATACACCAAAGGTCGATGGTCTGTAATGACAGTGGAATGAGTTCCTGTTAAGTAACACCTATATTTCTTCACAGCCCAAATTACTGCCAAACATTCTCGCTCTATTGGTGAATAGCGTATTTCTGCTGAGTTCAAGGTTCGGCTAGCATAAAAAATTGGATGTTCCACGTTATCATACTCTTGGCTCAAAATTCCACTTATAGCAGTAGCAGATGCATCTGTGTTGACAATGAATTGTTTGTGAAAATTAGGGTACTTCAAAATAGGTGGAGTGACGAGAGCTTGTTTTAGGTGTTGAAAAGCCTGTTCTTCAGGTTCATGCCACACAAAGGGAGCATTTTTCTTTGTAAGATTGGTTAAGGGTTGTGACACTTCAGAAAATCTGGGCACAAATTTGCGATAAAACCCACAAAGTCCAAGGAAAGCTCGTATTTCCTTCACGTTGAGGGGACGGGGATATTTACGAATTATCTCGGTTTTTTCTGGATCTGTCTGACATCCTGCAGCTGATATAATGTGTCCCAAATATTTGGCTTCATTTTTCATAAACTGACATTTGGTAGGTTTGAATTTCAAGTTACTGGCTCTCATTCTATCAAAGACATGTCTCAATCGGTTAAGGTGTTCATTTATGTCAGAGGAGCTGAATACTATCACGTCATCCAAGTAGACCAGGCATTCGTTTCCAGTTAATTTGGCTAGCACCGTATACATTAGTCTTTGCCAAGTTGCCGGACTATTCTTCAAACCCATTGCCATGCGATTAAATTCATAATGACCGGTAGGAGTAGTGAATGCACTCTTCTCCTGATCTCGTGGATCTAGTTCCACCAGAAAATAACCACTAGCTAAATCTAACACGCTAAAAAGGCTTGATCCTGTCAATTGATCTAATGTTTCTTGGAGATTTGGTAGTGGAAAGGAATCAGTTTTGGTGATGGCATTGAGATCTCTATAGTCAATACAAAGACGAAATTGAGGTTTCTCTCCAGGGTGCAATTTCTTCTCTACCAATATGGCTGGAAATGACCAAGGCGATGACGATTCACGTATGATTTCATTGTCCAAGAGATCTTGAATCTCTTTGTCCAATATTTTCTGACGTTGGTATGGTACTCGGTAAGGCCTTTTTGAAATAGGTGGTAAATCTTCTGTTATAATCCGATGTTTTACTCGAGAAGTACAGGTCAATTTCTGTGTTGGAGCTCTGAATATGTCGATATATTCCTTAATAAGTTGCGCAAGTTTTTCTTCCCTGTCATCCTGTGGATTTGACAACTGTAGCTGTTCTAGAATCAGGTTAGTGTCTTGTATGTTCACAGAACCAATTGTTTTTTCTTCTTTCTGTAATTCCTTTAGATCTTCGCCTTCTGTTTCATATGCTCTCGCTATTATATGCTTCCTTTGAATCACTACGGCACAATTGAGGACATTGACTAGTTTTACTGGTACTTCCTGGTCTGTTCTACAAATTGATCGAGCTATCAATACACCATTAATAGGGTCCATAGATTCAATTATGACATAATCGGTAGTAATTAGTTTTGGTTTCTTCAGTGCGGCCGGTTGTATGGTCATTGTCCTTGAAGGTAAATGAATATCTTCCTTAAAATATACTCCTACTCCATTATTATAGTGTCCCACAGACTTAGAAGTGCATCCTTGTGCCATTTCCTCTTGCGTCTGTGATACTATTCTCTGTGGCAATGCAGTAGCGTCCTTGATATGCTGTCGAACTACCTTACACGTCCTCCTCGGTTCATTCATCTGCTTTGTTTCGAAGTTATCCTCTTTCGAATACTCGCTATTCCATTGCTTCGAACTGTTCAAGATTCCAGAAATAGAGGTGCATCTTTGTGCTCTATCCTTTGGTATCTGGACAACTGGGGTGTTCGTGAGGCTACTCTTTTGAGTGATAATTGGTTCTTCTATAAACTGTGGTCTGGTATCACTACCTTCACCTCTGGAAGCTGCAGTCTTCCTCTCCTTCGACTTCTCTCTGTACCTTGGAGTATCTGGGATGGATATTGCTGTTTGGTGAACCAGAGGACTGGAATTCCCCTGTTCACCGGAATTCGCTGCCAATTCCAGTGGCATCAAATTCATTTCTTCCTTTAGTACAGTTGAAGTAAAGGCTTTCAAGGTAATCCTGATTTCAACCAGATTATTCTCCATTTCAGCTAACCTCACTTTTATCTCTTTTTCCCAATCGTTATTTTCTGCTAATAACTCAACAACTTCATCTTGAATGAACATTTTCCCTGTTCCCCAGTCTATTTTCGCTCCAAATCTTTGTAGAAAATCCAACCCCAGCAGCATATCAGCTCTGAAGTTTGCTGTTTCTATGAGAATAAATTCGTGTTCTATAGTTTTCCTCAGGTTTAAATTAATCGGAATAATAACCTTCCCTCTATCGCTAATTTTCCTCCCTTGGATATCAACCAAACTAATCTCATTATTTCCTTCAATATTGAACCCCTGCACGATACTTGGCTTAATGAGAGATACTTGTGCACCCGAATCAATTAAAGCTGTCATGTACTGACCTTTTACTTCAATTCTCGCTATGTTTCGGGGTTCCTCCATCTCCCGGGTGCAACTCAGTATCTCAGCCGTCCTATGGTTTATTGTCGCGCTTCCTCTCCAGCAGCTACATGGCGGGGTTGGAATGCAGCTGCGTTTCTGTTCAAAGTCCTGGTGGGCTGATCTTGACGTGTCCTGGTGGGCTGATCTTGACGTGGATTGCTCCAGTTCCTATTCGCATGACCTTGACCTCGTTGGGATGATCCTCTAGGACAAAATCTGATCACATGTCCAGGCTCGTTGCAACCATAACATATCAAGGTCCTATTACCACTTGTTTTTCCTTTGCAGTCCCTAGCAAAATGTCCCGGCTTTTGACATCTGTAACATTTTGAGATCCTAGGAGTTGATGTTTGGTGTCTATTGTTCATTATTTCCACTGCTCTGCATTCTCTCTCTTGTATCTTGGTTAGATTTTCTATTGTTTCTTCCTTTTCCGCTACTCTGACTGCGTCTTCTAAGGTTAGGGGCTCTGCTGATAGTACTCTTTTCCTGATCGGGTTCAGCAAGCCTAATACAAACTGCGTGGTGGTGTCTGCTGCTAATTTCTGTTTAATCAGCCGATTGTCGTCTGGACGAGCAGTGTAGGTCACAGTCTTATTTGCAGCAACCTTTAATCGAGCCAAAAATTGTCTGCACGACTCACCGTTGCGTTGTCTACATTCGATGAATGCCTTCAGGGCTTGCCCAGGTAGTTGCACTATACCAAACTGCTTACGTAGGGCCCCTTCAAGGATGTCCCAGGTGGCTGTAGTTCGTAGATCAGGCTCTGAATCGATCAACTGTTTGGCTACCCCTCGTAATTTCAATCGAGTAATGGCTGTTTGCTGCCTCTCGGTCCACCCTGCTAATATAGCTGTTTCTTCAATGATATAGAGAAAATCGTGAATACTTGTTGATCCATTGTACTCTGGTATTGCATCCAAGTTCATGGGCATGGAAACAATGATGTTTTTCTGTTCGTCGTCGTCTCCGGTTCGTGACATTTTTCAGTCTTATGCCTACAAGTCTTTCTCCTGCCGCTGAGGGTAGAACAGCTTCTGAATAATTCAACCCCACACAACTGACACCAATTGTAATGCCCCCATCTTTCTTCGTTAGTTGGCCTACTACAGGGGGTCGTTACAAAGTAAGTTTTCCTCGATCAATGGGTTCGTTGATTATTGAGGCAGGAGGCAGACTGAGATTGTAGACAATAAGACAACATATAGATAGTTACTGAGACATATATTCAGGCAGAATGGTCAGGCAGAGGTTACAGGCAACAAAATCAAAGTTTGCTTACATTTTAGATTGCACATTTTTGTTACACTGTTCACTTGTTTTTTTTAATTGGCGAGAAATTCACTTCACTTTTACGTCTTAGTCACAAAAGTTGCAGTTTAGCATAAATCTACCTGAGTGGTTACTTACACAGGTATTATTAACGAAGTTCACTAGTACTGTGTAGCATTTGAATTTGCTACAAGATAATATTAGCTATTTATTTTGATGAAACTTATCAAATTACAGTAGAGTAGCACTGTGGTGTGCTAAGATTTGTTTTTATTTTTCTTTGGTGTAATAAACATAGTCTTCAAATTCTTACCTTATGAATTTGAGAAGAAACCATACTCACAGTGAACATTCAGTCTGACATATAGTAAATAATCCTTGAGTAATAGAACATTTAATTAAACAACCATATCATATCACACACAGTTTTGAATGAGATCTTTTAACAAACAAATTCCAATAGTAGAGTACTCATTTCTTCTGATATTCTATGTGCTAATAGGAAGTGATGATGTAAGCTGCAGGAGTCTTTGATTTCTGGCGTTCTGATCCTAAGGCCCTAGAATCGAAGAAAATATTTAATATTGTAATCCATTCAAAAGTAGACAGACAACTTACCGTTGATGTTCTCCAGGGCGATAAATCCTATTTCGCTGGAATATCTCAGGATTTATGATGTTGTTCATTCTGAATTGGTTTCAATTTGGATAAATTCTTTGTTTATTTTTGGGATAATATTTCAGGTTATATTTTCATGTGTCATCAGGATGTCACTGTCACTGTTGTCATACTGCAGTCATTGTGGACTGTCATTTGTCTTCTGTGAAGGATTTGGAGAATATTCCTAGGAAGACAGAAGAAGAAGAACAATTCTTCTAAATAATTGGGGCGTAAGCATTTCTTCGACCAATAGGATTCTTGGATTTCATATTTGGCGCTGATTTGGGATTTTAACAGGAAACTAGGGTTTTTGACTAGTTAAATCGAGGGTAGGAGAATTTCCGGCACGTAGCTACCTGACTTTTTCTCGGTTAGCCATGGTGGCGTGCACTTGACCTGTGAAAAGGATTTTGATTTCCTCGGTGAAAACCGTAGAAACCCTTAGGGGTATTTGATTTTGGGAAGCCGTTGCTTACCGGTTAGTGGATGGAATCTCCGTCAGGAAGCCATTAGTGGGATTTGTTCCTGGAGACTGCCATGAAGTTTTAGAAGCCATGCAGCCCGGCCTGTTGCAGTCCTTAAAAAGCAAGATCTAAAAAATTCTTCAATCCTACCTCCCTTCTCAGAAGGTAAGTCACAGCCATAGCAGATTCAGCAGTGAAATCTTCGAAAATATATCCTGTTCTTCAGTTTTTTTTCTGTTGTCTCCACGTGCTCTGTGTGCCCTCTCAGGAGGCTATATTCAGATTATTTCATAGGGTGCTAGGGTGCAGCTTAGCTGTGCTTCGGACTCCTGGTAGCGACCGGCCCTCAGGATACTCTACTCTACACTTGTCAAGATTCCCCAGTGGATCTGAGTAATCCTGCAAGGTCTTCGGATCTTGGCCAGAGTCGACCATGGAGACACCAGATGGAGCCCAGTAGCAGCTGGTAGAGACTGACCCCTGGTTACACTGCATCCTGGAACTCTGCTGACCGTGGAGGTTCAGCATTCCTCGTTTGTGTTGTCTTCACCTGCAGTGACCTATGCTGCACATCTACAATCATACCACTTGGGACCTTGGATAGGGGTGATCTGGACCATTGCAGAGGACCCTTGGACTACAATCAGGTTTTTTTGTTCCACCTTCAGTGTTTCACATTTTGCTACATATAATATACATATAAATTTCACATCTGAGACTGGTTGAGTAATCACATTTTTTTACAGTATTAATTCACAAACTGGTGAAGCTCTTGTGAAGCTCTCCCATAGTATACTATGTGACTGCGGTTGCTTACAGTTCATTGCGCTATCATTCTTTGACTAGTTATACAGTCCGTTTTATAGTTGATATAGGATTGTTACTATACTTATTTTCACTTATTCTAAAAATATGGTAATTGTCCTGGTATAGGTAGGAAAATTATGATAGAACCACCATGCAATTTACTCAACCTACACTATTGAAATAATACAGTACTTTAGTGATTATTTTTCATCATGAAACTGCAGGCCTCTACATAGGTCCATATATAACCTTGTCTCTGGTGGTGTGAAATACAATAGGTCTTGAATTTTATGTTGGTTTTCATTCTTCCATATGTCCAGCCCAGCCTTCTAAGAAAATATACTTTGAACAACTTTCAGATTTTTTGAAAAACAGATTATTTGGAAAGAAATTTGGTTTTCTCAATTATCCAAATTGTAGGATTTTTATAAATTGAGTGGCGTCCAAGAACTTGAATTTTCTTCACCATCTAGCCTATAATTCGAACTCACTTATCTGTTCTCCGACGTACAGCTGCCGATAGCAAATGTGTTTGACTTTTTAATAATTCCATCCTTTTATATTAAAAGTTGGCCACATAAATAGCGTCCAACGTGTAGGGCCCGAAAATTCTTGTTCAAAATAAGTAAAATTTTGTCTTAAACCTTTTTCAAATTTTTCTTGAGTTTTTTTTCAAATTTTCTTAGATTGTTGAGCTGGTATGTTTGGTTGAGTGGAGACTGTACATTTAGGTCCATGTGGATGTGGATGTGAAGTATAGCTCCGTTTTTGACAGAAGCCTGACAGGAAAGTTTTTCAACAGAAAAGGCTTTAGTATTTTTTGTGCTGGAGAGCACTGCGGTGAGTGTCGTAATAAAGTACATATTTTGGAGCAGTGATTGCAATTTTAAATAGTAATGAAAATTTCCATCATGATTGATAATTTCTGGTAACTATTTTGACAGATATTTTTCATGGGAATTTTTAGAAAATTTTTGTGACTGCAGTACTTGGGTATTTCATCTGTTTTCTTTGTTCTTCTTCACACTATTCATTATGGATTCTATTAAGGCAAAACATTTGCTCATAGCAGAACTTAATTATGAACTGAAAATTAGAGGTGTTATTTCTGAACGTAGCATGGATGAAAAGAGAAAAATTTTGGGGCGCCTCTTGGCTAAAGAAATTCAACAAGGACACAATGTATTGTCTTTTGTTGACCCAACATTTAATTTTGCATCTGAAAAAGTTGACATTGAAAACACTTTATCATCTATACAAACTTTAATAAGCGATTTTGAGGGACCAACATCAGATTCTACCTTTAAGAGAGCAGAATCTAGAATATGCCATGTAACTTGGAGAATTCAAAGAATACCTTTGAATCCTGAAGCTCTTAATTTTGATGAAATGTCAATTTTTAAAAATGAATCTTATGCAACAGCATTGCAATTAGATGCAGAATTACATGAGAAGGTATCTGATCCAGAGTCTGATCCAGTTAATGTGCCATTGATGAGTTCTACTGTCAATCCAATAGTGAGACCATCTACTAGTCAAAGTCAGAATTTTTTTTCACCAAATTTAACAAAGTCAACACCTGTGTATAAGTTAGGACTTCAATTTGATGGTGACTCCAAAAATCTCTTATCATTCATGGAACGTATTGATGAACTTGCTCAAGCAAGACACATTTCTAAAATTGAATTATTTGAATCAGCAAGTGATCTTTTCACTGGTAAAGCTACTTTCTGGTACCGTATGGTAAAGTCACAAGTTACTGACTGGGATTCATTGATTTTGAAACTCAGAAAAGATTTTCTAGTGTCTGATTTTGAAGATGAAGTTTGGCAACAAATAAAAAATAGAAAGCAGGGTAATTCAGAGCCAGTTGATATCTTTATAGCTTGTATGGAAGCACTTTTTAACAGACTCAGTCATGGAGCTGCTGAGGTGACAAAGGTAAAGTACATCAAGATGGGTTTAAAGCCTGATTATAGGCGGAGGTTAGCCTTATGTGACATAGATTCAGTTACAGTTCTTGGAACTTTGTGCAAAAAATTAGAGGAAGCTGATGCTTTAAGTCCACCTTCTACTTCCCAAAGTAAATCAATTGCTATGTTAGATGACCCTGAAATTGCCTTTGTTTCAAATGCACAAGCAAATAGAACATCTGCCTATTCAAATAAAAGTTCTGGAAATAGGTTTCAGAAAAACAAATTTAGAAATGCCACTTCTAACAATAGTACTTCTAACAACTATACTTCTAACAATAATACTTCTAGGTCAAGTAATGTTTCTGCCCATCTTCTTCATCAGTTGATACTAATAGAAATCCTCGAATGGAAAATAGTCCTGTAGTTTGCTGGAGATGCAATTTAGCTAATCATACGCATAGAGCTTGTGAATCAGGAATAAAGAAAAAGTTTTGTTTTAAATGTGGAGCACCTGACGTGGTAATGAAGGACTGTGAAAGGTGTAAGGGAAACTGATAGAGGAGAATTTTGTCATAGGCTCACAATTTTCTCCAAATTTTCCTAGAGCCAAATTTCAGAATTTAAATAATCTAACAGAAGAAATAGAGGATGATTTTCAGAATGTTGTAGCTCCTCTATTAATAAAGAAAGTCAAGGATAATAGGCCTTATGTGAATATTCAGCTTTTTGATACAAATGTCATTGCACTCTTAGACAGTGGTGCCAATATGTCCGTCATAGGTCAAGGAGGTTTAAGGACAGTAAAAAATCTTGATTTAATAATCAGAACTCCTCATTTGAATCATGTTTTTACGGCAGATGGTACACATCAAAAAGTTGAAGGAGTTGTTGATTTGCCTATTCATATTAATGGAGAGATACAGATAATTCCGGCATTAGTCGTACCTACCCTATCACAGTCATTCATTCTAGGAAGTGATTTCTGTACTAAGTTTGGTGTGTCCATAGATTTTCAAAATTTTAGTTGGGACATTAAGTGTCGAGTTTCTGGGGAAACTGTCGACATTGTTGCCAGCTCACCTCAAAGTAGTGATATTTCAGAAATTAGTGTTGAAGATGAACTTACCCAAGAACAGAGACAGCAGATGAAAGATCTTATCCACTCATTTCAGGAAATCAGTAGTGATGCTCGATTAGGCCGTACAAATAAAATCACTTTAGAAATTGACACTGGCGAGGCAAGGCCGTTTAAGCAGAGGCAGTATTTAATGTCTCCATATATGTTAAAGATCCTTAATGATGAGTTAGATGAGATGATAAAATTAGGTGTGGTAGAACCATCACATAGTCCTTGGAATAGTCCGGTACTACTGGTTAAGAAATCGTCTGGTGAATACCGTTTTTGTTTTGATGGACGTAAACTGAATGAAATTACGAAGCACGACAGCTATCCTCTTCCACGCATTGATAGAATTCTTACTCTGTTGCGTAATGCCAAGTATATTTCAAGTATCGATTTAAGGAAAGCTTTTTGGCAAGTGCCACTTGAAGAATCGTCTAAAGAAAAGACTGCATTCAGTATACCTGGTCGAGGTTTATTCCACTTCAATGTTATGCCGTTCGGTTTATGTAACAGTGCCCAGACACAACAAAGACTATGTGATGCGTTGTTTGGACCAAAATTCGAACCTAATTTATTCACTTATCTAGATGATATTATTATCATTTCACCGACGTTTGAGGAGCATGTGAAGCTTTTGAAAGAAGTTAGAGGTATTTTGCAGGATGCCAACCTAACTATAAATATTAAAAAATGTGAGTTTTTCAAAACATCACTTAAATACTTGGGTTTTGTTATTGACAGACAAGGAATTCGAACAGATCCTTCTAAAGTTTCAGTCATGGTAAATTATGCTCGTCCTACTACAAGTACGGAAATTAAACGATTTATTGGGTTATGTAACTGGTACAAACGTTTTTTAGATTCATTTTCAACTTTAATGGCACCTATTAGCAACTTATTGAAAGGCAAGGGTAAAGGTAAAAATCAACCTATAGAATGGACTTCTGAGGCTGAAGCTTCTTTCATCGCCATCAAGAAGGCTCTTGTTTCAGCACCTATTCTCTGTCCCCCAGACTTTACACTACCTTTCACTATACAGTGTGATGCAAGTGATGTGGGCATAGGTGGGGTGTTGACCCAGGAGGTTCAGGGTGTCGAAAGAATAATTGCTTACTCCTCCAGATCTTTGTCCAAATCTGAGAGAAATTTCAGTGTCACTGAAAGAGAATTATTGAGTTTGATCTTCCTAATCGACAAATTTCGACCTTACATTGAGGGAACGGTTTTTAAAGTAATAACTGATCACCATAGTCTGCTGTGGCTGAACAATCTCAAAGACCCTTCTGGTAGATTAGCAAGATGGTCTGTCAAATTACGACAGCATACCTTTGAGTTGATTCATAAGCCTGGGGTTCATAATGTTATTCCCGATTTTCTTTCAAGGATACCTCTTTCAGATGACGAAAGTCCAGAGTTGAATTTAATTGATTTGAAGTCTGATGATACAGACTCATGGTATACCTCATTATGTAGTAAGATCTCTCAAGATCCAGATGCCTATCCCCACTTTAGAGTTGAAAATGGACTGATTTATAAATATATTCCTTCCAAAGTGCCCGTCAAATCGAACATTATTGAATGGAAAGTGATTGTGCCTAAATCACAAAGACTTTCAGTTATGAAAGATTCACATGACCCTTCTATTTGTAGCCATTTTGGTTTTTTCAAGACACTCTCAAGAGTTCAGCAGCACTACTATTGGCCTAAAATGAGATCGGACATTCTGAGATATGTAAAGTCCTGTAAAGTTTGTCAGTCGCAAAAGTTATCGAATACTCCTCGGATGGGACTCATGGGTGCTCAGAGAAATGTTAAATTTCCTTTTCAGACTATTGCTGTCGATATCATGGGACCGTTTCCCAGATCTTCTAAAGGTTTCACTTACTTATTGGTTGTTTCAGACTTTTTCACAAAGTATACACTATTGTGTCCAATGCGAGATGCCAAGGCACCTAGCATCATTAAATTCATGGAAAACCAAGTTTTTTTAGTCTTTGGAGTTCCACAGTTCATCATCTGTGATAATGGAACCCAGTTTGCTGGTAAACTATTCAAAAAGTTAGCAGATACCTATAATGTTCAAAAAATATGGTATACTCCTCGATATTCAGCCCAGTGTAACTTTGTGGAAAGAACCAATAAAACAATAGGTCAAGCCATTAGGAGTTATGTAAATGAACATAAAGATTGGGATAAGGAATTATATAAAATTCAACAAGCAATAAATACCGCCACCCATGAAGTCACCCAATATACTCCAGCATTTAAGATGTTTGGTCGTAATGTGCCTATTTCTGGTAAATATTATGGTAGCATTCCTAATACTCAAGATATTGAACTTTTACCTGACTGCAGGGATAGTTTTGTTCAAGATATCAAGGGGCTTAGTGATGTCTTTAAGACAGTGCAGGAAAGGCTTCATAAGGCTTACCAGAGAAATGCATCATCATACAACCTTAGGAAGAGAGACCATATATTTAATGAAGGCGATAAAGTCTGGAGAAGAAACAAGATTCTATCCGATGCTTCAATAAAATTTAGCGCAAAATTAGCTCCTAAATATGTTTTGTGTACAGTGAGAAAAAGAATTTCTCGTTTAGTCTATTCTTTGGATAATGCTGATGGTTCTCCTGCTGGAGATTGGCATATCAAAGATTTAAAGGAATATTTTGGATCCAATTCAGACGTTTCTGTTGGATAGATATTTTATTTTTATACAAACCAGAACCTTTGATTTGTATACAGTATTATCTGTAAAGGTTGTTTAAAAATAAGATTCTTGTGAATTTTTTTTTGGTGCGTTGGTGCACATTTGAAATTTTTTGGTGCGTTGGTGCACATTTGAGATTTTTTTTTGGTGCGTTGGTGCACGTTTAAAATTAAGGTAATTGCAATTACGATTCTGGTCTTTTTGACAAATTTTGCTGGTGCAAATTTGAAAGAAACCTTGGGTGGTTTTCTTTTTATTTTGGGATTTTCAGTATAAAACCTAATATTGGATTTAGTGTTCTACTGAGAGTATGCATACTTAAAAATAGTTTTTTTTTTTTATGATTCATAGGTCTGATCAACCTGAACATCATCATTGCCACTTATGTAAATATTTTTTTGTAAATAGTACAACTTAGACTTTATATAGTCCTGAGGATAATGGATTTGACCTACCAATTATGACCTTACCTACCGATTATGACCTTACCTGATTCAGACTTTTCTCAATTCAGACATTACCAATTTTTGGATTTCCATAAAAGGAACGTTTAGTACACGAAGTTACTATCATAATCCATGATATCCCATATACCTTATCAAAAATTTCTCAACAAGTTGACCAATTTTTTCTCTTAGGAGAGGGGTATATGTAGCATTTGAATTTGCTACAAGATAATATTAGCTATTTATTTTGATGAAACTTATCAAATTATAGTAGAGTAGCACTGTGGTGTGCTAAGATTTGTTTTTATTTTTCTTTGGTGTAATAAACATAGTCTTCAAATTCTTACCTTATGAATTTGAGAAGAAACCATACTCACAGTGAACATTCAGTCTGACATATAGTAAATAATCCTTGAGTAATAGAACATTTAATTAAACAACCATATCATATCACACACAGTTTTGAATGAGATCTTTTAACAAACAAATTCCAATAGTAGAGTACTCATTTCTTCTGATATTCTATGTGCTAATAGGAAGTGATGATGTAAGCTGCAGGAGTCTTTGATTTCTGGCGTTCTGATCCTAAGGCCCTAGAATCGAAGAAAATATTTAATATTGTAATCCATTCAAAAGTAGACAGACAACTTACCGTTGATGTTCTCCAGGGCGATAAATCCTATTTCGCTGGAATATCTCAGGATTTATGATGTTGTTCATTCTGAATTGGTTTCAATTTGGATAAATTCTTTGTTTATTTTTGGGATAATATTCCAGGTTATATTTTCATGTGTCATCAGGATGTCACTGTCACTGTTGTCATACTGCAGTCATTGTGGACTGTCATTTGTCTTCTGTGAAGGATTTGGAGAATATTCCTAGGAAGACAGAAGAAGAAGAACAATTCTTCTAAATAATTGGGGCGTAAGCATTTCTTCGACCAATAGGATTCTTGGATTTCATATTTGGCGCTGATTTGGGATTTTAACAGGAAACTAGGGTTTTTGACTAGTTAAATCGAGGGTAGGAGAATTTCCGGCACGTAGCTACCTGACTTTTTCTCGGTTAGCCATGGTGGCGTGCACTTGACCTGTGAAAAGGATTTTGATTTCCTCGGTGAAAACCGTAGAAACCCTTAGGGGTATTTGATTTTGGGAAGCCGTTGCTTACCGGTTAGTGGATGGAATCTCCGTCAGGAAGCCATTAGTGGGATTTGTTCCTGGAGACTGCCATGAAGTTTCAGAAGCCATGCAGCCCGGCCTGTTGCAGTCCTTAAAAAGCAAGATCTAAAAAATTCTTCAATCCTACCTCCCTTCTCAGAAGGTAAGTCACAGCCATAGCAGATTCAGCAGTGAAATCTTCGAAAATATATCCTGTTCTTCAGTTTTTTTTCTGTTGTCTCCACGTGCTCTGTGTGCCCTCTCAGGAGGCTATATTCAGATTATTTCATAGGGTGCTAGGGTGCAGCTTAGCTGTGCTTCGGACTCCTGGTAGCGACCGGCCCTCAGGATACTCTACTCTACACTTGTCAAGATTCCCCAGTGGATCTGAGTAATCCTGCAAGGTCTTCGGATCTTGGCCAGAGTCGACCATGGAGACACCAGATGGAGCCCAGTAGCAGCTGGTAGAGACTGACCCCTGGTTACACTGCATCCTGGAACTCTGCTGACCGTGGAGGTTCAGCATTCCTCGTTTGTGTTGTCTTCACCTGCAGTGACCTATGCTGCACATCTACAATCATACCACTTGGGACCTTGGATAGGGGTGATCTGGACCATTGCAGAGGACCCTTGGACTACAATCAGGTTTTTTTGTTCCACCTTCAGTGTTTCACATTTTGCTACATATAATATACATATAAATTTCACATCTGAGACTGGTTGAGTAATCACATTTTTTTACAGTATTAATTCACAAACTGGTGAAGCTCTTGTGAAGCTCTCCCATAGTATACTATGTGACTGCGGTTGCTTACAGTTCATTGCGCTATCATTCTTTGACTAGTTATACAGTCCGTTTTATAGTTGATATAGGATTGTTACTATACTTATTTTCACTTATTCTAAAAATATGGTAATTGTCCTGGTATAGGTAGGAAAATTATGATAGAACCACCATGCAATTTACTCAACCTACACTATTGAAATAATACAGTACTTTAGTGATTATTTTTCATCATGAAACTGCAGGCCTCTACATAGGTCCATATATAACCTTGTCTCTGGTGGTGTGAAATACAATAGGTCTTGAATTTTATGTTGGTTTTCATTCTTCCATATGTCCAGCCCAGCCTTCTAAGAAAATATACTTTGAACAACTTTCAGATTTTTTGAAAAACAGATTATTTGGAAAGAAATTTGGTTTTCTCAATTATCCAAATTGTAGGATTTTTATAAATTGAGTGGCGTCCAAGAACTTGAATTTTCTTCACCATCTAGCCTATAATTCGAACTCACTTATCTGTTCTCCGACGTACAGCTGCCGATAGCAAATGTGTTTGACTTTTTAATAATTCCATCCTTTTATATTAAAAGTTGGCCACAACTGTTCGAACGTAGCATGTTTGATAGACAGATACAAAGTCGGCTGGATACGTTTTATATTGAGTCACGTTTAAGACTGACATTTTACATTCTGGTCAATAGATTCAATGATTGAACTTCAATCATTCCCGAGGCTCGCTGACAAAACTTTCAACTAACACAACGGAGATCCAAGACATCGTATTGGAGACTGATCAAGACTGCTTCAAGAATAACTTCAGACTGTCTTTTTTCATTCGGATTGTTTCTGCTTTTATACAGAATTTAGCAATAAATTTTGAGAGAATCAATTGAATATAAGACAAGCTCCATGTTGTGTTTATATGAGGCAAGATTTTTCGTAGATTTTTGAGCGATATATTACAGATGTTAGGATTAATTTGCGAAACTAAAAAGATTTCGTTGTAGTTCTGAATTGTTATGACGATAAATAATTTGAAGCTTCAACTCATACTCTTGATGTTAATGAAACTGTCACTTACTATAGTTTTCCATTAACCCTTCTTCAAGCAATAATTCAATGTGGTTTATGATTCTCATTAATTTGTCTTGACTTCAGTTTGCACAAGTGAGATGATTTCGATGTAATTCTCTAATGTTATGATAATAATTCACTTCGGGACTATTAACAAAATTGACAATTACATGCTCTTTCTTATTTAAGACAATTATTGTTCACTGTACTTAGTTCAAAGGAATTCAGAAATTTACATAATTTTGTCTAAGATATACCCGTTCATTACAGCACATATTGACCACCTGCAACTTCAATAACATTTTCAATACGCCTTGGAGTTTTAATAAGGCTTCTTGCATCTTTCGGTAATCCATGATGGCCGTTCCTCCTCAAAATGTTTAACAAATCACTGATGCAGTTTTGTGAAATATTATGTTTGTGAAAACACTTTCTAAGATCATCTGACAAGAGATTTTCCCTGATAACAGTTTGTCTTTCAGGGCTTTCTTTTTGTAAGGGAGACAATGATGATGAAGTAGGGGATAGGCCTTCAGAATCACCAGTGGTATCTAGATTACTAGAAAAATCAGCAGAAGAATCACTGTAGAGTGATCTACTGGTCTCAATTTACCACACATTCAGATTCTGATTCTTCTGTTGCAATATTTTTAGAACGAGTAATCAGTTGACTATCGGTCCTAGGAACTCTAGCATTACTAGGTCCAGGTTGAGAACTCAGTTTCTCAATATTAGATAAATGTCTTCTCTGTTGTCTTTCTGAGAGGTTAGGAAAATCTCGAGGCATTTTGTTGCTTTATCAAATATTGTAGGTACTCACGTTAATACAGAATAAAATAGGATTCGATCAGGATGTCACTCTAATTGAAAGCACAACCAAGCGACCAAGCATGTAAGCTTGAACAAATTCGAAAAAACCAAGCTAAAGCTACATGAAGATGAAGGTTATAATTCTCAAACACGCGCGAACAGCAAACAGTCATATAATACGCTTCATATACGTATTACGTATTAGCGCATCATGCCAGTGTTGCCGGTTGCCGCGAGCCAATTTAATATAGTACTAGATTCTCTCACTGAACAGTACTAGATCAGACTAACTAAAATTTACTTACCACAACTCTGCTTACCACATCCCAGTTGATTAAAAATAAGTTAGGATATCTAGTGTAATTATAATATCAAATGACATCATATGACGTTGGGCCAAACTTCATTTTGATTTTGAAACATTTTATATTCGAAGGTTTTCTTCACTTTTCGCAATTTGTCAGATCGGGACTAATGCATATTTCAGAGAATTGCTTTATAGTATAATATAGTATAGAGAAATATCAATCAATACACTTCGGTTGAAAAAGTACTGAGAAGGTAATCTATACGTGCTTCTTGAGGTAAACCGTACCAAATCTAGTACTAAATATGATGCTAAAACGGCAACAGTGCACGCGAAAATGGCCACGCGGCGTAGTTGGCGGAGGTTGACTTGTAAACTACGGCTACACTACGGCTCGACTGAAGCGCCCTTGCCCCCCTGGCGTGTTTCAAAACTCAAACTGGAAGTGGATAGCATAATAATTATTATTATAAGGCTGCTAGAGGCCCCATATATATATATATATATATATTCAATTAATATTAGTAGCTGTATAAATCAATAGATTAGGTATAGGTTTTGTGGGGATGCAGCTGATGTGGGACTCAAAAGAAAACTCTTTTTACTTTTGAGAAAGCTTTCGGAATTTATTTAATTCCTTCGTCAGTCTCTCTAAAATGGAATGCACAATTATAATATTCTGAAGAAATGGGTATTAAAAATTACTTACAGTATATGAGGTTGTAGAATTGCAAATCAGAATAATATGTAGTATAAAATTGTAAAAAAATGCATAAATTCATGGATATAAAACTAATATAACTTTGTCAAAGTGACAATATGTAACATGAAAAAATACATGGGGTTGAAAAATTAGAAAGGTAAAAGGTTGATCAAGATGGAATTGAATTTATGGATATATTGTGTCTATCATGCCTTTTATTCTCTATTTCTAGAATATTTGAATAAATTACATTCAAATTTTGAATATCTGTTTTTTTATTCATTGAGCATTTTTCATTTTTTATATAAATCATTTCTAAGAAACATCTCTTGAAAGTATTTTTCTCTGATACTAATATCGAGATGTTATCAAAATCCATTGGATGTCCAGTATCATTAACATGTTGGGATAAAGCGCATGCATTTGGTTTTACACGAATATCACTTTTATGCGATAAATTAAATTGTAAAGAATGTGATCTAAAATATATTGGAGAGACATCTAGAAATTTGAAATCAAGAATTACATCGCATAAAAGTGATATTCGTGTAAAACCAAATGCATGCGCTTTATCCCAACATGTTAATGATACTGGACATCCAATGGATTTTGATAACATCTCGATATTAGTATCAGAGAAAAATACTTTCAAGAGATGTTTCTTAGAAATGATTTATATAAAAAATGAAAAATGCTCAATGAATAAAAAAACAGATATTCAAAATTTGAATGTAATTTATTCAAATATTCTAGAAATAGAGAATAAAAGGCATGATAGACACAATATATCCATAAATTCAATTCCATCTTGATCAACCTTTTACCTTTCTAATTTTTCAACCCCATGTATTTTTTCATGTTACATATTGTCACTTTGACAAAGTTATATTAGTTTTATATCCATGAATTTATGCATTTTTTTACAATTTTATACTACATATTATTCTGATTTGCAATTCTACAACCTCATATACTGTAAGTAATTTTTAATACCCATTTCTTCAGAATATTATAATTGTGCATTCCATTTTAGAGAGACTGACGAAGGAATTAAATAAATTCCGAAAGCTTTCTCAAAAGTAAAAAGAGTTTTCTTTTGAGTCCCACATCAGCTGCATCCCCACAAAACCTATACCTAATATATATATATATATATATATATGTGTTCGAATTTGAAGTCGTGAAGATTTTTTTTCATTTTTTTGACAGGAAAGGAGGTCATTCAACATCAAAAGGATGTTTTAATTAATCATTCCTAATTTTTGAAATCATATATAATTATGGATAAGGTATTGTGGATTTGCTATAACATCTTCTCACCTCTCACCGTTAGTTTTTCCTGATGTTAATTTTAGAGTCCTCTCGGAGCGCCATGCAGAAATGACATTTTAGAACAACAAAACAATATTAGATATAGATATATCATATTTATGTAAAATATTTACATAAATATAGAGTTCACATATCTCAGAAATTTTATAGAACATATATGTGACAGTTTTACATAAAAATGTTCCATTCATTTTATGTGATATTTACGTGGATGTAACAGATGTGTTTGCTGGGTAAGTTTTGCTGCCATGCACGGTCAATATTCCAAGAGCAGAATGACTGCTGTTTGGCTGGTCCCATTATACTGCACCAGGCTCTGTAAAATGTGACAACACTGTCTGTCATGAATACTTTTGGCAAAACTAATCCTACATTTGATTTGATTACATCAAAAAAAAATCCATAAATGTATGTGTCCTTTCTATTACTAAACATGAAAGATACTGGTACTCCTTCACCAAATTCATCCACCACCATAACAGTTGTAAGCTCAAAATCATAATTGTTCAAACCATGAGTCCCATCTAATGCTACTATATTGTTCCAAAATTTCTTAATAATACTTTTTTGAAGATCCGTCATTATTATCAAACAAAAATTTTGACTACACAAATTATATTTGTATGAATTATCCTCCACCTCCATACCCTGTTGTTTATACAATTATTATTTCCTTCTTGCTTACATTGATTCACCCACGAATTGACTGACATAGCATCATTATCATGTTTAACACCCTCTGATATGTTAATAATAATTATGATATTATGCTGTTTTAATATTTTGAATATCTTTCCTTGTTATCGAATCTTCACGATTCAAATTTCCCTCATTGATTTTATCACGATATGAATCTAGAATCCTAAAAATGAAAAAAATATCGAAAATATAATAAAAAAACTTCAACTGAAATTCAGTGTTGGCGAATGATTTGCGGACATTTAGTACTCACCTTGATGGGGGTACTCCCAATGTAAACTTAGATGCTACTACTGACTACTACTGACTTATTCATTTCTGAAAGCCTTATATGTTGAAAGTCTGAAAGTCAAGTGCATGACCATAGTGTTTTTTAATCCAGGTCACTAATAATTTTGCACCTTCAATAACTTTAATCATGCTTATACAGTTCCGGTTCAACTTGCATGATCCTTGACTTCTTGGGAGTCTTTTATTCAAACTTTCGGTTTGGACTTCTCCTAAAAACAAATAAAATCGAGTCATTCGAAATGTAAGTACATTCACTTGATATTTGCTTACCTGATCTATAGTATATTCAACTGGTCTAGTCTTAAACTTTGATGTATTTGATGAAACATAACAGGACTTGTTTATTTTTTCTATAGTCTTTTTCCAGGCAAGAAAATCTGGAACATACAAATTTTAGAGTCTATTTACTTTTTCAACTCCTAATTGACATTACCTTCTTTGTTTGAAAATTCCATCTCCTCACAGTTGATTTGTCTCTCATGCTCATCAGTTGAATGATTTTTCAGTCCTTCATTGTGTCGAAAGGAAGTATCACAGTTTTTCTTCAATCACTTGTACATATATTCCGATTGGTCACAGGAAACAATCTTGGGCTTCAGATTATGTATTTTTTTTGTGTTTATTCAAATTAGACTGATTAGAGAATGATTTATCACAAACATAACACATAATATCCATTGTCTCACGAGTCTATTCAGTATTTCGCAATATTTATTACTAAAAGTTGAACGATCTTTCAGGAATCGAGAAAAATACAACAGCGAATGACAGCTTACGAAACATAACCTCAATTATCCTCAAAGATTGAATAAACACGATTGAAAAGAGATAGTATACGGAACGTAACTTGTGATTTAGCCGTTCGTCTGGAATTTGTTTTGTTCTGGGATCTGGTGCGATGGATAGTGTGAGGTTGCCGAATGCCGAGCCGGTGGACGAGGGTGGCATAAGATCCAGTGTTTATTTATTTCACAGTGTTTGAAATGTTGAATAACTACGGAATCTAGGTACATATTCCACATCATATAACTGCAGATACGTTACATAAATTGTTTTCATTCACGATTTGCCAGATGTATTGTGAAGTAGGTATCAGTACATATACTATTTACTATATATATCCTTGGGTAGTCTGGGATTCCTTTGGGAAGTCCGGGAATTCTTTGGGAAGTCCAGGAATTCCCTAGGTAGTTCGGGTATTCTTAAGGAAGTCTGGGAATTCTTGAGGAAGTCTGGGAATTTCTTGGGAAGTCCGGGAATTCCTGAGGACAAAACAATTCCCTTTCTCTACGAGCGTGCGGAAAAGTTACTTTACCTCACTAGTGCTGGAAAGTTAATTTTCTCCACGATTTTTGTATTGTTGAAAATGGGGATATTTATGACTAACTAAATGATCTATGTAACTGTTTGTCTTATGTGTCATTTTGTAGCATTGTTATGAAATCTTGTTTATTAAAAACCAACAGCCGTCGCGGTAAAGTACTACTTTTCGTACTTGTTAGGTAAATAACTACTGAATTCGTTTACAATTCCCTCGACATGGGTATCGAATAAAAGAGAATGACAAGTAGAATACAAAAACCATATGACACTACTTGAAATCCAATATGGGGCCGACACAAAATGTGAATGTTCATCAATTTTATTGAACACTTCGAAGTACTGTACAGGGTGTCCCTGAAAGGTCATTGCGAAAAAATACCACATATTCCTCAGACCACAACAATTGAATTATATCAAATTTACCTAACTTAGTATGAAATTGCTCAATTGGGTCGCTAGACGGCTCTGGAGTCACAATTTCCAATTCGTTTCTGCTTTATAACTTTGAGACGGCTCATGGCATTTTACCTCGCATTTTATTGAAATTTTGTACCTACGTTGACATATCTTTATCAAGTAATGAAATCCATATCGTGATAATGATCGAGATTATGATGAATATAATTTCATGCTCGGCGTAGAATTTAGTTCTTTCAGTAAATGAACATCTAGAAGGTACTCTAATGTAATTCGTTACTCTCATGATTGGCCCAATACTGTATAATCAAGACAAAGGAAGAGTCATCCAAATCTCTAGTATTGATCAGAAATTATTTTCTAACAAAATATAACTACAATTTTGTGTGAGTCGTTTCAAGTTTTCATGAGTGTACAGTCAGATGCAAAAGAACTGTCGCCCTTGGACGATGATGGCAACTCTAGTCACTTCTGCAATAAGAGCGCTAAGAGCACCCAATTGCGACATTTTCATTGCATTTGACTGTACATACATGCCGGTCTCGCGGTATACGCGTAACGAGGTTTGCCGTCTATTTTCCCATTCCGGAAAGGGCCTAACAGGCCTATAGAAGTTGTCAATTCAAAAAATAAAATGGTCCCATGAGTTGAATTCCGTTTCAAACCGAATCCAAACATTTAATACGAGATTCAGCATTGCATTCCGGGATTTCGGTCTCTTACCTTTACTGTAGATGTGCATTTTGGAAATGGACAAGAAATCGTACAGTGAATATTCCCTTCTTCATCTAATGTGCAATTATATTCTCTATCGATGAATGAAACTTTAAATTCCATTTTCTGTGAAAAAGCTGGTTGAAAAGATTTGATTTGGTCACTTATTCCACGATTTATTAAATGACCTAGATGTACCTATGTTGTGAGGTTGGCAGCAAATAGTGCTACTGCATCTTGAACCCGTTGTTGTTTCTTATTTTGTGTCATCTGATCAGGACGACGATTCTCATTCATTTTCCTGTTGAAATGTGACAATTCTTGTAACTCTTCCTTGACCTTGAAAATCAGTTTCTTTTCTCCAAGAAGAAGTCGAAAGGGTTGTTTTTGAAAATCCCCATACATTGTTCATATTCTTTGAGAAATAACTCAAAATCACTTCTGATGTCGTCCTCCATTTCACTGAAGTCTGAATCAGTAATTTCGCTGAGACTCAGGGAGTTTCCAAATTCAGTCACCTCTAATATTCGTGTCACTTCGTTATTTGTATTTTTAAAGATCTCTCAATATGTTGAAAAAACTCTTCACCATCATCTCGACCATCACAGTCATCCACTTTGTCATCCATATTTTTTTAGTCTATTTACCTATCAAATTATTTTGAAATAATAAAGATCAAATGTAACGAATATAAAACATAAAACCTCGATTGCCTTCGATGGATACCTCGATGGATACTTATGCAACGCTGGACTGACTTCGTTCCAAAACTAAATAAATCGTCCTACCGTCTACCCAAAGCGAGCCAGACAAGCCAGATCTCCTTGTCAGGATAGCCAACTTTTTGAAATCCGAACGCTCCAAATTTGAAAAATAAATCGCAAACATCGCCCAATTTGTGTGCGTGCTATTATTCATTCAGTGAAATGAAACAATATACTCTTCATTGTATATATATATATATGTATATAGAAAACTAATGTATTGGGGAATGCAGCAAGTAAAAGCGAAACTCTTTAGAGTTTATCCAAGCTTTCGGAAATGTTTATTTCCTTCTTCAGGGATGCTACAATGATATATCATATTAATGTGCACAAAAATAGATAATATAAATATACATACATCTTTGTTGAGATTAATTACATGGATGTTATAAGATGATAGACATATCATTACACATGGTGCCATCAGTAGGAATAAAAATCTCCACAATAGTCAAGGCAATAAAAAAGGCAAAATACTGACATTTAGAAATTTGTAAAAAGACCAGACGAAATAATTAACATTTTAAAAAATTATTATTCACATCCATGCTGGAAAACCACGGATGGAAAGTCAGGTTATGGTTAACGCGGTTAGGACCAACATAACCTAATCTTCTCTGTCAATTCCAAAACAAAATCACTCAGAGTGCTGTGTGCACTGGATGTACGTTTAGGTTGGAACAGACAAATTCTGGTATTGAAAAAAGAAGAAGAAGTCTTGACTGTCATCTGAAAAATCTGAACATTGGAAAATGGAGAAAACAGATAATATTCATGTCGAAGTTTTAATATCCATTGCAAGTAAGTGTGAATAAATTATGCTTAGATGATTTATGTCAGTTCTTTTTATTTATGCAGTTGTTTTCCTGGGAGATGAAAGCCATTTCAAGAAAAGTTCGTTTTTTGGAATTTTGTTCAGTTGCCAGAATTTTTGCTGACTGGAAATCCATTTGATGGTCATATTGATTAACATGTTCAGCCAGTGCACAACGTTCAGGATGCAACCTACAGTCACTTTTGTGAGATGTGATTCTATTCGCTAGAGACCTTTTGGACTGTCCGATATATTGCAAGTTACAATCTCTACAAGGAATGCTGTAAACTACATTCGAACGTGATGTTAGTGGGACTTTATCTTTGACTTTTGAAAACAACGATTTAAGTGGCAAAACTGTTCTATTAGCGATTTTGATGTTAGGATGATCCTCAAAAATCTTAGAAAGTTTTGGAGTGACTTCACTGATGTAAGGTAGTGATGCATAAATACAAGGTACTGGAATTGCATTAGTAATATTGTTACTATTGTCTGTAATCCTGTTATTCAGCTCAGCAGGATCTATTGTGGATGTACTGAATAAAATTTTATTAATTAGGTTGTGTGGGTATGAGTTATTCAAAAAAAGATTTTTCAAAATATTTAAATTTTTCTTATGGAAAGATGCATCTGAAATCTGAATCACTCGATTTTTCATTTGTTTCACCAAATTCACTTTCATTGACTGTTTGTGGTATGAGAAATAGTTTAGGTATCTACCTGAGCTACAGGGTTTTCTATACCAGTCAATTAGAACTTTGTTATTCTCCAATCTTATCAATCGTGTGTCTAAGAAAGGAACGGAATGTTCTGTGTCTTCAGCTTCCATAGTGAATTGGATATGTGGGTCGTAGCTATTAAAAGTGTCTAAGATCTCATTGATACCATCCTTCGGTAAGGCCAAAATAATGTCATCAACATATTTTTTGATAAAAAATACATCAAAAGAGAGGACTGGTAGGACAGAGTCTAATAGTTCATCCATAACATATGCTGCTAAGATTGGTGATATTGAAGCACCCATAGGTGTGCCAAAAGTCTGTTTATAAAATTTGTTATTGAAAGAGAAATATGTGCTGTCAAAAAGAAAAATTATCAAATCAAGGAAGGAGTCTTTGCTTAAATTACAATAATCCTTGATTTGATAATTTTTCTTTTTGACAGCACATATTTCTCTTTCAATAACAAATTTTATAAACAGACTTTTGGCACACCTATGGGTGCTTCAATATCACCAATCTTAGCAGCATATGTTATGGATGAACTATTAGACTCTGTCCTACCAGTCCTCTCTTTTGATGTATTTTTTATCAAAAAATATGTTGATGACATTATTTTGGCCTTACCGAAGGATGGTATCAATGAGATCTTAGACACTTTTAATAGCTACGACCCACATATCCAATTCACTATGGAAGCTGAAGACACAGAACATTCCGTTCCTTTCTTAGACACACGATTGATAAGATTGGAGAATAACAAAGTTCTAATTGACTGGTATAGAAAACCCTGTAGCTCAGGTAGATACCTAAACTATTTCTCATACCACAAACAGTCAATGAAAGTGAATTTGGTGAAACAAATGAAAAATCGAGTGATTCAGATTTCAGATGCATCTTTCCATAAGAAAAATTTAAATATTTTGAAAAATCTTTTTTTGAATAACTCATACCCACACAACCTAATTAATAAAATTTTATTCAGTACATCCACAATAGATCCTGCTGAGCTGAATAACAGGATTACAGACAATAGTAACAATATTACTAATGCAATTCCAGTACCTTGTATTTATGCATCACTACCTTACATCAGTGAAGTCACTCCAAAACTTTCTAAGATTTTTGAGGATCATCCTAACATCAAAATCGCTAATAGAACAGTTTTGCCACTTAAATCGTTGTTTTCAAAAGTCAAAGATAAAGTCCCACTAACATCACGTTCGAATGTAGTTTACAGCATTCCTTGTAGAGATTGTAACTTGCAATATATCGGACAGTCCAAAAGGTCTCTAGCGAATAGAATCACATCTCACAAAAGTGACTGTAGGTTGCATCCTGAACGTTGTGCACTGGCTGAACATGTTAATCAATATGACCATCAAATGGATTTCCAGTCAGCATAAATTCTGGCAACTGAACAAAATTCCAAAAAACGAACTTTTCTTGAAATGGCTTTCATCTAATTTATTCACACTTACTTGCAATGGATATTAAAACTTCGACATGAATATTATCTGTTTTCTCCATTTTCCAATGTTCAGATTTTTCAGATGACAGTCAAGACTTCTTCTTCTTTTTTCAATACCAGAATTTGTCTGTTCCAACCTAAACGTACATCCAGTGCACACAGCACTCTGAGTGATTTTGTTTTGGAATTGACAGAGAAGATTAGGTTATGTTGGTCCTAACCGCGTTAACCATAACCTGACTTTCCATCCGTGGTTTTCCAGCATGGATGTGAATAATAATTTTTTAAAATGTTAATTATTTCGTCTGGTCTTTTTACAAATTTCTAAATGTCAGTATTTTGCCTTTTTTATTGCCTTGACTATTGTGGAGATTTTTATTCCTACTGATGGCACCATGTGTAATGATATGTCTATCATCTTATAACATCCATGTAATTAATCTCAACAAAGATGTATGTATATTTATATTATCTATTTTTGTGCACATTAATATGATATATCATTGTAGCATCCCTGAAGAAGGAAATAAACATTTCCGAAAGCTTGGATAAACTTTAAAGAGTTTCGCTTTTACTTGCTGCATTCCCCAATACATTAGTTTTCTTCCTACTGGTCAGCAACGACTTCCCTTCCATTATACCCAGGTAGCCAGACTGACGAATGTGACGTCTATAGGACCGCTATCTAAGGTCTTTTTTGGTCTCATACGTCTTTTGACCAAATTATGACGTCATGCGGACGTCATTAATGTGACGTCTTATGGACAGCCACTGTTTGACGTCGTATAGACGTCAATCTATGGTCTTCATATTTTTTTGGGTATTATTATCATTATCATTATCATTATTATTATTACTATTATTATTATTATTATTATCATTATCATTATCATTATCATTATCATTATCATTATCATTATCATTATCATTATCATTATCATTATCATTATCATTATCATTATCATTATCATTATCATTATCATTATCATTATCATTATCATTATCATTATCATTATCATTATCATTATCATTATCATTATCATTATCATTATCATTATCATTATCATTATCATTATCATTATCATTATCATTATCATTATCATTATCATTATCATTATCATTATCATTATCATTATCATTATCATTATCATTATCATTATCATTATCATTATCATTATCATTATCATTATCATTATCATTATCATTATCATTATCATTATCATTATCATTATCATTATCATTATCATTATCATTATCATTATCATTATCATTATCATTATCATTATCATTATCATTATCATTATCATTATCATTATCATTATCATTATCATTATCATTATCATTATCATTATCATTATCATTATCATTATCATTATCATTATCATTATCATTATCATTATCATTATCATTATCATTATCATTATCATTATCATTATCATTATCATTATCATTATCATTATCATTATCATTATCATTATCATTATCATTATCATTATCATTATCATTATCATTATCATTATCATTATCATTATCATTATCATTATCATTATCATTATCATTATCATTATCATTATCATTATCATTATCATTATCATTATCATTATCATTATCATTATCATTATCATTATCATTATCATTATCATTATCATTATCATTATCATTATCATTATCATTATCATTATCATTATCATTATCATTATTATTATTATTATTATTATCATTATCATGTATGTATAGGAAAACGAAGTTATAAAATAAATTGATTAATTTATCTAAATAACTGTATAAATGTATGATAAAAATGTATTTCATTCCATAGGCTTCCCTTGATTTTCAATATTTAAATTTAGCGCCAAAGACAATTCTCACTTACCAACCAGATGGCCAATGGCGATCAAGTAATTACGCGAATAGATTGTGTATGCGACTCGCGACCATCTCGCGACTGCGGTTAGTGGCGTTAGTGCCGTTCAGCGGTCCGTTCTGTGATTCAGCGTCAAGCTTGCATCGTGCATGGTGCGTTCCCGTTCATGTTCATCGTCCATCGTCCATGTTCGAATGGGTGTTGTTTGTGAACGGCGTCTGTGCCATTGGATTTGTTAAGAATGTTAAAATATTGAGTGTTTGAGTGGTATTTCTATACAGTCTGTTTTTCACGTGAAAGTATTCAGGATGTATTGTGTAATACAATTTGATGACAGTGGAAGCAACAGTGTAGCTGTTGTTCACGAAACTTGGCTGACGCCGTTGAAAAAGGAAGTGTTTTGGCCGCCATTTAAAGACAGCAAAACATACAAAAGAGCTCTCTGTGAAGGGGAGCCATCGACGCTGAAATTTTCAACTATATGTAATACCTTACATTACTATCTTGTTAATAAAATCTTCATTCGTAGCAAATTTATTTTATAGCACAAATGATTATCTTCCTCACCAGATTATAACCATTAACCTCAAAATTTTATAAAAAAAACAGACGTCTTATTGACGTCGGAAATTGGTCAGTAGTGTCAGTTTAAGGTCCAATTTGAAAACACATACTGACGTCTAAAAGACTTTGAAATATGACGTCATTTTGATGTGTCTTACTTACGTCATTCGGACGTCGCATTTGTTGAAATAAAGACGTCTTTTGGCCGAATGTGATGCCGTCAATTAGACGTCATATAGTCGTCATGTGCTACCTGGGTATGTATATATATATTAAGAAAGTAAATGGAAATTGTTTCAACAGGGACAGTTTATCTAATATCACAAAAACGGATATTACAAACAACAGAAAGGAAGTATTATCAAAGTATGGTGAATATTAAAAGTTGAAAAGATCAAAATATCGTTAAAATACCTCATCTAATTCATTTCTTCTGCAACCTCTACTTCATCAGACTGGTCTTGAGTGGTCATTGTACGATTTTTGATATCACAACATTCATTTGTTGAGAAAAAATTCTGTCTCACTTTCAAAATAGCATCTGATAGAGGAAAATCGTCTTATCTATCATTTTGTTTTTCACTATATTCATAGTAAAAAAGACTCTCTCTACAGTAGCATTACTTATTGGTAAAGAAAAAATGCTGAGAGCAAAATCAGCCAATTCCTTGAATATAGAAACACCACCTGAATTTCTATAATTATAAACAGACACCCAAAATTCTTTAGGTGTTACATTTTCATTCACTGACCATTCTACATTGATCAAATTGTTCCACTGATCCTCTAAGTTGGGCTTATGTTCAAGATCGTTTAACAACTATAATGGTAGTGTTTGGAATTTTGGGCGGTTAACTACTGATAGGCATGTTTCAGCACTAAGACATTGCATAGATTCAAATAATAAAATTTTAGGGGTCATCCCAGTGCAAATTTTTAAACATAGTTCAGCTAAAAATTCTTCACATCTATGTATCACCTGATTCAACTCCCCTTCATTTAATGATATTTTGTTAAAGCTTCTTTAAAACTGAATCCAAAGTCTCAATTGAACAATATGCCAATGCATGGTCTAAGACGTCTTTAGCTTTTTGCATATTTGCAGAGCTAATACCTTTGATTCCTTCCATAAATATTGGTTTGAAGATGTACCCCATGGATCTGAGAAGTAGGCGATATAATTCCTCATACTGCTTGAATATATTGAAATTTTCATGCTTTTAATTCAATCCATTGATCTGATATTGCCTTTATCACATTAGCCCTTGATAGCCACCTTGTTTGATATTACTGTAAAAATCTATGAATTTCATTATTTTCATTTGTATTCATTGAATCGAAATGATCTTTATACTATGACCTTCTCAGAGCACTAATTGAAAAACAATTGTGTATTTTCTTACAAAGAAAATCCGAAGAGCCTGGAAGAGTTTCTGCAGCCTTTGAAGCACATAGATGTGAAGAGTGTGCAGTACATTTTACAAGCTGTAATCTTTTAGCACTTTCCTTCAAAATAGTATAAACTGAGTGATTTTTACCACAGAGATTATTTCCACCATCAGTGCCTAATGCAATAAGGTTCGCAATGTTCAAATGAACTTTTTGAAAAATAGGCTTTTACAGCTTCTGCTAATACTTCAGCTGTTCCACTTGTAATTTCCTAAAACCCTAAAAAATCTGTTATAATTCAACACTTCTTCTGGTTGAAATATCTAATGCAGATACACATATATTTAAAAACAGATACATCTGTTGACTCATCGATGATAGGTGAAATAGAGCTGTGGCCAATATCCTTCACAAGATCCTCTCTGAAAGTAGGAGCTATAACATTTTTGATCAACATTGTACATTTGGTTTTCTGTAATTTGAAATCCTCTTACCTAGAATTTGTTCCATTTTTATCCAAAAATTTCTTCAATATATTGCTTAAGTGATCAACACTTTTGATGCTGCTATGGCATGCAATGAATTCTGATAAGATAATTTTCGTTTTCTTGGAAGTAGTACTGTTGCTAATTATGTTTTTTTGGAAAGTTGGTTGGTTGATATGATGAATTTTCATGAAATTCCTTTTATGATTCTGAGTCTTGGAATGTCGTTCAAAATCTGTTATATGTGGCCTCAAGTCTGATCTGCATACTCGACAAAAAGACATTTCTGAATCTTGGTCACTTTGAGTGAGCCACCCTGCAGAAAAGTTAATGAAAACAACTACTGGAATATAGAATTTACACTAACACAAGTACACACCTATGAACTGTGGCAAATTCTTTCTATACTGTTTGAATTGCTTTCTATATTTTGCGTATTTACCCATATTGGAATGGAGTGGAGTGAACAGTTGAATGACAGTGAAGACAATAAACTAAGAAAGTAAAATTTCAAAGATTCAAAGTTCGATTTCGAATGGATGTTTATTCGCTATTTCGTTCGTTTTTGTTGTACGACGTACGACTAGTGCGACTTATGTTTATTCAGCAAAAATGTTTATTTTGATGTCCTCTACCATCCCTTGAAGTTTGTCGGTACGTTTATGGGACACCAGTAGATAGTTTTCACCGGTTCTGGGTCTCCGCCCAAGGCCAGAGGAGTGCGACCTTGGGCGGAGTGGCCTTGGAGGTGACCTTGGGCGGAGTGACCTTGGAGGTGACCTTGGGCAAAGTGACCTTGGGAGTGACCTTGAGGGGAGTGACCTTGGGGGTGACCTTGAAAGGAGTGACCTTGAAAGGAGTGACCCTGAAAGGCGAGAGGAGTGGCCTTGAGAAGTGGCCTTGAAGGCGACCTTGGGGTGATCTTGGGGTGACCTCGGGAGTAGCCGATTAGAGTGGTTGATGCCCTCGAAGACTGAGTCGACCTTGGGGGTGTAGTGTCCTTGAGAAGAAGAGTAACCTTGAGAGGAATAACCTTGGTGGAATGCCCTCCCCCAACCTTGTATGCGCATAATCGTTGTCGACCTTGTCCCTCCCCTATTGAAGGCTTTATCGTGAAAGTGGGGTGGGTTAGTAGTAGGGAGCGTTATGGCACAGCTCCTCCACATATAAATTCTTCATCAAACCACGCGTATCACAGTTTTCTGAGCATCGCCGATTGAGAGTAGTGCTCGCGTTTATATCTTAATCAGCCAGAATGTTGTTCTGTAATGTTTGCGCCCAATCGTTCTCACGCAGTGATAACTTACGACGCCATCAAAGAGTGTCATGCATAGGGAGTGCTGGTCCATCTCTTTCGAAAAAGCCTCGGTAAGATGCTACACCATCAACATCTACTTATTTGGAAATATGTGCATGTTGTGACAAAACTATTCCTGCCGATAAGATGGCGGCCCATAAAAGAACATTGGAACATCGGACGAATGCTTGCTCCAATTACATGAACGGTGTATACGTGATTGAGAGCGCATTCAAATGTCGCATCATCAGCTACAGATTAGAATGTAGGAGTGAAACATTGGATTACAATACATTTTTCAATGAGAATAGATCAACAATAACTTTGCTGTTGGAGAATATGCTTTCGATTCATCATTCCATCAAAGTCAATATGGAAATGTTTGGTAGATACGTTATTGAAGCCAAGAATATACGTGATAATAAGTCCTTCATGACGCCGAACCATATAATCGACTCATCATTGGATTTGGGGTCTATCATCGATACGTTCAAGGATATAATTATCAACCTAGCAACAGAATTCGAGGAACGCGATTCCGGTAAGTTCAATTCATTTCAAGATTTGTTTCCCTATGAGTAGTACCCATCTGATTATGGAAAATAGTAGCTGAATAATGATATTGTTACAGGTTGGGCTCTAGAGAAGATACTGTTCCTTGAAATCAATGTGAACAAATATAGTCCACTACGCGGGTGTTCCTACATGAAACTCCCTGGTTTCATCGAGAGCAAGAAGGCGGTAGTGAATGTACGCAATCAGGATGAATGCTGCTTTGCTTGGGCTGTCACGTCTGCACTGTACGCAACAAACACCAAACCTTGTGAGATGTCTTCGTACCCGCATTTCTCTACGGTTTTGAATCTGGTGGGTATAGAGTTTCCTGTTAAAGTAAAAAATATTCCGAAATTCGAGATTCTGAACGATTGTTCCATCAACGTTTATGGTTTAGAGAGTATATTTGAGAATCAAAGGGTGAAATATCAGGTGGTTGGCCCACTCCATTACGCTAAGAAAAGGTTCAGTAAGCATGTTAATCTATTACTTGTCTCAGACGATTCTGGAAATAGCCATTATTGTTGGATAAAGAATCTATCTAGATTAGTGTCTAGTCAAATGAGCTCCACTGAACATAAAAAATATTTGTGTGATGGGTGTTTGGTGAATTTTTCAAATGAAACTAAGTTGTTACGCCATCGATTGAGCGACTGTAATCTCACATTGACCACGACGCCCACAACTGAATTGAAAGTTGATAAATTTGGTAATGAGATACCCGAGAATATTCTTAAATTTGAAAATTTCGAGAAACAGATGAAGGTGCCTTTTGTAATATACGCCGATTTTGAATCAGTCTTGAAGCCAATACAATCTTGCGAGCCAGATCCGAAAAAATCGTTTACTAATAGAACATTCATACATGAGCCATACTCTTTCGCATATATCATTAAATGCTCATACGATGATTCTATAACGAAATTTGTTTCATTTCGTGGAAAGGATGCAGCAAAGAAATTTGTATCTAGCGTAGTTCGCGACTCGAAAAATATTTACAACTCATACCTGAAACATATAGTTCCAATGAAGAAATTGACGTCAGCTGAAGAGGCAGATTTTGCTAATGCCACCGCATGTAATATTTGCGATAAAACTTTCGAATACGGCGATATAAAAGTAAGAGATCACTGCCATTTGACCGGAAAAAAAAGGTTTGGAGCTGCACATTCTGCATGTAATCTGAATTACAAGGTTCCCAATTTCATTCCGATATTTTTCCACAACATGAGTGGCTACGATAGCCACCTCTTCATCAAGGAACTTTTCGATCGCGAAGAAAAAGTGGATTGTGTAGCTCAAACCAAGGAGAAGTATATCTCATTCACTAAACATATTTTAGTGGGTGAATATTCGGGCAAAGATGGTCAGACTCATAATATTTTTCTGAAACTGCGATTCTTAGATAGTTACAAATTTCTTTCGCAACCCCTACAAACACTGGCACAAAACTTAAATACAGAACAGCTCGTAGAAACTGCACGAAATTTTCAAGATTCTAGACAATTCGATGTCATGACACAGAAAGGCGTTTTCCCATATAGTTTCATTACTTCGATGGCTAAATTGAATTATAATGAATTGCCAACCAAAGATGATTTCTACGACAATCTTTCGAATCAACATATATCTGATGAGGATTATCGAAGAGCTGAGACAGTATGGGCTTTATTCAAATGTAAATCGCTTGGGGAATACTCAGACGTCTACTTGAAATCGGATGTTCTATTACTATGCGATGTTTTCGAGAATTTCCGAAAGGTTTGCTTACAAACATATAAACTCGACCCATACCAGTATTATACAGCACCCGGTTTATCGTGGGATGCTATGTTAAGGTATACGAAAATCGAATTGGAGTTGTTGACCGACATAGACATGATACATTTTTTCAAAAAAGGTATCAGAGGGGGAATAAGCCAATGCAGCTTAAGATCTCATGTGGCAAACAATAAATTCACACCAAATTTCGATCCTAATGAGCCCACATCATACATTATGTATTTAGACGCAACCAATTTATATGGCCATAGCATGTCTCAACCGCTACCAACCTCTGATTTTAAGTGGCTGTCTACTCAGGAAATTGCAGATTTAGATCTCATGAGTATCGCAGATGATAATTCATGCGGGTATGTCCTTGAAGTCGACGTATACTACCCCGAAGAATTACATGACGCTCACTCAGATTTGCCATTTCTTGTGGAATCAATGATACCTCCTAATTCATCATCCAAATTACCAAAACTAATTCCAAATTTATTCCATAAAACAAAATATATTGTTCACTATAGAAACCTGAAACAAGCAATGGATAATGGTTTGGTGTTGGTTAAAATACATAGAGTATTAAAATTCAATCAATCGCCGTGGCTGAAAAGGTATGTAGACCTCAATACAGAGATGCGCAATAAGAGTCGAAATGCGGCTGATAAGAATTTATATAAGAATATGGTCAACTCAGTATACGGCAAAACAATGGAAAATGTTGATAAGAGAAATGACATCAAACTCATCACACACTGGGATAATATCAAAAAGAAGTTGGGTGCGAATGCTCTGATTGCTCTCCCCAATTATAAGACATGTAAGATTTTCCACGAAAATTTCGTAGCAATCCATATGGGGAGAGTCAAAGTGCATTATGACAAACCACTATATCTAGGTTTCACTATATTAGACGTGTCGAAAGTTGTCATATACAACTTTTTATATGAGTGCATTAAGAAACATTTCGTCGGTAAATCATGGCTTCTATACAGTGACACAGACTCCTTAATCTTGAAAATTGAAACAGAAAATTTTTACAACTTCATGCGAGAGAATATACGATATTTCGACACGTCCAATTTCCCTGCAGATAATAAAATGGGTATTCCAATAACAGAATCGGTTGTTGGAAATATGAAGGATGAATTCCCGGACGATCCAATTATTAGCTTTTACGGCACTGGAGCCAAGGCATATTATGTTCAATCCTTGAGTAGCGAATTGAAGAAAGCAAAGGGTGTTTCAAGGTCGGTCGTCAGAAGTCAACTTTCGATGGATGATTATAAAAGTATCGTCGAAAAAGGGGGTTTGATTTTAAGGAAAATGAATTGTTTTCGCACTGACCACCATGACATATACACAGAAATGAAAAACAAAGTTGCTTTATCATACCATGATGATAAACGATACATCATACCAAACACCACGAAAACCTTACCGTGGGGCCATAGCGATATCGAATTCTACAAATCAAGTCCTGAACATAATTTGCTTTGGGTACAGCAAGCTATTACTGAAGTAGAAACGAACGACTTCATAAATTTGTTAGAGATGGAACAATCGAAACTTTAACAGCGGACTCTATACCTGAAAATATTAGTCAGTAGTCAGTGGATATCACATTTTGCTGGATCATCTCTATATTCGCATTAGTTTTGAATGTTCAGAGGATGCCTATATTAAATTATTCACATATTTGTATATATACCCTTATTAATTTATTCACATTTTTGTATATATATATATTCTTGTTATGAAATCATCATCCAAGTAATTTTACGCTGATATTTACCGAATTAAATATATATTTATATGGTAATACTTGCTACTTTTTTTCTACCCTCCATGGAATACCTCGAATTAGCGCTATTCAAATACTCGATGGATAGGGGGGGGGGGGGTTTGTCAACTATCAAATAATCAATTCTAATTAAGTTAGTGCACGTTGAACTGCTGTAGGTGGAAGATGTATAACGCTATTGATAAATTTGGTCGCAAGAAGAGCAAATCAATGTGTTCGCTGCCCGGGCGACCTGGAATCGGGTTCAAACTCGACGAAAGTGGAAATTATGACATATTGGGTAAGCGACTAACGAATGTTGGTAATCCATTGAGTGGTGGGGATTGCGTCCCATTGGAGTTTCTCAATCAGCAAATGTTTGAGATGATGACAGCTCTCGAAAAATTGAAAATAGTTACCAGAGATTACAGACAGTTTTCTCAAAAGGTGCTTATGATGTCACCAAAAGTGAATCAGTCAGTAGATGATATAAGTTCCATGTCGAAACAGATGGAGGAATTGAGTTTGAAGTTTGAGAAGAAATCCACTGAATTCAGCGAACGATTGCTCAAATTAGAAGTGGAATTGGCGTTGAAGAATGGGAAAGTCTTCACCAACTGAATGAGGCGACCTGGGATGGAGAAAAAACCCCGAAATGGGCTTAGGGGAGGAATAAAATATATATTCCCATACTCTGTAAATGATTTAATGATATCAAATTGTAATAAAAAATATTAAATTCATATATTATTTGTTTTCTCTTCCTTTGTTGCCTTTCTCTACATCAGCTCATGTTGGTAGTGAACGGGATTGGGTGAGACTTGTTCGTAGTGAAATCCTTGAGAGGATAGAATATGAGTGGGGTCAAGGTTGAGACTTGACAGTGGAGATAAGTGGGGTTGACGGCGGGATTTGGAAGTGGTGTTGAGTGGGCGGAGCCTGCGAAGGGATGTGAAATGAGTGGGGTTGGGGGCGATGGTTTGATAGTGGTGGAACCGCTAGGTGGGTGGAGCCTGTGAGTTAGTGGGGAGGGAGTGGGGTGGAAAGTGGGTAGGGTGTGAGTGTTTAAAACAAGAGGTGCACACACTGACTCCTCATTCTGTTCGCAGACTTTGTCTTCTACCAGAACACCTTCAGACACCATTCGTCAGTTTTAATTCCACTACAGCGTCTTCGAACATCAGTTGAGTAAGTAATATACTATGATCGAATGTTAGCTATTTTATTCCACATGTTATGTGAATCTACAGTATATATATAAAAATGTTATTGTTTCAGATATGTCCAACGTTGAAACCGATCTGAACACCGCGTTCGTTGGAGAGGCCGCGACGGTTGGAGAAGGCTCCACGCCACCACTTCCTCTCTTAGGTCAGTATATTTTTCCAATCATCGCAATGAAACAAAGTATTTCACCCCCATTGTCTTGCTTTTTCCAGACCTCGATGATGACGACATCATTGCCATCGACACCCCCGTCGATGTCGGAGAAAGGGGTATCAATGATATCCCCTTCGACCCGGAGTTGCAGACGCCAAGTCAGAGGGAGTGGCTCAGTCAGGCAGTTAGAGATCACCTGGAGGAAGCAGGAACCTGGGAGAACCATGCGCCTTCAGGTGTTGATGGTGGGATGGTGCCGGCTCAGGACTCATCATCCGGTGTTGAGGGTCTTGGTAGCGACAGTGGATTCGTGAGACCTGCGGCTAGGTATTCCAAAGGCTCCAAGAAAACTCTTAAGCAACCGAAGCCGTCAACACCGGAGAGAGTTTCCATCAGGAAGAGGGGTCGGGATGACGATAGCGACGATAGCGGTGATGATTTCCAAACCCAGCAACCCGGTAAGAGGGAACCAACAGCACCACCATCGACGCAGTCGTCATCGAGTACCTCCTCCTCCTCCTCCTCTTCGACATTGTCACCTCAGATTTTCAAGGGGAAGAAGATGAAGAAGAAGGTGGAAGTTGGACCGTCAACAACCATCCTTGGAAAGTTGCTAGGTAGCCGCAGTAAACCGAACCCATACCGAGGTGGCAAGGTTTCGCCGTGGTACACGGCTCACAAGAAAGCCGTTCCCTCAACAAGCGGGACGCAGCAGCAGCAACAGCGACGTCCAACCATCAATCTGATTAGTGTGGAGGTGGTGCGTCCAGCCGATCTACCCGAGAGTGTGGATGAACCACTTCCTTCACAGGAATCAGATGTCGTGGGAGACAACATTGTTGCTGCCGCTGCAGATGTGGCCGATCAAGATGTTGATATCCACATACGCATTCCATCGCCGCCAAAAGAGCTCATCGACCACGTCAGGAAATATGATGCCGATTTGAAGCGATGGAATGCGAATGTAGATAGTCGGATTGCTGTGAGTAAGAGTAGGTTGCGATCTTTCTCACAGCAAAGAGAAGCTCTACTTTCGCGGCTTGCTGAAATAGATCGACAGATAGAGTATGAAGAAAAGTTTCAGCAGGATTGTGAAAGGGGTAGAACTCGTTTCGAGCATTTAGATCGGCTCAATACGGGGTATTTGGCAGATACATAAGTCAATTGTGTGTGTGTGTGTGTGTGTATATATGTTTTATAGTATATAATTTTTTTGTACCTGAATGAATGTGTTCTGTATCATATTATCCATGTAAATATATTTTTTTTTATAGAATGTTAACTGTTATTATTGTAAATATAAGAGATTACCCTGAATATATTCACTTTTCTGGACTATGGTGTTTTCAATATTTTTACCCCCACCACTTTTTCCACCACCATTTCACCCTACTACTCATTTCAACACCACGCCCACAACTCTCCTCCTCCTTCTGCCACAGATAAATTCAACCGCTTCTCTGGAATCATTCAGTTGAAGTTCAGTATCAAAAAATGAATACTACAACCATCTGTGCAGCAGACTCCACCACTACCAGCCAAGGCAATGCCTTGTCATTCAGCCACCGATTGGAGCCAGCATCGGAGGGACCTTGCGACTCTTCCTCGGATGTCGTTGAAGTGGAGGATGTCTCCTTTGAGTTCGATTGGGAGGATGATGTCATCGTAGTCGAAGACAGCGATGAGGCCTCCGACTTTGATGACGATGACCGAGGAGACGACTCCGATTCCGATGCCACACTCATCCTAGGTGGCATTGGAAGAGAAGAAGAGAGCGACACCGAGGAGGAGGAGGACCGTCCATTGGCGAGGGGCGCTTACCTGGACCCCATTATGATGGAGGCGATGGAAATGGACGCGCTGGACGAGCCCGATTTGTTTGACTTGGTGGAGGATTATCTCAGATAATCTTTTTGTATATAGTATTTTTTTGTATATAGTCATGTAGTTTTTCGTATATAGTTATGTAGTATTTCTGTGTATATATAGTTTCAATAAATGTATTAAAAGATATCAGGTATTTAATTTCTTAAAACATTCCTTTAGCCGAAAAACTTGGCATACGTCGCAAAAAAATTCTAAAAAATAGTTAAAAAAAATCGGAAAAATTCCACCCGATTTTTTTCTTAATGGCAATCATTTTTTCTTCTTATAAAAATTTTTGTCACTCCTTTCAATATGGTAGTTTACTACGAATCATTTTTAACGGGAGGGAGGGGGTAAAAATTTCATGATAAAAAATTTCTCGCAAAAATTCAACTAATACATTGCCACCATAAAAATCCTGGATTCTTACGTTTTTTTTTTTTTTTTTTTTTTAAGGACGAAAAAAATTGGATGTGTCGGGGTAAAATTTTAGATTTTTCAATAATTCAGTTGATAATGATTCGATTCTAAATTTCTCACAAAAATTCAACTAATACATTGTCACCATAAAAATCCCGGATTTTTACGTTTTTTTTTTTTTTTTAAGGGTGAAAAACATGATAAATCTTCGCCTCGTTAAAAATTTAAAATGGTTAAAAAAAATCGGAAAAATTCCACCCGATTTCTCTCTTCATGACAATCATTTTTCTTCATGTAAAATTTTTTGTCACTCCTTTCAATATGGTAGTTTACTACGAAACATTTTTAGCGGAAGGGAGGGGGTAAAAATTTAATGATAAAAAATTTCTCGCAAAAATTCAACTGATACATTGCCACCATAAAAATCCCGGATTCTTACGTTTTTTTTTTTTTTTTTTTTTTTTAAGGACGAAAAAAATTGAATGTGTCGGGGTAAAATTTTAGATTTTTTAATAATTCAGTTGATAATGATTCGATTCTATTCAAAATTGGTATCTGGGGGTTTTCGGAGTCGGAGATTATGATTCTTCTGTCAAAATTTGAAAATTCAAGATGGCGGCCAATATGGCGGACGAATATGAATATTATCCGAATTCATTCAAATTTGGTATCTGGGGGTCTTTGGGGTCGGAGATTAAGATTCTTTCTTCAAAGTTTGAAAATTCGAAATGGGGGGATCCAATATGGCGGACGAGTTTTATAATTATTATCCGAATTCATTCAAATTTTGTATTGGGGGGTTTTCGGGGTCGGAGATTATGATTCTTTCGTCAAAATTTGAAAATTCAAGATGGGTGATCCAATATGGCTGACGATAATGAATAAAATCGATGAAATTCTTCTTATTTTTATTATTTTATTTCGAAAAACTTATAATTATAAACACAATAATATATAAATCACATGGAATATGGAGAAAATATCCATAATCAACAATATATATATATATACATATATTAAAAATCATTCCGCATTCTCATCGCTGCTGCTGCTATTTTGCCAAATGATGTGATCTAATGCAGCAGGCGGAGCTTCAACATTCCCCAGTGCCCGCCTCTCATGACGCACGCACCAACATGTGGAGAAATGGTGGTCCACGCTACTATAGAAGTAGCCGACATTCTCACAGAAGTACGACCCCATATTGCATCTGACGCATACCCCTTTCCAACAATCATTCCTATATGCGTCGCATCTGATACAGCGTTGAAATCGCAGGCGTACCTCCACGCTGCATGCTCTACACACATCCCTGCAGATGCCCATGTTGTTATTTTTGAGCAGCTTCGAACAAGTCTTGCATCGCGGTCTGTTGTCGCCATCAAGCTGGTAGCTCCTTCTTGGGGGATCCGGTGATGTTGGCCGATTATGCTCCGAACATCTTTCGCAAACTCCCGTACTCGGGTTTATAGCTTTAGGATTGAAAAATATCTCGCAATTATGGCAAATTACAAAATATTGAGCCAATCTCGATGGTCCTACTGCCACCACTGGTTTCAAATCCCATGATTTTGGGTATACCATAATGTTATATGATTTATTTCAGTAGAACTGTTCGAGGACTATGGAACACTATGTTGGAAATAGAAACATCCGCAGCTTTTCAATACTCGAATCTACCCCCCACTCCTCTTGAACTATAAGAGGGGCGCGCATAATGATTTGGACATTGGTGGTCAGTGGTTAACGCCTTTCTCCTCCTCCTCAAACCTTTACACCTAACACACCTCAGGTGGGGAAAAGGTGTTAAAAATAGTTTTGAAGGATTGGTTGCCACCACCACCACCACCACCACCACCATATCATTCAGGGTAGAAACCACTCCCCTTCATTGGAAGGAGCATCAACCAGTAACAATCACGATTGCAAATCCACCACCCTTTTCCCTTTCCCTTTCACACACACACATAAAAACCACAGTCTTTGGCTGTACAAAATACTCTGATTCTACTATTCAGAAACACTCAATTAAATATCTGAAAGGAGAGTAAAATGGCTGCTGTCAGTGAAATTGCGAAGATGTTGGCGAAGTTGTCTCTCATAGATGAGAATCGCTTAGTTGGTGATGCTGGTGATGCTGCTGCTGCTGCTGCCTTTGTAAGTATCCCCTCATTCACATAATTTTCAATTAGAATATCGTTCACCTCTTACGTCCTTCATGAAAGTTTAATTTCCATTCTTTTTCAGGAACATGGAAATGCAAATATTGGATTGGGTGCTGGCGGTGTGGAGCAGGGGCGCGGTGACGAGGGTTTCGATGAAGAATGCGGTGTGGGCGAATTGTGGATTCGGCTACATTCCGAGATGGTAGACGTGGCTGAAATTCGAGACCGGCATCTGGAGATAACGTTCTGCGTAAACGTTGCTATGGTGACGTTGGATACAACAGAGGGTTGGAGGCACCTATGCTATAGATGCTTCTTCCTCTATTCCCTCCGACCCCTTGTCAGAGGCAAGTATCTACACGCCTCTTCTCACACAAGGGCGACCTTCCGCGAAATAGAGAGGATGTACTCGTGTGCAGCGTGTTCGATTCCTCTCCACCAAATCCATCTGATGGACATGTGTACGACTTGTAATAACTTTGAGGAGAAATACCATAGATTTTAAGTAAAATAGATGTAGTTTTATTCACATTGTACATAATTTTCCTATTCAAATACTTTTGATTGAAATAAAGTTCATTTCGATGCATTTATGAAGCGATCTTATTTTATATATAAATTAGATTTCATTGCATGCCCATCACCATTCCAGTTGAGGGGTAGTGAGTGGAGAAGTGGTAGAAAAACAAGGTGAATTCATTGCTTAATGGGTATTTATTCGAAATTATCGATTTTCACACTTCAAATAACTGCAGATTTGTCAATCCAAGAGTTGTGTTGGTTAGAGAATCCAAGCCATTTAACATATATTCTACCTCCTTTCTCCTTCAAGACTTTCTCTACCAAGTATGCGTCTAGATTGGCGGTTTTCAATAACTCCAATTCATAAAATGATCCTTTGATCAACCTTCCATCCACATCTTCAAGTCTGTAAGTTCTGGGATTGGTAGCATTCACTTTGGATATTTTGAAGAGTTCAGTGGAAAAATTTGCGGTATAGCCCTTCTCGAATACACCCTTATACTTGCTTATACGCACCACATCGCCAACGTGAAATTTTGCCTTTGGCACGATTTTTGGGTGGCTATAGGCGCGTAGTATTGTAGTAGCTGTTACGTCGGCGGGTTTCATACCAATTGTTCTATGTACCCTGTTATTATACATATTAGTTAAGTGCTGTAATTTATCACACCACTTGTATTCACCTCTTGCAGAAAATTCCTTATAAATCCAATTCTTTAGAGTTCTTATCACCCTCTCCACGATTGCGGCCTTCATCGTGCTATATGTGGAATAATGATTGATGTTATATTTAACCATCGATGCGGCGAAGTTGCTGTTATAGAATTCCTTTCCGAGGTCACTCTGCATATTTTTCGGTGAATAGTCAGCCTTTTTCAATACTCTCTCCATGGCCCGTGTAACTTCCGAACCGGTTTTATTTCTTATCGGTTCGGTCCAGATGTATTTAGAATAGCAATCGATGACGAATAATATATAACGGTAACCACTATTCTCCTTGTAATACGTTTGCATCTCAGCCAAATCAATTTGCCACAAGTCTGCAAAACCTTTTATTATAGTTCTCCTTCTCGCAAAGTTGCGCCTCGCAGGTTTATGTAATTCATCAACAATCTGTCTTTTGGTCACACTTATTTCCATTATTGTGCTATTTCTCAACCTCCGAACACTTGCGATCTCTTTGGTTCGCATTGATATACTAATGGTCTAGCTGTTTTAAATTGTGGTTATATATATGGTATCAATACACAATACCTTCTTTACGTAACTCCTCAATGATTGAGACTATTTCATTATCGTGCCCAGTATGACCAGCCATTTTCGACCCATATAATAGTCGAAGGCGGTCCACTAATTCTGCAGCCTCATTCCAATAGACGTACTCTTTCAGATGATTACTAGCAATCTTTTTAATAGATTCTGATTGCTTTATTCCCCCACCACCTTTCACTTTACGCTGCTGCTGACTCCTCATGTTAGGCGGTGTGCTAATTATTGGTTTGATTATTTGTAGATATTTCTTTGATTTCGTACTAGCATTCAAGCCTTCGCGTATATCGTAATCCTTATATGGCGCCCTTGTAGTTTGTAGTAAATCAGCGTATAATCGCATGTCTCGATCATCGACAGATCTTGGTACATGTTTCATGAATATAAGATTGTATAATTCATATGTAGCTGGAAACATCACACTCTTCTTCTTACTACGCCATAATTCAATTTGTCCATGAGGAAAACGAATTTTCATGTTACCCATCATCATGTCTCCCGTAGTAGGATCAATGCGAACGCCATATGTGGTATCATAATTGGGGTCTTTGGATTTCAAATTTTTCAAATGCTCTTTCAACTGTTCATCTAATCCACTAATGATTTTGCTGCCAGTCGGTGTTTTATCGAATGGCATGAGTGAAGATGATGATGATGATGGTGGTGGTGTATCCATCATGGTCACATAATTAGATCTCCCTTCTTCTTCACGTGATGGAATTTCAGCAAAAAAACTATGTGGTTTTATTGTGCTTTCAGGTGTTTCCATAGAATTTGATTCATTTCCCGACATTGGTGTGGAATGGAGTGTAGGTTTCATTATGGTTGGTCTACGTTGTTTGGTGATACTTTTCATTGTCGTTGCTGGAATATGGTTACTCATAGAGGTTGCTGCCGCTTTTGAAATTGTGTTCAATGGTTTCATCAGTGGTTTATACATTTTTTCCAGCACTATTTGATTACCTATACGATCACTCTTGAGACTTTTGAACTTTTTTCTCACTGCATCAGTTGCTTCAACGAGTTCTCGTTTGAGGTCAATTTCAGATGCCATTTCAACCTTTTTATCATTAGATGTGCTCATTGTCGCTTCTGGAGATTGAATGAATGGAATGCTGCTGAAATATTATGGATATATGAAGTTATCGAATCCTTTTCTATAGCGCCGCCCCTCATGGATTTCACTATCCTTATCGATAACAAGAAATCCATATTTATCAGTCCAACTTTGTGCACACATATCTTGAAATTGTTTGAATGTCACATCTGGGGATACGTGAACGGAAAAAATGTGGTGTAGATTCATGTCATCCTGTTTGAACATCACAATGAAGTTAAAATTGTCTAGAATAAGCTGTTTAGGCACTCTAGAATATGTCTGCGCCAAATAGAAACAATCCACGCTCTTATGTCGACCCATGGAGAAATACGACCTTATTACATCTTGTTTTTCGCAAATGACATCGTCGAAAATGAAAATACTATCAGGTTTGGCGTCTGCCGGTTCCACTTTATCCACATTATTGTCGAAGGTGTGGAATCCTAGCCCTTTTATTGGCTCCAAAACTTTTCTTAGATATTCATACTTGGGTTGGTATAATGATTTTGAGTAAATGTAGATATTGGCGAATCGTAAACCATTTTCATTGGTGAGTAACGATATCATGACATTCGTTTTACCACAATTCGATGGACCTATTATGAGCCCGCGTATTGTATTTGGGAATAACACCCCATGACGACGTTGTTGTATGATGTTATTTCCTAATCCCACTTTTTCATCGAAATTATCCACATTGAATATTTCTGTCTGTTGAACAATCCGCATTGTATGGTGGTTAGATGGTATATAAAGAATCACAACCTGTGTTCGACTCATTTATATTATGACAGCGAAACGTTGCACATCGATAAAGAATAATAATAATAATAATAATAAAGGGAGAAGAAGCAGACGGGGAAAGAAAAAGGGTGGTGGAGGAATTGTTAACACTATAATCAATAAGTTACCATTCGAATTACACATTCCTGGAGGCTATCAATATTGCGGCCCGGGAACACGCCTACAGAAACGGTTGGCTCGCGGTGATCCAGGAATAAATCAATTGGATAGAGCCTGCAAAGAACACGATATTGCATATCTCAAATATCCAAGCGACCTATCTGCCAGGCATTCAGCCGATAAAAAATTGGAAGAAGCTGCCTGGGAGCGGGTCAAATCAAAGGACGCTAACGTGGGGGATATCATGAAGGGGAAGATGCGTGCAGTGATGGAGTGCAGTGATGGAGTGAAGCAGCGTAGAGTGTTGAGGAAGAAGAGGGAATCAAAGCGTAGTAGAAAAATCGCATTTGGTTCTGGTATAGTTCACAAAGTTCGCAATGTGGTAAACCGAATGGGTAAAAAAAGTGCTATCATCAAAAACTTAGCCAAAACTTCATTGATGGCGATTGGGGCTGCTCGAAAGTTTGTGAAAATTGCTGGTGGAAAAAATAATATCCGAACACCTAGAATAATACCAATTCCTAAGGTTGGTGGAATTCTCCCGCCTATACCCATTTTCGCGGGTTTATCGGCATTAGGTAGTTTGGCTGCGGGGAGTGCCGGTATAGCACGAGCCATACAATCCGCTAAAGAGAGTAGAGAGCAACTCTCCGAAGCAAATCGGCACAATAAGCATATGGAGGCGATCGCAATCGGAAAAGTTGGTAAAGGAGTCTATTTGAAGCCATATCGAAAGGGATTAGGTATCTATCTAAAACCCCATAATTCAAAAAACTAGATGATTTACCTCGGAGGGCTTTAACAGACATTGATCCAATAAAGCAGATAGATAGAATGAAAGTACCACACTTCCGAGGTATATTTATGAGAGATAACCTACCCAATTCCGGGCCAATGCGTATAGAATCAGCTATTCTGAATTTATATAGCAGCAAAGGCAGTGGCACACACTGGGTTGCATATAAGAAACGTAATAGTGTAGTGGAATATTATGATAGCTATGGAGATTTACCACCCCCAAGGGAGTTAATAGAGTATCTGAAGAGGAGATCGAAACCGTCAAATGATATGGAAATCGTATATAACTACGAGCGACATCAAAATTATAATACAGTGTGGTGCGGTCATTTGTGCCTGAAGTTTCTTTCCGCAAATAGTTAGAGAAAAATACTATAATATGGATAGAGAGAGCATCAAACGAATGGGTCACTCATTACTGGCTTACTCAAGAGTGCGCTCTTTGTTGAAAATGAGTAGAGCGCAACTTGCCGACATGCCGAAGGAAGTCATCATCAGCTGCGCACCGCATGAAATAGCTTTAGTGTGGGAAAAGTTACCTGAACAATTACAGAACGATCCTGATATATCAAAATATCAATTTTGTATGGAACACTTCACGGAGGAGGAGGACAGCCAACATAGCGTTGATGCTAATGATGGACCAGTGCCGAGAAGATTATTCTGCTGTTTTTGCCAAATTAAAGATGTAAATGTTGTAGCTGAAAATAAATTTGATATTAATGATTAACTTTGCGAAAACTATGGCATTCTTCATTGTTGCAAGCAGCGATAAGGTTGTCGCTGTTGCTGCTGCTACATACATTGATGTTTGCCACAGTTTTCATAGTCTTTGATTAATCATGTCGCAAACTTTCACCATATCTGGGGATCGTAGTGTATTGAGCGCCAACTTTTATCCACCTATTGAACTCGATGCGAGGAAGACCTATGGATTAGGATTGCATGGTTTCTACTCATACAAGTCCATACTCAATATAGATGAGCAGAATAATCGATTGGGTATCAAGTTCGGACCTACTTTCACACATGAAATGATTACGATACCACCGGGTGCTTATGAAATAGATGAGATCAATAAAGCTTTACAAATGGCTATAGCACGTAGGATATCATTGAATGGAGGGAGTATGGATGGTGTATTCTCTCTCCGTGCTAATAATAATACCATGAAATGTGAAATGAGTAGCATGTATGAGATAGATTTGGCGTCTGACACATCTTTAGCAAGTGTTTTGGGATTCGAGGAGAAAAAATATTCAGCCAACGTGTTGCATGAATCCACATTACCTGTGAATATAATAAAGGTGCGCCTCATGAGGGTGGATTGTAACATTACCACAGGAGCATTCCTCAATAAGGAGGAGGTACATACGCTATATGAATTCGACATCGATGTGGAGCCTGGATATAAGCTATCAAAGGAACCGCAAAATATTATATATTTACCCATCAGCCCGACTGGGTGTCAGTTCATCGACAACATTACACTGAGAATATTGGATGATAGCGGACTCTTAGTCAATTTTCGTGGAGAAAAAATCATTGTAAAATTGGAATTGAAGCAGCTTACGTAACAATCCATCATTCCAGAAGGGAAATGGGATTTTGTTTTGGGAACCAATCAAAACATATGTTCAGAACTGAAACTGCCACCTACCGTAAAAATATCAATAAGAAGAGAATGAAGAATGGTGATGTATTCATTCGTACAGAACCACCCAAACGAGTCAGACATAGGTTGTCTGCAAACGATATACACTTTTTGCAATCCATTGGTCTGAAGTTGCGTTGAATAGCAAAAAAAAATCAGCTAGATATAATGGTTGTTACATCGTCTATAAGCAGCACACAATTGGAAGTGTTTGATGAGCCGATTTTGGATCATTCCCTGATCAGTCTACATGAACACACATACAAACCATATGGTTCACCATCATTCAAGAACTCGGATGAAATAAGGATCGCCGTCAACTTCCAAGATTTACTACTCGATATTTCAGAAAGTTATATCTATATTGAGGGAAAATTCACGCCGAATGATCCTACTAAAACATGTTATTTATCCAACAATGCTTTAGCATTCCTTTTCGATGAAATACGTTATGAGATGGGTGGTGAACAAGTATGTATGATTCGAAAACCCGGCATCACCACAACCATGAAAAGTATGATTTCCTATAGTGAGGTGAATGCAAAATCCTTAGAAACAGTTGGATGGGGTCTAGAAAATGGGAAACAGTGTATTTTAGATGAAGCTAGCCGCGTGATTAGCGGTAAGCTACCTCTCAAATATCTGATGGGGTTTGCTGAAGACTATAAAAAAGCGATTCTAAATATCAAGCAAGAGTTGATCCTCATTATAGCTCGTTCATTCAAGAATTCCTACATGGGAGAAGTTGATGCCGCATTGGAGATTAACAAAATCGAATGGAAGATAAGGCATGTGGCACCATCAGATAAACAGAAATTGAAGTTGTTGAATCGTTTGAATAGGAGCACCACTGCAAGAGTAAAAATTGCGTACAGGATGTGGGATCTTTATGAGCTACCAACAATCCGTGAAACACCTTCCGATATTTGGGCCGTTAAAACAACCAATAGTCTCGAGCGACCGCGATTTATCATCATAGGATTCCAAAACTCCTCGAACACAGATGACAGGTCTAAGGATGTCACACAGTTCACCCATGCAGGAGTTAACAATATTCGTCTGTATCTGAATTCGGAAGTTTATCCATACGAACGATGGAACTTGGATTTCGATAAGAAATTGGATGCGGTAGCCTACTATGCATACGAAAATTTCCAGCGTAGTTACTATGGGAAAGATATGGGTGAACCAATGATGAGCATTGAAGAATTTCGCGCTAACCCGCTATTCATCATAGATTGCAATCATCAACCCGATGCAATGGAATCCTCAACTGTCGACATCAAGTTAGAGTTCGAAACACGTAAAACGAAGTTTCCATCTCACATCAAAGTTTACGCACTGATTCTCCATGATGCATATTTGACTTATAGTGCATTGGACGGTTCCATTCAGATGGGTGCTATATAAACACTTGAAATGCATCGTCAATACTTTTATGTTTATAACATTGGTTGTTTCTCGAAATATGTTGTAATACTAAATGAAAACCGAATGTGTTGAAAATGTTGCTTTATTTCACACTCCAATTAATTATCATCAATATATACAATGAACTAAGCAGTCACCACCATCTGTATTCAGTCTCCTAAAAGAAGAGAACTCAACCATAAGATATACGTATGGTATAATTAATGAACACTCAGTACTGTTATTTCAAACAGATTCATTTTAGGGAATCATATTTTGGATTTAAGATTTATTTTTGTTTAGGCTGTCATCAGGTATGGTGTTTACATTTCGCTGTCATTATTAGTAGTAGTATGATCAGCTGTTCCACTGTTCGATCGTTGAAATGCTGTGTTCGGAACATCAGACACTACCCGCGACTGAACAGGACCGTTCCGTTGTGGTCCGTTAACCGCCTGCGCGCTGGACCAAACTCAGGGTGATTTGAATAACCGAATGGATGGGTTTCTACTGGTGATAGTGGTGGAACTTGGTACATAGATAGTGCACGTTTGGTGCAATTGAGTGGTGTACCTGGTAGTAGAGCTAAGGGAAATTTATCAACTTGGTTACACTGGATGTCAGGTTTCTTTTGTACAGTGAGTAAAATTATAATAAAACTGGGGGATAGATTCCATGTTCTGGTACCCGTTGCGCTGCATTCGAGTTCCGACTGTTCAGTACCCTGTTCTGATGACGTCATCATGGGTATAGTACCTTCTGGATTATTCAGAGTTGGTAAATATCCTTTTACTACTCTTCTACATCTAAATATCATTCAAACTAAGAATGGATATATAACCCAGGTATTGGTTAGGCAGTACGGTTCCTGTCATGTTCTGTGTGTTCTGAGATTTCTGTCCTTGTTCGGGTATGTCATGTACTTTGTAACGTTCACTTTTAGCTATCGTACCGTTTTTGATAAATTGATTCACTGATTCTGCGGAGACCTAAGATTCAAAGTTTATTGCCTATCGCACTCTTTAATCAACTTCTGGTCAACCTCCTCATATCGTGACCTTTGTTGAGGTTTCGATGATAATGGTACCTAGGTTACTTACTTGCCTAAACTTCGCTAGCCATAATTTGATTCCTAGTACTCGGGTCTGTTTGTTTCCATACCTAAGACTATCTCATTTGAATTAGAGATCATCAAACGCTATATTTAGTATGTCGAAATTAGAGAACTCACAGTAAAGTGTACAGATCGTGTAAATATTGTACATAGTTTCATTCCGAACAAATCGACTAGCGGAATCAGTTATGAAATAATTTCAATCAAATTGATGGTTTGTTTTGGTCTAGGTGACTAGGTTAGATCATTATGTTGATCAGCTGATCGGTGGTTAGAGATGTGAATATTTCACTCGATAGTGCTGAACAGGACCACAGTATCGTGAATTGTATGTGGCTGCGGCGGGCACACTGCCTCGATACAGGACGTTCGCTTGGTGAGAATGGTGGACCTTGGTACCCATATAGTGCACGTTTGGAGTAGCTGAGTGGTTGATGACGTCATGGGTTGGATAATTGACTTCCTGCTGTTACAGGTTTATTACGAGCTGTGATGCATCTCCAAATATTCAATTTATTGTTATCATGCCCAGACTGATGTTGTCATAATAAGGTCTATAGAACTCAGGTAGTGCTTAGACACCAAGGTTTGTCATGTTCTGTACGTTTTGTCCTTGTTCGGGTCTGACAGGTGTTTCTATGCTTCTGTGGATCCAGGGAGATCAATGAAAGCTGTCACTTTGTACTTCGAAGTCTTTGGCAATGAGTAGTGAAATATGGCTGTAAGCCAATAATATTGAATTCAAATTCATCCTCTGAATGAGGGATTAGGTTTCACTCTCAAATACCAGTTTCCATGTAGGAAAATTTTTAGGTATCGTTTGAGGTATATATTTTCGGAAACTGTCCATTTTTATGGGATTATAGAGCCATTGACAAAAAGTGAGGTTGGAAACACATGTACAGAAAACCCTTTTTCAAGGGAAAAAGGTAAATTGAGTCGATAGCTGAATTAATTGATCAGTGAACTGATGGCTAAAATACTTTTCAGACCAGTATTAGTCAAGTGTTGAATGAAATCCATCTTTTGGAATGTTGATGTCTGATGGCCCCCTTTCAGGACTCCCAGGCGGGATCATACTGTAATTATTTGTATATACTGCTGAGTTTTGAGTGATACTGCGTCCTTGAAAAAGGTATGAACTTCCAGAAGTCTGGAACCAGTGAGTATAGGACTTTCTTATGTTTCAGGGTTGTTGTGACAGATTGTTGTGACAGATTTTTGTGACAGATTCTTGTGTTCGATTTTTGAGCCAGCCTTTTGCCTGGATTTTGAGCACTCATAGTAATGGTATACAATTTGAGCTGCTTTTGATGTTAGTTCCGATAACTGGTATCCTGTCCTGTAACTGGTATCCTGTTCTGTAGCTGGGAGCTGCAGCTGTATAGTTGAGCCAGTCTTGTAGCCTGTGATTGGACCATGGATGTCACGCAAGTTTTTCATAATCTTGTTCTGAATTACCATGTCTCATTTGGTTTGACATATTGTTCATGATTATTATCTTATGATTTTTTTTTATGATATTCACCTGTTAACGTAACAGGCACGGTTGCAACCTTGCGTTTTACGGATTTAGGTATATGAACTGGGTAGGTTATATGATATGTGCATTACTTATAAAATATAGCATAGGTATTGCTATGAATTCATGAACATTTAGTTTCTGGGTGGGTTTTTATGTGGATTTTAAGGGTATGAGATAAAACTGGGATTTAAATATTATGTAACACTTGGGTGATATACAGTCAGGTTTTGATTTGAACATTTAAAATATTCAGTATTGAGGAACATAGTTGCTAGTAATGTTCAGAGATATAGCACTTCAATTGTAAATCAGTATTATCATGTCAGGTGTTTCAAGAATATAATTATTAAATGGTATAGAGTATTGGGAAAATGTCTTGTCTTGTAATTTGATAACGATAGCTGTTGTAAGATATTAACCATGGTAAGTGGGGTTAATATTGAATCATTGTGAGGGTATGCAGTCCACATTTACCTGGCGCCCTTATTAACATCTATTATTTTGAGTATATCTGAACCCACTCCATCTCCACTGCAGTTCAGTCGCGAGCCCATATCCTCTGTCAGCAAAGGACAGATATATTTGTCAATCTCGAAATAAGATTGTTACAACTTCCATGGTTTTGTGGATCCGAGATGATCAATGAAAGCTGTCACTTTTATGTCCTGGGCAATGAGCAAGTGAAATGGCTGTAAGCCAATAATATTGAATTCTTCATTCATCCTCGAAATGAGGGATTAGATTTCACTCTCAATTTTCCAGTTTCCATGTAGGAAATTTTGAGGTATCGTTGTGGTATATATTTTCGGAAACTGTCCATTATTATGGGATTTTGAGGCCTTGGCAAAAAAAGTGAGGTTGGAAGCATATGAACCGAAAACCCTTTTCTAAAGGAATAAGATAAATCGAGCTGATAATTCGATCAATTGACCAGTATTTTGATGATTGAAACACTTTCCAGAGCGGTACATAGTTGAATCGTTGAGCGAATCGATAGATTTGGAGATTGATGCCTGATGGGCCCCCCTCAGGTGGAATGACATCGTAGACATATTGTTGAGTCTTGGGTGATAGTGTGTCCTTAGAAAAGGTATGAACCTCCAGAACTTTGGAGTCAGTGAGTAAGAATTTCTCTCATGTTTCAGGGGTTTTTTTTTTATGTGCTGCAATTTGTCTTCTGACATTTTTTTGTGGTGACCTGTCCTAGGGTCTGCAAATTTCAAGTACAGCAGCTTGTGCATTTCCTGCTTATGCTATAATGGCTGGTAGCTGGAGCTGGATCTGATAATCTGTATCTGGAGCTGTATCTGGAGCTGTATCTGGAGCTGTTTCTGGAGTTGCATTTGAAGCTGTAGCTGTATCTGAAGCAATAGCTGTAGCAGAAATCAAGCCTGTGATTGGGCCATGGATGTCACGCAAGTTTTCATAACATTATGCTAACTTCTCATAGTTATTTTTTTTTTGGTCTATTTCTATGATATTATTATGATGAATTTTATTATGATTTTCATGATATACCCCTGTTAACGTAACAGGCACGGTTGCAACCCTGCGGTTTACGGATTTAGGTATATGAACTGGGTAGGTCATATGATTTTGCATTAGGTACTTATAATATAGCATAGGTGTTGCTATGAATTTATGAACATTTATTTTCTGGGTGGGTTTTATGTGGATTTTAAGGGTATGGGATAAAACTGGGATTTAAATATTATGTAATACTTGGGTGATATACCATCAGGTTTTGATTTGAACATTTAAAGTATTCAGTATTGAGGAACATAGTTGCTAGTAATATTCAGATATACAGCTCTTCAATCTTAAATCAGTATTATTGTGTCAGGTGTTTCAAGAATAAAATTATTAAATGGTATAGAGTATTGGGAAAATGTTTGTCTTTTAATTTGATAACGATAGCTGTTGAAATAAGATATTAACCATGGTAAGTGGGGTTAATATTGAATCATGGTGAGGGTATGCAGTCCACATTTACCTGGCGCCCTTATTAACATCTAATATTTTGAGTAGATCTGAACCCACTCCGTCTCCACTGCAGTTCAGTCGCGAGCCCATATCCTCTGTCAGCAAAGGACAGATATATTTGTCAATCTCCAAATAAGATTGTTACAAATTTTGACGCCCAACGTGGGGCCTTAAATAAAAAAGGAATTTTTGATTTTCAAAAAAAAAAAATTTTTTTTTGAAGAAAAAAAAATTTTTTTTTTATTTTTTTTTTATTTTTTTTGTTGACGTCTAGTATCTCTGACTTCCTTTTCAGTGAGTTCAGTTGTTTTTCTTGAAGTGCTATATTCCTTAGTGGTAATCTGGTAATACTTTGAATGTTCAAATATTATTTCATTTACAGGTGCAGATTATCGGATCTATGATTGTAGTATATTTTTAGTAGATTTTTCGCAGCTATTTGAGAAACATTTTTATGCTTGCTGTCCTGGCTATACAGGGTAGAATTTTTTTTGGTATAAATTGTTGCTGAAGTTTGAGAAAATGGAGGGTAAAATGGAGATAAATAGACTCGACAAAGAGGAGTTGACTTATGAGTTGGCAATTAGGGGTGTAACTGATAAAACCACTGTTGAGGAAATGAGGAAGTGCCTACGAGGCTATATAAGATTGGAAAATTCATCAACTCCCCCTGTTTATCCCACAAATGTTTTCACTTTTGATGCTGATATTTTGTATTTAACTGACAAGCTTGCAGAATTACAGGGATTAGTTTCTGACTTTGCGGATTTTGAATCAAGTCCAAATTTTTTGAAAGTCAATTCTAAGATTATTCATGCTTTAAGACGAGCCGAGAGAGCTGTTGTTGCTAAGAATGAGGATCATGGAGTAAAATCTAAATTTCTAGTAGAATTCTTAAATTTGCAGTCTGAACTTAAATCACGTGCTAGAAAATTCAAAAGATCATCTCAGCAAATTTCAACTCCTTTAGAACTTAGTGTTCTCATGTCATCTACAGGGATTAGCAGCTCATCAGAGAGTGAAGAATCTGATGATGACGTAGTAGGAAATGTAACTTCAATACCAGTGTCCGTTCCCCCTATACAGGGTGTCCCAGTATCAAAGTGGAACATTACTGAATTCGATGGAGATAATAGTAAAATTTCGTTAAGTGCTTTTCTGGAGAATGTTGAGGAATTATGTTTGTCCCGTAATGTAAGTAAAGACCAATTGTATAGATCTGCAAGTGATCTATTTTCAGGAAAAGCGTTGTTGTGGTTTAGGTCCATCAGAAATCAGGTTCATTCTTGGCCACAGTTAGTTATCGAACTTAGAGCAGAATTTCAGCCGCCTAATTTCAATGATAAATTGTTCAATGAAATCAAGCATAGAACACAAGGTCCTCAAGAGACTATGGGCATGTACATAGCCCTTATGATAAATATGTTTAATCGCCTGACAATACCGATCGATCAGTGAAAGTATGCGGTTGAAGATTTTGTTACAGAACATTTCTCCATTTTATCAAAGTCAACTTGGCTTAATTAAGGTTGATTCAATTCAACATTTGATAGAGTTAGGTCGTCAACTAGAGGCCCGTAAGCAGGCCATAGAATCCTTTGTTCCTCCTCCTAGAAACAAAAGCAATCTCATGGAGCCTGATTTGGCTTATATTTATACAGATAATTCTGAGAGGCCTTTTGACAGTCGTAGAGATAGTCCCTCCACCTCCTCAGCTCAAGTAGATATGGTGGGTACTTGTTGGAATTGTAAATCTGTAGGTCATATGGCCCGAGATTGTAAGGCTTCAGTTAAGAGTAGGTACTGTTTCAAATGTGGAAATGCCAATTTCACTGTTCGCAATTGTCCTAAATGTAATCAGGGAAACGCCAGACCGAAACACTAAACGACCGCGTAGTGATCTCTAATTCAGCTAGGAAGTCGGTCAGTAAATCCTTGCTACCGGTTCAACAAAAAGTTATCTTAGAATACATTTTGGCACATGCGCAGAATGATGAAAGGCCATTCTTGAATGTTTCGATTTTGGGTGTTCAGATGTTAGGATTATTGGATTCTGGCGCATCAAACACAATTTTAGGAGGCCCTGGTTGGCAGTTATTAAGTAAGCTTAATTTAGGTGTAAATAATGAAAATATTGTTTCTTGTAGAGTGGCTAATGGCCAAATTTGTTCAAGTATAGGATCAGTGGATTTACCGATTGGTGTTGAAGATAAAGTTAAAATTATTTCTGTTTTGATCATACCGTCTCTCCCCCACTGTTTGATTTTGGGAATAGATTTTTGGAAGAAAATGGGGATTGTCCCAGATCTTCGTCGTGGCGATTGGGTTTTTGCTTCTGAAGCAACCGCGATGGTTGATTCTATTGCGTTACGGTCGGAAACTGATTTAAATCCTGAACAGTCGAAAATTTTATATGAAGTTGTTGATGAAGCTTTCACTTCTATGGGAGATAACTTGGGTTGCACTAGTTTAGTTCAACATGAGATCAAAACCGACGCAGCTCCGATTAAGCAGAGATATTATCCTGTCAGTCCGGTTATGCAATCCCATATAGATAAAGAACTTCAAAAATTACTTGATGAGGGTATCGTTGAACGGTCCACCAGCCCTTGGTCATCACCAATTCTCTTAGTGAAAAAGAAAGATGACACTTTTCGATTCTGTGTAGATTACAGGAAGTTAAATCAGGTTACTGAACGTGATGCATATCCAATCCCGTATGTATCTTCAACACTTGATAAGTTAAGAGATGCAAAATTCTTGACATCTTTAGATATAAAATCAGCCTATTTTCAAGTACCGTTGACCGAATCTTCGAAACCCCTTACCGCCTTTACCGTACCAAATCGTGGTCTATTCCAATTTTGCAGACTCCCTATGGGCTTAGCAAATTCCCCTGCTACGTTCCAGAGGTTGATAGATCGTGTATTAGGACCTGAGTTAGAACCTCATGTTTTTGTCTATTTAGATGACATTATAATAGTCACTCAGACTTTCGAAAAGCATATTGAAATTTTAAAGGAAGTGTTCGACCGCTTGAGAGTAGCTAACTTGACGGTTTCGAAGAAAAAGTGTCATTTTTGTAGGCCCGAACTATTGTATCTCGGTTATATTGTTGATGCTAATGGATTGAGAGTCGATCCTGAGAAAGTACGTGCAATAGTAAATCTCCCTGTTCCTACTTGTGTTTCTGAAGTTCGTAGAGTATTAGGTCTAGCCTCTTGGTATAGACGTTTTGTCCCAAATTTTTCGTCAATTACGGCCCCTATTACGGAGTTGCTTCGTAAAAATAAAAGTTTTGTTTGGAGTCCCACATGTGATGAAGCTTTCCGCGCTCTAAAAGAGCATCTCATTTCGTCCCCTATACTTGCCTGTCCGAACTTTGATCTTCCCTTTGCTATTGAGACCGATGCTTCCGGTTATGGAATCGGAGCTGTATTGACTCAAGAGCATGATGATGGTGTTAAAGTCATCTGTTATCTATCCAGGTCTCTGAACCGTTTAGAACGCAACTATACAACTACAGAAAGAGAATGTCTCGCTGTATTATGGGCGATTGAGAAACTCAGACCATATATTGAAGGTTCTAAGTTTACTGTTTATTCAGATCATGCTAGTCTGGTATCGTTGAATCGTCTTCAATCCCCCACAGGTCGTCTAGCGCGCTGGGCGATTAAGTTGCAACAGTATGACTACACTATTAAGCATAGGCCCGGAAAAGATAATGTCATTCCGGATATTCTGTCCCGTTCAGTCCCTGTAGTGGATGCCTTGTCTGTCCCCCTTAATCCTGATTCTTCGAATATAGTTGTAGGTGTTACCGATACCGATAAATGGTATGAGACTATGAAGAATAAAGTACTTCAGTGTCCCCAAAAGTTTTCGGCGTGGCAAGTCGTTGCTAACACTTTGTATAAAAATATTAAGCCCCGATATCCCGATCTAATATCTCCTTCAGAGTGTTGGAAGATTGTAGTGTCAAGTAAGGAACGCAAGCCTCTCATTCAGTCTGTACACGAGTCAATTTGCCATGCAGGCGTGTATAAAACCTTTCACAAGCTCGCACAGCAATATTATTGGCCGAAGATGCGGTCTGATGTGGCATGTTTTGTTCGCAAATGCCATACGTGTCATGCTATCAAACCCGAGCAGAGACGCCCACCTGGATTGATGCTGAGTAAGCAAACATCCATATCTCGACCATTTGAGTTACTGTGTGCAGACTTGATTGGTCCTTTACCCCGGTCCCGTTCTGGATATCAATATATTTTTGTAGTAGCTGATTGTTTCAGTAAGTTCCCCCTGTTGTTCCCCTTGCGTAAAGCTGTCGCATCGACAATTGTAAAAATTTTGGAAAATAATGTATTTTTAATGTTTGGATGTCCAAACTCAATTATTGTAGATAATGGGGTCCAGTTTAAGTCGAAGGAATTTCAGAAATTAATGGAATCATATAATGTAAATATTCAGTATACCGCTCTTTATCATCCCCAGGCAAATCCATGTGAGAGGATAAATCGAGTTATCAAAACTATGTTACGGTCGTATGTCTCAGACGATCATAGAACTTGTGATCAGAATTTAGATAAAGTCGGGTTTGCTATTCGTTCCACTCAGCATGAGGTCACTGGTTTCACCCCAAATTTTATAGTGTTCAGTAGGGAAGTTTCTTCGAAAGGAGAGAAAGCCATTTCGGAACCTATTGACTTTGATCGGTCAACTGTAACCCTTCAGCGCCAACAAGCACAAGAAAAGTTGTTCTCGGATATCAAAGAACGTTTATTCAAGTCCTATTCTCAGAATAAAAATGTTTATGATCTGCGTAGAAGGGATGAACAATATCTGCCCAATCAGTTAGTCTGGCGCCGTAACTACGTTTTGTCTGATGCCTCAAAGTATTTCACGGCCAAATTGGCTCCAAAATATATTGGTCCAGTTATGATATCTAAGCGCTTGTCCCCGTGGACTTATGAGCTAAAGGACGACCAGAACCGGTATCTTGGAGTTTGGCATGCGAAGGACTTGAAGGCTCATCCTCCGGATGATAATGAGTAACGTCTTGGGTTGCTTATATAATGTTGATGTTGTTTGTTGTATTCGGACAACGAAGCTCTGCAGTGAGGGGCTTGAGAATACTCCTGTCAGGGAATTACCAGCTGGTGGGTAAAAGTCCCACAACTGGCCACTTTAGGCAAATTTTTTCATGAATAACATATGTCCCGCTCCTTTATGACGTTTCTGGTTCTTCTTTGGTTTATAGTTCAATGCGGTATTTTGCGGTCCTATTGTTGGAGTTAATGTTGGTTGTCGTCATTTTTGCTAGAGATAATGGGGTTTGATATAAACATTTTTGCATCATGTATGTCACTTTATCATTTTTTTCAAGAGCCAATGAATTTTGGTAGGGATTTAATTTTGTTGTCACTTTAACCGGTGATTTGTCACTTTGCTAGAGATAATTTTGTTTGGTAGGGACCTAATCCCAATGGGGATGGGCAGGTGGCGGAACCGAGTGTTCGATTATGCGTGCCAGGAGAAGGAGAACGAATGTAGGAGGGGCCCCGTCGACAGAATCGCGAGTTGCCTACGGGCGCCTGTCACATGGCCGGGTCATTCTCCTACATTCGGTCGAGCTCTCTCTAGGCCAAGGTATCGCCATTTGTCCATCGTATTGAGATGAAGGAACAATCCCGAATGTTTTGTTTGGTATATCTCTCCCGGCATCAGCGCCGTTTCAGGTTGGTCGGCCCTCAAGTCGACTAGGGTTGACGTGGCAGTCCTTGGGTACGCCCTAAATCAAAATTTTAAATTTAACTTTTTCGGAATCCTCCACTTGGGCGACCAGGATCACACAGATGTGGGGGCCTGATGGTTCGTCTGGGTGTCGATGCGTCAGGAGTGGCTAGTCCCGTAGAGCGGACCACGACGCGTTTTTTCATCTTTCGCGAGGCCATCTTCGAGGCCCTCCTGAGGCGTCGATGTTCGAACGATCGGTCGGTTCACCCGTCTGTGGGATGACTGGAAACCTAAGATGTCATGGCGACATATCTTGTTACCGGCTAGGGTAGTCAGGAACAAGTTTAAATTTTTTTTTGCGTATATCTTCAAAACAAGAAAAATTTGCAGGCAAATTTTTTTTAAAGTGGGAGGGGAATTTGTAACGTTCATTTTTAGCTATCGTACCTTTTTGATGAATTAATTCACTGATTCTGCGAAGATTTAAAACTTCAACATCTATTGCCTATTACTTGGTAAAATTCTAACATCGGGTCTCTCGATATACCAAGTCAACTTCTGCACAGCTGTATCATATCATCCTCTTGTACATACATTACATAGATACCTGCCTAGACCTCGGTACCATAATTTGATTCCTAGTACTCGAGTCTGTTTATTTCCATATCTGCTGCTATCTCTAATCGTAAATTAGCAGTCACCACCATCTGTATTCAGTCTCCTAAAAGAAGAGAACTCAACCATAAGATATACGTATGGTATAATTAATGAACACTCAGTACTGTTATTTCAAACAGATTCATTTTAGGGAATCATATTTTGGATTTAAGATTTATTTTTGTTTAGGCTGTCATCAGGTATGGTGTTTACATTTCGCTGTCATTATTAGTAGTAGTATGATCAGCTGTTCCACTGTTCGATCGTTGAAATGCTGTGTTCGGAACATCAGACACTACCCGCGACTGAACAGGACCGTTCCGTTGTGGTCCGTTAACCTCCTGCGCGCTGGACCAAACTCAGGGTGATTTGAATAACCGAATGGATGGGTTTCTACTGGTGATAGTGGTGGAACTTGGTACATAGATATTGCACGTTTGGTGCAATTGAGTGGTGTACCTGGTAGTAGAGCTAAGGGAAATTTTTCAACTTGGTTACACTGGATGTCAGGTTTCTTTTGTACAGTGAGTAAAGTTATAATAAAACTGGGGGATAGATTCCATGTTCTGGTACCCGTTGCGCTGCATTCGAGTTCCGACTGTTCAGTACCCTGTTCTGATGACGTCATCATGGGTATAGTACCTTCTGGATTATTCAGAGTTGGTAAATATCCTTTCACTACTCTTCTACATCTAAATATCATTCAAACTAAGAATGGATATATAACCCAGGTATTGGTTAGGCAGTACGGTTCCTGTCATGTTCTGTGTGTTCTGAGATTTCTGTCCTTGTTCGGGTATGTCATGTACTTCCATGGTTTTGTGGATCCGAGATGATCAATGAAAGCTGTCACTTTTATGTCCTGGGCAATGAGCAAGTGAAATGGCTGTAGGCCAATAATATTGAATTTTTCATTCATCCTCGAAATGAGGGATTAGATTTCACTCTCAATTTTCCAGTTTCCATGTAGGAAATTTTGAGGTATCGTTGTGGTATATATTTTCGGAAACTGTCCATTATTATGGGATTTTGAGGCCTTGGCAAAAAAAGTGAGGTTGGAAGCACATGAACCGAAAACCCTTTTCTAAAGGAATAAGGTAAATCGAGCTGATAATTCGATCAATTGACCAGTATTTTGATGATTGAAACACTTTCCAGAGCGGTACATAGTTGAATCGTTGAGCGAATCGATATATTTGGAGATTGATGCCTGATGGGCCCCCCTCAGGTGGAATGACATCGTAGACATATTGTTGAGTCTTGGGTGATAGTGTGTCCTTAGAAAAGGTATGAACCTCCAGAACTTTGGAGTCAGTGAGTAAGAATTTCTCTCATGTTCCAGGTTTTTTTTTTATGTGCTGCAATTTGTCTTCTGACATTTTTTTGTGGTGACCTGTCCTAGGGTCTGCAAATTTTAAGTACAGCAGCTTGTGCATTGCCTGCTTATGCTATAATGGCTGGTAGCTGGAGCTGGATCTGATAATCTGTATCTGGAGCTGTATCTGGAGCTGTTTCTGGAGTTGCATTTGAAGCTGTAGCTGTATCTGAAGCAATAGCTGTAGCAGAAATCAAGCCTGTGATTGGGCCATGGATGTCACGCAAGTTTTCATAACATTATGCTAACTTCTCATAGTTATTTTTTTTTTGGTCTATTTCTATGATATTATTATGATGAATTTTATTATGATTTTCATGATATACCCCTGTTAACGTAACAGGCACGGTTGCAACCCTGCGGTTTACGGATTTAGGTATATGAACTGGGTAGGTCATATGATTTTGCATTAGGTACTTATAATATAGCATAGGTGTTGCTATGAATTTATGAACATTTATTTTCTGGGTGGGTTTTATGTGGATTTTAAGGGTATGGGATAAAACTGGGATTTAAATATTATGTAATACTTGGGTGATATACCATCAGGTTTTGATTTGAACATTTAAAGTATTCAGTATTGAGGAACATAGTTGCTAGTAATATTCAGATATACAGCTCTTCAATCTTAAATCAGTATTATTGTGTCAGGTGTTTCAAGAATAAAATTATTAAATGGTATAGAGTATTGGGAAAATGTTTGTCTTTTAATTTGATAACGATAGCTGTTGAAATAAGATATTAACCATGGTAAGTGGGGTTAATATTGAATCATGGTGAGGGTATGCAGTCCACATTTACCTGGCGCCCTTATTAACATCTAATATTTTGAGTAGATCTGAACCCACTCCGTCTCCACTGCAGTTCAGTCGCGAGCCCATATCCTCTGTCAGCAAAGGACAGATATATTTGTCAATCTCCAAATAAGATTGTTACATGTTTTACCACTAACCAAACCGATTATTTTAACGCCTCGACACTTGTTTCGCTAACTATGTTAGCATCTTCAGGAGGAGATCGAAACCAGATATCCTATTTTAGTGTGCTGTTTATATACTGGGTATATGTTTACCCAACCGTGGAAAATACTAACCATGAAGTTAATGTTTGTCATGGTTGAGTTCACATGTTGATCTTGATTTCTATATCACTAAACTATATAGAGGGCTATATAAAATAGGTCCATTATCCTTATTCATTACTCTATCACTATTCTCGAATATCTCTGAGCTTTTATATGCGTCTAATTTTCTAATAATATTAACTTGCTCAACTGATTTGAGGTTAGTAATATTCGTGTTATGATCTTGATTGAACATATGTTCGGCTACACAAGATGTTGGAAGACTTGGAAGACTAGTTTCTATAGTTTCTATCAATATCAGTAGATTCCATAGATATTGTATATGATAAGTTTCCATAGATATTCAATAATATATATTTGATGTTGTTATAGAAAATAAAAAAAAGAGATTGAAAAATAATAAACAACGATTGAAATTAACATCCATCACAATCAATTTTGCGTTTTGGTGAATTTCCTATGCAAATCTAGAATAAACAAGGGCAGAAGCCCAACATATGGTCCTTCGCGTATCGGATTACATCAGAACACCAAGAGCAGCACTTATAAAGCTAAACCTGAACCAACCAGTATAATCTACAAGACTATAGAAGAATCTGAATCCAAACCAGAGCACAATCAACGTAAGAAGATCACTTCCATTGTCAAACAAGTATACTCAAGATAAGCAAACGATAATTCTATATAAAGAGGTGAGATTTCTTTCTCTACTCTCATTATTTCTGTACTATAACTGTATACTCTCTTCATCCTATCAATTTTCCAACAGATTCAATTTGTGTTATATCTTGACTCTTGATTCATTATTCTTTGATCACTGCTCAATTTATTTATTTATCAATGCCGCTCAGTAAACGAGACAAAAAGGCATTATACAAAGATCGTGAGTTAATATTTGCTCGATTAGATCGTTTTCAAGCCTTCCTCAAAGAATTAGATGAAAATCCAGATAAAATTAACGAATTAGCAAGCCGACTAACGAAATGCGAGGAATTATGGAGCACATATGATGACATCGAATGTCAAATAGCATCTTTCGAAGATACAGATATCACAAATTTGTCTGATAGATTCTCCTTTGAAGATAAGTACTTTGAAATTGTGAGTAAAGCTAAATTAATTTTAGACAAATCAAATGCTCCACCACAATTAACAAATTTGAATTCATCTCATTGTTCTCAGGCAATCAATAACTGTAATCATTCCAATCTAAAATTGAAAACTACAATGCAACTACCTGATTTTAATGGTGAATATGAACAATGGCTTGAATGGTCAGATACATTGAAATCATTGATTCATGATGTACCTCATTTCACAAATGTAGAAAAATTCTATTACTTGAAATCTTCTTACATACATTCCATTGCAGTATCCTCAGATAATTATGAAATAGCTTGGAAATGTTTAACTGATCATTTCGAAAATAAACAAATCATAATTGATAATCATATCGAGGCATTGTTAGATTCAACACCGATTTTTAAAGAATCAGTTTCATTATTGAGAAAGCTTTTGGATGATATAAAGAAGAATATTCGTGCTTTGAAAATTCTTCAACAACCAGTTGAACATTGGAACATTATCATCATGCATATCGTAACTAAAAGACTTGACCCAATAACTAAACGGGAATGGAATGAGCTGAAATTACAACAGAAAAATACGATTATATTGGATGATTTTCTGAATTTCTTAAACAAAAAATGCCAATTACTTGAATCATTGAAACACTCTTCCAAGCAGATTCCTGATAGATCAAATAACATTCCATTTAATCGCAATCAGAAACCAGATAAAAACCAAATATCGAAATCATTCTCTATTGTCAATTCTTCTGATAACCAGAAATATAATCAACAATTATGCAGTATATGCAATGGATCTCACTTAGTATATTTTTGTCAAACTTTTCTTGACATACCAATCAAAACGAGATTTAATGAAGTAAAACTTCGAAAATTATGCACGAATTGTCTCAGATCAAACCATACAACTTCTCATTATTTATCAAGTGGTTGTCGTAAATGTGGGTTCAAGCACAATACTCTTTTACACCAAGATAATCAATCTATATCCAATATATCCTCTCAACAGAGTAATAACCAGAATCCCAATCATTCTAATGCACAAACAAGTATAAGTTCTCGAGACCTGAGAAACCTCATTATCCTACCAGTAATATAAATGAAAGTTATTCTAAGAACAAAGAGATTATCAATTCAAAGGTTAATATGTCAAAATATGACGATTTTCCAGATCAACCTGATAACGAATCAAATCAAACAACCTCACTAATTTCCAATGAAATCCAACATTCTTCTAATATTCTATTATCAACAGCAATACTCCTCATAATTGATCAACAAGGTGATGAACATCTTTGTCGAGCGTTACTCGATAGTGGCTCACAATCTTGTTTCATGACAAACGAATTATGTGAAAAATTAAATCTAAAGAAACATGATATTGATATTGGAGTCAAAGGTATCAATCAATCATCTTTCAGAATCAAAAACTATGTTAACACAATAATCAGATCCAGAATCACATCATATGAAACACAAACATCATTTTTGATCCTAGATAAAATAACTGATAACACTCCTGCTAAATTATTAGATAAGATATTATAGATTCCGGAGAATATCGAATTAGCCGACAATGACTATTATAGACCAGGTAAGATCGATATTTTATTGGGTGTACAAATATTTTTCGATTTACTCTGTATAGTGTAATACCTCCACCGTCACCAAACGAAAAGACAAAGCCGTCACCAAACGAAATATACAGAGGGGCTCCTTTACCGCGAGGGTGATGTACCAATCTGCTACCCTCCAGCTCCCAGATAAGGCTACGGCTTCGGCTTCCTGCGTCCTAAGGGGCTGTAGTGGATTCGTGCCCCCTATGAATGGTTAAAGGGGTCTTTTTTAGGATCACTATGGGGGGAGAGTTTATGGGTGGTCAAAAAAAACTCAGGTGATACCTCCTTAGCAGTTACGGCAGTGTAGACTCGCCGCTAATGGCTGATATTTCTCTTCACGGGATTGATTTCTGAGTGAAACAACTGAATGAGATTTTACAAGTTTATTAAAAAAATTTGGAAAGAAAGTAGGTAAGTTATTCAGAGTTTATCAGCTTAATTGGGGACAAAACGAAACAAAAAAAATCTTCTCATGCTACACGCATCGTACAAAGAGCTAGAGTGACTTTGAACTAATTCTAATACCGGGCAGTAAAGAATGGTGAAATTTCAATTGTTTTCTGGCCAATATAAACGTGCGAGTCTACGATATCTAGATAGTCAAATTTTTGCCATCAATTGCACCGAGAAAAGGGCCAGACGCTGTTTATATGTACCAGTAACCAAAACTACCCGGTGTAGGGTGGCAACGTACATACAGTACTGGTAGATAGTATATATAAAAGAATCTGGGATCAGAAAATCAAATGCAACCCCACAGTATTAGTCACGAAAATATCAAAAGACTTACCGATTGTGCGACGTCGTCGTCTCAGTTTTTTTCTTTGGATCTCGAGACACTCCCGGATTCAACACGGACGAAACTACCATGATACTTAAAAAATGACTCTTTTTTCTAAACGCGACCACTACGAGATTCTTTCGCCGGACCGACCTGATTTGCCCAAAATCTGGTCGCTGACTGTTCCAGTTATTTTTCGTTTTTCAATCTCGACAATTTTTTGTAGCAGCATTGCGTCAGCCGTAGCTACCAAAAATTAAACAACAGTTTTTGCTGAACTTGCATCTTCATATTATTTTATTGGGTCGATAATTCGAATTGTTTAGCTATGGAAATCCTTGATCTTATTCTTCAACAAATTTATTCAATAATAATTATCATAAAATCAATGTACCAGGTGTTGCATTTTCTTTCTATATCCCAGGATATTACATTGCCACCCCCTTTGAAAAAGTATTGGATTTACCTGTCCAATACCTTTTCCATACTTATTTCCTCTAAATACCTAACTACGTCTCATATACAAATTTTTCGCCGATTCTTTAACATTGAAAAAAATATTTCTCATTACAAATTACCCTTGATAACTGAGGAGTCCTGATTGCTCCGTTAACACACACTGTATACGCGAATCCACTAGTACACTAAGCACTTGTGCTGTAGCTGGTCGGTATGCTGCCTTCCTCCTCGTGATCAACATAACTAACCCTTACTCCCATATATTTGGTTTGCTCTGTCTTCTCGCTATCCCGTTGTCTTTTTGTTTAGTGGATGGTGTCATTGTATGGTGCTAGGAGCAATGGTTTGGAGTTGTGACATGTTTGCTCATAACTTATATGAGAAGAGTTGCGCTAATTACTTTAGCTTTAGAGAGATATGGGGATTAGATGTATATGTATAGAGTTCCATTGCTCCTGGAATATTGTAGGAAGATATGAATAAATTTGTCTAGGCAACTTGGATTGGGGCCTGGGGTCAACTTATAAATTGTGGACTAAGAAAATTTTGGTTGCTCACTGTTAAGCAAAATGGGCAGGTAAAATATTATGATATCTCTGGGCGGATGACAATTTCTTGAGTCCTTACGTTATATTTCGCACTATTTTGGTGATTTTAAGGTCCATGCACCAATGAAAATGTCTATCACTCACGTGTTTATTGTTCATGTTAGGGTTATTTACGGGTTGCTCACGATGTCTTGCGAACGCGTCCAATGGTCTCGTTGCATGCCTTCGTTGATTATTCCTTCCTGTTCACTGATTTGCTCTGTTAACTGCACATCTTCTTTACTGCTCCTTTTCCTTTGGCCTTGGTGCAGGACCCATGATGTCAGACTTGTCCAGATGCTGGCTAATATATGGACTGTACATCCTAACGTCTGGTATATCCTCAGGCTATTTATTATCACCCCACATATGTATTGGACGACTTTGAATATGAAATAAAATCCAATGAGTCCGCTCGTGAATATTCCTATGTCCGAGAACCAACCCCATATGTATTTTATGGTAGAATGCGTGAAATGTTTTATTTCCTCTTCGTTGAAAATATTGGTCATTGCATATCCTTGACCTGATGCTTGCAAACCTGCGGTCCTTCTTGTTATAATGTTCTCTACAGCTCTTCTTTCTGCACCAAAAGTCAATATTCTTCGGGCCTCCTTTATTTCCTCCTGGGTATATAAACCTTCTGAGCCTATGGGCTGTAGGGGGAATAGGTTCATTAATTCCTCGACTTCTACTGATACTTCGCTTGGTGGGGTCACTTTGGTAGGTGTTGGTGTTAATCCGATCCACTGTTCATCTATGAAGTATAGTGGGGGAATTAGATTATTGCAATCCACTTCTTCTGCATATTCTTGAATAATCTTCGTTATTGGTGCCATAAATTTCGACTGGTTGCTTATGGTTATTGGTAGCTCATGGTAACATTTGTTCGTTCTTCTGATGGTAACAGATTTTGGGATGCATTGCATGATGTATAGAACTTCACCTAGTACTCGCCCTGTGTATCCTGGTGTGTGTTGCATCAGTTGGCTCACTGCATTTGGTAGTGACGGTGCCATCAGTAGTCGGTTCTTCAGTATTTCCCTTTTTGTTTGGCATCTTCTATGTACTGTGTCTATGTATAACCTTTCTAGCTGTCTTTGGTAAACTTGCTCGATGTATAGGAATTTGCTGTTCACGTAGCTCATCAAGTCTACATTTTGTGGTAGTATGGGCATTTCTGGTTGAATTCTGTGGTTTTGTTCGACGAAGTTTATCAATAGCCTGGGATGTTCCGTTTGCCAAGTTTCTATTCCACACATGTATGCTCTTTTTCGCAGAGTCAGTGCAAATAACTTGGAACCTTGTTCGACGACGATTACCTCTTCTTTTGTCTGTTTATTGGTGATCTTCTCCCCGGTACCTTTGTATAGTTGACTCAGGTGGTTTTCACATGATGGTGGTTCGTATCTATCCCAAGTTGTTTCTCCTAATGATGAGTCGAAGCAGTAGCCTTTTGTGAATTGGCATGTTACTTCTCCTTTCAGGTGTATTTCGTTATCATCCAAACTAACACTCGCCAGGTAGTCGGATGTTCGGATTTTTACTGATGCTATGACAACTACATCTCTCCATGTTTTTCCATTTTCCTGATATTCTATCCCTTTACATGCTCCGCTGTCCTCTAAGTGGCCGTGAAGGGTTACCGATGTGGTTGTGGTTCCGTTCATGAGTATGTTTCCGATTGTTTTTTGATACAATTGTACTGTCCTGTATCTATGCATATTGTTGCATTCTTCTGCTCCAAGTTTTTCAATGTAACTGTTTAGTCCACCATCTACAATTGATGTGTGGCTGTGCATTCCACAGTAGAATATAATTCTGGAGATGTCAACTAGGCAGGTCCGCACTTTCTGCACGTTGAATTCGTTTCTTTGTATAACTTGGACCGTCACGTTTTTACTGTCGTACGATATTTCCGGTGGTGAACACGTTTTAATGTCTTTTAGTGATACCGCGGTCACATTAGCTTTGGTGTCTGCACAATCGTAGGCGATGAGTCCTTCAGTCGTCTGTAGCTTGCTCAGAGCAAGAGTAAGGGTAGTTATGTGGAGTAACCATTTGCATACTTTCTCCATTTTTCTTCTTCTTCTTTCTTCTTCAGCGAGCAATGTTCTACAACAATTATTCAACGTCAGAACACATACAAGATTCCCTACACTGATAGTCTTTCTACCTATTCGCTAAACTAATGTGACAATGAATGCCTAACATAACAATCTACACTACAATCGTTCATTATCATTATTCCTGACTATAACTCACTAATGATTGTCAGGTTCGTGCATCGATCTACAGTAACGTTGAATCTATTGACTACACTACTTCATTCCTATTCTCATAATTCTATACAATATTATCTGCTATCCAGACTCTCATTCTCTTTATACTCTGACATTTATACTTCATTTCTTTTTATTTGATGTTAATCAGTACTTTCAGTCATTTCATTATTCTACTTTTCCATAATAACTTTCAACATACTTCCATTTTAACTGATATTTTCTGTACTTTCATGCCTGTCAACTATTTTTTTTTTCACTATGGAGTTTGTACGATAGTGTTTTCAGTGAAATATTGTCTATCCATGCATCTTCACCATTATTTTATTTTATGCTTACTTTTTTTTTCCTCATTACTTTTGGGCGAGTAACTCTCAATTCACAGTTAGTCCATTATTCATTCCATCGTTTATACCACATTCATGCAATACTTTTTCTCTTTTGGCTCGCGATACCAAAACAAAACATCCACACTCAGTTAATCATCTCCATTCTCGCCTTCTTAGGTTATTTGAAAAATCTAATAGGAAATCAACGCAGGACAAATTATTACTAGTTATATGGAGATGGTTAACGTTTCTCTCTCGTTTACTGAATAATGAACTTTTTTTTTTTTTTTTATATATCACTCATACAGGAATTCCTTCAGTCACACATTTTCACATCAGCTATCTTGAGAATTACTTGCCCTGTTTTTTTTTTTGCTCTTCCTTTTTTTTTTTCATTTGAGGAGTACTTTCCATGTTTTATTTGACTAATTCTTGACCGCACGTACGATATGTTCATTACTCAACTTCCTCATTTTTGTCAGTTTTCACAAAATTCCAAAGTATAATAGTCAAAATTGCAAGAGTAGAGAAACCCTAAATGTACTATAATTAACCTACAATCCGCGTGAGGGCGCCCATTGACTTTTACTCGACTATATCCTAATGTACCAAATATTCATAAATTTGGCCGATTCTATCCCTGTTTATACCCAAAATATTTCCACGTATAGTTTATAATCCCCTTTTTCATGTTATATATTACCTCAAAGCCTATCATTCTAACTAAACTATTCTACCATTTTCTTTTCATGTCATGTTGCGTATACGAACAAAATAACAAGATAAATCAACTCATCGGGTTGATAAATGATTCGATCATCCATGACGCTGAAATTTTCCTTAGCTCATCATTGAATCTTGTTCTGAGAACGTTGAGATTCAATCTGGTGAAGGAAACAATATCCTCAGTAAGGCTGTAGGACGTAAAAGTAGATGAGTGCTGATACTCGTCTACGTTTTTTTTTCAGAGCCGAAAAAATTGACAAACTCGGGGCAGCTGTATCGACTTTTTGAGCCAAGTAAAACATATTGAGCTATTTCAAATCTTCAACATCGGTCGTAATCTGTTGATTGCTAACCAGTCTATAGCAACCGATAATCCTGCCCTCAGTCGTCCTTTGTATCGCTACTTGAGTGACCCAAAATTTTAGCTAGCCTTTACAGGCGTAGTGATTCATAATTAGTTAAAATGTGTCGCTAAATTGAAAATATTCGACACCTTGCGCGAGTGACACAATTGCTTCTTCTAGCTTGTTTATGACTCACAATATTCTTGTGCATCATAGTACACTTCCGGCCCTTCCTCTGTAAAAATTGTTCGGTTACCTCTCAGTTTAATTCTATTTTTTCTTACATTAAATCTTACATTGCCTTTACTACTTTGGCTACGCCCCTTGTTGCTGCATATATAGCACACGTAATCTGTTAGGCTTGGAGGACGCTTTCGGATTCGATTTGACCGTCGCAACGGTACATCTTCTATGTTACTTTTTATCCTTCTCTTTGCTGCTCGCTTGGTCGGTTCTGGGTTGCAGCGCACTACCTTACCCCAGAATGGTAATGTTGCTACTTTGGCTGGGTCTACTGTATTTTCTTCCTCTTGTTCCTCATTTTCTCCTTCGTGTACTTCTTCTTCGTCCTCTGTGACGAAATCTTCTTCATCTCCTCCATAATATCTCTTAAGTCTGTTTATATGCACTACTTGCTCGTTTTTTCCTTTAGAAGTTGCTATTCGGTATGTTACCGGTCCAACTTTACTCTGAATTTCGAATGGGCCAATCCATTTCTTCTGTAGCTTTTTAGATATTCCTTTTGTGGTGCTTAAATCTCTCAAATACACCATGTCCCCTGTTTCAAATTCCCTTAATTCTGTCGTTTCGTTGTATCTTTTTATCCTGGCCTCTCTTGCCTTGTCTAGATTCTCTTGTGTTTTTGTATACACCTGTGCTAATCTAGTCTCCAACTCAGCTGCATAGTTTTCATCTATGTCATATCTTATTCTTCTCGATTTTACGAAGTGGTCTATGGGTAGGGTTTGTTCTCTACCGTGTAACAAGTAATAAGGGCTGTACCCTGTGGATGTGTGTGTACTTCCTCTATAGGCCATTAGTACATATGGTATCCACTGATCCCAGTCTCTCTGATTGCGCGCAATGTAGTGAGAGAGCATGTCTTTCAAAACTCTATGCATTCGCTCAATTTGTCCATTTGTGGTCGGTGCATAACTAGCTGTGTGTAATCTCTTTATCTTGAGTATTTCACAAACTTCTTTCATCACTTCTGACATGAAATTGCTTCCTCTATCTGTGAGTAGTTTGCTTGGTGCGCCGTGTCTGCATACTATTTCTTCTACGAATGCCCTTGCAATCGTAGTAGCTTTTTGATCGGGTAACGGTATTGCCTCGCAATATTTTGTCAAGTGGTCCTGAAATGTTAACAGATATTTATTTCCTTTATCAGATGTTACTAGAGGTCCCACTATATCCATTGAAGTAATTTCCCATGGTTCCGTTACTGCCGTGAATTTCTGCAGTGGAGCTTTCTTGAAATGTGGTGACGTCTTTCTTCTGTTGCATGAGTCACATTTCTGACAATACTTTGTTACATCTGCCCTCAAAGTTGGCCAGTAGAATCTTCTGGAAATTGCATCCATTGTTTTTTGTTGTCCCTGATGACAGTAGAAGGGTGTGTCGTGAAAGTCTTGCAAAATTTTTCTAACTATTGTTTTTGGTACAACCAGTTTATCTGTACCTCGATGTTTATCTATCTTATATAATATTCCTTTTGTATCTAAATAGTACATTTGGGCTGTGTTCTCATCTTTTTGTGTAAGAAGTTTCCTTATTGCGCTACAGAAAGTATCTTTGAGTTGTTCTCTCTCGATATATTCTTCATCCCATATCGGTTCCCATGTATCTTCTTCGGTAATTACGCTTATGTCTGCGCACTTCTTCAGTGGGGTTGTTATTTCCTTTAATACCTCTACTTTAATGTTTGTGTTGTAAAATATAAAGTTACTCATTTCACTGATTTCTTCCCAGTTTAATCCCGCTAATTGGCCTTCCGTTTGTATTAGAGCTATGGAGGTTTCTTTGTTTAGTTCGCAATGACTTTTCAAGTTCTTGAGACATTCCCAGATGGTTTGATATGAGGATTCATCTTCTGGTAGTGGTTTTTCTATTATGTAATATACACGTTTTTCTGGTATATTCCATTCTATTATTGTTCCTATTCCTTGATCTTTAGGTACTTCCGGTTTTCCCATAATTTCTCTAATTTTTGTTAATGTTTTGTCCTTTAACTGTCCCTGTCTTGGGATGAATATTGCTAATGGTTGATTATCTGGTGTTGTTAGGGGGTTCACTTCTTTAATTAGCACATTTGCATTTGCTATCGGTATGGTGTTACATTTTTTATATTCTAAATACTCCTCATAGCCAATGTTGATGTAATTATTCGTTGGGTCGTACATTCGACTTAGTGCGTCGGCGTTGCCGTGTTTTCTTCCTGGTCTGTGGATAACTTCGAAGTCGTACTCTGCTAGTGTTAAGGCCCATCTGGTAAGCCTGGAACTGGGGTCCTTAAGTGATAGAACCCACTTTAATGGTCTATGGTCTGTTATAATGGTGAACTTTTTTCCATAGAGGTAACATCTGAAGGTTTTTACGCCATATATTATAGCGAGCAGCTCTTTTTCAGTGGTAGAGTAGTTCAATTCTGCTCTGTTTAGCTTTCTGCTTGCATACGCAATTGGTTTTTCCTTGCCTTCCCTTATTTGGCTTAAAATTGCACCTATTCCTATGCCTGATGCGTCTGTTGATAGAATGAAAGGTTTTGTGAAATCTGGGAAAATTAACAATTTTTCTGATGTTAGAATTCCTTTCAGGGTATCAATTGCTTTTATAACGTCTTCTGTTATTTTAAATTCAACGTCGTTTTTTGTTAGTTCTACTAATGGCGCTGATATTTCTGTTATGTTGGGTACAAACTTTCTATACCAGTTTACTAATCCTAAGAAACCTCTGACTCCTTTCACGTTTTTGGGTAGCGGATATTTGTGTACAGCTTCTATTGTGTCGGGGTCTGGTGAAATTCCTTCTTGAGTAATCACATGTCCTAAATATTTGACTTTTTGTAGTATAAAGTTGCATTTCTTCGATTTTAGCTTGATGTTTGCTATGCTGAGTCTTTCAAATATGTTCTCCAATTTTCTGATGTGGTCCATTTCTCCTAAATAGTTGAATATTATGATATCATCTAAATATACCATACAGCTTGTTCCTGTGAGTCCTGCTAGAGTTACGTTCATGAACCTTTGGAACGTGGCCGGTGCGTTGACTAGACCGAATGGCATCTTTGTGTACTCGAAATGGCCATGGTACGTGCTGAATCCTGTAAGAGGTATATCTTTCTCGTCCATGTCTACTTGGTGATAAGCTTCGGCCACATCAATAACAGAAAATAGAGTTTTTTCTCCTGCTTGGTATCCTTGAAGTAGGTCTGTGATATTAGGTAATGGGTAATACTCTTTTTTCGTTACAGCGTTCAATCCTCTGTAATCGATGCACATTCTCACTTTTTCCGTGCCATCAGATTTTCTCTTGACGACTAATACTACTGGTGCCGACCATGGACTTGACGATGGTTGTATCACTTTGGCTTCTAGCAATCTGTCTACTTCCTTTTTCAGTACTTCCCTCTGTTGATATGGTATTCTATATGGGGCTTTGCAGATGGGGTGAGCACCTGGTTCGAGGATAATATTATGTTTTACTTTTGTTGTGCTCGTGATGATTTCGTCGTCATCTTTGAAGAGATAATGATATTTTCTCAGCAGTTTCAATAATTCCTGTTGTGCTTCTTTTGATATGTGTGATAGGTCGAAGCCTTCTTCAATCCATTTGTCATTTGAGTAGTCGAATTTAGCTATTTTCGCTACTTTCATTTCTGGTTCTTCTTCGCATTGGCAAGCTTTCCCTACCTTTTCACCTTTCTTTAGAGTAATGTCACTGAATGAAGCATTGATTAACTTAATTGATACCATCTTCTTGTTTTGAGTGATAGAGTTTGCCATACGTACAAACTGTATGCCTGTTTCTAGTGGTTCGCATACCACAGTTTCACCTTCCATTTGTTTTTTTATTTTTCCTAGAGTGCATATTTCTGTTCTTGCTGGAATCAGCAATTCTTCGTCCAGGACTATTTCTGATTCTGTTAGTGGTTTTTTGTTTATTTGGGTTGCTTTCTGTTCTTGTTCATTTTCCTTAGTGATATCAAGTTCTGGCTGTTGATCTGTTTGATTTTCGGTTCCATTTTGAGCTGATTCATTCCCAATCTGGATTTTCTCTTGTTCAGATTCTCTTGTTTCTGAGTTTTGTACCTTTTTGTTCAATTCTGGAGTGTTCTGCTGCACTATTTTGTTATTAGATTTTTCAAGGAAGTTCTTTACTACTTGTATCCAGTCGCTCCATTCTGTGGTGTATTGTTTTGGGTCTCTAATATGTTTTTCCAGTGGTTTGATTTCTGTCCTCTTCTGTACCCTGTTGATGGTTTTTACTTGACGTTCTCTTACCATGAATGAGTTCACCTCGTGTAGCCATTGTTGCCACTCCTCTTTTCGTACTTTTTGATGAACTTTACGTCCAATCACTGTCATAACTTCCATTATTTCTCCTGTTGTTTTCATTGGTACGTTTTGGCCCCATAACATCAATGATGGTTCTCCCTCATAAGAGATGATTGCTTCCTGTTGTGCTAGAAAATCTCTTCCCAGAAGCACTGATACCTCTCCTAACATGTGATCTTCACATACTATTAGCTGGGCTTTTCCGTTGTGTTCCTTGTTTTCTGTTTGTACTGTAACATATGTTGTTCCATACATTTTTATTTCATGTCCTGTTATTCCTCGTAAACATAGTGTGTTTAAGATGGTTGAATCAATTTTTTCGTTGGGAATCAATGATTCTTTAATGAGAGAATACGAACCTCCTGTATCTAACATACATGAGCGTCTTACGCCATTTATTCTAAGCATGACTACATATGGTATGTGGCTTGTGTCATTGTCTGCAAAATTTAGTATGTTATTGTATTTGCCCCTTTCCTTATTTACCTGTAGGCCTACTGAACGGGGTTTTTCATAGGCCAACTTTAGTTTAAATAGTTGTCGTCGTTACGGTGTCCGTTGTACTGACCATTGTTCCTTGTCTGGTTGAAGTAGGTTGTTCTTCTATCACCTTGGTTATTCCTGGGTCTAGCTCCATTGAAGTTCCCTCCATGATAGCTGTTACTTGGTCTTGCATCTTCGTTCCTGTTCATACTCTGTTCTCTCCTGGTTCTGTCGTTGGTTGATCTTCTTTCTGGCCTCGAGTTCCTGTTTGACTGTATTGACCGGCAATCCTGTGCCCAGTGACCCATTTTTCCGCAGTTGAAACACTCTTCTCTGTTTCTCTGTGTTGAATTGCTCCAGCATTCCTTTGTTCGATGACCCATTTTTCCGCAGTTACGACATTCTTCTTCTCTTTTCTCCTGAGTATGAGTTGGACTCGCCCAACATTCTTTAGCCCAGTGTCCATGTCTCCCACATTTGAAGCACTCCTTTTTCTGTGGCTGTCTTGTTGGCATATTGGTCCTGCTTCTACAGTCTTTTGTTCGATGGCCGATTCTGTTGCAGTTATAACACCTTATTTCTTCTATGAAAGCTACTCTGGCTGAGTTCGTTCTTCCCTGTAACATCATATAATTCATTTCTTGTAAGCTGACAATCTCTTCTGCTTTTTCTAAATCCAAATTTGGCTCCTTTAGTAGCAATACTCCTGTTTCCTTCATTAGATCCTTACGTAGGCCCATTTTGAATTGGTTCAGTAGAAGATCTTGATTCTTCTTTTTGATTCCTGGATATTCTTCCGGTGTTGCTCCTCCTAAGTCGTCCTCCAGTGCCTTAGCTGCCAGAAGTCGTAGCCAAGTAGCAAAGTCCGCGACATTTTCGTCGTGTCTCTGGTAACAACTACTTAATTGCAATAATGTATCTCCCGGTAACCGTTTTTGAGTGAATTTGCGCAATAATCTATCTTTAAGTTCCGCATAAACTAGTTTATCTAATAATGGATCTGATTTAAAGAATTGATACGCCGGTCCTACTAATTTAAATTTCAGAAGTTTCAAAGTTTCGTCTTGCGACCAGTTATCTAACTCTGCGCGCTGTTCTAATTTTTCAAAATATTTAGCCGCTTCCTTTCCGTTAAAGTCTGCTAATGTCGCAGCTATAACTCCTAAGGGTTGGGGTGGTAGCTGAACTACCATTGGTCCAGGTAAACTGGCTGCTATCGTTGAGCCTGCCCCCGTGGTTGGCGTTGTTGTATTGTTAGTAGTATTTGGCATATTGATTTTCTGATCGACAAAATTAAGCACACAGCACTAAACTACCTTACCTTTAGGTGCTCTTCCTGTGAGAAAGTTAGGTTTGGATTTGGTAGGGTAAAGGATTCGGGACCCTGGCCCAAAATAGACAGTAGGTACGTATCTTTATGATACTCCTATTGGTACGCCTCTGTTTGCCAAACACAACAAAACCTAATCAGAGTATTCAAAACATCTGTTCGACTATGGAAAACCTCCTAAACCTCGAAGCCGCATCCAGAATTCAAAGGCAACATTTATTCCTGTTATGTCTCCTGGCTATGGTTTATGTTCTCCAGTTCCACTCTGCAAGGTGACGTAACCCTTACTATGCCCTTGACCTCGTTGCTTCTCTTGACACAGAACTACCCCTCTCGTTCACATATGCCTTTATAAACAACCCTAAAACTGCAACATTCCTGAACTTCTAAGCTTTACTATTAAACAAACCCACAGCAAAATATCCGTGTACGTCTATGCACGCAATTATTGAAGACCGTTTCTGAAAGTAGTAAGAAAATGTCCGAGTCCCCCTCTGCTACCACGTTCGCTTGTCTATAAACTGAAAGAGAGTCCAATTGTCCCACACTGAAATATAAGATCAATTATTGGTATCAATGATATCCCGAGCACGCCTATGATTTTTTTTTATTTTTTTGAGGTCGAATTGTTTATTTGAAAAAATATTCTTGTTTGTTAGATTGAACCGATTAACAAAAAAAGTAATACGAAATTATTAGCTCCGAATTTTATGTACCTATATTTGTATAATCATTTATAGACAATACCTTCACTAGCGGAAATTGATACGCCTATGTCTTGTTGATTGATTTTTGAGAGGAAAAAAAAAATCTACAGAATGACAATACCATGCTACGCCTATGATTTCAAAAAAAAAATCAAATCATATCAGAATACATGAATTGATATATCCAAAGCAACGCATGAGTATGTTTTTTCAGAAAATTGATCTAAATTACTTCAACAAAATATATTTTTACAAAACTATTTCATGGCACGTCTATATGTTAATCAGTAGAGATACTTGAGATCAATCAATGATACAAACTTTACGCCTATGCTTTGGTCCTTAAAAAAAAATCAAAATCACAATATTTTTGAGAAATATTTATGGGACGCCAATGCTTTTCGAAACCAAAATTGGATTATTATCGGATCAAAATAATCAGAAACAAAACCCGGTCCTATAATTAGAAACTATATCCCTCAAACAATCAAAATCAGATTACTGTCATACCAAAATAATATGACACATCTGTATCCGAAACAATCCAGCTCATATAGATTAATTAACTCGAATATTTTCTTGAAAAATTAATTCTGGACTATCTTTTGGTTTATCCAAATAATATTTTATTGGTTTGAATGAGGTACTTGTGCAACTATTCGTTGTTTCTTTTGATGATACTGAAAATATTTAGCGACAGTTATTTTACAATTTAATAGGACATGACATAGTACATAGGCCTGAGAATTCGAAGTACGAGCAACGTGAGAAGTTTGCTACTGTGCTGTTATGTTCTGTTTACATATCAAAACTCATCTGGTTCAATAAACAACATTTCTTTTTACGAGTGCCCTGATTCAGCTGATTCGCGTTTACTATAGCCGTTTTAAATTTCACTATCGTCGCCTACGTAATATGTAATAAGATACCTATATATTTCCGACAGAAACAATGTTTATTGCAAAATTATTACTCTCTCGAAATTCAACTGGTTCATCTAATTCCACCTGAAAATAATTGAATAAACAATGAAATATCTATAAACTCATCTATCTATCGGCCCTTTTGAAGAAACAGCAAAAACTCGTCCGTTCGTCTCCTGAGATAACAACGAATATCTCTTCTCTCCGTGTCCCAGATGACCTAAAAATCCGGAAACCGCTGTCACCAAATGTAATACCTCCACCGTCACCAAACGAAAAGACAAAGCCGTCACCAAACGAAATATACAGAGGGGCTCCTTTACCGCGAGGGTGATGTACCAATCTGCTACCCTCCAGCTCCCAGATAAGGCTACGGCTTCGGCTTCCTGCGTCCTAAGGGGCTGTAGTGGATTCGTGCCCCCTATGAATGGTTAAAGGGGTCTTTTTTAGGATCACTATGGGGGGAGAGTTTATGGGTGGTCAAAAAAAACTCAGGTGATACCTCCTTAGCAGTTACGGCAGTGTAGACTCGCCGCTAATGGCTGATATTTCTCTTCACGGGATTGATTTCTGAGTGAAACAACTGAATGAGATTTTACAAGTTTATTAAAAAAATTTGGAAAGAAAGTAGGTAAGTTATTCAGAGTTTATCAGCTTAATTGGGGACAAAACGAAACAAAAAAAATCTTCTCATGCTACACGCATCGTACAAAGAGCTAGAGTGACTTTGAACTAATTCTAATACCGGGCAGTAAAGAATGGTGAAATTTCAATTGTTTTCTGGCCAATATAAACGTGCGAGTCTACGATATCTAGATAGTCAAATTTTTGCCATCAATTGCACCGAGAAAAGGGCCAGACGCTGTTTATATGTACCAGTAACCAAAACTACCCGGTGTAGGGTGGCAACGTACATACAGTACTGGTAGATAGTACATATAAAAGAATCTGGGATCAGAAAATCAAATGCAACCCCACAGTATTAGTCACGAAAATATCAAAAGACTTACCGATTGTGCGACGTCGTCGTCTCAGTTTTTTTCTTTGGATCTCGAGACACTCCCGGATTCAACACGGACGAAACTACCCTGATACTTAAAAAATGACTCTTTTTTCTAAACGCGACCACTACGAGATTCTTTCGCCGGACCGACCTGATTTGCCCAAAATCTGGTCGCTGACTGTTCCAGTTATTTTTCGTTTTTCAATCTCGACAATTTTTTGTAGCAGCATTGCGTCAGCCGTAGCTACCAAAAATTAAACAACAGTTTTTGCTGAACTTGCATCTTCATATTATTTTATTGGGTCGATAATTCGAATTGTTTAGCTATGGAAATCCTTGATCTTATTCTTCAACAAATTTATTCAATAATAATTATCATAGAATTAATGTACCAGGTGTTGCATTTTCTTTCTATATCCCAGGATATTACAATAGGACAATTCAAATTAAACAAAAACCAGTCAATACTTCAAAAAACAAAATTAGGTTGGATAGTATCAGGAAATATTTCAATCCCATCTAGTCCTTAGGAAGAATATATCTCTTGTAATTTTTCATCAGAGTCATATGAAAACGAATTAGTACAAAATCAATTAGAGAAATTTTGATAGAAGAATTACAGTATAATATATCCAAATTTACTAGAGAAGAAAATGAATGTGAAGAATTATTTTTAAAAACAACAAAAAAGGATGAAACAGGCCGATTTATTGTAAAACTACAATTGAAGGAAAACTTAGAAGAACTCGGTGACTCATTTGAAACAGCATTTAACAGATTCAATTATATGGAACGAAAACTAATCAAGGATGAAAAACTTAAAGAAGAATATTGCGATTGTAACATGAAAATTAACCTTTCTTCTCAAATTTTCAGTTCCTTGGTGAAGTTCATTGATTGTCAAGTGTTTTGAGGATGTTTCTCAGTGTCTACCACTGAACAAGCAATCACACTGTGTGTAATGTTTTTATTCAAATTTCAAGTACATGATACTAAAGTATTTGATGTATTCTACCTTGAATGGTCCAGAGTGTAGAGTGGTCCTTTATCTAAAAATATCAAAACATATTAGTATACAACAATAATAAGTATACAACATTAATAATAAGGTTGTAAGTTACTCACCAATCCTATTAGCTGATTCTTGGAAAGATGTCTTGATGTCTTTTTGATTTGCTTCCACCTAGAAATAAATGAGTATGATGGTAAACTTGAAACAAATTTCAAATGGTAATTATTTTGGTTAGAAAAGCACTCTTACAGTTGAAAGGCAATTTCGCTTATGTATTTCAAGAATATTGTTAAGTATTGACAATTTATATTGATGATGTTGTGTCGATACTATTTATTTGTAGTGTTTTGACATTTGAGAGTAATGACTGGGTTATGTCATGTCATGTCACTGACCTGTACTCGTGCATACGAGCAAAGACATACGAGTCGTGGTATCAAGTAATGCAAAAAGTATGCGGGCTGCGAACAAGCTGCGAACTCACTGGTGTAGGTTGTTCCATTGGTTCTGTTGGAGTACGATGACGTAGTATCGTGAACTGAGGCTACGTACTAGCTATGTTCCGATTCGTTCCGTGGTCATATGATTGGTGTTTTGTGGGGTTTCGGGCCTCGGAATCGATCGGTTAGTCTCGCATAGGTTGGCGCAGTACCGCCGGAGCCGACCAATCATGGACGAGGATGATCATCACGTGAGCAACGTTTCCTGTTAATTTCGATACTTCAAGTTGCGCAGATGATTTCATAATTTTTTTATTGTTAGAATTTTGTTGGGAAAATTCTAGAAGGCGCAGGAGTTAGCCCTTCCTAAATTGGTGGTGTCGTTCCTTCACTTCCTCTGGCACCATCATGGTTCGCTACACGATGCAGACCCAGCACTTTGATTCGGTAAACTTTAGTGGTAGTGAGGCCTGTCCTGATTCTAGGGGTAAGTGTCAAACCTGATAGGGATAAAATCCTAGGGTGTATTTTTATTCGAGTGGCTATAAATATGGTATATTGCCGCAGATTTGTGGGCCTTACCGGATACCCTACCAGTTACCTCGTGGGGCATTTTGTCCGACGCCTTGACTTCGGTTGTGGCTGACATCTCCTTTGAGCTAGTCAAGTTTGACCATGTCGACCTCTGTGATCTTACTCGGATTGACCGGCTGATACTTTGGTATCAACCTGCTGGGAGTACCACTAGGCCTACTCCGGAATCTTCGCCGCAGTCTCAACAGCAGTCTCCGCAGCAGTCTCCACTGCAGTCTGTGCAGCAGTCTCCGCAGCAGTCTCCACTGCAGTCTGTGCAGCAGTCTCCGCAGCAGTCTCCACTGCAGTCTGTGCAGCAGTCTCTGCAGCAATCTCCACTGCAGTCTTTGCAGCAGTCTCAACAGCAGTATCCGCAGCAGTCTCCACTGCAGTCTGTGCAGCAGTCTCCGCAGTCTCTACTGCAGTCTCCTCTGCAGGACTTGACAGAGCACCTGCAGGTTGGAGTTGGACCCCATTGTGGCTGAGGTGCACCAGCCGGTTCACATCCTGGTTCCACAGTCATGGTAGAAGTGAACATGAGAGTAAGAGCTAAAATGCCCAGTTTTTTGTTTTCGTCTTCCTATTAAATTACCATTTACCAGCCTCTGATTATGATCATCAGCTTAAGTCATACTTAAATATACCATTCAATTACAAGTTGACATTTACATTTCTTCACATTTATCATACATATTTTGACACAAATTGTTCGCCCTGTTATAGATCTATGAAAGGGAATTCACACATAATTCATATCAGTGATTGTGAATCTGATTTTGATAATGTTTTTTATCCGGGAAAACTTAAGTGTAGTGATTACTCCATGTAAATGTTAACCTGGGTTTTACTATTAACATATAATTAAACCACCATTGAGTTCACACAGTGTTTCAATTATTTTCTCTTTCAGGGAAGTAGTTGAGGTTGATAATATCTATTATATTTTCTTGGTTTTTTATTCTGTTACAAACTAAGTGGCGCCCCCCAGTATTTCAACAAAGTCTAGAACTCATGATCATAGCTCACCAGATGAAAAGCTGCTGTGCCTTGATAACTATTTTTGCAATATTTGATTTTTTTTACCATCTCTAAAAAAAAATTGTCTAAAGTAGGTTACAAGAATTTGGCGCCTTAAACGTGGGGCTTGAGTGACTCTGTTGAGTTGAATATTTTTTTACTTTTTTGAAAACACTTTGTGAACTCAATATTTTGTCCTTGAATTTTTTAAGCTGGTATATTGGTACTTGATAACTTCACATTTCAAGTGATTATTTGATGATAAATAAGTTCTTACTCAATATTTCATCTTTCCATGTACAGGGTGAGCTAGAAGTTTTTTTGCAATTTTTTGGGTTGAAACTGGAATAGTTTCATTATTTTGAATTTATTTCTAGGGTATTTTTTGGTGGTCCACCTATTTGGCTGAATTAGATGTCAATATATGAATTGAATTATTTAAATTTTTTTTTGGGTGACAGCTGTTCAAGATAGGTAACAGTTAGTTAATATATTTTGGATAATTTTGAATATTTGCATACAGGGTGAGCAAACCTTGCATTTTTGGTGAATAATTTCTGACATACATAATCAGAATTTAAGTTTTTTCTGCATATGCCTTAGACAATGGTTCATATACAGTGTGAACAATTTATCATGTCTACTTTTTCATTTTAATACTTTCTGAATAGTTATCAGAACTTGAGGAGTTCAATTTTTGATGTGAGCATTGCATACAGGGTGATTCTCGTGAGAAGTTGATATTTTTTTGTTTTGAACTTGAAAAAAAATGAAAAATTTTTCTGAACTTTGAACATATTAAGGTAATAATTTTTTTCCCTGAGGATTTCTGGCATGCTTCCAGTCCTCATTTAATTGATGTTTGCATATTATACTTCGCTTATACAGGGAGTAACTAAATTTTTTTTTGAAATTTGAATAAATTCTTTCAAGATGGAAATGTTTAAAGCTAAGCATTTGTTGATCAATGAGCTGAACTACGAACTGAGAATTCGAGGAATTATCACTGATAGGGACATGAATGATAAGAGGAAAATTCTTGCTAAAGCTATGTCAAAGCGTAATCCTACCCAAGTTTCCTTAGTTGACCCGAACTACTCCTTTCAAACTGAAGCTGTGGAAATTCAAGCATCGCTGGATAGCATTAGGAGTTTAATTAATGATTTTGAAGGTTCAACTAGTGATTCGGTTTATCAAAGGTTACATTCTCGCCTAATTCATGTTAGCTCTAGAATTCAAAGAATAGATGTCACTACTGGTGTTAGGGAACATATTAATTTCAAGCAAGAATCTTATGCCACATGTATTTTGCTAGAATCGGAACTTGAAGACCGTGTTACTGATAGAGCGCCTCCAGCTCCTATGGTGGATTTATCTCAGTCATTCATGAATACCATTGGTCAAGCTCAAGTTTCATCCCCATCATTCAATAAACCGGTTTCTTTATATAAATGGGACGTTAAATTCGACGGTACTAAGAAGACATATGGTGTCAAATCTTTCTTAGAAAGAGTTCATGAACTAGCAGAGGCTAGACATGTCTCTAAGGACCAGTTGTTTGAGTCAGCTGTGGACCTTTTTTCAGGAAAAGCCCTTTTGTGGCTAAGACATATAAAAGATTCAGGGAACGTCAGAGATTGGGATGCTTTAACTTCTCGATTAGAGCAAGATTTTCTCAGCAAAGATCATGATGAAGAATTGTGGGAGTTAATTAAACATAAGAAACAGAGTGATGATGAATCCATTGTAATTTTTGTCGCAGTAATGGAACAGCTTTTCAATCGTCTCAGTTCTCCTCCTGCAGTAGTTACCAGAATTAAATGGATCAGGAAAAATCTGAAAAGTGAATTTGTTGATCGCTTAGCTCTCAATAATTATGGTTCTGTGGACGAATTAATTAGGGATGTCAAAATTTTAGAAGAAGTTTTTAAAGAAAGTAAGGAGAAGTCTGTGAGAAAATCTCATGTTAATACCCTTGAATATGAATTATCAATGAATGATGGAGCTGGAACCAGTAGCAGTAGTCGTACAACTAATGTCCCTAATAGGAATCAAAATTTCAGAGCAAAAAATTTTAGAAATTCAAATAGGTCAAAATTTAATCGAACTGGCAACAATGTTTCTCAGGTTGATGGTCAAGGGTCTGAGCCGTCAACAGTACAGATCAAAATGTTAGAAAAACCGTGATATGTTGGAATTGTAAGTTGGCAAACCATACATTTAGGAATTGCACTATGAAGCGCAACATTTTTTGTCATGGTTGTGGTGAGCCAGGTAAAGTAAAAAACAGTTGTGAAAAGTGCTCGGGAAACTTAACAGGGAGGTAGAATATTTCTCTACAGGCCATTATTCACCTCCTACTTTTATTCAGGCCGATGCTGACAAGCAATATCCCTCTTCAGAACAATCTGAAATGATTGAATTTTGTAAAAAATTTTTGTATAAATTGAATTTTGAAATTTCTACTGCTCCTGTCTTTGTTGAGAAAGAATTAGATAATAGACCTTTTATATCATTGAATCTATTTAATAGCGAAATTATTGCTCTGTTGGATTCAGGTGCTAATAATTCCATAGTTGGTGGCAAAGGAATTGATTTAATTGATTCATTTGGTTTAAAAATTAACAAAACAGTTAATTCTGTAAGTACTGCTGATGGTGTTAAGCAGACAGTTATAGGTACGGTTGATCTGCCTATTTGTATAGAAAATAAATCTCTGTAAATTACAGTTTTATTCTGGGTAGTGATTTTTGTAAAGAATTTGAATTGAAAATAAATTTTAAAGAAAATAATTGGGAAATTAGTTCAAAGTCAGAGATTAATGTCAACTGTGTGTCAGCCTTGAATTTTTCTGAAAATGTTGAGTGTCACATTTCTTCCTTGCATAGTTTGTCCGAAGATCAATTAGCCATTTCTAATAAGGTAATTTCTTTATTCCACGATCTTGGTAAAAATAAGGCCTTAGGTAGGACTGATAAAATGATTTATCATATTGACACTGGCGACGCACCACCAGTTAAACAGAGACAATATGTCATGTCTCCATACATGCAGGGTCACTTGAATAAAGAACTTGACAAAATGATTTCTTTAGGAGTAGTTAAACCTTCAAAAAGCAGTTGGTCCTCACCCGTCCTTCTTGTCAAAAAATCTGATGGTAATTTTAGATTCTGTTTTGATGGTCGAAAACTAAATTCTTTAACGAAAAAAGATAGTTATCCATTGCCAGTAGTAGACCGTATTTTGTCTATGCTAGGTCATTCAAGATTTATGTCGTCGGTTGATTTGCGCAGCGCTTTTTGGCAAATACCTTTAGATGAGAGTTCTAAGGAAAAAACAGCTTTTTCTGTCCCCTCGCGTGGGTTGTTTCAGTTTGAAGTGATGCCTTTTGGTTTAGCTAATGCAGCACAATTTCAGCAACGTCTGATGGACGCAATTTTTGGACCAGAATTAGAGCCAAATATTTTTGTATACTTGGACGATTTGATAATAGTTAGTTCAACTTTCGACGAACATATTAAGTTACTCAAGGAAGTAGCTAAACGTCTCAAGGACGCGAAGCTCACCGTCAATTTTGAGAAATGTGAATTTTTTAGGGAATCGTTAAAGTATTTAGGTTTCATTATCGATAAGTTTGGGCTGAGAACTGACCCTAATAAAGTTAAAGCGATGGTTGAATTTCCTCAGCCGAAGAATACAACGGAAGTCAAACGTTTTACGGGTATGTGCAGTTGGTACAGAAGGTTTATTCCTCATTTTTCCACCCTTATGGCCCCAATAAATGATTTACTTAAAGAGAAGAAGAAAGGTCAAAAAATCTGCTGGTCAGATAAGGCGAGTCAAGCCTTTAAAGATATTAAACAAGCGTTAGTTTCAGCTCCGATTTTGTCGAGTCCAGATTTTTCGTTAGATTTTACTATACAGTGTGATGCCCCAGACTCTGGTCTAGGTTGCGTTTTAACCCAAGTACAGGAAAACCAAGAAAAAGTAATAGCATTTGCTTCTCGTAGCCTTTCAAGAAATGAGCGTAACTATACAGTTACGGAGAAAGAGTGTTTAGCCTGTATATTCGCTTGCGAAAAATTTAGGGGATATATTGAGGGAGTACATTTCACGTTGATAACTGACCATGCCTCACTTAAATGGATGTTTAAGATTAAGGAACCCATTGGTAGAATTGCCAGATGGAGTGTTAGGTTGAGCCAATTTGATTTCACTATTGAGCATAGGAAAGGGAAATTTAATGTTGTACCAGATGCATTATCTAGAAGTCCAGTAGAATCAGCTGTGCAAGAAACAGATATTTGTGTAGTAGAGGAAAATGTGGGCATAAATCTGAACATACATTTAGACAATTTAGATTCATTTTATCAGAATTTACGCAATAACATTTTGAGAAAACCTGAGGACTATCCTCAGTGGTCAGTCAGAAACAACTTTGTTTATAAATTAGTACCTTCAAAATGTCCTGTAAGTACTAATATTTCGGATTGGAAGTTATTAGTCCCAAAATGTCAACGCACTGAAATCATTAGGTCATGTCATGACATACCTACTGCATCGCATATGGGTTACCATAAAACTTTTTCTAGAATTGCGCTTACTTATTATTGGCCAAAAATGAGGCATGATATTTATCGATACATTAAATCATGTAAAGTTTGTTCAGCACAGAAGTCAACTAATTACGCAAAATTTGGGTTAATGGGTGCAGAAAAAAAAGTTAGGTTCCCGTGGCAAGTAATTGCACTTGACCTTATGGGCCCTTTACCGCGTACTTCTAGCGGCTATCAATATATTTTGGTTGTGAGCGATTGGCTAACCAAATACCCGGTTTTATGTCCTCTTAGAAAAGCTACCTCTGTCAGTATCAACAAGTTTTTAGAAAACGAAATTTTCTTGGTCTATGGTGTTCCACAGCATATTATCTGCGATAATGGTAGGCAGTTGATCAGTAAGTCAATGAAAGAACTTGTTAAGAGCTACGACTCAAATATTTTTTGCACGGCTATTCGCAGCTACATTAATAAGAATCATAAATTATGGGACAAAGAATTGTCAAAAATAGGGTATGCTTTGAGAACTAGTGTTCATGAAGTTACAGGGTATAGTCCAGCCTTTTTAAATTTTGGAAGGGAAGTACCAGGTAGTGGTCAATATTATGGGAAGGGTAATGTGGATATAAACTTAGTTAATCGCGATTATTGGATTCAGAATTTAGGAAAAATTTCGGAAATTTATGAGGATGTTCAGAATAAAATTCATGCTGCACATCAGAAAAATGCTAAATATTATAACTTACGTAGACGTGATATGGAATTTTTTGTTGGTGATAAAGTTTGGAAAAAGAACTATGTTCTGTCTAATGCAAGCAATAATTTTGCGCAGAAATTAGCACCGCGTTTTGTACTTTGCACAGTTGCAAAGAAAAAATCAAAGTTAGTGTATGTCCTAAAAAATGAAGATGGCTCTAATGCCGGAGTTTGGCATATTCAAGACTTAAAACCCTACCATGGATCGATGTCCGACCTTTCTGCTGAAGAAGGAGCGGGATCTGAAGCATCAGACGAGTAGTTTGAGTCAGTCAATCAGTACAGCTTTATGCATATTTGAAGTGTAATATTTGTATATAGAGGATAGTTAGTAGTCAGTAAGGCTAGTAGTAGGTTAGTAACAGCTAAGAATTAACTTTAAGGTAGTATAGGGCGCGCCTAGCTTAAGTGAAAGAAAAGTTTGAATTCACGTCTTAAACGGTTTTGGTAAAACTCATTTCTTATTATTGGAGTAATTTCCATCGAAAAATGTTACTTCCTAAAATTTTTCTTTATTTTTGTGGGGGGGTGAATGTAACATGAAAATTAACCTTTCTTCTCAAATTTTCAGTTCCTTGGTGAAGTTCATTGATTGTCAAGTGTTTTGAGGATGTTTCTCAGTGTCTACCACTGAACAAGCAATCACACTGTGTGTAATGTTTTTATTCAAATTTCAAGTACATGATACTAAAGTATTTGATGTATTCTACCTTGAATGGTCCAGAGTGTAGAGTGGTCCTTTATCTAAAAATATCAAAACATATTAGTATACAACAATAATAAGTATACAACATTAATAATAAGGTTGTAAGTTACTCACCAATCCTATTAGCTGATTCTTGGAAAGATGTCTTGATGTCTTTTTGATTTGCTTCCACCTAGAAATAAATGAGTATGATGGTAAACTTGAAACAAATTTCAAATGGTAATTATTTTGGTTAGAAAAGCACTCTTACAGTTGAAAGGCAATTTCGCTTACCTTGAATTATGGTCTTATGTATTTCAAGAATATTGTTAAGTATTGACAATTTATATTGATGATGTTGTGTCGATACTATTTATTTGTAGTGTTTTGACATTTGAGAGTAATGACTGGGTTATGTCATGTCATGTCACTGACCTGTACTCGTGCATACGAGCAATGACATACGAGTCGTGGTATCAAGTAATGCAAAAAGTATGCGGGCTGCGAACAAGCTGCGAACTCACTGGTGTAGGTTGTTCCATTGGTTCTGTTGGAGTACGATGACGTAGTATCGTGAACTGAGGCTACGTACTAGCTATGTTCCGATTCGTTCCGTGGTCATATGATTGGTGTTTTGTGGGGTTTCGGGCCTCGGAATCGATCGGTTAGTCTCGCATAGGTTGGCGCAGTACCGCCGGAGCCGACCAATCATGGACGAGGATGATCATCACGTGAGCAACGTTTCCTGTTAATTTCGATACTTCAAGTTGCGCAGATGATTTCATAATTTTTTTATTGTTAGAATTTTGTTGGGAAAATTCTAGAAGGCGCAGGAGTTAGCCCTTCCTAAATTGGTGGTGTCGTTCCTTCACTTCCTCTGGCACCATCATGGTTCGCTACACGATGCAGACCCAGCACTTTGATTCGGTAAACTTTAGTGGTAGTGAGGCCTGTCCTGATTCTAGGGGTAAGTGTCAAACCTGATAGGGATAAAATCCTAGGGTGTATTTTTATTCGAGTGGCTATAAATATGGTATATTGCCGCAGATTTGTGGGCCTTACCGGATACCCTACCAGTTACCTCGTGGGGCATTTTGTCCGACGCCTTGACTTCGGTTGTGGCTGACATCTCCTTTGAGCTAGTCAAGTTTGACCATGTCGACCTCTGTGATCTTACTCGGATTGACCGGCTGATACTTTGGTATCAACCTGCTGGGAGTACCACTAGGCCTACTCCGGAATCTTCGCCGCAGTCTCAACAGCAGTCTCCGCAGCAGTCTCCACTGCAGTCTGTGCAGCAGTCTCCGCAGCAGTCTCCACTGCAGTCTGTGCAGCAGTCTCCGCAGCAGTCTCCACTGCAGTCTGTGCAGCAGTCTCTGCAGCAATCTCCACTGCAGTCTTTGCAGCAGTCTCAACAGCAGTATCCGCAGCAGTCTCCACTGCAGTCTGTGCAGCAGTCTCCGCAGTCTCTACTGCAGTCTCCTCTGCAGGACTTGACAGAGCACCTGCAGGTTGGAGTTGGACCCCAATGTGGCTGAGGTGCACCAGCCGGTTCACATCCTGGTTCCACAGTCATGGTAGAAGTGAACATGAGAGTAAGAGCTAAAATGCCCAGTTTTTTGTTTTCGTCTTCCTATTAAATTACCATTTACCAGCCTCTGATTATGATCATCAGCTTAAGTCATACTTAAATATACCATTCAATTACAAGTTGACATTTAACATTTCTTCACATTTATCATACATATTTTGACACAAATTGTTCGCCCTGTTATAGATCTATGAAAGGGAATTCACACATAATTCATATCAGTGATTGTGAATCTGATTTTGATAATGTTTTTTATCCGGGAAAACTTAAGTGTAGTGATTACTCCATGTAAATGTTAACCTGGGTTTTACTATTAACATATAATTAAACCACCATTGAGTTCACACAGTGTTTCAATTATTTTCTCTTTCAGGGAAGTAGTTGAGGTTGATAATATCTATTATATTTTCTTGGTTTTTTATTCTGTTACAAACTAAGTGGCGCCCCCCAGTATTTCAACAAAGTCTAGAACTCATGATCATAGCTCACCAGATGAAAAGCTGCTGTGCCTTGATAACTATTTTTGCAATATTTGATTTTTTTTACCATCTCTAAAAAAAAATTGTCTAAAGTAGGTTACACGATTTTATGAAAGAATACGAATCATTTGGACATATGACCAAAATAAATCCAAAAAATCATATATTGACAGATCGAATTACTTATTATCTTCCTCATCATGGGGTTATGAAGGAAAATCGTGTAACTACAAAATTACGTATCGTTTTTGACGCCAGTGCTGAAACGAGTACAGGCATATCTTTGAATGATAAAATGAAGGTAGGTCCAACAATTCAACAAGATTTGTTTTCTATTTTGATCAGATTCAGACAACATAACGTAGTTTTAGCAGCAGATATCGAAAAAATGTATCGTCAGATATTAGTAGATGAAGAACACAGAGATCTTCAGAGGATTCTTTGGAGAAGTGATCCAACTAAAGAAATACAGCATTACAAACTCGATACTATAACTTACGGCACATCTTGCGCTGCTTTCTTAACAATCAGAAGTCTTTATCAAGTTGGCATTGAAAATGAACTCGAATATCCAGTTGAAAGTAGAATAATTAAAAATGATTTTTACGTAGATGATCTTCTTTGTGGATTTACTGATACCGAATCAGCTTTAATATCAAAAAATAATCTAGAGAATATTCTCGCAAACTCGAGATTTGCACTCAGAAAGTGGGCATCAAATAATCAATCACTTTTAACGAGTATCGCTAATCAAAATCAACACATTGAACATTATATTTCCAATGACAAAACAGCAAAAATATTAGGGTAACTTTGGAACTCAGAATCGGATACCATTCAGTATATTTTTTCCAAAACAAAATTTCATCGAATAAACAAGAGAACCATTTAAGCAGCAATTTCTCAAATTTTTGACCCCTTGGGTCTGATCGGTCCCTGTATTATAAAGGCAAAAATATTACTTCAGAAAATTTGGCAGCTGAATTTATCGTGGGATGAATGGCTACCTTATGATATCCATACAAATTGGAATAAATTCTATAATCAGCTAACTTCAATAAATAATATTAGTATAGCAAGACATACAATTTTAAATACAACAATTCATATTCAATTACATTCTTTCTCGGATGCATCACTCTTAGCATATGGATCATGTATTTATTTGAGATCTACATATTCATACAACAATCATCAAAGCAGTCTCTTATGTGCAAAATCACGAGTAGCGCCTCTTAAACAAATCAGTCTACCCAAACTTGAACTTTGCGGCGCATTGTTGGCAGCTCAATTAACTCAAAAGATAATCAAATCAATTCATATAAAAATTGATAAAATTTATTTCTGGTGTGACTCAACAATTGTCTTAGCTTGAATTGCTGAAGAACCAAGTGATTATCAAACATTTGTAGCCAATCGAGTCTCAGAAATAAAAAATTTAACTGAAATTGGCGAATACAATCATGTAATTAGTGAACAAAATCCCGCCGATATCATATCCAGAGGAATTAATCCCAAAGATTTGATAATATCAGACATCTGGTGGAAAGGCCCTAGTTGGCTCTTGAAAGATCAAGTAAAATGGCCTTCGAATACTATAATTTTTCCAACAGAATTACCAGAAATTGAAAAGAGTACTGCATTGCTTCACAAACACAATTGCTAATGATATTTTTGAAAAATATTCAACACTTACGAAACTCATTCATGTGATAGCTTATTGTTTACGATTCAAAAATAACTGTAAGAATAAAAATAATAGAGTTGAAGGGTTTCTAACTATTTCAGAACTTAAAGAAGCATCGATTTCAATATTGAAAATGTGTCAATATGCCACATTTAATTCAGAAATTCAAGATTTAATAAATTCAAAATCTCTTTCAAAAAATAGTAAGATCCTCTCCCTCAATCCATTCTTGGACAAAAATGGACTTCTGAGAATAGGGGGAAGTTCAAAACATTCAAGTTTACCATACGAACAGAAACATCAAATAATTTTTCCTTCAAAGCATCCACTCACTACTCTTATTATTCGACATGAGCATTATGAAAATCTCCATGCAAATATTCAATCTCTCCTAGCAATCATTCGTTTGCAATATTGGCCTTTATCTGGTCGCCTCACTATACGGAGTGTTTTAAAAAATTGTATTGTTTGTTTTAAAGTAAATCCAAAAAGCTATAATACTTTGATGGGTGATTTGCCATCAGCACGAGTCAACCCTTGCAGACCTTTCATTAATTGTGGTGTTGATTATGGTGGGCCATTCGATGTCAAAGTAACAAAATTTAGAATCAGAAAAATCGTGAAGTGTTATATGTGTATTTTCGTTTGTTTTTCAACGAAAGCAGTTCATATAGAACTTGTGAGCGATTTATCAACTGATTCTTTTTTGAATTGTTTGAAAAGATTCATCTCCAGACGAGGCAAGCCTCAGCGTATTTTTAGTGATAATGCAACTAACTATGTAGGTGAAAATAATAAGTTGAAGGAATTTTTACAGTTTCTACTAAATAGTAATGTCCAAACTTCCATCCACAATTATTTGGCTGAGGATGGTATTGAATGCAATTTCATTCCTCCTCGTTCACCCCATTGTGGAGGTATTTGGGAATCTGTGATAAAGTCAGCAAAATATCATTTGAGAAGAGTTATCCGTACAACCGTTTTAACTTTTGAAGAATTATATACAGTTTTAACACAGATTGAAGCCTGTCTCAATTCACGACCTCTACTTCCTTTAACTGAAAACCCTTTAGATTTTCAAACTTTAACACCTTCTCACATTCTGATCGGCTCATCTCTCAAATCTTCACCCCAAGAAGACTTATCAGGATCCAGTGTCAATAGATTGAACCGTTATAATCCAAATGATTCAACATTTCTGGAAGCGATGGTCTATGGAATATTTACAACAGTTACAATCTAGAAGCAAGTGGAAGAAGATAGAGGAGTCAATAACACTCAACACATTAGTAGTATTAAAGGACGAAAATCTACCTCCGTTATGCTGGACAATGGGCAGAGTAATAAAACTTCACCCAGGAGCCGACGGCATTGTTCGAGTAGTCTGCATCCAGACTACAAGAGGAATTTTTAAACGCACTGTAGCAAAATTGTGCATATTGCCGATCAACGATGAGAACCACCATTGATGTTCCTTGAAAGAAGAGCTAACTCTTTCAAGGCGGGCGGCTATGTCGGAAGACTTGGAAGACTAGTTTCTATAGTGTCTATCAATATCAGTAGTTTCCATAGATATTGTATATGATAAGTTTTCATAGATATTCAATAATGTATATTTGATGTTGTTATAGAAAATAAAAAAAAGAGATTGAAAAATAATAAACAACGATTGAAATTAACATCCATCACAATCAATTTTGCGTTTTGGTGAATTTCCTATGCAAATCTAGAATAAACAAGGGCAGAAGCCCAACACAAGATTTATCAAACCTGCCATATTTCAAATAGGCTATGTGTTCTTTGAACATTGTTTTTATGGGACGCCTGGTTTGGCCTATATATGTTTTATCACAATCATTACAACTTATTTCGTATATTCCCGACTTTTTAAGTGTGTCACTTCATCTTTCGGATTGCCTAATGAATTGCCTAATTTTGACTAAGACTGATAAAGATACTACACTGTTTCACCACTAACCAAGTCGATTTTTTCAACGCCTCGACACTTGTTTCGCGAACTATGTTAGCATCTTCAGGAGAAATAATTACGTGAGAGCGACCAATGAATACAGTGTAAAAAATCACCTTTATTGAACATGATGAAAACTGACCTTTTACAGTTTTCCTCCCCAAATTTTAACTACAGTTTATTAGTCAGATCTGAAAATTCTACTGTTTGTCAATCAAATGTTGTAAAATTTCTTGGAGTGCATATGAACTCACATTTAAAGTGGTATACTCATATTGATCACTTAGCCAAAAAAGTCTCATCCCATTGCTTTGTACTTTGGAGATTGAGACAATTTGTAGACCGAAATATTCTACTGATGTATTACTATTCATATATCAACTCTAGTTTATCTTATTCAATCACCATATGGGGAAACTCAAAGAGAGATGAATCTCTCTTGATAGTACAGAAAAAAGTATTGCGAACAATACCTTTCAAAAATCGTACCGACTCCTGCAAAAACCTATTCAAGGAACTAGGCATTCTAACAGTCATATCATTATATATTCTTAAATGTGTAACTTTTGTGGAAAGAAACATCTGTAAGTACACTGTATCAGGTGATATTGTTAATCACCATATAAGATCTACATCGACGATCAGATTACCCCCTCATAGACTTACTTCAACTGCAGAAAGTTGTATTGTAATGCCTTTGAAATTATATAACCATCTACCAAATGATCTGAAGAATATATCAAATTTCTATATTTCCAAAAGTAAAATAAAAACTCTTCTACTGCAGTACTCCCTTTATTCGGTAGATGAATATTTTAATATCAAATTTTAAAAATAATGTTGTTGTTTGTTCTTTCATGTATTTACCTCGCGTTTATGATTGATTGATTGATTGATTAATGGCAGAATGATCAGTCAGGGTTTGAAGCCCAAAACACTGCAGCCTTTGGGCCTATTGTATTCCTGATCATGCTGTTGACTCAGGTGAACAGGTTCGCTACCTTGATGAGGTTTAGCAGCCTCTTCACCAGATCATTCTTTGAAAATGCCTCTTGAGAGTTTACTGCTCCCAGAAGGTTGTATCTCCAACGCGCTAGTGCTTCGCACTCCAGTATTACATGGGTGGCAGTTTCCTCCTCCTCATTGCATAGTCTGCATATGGGTTCGTCTGAATAGATGCCCATTTGATGCATATGTTTCCTCAAGGGGCAGTGACCGGTTATTAGTCCCGTCACTTGTTTGATCTGACTTCTGTTTAGGCTCAGAATGTCGTTAGTCACTGTTTTGGACAGTGTTCCAACCATCAGTTTACTGTGTCTTTGTCCTGGGACATTGTTCCAGTATGCCTGATGTCTTTCTTGCGTCCACCTTGCCAGCCAGCCGCGTATTGAGGTTTTGGGGATACCGAACACAGGTTCCGGCCCCATAAACAACGTCGCAGACCCCTGCCGGGCAAGAGCGTCAGCTGCTTCATTGCCTTCAATTCCCTTATGCCCTGGCACCCATTGAAGAGTTACCTTGTTGTGGTTAGCCAGGGTTAGCAGGCTTTGAAGGCAATCCCAGACCAATTTTGATCTGATTTTATTGCATGTTAGAGATTGAATGGCCGCCTGACTATCTGAGCATATGAGGATTTGTTTACCTCTGTATCCTCTTACTATATTCTCTCTCAGGCATGCCTCAATAGCATGCACCTCTGCCTGGAATACTGAAGCATACCTCCCCAAGGAAGCACACATCCTGGTTCTGGGTCTATCTCCATATATTCCGGCTCCCGTGCCCTCATCAGTCTTAGAACCGTCAGTGTACCATACTAACGTGCCTTCCTGACAGTTAGTCAAGACCCTTTCATCCCAGTAGAGCTGAGTGTTGAAGGGTCTGTAATAGTTATTTCTAGGCAGCATTTTGTCCCTTCCCATATCCATTAGTGAGCTTGAAACCTGGCTGATTATTTTTGTATGTCCCAGGGAGTCACCCCGAGCATACCAGTTGCCGGTACACTCCAGTCTGTATGCCCCCATCCTCGCTTCCGCCCTGATGAAGATTTCAAGAGGTGGAATATTGAGTATGGTTTCCATAGCAGCGGTAGGAGTGCTGCGCATAGCACCTGTGATGCAGAGACAAGCTAATCTCTGGAGTTTTGAAAGCTCCATTATAGCTGATCTCTGTTCAGTCTTAGGCCACCAGACAAGCGATCCATATACAATCATTGGTCTCACCACAGCAGTATACAGCCAATGTACCATGCGTGGTTTCAGTCCCCATGTGTTACCAATCGCTCTCCGAGAAGCCATTAGTGCCATTTTGCCTTTGCTGACAGTTTTTCGCAGTTGAGTATTCCAGGTTAGCCTAGCATCTAGGGTTACTCCCAGATACTTAACCTCCTGTGTCATACTTAGCTGTGTGTCAAAAAGTCTGGGAACTTTTAGTTTGTCCAGTTTCTTCTTTTTCGTGAAGGCCACAAGTGCAGTTTTACTAGGATTGACCCTGAGGTCTGCCTTTCTGCACCAGCCCTCTACTATCTTCAGGGCTCTCTGCATCAAGTCTGAAATAATTTCAGGATGCTGCCCCTCTACTAGAATGACAACATCATCTGCATACCCCTGTGAGTAAATTCCTACATTGTTTAGTTTTTTCAGGAGTTCGTCAATAACCAGATCCCACAGCAGGGGAGAAAGAACTCCTCCCTGTGGGCAACCCCTAGAAATCGTCACCTCCATGGTTTCACCAAGCAATGTGGATTCCGCTGTTCTGTTGTGTAGCATGTTTTTTATCCACCGACATGTGGTGTCTTCCACGCCACGCTCAACAACCGCTGCTACCATGGATATGAAGGGTGTGTGGTCGAATGCCCCTTCAATATCCAGGAAAGCCGCAAGAGCTATGCTCTTGTTGCTTATTGCGGCCTCAAGTTTCCCCACCAGTTGATGAAGTGCCGTTTCACAGGATTTTCCCGATTGATATGCATGCTGGTTTTTATGTAGTGGCCTTTCAATGAGAAAGTTTTCCCTGATATGCATTTCAATTAACTTCTCCATCACCTTCAACATGAATGATGATAGTGTTATCGGCCTGAACGCCTTAGCCTGAGAGTAATCTCTTCCAGGCTTTGGGATGAAGACGATCCTCGCTCTCTTCCATGCAACCGGAATGTACCCCGTTGCCAGGCTTGCTCTCAATATCCCACAAATAAACGGAGCCAGCTGGTCCTTACCCTGCTGTAGCATTGCAGGGATAATTCCGTCCGGTCCCGGCGCCTTGTAGGATTCAAGAGTTTCTATGACCCACAGCAGTTTACTGTGGTCAACAATCTTCTTCGATACCCGCCAGTCCCCAACAGCAGCCCTCATGTGAGGGTTTAGTGGGTCTGGTAGATTATCGTTTTCAATTTCAACCGAATCTGGCAGATGAGCCCGAAGTAGAATCTCCAGAGTTTCCCTGCCAGTTTCAGTATATCTCCCGTCAGGTTTCATTATATTCCCCATAGGATTAACAGGTGCCTTGGCTAGGATTCGATGGAGGCGTGCTGCTTCAGAGGTTGTTTCCACCTCTCCACAGAAACGCCTCCACGACTCCCTTTTCGCCCTACGGATCTGTTTATTATAATTGGTCAGAGTGATGGAATACTGCCCCCACTCCCCAGTTTTCTTCGCCTTATTGAAAAGTTTGCGTGTTTCTTTTCTTAGCGTTTTAAGTTCTTCGTTCCACCAGCTAACGTCTTTGCTGCTGTTGCGCCTTACCAAAGGACAGTTGTCCTGATATGAGGATATTATTGCCTCCTGCAGCTGACAGGAGGCTACCTCTACATCAGTGCCGTTTTTGATAATCTTCTTGACGTTTCCTAGGTTTATTGTTAAGTCCTCTCTGAATTTCTCCCAGTTCGTACCTCTCGGGTTTCGATAGGCTTCTGTCGGGTGTTCAGTATCTGAAATTTCCATACAGATATACCTATGGTCCGACAAGGACGGTTCCTCAGATACACGCCACCGAGTTACCTGAGAGCTTATTCTAGAAGACGCCAGGGTTATGTCAATGATCTCCTTACGAGTTTTGGTAACAAAAGTTGCTTCGTTCCCGCGATTCATTATAACTAAATTCTTAGAAATTATGTAATCTAATAAGAACTCACCCCTTCTGTTTGTGTCACTGCTCCTCCAAGCTGTGCTGTGAGCATTGGCATCAATGCCAAAGATGAGCTGTAGGTTTGAAAGCCTGCAGTACTCCTCTAGCCTCTCCAGTTCTGCTGACGGAGGAGGCCCGATAGAATCGTATGGCAGATACACTGAGGCTATTATGATTTCCGTCCAGATTCCTCCCATACGTATTTTCAGCCTAATTGCTGCCTGGTCCCTAGAACAGAAATCAAGCAGTTTTAGTGCGTGTAGCTCGTTCTTAACGAAAATGCAGGATCTCACATTCCCTGCCGTCAGATCGTATATTACCTTACCCTTGGCTTCTCCCAGTCCTGAGACTCGTCCCCCGTGAATCCAGGGCTCTTGTATCAGGACTATGTCAGCTTCGCCTCGGGACAGGTACCTCACTAAGGCAGCAGTCGCAGCCTTTTTATGCTGCAGGTTTACTTGAAGGACCTGCAGCATCTTCGGCGCTCTTTTTACTTACCACCCTGAAGGTAAGTTGGGACAGGCCTAGGTAGGCTTTGAAGCCTCTCTTGGCCAACTCCTTCAGGTTGAGGTCGTCAATTCCAAGAACAAGGGTAATTCCTTGTTTGTCGGAATTGGTGGAAATAATCCTCCAGTCTCCTGTTTTAATGCCCTTGTTCTGGGTTTCCAGGAGCTGTAGGATCCTAGCCGGCTCCTTGGCGTCCAGGAACTCGGTTGGCACCCATACCACAGCCCTGTGAGTTTTGACCACCTTATTAGCGTCATCGACGCTAAGGGCGGCCCCCTCCCAAGGCTTCAGCGTAGGCACCTTCCGCTTGAGCCATTCTCTGGATTCCTCATTTTCGCAGGTTAGGATCAGCACCCCCGATTGAGGGTAGCTGCCTGCGAATTGAGGCCCAGTTCCTGGCTCACATCTCCAGATCTCTCTCGTAATAAGAAGCTGGATTTGCTTCACCTGCTCCAAAGATAGCTTGTCTTCGGGATAGTTGCCCGTAGTCACTGCCATCTTAAAGGAGGTCAGGGCCTTACTGTAACTGCCTCCAGTTGGTGTACTGACGGGTTTAGTTACAGAAGGTCCCGCAGAGACACTCTGTTTGCTCCTCTTAAGGAGCGGCGAAGGTGTGCTGGTCTCGGATCTCCCCCTCTTTCCAGCGGCCTCGCAGACTTTCCCACTTCCCGTTGTGGAGATGGTTTTGTCTGGTCTCTTAAGACATGATGGATTTACGGCCACCAGTGCTTGAGGTTTTTTCGTGGGCCTCCGATTTGACCTAGGCTTCCTAGGAATGATCGGGTCCCCACGAGCCATAGCCGCCTGGATCGCCAGCTTCCTGCGCTGCGCTCCAGACATCTTCACTTTTGTGTCCGGCAGATCCTGAGGGTTTGGAACCGGTGGCTGCTCACGGCTGCCCCCAGATTCCTCCCCTTCCTCTGTCGACTCCATCAGCTCCTGTAGGATGCGCTCTTCCTCCACAGTAACCAAGGTTTGATGTGCCTCAGTTCCCGTTCCAGAAGAGTCGCCCTCCAGAAGCCTATTCTCTGCATCCAATGAAGATGAGGATGGTGTCCCCTCAACCTCCATCAGATGGGCAGGTTCGTCATTATTTTGTTTTTGGTTTTCCATATGGTTCCCACGAGTAATGCGGATGTGTTGGTCGACCTCAGCAGAGCCGTTTACTGAGGCAAGGCTGTTTACTCCAGAGTTTCGCCTGGTTCTCTGGAGGGCTCGTTGTCTGCACATCTCCCATGTACCACGCATCCCATCGGCACGGGATCCACTCCACCTTAGGATTGGGTGACTTTTCTCATTGTTAGCCTTTGCGAAGCAGCTAAGTAGCCGTTTCCCAAAGCCCCCCCCTCGCGACGTGGACGCCAATGAGAGATATCTCCAGAATTTGACAAGGTTATCCAGGCAAATGGAGGAAATATTGGCCTTAGACGCCAAATCTAAGGCCGAGGGGGCGTTTATACTCAATATCTTATTTGTGGATATACCTATAATGTATCTTCTATTCATGATTTGGTGTCCTTTTTACCTATAGTACTTAGTATTTAGTAGTAGTTTTTAGTTTTTAGTGACTTGTCCACATGTCATGTAATTTTACCCTATTTGGAATGAATAAATGAAATGAAATGAAATGAAATGAAATGAAATGAAATGAAATGAAATGAAATGAAATGAAATGAAATGAAATGAAATGAAATGAAATGAAATGAAATGAAATGAAATGAAATGAAATGAAATGAAATGAAATGAAATGAAATGAAATGAAATGAAATGAAATGAAATGAAATGAAATGAAATGAAATGAAATGAAATGAAATGAAATGAAATGAAATGAAATGAAATGAAATGAAATGAAATGAAATGAAATGAAATGAAATGAAATGAAATGAAATGAAATGAAATGAAATGAAATGAAATGAAATGAAATGAAATGAAATGAAATGAAGTGAAAAGATCAAAACTAAATATCCTGTGCTGCTCATATACTATAGGTGTATGTCCACCCAACCGTGAAAAATACTTACCGTCAAGTTGATGTTTGTCATGGTTGAGTTCACATGTTAATCTTGATTTTTATATCACTGAACTATATAAAAGGCTATATGGAATAGGTCCATTATCCTTATTCATTACTCCATCACTATCCTCAGATATCTCTAAGCTTTCATATACGTCTAATTTTCTGATATTATTAACTTGCTTAACTAATTTGAGGTTAGTAATATGTGTGTTATGATTTTGATTGAACATATGTTCGGCTACACAAGACAAACCTGTCATATTTCGAATGGAATATGTGTTCTTCGAACCTTGTGTTCATGGGACGTTTTATCACAATCATTACAACGTATTCCGTATATTCCCGACTTTTCAAGTGTATCCACTTTAACTTTCGGATTGCCTAATAATTTGCCTAAGATTAAGAAGATTAACATGTGAACCCAACCATGACAAACATTCACTTGACGTTCAATATTTTTCACGGTTGGGTTAACATATCTTACCTAGTTTATGAGCAGCATACTAGAATAGGATATTCAATTTCAATCTACTACTGAAGATGCCAACAAAGTTAGCGAAACACGTGTCGAGGCGTTGAAAAAACGGTTTGGTTAGTGGTAAAACAGTGTAGTGTTTCAGATGATCCGTATTTTCACATAAGAAAATTGAAAACATGTATGATATGAATAAAAACATATACATATAGTAAAATCATCGAATACTTTGAGTAGCTCAATCTAGGACGTGGAATATTCATTTTTCTAGATTTTTGTGATTTGCTGTCCTCGTCTTCTTCCCCAGCATGTCACTTGGATTTTGATCCACAAAAACCTATAGAGGAGAGTGAAATCATCAATTAAAAAATATTATGTGTGTTTTGCAGGGTGGCTTGTTAAATGGGAATCATTAACCGTATACCTATAGAACTTGCTTCAGAAGAAACATTTCCATGCATCACAGCCACGCATATCCCAAAACAAATGAAATTTCAAGACAACCAGATGTTTTCTAGTTGCAATAAATTCTGCATTTGACGAAGAGCATGTATAAAAGTTGTTATAGGTATGTAAAAACACGAAGGATGGAGGCATATTATCATCAATCAGGAATCAAGTAAAACATACAAATAATGGACAATTACCTACCTATACCTATTAGGGCGTTTATCGAATAAATGAGACTGTTCAAATCGTCACTGTTGAACGAATGTATGTTGAGTAGGTTATACAAACATGTTAGTTATTGTCACAGGTATGATTGCTATCAAGCCCCTTAGCATGTTTCCGATTAAATCAGAAGGGAAAACACCTCACTAGGTACAACTATGTTACAAAAATATGGAGAGGTCCCATTGTTACACACGCAGATTGTCCTCAAATATGGAATGCCTCATTGCTGTGGGGATGATGCCACATCACTATTATCCATGACTCAGCGCACTCGATTCCTGAACACTTCACCATCGGAAAACAAATGTGCTTCGCACCGTCTTCACGAGAAACAACAGCGGCAATGTCGAATGGCGGCTAACGACTGAGGAGTCGAATGAGCGCAGGCGTAACGCTGTATAATCGTCAAACTGAAAGTGTTTCTGACAATCAGAGATTTTCTTGAACCAATAAAAATTGGAATTTATGTCACCTGTAGTCGCGGTTTTCTTGGATGAAGAAATATACTGTTTATGTTGAGCAATTTGAAATGGAGAAATTCCAAGAAACGAAGAGAGCAAGCCGATTGAATTGAGACAAGTGTGAATTGCTTCATTCAAATGGAAATTTTTTGTTCCAAGCAATTCAATTTCAAGAAAATGGATTCTTTTGATCGAAGAAATCCTTTTTGCCTGTGCAGGACTTCATTGATCCCTCCACAGAACTTCCTTCACGTTAACCTCTAGGATTTCCTCAATTCTTTGTTGTTCTCTGTCAAGGCATTTCACGTTTTGGCCTATTGAAGAGTCGTCTGACATCAACTCTAAGTGCACCGAACTGTTTGTTTCACCAAGGTACATTTCGGCTCAAAACCTATGGCTCTGCGTATATGATTTTGTTATGAGATTTTGGAGTTGCGTCGGAACCTGCTCCAGATCCTGGATTGTTTCAATGCTAGTGTTGAGGTCCTTCCGACTTGAGGCATCCACGGTATGTGTTTCAATAGGTCAGTTCTGAATTCCTATATTCTGTGGTATTCATCCCTTCTGCCTCTATATCAAATCTAATGTGATTATATTCCGATGGTCTGTATCTCTCTCTGAATCGCTAAGAATCATCCCTTCTGCCTCTATATCGAATCTAATGTGATTATATTCCGATGGTCTGTATCTCTCTCTGGATCGCTAAGAATCTGATCTGGGGTGTTTTCTCTCTGGACTGGCTTTCCTCTTTAGTCCTCCTCTGTTGTGGAAGGAAGTCGCCCAATTCTTTACTTGTCGTCCAGCTAGATTGACTACCTGTTGTTGCTGATGAAGTGGACGACGGTAGTTCAAATTCTCCCTTGGCACCTGGACCCTCTTCTTGATAATCCTTGTTTCGATGATTTTCAAGTCTGCACAGATTTTTCCAGGTCCTCAACTGCTCTGACACGTTCAACAAGATTATTACCGAATAACCAACCATTTTCAGGGACTGTGGTGAGCGTATCTTTCAGATCCTTCCTTAGCTTGATGGCTATCAACTCCCTTCTAGTGATATTTTATTTGTGATGGAAATCCAGTAGCAGTCTACTTGCATTATGGCTAACCTTATGAATGACTAGTTGCTCCTTCCTTCTTCAGTTGAGAAGGCAGTTGAAAGCTGACATAGGGACGAAAGTGTCTGAAGCATTGCAAAATTCTTTCATGGCTGAAACTACCTCTGGGATAAGTTTGGAAGCCTCTGATAGGGGAGAATTCTCAAGAGGACGATAAGTCTTAATCAAGTTGGGTAAAACATCACTATTGAGGTCATTTTGCAGTAAATTGGTCTAGCGAAGAGCCAAATATTTTCTTCAGTATCCTCTTCGCCAAGAAGGGCTTATACTGCTTGGCCAACTTATCCCCATCATCACCTTGGATTGTATTGTTTCACCTTGAGATAATGTATGAAAATGGGTTCAATGCATCCTCTGTTCAGAGTAGCAGAATCAAACTTTCAATAAAAATGAAAATCTATTATGCTCATTATCGACAATAAGCATAACTATCGTGAATTTTCTCATCACCATGAATAAGGAAAGAAGGAAATGAAAGAGAAACCTATTACCATAATTAGGATGGATGAATTCTGAACAAACTCACTGCCATAAGTTAGTTTCGAACTGTTTACAAAAAAGTGTCTACCTTCTGAATTGATTGCGTCGATAGAGCGAACATCGCAGTCAGCTGAAACCGAAAGTCTATCTCTCTCAACCTCCCTATCCTCAAGGACAGGATCAGACAATGCCGGTGAAAAACATCTAGAAGTGCTGAGTTGCGGTTGCCGGTGTTGATTTGACGAAGAACGAGCGGTCTGAAGATTCCTCGTTTTGCGTCTATCTTATACATTTAACCGCTTCTGGATTCTTTTCATTCTTCTACGACGAAATTCTTCATTTTCGGAAGTACTATCACTATACCGCCTCTTTCGATGTTCAGGCATGATCTTGTAGAGGTTTTCCGAATGATGATATGATAGTTTTCCTCTCAGGATACAAATTATACGTACCAACAGCACAAAGATTCAACGAAAAAAAAAAAAAAAAAAAAAACAGGCGTAGTACGGAGAGTCGTGATTTATTCGGCACAAGAATGAAGACTGGAGCGGGTACGCGCAAACAGCAGCAGGAAACGTGAGATGTTTATTTCACATTTCAACGGCGCGGAGTGGGCAACCTATATTTTGTTCAATTCACGGAACGAGAACGAAATATAATTTTGATTAGGGTACATATTATAATAATAATAATAATAATAATAATGTTTATTTTCACTTTCTGAAGGGTACAAATAGAAAAATAAACATAGTTAATATTAGTGATAAATAAACGCTGACAACCACAAGGAAATAAATCCGCGCGTGGTGAGTATCTACGTTAAAGATATCGTGGAATTAGGTATACTTAATCTAGTTACAGTTGAGTACAGATTACACACATACTTATACATGGATACACATACACTCATACACCCGTGTATATACATACATATACAAACACATAAACACTATATACATCTGTAAAAATACACATACCTACTTATATATAAAATGAAAAAGATAAACATGTAATACATTATATTATTAGAAGATATTTTTTTATATTAGTACTACGCACTAGTTCAAAATCAGCTGAATTCAAGTTAATCTATAACATGTTCGGCTTGTTGATATAAAATTTTGAAGGGTATCTAATGGAATAGTATGTATCCAAATTTTGACTTTTTTCTTGAATAGTACCACTGAGTTGATAGTCTTCAAGTCAGCTGGCAATTCATTGAAAAGTTTAGGTCCAAGATAGGTGTGACATTTTTGTCCTATTGTTTTCTCAGTTTTCGGTATCAAAGCTTCAGTTTTGTTTCTTGTGCTTTACTGGTGATCGGGATGTATCAGATTCGACTTATTCTTGAATTGTTTGAGCAGGATTATCTTGGCATGAAGTTGATATATATTCAATATGGAAGCTTCTTGATATAGATTGTTAGATGGGTAGGTTCTTGGTTTTTTATACATGTTTTTGAGAATACTTTTTTGAATTTTTTGTAAGTTGTTGATAAGAGTGATTGACGCACCTCCCCATGCAATAATTCCATAGGTAAGGTGACTTTCGACCAAAGCGTAGTATAATTTCTTAAGATAATTAGGTTTGATAAAATCAGAAAGATTTTTGAATTTGTAGACCATAGAGCGTAATTTTTTAATCACAGAATTAATCTGCTATTCCCATTTGAGGTGAGAATCTATATATATGCCTAGGTATTTAATGTTTTCGACAGACTTTATCTTTATTCCATTTGTTTCGCCAATACATGGTATATTCAGTTCATTATATGTTGGTAGATTGGAAGAGTACGATGTAAATGGTAGAAAGAATGTTTTTTTGTAATTAATTGTGAGAAGTTTATCATTGAAGAACTCTATTACATGTTGGAAATCTTTTTCAATGTTATGTTTTAATGTTATCCAGTCAGTTCCTCTATAAAAGATGGCAGTGTCATCTGCGAAGCTCACTACCTCCCCAATAATTTCTTGTTCAAATAGGTCATTGATGTACAGGTTAAAAAGAATTGGGCCCAGAATTGTGCCTTGAGGTACCCCATATCTGATTGTTCTGAAGTCACTCAATGTACCATTTACGTTAACGCACTGTTTCCTATTCCTCAAGTAACTTTGTAGCAATTTTATTATAAAACACTATTAGGTATTTTTGATATCTGATTTTTTTTTATGTTCTGGTTCCTACGAAGAGGAATATTCTGTAATGTTCAGAGAACATCGTGAAAATCAAGGGAATTAAGGTAGGAATTGGTGTTTTTCGTAAATTTCTAGAGGTTATATGCCTTGGGAAACGAGTCTTCGGAAAGAGATGTTCTGCAGGTCTCCAAAGTGACCACGAAGGCGTTCGAAGCCTCAACTCGACGGGATAATCTCGCGGGGACTGCCAAGGAAGGTACAATTGTTGATATTTCAGAAGAGCATCGTCCATAAAAAAAATATATGGAATAGAGCCAGATCGCCAACTTTTCTACGGGCTTCCAGAGAAGTGAGTGAGTTTATGAGCGGGGCATCATCCACGAGACGAATTATTGCCCTTATTTGGACAGAATCCAACATACCAGGGTAAGTTTGAGTGCTGCACTCCAAATATGGGAGAAGTATTCCAGGACAGGTCGGATCTGTGCCTCATAGATCATAAGCAGTTGACTGGAAGTGTGATAGCTCTTGGCTCGAAACAGAAAACCAAGTTTTTGGGATGCACTTCTCGCAATTGATCTCACGTGATTTTCCCAAGAAAGGTTATTGCTGATAGTAATACCAAGCATCGAAATGGATATCTTCGAAGGTATGGTTACTCCTGACATGCTCATGTTTGGCACAGTGAGATCGGCTTTTGAAGAGAAAAGGCATGCCTGTGTTTTGTTCGCATTGAAATCTACCAAGTTATTGGATCCTTATTCGAGAATTGTTGCCATGTCCATATTTATGTTGTCAACATTTCTCCCTCGTTCGTTTCTGATTTGCCTGGCTGGTATTGGAACCATGGAAGAAAAGGCGGTATGGAGGGTACTATCATCCTCGAAGCTGTGTACTGAACATGAAGTTGCTTCCAAAAAATCGTTGATATGGAGTAGAAATAGTGTTGGTGCTAGAATTGAACCTTGCGAAACACCAGCATTTATAGTAAGAGAGTCAGATGGAACTCCGTCGACCACTACATGGAGAGACCTGTTTAAGAGAAAACTAGCTAGCAGAGAACATAGCTGGGGAGGCAAGCCATAAGATCGAAGCTTGGGCGAAGAGTCCGTGGTGCCAGACTCGATCGAATGCTTTGGAGATATCAAGTGTCACGGCTTAGGTTTCACCATATTTCTCAATAGATTGCTGTTATTTATGTGAGAACTAAGCGAGCAGGTCACTAATTGATATCTGATGACGGAAGCCATATCGCCTATCGTTGATAATACTTGAATGTTCCAGGTACTTCATGAGCTCGATGCTGATAGCTTTCTCAATGATCTTTGAAATAATAGATAGCAGTGCGATCAGTTCGTAGTTGGTAAGTAGAGTAATTTTGCCTTTCTTAAGAACTGGTTGTACTCTTGCAATTTTCCAGTTGAACAGGAATATCCCCTACTTGTGAGAGTTGTTTAACAACTTGCAGAAAACAGGTGTTAGTTCGTGAGCACATTTCTCGAGAACAATCGGTGGGATTTCGTCGGAGCCACAAGCTTTGTTGGTGTTGAGACCCAATAAAATCTTCCCTATAGTACGCGAAAGGTGATCTCGGGCATGTGATTGTCAATTGGCGTTATATTTGGAGGTTGTGTTCCCGATGAATCCAGAGTGGAATCTCCAGCAAATAAATGCGCAAAAATGTCTAGTGCTTTATCTTCCTTGGTTAGAGGAGAAATCCAGCTGGAAGTGAAGTTTCCTCCTACAGCTGTGGCGAAGGACAAAAATGAACGAAATTTGTTAGGACATTCAACAATTTTTGATCCTATTTTGGCATTATGAGCATCCTTTGATGATCGAATTGTCTCATTGCATATGCCTCTAGCCTCGACATATTCTGTCAGCAAATAAATGCGCAAAAATATTGGCTTTCCCCTGGGCAGTTGTGGCTAGTGTTCCATCTTCCTTGGTTAGAGGAGGAAACGAGCTGGAAGTGAAGTTTCTTCCCACAGCTTTGGCGGAGGACCAGAATGAACAGGATCCGTTAGGACATTCAACAAGTTTTGATCTAATTTTGGCATTATGAGCATCCTTTGATGATCGAATTGTCTCATTGCATATATTTGCCTGATTAATTGAAGAATAGTTTCACCCTACTCATATTAAAATTGTATAATTCTACAACACTTCGTTGCCCAAACAAATGAACAACGTGATTAATTAAGTGAAATTTTCCTACCTGGCAAAATTTTTTTTTTACCTATAAGTACCGTCAGGATATAGAACTCCCGATAATTCTAGGAATATAAGTAGATGAGATTGGTGGAATAATCATGTGCACAAAAGTAAGGAAATTATTTATTCATTCAAAATGGATACTTGGTTCACAAATTCACTTCATGGTATTCTACAAAATAGGTTTTTCTCATTACAAAAAAGAATTACATCGCAGCTACTGCATTCCCTAGAGGGCGTGACTGCACACCTTGAGCACTGCAAAACTCACAGCGACCTCTACCATCTCCATATTTCACCCAGAGATATTTGCGACGCTTTTGAAGTGGTTTCAGAATATATCTCCTCTTCTTCGTGTCCCATGAATTGGTATTCATCAATCCTTGACAAAGTGAACGCCTGAATTCAATAATGCTAGTTTTTCTCAACTTGTTCGCAATGTATTATGTATGTATTCACGAAAGCAATTTCCGATCATCTCCACATCAGCCAGTGCCATTTTTTTGGTCTTTGAATCAGACCATAGGAGGATCTCATCTGGTCAGCATGATCAACGCCACCTATATGACGATTATAGTCATCCACTACTAGTGAACATTTCATCTCTTCTTTGGTCTCATCTTTATTTGTCCTCCGAACTGAAAACCGCTCGGTTCCGTGAAAATTGGTTGCAAAGTTTAAGATTATGTTGTGCTTCCATCTGAATATAACTTCGTTCGTATTGGAGTATCTGTAATTGAAATCGCCTCGCTTAAGTGATTTATCAGCAGTCAAATCCTCAGGAAAATCCTTCCTGTTCGATCGAATTGTCCACAAGCCAACGTATTATCAACGCGCAATTTTTCCAGTAAAGGAATTTATGTAAATAAATTTTCGAAATACACAATGTTGTTTTCCCCCACTATGCATCGACGGAAATGAAGAAATTTGGTTATAACAGGAATCTAAATGCATGCTCATCATTTATTATATGGCTTAAAATACCTGGTACTCCTACGTCTCGTCAGACAGGAGCGTGAATATTGATGTATAGGTATTCTGCGTTCAAAATCATAGGTACCCAGAAGTACCGTCGGGCAACAAATGTTCAAGCGACTGTGCTTCATACTACCAAAACTGTTTTTATCGTATTATTCATGTCACCTTTCAATATTTAAGGACAGTTAGAGTACAATTTGATTCAAGCTAGAATTATTTAGCGAATTGTTTCGTTTCTGAGTAAATCATTTTTATAAATCTATTTTTGAAATCAATGTATCTGATAGTCAATTTGAACCTAGAAATGATTGACTAGGCAATTCTTCATGATTTTTTTCTCGTAATTTCAACGTAAAGAACGCTTCCCTGCCTACCAACATGTCGCTTTGTAACTTTCACCTCTCCAATAAGATATGATTGACTTTCATTCAGTGAACAATCCTTCGAGTCCCGGCAGAATCGCGAATGTATAGGCCATAGTCTAATGGTCCCACTTTGAACCCTGTGTGAGTTTCTTTCTGCGGACTATTCCATAGTGTTCTAGTATCTTTTGAAGTCGATAAAATATCACATCTGATATGAAAAACCGCATAAAAATTGGTCAATTTCCTCAAAAGTACAGGTCGACGATATGGTTTACTGTGATAGTATGGAATACTAGTTAAACATCACCAGCCTGCATATCCTAAATACGATTCCTCAGGCGAACAAACTCTAGCAAACTCTTCATTATGTTGTTTTTCACTGAACAACTTTTTGTACGGAAGATAAATCATTGCGGGTGATAAAGCAGTTAAAACTCAGCCAGTGTTTGAAAGACAAACAATTGATACGTAATTAAATGAATACGATACTAATAGTTGAAGAGGAATCGCATTATCAGTGGTTTATTCAGTGTGTTGGGAACAGTAGTTGAACTTCAGAGCACAACAAATTCTGTAGAATACAATTATATCAAATTTAATTTCATTAGGAGTAAGAAAAAAACTTTTATGGTCATAATATGTGAAATATGTTATGATTGTGACAACATAGTCTTGAACATTCAATTTATCGAAATGGATGTGACGTTGAGATTTCAAGGAAAGTGAAGGTGGATTTTGTCAATGTCAACCGACATAGTGTTAAGTGTCAATGATTGATGTCGTAACTGTTCACTTCGTGACCGTTATACGTACCTACTCACCACAACTTTATTTACACGTAATCTGTCGAGATGCAGTGTATTTGACATTACAATCGCTGGGAATCAATCTCGGAAATCACTCTGTAACACAACACAGTGAATATTCAATAAACAATCATTCAGTTTTGAATGTTTGCTCCGCCCTTTTTCTCGGAATCATCAAGTTTTTTTTTGCGTGAAGGTTTCGTACAATGATGTGCTTTCTAGTTGATATTGGTTCTACTATATTTCTCAGGGATTTATAAACAATTATATGTTTCCTTCCATTTTCAGATTAGTTCTCTTCGGTTCTTAACCTCGCTAGTACTACGAATGATTCAACGTTGCTTCAATCAAACTCTGCTTGTGAATAATGTCGGACTAATTCACACCATACTTGGCGGCCTTGGTGGGTTGATCTGGTTGTTTCAGTGTTCTATGAACGAACGTGGTGAGGTCTGATTTGGTCTTTGAAAGATTCAAGAAGAAATAATTGTTTCTCGCGCGAGTCACATAGCTTGCGCTCTTTCTTGATGACTCTGAGCTGAAACGCTGCAAGGTTTTCCGTTTCAACGGATTTCTCATCTAAAATGAAGCCAATGATTATGAAGGCCGTTCAACACCTATATAGGCAAGTCCTAAGGTTGCTAGCATTAGTTTTGATATTTAAATCGTCAGAAATACACAAATTAGGAAGCAGATTTACCAACCTTAACCTTTGCAGGCCTTCTTTTACCACTTACCTAGGCACATTCCAGACGTCATTGCAATTTACACAAATTATTGCTCATGGAGCAATGAATAGTTAAGGGTTCCTTCGAATTTTAGATTTTCGAGATGTATACCATGGTGAGACTACTCACCCAAAACCTGTTTACAAAATCTTGTGTGATATAGATGAGCTACTGTAAGTAGATTTCACACAATTTCTCGATCGCCGACGTGATGAAAAGATCAACCTCCACGTTTTATTACTATTTGAAACCACATATTCACTATGAAACCTCTTTCCTCATTCATATATAGATGAAGGGTGCTGATAAATCATTCCCAGGATACTTTATATTATCGATACTCCCGAAAGTCAATCAACACTGTGTGTAGATGCTTCAAATTTTAATATTTGCCATTCAAAGCCACAGTGAGACCTTTAATATAAGAGTTTTGGATTCGAGTAATCTCTACTATAAGTGATACTAACAGCTTCTGACTGAACGCAGTTTCATATTGTGAATTCGCTGCTGATATGTATAGATTCACTTACTCATAAGTTCTTGAATTATTACACCCCAATTACACTTGAAAACTATGTACATTCCACATGATTGATTGTTATTCATTATTAAGAGGTTTTGAGAAATCCTGTGTATCAATATTTTCGTTTTTGCCTCACCCTATTGTCGGCGATCTGACTACACCTGCTAAGTGCAATATAGTGCACAGCAGGATCCTTCACAGGAGAGATAGAAAACTTTATTGAGCTTGATTGCTTCGACCAATCAATGCAAAATCCCAATATATTTTATGAAACTATGTTAGCTATGATTGTAACTATTTTTTTCTACCTAACCAAATATTTTTATGACTTCATTCTTGCAAGAAGTTCATTAAGCGAATCGGTACAATAGTTGAACATTAAATAAGAAAATTTGTGAACAAGAAAAATCATAATAGATCCAAAAATGAGGAAAATTTTTGGTTTTCGGTGGCTTTGCTGTAGATCCTGACAAGCTTGGAGTTTCTTCCATATTGATTTTTCTTACATTTTCCTAATTTTTTTCAGTATGTTTCTCTGTGTATGGTAGTTGACAATCTTGGGATACAACACTTCTTGATTCTTCGAGGTGTTTCCACTTCATTTGGGTAATAGGCAAACAATCTTGGTGGAGAGTAGAAAAATCAATAACGAGAGCAATATGTTTTGGTCTGCATGAAAGATTGCTAAATGTTTCATCAAGATTGAGCTCTACTTTTATTTCACCGTTTTCATTGAAATTATAGTAATCAGCCTTTATATCTGTGACAACATTATTTCTACTGGGTTTTATTGTAGAATAGTGAAGAAATTCTGATTCACTGTAATCCTTGAAGAAATGTGTTCTACATATGGCTCAGGCTCGATTCTAGCTTCTCTTGATGCTTTGACATAATCACAGGTTATTCAATCACCCTATTCTTCAGCTTTCGTTCAATTCAACTATGCATAATGTGTGTCCCTTTGTTAGATACTTATGAGTAATGGAGATTCTGTGGATAATTGAGAAGCTTAGTAGAGCGTTTGATGAAATATTGTTTCGATCTTGGAATGTGCATCCATCAGAATAGATAACAATTGGTAGGTTGTGACCCAAGCTGTGCCTTTCCGAATAATCAATGATACATGAAACAAATGTGGAGGGCTGTCGCCCACAATCGATTACTATGAAGCAGTGACATGTGGATTGGTGACAGGCCAGAATTATGAATTGTGAAGTTGTGACATCCCAACTTTGTCTTTGTTGAAGTATATTTTATGTCGCATTAAATGATGGGGCCACTTCCACAGCTTGTAGATACATAGTGAAAAACATTTCCTCTTCATTGCTCTATCCATATCATTTTCATGTTTTTCTCTAGCTTTCTCTTTGTCTTCTTTGTGGTTCTTTCATAGAGTTCCATCAATATTTTCATCCTCTTGGCTCGTACCCAATGAAAATGTCACAGGAATCTTTTTTTGGGGAATAAACCATTTTCCTTCAAATATTTGTCTCGACACTGACACATTCATTCTGGTTTTTTTAACATGTTGCTTTGTGAAAATCATACAGCTGCTTGTCTAGTTGGTCATCCGCATTCATATTATGTTCTTCACCGTGGACGTCAGCGACATCTCCCTCGGGTCTATCGGTCTCCATCTCAGCATCATCTCGGAAATTATCACTTTTGCTCTCGGGCCCACTACCAGGGAAATAATCGACATCACGATCAGAAATGAGTAGACTCTCAGGCTCATCATCGATATCATTGGTTACACAATGAGTATTTTTAGCACTTGTACTAGGTTCTTAATACATTATATCATCAAATCAAATCGAAGATAGAAAATATGTGATATTCAATCCTCGTGTGCTTCTACTGAATGTTCAGTCCCTCAATCAGAATGAAATGGATGATAATTATTTAAATATTGCCAGATTCAATGTGATTGTGATTTGCTTAACAGAAACTTGGTGTACAGACAACACAATAAACTCGTTCCATTATAACGATTTTCTCCTACAAAGCTACTTCTGCCGGAGAGAAAAGAAAGGTGGGGGAGTGGCAATTTTTACTAAAAATAATTTGATAGTGGAGTGTTTGGATTTGAATAAATATTGTTTGGAACAAGAATTCGAGATCTGTAGTATCACATGTGAGTCGGACGTAGGCCCACTAATCATTTTGTGTTGCTACAGGTCTCCTTCTTCAAATGTTAATGTATTTTTAAAAAAGTTAGATGAGGTTCTTAGTGTTACTTATAGACCAAAATCTAACATGCTGGTTTGTGGCGATTTCAATATTGATTGTTATAATGACTTGAATAATGATTTTAAAAACCTGTGCATTGTCTTCAGTTGTTATAACATGGAATATATGGTTGGCTGGCCAACCAGAGTATCACAAGGTACAGCTTCAGCAATTGATCAAATATTTTCAAATTTCACTGACAATGGTACATGCTGTGTAGTTGATAATAATGTTTCAGATCATAAATCGGTATTTTTTGATTATGGAATAGATCAAGCTTATTCAAAAGTGAAAGGCGACTTTGAACGTTCATTCAGTGAAACCGCAATTTCGTCTCTTGTGGAGGCCCTTCAGGAGGAAGATTGGGAAAATGTGTTTAATATATCTGATATGAATTAAGCCTATCATCATTTTCGGGAGATATTTTCTAATTACTTCGAAATCCATTTCCAAAAGCGCAGATTCAATAAGACTAATAAAAATAATAATTGGGTCAACAATGACGTTAAAATTTCAAGTATTAAGTTGAAAGAACTACACAACCTCAAAAAAGTTCGAAAGGACCTTGAGATTTTTTATAAAATGGAAAAACAGAAACACTTCAAGTTAATAAAATCAACAAAGAAAGAATATTTCCAAAAACGAATTGATGAATCTAATAATCCTTCAAAAACAGCTTGGAGAGTTGTTTCAGAATTATCTATAATGAACCAAAATGCAACACGAATAATATTTCAATAGAGGTCAGGGATGCTGTAGTAGATTCGCTTATAGAAGTTGCTAACATTTTAAATAATTATTTCATAGAAGTAACTGAAGTATTATCTGATCAAATAGATAAGACGAATTTGGATTATCAATCTTTTGCGAGAAACATTCCATCTCCGAGTAATTCGTTTTTTTAAACCCTCACACTGAGCCTGAATTGTACGAATTACTGAATAGCAAACGTAAAAATAAAAGATCCTCAGGTTATGACGAACTCCCCACGTTTCTCTTGAAGAAGAGTCTTCATGTTTTAATTAAACCTCTACTCCATTTGGTGAATCTGTCATTCAAGAAGGTTCATTCCCAAATCAGATGAAAATAGGTAAAATCATACCAGTGCATAAAAGTAAGAGCCCAAACTTAATGGAGAATTATAGGCCAGTAACAATCCCATCAAGTATATCGAAAATATTTGAATACGCATTTTTGAATAGACTTCTTTCATTTTCTGATGATCATAATATCTTTACAAATAATCAACATGAATTTCTGAATGAGAAATCCACTACTACAGCTATACATTCATATCACAGAGAGATTGTGAACTATATTGAAGCAGGCGAGTGCCCTGTTGGAATATTTTGTGATCTCAGCAGGGCATTCGACTGTGTCGATCATAAGATTCTCTTAGACAAACTATTCCGTTATGGCATACGAGGTATACCATTAGCATGGATAACAGACTATCTTCCTAATAGAAAACAATACGTCGCTATTAACAAAGCAACTTTCAGCATGGTCTTCTCTGAATTAGGAGTGCCTTAAGGGTCGATATTGGGACCCATATTGTTTGTTTTGCATATAAATGATTTGGAATATTCAATTCCTGGAACATTTATAACAATGTATGCAGACGACACGTCAATCATTATTTTTGTGACAGATCAGATTCAGTTTTGAAAGAAAAATGTGACAAAGTTTTTGAAAATATCAACAAATGGTTTTCTGCAAACAATTTGTTTTTGAACGCGAAAAAAACAGATTCAATGAGGTTTCATCATCAGCAACGGAGATGTGATATCATAAGCTTTAGAGCTAATGATAATTCTGACACTGTAACATTCAGCTAACATACTTGACTTATTCCTCACTAATAATTCAGCACCCTACACCATGGATGTACGAGCTCCACTTGACAATTCTGACCACACACTCATCTCCACAACCTGCCCATTTTTCATTCCAACAACTGCTCCGGTATCCCCACGTCTTATATGGCATAACAATTCAGGAGATTGGGACGGTCTCCGCATGTTTTTCTCCGAGTTTCCTTGGCATGAAGTATGCTTTGACTCTGAGGACCCTTCACAGTTTGCTGCGGAAATATACGAGATCATCATGCTTGGAATGGACACATACATACCTCATTCTTCGAAAATATCATCATCATCGAAACCCTGGTTCAACAAAAACTCTTCTAGAACTGTTGCCTTGAAACAAACAGCCTACCATCGCTGGCGCAAAAACCCTAACCTCGCGACTAGAGCAGGATACGTTGATGCCAGAAATAACTGCAGCCAAACAATAAATGCTTCGAAAGAAACATACAATGCCAAGATAAGATCGAAACCCATAGATTGTCCCAATGGCTCCCGTTCGTTTTGGTCTCTTGCTGAAGCGGTCGGAAGAAATTTCACTGATAGTTCATTTCCACCACTGTCCAAATCCGACGGCACATTAGCAACAACATCGCAGGAGAAAGCAAATATCTTTGCAGAGATTTTCTCAGCAAATTCTACATTAGATTCCCAAGGAAAAGTGCCGCCAGACATTCCAACCGTTGAGAGTCGAATGCCCGAAATCGTCTTCCGTCAACGCACTATCAGACGAATTTTGCTTGGTCTCAAAACGGATAAGGCTAACGGTCCTGATGGAATTCCACCCATTACCCTCAAAAAATGTGCACCAGAATCAACACCGCTCCCGTACAATCGTTAAATATAGTAACTCTAATTTCGCAACTTTTCGCTAGAGCATTATGAAATTTTTGAAAAACATTTGGCTATATCTTCGTTGATTATCTAACTAGGAATCCGAGATTTGGACAGATGGAATGTTCTTATTTCATGTCTGTTATGGTTATGAATACATACATGTACTGTTGATATAAACTGTGTTCTCTATCAATTTGGACTTACATATTACGAAATCACTGCACAGTTCTCGAGATTAGAACTCAGTAACTCGATACACTGATAATGTCACTCAATTTTGTAGCTCAGAAACGTAGTTAGTAGATTTAATGGATAGAGAAATGATACGGAATGTTAGTATGTCGTCTCATAGGGGGATAATTCGAAAAATTTGAAAAGCTGTAACCCAAAAATCATATGATCTGATATAAAAAAATTTATGCGAGGCAGTCTTTGAAGACTACCGATAGAAGTGAGAGGTGAGTAACTTGTGAATTGTATCGTCGAGCTATTAGATTATATTATTATTTCCGGAAATTTTTGGTTTATGAAGAAGTTTTTTATTATTTATTTGAAAATCGAATGCGATGTATATACTGTGGAAAAGTAGAGTATTGAACTAGAAAGAGAGAGTTGCCAGTAGCCAATATATCACTCGTATTGGTATATATGTATGCCCAGCCTCCCCAACTAAGCCACTTTGAATATCATTTATGTTGAATGTCACCTCTGTATTGTGTGATGAAACATCTAGGAAAATGAAAAATAATATTTATTCTCGAAACAAACTAACATAAACTCATTATACCAGTTATGTAATCTCAATCGAACCTAAGGTGAAGTGAAACAAATAATTCAAAATATTGAAACTCTTGCAAATCAGGAGTTATTATTCGATGTGTTTACCCAAGTCCTCTAGATCATCAGAACTTGGTAAATTCTCTCCAAATCTTCATAGTCCAAGACTTCTGGAGTCCTTTTCCATTCCTTTCCGATTTGGCCATGTATTGAATCTGCTTTCATGAAGCTATGTCCAGGTTCGAAGTATTTAAATGTGATGCTTTCGGGACTCCAGTCCTCATTAACAAAAATTATACAAGCAGTAAATAAAACCCAATTCTTATTCTGGGCCGTGCAATTATCTGTCCAGAATGTAACGTGTTTCGTTTCATCGTCTAGTCTGATCAATGCGTTGTAGTAAGCAGAAACAACATCTGGGCCATTTCTTCCTCTTATAGCTTCGTGCCATAGGACACATTTATTTCGGCCACCCACTTTCAAGTTTGCAAATGTTTCGTGGAACACAACAAGTCTGCTAACGAAAAAAGCATTTTTTATCGTCATTTTTGGCAAAATGAGCACTTTTTGCATATCGGCAGTATATAGTTCTTGATCGTGGTCCCATTTTTTAGTGGCGTCTTCATTGTACTTTTGACGTGCTATTGTATATCTCCGTTTGTGTATTTGAAATTTATCACAAATTGAACATGTTTCGTCAGGTTCGATGATTTCAGAACTACTTGGCATTTTTGTTGGGATTTTTGGCGGAGTTGGTGATATAATATTGTGATCATTCGATGGTATCTCAGGTTCCGTTGGTTTTTCAGGATGTGAATGCTGTTTGAAAACAGAACATACAATGCAGTCGTCTTGAGATGGTGATGAAAATCCAATATTTTCTCTGTCGAATATCTTTCGATAAGTTTCATAGCTCAAGTTTTCATATTTGGAAATAAAATCTCTATACATTTGGTGTATGGTGATATCACATGGTAAATAACGCCTATTGGGAGCATGCTCTGTTTTATAGTGTGATACTTGCGGGTGAAACGATTCAATGTGTTTCTTAACAGTGTTGTAATTTTGTTCGCCAATTTCTTTCATTTTCACTGCGTTTACCTTACCTCTTCGATCTTCCAGGCAAGGAAGGTCATTGGGAGTACGCTTGAGAAAGCCATCTGACTTAAACCAATGGTATGGATGAACATGGGTTTGCAAACAGGAACCATATTATGTTCACGTTCATTCACTTTTATATCCGTGTGTTTTTCATTCGGTTTGGCAGAGACTCCATTCGTTTTATCCAATAACTCATTTGGCTCAGTTTGGATCTCATCTGATATGATAACCGATTCATTTGGCTCAGAGGTAGAAATGAACGCAATATTATTACCTACGAAATGTTGTTGGTCTTCTTGGGTTGTTACTGAAGACGATTTCCTGATAACTGGTAGATTGTAAATAATTGAATAATTCTTATTCCTTTCAGCATCAACTTTCCGATATTTCACAGGCTTCTTAATTATATATTCATGAATGAATAATTGCCTCTGACCAAAGTCGAGCCTCCTGAAGTAATCAAAAATTGTATTTCGTTGTTCTGAACTCAGTTTTTCGAAACATCTTTGCCTACAATTGTTTTGACATGGAGGCAAAAGTTTGAGTTTTTCAGTTGGCGCTGATTTATCTGAACTCCGTTTCTTCGGATTTTTTTCCTAAGGAGTTTCTAGATTCCTGTTCAGGTGCTGCGACCTGAGGAATATCATCAATCTCTTCTGAATTGAGTATGTGATGCTCGATTGGACTTTTTGATATCTTTGATTGCTCCTCTGGGAAAAAATCTTGATCATCATTTTGAGTTTTTTCGATTGTCTCCGTTAATATACTCATCATTCCATCCGTATTCGATCCGTTCTGAATCGGGTTCGGCACATACGAGTTTATCTCGCTAATTGAAGGTTGAACAATAGGATGGTTATTGTCAATTGCTTCAAGTTGAAAATACATTTTGTCCTCGGATGCATTTGTTGGAGTTTGCTTTTGACCAAAAAGGAGTGGATTTGATGTCTCAATAGCAGTCTGCATTTTGTCTACAGATAATCCTTGAGACTCCCAAATGGGCATGTTGGGAAAAACTTCTGACCCCTCTTTATAATCGATCAATCTCAACTCTTTCGTAATTGAGCCGTGCACAGGCTCCCTATGGCTATCAAAAGTATCACCACTGTTCATGAGATATCTAGGTGTATACTTCCTTTTCTTCTTCTCAGGCTCATAATCGGGATCTCGATCTGAGTCATCAGCAGGCGAATCTGAGAAATCATCTGCATTGCTGTTTTTCAATCTGAAATGAATAGTTTGTCAGTTGTATGACAAACACATACAGGGTATGGAAAAATCATGAACAACATGGAACAATGTTTCGAGCAATTACTAGTCCTGATATTGAGATCATGCATTATCTTTCAAGAATAATCCAGAACAAGTTATTGTGTGGTATATTCAATAAAAACAACTACTCTCCTGGCCAATGCCACGCCGAATATTGAATAATATTTGTATTGAAAACCTATAGGTATTGGAAGAATATGAAATCGTAATCTGGAATGAAGAATTACCATTCTCCTTCAGAATTTTGTTCACATCAGATGTCAAAAGAATCATGGACGTTATCATACGTCTGTTTGGAATGCCTTCATCGATAACTTTCGACGACTATTATTCACATCATATAACATACTTCATAATATGTAATGACATACTCTCAAGCAAGAGTTGACATTTAAATTTTTTTCTAAATCATGCATATTATAAATGATTTTATCTGAATGGGTAGGTACTTGAACATTTCTTCTTCTACTCCACTTCTAATAACGAATAATCAATGAATATATCCATCGAAAAAATACTTCTAGAAGCAATAGTTCAATGAAAAGTAGAATGTTGAAGTAACTTTTCCATCTATTCATGAACGAAATATCTCAAACACATTGTGCTCATAGCAGTAAAAGTTGAAAACATACTTCGATAGAAAGAATTCGAATTATTCAAGCTAATGAAACTTCGTCATCACTACTACTGAATTATTCAACTATCTACTGGTATACATACTTTTGCAAAGCCATATTCAAAACATGTCTACCACGACTAATAGTCGTCACTTTTTTCGTGTCCATAATACAAAAAGATGGTTAGTTTAGTGCTCAAGCCTGCTAGCTCCTTGCTTCAGATTACGAAACTTAAGACGTTCAGTCTGTATTCGAATGAAGGGAGTCACGACTCTACTAAGTCACGTTCTTGCATGTCAGAACAAGAAAGGTATGTTTTGTTACCCCACCTTTTTCCTGGCTTCCAATCAGGAGATCGCACTTCAACTAGAGTCACTATTTTCGTTAATTGCATTTTGAAGATATTCGACGAATCTGAGACAGGTTATAATGCCTTTTCAAGTAAATTGCAGATTTCAAATGAAGCAACTCAACTCACTTGTTTCAATTATTGAATTCTGGTGAACATCTATATCTTGACTCGACTTACTATGTTCTTGACTTGGAAATGCGCGCAAACATTACAAGTAAGACTATTTGCTTATTTTTATGTTAGTAATTGACAATATTTGTGAAATTCATTGAAGAAAAATGGCAGTAACTCCACATGCTGGATCGGAAAATTCAGTAAGTAAACTTACTGAAATCGAAGAGCTGGTATTTTAGTAACCAGTGTTATGACTTCAGTTTTTTTACTACATACCAAATTGGGCTCATCAGAAGAGACATATGGGCAAAAATCTCAATTTTCAAGTAACCCGAGTTACTATGTTTAACGATTGTACGGGAGACCGATTCTCTGCAAGTTGTTTACCGTCTCGTACAGGTCGGGTATTTTTTTATCATGCTGGAAGACAGCTAGAGTCCAACCAATCCCCAAAAGAGGGAACAAGTACCTACCCAACAACTACAGGACCATTCCCCTTTTATCAGTGATCTCCAAAGTGATGGAGAAAGCCATCAATATTGAGCTTATCAAATATTTGGAGATCTCGGGAATTATCAATGATATACAATACGGCTTTCGCCACCAGAGATCTACTGGAGATCTACTTGCCTACGTCACCCATTTATGGCAAGCTTCATTAGAAAAACACGGGGAATCTCTAGCTGTCGCGTTGGACATATCGAAAGCATTTGACCGTGTTTAGCACAAAGGACTCCTTCACAAACTACCGTCATACGGCTTACCACCTCAGCTATGCCATCTTTTATCGAGTTTGCTTTCAGGCAGATCGCTCCATGTGGTGGTGAACGGTTCATCGTCTGATACAATTGGGATCAATTCCGGCGTTCCACATGGATCAATTTTGGCACCAACATTATTCCTTCTTCATATCAATGATCTGTTGGGAGTAACAACTTGCCCTATCCACAGCTTCGCAGATGATAGTACCCTTCATACTGCGTTCTCTTCCAGAATTCCCATTTCTTCCCAGGAAACTACGGACTCACGGCGCAGGCAGGTCAATGCTGTCAATGAAGACCTTGCTGAAATCACAGCCTGGGGAACCAACAACCTAGTTGAATTCAACGCCACCAAAACTCAAGCCTGTATTTTCTCTAGAAAGGCGGAACTCAGTATGCCCAACATTGTAATGTCTGGCACCACCATTCCCACCAAGCCCACCATATCTATACTCGGTATTTCCATCAGCAACACTCTATCATGGGATAATCATGTCAGATCCATCGCAAAAGCTGCTTCACAAAATCTCGGATTCTTCTTCCGTGCGAAAAGCTACTTTACACCTCAACAGCTCCTCATGATCTACAAAGCGCAGATACGGCCTGTTCTAGAATTCTGTTTCCACATATGGGGTTCAGCACCAAAACATACGCTGATGCTCTTAGATTCCATCCAAAGAAGAGCCATCCGCCTGGTGGGTGACGCCACACTCACTCACTCTTTGACATCATTGGAACACCGAAAAAAGGTCGGCGACCTTTCACTTTTCTACCGATACTTCCACGGGAAATGTGTTTCGGAAATCTCTGCTATCATCCCCTCACTAGCAATACCAGTCAGACGAACTAGACAAGCCCAGTCAGCACATCCTTTCTGTACTATGCTCAGGTGGATTCTAGACTGAGATATGGAGTGTGCTACTGGGGTTTTTCCTCTAGCTGCTCTGATGTCTTTATAGCACAAAAAAACTCATACGAATTATTAGTGGCATAGATCTCAACGATTCTTGCAGACCAGCTTTCAGAAATTTCAAAATTTCAACTGTCCCTAGTCTTTTGATTTTTGACTTGTGCTTTCTTGTGTTCGAGAATAGAAATTAAGTGTTTGTACTGAATGAATGTAAACATAATATTGATACAAGACAAAAAAACAATGTTTTTGTACTATTTGGAAAAACCAAATTAGCTTTCGAATCTCCTGACCAGATGGCTAAACGCATTTATAATTTGCTACCTGATTTTATTGAAGAATCCAAAACTGTTTCAATGTTTAAATGAACACTCAAGAATCATCTTGTTGATAAGTGTTATTATAGTTATGAAAAATTTTTGTGTATAAGTAGGTAGTTTTCGTCCTCTTTTTTTCAGGATTTTCTTAATCTCCGATCTCCTTCTCTTCTCTTGTTTTTTTGACGATTCCTATACAAATTTTGTAACTTTGTCTTAAAGGAAAATAAATATTATTATTATTATTATCAAGAGTACAATCAATTTCTTCATCAGCTTCTGGGAGATTCAAACTATCATTATCTATTCCAATATTCAGAATTTGAGAATTTTCATGAAGAAGTATCATGGGCATTAGTTCTATATCAAATGTGTCCACCACTGGCTTCAAAGTTGTGATAGTGGGCATTTCTTCCAACACTTGTGTTTCAACTATGTCAGAACTAGTTGCCTCTGGTGCGTTTTCATCATCAGAATAATCATTTACTCCTTCTGGATTCGGGGTAGTATCATTTTGTAATATTTCTGAAAAAATACTGCTATAAGGAACCAAATGGCAGTATTGCTTCCAAATCAATTCTGGTATCTGGTTGAGCAACAAGTTCTAGAATTTTTTGCGCCCGCGACGTCATTCTTTCTGAAACAAACATATACCTGATACTTTCAAATCACAAATAGACAAATGAGACTCGAGAACTGGAGAATATTATTTTTCTTTGAATCATTGTCTATTCGATGAGGATAATAGCACCTAATATAATATTCAATAAGAAAACCCCAAGAAGAGGAACACTGTGTGTTATTAAACATTCATCATAGATAGATAGCGTTCATTTGACTACGTTGTGAAAATACATACATTTGTAGCAGGTCGATACAATAATACAATACAATAATATATGAATGTAAACCATACAATAACGTGAACGTCATCTGGAGTATTAACAAAACATTACTTACTCGTTATTCAGGCAAATAATTAACTTTACACTCTTATAACAGTTCATTCATTACCTTTATCACCTGAGCACGTCAAACCGGCCAGTCCAACCTATAATGAACTGACAGATAGCAGAAATTGTTCTGGGGCCTCTTCTTTTCATCATTTACATCAATGATTTTTTGTATCATATCGCTCACCGAAGACAATAGTGGCACAACTCAAAATTGAATATTATTGAGAAAACGGCATTCAAAATCTAAGCTATTATAATGTTTTATGTTGTAATGTTATTTGAATATTGTTAATGAACTTGACTAAGATTATTGTTGGGTTTATAAATATATGAGTAGGAGAATGTGAAAATCTTCATTTCTTTTCCACCAAGATGCAGAAATTCAAAGTTTTTTTCATATTTATCTAAAAAACATATCATTGAACTCACTGTTGAAAACATTTTTTACCGCTTCACTGATATGATATTGGGATAGATGTTTTTGAAGATCTTTTAACCAAATTTAGTTGAGTGCATAGATTATACCTGCATTTTTCAAGTTCAGTGGATAGAGATAAAAGTTTTGCACTGTGCTCTTGACATTATTTATCATTATTATCCTACATTTTTGAAGATTTCTAGATCACCAACAAAAACACTTCTTGTATTGTAAGAATCCAGATGACACAACTTTTCACTTTTTGATTGATAACAGAAGAATAAAATGTCTTGTCTGAAATAAAAATTTATTAGCCGGTAGCTATAACATTTGAAATGAATGAGTTCGCAAATATTCTGTGAAATAAAAACAACATTCTGTGTTGAAAAAAAAATATACATAGATATACCGGGTGTCTGTCCCAGATCTCTTCATACAGCCAATTTTTCTTTTGTGCTGCTTAAAAGAATTGAAAAATTACACTTGTCAAACCCATATGACTTCGAAGCTGTTGTGTCAAAGTCAAGTTATGTCAACTCATGAAAAACCACCCTCAACTTCAATTATTCGAGTTACACACTATTATTTTTTTTGTCGATTTGTGGAGTGCAAATTCTTACTTCAATGATGTACCACACTTGATATCTTGATTGATGTTCAAAAAATATCAAGTGTGATACATTGTTCAAATTACAATAATTTATTGCACTTCAGAAATCAACAAAGAAAATATAACATGAATAATTGAAGGTGAAGGTGGCTTTTCATTTGTCAGAATTTGACTTTGACACAATGGCTTCAAAGACATATGGGTATGACAAAATTGTATTTTTCTTAAGATTCTTTTTCAAGCAGCATAACTGAGATATTGACTGTATGAAAATATCTGGTACACCCGGTATATAATGCCATGAAAGAACTGCAATTTTTTGTGTCTATCATAAAAATAATATAAGATCAAAATATCAATGCACAAGTTTGTTCTGAAGATACAAAAAGAAATATTACAAAAATTCATCAAATTCTCTGAGTTTCTGAGTACTGAACTGTCTGTCTCATGTTCTTACTCATAAAAACGCCATGAATCTGAGAAAAAAAACATTTTGTGCATAGGTGGTGAACACCTATATTGTGTCTAGAAAAATACAATCCTCCCATTTCCCCGTTAAACTGATGGACCCCGTAATAATAATAGGAACTCTGTTACAATAATCACCAATAAAAATCAATACAGATCTTCAGTTTTTGGATTCTCTTGCCATTCTTTGTTTTGAATGTCTCAGCCACTCCATTGCTGTTTTGTCGAAGGAACAGTCTGAAAGGGATGGAAACATTTTACGGACAGCACCTAGAAGAGATTATAGGAATTATATACGTCCATGGGAATTATAAACCACCATTAAATGCTAAGAACATGTCTTCCTACCTCGTATTACTTTGATTAGGTAAATGTCCTTTATGCGAAAATTTTGTTTTTGTCCTGTCCAGGAACAAAATGTGGCCAGAGAGTTTGTGAAGGTATGGGATGGAATCCTCCTTTCGAAATCCGCATTTTTCCCTTCAAATTGCAAATATTTCTCTTCCTGAAAACATAAAGAAATAATTAAACTACATTCACAGGTACGAATTGAATTAAATACAAAAAAACAATCACTGATATGAAACACTAACCAATTGTTCGGATGCTTCCTCATCTGATTTTATTAGGTCATCGAATTCTAATAATTGGGCCAACTCTGTTAACGGTAGGTCATTTTTTATTAGTTCTTCACCAACCACTGTTCTTCTCGTTCCTTCACATATCAATGTGTTCAATCTCAAGGTTATCATGTTCAGTGTCACCTGTAGTTCTGTTGACTTATTCATGATATCTGAATTCGTAATATTGTCTACTAATGTAGGTATGATGGGTGTCACCTCAGGAAGCTCTTTAAAATAAAAAATAATGAATTAGTGTTCAATAGAAAATCTTCCAGTATCACTTTCATTCAATAAAGATATCTTCTCAATGGACTATAGAGTTATGAATGAGAGGTTCTATATCTTCCTAGAAAATCATACACAAATGGAAAATGATGTTTCATGGAAATTCATCAATTGATTTGAATGATGACATTGCCATATATATTATTCACCATTACTATATAAAACGCATGCATCAACTTCTGAAAATAAAAAGTGATAATTCTATGTTTAGAGGAAAATTTTTATTTTGAATGAATTTGATAGTATTTTACCTCCATTGTTTATGAACTTTTTTGAGACCCAGTTATTGTGGTGAATACTGATTCTGTAAAAAAAACCTTGAATTTAGTAGAAAAATTAGACGATGAATCCTCAGAAACTCTCGTTAATTCAGAATTTGACATTTTTATATCTTTTCAATCTCATTACAACTACATATCATTCTACGGGTTCATTCAAGAGAAAGCATTATGATTAAAGCAAGTGTATACCTTCATCTATTGTTGGTGGTGGAGAGTGCACAGGTTTGTGTTTTACTTTTCTTTTTCCTGGCCCTCTCTCCATGGCATCCTCAGAATCGGATGAAGCAACTGCCACTCTCTATGAGGCTAATGCTTCTTCATAGTTACTTAGCTGTTGAAACGTTATTTACAATAACATACAGATTTTTTTTTTAAATAGCATGAATATTCATAACTGACAATGTACTCACAATATTTGCCAATTATTCTGATAACCCTGAAAATAGGACAATTATCATCTACTGGAGCCGTTTTAATGATCAAAGTTCTTCGATTTTTATTTGATTTCGGCCAGTAGGAATACAATTCTTCCGAGTTTGTATCAATCAACCAGTTGGTAGGCACTACAGATATTTCATTGGTCTCATATTGAACTACTAGGTACTGAAACAAAAAAGAAGATATCATTGTTGAATATATTTTGCTGTTATATATAATGGATATCATGGTGACCATATTTCCATGTACCTAGGGTGAGGAGAGAGCTATATAATAGCATTCTCAGCCGAGGTATATGTATATAATATTTTTTCCACTACTAACACTGGAATATCAACATCTTTCATTAATTCAGATCAGATCAGGACAGTGTTTATTAGGCATACTATTAAAATTTGTATATATCAAGTAGCCTATAATAGGAGTTCGTTGTTAAACAAACTGAACGGAAATTAGACTTGGCTGTCAGAAAATAAACGCTGTATTAAAATTCAAGTGAAATTGTGAATAAAAATGAATGAGGAATGAGAATTTGAGTGGCAGTGATTTTGACATGGAAGCATGTACCCAGAGCCTAAAGAGGAAAGCGGCAAATTTGTGCAAGTAGCGATTTGTTGCCTACGTCTTTGCATATAATTGACATTATTGACAGTGACAGATTTGCATTATTTACCTAGGTAAACTTCTTTTATTATTATTTTCCTAGGTCAAAAAAGTGTTAGTTTCCATTAGAGGAAAGCCTACAATAATGGTGATTTCTCAGGTTAGTCTTGAAAAAATGAAAGTTCAAATTGACATGAGTCCAAAAATGTCTCCTAAGGGAGCTACGGCCCCTGAAAGTGGGCTCCTGAAGATGATATTTCTTATATTTCTTGAATATTTCCATCAAGTGATAAAATGATTCGATTAGATGCGTTCCAATGCTCAATGATGTGAAAATAAAATCATTCCAAAATTTCATTCAGGAGTATGTGATACAGGGCCGTAGAAGCTGCTGGTAAAGTTTGGCAGGTTAATTTAGGGACACCCTGTATACGGAGCTCAAATTGTGAAACTGAGCATGTTATAATGTTCATCATTCTGTATAAGACTTCCAATACAGATTTTAAATTCTCCACTCATTTTCTCAATTTCTCAATTCTCTGATAAAGATTTTGAATTGATGCACATACCTGCTACTTTTATTGTGAGATGAGTCCAATCATTTATTTTTCTATACTATCAAATAATTCCAATGAATGTGAAGAGCATCATTGAATGATTTAGTACATGAAATGATAGTTACATAAATAAGAACATGACACAATCAGCTATCTGTGATGTAGGATGAAGGTAAAGTGGTGCTGGAAAAAGGAATGGAAAGGAAATCAGCTCATCTTCAAAATCGAGGCAAATACTGAAAAAAACAGGACATGAAAGTCAACAGAAAAATGGTTGCTACCAGCTATCAGGGTTGCGACGATTCAAATCAACTGATTTCTCCAATTTTTATCGTGATTTAAATCAAATTATATATTGCTGTGAAAACAAGTAACCAACGTAAATTACTCATCAGAAAAGTCAACTGACAACTAAGTGTTCACATTCATTATGTAAGTGCGAGTGTGAACAAAGTTTTTTTTCATGTCGCCGAGAAGATTTTCTATCTGTAAATCTAGACAATAAATATTCTTGGGCGTACAGAGGAAACTGATCTGAATAAGTGATTTGAAATTCGTTATTCTCCCCGTTATTTTCATAGTTGAAGAAATAATAAGTATATATCAAAACAATCTGTTTAAATCAAAAAAATCATGATTCAATCGAAGAAATCGGATTTTTTGATTTTTTCGAAAAAATCGTGATTTTTTACAACTCAGGGTGTTTATCAAGTACTTGTACAAGCTTCAAAGGGTCGATCTTTTGACTGATTTCAGGATAAAAAGTTCATATGAACATGGGTCCACAACGGCTGGACTTTTGGGATACAGAGCGTCAAAAAAATTATCTCATTTGAAGTAGACGGTGGTAATTTTCAGCAATTATGTATGTAAATGTCATCAACAAGTTCAGTCTCAGTATTTTAAACGATTTGAGTTCTTTATCTGAAAATACAAGCAATTGAATATACATTTTTTCGATTATTTTTCAAAAATTCCACAGCAGAAGTTCAACTTTGAACCAGATTTAATAAAAAACGGCTGCTTTTCACGACGAATACTAAGAGTACCTTCTGCATGAGAAATTGAATGGATAATAGGTTAGCTTAGTCACGAATGATATACAGTCGTATACAGTGCAACACAAAATAGTTATGGTTAATTAAATCCAGGTACAACACTATAATGTGGCGCCCTCTAACATTAGACAGAAAATGGAATTGATAATAAGTCATCAATAAACCCAGGTTCCCGAATTTCGTCAATTTGCCATGCTATGGAACGAAAATATTATCAAAAAACCAAAAAAAAATTTTTTGACGCCCTGTATCTCAAAAACCAAGCCGTTGCAGACCCATGTTCATATAAAATTTTCATCTCGACATTATTTACAGATCAACCCATTGAAGTTCGTACAAACAACGATTCTTGGAGTAATAAAAACTATCAATCAAAATTCGAGAAAAAGACCCCATTCCATTTCATTGATTATGAAATGTTTGTTACTGGAATTTGTGATTAGAGAAGAAATACTGAATTAAAAAATAAAAAATATATTACAGAAGAACACGAAATATTATGTAGAATCACTGTATTGATTATAATTCTCAACACATTTCATTTGGTATGTACCAAAGACATCACTATGTTATCAATTTTCATTCCTTTTTGAACAATATGATTTAATGGTGAAACATTTTCATTATGTGTCTCTTTAGATCTGGATATTTTTGAAAATGGATGTAGGGAATGCCTTCATCTTTGAAAAAATTCAAAATTTTTACTACATAACCAGTTTTCAAAACTACAAAACAGTTTGGCTCTTTTACAGAGAGTTGTAATTTATTATAGGTAGTTTTACTGTATTCTTCAAAGGATTTTTCTTTAATATTCTTCCATCCAACTTCTTCAAATAATAGGGAACTAGAACTAATGTTTACCGAAAACAGTTCAATAGAGTATGTTTGGCATTCATGATGTCTGTTAACAAACTGCTTCAATGGATAGTTACTAGTTTCCAATGTTTTTTTTTTATTTCTGACATATAATTCTCAAATCTGAAACAGCTCAAATTATCTAAGGGACCAAATTTCCTTGCATCACTTGTCAGATGTAATAAATTGTGAACATTGTGAGACACTTGTTCTTGGCCATATATATCAGGACATTTTCTTACAAAATATTTCAATAGTTTTTCAGCATAGTCTATTCGTTCTTTACTTGAATCATGAGAAATTAATTTTTTAACAGCAACATTGGTTCTTTCAAAAATGGTTTCATCAGGACAGGCCCGTAATATAGTAAACACTGACGAAATTCAGTAGCTTTCCATCGATCTAGTTAATATGTAGGCCTAGGAAGTCTTGCAAATTCCTTAACAGAAAACTTCCGATAATTTTCCAAATTTTCATTGATTGTATCAATTTCTTCTTTGAATAGTCTTATTCCCATATTACTTCTGAACCAAAATGTTAACAATTGCTTCATTACACCCAAGCATACAAGATGCATGTAGTCAATTGGTATTTGACTAACCAAACCAATATTTGTTTCCAACAATATGGTATTTTGTTTGTGGTAATTCACATCAAGCATATTCTTGAAGTCATCATATGTTCTAACAGGAGAATTCAAATCCAAATATGACATATTGTTCCTAATATATTCACCTTCTACAATACACTTCGTACAACCAAAGTAAGCGTTATGACTCTTCACATTTATAATGAAGGCTTTTGCAGGAGCATCACACATTATTTTAGATATATCAGACTATGATGATTCCATTATCCTTCAATGCCTCAATTCCACCAACAATAGGCCTTAGAAATACATTAACATCTTTTGGTTCAGAATTACTATGATAAATGCCAACAGGAAAAGGTTTACTTTGTGGAATATTATTAAATAATGCCAATATAGGCCAAAGCTGGCTACAACTGCTTTTTGTTAATGGTTAACCATCTACATTAGGCGAAACTGATAGTTTTCCATCCTCAACTTCCTTACTTGATCTCTGTGAATTATATTTCAAGCCATTTTCCAAACCAAAATGATAATAGGATCCTGGGTCCATTTCTACTATTTCACTTCTACTTTTTACATCAGCTTTCAGAAATGTTCGACAATCTGTTGGTCGCGACTGAATATTCAAATAATTTCTCATGAGGAACAGTAGCTTGTTGGAAGCGCTGTGACTTATATGATTTTCGATGATCCATGACCTCAAATGAGTTAAAAACTGAGTCTCTTTGGTTCCACAAAATATTTCAGAAATATTTGAATGTTCAACATCAACATGAAATTCTCTAGAAAAAGGTGCATATTCTGGAGGATAATTGATATCACGACTGGTACTGGGCAAAGGTAACGACTCTGGTAAGGATGTATTAAGATTAGAAATAGTGAAGGAAGTTGATGCAGTTGTGGTAGAGGTTGTGCATTTTCTTTGTGACTGAATATTTTGATTCATGATCCTTTTCAGATGTTTTTTGGAATATTGTCCATATGGCTTGTTTAGTCGCTATAACAATGAGGAATTGCTAATTGTGTTCAATCACAGTTCATAGGATATATTCCCACTATCAAATTGACATGTATGAAACCAAGAAATATTTCAGGTGGAAAGTGTGGAAGGTGTATGTAGTGTCTTGTCCTGCTAGGATCATTAATCCCTGAAGGGATAATAAACACTACGTAATATTCGGTAGTCTATTTATTCAAATAATCGATATAACAATATCCTGTAGCCTCACATGTGCTGACCTAACCTGCAACATACACGCTGTCGCGTGCTCTTCGTTGTGTCCTTGTGTACGCACAGTTAAGCTGACCGAATACTCCTCAATCTTTCGCGCTCGTGTATCTCACATCGCGCCACACGTCGGTATCTAAAAGGCAATGTTGCCACCTACTCATTAAACTGATGAACTACATCCTCCCTATTGTACAAAAACAAGCTGAAGAAGATTCCTAGCTCCAATCTAATGAGAATAAAAGAATAGAATTCTGTGTAGAAAACTAAACTGTCAGACTAACTATTTTGATAACAAAACAAACAATTCAAAATGTGCTAAGCATATTTCCACTAATCTTTCCGGCCTGCGCCGTATGCGAGCCGGCCTCCTGACCAACTCCTTTGGTTCGCCTTGTTGATCTTGCTCCCGAATACCTGGGCCTTGTTGATGATGGCCCGGTGGTTGTGGTTCAACTTGTCCAGGGGGGTTCTGCAGTGATCTCCTGGTCTGGTTGTTCCATGAAGTCTTCGACGTCCCACTGGTCGTCCTCATCGGGGCGATTTCGGATGGGCTGCAGAATAGCCCTGTTCCGCCTCAAGATGCCGTGACCCTCGCACTGGACAACGTACGATCGTGGTTCCTGTCGTCGACGCATGACGATGCCGCTTGCTTGCTTGTCGCGAACCCAGACAAGCTCTCCAGAGGTTAGCGGTCGAAGTTCTCTTGCCCGGTGTCGTCGATCGTAGCTGGCCTTGGCTCTCTCCTTCTTCCTCTCCAAGACGACTCGATGGTGATCGTCGTCCACCTTGGAGCGTTGTAGATTTGCACCCAATGTAGGCACGGTGCTACGAAGGCGACGTCGATAGGGTCGGCCACCGGCAGGTCTGCGATGACAGTTCTAGCATAGAACTCGACGTCGGTGTCTCTGAGTAGGTCTCCGTCGTAAGCTGGCGCTGTCGTCGACATCGGAGCCCTAGAGAGAGTGTCTGGTGACATAAGGGACTTGCCTGCAACGTGTTCAATGGTGTAGAAGAATCTCATCAAACGCATCCGCAAACGTTGCAGGCGTGGTGTTAGCTCACTGAGTGGCTTCTGGCTCAGAAGCGATACGAGAGGCTTGTGGTCCGTACGTAGCAACAGGTCTGGTGCTCCCGTGATGAACAGGTCAAACTTCTTGCAGGCCCATGTCAAAGCGAGAGCTTCCTTCTCGATCTGAGCGTATCGACACTCGGTGTCTGTGAGTGTGCGAGAGGCGTAGTACACTGGCCTCTACACGTTCTGATGTATCACGCCCTTGTGCTCCCAGGCTGGGTGCAGCTGATCCAATACGGCTCCCAAGCCATAGCTCGACGAATCCGCTGATACTCTGGTACGTTTCTTCGGGTCGAAGAAAGCCAGCGCTGGAGCAGAAATCAATTTTGCCTTGATGTCGGCAAAAGCTTTCTCGTTGGCCTCTGTCCATACAAACTCCGTGTCGTCACGTCGCAGCTTGCAGTGGTTGGGTCATCGTCGAGAGGGGTTCCATGAACTTCAGCTGGTAATTCACCATTCCTAGGAAGCGACTGACGTCTGCTGCACATGCCGGCCTTGGCATGGTGACGATGGCTTCGACCTTTGCTGGATCCGGCAGGATTCCACGCTCGGCGTCGATGATGTAACCTAGAAACTTGACAGATTGCGTTGCAAACTCGCATTTCTTACTGTTGAGTGTGACGCCGTGTTCTTGCAGTCTCGTCAAGGTGGCTCGAAGACGGGCGTCGTGCTGTTCCTTGATGAACCCATGGATCAGTATGTCATCTGCCAGATGCGTGACGCCTTCTAGTCCTACTAGAACTTCGCCGATCCTTTTCTGGAAGTGCTCTCCTACCGAAGTGAGTCCCATTGGAAGGCGGTTGTACTTGTATCTTCCATACGGCGTGATGAAGATGGTGAGCTTCTTCGACTCCTCGTCCAAGGCTACCTGGAAATACCCGTGGTTGGCATCCAGTTTGCTGAACCATTTGGCGTTGCCCAAAAGAGCCAACAGCTCGTCGACTGACGGCATCATGTACCGTTCCCTCTTCACACTTTGGTTGAGCTCCGTGTAGTCTACGCAGATGCGTACACCTCCATTGGACTTCATGACGACTACCATTGGCGCACACCACTCCGTAGCCTCATCCACTGGTGAAATGACTCCCATCTTCACCATCCTGCCCAACTCATCACGAACCTGCTCACGTAGTTGCACCGAGACTCGGCGCGGTGCTGTGACAGCATGAGGCGTCGATCCCTGCTTGGGAACGATGACGTAGGGTCGTTGATGGTTCAGGCACCCCAAACCCTTGAAGGCCTCAGGAAAGGCTGCCGCCCACTCGTTGGTTTTGCTATCCTCGGTGGCATCTTTTGTGGCTGTCGCCACGACTGCATCGATGTCCCACTTCAGCATGGCCAGGTCCTTGATGGCGAGACGGCCCAGAAGGTTGTTCGCATTTTCCTCGATGACGTAGATGTCGGTGAAAGCTGCACGGTCGTTCCAGCAATGGTCACCGTCATGACGCCGATGACGGACAGCAGGCGGCGACAAGGTCCCCGCAGGTGGTGTCCCGTTGCCTGCAGCTTGATGTCCTTGAAGTGCCCCATGTATGTCTTCTGGCTGATCAAAGCGAGAGCTTCCTTCCCGTCAGCGCCACTGTCGACTTGAAAGCTCACAGTCCGTCCTTCTACTTCCACTGTAGTCACCCAAGGCAGGCGTCGATTGATACTCGCGCCGACTGCATGCACCCTGGCGATGGAACTCATTTAATCGCACTCAGTGTACTCACCCATGTCATCTGTGTCGAGCTGAACCTCCCCGATAAACATCTCATCCTCGTCGTCGACTTCGTGCTTGGTGATTTTCCTCACGGTTTTTGCTGTGCACGCACTGGCCCAGTGGCTGCTACCGTTACACTTTTTACACCTAGTTCCCTTCGCAGGACACTCGATAAATGCGTGTTGAGGAGATTTCCCGCACTTACTGCACGTTTTTCCCGCCTTTGCAGTTGACGTGACCGTATCTTTGGGGTTATGTTTACCGTTGACACGTACCGGACGACTCTGCTGGCGCTGTTGTTTTCCGGTTCCGGCTCGCACATAACTAATCTCTGTGCAGCCATTTTGGATTCCACGTGTATGCTAGTGTTGTCGAATCAACTCTTCTTTCTGTCGAATTTTGCTTGTCGCTTTTTGAAGAGTCATGTCACTATGTAGAGTCAAGGCATCGGCAACTTGCGATCCCGCACTCCTTAAATCAACACATCACGAATGAACTCCTCTTTCATGTCCCCTAGCTTGCAACTTTCCACGAGACGATGTAAATCGGCGATGAAATCTTCCGCGGATTCATTCGTGCCTTGCCTGCGACCGAAAAATCGCTGCCGCTATAGCACTGTGTTGGCACGAACTCCAAAATGCTCGTCGAATTTATTCAGCACGTTTGCATACGTTTGTTCTTCCTCCGTCAACCGAAATAAAAGTGCAATATCATCTCCCTTCTCCCCCATCGTGTATATGAAAGAATTCAGCTTGAACTCATCACTTTGGCTATTGAGGCCGCTGCCTAGACAATATCGTTCCCATCGTGTTTTCCATTTAGGCCATTCTTCCGATTTGAAACTAAATGCCGATGGTGGTTGGAGATTTGACTGGAACATGAACACTGTACTTGCCTTCTTCATCCTGGTTCACGGAGTCCGGCATATCGAACAAACTACGACACAGATTACACTCGCGGGCGTAGGTTTTGTTGGTGTGTACACCTCACTATTTTCCACACTGTCACCATGTAGTGTCTTGTCCTGCTAGGATCATCAATCCCTGAAGGGATAATAAACACTACGTGATATTCGGTAGTCTATTTATTCAAAGAATCGATATAACAATATCCTGTAGCCTCACATGTGCTGACCTAATCTGCAACATACACGCTGTCGCGTGCTCTTTGTTGTGTCCTTGTGTACGCACAGTTAAGCTGACCGAATACTCCTCAATCTCTCCCGCTCGTGTATCTCACATCGCGCCACACGGCGGTATCTAAAAGGCAATGTTGCACCTACTCATCAAACTGATACACTACAGTGTACACAGGATTTGCATTGGAGAAATACTCATTGTAAAAATACAGACTGACAAATACAAGAGGAAACTATACCTTATTTATTATTATTATTATTATTATTATATCTGATATAGACACAATGAATCTTTTCAAACTTGTATATATATTGTATGTAAGATAATGTATGCACTATAACATTGCTTGGAGAAATAGGATAGTTGATAATAATCATGAACTAAACTACTCAACACTAATTTCGTCGCACACCAAAATGTCGCCCCTGTTATAATGTGAATAACTTTTTTCAGTTTAGAACAATTTGAATTTGGTTCACACTGTTCGATAGCCCAGTCCTTCAGCTATAATCGGGTACTTCATCGAAACATGAGGGTATTCACATAAAATCTCTACATGGTGTTTTCCGACACTGTGCAAAATTTCGGAATATTCAAAAAGCTCTCAAATGGTGAAAAAAATGTTTTTCTCAACTTCGACAAAAGAGGCATGAAGATGATCTCATTACCTCGAAATATTTCGCGAATCGACTTCCTATCTCTCTTATTTACAGAGTGATCTCAAAAAATCAACTTTTTGGTTTTGCAGCCATAACTTTTTTCCACTTCAACCGATTTTGGAAATCTTAGGCTCATTCTGAAGATTAAACTTCAGATGAAGAGATCTGAATATCAGAATTGACTCAAGATGACTATCAAAGATCTAGAGTTTTCTTGAAAGTGACCCAAATCTGGAACGCCCTTCGAATCTTGGTTGGGAGGAGAATTGAATGAAAATCAACTTGTTCTCGGAAAAACAATTCATTCTGGATGCGTCCATATTTTCCTCGCTCTCAGTAGTCAAGAATTGTACTTGAGAAAACACAATCGAAACATGTTCTTGCAAAAACATTAAATTATTTCTCCTCTGGTAATGCATGGCCCGCCGTAACCAACGTTACAAGAATCACAATGAGTGACTGACAAACCCGACCAGATGAGGCTCATCATAAATGGTTTACCAACAAGAGCAACGGATTTTGATTTTTTCAATGAAGTGATTTTTTTAACAGTTGTCACGTACATAACATGCGATTTAAGAATATGGAGAAGTATTCAAGCAAACAACGTTTATTTATTGTAAAAACGCATTTCAAAAATGCTGAAAGTTTCACGAAAACAGTTTGCCAATTACGTAAAGTTTTCAGTCGCAATAATGCGCCGAACGAATCGACAGTAATAACCAAACAATTCGTGTCGGAGATAAGCCCTTTGAATGGATCGGACTGTCGTGTTTAGCAGATCCGCGATTTGGAGGAAAGATAACCCTTGTTCCCTCATTTGTGGCATCAGTTCTAACTGGTCGGGCGTTAGATGCGGCATCGAAACTATCAAAATCTGTTTATGATTCGAAAACGAGGTCTAACCTGACTTGTCAGTCACTTACTGTGATTCTTGTAACGTTGGTTACGGGCCATGCATTGCAGAGGAGAAATGGTCTGATGTTTTTGCAAGAACATGTTTCAATTGTGTTTTCTCACGCGAATTCTTGAGTACTGAGAGCGGGGAAAATATGGACGCATCCAGAATGAATTGTTTTTCCGAGAACAAGTTGATTTTCATTCACTTCTCCTCCCAACTGAGATTCGGAGGGCGTTCCAGATTTGGGTCACTTTCAAGAAAACTCTAGATCTTTGATAGCCATCTTGAGTCAATTCTGATATTCAGATCTCTTCATCTGAAGTTTTATCTTCAAAATGAGCCTAAGATTTCCAAAATCGGTTGACGTGGAAAAAAGTTATGGCTGCAAAACCAAAAAGTTGATTTTTTGAGATCACTCTGTAAATAAGAGAGATAGGAAGTCGATTCGCGAAATATCTCGAGGTAATGAGATCATCTTCATGCCTCTGTTGTCGAAGTTGAGAAAAACATTTTTTTCACCATTTGAGAGCTTTTTGACTATTCCGAAATCTTGCACAGTGTCGAAAAACACCATGTGGAGTTTTTATGTGAATACACTTATGTTTCAATGAAATACCAGATTATACCTGAAGGACTGGGCTATCGAACACTGTGAACCAAATTCAAATTGTTCTAAACTGAAAAAAGTTATTCACATTATAACAGGGGCGACATTTTGGTGTGCGACGAAATTAGTGTTGAGTAGTTTATATACCTTCAACAAGCCTATGTAGATATGAATAGTATGTTCACAGAGATTTACCCTGGTATTCACTATGAAATATTGACCATTATTTGTATATCTATATCCGAAGAACCCTATCGGATCCTATGCCCAGCAGTAGGTACACGTTTCGAAGAATGTTTCGTAACAGTTCAATCCTATTATTCCATTATGTAGATATTCTTTGTTCTGTTCTTTTTCTGTAATTTTCATAGAACTTTCCTGACAAAACAGTTAACGATAACGACCTATCAGCAACGTAACTTCGGTAGCCTATAAACGTCACTTTCCTCAAATATGGAAGGTATCAGAACGTTACCGTTATGATACTTCAATTCAATTCAATTCATTTATTCACCATATTGGTCACCTCTACAGGAAATTGGGTTTGTCATAAAAATATCCTCAAAATTACACATACATGACACAAGACAACACACAACTACAACTAATAATGATAGTACATAATCCTAACTACAGATATAGAAATAAAATTATTGATAAAATGTATATAAAATTATACCTAGAAGGAGTGACTAAAGAATTCATCTAGCTCATAAAATATGTTTTTTATAAGAATTCTCTTGAGCTCTCTTTTGAATTTTCAAATGCTGTCAATTTGTCTCACATTCATGGGTAAGTGATTATAAATCATTAGTGGCATTATGTAATAGCTATTATTTGTCAAGGTTAGCCTATGCTGGGGAATAACCAGTAGTAGAGTATTTTTGCATATTGCCAACAATCTGAAAATTTTCAATATGTCTTTTGACATAAACTGCACACTGTAATACATAAATTGGTTTCATAGTCAACAGTTGTAGCTCCTGGAACAACGGCCGACATGACGGGAACACACAAATCACCAGAATGTAAAATCGCAGATCCGTAATCCATCAGAATATACATTTTCAAACCAGTAACTTAACAGAACAATATTTTATAGGAATCGTATTTATCTCTACTGTAGATGCACAGAACCGCAATCCCTCAAACCGTATTTTGTATACTGTACATGAGCATACCAGACAATAACAGATTGCAAATGCGCAGATGTGTATTTTTCTATAATAGCAATATCGCAGATCCGCAAATATACAGAATCGAAAACTAACAAACCAACATCACAGCGGAATGATATTTCATCAGAATCATAACAACACAGACCGTAATTCGTCAGAATCGCAGAATGACAGACCGCACATTAGCAGACCGTACTTTGTCAGAATCGAAATACAACAGACCGTTTATCGACAGAATAGTAAAATGTCAGAACCGTACATTGACAGAATAGCAAAAAATCAGAACAGCATATTCACAGAATCTCAAAATATCAGAACTGTAAATTGAAAGAATCGTAAAATGCTAAAACCGTACATCGACAGACTCGTAATACAACAGACCATATTCCATCAGAATCATATTATATCAGAACGTACAATGACAGAATGTACTTCATCAGACTGTAATGTCATATACTGTATTGTGATAGAATCGTAAACTATCAGAACCGTAATTCAGCAGAATAGTAAAATGTTAGAACCGTAAAATAACATAATCGTAAAAATTCAGAACCGTACATCGACAGAATCGTGAAATATAGGAACTGTACGTCAGCAGAACCGTAAAAAATCAAAACCGTACTTTGGCAGAATCGGAATTCATCAGAATGTAATGCAGCAGAACCGTAAAATGACAGACTGCAGAGGGGCCTACCAGCCACGCGCAGAGCGAACGCCGGTCACAGTGTTGCCTGCTCTCACGTCATGTGGGGATTCTACGTATACTTTCAGTTCGACCTGCTTTTATGTTCCTATTGCTCTTGTACACTCGAGAATTTCAATATGAAATATATGAACGACACCCAACTTTTTTGCTATATGGAGAAGAAAGTGTTTATTTGAAGTATTTTCTTAAAAACTACAATTCCTTGAAGTCAGTTGAGGGAAGGGTTCGAGAAATAGGTGTTTGGCATGTTACAAGTGTTTGGGATCACACGTTGAAAGGTAAGGCCCCCGTCATTCCTTGCTCGCACAAGACTTTCGAAGACTTCTGAGGGTTGCTCGTAAGGGGGCAACCGAATGACGGATAAAACAATTTTACAATTTTTTTTCACAACAAACTTTGGCGTTTTCAAAGTTCGATTATAGATACAAGATATTGGATGTTCTTTATATGAATCTATGTCATACACAAATTCATTCATTTTGTATTTTGTACCCATATTTCTAGAAAAAGGAAGAAGGTGATACGAAACTAGATTGAAATCGAAGTTCAGCTACGGAATTTAGTTTCGAGAATTCTTTATTAACGATAATTAGTGCGGTGCTGTAGATAGGGATTGATGAAAAAATGCTTATACATACATACATACATATGGAAGCCATTGAATAAACGTTCTTGTAAAACTCACTATGGAAGCTATTAAATAAACGTTCTTGTCTATCTGATTCTGATTCTGATCTATATCAGGTGACCTTGGACCATAGGCGCCACCAGATAAAAATAGGATATAGGGCGGACAAAATTCGAAGATGAAATCGGGTAACCTACGAATGTAAACTGAGTGTGAATACTCAAAGCTAATATTAATCTGTGTAATTCTCGAAATGTCATCTCCAACCATTCAGAACTTGAAGACTAATTTTCCATGATATTGACCATATCCGCTCGTCAAAACTGAACCCATCACCAGTTCCTAAGCAGTTTTTTGAACAGCCTCTGTGAATCTGAGATAGAACAATCACTAAAACAATAATTGATCTTCGCATTGTCGAGTTTAGACAAAAATGTAGTTTACCTAACAAATGCCGAAAGTCATACTTTTCCGCACCTGTTTATTTAGATATAAAGAAATACATAGAGAATTCGCATTCGGTATGTGATGAAATTATCAATTCTTTCTCAGTATATTCAACAGAAGACAACTACTTTCCTGGCTGCGATTATACTAAATATACTGTACGCTAGCACAAACCACGCCGACCGTAATATCTCATCTTCGAAGTACTTAGGCAGAACTCAGAAACTATTTATCCTTAACGAACTAACCTATCCCTGATTGCAATATTTTTGTGGAAGGAAAACCGAATGGAGTGTAGAAACACATTGATTAATAATATATTTCAAAAGTTGAGTTCTTCAACAAAATTGAATAAAATGAGACTGTTTATCCTAAACGCACTTACCTATTTGACTTCAAATATTTTATGAAGAAGGAAAACCAGAATGAAGTAAAAAAACAAAAAAGTTGCAAAAAAAAGTTCAAGTTCACAGCGATTCGAACCATGGACCTTCAGACTGAAAGGCGACAGCGCTAACCAGTAGACCATTTGGGTGTATAAATTTACTGCGTACAGAAAAAAATGTTCAACACAGAAGTGCATTTGCAAAACAGAGGATGTATTTTGTTGTACTGAATGTAAATGTAACGCTCATTGTAAGAATATCAAAAAATCCGATGACGAAGACCATCAATAAATGTACATTGTTTACTTTTCTGTAAGATGTTTCTTGTAAAAACCGCCTAATTTGCATTTGTGACAATCAACTATACATTCGAAGATATCTAGTTAAATATAAATTGCTCACCATATCTTCCATTTCGACAAAATGAGCATATTTTAATGAAGAATACGGTCTAAGCGCGCGACGAGTGAAAGTTTCATCAATCGTTACGCTTAGAATGTTTTATTGATTTTACATTTTTGCTCCGACGAAACGCCTCGACTGTGGTGCGCTGTCCTAAAAATTTAATTGCAGAACAAAAACTGTTAGGAATATCCATACCATTGATCGAGATGAAATGTTCCTCATAAAATTACGCAGTTTTTGATGGGAAAATATGATGTAGTTCATTTGGAAAATAATCGAGTTCTTGCTTGTTGAAGTAATGAAATATTGAAAAATTATATAGGATAGTTTTTGAAAGTGGTGAAATTTTTAGATATTCGGATGATAAAATATGAATTGTCAATACACCATTCGATTGGTTATACTTCAGGCTACAAAATGAGCCCTCATTATGTTTTTTTAGCTTCATCCCCATTATTGTTAGACTGCTATTTTTCAGACATATTGAAAAACGCGATCTTCGTACATTTTTCCCTGTAGAAAATCTCTCGACCATGTGGCGATGTCGTAATTTCTCATTATATATGTGGATGATGATGACAAAAAATGTCCTTGATGTTCAATTAAGTTATACCCCATGATTGGGTTATTGAACGATAGACCGCACCGTCTGCCGTACTAAAACATGTTCCATTTTTATGTTGAATACGGAAGCAAATTCGCTCCGGAAACGTCAATGTGAAAATGTACCTAATATTTTTATGGTATTCTTCCTTTTTCAAACATTCTTCAAAACAAGGTGTCACTCGTTTTTTCAACAGAATTGAACAAGGATTTCGAGAAATTGGATGAAACCAAAATTGTAGTACTTTTGATCCCGATGCGAAAAGTTGGTAGTTCGACCGGAGTAGGCCGGCTAGATTTCGAAAATAAAAAAAAGATTACATTCAGTATTGAGTGATATAATAAATAAGGAGAGTGCCGTAGGCGATTTTTTTCCTTATTCAAGGTCAAATGAGAATTGGATTATCTCCTACCCTTCGAATAAGTGATTATTTTCACCAAAATCATGAGTCAAAAAATTTAAATGGAAAACATATTCATTGATTTCAGAAACTGAACAGGTACAAATCTGGTACACCTACCTTCATTCATACACGTATTGAAAGAACCAGAGAATATCGAATGACATCGGTCTACGAATGATGAAACAAATTTCTTTCCTTCCTGATCTTTTTTCAGTTTGTTCGTATTCCTTATTATCCTAATATCAGTCCCGTGGTATATACTATTTTTTCCACCACCAGCTATAAAACCTACCATTATTTACTCCTTCCCGAGGCGTGAAGTGTACTTTTACTGCCAAGGTAGTTTTCGTCATTTTATAACCACTAGTCAATAAAGACATAGCCACCCACCTCTGATATACTAACCCGAACTCACTGTTCTGATGGCATTTGAATCTGTTATAGGTATTTACTACTAGATTTTTTTAAATTGAAAAGAAGCAATAGGTTCATATCTCAGTTCCACAAAAATGTAATGATTGTAATGTATTGCTGTCCCTGGGTAATACTAATATTCTTCACTACCTTGGTGTATTAATAACTATTATGCACATGAGGAGTGGAAAAATTGATTAAATATGCAAGAAAATAATGAAAGGCCGTGCATGGTTATCATATTGCTTCGAAAGCATTATTGCTATAGCGTTTGAGAAAAAACGCCAGTATTTACTTTTGATCCCTCAAATATTGAAAGTGCTACCAAGTTCCTCAAATGAGAGATTGAAATTAGGTACCCTGCTCATATTATGTGCATAACAGTGCATAAAAAAATTATGGGAGGAAAACTTAGCCCCTGTAGCGCTGAAGCGCAACACTGAATTATACTTATATGTCCGGAATGATTTTCTGATCAAAAGATGACCTATGTGAGCATGAAACCATTATGTACAGGGTGATTCAAACTTTCCGCCCTTGGCTCATAACAGGAAAAGGAAAACTGCAAATGCAAATACGGCAGAGAGGATTAGAATGGATGTGTCGTGTAAAGTATATGTTCTCGTATTTAAATATATTTCAACTTTTCCCAAGATAGCGTCAGATAATTTTTTTTTTCACGAAGCCACCATTTTTTCCTCATATTCCGAAAGAACATATTTTTTTAACAACTTTCATCATGACAAGTTTCTCCTATCTCCATTTGGTCAAAAGCCGTGGGACTCTGGATTTAGTATTTCCATTTTATTATTTCAATTTTCAAATAAATCTCAACTGACCCCGCCGTAACAAGTCACCAGGTTTACGTTTCAATCGGTTCAAATATGAATGCAAAATGTATCCCAATCCATATTGCTTGCAAAACGATTTGCCTTGATTTTCATTACAACGGGGTCAGTTAAGATTTATTCAAAACTGCTAACATCAAAGTCCCGATAGCTATCAACCAAATGATGATAGGAGAAAATGTCCTTTCTGAAAGTTGTTGAATGAAATATTTTCTTTCAGAACATGAGAAAAAAATTGTGACTTTATGCGAAGAATATTTTCGAATGAATATCAACTGACCCTGCCGTAATCAAAAATCGAGTCAGCTGGTTTCAGCTTTAATCGGTACTAAATGATGAATGCAAAATATATCAAATTACTTACTATTTGTTTTCCGGTCGACTTGATTTTTATCACGGCGGGGTCAGTTGAAGTTTATTTGAAAATGCCAATCATATATCACATCATAGCTATCAACTTAATGAAGAAAGAAAGAAAGTTTCACGATGGAAGATGTTTGAAAAAATATATGTTTTTTCAGAATATGAGGAAAAATTGTGACTCTGTGGAAAAAATAATTTTGCAGACGTCATTTCCGCCATTTTGAAAGAAGCTGAGATATTTTCAAATAAGGATAAATATATCCCCTCTGAGAGATTTCCCTCTGCAGTTTTCCTTTCCTTGTTATGAGCCAAGGGCGGGGAGTTTGAATCACCCTGTACAGTGTATTCCATTTTGGTTCAGACATCTGAGGTATCTCTGTTGTTGTGGAACATGGAACCTTGCGGTTTTTGCGGTTCTGTGCCACTTTTTTGTGAAACTCAGATTTTGCCTATAACTTATTTCACATTTTGGACACCCTCTATATTTACGGAGTTTTTCAAATCTTTTGCCATGAAGAATATCATTCATATTCCAATGTCGTACTCAATTCTTTTTTCGCAGTATGGTTTTCGAGATTCAACTCAAACTTATGATTTTTTCAATTTATTAGCTCATTAAATTCCTCTTTTCTCCTTCAAAATAATATATATTGTATAGATAAATTCGAAGATGCTCAAAAATCACTCAAACATTGTATTTCAATAGTGGACTATTGATTTTTTATATGAAAAAGTCTAATTGGAGGAATATTACTTCTGATATTTTTTTGATGAGGACAGAAACGATATACTGACACTAATTACCTAACAGAACACAAAACGTACCTAGGTGTACCTAATAGCAACAAATAAATAGTAATAAGAATAAATTCATGATGTAAAAGAGGCACCTGATTGAATATTTACCGAAACAGTTGAATTTCGAAATTATACAGTAACTTGATTGTTGCCCAGTTTTCCACACAATTGCCACAATTGACACAACTGACACACCTAACCTGAAGACGCATTATAAATCATTGAAGGATATCTTTGTAATTCCTAAAAAACTGCCTCTGTTGTTACACCATTTTGCACGAATTTCTTCAAGATTGTTGTGCTTCCTAGTGTATTAAGACGTACACTCGTATTCAGAAAACATGTCGCAGTTGGACGATGTAAGCGTTCTAAATCACCGCTACAATAGAAGCGGTTACACCGTCCAACTGCGACATGATTTCTGCATACCAGTGTACTTGTACCTGTTGAGGAATTGTGTCAATTGTGTGATAGAGAAAAGGGACATCAATTCGAATAATTCAATGAATAAGTTACTGAATGATTTCGAAATTCAATTGTTTTAGTAAATATTGTAACAGCTGCTTATTCAACATTATGTATACTTCTTATTACTATTTATTTGTTGCTATTAGGTACCTACGTTTTGTTTTTTATTAGTTATTCAGTGTTGGAATTGTTTTTTTCTCTTTATGGTGAAATCAAAAGTTCAAGTGGAATCTTTTTATTTAAAAAAATCTATACTTATCACTATGAAAGTCCATGCTTCATTGATTTTGGAGCATCTTTGAAAATTTTATATTCATAATATTATACATAATTCGAAAGGAAAGAAAACAAGGAATTTGATGAGCGGATGAAATACAGGGTGTTCTACTGAAAAAATCATAAGTTTGATGCGTACTTATCTCCAAAATCATATACTTACTTCGAAGTATCCGTCATAAAATAATATGGTCGCAAATTAGTGACCAAATTCACGAAAAAGACTCGTTCGATACTTCCATCAGTGGAAAATGGCTGATTCAAGTTTAGTTTTTCCAACTGATATTGTGAAAGCAGCTTGAAATACATTATTCTTTTCGTCCAACCACATATTCAATAACGTAACTGGTGCTGTAGTGAATAATATTTCATCACCAGTTGAACCAGTTATGTTATATTTCACTTTACACCACAGGTTATACGAAAAGTGAGAAGTTTCAATATTTCCGTAGTTTTGAAAAGTTCCACATCACATGTCAAAGTAAATAAAAAAGAATTTCGAGCCAAACTCAATATTTCCAAGGGATATCCTGAAACAGGTTGATTTTCATGCAATTTCCACATTTATAATAGACAATTTCTCGAATGGAACATCCTATCAACTATTGAATTCTCGAAATCTTCATGGAAAGCTGAATTCAGGGTGTTCCATTGAAAAAAAAAACACAAAGCTATTAGCCTACCCGAAAAAACGAATGACACTGTATATAAAACAACTACACAAAATAAAAGTTTGGGTGGTTTCAAACAACTTTTTCATTTAACATTCCTCAATATTCCTATAAAAACAACATAATGACCTCTTTATACTGAACTTTCCTTGAATAAAGTACCATTCCTATTTCACATTCTTGGGGAATTTAAGACTAAGAAAATTGTTTGAAATGATGACTTAATAAAAACAAATTATCATAGTGATTTCTTTTCGTGCGCTTCAAGCGTTGAAAAAAAATATGTTCCATCAATAACTAATCCAAGTGCTTCGTAAATACTTTATTTTATAAGGATGCTTGCCAAAAATTCGACGGATGACGTCACAATGTGTCCATGATGATTGCAGACAAAAAGGTTCCTGCATGATCCGCCATTTTGAAAACAAATGTCATTTGAAAGGTATTTTTTCGCTCTATCGACTTACGTAAAATTATTCATACAGAGTGCCATTTGAATTTCAGTGAAATTTTGGGGCAAATTCTCTGTACTTATACAGGGTGATTCACCATAAATGGCCCCCTCTTCTAGCTCACTTATTTTTGAATCTATCTGAAAATTTGAACAAGCATCTAAAATGATTTTTCAGAAATTTGTTTCCCGTTGCATCAGAAAATACAGGGTGCTCAGACCAAACGATCTACAGAGTACTACTTGATTTTTTCAAATGGAACACCCTGTATTTTATTGTATTTTTATATTCTCCCTGAAGAGCTGATTTCATCAGTGTATCACACTTGGGGTCTAGCGGGAATGATTACAGAGATATGGGGTGTTCAAAATCGAGATTTTTCAACTTTAGGATTTTTTTGTGTCGAAACTATTCATTATTGGTCAAAACGGCTTCAATGTTCCTATCTCAACTTTTGATTTACTATCTACTGACATTCAATTGGAACATATTCAGTGTGATTCAAGATTCAGAATTCTGACCACCCTGTATCTGTTCCAATTAATAAATGTCAGTAGATAGTGAATCACAAAAGAGATACGGACATGAAAGCCGTTTCGACCAATAATGAATAGTTTCAACACAAAAAAATCCTAAAGTTGAAAAATCTCGATTTTGAACTCCCTATATCACTGTATTCATTCCCGCTAGACCCCAAGTGTGATATATTGATGAAATCAGCTCTTCAGGAAGAATATAAAAATACAATGAAATACAGGGTGTTCCATTTGAAAAAATCAAGTAGTACTCTGTAGATCGTTTGGTCCGAGCACCCTGTATTTTCTGATGCAACGGAAAAAAAATTTCTGAAAAATTATTTTAGATGATTTTTCAAATTTTCAAATCGGTTCAATAATGAGTGAGCTAAAGGGGAGGACATTCATGGTGAATCACCCTGTACAGTGTGCAACATATGGAAATTTTCTTGATGAATTGCACAACCAAAATACAGATAGTGCCAAAGGTTGGTGCATGTTCGGTATTCATTCAAGGTGCACTTAGAATCGTTTCAAGTCAAACAGCATACAGGGTAGGTCAAAAAATATGAAAAATGCTCAGGAGTAAAGTACCCTTATTTCAGAAAATTCAGCAAACTAATATGGAAAAAAGTTCTTTACAATTGAAAGTTTTTCCTGAATACCAAAACATGGCCTCCTAGGACATATTTTAGTGTTTCGATTTCTTCCATTAATAACTTCCCAATTTGTATTTTTTTTTATAATCACCCTGAACACTTTCATAATTTGATCATAACAAAATCAGTTGATCAAACATTTGTTGAAATTAATGTACTTTTGTGCAATCAACTTGGATTTTATTTTTTTAGGAAATCACAAACTTGATGTTTGTTGCAACGATATACAGCTTAATTTTGAGATTTCGCAAAACATATTTTCAACAAGGTAAAACATCATTAGATAACTGCCTCAATATTTACTGTCAACCCTCATTTGTTCTGTTCCTTGGGTGTCCGTGATTTTTCAAAAGATATCATGGTTGTCGATCAATTTGTTATTTGTTCAGCTTTTTCATAAACATTTCAAATACAAAATGTTCACATTAAATGAAGGTTTTTGAATATGCATATTATCATTAATGATGTTTTACCTTGTTGAAAATAGGGTTCGCAAAATTTCAAAGTTGAGCTGAATATCGTTGCAACAAACATGAAGTTTGTGATTTCATAAAAAATTTTAAATCCAAGTTGAATGCAAAAATATGCTTGAATTTGAAAAAAAAAATGGGAATTTATTAACGATAGGAATTGAAGAACTGAAGAATGTCTTAAGAAGCCATGTTCTGGTATTTAGGTATGAATTTTAATTGTGAACAACTTTTCTCAATAACATTCTGCTGAATTTTTTGAAATACGGGTACTTTACTCCTGAGCACTTTTTATATCTTTTTACCTACCCTGTATGCTGTCAGGGCCTGCTGTTTGACTTGCAACTATTCTGAGTGCACCTGAAATGATGATCGAACATGCACCAACTCTTGGCACTATCTGTATTTTGGTTGTGCAATTCATTAAGAAGATTCCCATATGTTGCACACTTAAATGACCACACTGTATATTGAAATTATGCTCATATTATTATTTTGTAGAAGCGAGGAGGGTAAATCCCAAATAATCAAGTAAAATGTATGTAACACCTACTCGATCAACCAACAGGCGGTATTTCGAGCCGCCATTGCTTGAGATTTGACATTTCATGGAAGATGAATGAAGTCATTATGATATCCGAAACGCAAATGGAATTGATCACATACAAAGTACCTCATTGATCACATACAAAGTACCCCATTGACGAACGAAACATTTTGGTATATAAACGAATTGGGTCCAATCAACTTATTTTGACCTCTACTTTAAGTAGAGCAATTTTGGGACACCCTATATATAATCTATAACTGAAGTCATGTGAGGGATTTGAGCACAATTGACAATAAGAAATCACTAGATTCGAAAACTCTTGGGGAGTAGGTTTCCCGAAACGAAATAGCGATATACAAATGCTACAAGTTCTTTATTTATATTATCTACTATTTAATTGGAGAATCAAATTTAAAGGTATACACTCTGATACGAATCTCAGACCATTGGACTATAGAAAAGTTTGAAAGTTTGATGTTTTTTTCTCCAATATTTATATGTTCAGAAATGGACATACAATGATTCCATTTCTGCCTTATAGAATCTCCGAGAATAGATTCACCTATTATACATAGAAAACATCGTTATATTCACATGTCTGATGTTTTGTTATATAATTTTTCAACAAAAAGAATGATATATACTTCTTTATCTTGATACAATCAAATTATCATGTCAATATCTTCCTGATTCGGATCAAACAGATTATCAAACACAAATACTACAATGTACAAACCTTTCTCAGCCCTCTAGAATTCTTCATAAAACAGTTAGAATCAGATTTGAGTAGGTATAGCAAGGAATTTCTATCGATTCAACTTGGCAACAATGCGCTACCGCTTGTTCCGAGTCTCCACGCGTCTCACACATTCTGGTATATTGACGGTCTGTCGATGTACGGTTCTGATGTTTTACGGGTCTGTCAATGTACGGTTCTGCCATTTTACGGTTCTGCTATTTCACGGGTCTTAATCCAAAAAATTCTGAAAATTTACGGGTTTGGTAGCTGCACGATTCTGCCATTGTACGAGTCTGTCATTTTACGATTCTGCTGTTTTACGGGTCTGTCGTTTTACGGTTTTGATGAATTATGGATAGGAAATTCCGGTAGTCCGATGGATTATGAGTCTGTCGATGTACGGTTCTTGCATTTTACGGATCTAGAGAATTGGCAGTCTGTGCTTTTACGAGTCTGTCATTGTACGGATCTTTCATTTTACGGGTATCAAAAATCGACAGTCTGTCTTTTTACGGGTATGAACTTTTCGCATTCTGCCATTTTCAGATTCTGTACATCACAATTCTGCCAGTTTGCTGGTCGGTAATGTTCATTCTGATGAAATGGTGGTCTACAGAGTACGGGTCGCTGAATTACAGTCTGTGCTTTTACGGTTCTATGACTTCACGATTATATATTTTTATGATTCTGACGACATGAAGAGTATTTTATTTACTGGTTTGGCAAAGTACACTTCTGAATATATGGCAGTCTTTCGATATACTATTGTGATTTATGCATTCTGACATAATGCAGTCTGTCAAAGTACGGTTCGACAAATTACGGGTTGTACATATTGCAGTCGCTGAAATATGGTTCTGATGATTTGCTATTCTGATTTCTTACTATTCTAGTCGAATAAATTCCTACTAATCGACGGTCTGTGTCGATACGTTCTGATGATGTATATGGACCCGACATGACTGATGAGGGGGTTCACCAACTATACTTCTGAAAATTCTTTTTCGTGCCAGTAAATTTTTTTTTACTCTACTGCAGTTACCTCACACCACAACTGCGTAACTTAAAAGAAAATAAACATATGCATATTAGTAAGATATTAGGATATGTCTATCGACACAGCTTCTGAGTTTCCAAATGACAAAGTTGTGGTAGCAAAGCTTCTTCAGAATGAAATCGACATGTGGAGACCATGGCAACTTCTCATCAATATTGATTCCAAAGAATTTGGTTGTTGATAACTGTTTGATTGTATGTTTATTTTCATGAACATAGAGGGACTGATCATTATCTCTAGTACTAAAAACCATCATCACTGTTTTCGACAAATTGAGAACTAGGTTATTTTCAGTGTTGTATTCAAAAGCATGTCTAGCACATTTCCCCACACTGGACCTAAGGTTGGTCATACAGTCGGAGGTCAATAAGATGGACTTATCATCCGCAAATAGGACAGAGGACCCTATATTGACCTTCGTAAGAACTTCAGCAATGGAGGTGATAAAAGGAGAAGGGCCTAGCACACCCCCTTGAGGAACACCCCTGCCACATCACGGAATTCAGAAATATACTTGGTACCTCCAGACTTAAGTATAACTTGTTCCGATCGTCCAGACAAATAGGATGAGAGCCAACAACCAGGTATCCCCTGACACCATAGTTATACAGCTTGTTAATCAATATATTATGATCGACCAAGTCAAATGCACGACTGTGATCAGAGAATAGGCCTGCTGAGCAATTTTTTTTATCAACACCCTGAACAGCTTTTTGGAGAAATGAGACTATGGCATCTTAGGTATTACGGCCCTTTCTAAAACCATACTGATCATTGGGCAGTACAGGGTGGCTGGAATTTGAGCCTCATCATTGGGATCTCGTGAACCGTGAGAGATATAGAGTAGGTTGAATTATGGCAAAGTTGCGCAATTCCATGCCTTACATAATCCTGTTCTGAAACTTGGAAAATTCCGAATACTTTCGGAGATATCCGAAAAAAATCGAAATTCCATAAAATCGTTTTTATTTTTTTATGGCGTCATTTGAAGAAATTTATCGATATTAATAACACTTTATCGAGGCCACTTTTTCTTCCCTACAACATGGCGTTTTCAAATTTAAAATCTGACGTTTCGTCTTCCAGAAACCATCATCAACTTACTTTTTTTAAATACGGACCTGGATTTTTCATTTCATTTTTTGTTACCGTCGGATAGCTCAAAAACTATGAGCTATCACGAATTTCGATTTTCAAATGTTTCGATGACTAAAATTCACAGTGTCTTTATTGTTTCCAAATATTCAATGCAATTACCGAAAATGGAAAAGGCGGCTTGGCTTTTAGAGATGAAAAGTTACAACCACTCGTCAAAGTTTGACAGTTCAAGGTTTTGAATGATTTGCGCGATCAAAAATGATGTTTTTCAATTCAGAAAAACGTGATATGGTCCGAATTTATTATAGTGCCAATAGAAACTCGCAAATTCTATGTGAGAGATATTCACACCTATACCCCGAACGACCAGAACCGCATTATACGTATTTCAATAATTTGCACAAGAATTCGAATCTGTATGGTAGATTTAGTAAGCCCCAAAATGCGTATGGCGGAAGATTTGGAGCTGAAAATGAAGGAGCTGTTATAAATGCGGTAAGTTTCGAAAAAAAAATAATTTATATTTGCGATAAATTTGATCGAGAAATTTTGGAGGTTACGGAAAATCCCCAAAGTTCCACACGACAATTTGCTCTAGAATTGAATATGCCTAGAAGCCGAATTCAGAAGATTCTCAAGAATCATAGGTATCATCCTTAGAAATTACATGTCAGCCAAGAACTAAGACCAGGAGATAATGAAAGAAGGCTAGAATTCTGCGATTAGCTTGATAGAAAATTGCAACAGAATGAAGAATTTTTGAATAACTCTATCTGGTGTAAGGGTATCTACTCTGAGATATCTTTTTGGTGCAATAAAGCGGGTTTTACTATTAGCAATTATTTACAACTCGGGCGCCACCTATTTTATAGTGGTAGGTCCACTTGCACCGGGCAACTATCAGTGGAGAAAGTTCACTCTAGGGGTCTGAGATTTCAACTATCAAATTGACAGGACTTTCACTTAACTTATTCCCCGAACTATTAGTTGCACCTTGAGTGAACAACAAGAAAAAACTCAATGAAATATTAACAACTATATATTCTCAGTGTATTTACAATATTCTTTACACTTACTTAATATTCTAAATGTAACTCGGATGCGATAATTCATACCCCCCTCGAGACATACGGCATTCAAGCGGATTCAAATTGCAAGCTCGCGGGTTATGCAGAGCAACAAAACTAATCAAACGCGCAGTCTAAGTATTAAAAGCAAAACTAGCAGCAAACTTCAGTGGCTCTACATTAATGCTATAATAATAAACACATGCAACATATAGCATACAGGGGATACTGTGCACGCAAGCTATCAATCGTGCACTTCAAATGACCAGGTGATAAATCACACTAAGATCATACCGGCTGGAAGAGAACGTAAGTTAGTTACACAATATATCTACAATCATGTTCTGCATACAGGGGATGCCCACTCAGTATGCGTGCACGCAAGCTATCAATCGTGCTCCTCCAGATCAGGTGATAAATCACACTTAGATCGTAACGGCTGAAAGAGAAGTTATATGAGTTACACCAAATGTACTGCATACAGGGGATGCCCACTTAGCATGCGTGCACGCAAGCTATCAATCGTGCACCTCAAATGACCAGGTGATAAATCACACTTAGATCATAACGGCTGAAAGAGAACTTATATGAGTTACACAATATATACACAAAATGTACTGCATACAGGGGATGCCCACTTAGTATGCCTCTTCTCTCTCCTCACCTAACGCTCTTACTCTCCTCCTTCTCTCTGGTCGGTCGGTCCGGTGTGCTTTGGCGTGGCTGGCTGGTTGGTCGCTCTCAAGGAACTGATCTCCAAGTCCCCAGTCAGTCCTCTGGCTCCTAGGTGGCTTCCTCCCTCTCCGTCGGTAGTCCTCGGCTGGTTTCGGTGTCGGCTCGTCTTCGGTCCCGCTGGTCTGCTGGCTGCGCGTGTATGGCTCTGGGCGCTCGAGCTATACTGATTTTACCGTTCGTCTCTCTGAGCTACGGCGGCTCGCGAGGCGAGGTCCCACTCCTCTTGAATAGTGGGGCGCGCACGCGATACGTATACTAGGATGGATATCGATCTCCTATCCATCTGACGCTTTATCAATTATTCAATCAGAACATTTATAATCAATCAAAAGTAAATCGCGGTCATCGAATCTTATTAACAATACTTCCGGTGTATTTTTATCATTATTCACGAAAAATAATGGAATTTCTAGCTTACTATTCACAGCAGTTTGTAATAACTATACCGTATGTCTCAAAATAAAAGTAACTTCGTTACATCCCCCCCTTACTTACTAAAAAAAAATAACACCAGTTATTATCATTTTTTTTATATATAATCGTCTAGCAAGTACCCTATGACAAAATTGAATATATGAACTTGCATAAAACAAAACTCCATTCTGGCTTCCATCATTTTCCTTCATGTAATCCTGGTGAATCTAGGTGTCTGGCTCGATTGGTCTCCCAATCATTCCGGTGACCGGCGGCGGCGATGTAGATGCGAATGGGGACATCCGCACGTGGGGCATCGGTCGTGAAGCCGGCGTGGCTCGTAACGGCTTCGGGTTTTCCTGTCGGTTTCCTGCTGCTTTCTGGTATAAGGACATTTCCTGGACATTACGCCGACTAGGCCGCAACGGGAGCAAAACATCACCGGTGATCGCGAACACGCCTGTCGTTGGTGCCCGATTCGGCCACATCGCCAGCACAGGTTGGGCGCGATCCTGATATACCGGGCCAAGGTATCTCGATTCTGGGCCTGTCGTTCCTCCCGCTCCCGTTCTTTCGCCAGACGTTTCTCGGCCAGTCGGTTCTCAGCGATTCTCAAATCCCTGGCCGCAGGAGTCCAATAATCCTTCGTCATTGGGTCCCAGTGTGATGGAACTCCTTCCTCATCTTCCTTACCGAACGGTAGTGCCTCTATCCCAACAGTCTGTTGGGGCGTGACCAGTGGCTGTCGAGCGGATTGCTCGTCGGTGCTCCCCATTCTGTTGGAAGGGCCAGCGACGGCATTGTCGTCAACCTCCGGCCTTGGAGAGGCGGTTGGCATTTCCCTTATTTTCTCAGTGGCGGCCTCCGTTGCATCGGTGGAGTCAGCGAGGGCTTTCGCCAGTTCCCTTGCTAGGTCTTCCAGCTGTCTTGGAGATGCGGATATTTCCAAAACTGGACTCTGCATGTTTTGGCAATATTCTAAAAGAAAACCCAACTTTGCAAAACCAGTATTTATTCCAACTAAATAACAAAATAAAACCAAAACAAAATAAACCTAATCAGTCTTCATAATTTCGTGAGATCATAGAAAAAAAAAAAAAACAATAATGACGATAATGGTTATGGCTCGTGGGGTAATGTAACCCGGATGCTTCGGCCATCTGGAGCAGCTAGTTTGACGCGGAGGCGGGTGTTTGCATCTGCTCTAGTCGGGCTTTCAGGGCAGGGGGCCACGGTATCCCTCGAGGATGTTCAAGTAGTGCCTCCGCTAATTTGCCTCTTTCGTCTGCCTTCGAGAAGGCCGGTGATGTTTTCTGCCTTTCTACCACTGTGTCCATGAGGTGTTCAGGAGTTGCTCTTTGCTGAGCTGTCTCGGAGATCGGGTAAATTTGCGGCCCTGCCAAGGTTATCTCGTACTGGGATTTGGGCGGAGGACCAGGCGGTAATGGTATATCTGCCACGGCTACCAGAGGAAATGACGGAACTTCCGAGGTCGTTGTAGCAGATTTCGGCGGAGTCTGTCGCGTCATCGGAGCTGGTCTGCATGGCTGCCGACCGGGTGGAGTGACAACCATAAGTTGGTGAGATCGACGGCGCAGGGTCAAGTCCCGTGCCAACACCTTGATGGCCCTCATCCTCTGTTGAGCCTTGGCGGTCATTTTCGCCGCATCTGCCACGGGGGAACGAATGTCCTTCGGGTGTGGTTTCGGGACGGTTGCTTTCCTCGGCATTTTCTAGAAGAGATGATACTGCTTCATTGTTTTGATCGATCAGGTTATGAGCAGGCTTCAAATCCTTCATGTGGATATGGTGTAGCTTCTTGCCAGTGTTGCTCTTAAGATCATAGACTACCGGAGATATAACTTTTGAAACGGTATACGGGCCAGAATATTTAGGGGCTAATTTAGCGGCAAACCCCTTTGTAGCAGATGAAAGATGATGCTCCCTTTTCATCACTCGATCTCCCACATGACATCTCCATTCTCGTCTACGGAGATTGTAGTGATGACTCTGTGTCGTGAAAGCTCGAGATAGGTTGACTCGAACAAACTCGAAGACTTCCCGGAGTTTGTCTAGTCTTTGGGCTCGATCTCTTGTATCCTCTGGATTATCATCAACATCGTCGGTCACGAGATCCTCAGGACGGTACACAGCACCTGGTATTTCCAACTCTCTCCCATAGTTGAGAAATGCCGGAGTGTACCCGGTGGAGTAATGTCGGGCTGTGTTATAAGCAAATATTAGTTCTGGTATGTGCTGGTCCCATTTCCGATGATCTTTGTCGCAGAACTGAGAGATCATAGTCTTCATGGTCTTATTCGTCCTCTCTACTGGATTGGACTGCGGTGTATACGGCGGAGTTAGACGGTGGCCAATCTTCAGATCTTTTAGCAGATCTCTGAACAGTGTACCTGTGTACTGGGTTCCATTATCGGTGATGACGGTTTTCGGACACCCAAACCGTGTGATGATCTCTTCGTACAGAGCTTGGCTCACTGCTTTTGCTGTTGCCTTCCGTATGGGACGGCACTGGATCCACTTCGTGAATCTGTCTTGAAATACCACTAAGTAGTTATTTCCTTTGCTTGAGCGAGGCAGTGGTCCAACTAAGTCGGAACTGATGGTTTCCCAAGGTTGTCGGTTTACAGACGGTTGCATTCTTCCAGGTGTCTTCTGCTGTGATGTCTTGTACTGTTGGCAAGATTGACAGCTCCGAACGTACTTGGCTATGTCTCTGAACATGCCAGGCCAATAATATCGATTATCTATTCTGGCTGTGGTCTTGGATATCCCGAGATGTCCAGCAGTGGGAGCATCGTGGTTCTCCTCCTTGACGGTTGAACGAGCTGGTTTCGGTATGCACAACTTCCAGGGATCGGATAGCTCTGGTTCGGAGAAATCTGTCGAATCCCAGAAATGACGGTAGAGCCTGTCCTCCTTGATACAGTAATCCGGATTGGTTGCAGGATCCTTCTGGATTTCGGCTTTCTTCCGGAGGTACCAGGAACATTCAGGTAGTCCTCCAACGGCAGCAATGTCTTCTTCGGCTGGGGACGGGTGTCTGGACAAAGCATCAGCTACTCGGTTCAGGACTCCTTTCCGATACTAGATCTCGAAGTCGAACTGTTGAAGGTACATACTCCATCTGGCTAGTCTTCCACTTGGACTTTTGATATTGTGAAGCCATTTCAGAGATTGGTGATCAGACAGGACGGTGAAACGGTATCCCTCCAGATAGGGGCGCATCTTCTCTATGCCCCACACATTAGCCAGGCATTCTTTTTCGGTTACTGAGTATGCCCTCTCTGGAGTGGTCAGAGTCCTGCTTGCATAGGCGATGATGTGGTCACCATCTTCCTCATTCTGGATTAGCACAGCTCCCAGTCCTTGATCACTTGCATCTGTCTGTAGAATGAAGGGTCTGTTGAAATCCGGACAGGAAAGAACAGGAGACTCCGTTAAGCATTTCTTCAGGTGACTGAACGCTTCTTCCTGTTCATTTCCCCACTGCCACCGGTATCCTTTCTTCAGCAATCGATTCAACGGCGCAGCTATATTAGAGAATCCAGGTACGAAGCGTCTGTACCATGATGCAACTCCTAGAAATCGTCGTAGCTGTCGGACGGTGGTCGGTGGCGGAAACTCCAGTATTGATTGATTTCACCTTATCTGGGTCGGTAGAGATTCCTTCGCCTGTAACCACGTGACCCAGATACTTCAGGGATCTTCTGCCAAACTGACATTTCTCTGGGTTCAGACGGAGGTTGGCAATTCGGAGGCGACGGAATACTTCCTCTAAGATACTCAGGTGTTGCTCGAATGTCTCTCCAAGCACGATGATGTCATCCAGATATGCGAAGCAATATGGATTCAGTTCAGGTCCGATGATACGGTCCATCAGACGCTGAAATGATGCTGGTGCTGCATGCAGCCCGAAGGGCATTACTCGGAATTGAAACAGTCCACGGCCCGGTACTGTGAAAGCTGTGATTGGCTTACTAGCATCGGTCAAAGCCACTTGCCAATACCCCTGCTTCAGGTCAATGCTCGAAATGTATCGAGCTCTGCGCAACTTATTCAAAATTGCATTTATGAAGGGCAGCGGGTATGCATCCTTATGTGTTACAGCATTCACTTTCTGGAAGTCGATGCAGAACCTTGGTTTTCCATCCTTCTTCCGGACTATGACAACTGGTGAGCTCCACGGACTGTTGGACGGTTCTATTATGCCTTCTTCCAGCATCTTATCAACTTCGTCGTTGATGACCTCTTGCATTCTTGGATTCTGCGGTCTGTAACGCTGTTTGATTGGTTCCGGATCAATCAAGCGTATCTCATGTTTGAGTATCGGCGTTACTCCCTTTATGCTCTCGAACTGAGCTAGCTCCTGGTTCAGGAATGCTTGGAGCTTCCTATCCTCCTCCGGGGTGAGTACAAGTTTCTCGGTACGGTCTACGGTATTAATCGGGTGAACCGGTGACGGTGTCGGGTCAGTTATCGGTTTTCCATCCATTCGTATATTTCCATCAGCAAGGTCTAGCTGGAATTTCTGCGGTTTCAGAATATCCATGCCTATGACGAAATCTGATGACAGGCCAGGCAAATGTCCGACTATGGCGGAAATAGTTGTATTTCCAATCACTAACTCCAAGTGATACTTGCTGGGAACTTGAGCTGGGAGGCCATTAGCCATTCTGGCCATGGAAGCATCTGGTGCTTCCTTAGGGACTCCCATAGCTTGACACGTTCTAGCCACTTGATCTCCCATATATGTTCTGGATGCTCCGGTATCCAACAGTGCATCAAAACGGTCACCAAGGCACTGCACAGAAACAAATGGACGGACATCTTCAGGTCGGACGGTTCGGATTGTTTCCGAGACATTGGTGGAATGGCACTGCTCAGGTCTCGGTGCAGGGCAATGCCTTCCTAGTTTCCCGACCTAGGACAAGGACAGTCACGTGACATCACTCCTTCTTTCCCGCACCTGGAGCAAAATAACCTAGGAGTAGATCGGCACTGATTCCTCATATGTCCTGTCTGTCCACATCTCCAGCATATGGCAGGGGGAGATGATCTTGCTTCCGTTCTGGAGTCACCTATTGGTCGGACAGGGTTTGCTCTCGACTCCGTCATCCTGGTATTCGGCAGTCTGGCTAGAGCAGGTCGAGGAGTTGTTGGAGCTTGTGGAGCTGTTGATAGAACAATAGGAGCTGAAGAGTACCTCACTGATCTCTCGAAGGTCTGATAACTCTCCTGTAACTCCCCACGGAGGAGTTCGAACTCCTTCACAGCGCGAGAGAAAGAGACAATATCGGCAAAGTCATTTCTTTTTATGTGCTGTCGGTATTCCGGTGGCAGATTCCTGTAAAGCCACATCAGCTCCTGCTCCGGTGTCATATTTCCATGCCTTCGTACAAGCGTCTGGATGTCGGTAATATACGCTTGTACTGGCTCATTAGGTCCTTGTGAACGTCTACCGATAGCTACTTCTAAGTCTATCTGGTAGTTAGCTGGGAAGTAGAATATCCGGAACAATTCCACGAATGCATCCCACGTCGTACAGGCTGTCCGGTTATTCCGGTACCAGAGGGTGGCTTCCCCTGAGAATAGGTCAGACAATACTGCTATTAACCTATAAGCAGGTATATTCTGGGACAGTCTGATCTCATCGAGCCTCTCCAGAAACGCTACTGGATCTCCTAGTCCATCAAATAACAAATTCCAGTCTCTGGTGCGGATCGGTTCTGGAATTGAAGTTGTCATCATCGATGTAGATGGTGCTGTCATCGATGTGGGTACGGCCATAGTCGGTACGGTTACTGTCGGTACGGTTCCGGGTGAAGATACATTCACCGGGGGTACGGTGTTCATATTCGGGAATGTCCAGGTCGACGTCAGTGGGACATTCCCTGGAGTTGGTGTCGACGGTGCTGTTACCACCCGACCTTCCCTCAGGAACCTTATCAGGCGTTTTCTTTTGTCTTCTACGGTTCCAGTGACTTCAAGGCCGAACTTAGACAGTTCTACGTCTATATCAGCTTTCTTCAGCTGATATACCCAGCTCACCCGTACATCTACAGGCTCTTTGTTCTTCGGCGGTGAATTCTGCCCTTCTGCGGATTCTGGAGCCTTCGTATTATCTTCGTTCGTCATATTCGGTCTACCAGCAGTTTACGATATACGGTTTATCGGTACTCTGACTCTTTCAGTGTCCCGAACAAGAATCCTCAATCGTTTTTGCTGATGTCCCAGTTCAAATAATTCCGGTCGGTCTTCGGTTGAACTCGGATATCCCGTGAATGAACGTTCGTGCCAGCTCGGGAATGTTTAAAACGGGTTTCTCGTCCCTAAAAACCTGAAGATTGATGTGCCACACGACTCAAAGTTCTTATCTGGACAGCTGTCAAAGTGACAGGTCCCGACTCTATTCCAAAACAATGCGGCCGCACACTCTCTACAGTGACTAAATATATGCTAGGGTAACAAGATTCAAGCTTGCCGTATGCCCCGAGACAGAGTGATCATGGCAACCGAAAAAAATGCAACACTTGATACTCAGATTTTCGAAAACCGACTCATGAAAGTTCACTTCACGAATAGCTCAACCCTGGTTCAACTCGGTTTAACTCGGTCCAACTCGGTTTAACTCGGTCCAACTCGGTTTAACTCGGTCCAACTCGGTTTAACTCGGTTTAACTCGGTCCCTGCTCGGGCGCCAAATTTGTAAGGGTATCTACTCTGAGATATCTTTTTGGTGCAATAAAGCGGGTTTAACTATTAGCAATTATTTACAACTCGGGCGCCACCTATTTTATAGTGGTAGGTCCACTTGCACCGGGCAACTATCAGTGGAGAAAGTTCACTCCAGGGGTCTGAGATTTCAACTATCAAATTGACAGGACTTTCACTCAACTTATTCCCCGAACTATTAGTTGCACCTTGAGTGAACAACAAGAAGAAAACTCAATGAAATATTAACAACTATATATTCTCAGTGTATTTACAATATTCTTTACACTTACTTAATATTCTAAATGTATTTACAATATTCTCTTCAACTACTTATTTACAAACTTATCCATATTACTAAACTCGGATGCGATAATTCATACCCCCCTCGAGACATACGGCATTCAAGCGGATTCAAATTGCAAGCTCGCGGGTTATGCAAAGCAACAAAACTAATCAAACGCGCAGTCTAAGTATTAAAAGCAAAACTAGCAGCAAACTTCAGTGGCTCTACATTAATGCTATAATAATAAACACATGCAACATATAGCATACAGGGGATACTGTGCACGCAAGCTATCAATCGTGCACTTCAAATGACCAGGTGATAAATCACACTAAGATCATACCGGCTGGAAGAGAACGTAAGTTAGTTACACAATATATCTACAATCATGTTTTGCATACAGGGGATGCCCACTTAGTATGCGTGCACGCAAGCTGTGATAAATCACACTTAGATCGTAACGGCTGAAAGAGAAGTTATATGAGTTACACCAAATGTACTGCATACAGGGGATGCCCACTTAGCATGCGTGCACGCAAGCTATCAATCGTGCACCTCAAATGACCAGGTGATAAATCACACTTAGATCATAACGGCTGAAAGAGAACTTATATGAGTTACACAATATATACACAAAATGTACTGCATACAGGGGATGCCCACTTAGCATGCGTGCACACAAGCTATCAACCTTGCACCTCAAATGACCAGGTGATAAATCACACTTAGATCATAACGGCTGAAAGAGATCTTATATTAGATACACAACGATATCCTGCATACAGGGGATGCCCACTTAGTATGCCTCTTCTCTCTCCTCACCTAACGCTCTTACTCTCCTCCTTCTCTCTGGTCGGTCGGTCCGGTGTGCTTTGGCGTGGCTGGCTGGTTGGTCGCTCTCAAGGAACTGATCTCCAAGTCCCCAGTCAGTCCTCTGGCTCCTAGGTGGCTTCCCCCCTCTCCGTCGGTAGTCCTCGGCTGGTTTCGGTGTCGGCTCGTCTTCGGTCCCGCTGGTCTGCTGGCTGCGCGTGTATGGCTCTGGGCGCTCGAGCTATACTGATTTTACCGTTCGTCTCTCTGAGCTACGGCGGCTCGCGAGGCGAGGTCCCACTCCTCTTGAATAGTGGGGCGCGCACGCGATACGTATACTAGGATGGATATCGATCTCCTATCCATCTGACGCTTTATCAATTATTCAATCAGAACATTTATAATCAATCAAAAGTAAATCGCGGTCATCGAATCTTATTAACAATACTTCCGGTGTATTATTAACATTATTCACGAAAAATAATGGAATTTCTAGCTTACTATTCACAGCAGTTTGTAATAACTATACCGTATGTCTCAAAATAAAAGTAACTTCGTTACACTGGACTGATGAATGCAATTTTTCTACAAGCGTCCTTTTCAACAGAAATAATGAGCATTACTATGCAGTGGAAAATTCGCACCAAAATCAGCAAGTGCGAAGGCAGGGACGGGCATCATTCAATGTCTGGGTGGGGCTGTATCGAAACAAAATCTTGGGGCCAATTATTTATGATGGGAATTCAAATAGTGATCGGTACCTTCATTTCATCCAAAATTCAGATGATCTTGAAGACGAGCCGTTAAATATACTCCAGCAACTATGGTGGCAACAGGATGGCGCACCACCCACAATGGAAGGGCCGTCACTCAGTATCTAAATGAAACATTTCCCAATCAGTGGATTGGAAACCAAGGAGTGGTGCGCTGGCCTGCAAGAAGCCCGCATTTATCCCCGCTGGATTACTTTTTATGGGGATATTTGCCAAACTGTTTATTTAAAGATATTCCACGGGACATGAATATTCTACGACTGAATTTAATGTTTGAAATAACAACCCTACGAGGTAGAGGAAGAATGATCCAGCGCGCGCTTACTGGCAATTTGCGAAGACGCATACAAAAATGCCAAGAGGTGCAAGGGGGACTAATCGAGCATTCACTTCAGAATTTCATTTTGTTTTTATTACAATTCAGTTACATAGTTCACATATTTTCCACCCTTAGTTATATTACTGATGAATAATAACTCGAATAATAATGTTTCAAGAATAGTTTCGGATTAAATATTTTGAAAAAATAGAGAAACTGTGAATTTTAGTCATTGAAACATTTGAAAATAAAATCACAAAGCTCATAGTTTTTGGGCTATCTGAAGGTAACAAAGAATGAAATAATAAATCCAGGTCCGTATTTAAAAAAAGTGAGTTGATGATGGTTTCTGGAAGACGAAACGTCAGATTTCAAATTTAATAACGCCATGTTGTAGGGAAGAAGAAGTGACATGATAAAATGTTATTCATTTCGATTAATTTCTTCTAATAACTCAAGAAAAAAATAAAAACGATTTTATGGAATTTTGATTTTTTTCGGATATCTCCGAAAGTATTCAGAATTTTTCAAGTTTCAGAACGGTATTTTGTTGAGCATCGAATTGCGCAACTTTGCCATGATTCAACCGACCCTGTATCTATTACGGTTCACGAGATCCCAATGATGCGGCTCGAATTCCAGCCACCCTGTACATCGTTAGAGGCCATAAAACTGATAAAGCGACTATTTTTGCCCTTTTCATATAATTTTGAAAAACCACTTGATAAAGAAATACCCCTGTAGCTGTCAATACTTCCGATACTTCCTTTTTTGTATGTAGGACAGACCATGGCCTTCTTTAACTTGTTGGAAAAAATTCCTTCACAGAATGATTTATTGATGTGAGTTACAAGGACAGGCGCTAGTTCCTCAGCTACACATGCCATGAGTGAATACTGTATTTCATCGAAACCTCTCGCATGATTTTAGCCATCGACTTCAATAATCCTACAACTTCACCCTCAGAAACAGCCTCCAGAAACATTGTTTCACTAGATGTTAGATTTTTTCCTTTCACCGTTCCTTCACAATTCAATAGTACATGGAGCACAGAGTCGACAAAATAGATGTTGAAAGATGTGGCTGCCGTAGAGAGTTCAGGGAGTCGAACCCCATCCGCATCTACAAAACTCTCAGAGAGTTTTTTAATTGGTTTGCAGTAAATTTCATTTCTGATTATTCTCCAAGATACCCGTGATTTATTTTCGGAATTTTCATACATGTTAGAATGATATTGCCTTTTTGAATCAATTATAGACTCTTTGTATTGTTTTGAAACTTCCTTATAATACAGTTCAAGATCATTATTATCAGAATATTAACAAGCAGAATAAAGATTACGTACAAAGTCGCCCTGCTTACATATTTGCGTTGTGAGCCAACCTCTCGACTCCCCATTTCTCCCTTCGGCGTCACTGACAATCTTCCTGGGAAAAGCCTCATCAATTAACTCAATGAAATGACTGACAAAATTTTCAAAATTTTCATCAACAGGTAATTTGTCATCAACAGTAAGCTGTTGGTAATCATTGAGGATAAAACTTTTGAATTTGTTAATATTGTTTATATTACTGAATTATCTCACATTCTTGTATGTTTCGATGTTACTTTCATTATCCTGGATTTTGACAGGTAGAGATACATATTGCATATAGTGATCAGATAAATGAAAAACTATATGCAAACTTCAAAGAGATCAGGATCCACTGTAGTGGAGATGTTATCTATTGTAGTGTTTGAGTTTTTTTTGACTCTAGAATAAGTATCAAGACAGGATGACAGACCAAAATATGAAAAATTTTTGATAATTTGAATGACAATGGCATTATTTCCTGCTTTGTCGAAATTCACATTGAAGTCGCCAAGACATATTCTCAGACTTTTTACACTTTCATACATCAAACAGAAGATCATATAGTGTGTCAGTGAAATAACTAACATTAGAGGATGGGGATCTATAGATACAAATTAATATCAAAGATATTCCATCGAAGTTGACTCAAACAGACGAGAATTCAAAATCAGACTGAACAGGTCTTATTTTAGTGGAAAAGTCATAATACGTTATATCATCTCTGCAATATATGGCTGTTCCCCCTCCACGACATCCATCTCTACTGAATGATGCAGCCAATGAATAACCATCTAGTTTCAATGCTTGAATTTCCTGCTCAGAACACCATGTTTCAGTCAGAGCAACGATGTGAGGTAGGTTTTTAGCTTTGAGTAAGCTCAACAGTTCATCAGTTTTATTTCTCATACTTCTTATATTAAAATTAACTAAATTTAGTGTCTTTGAGTTTGAGTTACTGGAATATACAGAATTGATAGAATTTGTACCAGTTAGTTCAGTATTCTCGGAGGATTTGTCATTTCCTGTGGCTGTGACACTGTCCTCCGTTTCTGAAAAAAACGAGACACTAATGCCCCTTTTGGCCAGACTTCTCTGTTCCAGGCATTGCTGAAATTACTCTGGGAAATCGAAACTTCCATAGATGAGTAAATCTCGGGTTTCTTTGGGGTAAATTGTTCAACTACTACCTTGGAAAATTCCGAATACTTTCGGAGATATCCGAAAAAGATCGAAATTCCATAAAATCGTTTTTATTTTCTTCTTGCGTTATTAGAAGAAATTAATCAAAATGAATAACACTTTATCATGTCCACTTTTTCTTCCCTACAACATGGCGTTATCAAATTTGAAATCTGACGTTTCGTCTTCTTTTAAATACGGACCTGGATTTATTATTTCATTCTTTGTTACCTTCAGATAGCCCAAAAACTATGAGCTATCACGAATTTTTATTTTCAAATGTTTCAATTACTAAAATTCACAGTTTCTATATTTATTCAAAATATTTAATCCGAAACTATTCTTGAAACATTATTATTCGAGTTATTATTCATCAGTAATATAACTAAGGGTAAAAAATATGTGAACTATGTTACTAAATTGTAATAAGAACAAAATGAAAGTCTGAAGTGAATACTCGAATAGTCCCCCTTGCACCTCTTGGCATTTCCATATGCGTCTTCGCAAATTGCCAGTAAGCGCGCGCTGGATAATTCTTCCTCTACCTGGTAGGGTTGTTATTTCAAACATTAAATTTAGTCGTAAAATATTCATGTCCCGTCGAATATCTTCAAATAAACGGTTTGGCAAATTTCCCCATAAAAAGTAATCCAGCGGATATAAATGGGGGCTTCTTGCAGGCCAGCGCACCACTCCTTGGTTTCCAATTCACTGATTGGGAAATGTTTCATTTAGATACTGAGTGACGGCCCTTCCATTGTGGGGTGGTGCGCCATCCTGTTGCCACCATAGTTGCTGGAGTATATTTAACGGCTCGTCTTCAAGATCATCTGAATTTTGGATGAAATGAAGGTACCGATCACTATTCAAATTCCCATCATAAATAATTGGCACCAAGATTTTGTTTCGATGCAGCCCCACCCAGACATTGAATGATGCCCGTCCCTGCCTTCGCACTTGCTGATTTTGGTGCGAATTTTCCACTGCATAGTAATGCTCATTATTTTTGTTGAAAAGGCCGCTTGTAGAAAAATTGCATTCATCAGTCCAGATGAAGTTATTCAAAAAATCTTCATTCTGTTGCAATTTTCTATCAAGCTAATCGCAAAATTCTAGCCTTCTTTCATTATCTTCTGGTCTTAGTTCTTGGCTGACATGTAATTTCTGAGGATGATACCTATGATTCTTGAGAATCTTCTGAATTCGGCTTCTAGGCATATTCAATTCTAAAGCAAATTGTCGTGTAGAACTTTGGGGATTTTCCGTAACCTCCAAAATTTCTCGATCAAATTTATCGCAAATATTAATTATTTGTTTTCGAAACTTACCGCATTTATAACAGCTCCTTCATTTTCAGCTCCAAATCTTCCGCCATACGCATTTCGGGGCTTACTAAATCTACCATACAGATTCAAATTCTCGTGCAAATTATTGAAATACGTATAATGCGGTTCTGGTCGTTCCGGGTATTGGTGTGAATATCTCTCACATGCAAATTGCGAGTTTCTATTGGCACTATAATAAATTCGGACCATACCACGTTTTTCTGAATTAGAAAACATAATTTTTGATCGCGCAAATCATTCAAAACCTTGAACTGTCAAACTTTGACGAGTGGTTGTAACTTTCCATCTCTAAAAGCAATGCCGCCTTGTCCATTTTCGGTAATTGCATTGAATATTTGGAAACAATAAAGACACTGTGAATTTTAGTCATCGAAACATTTGAAAATCGAAGTTTGTGATAGCTCATAGTTTTTTGGCTATCCGACGGTAACGAAAAATGAAATAAAAAATCCAGGTCCGTATTTAATAAAAGTAAGTTGATGATGGTTTCTGTAAGACGAAACGTCAGATTTCAAATTTGAAAACGCCATGTTGTAGGAAAGAAAAAGTGGCCTTGATGAAGTGTTATTAATATCGATAAATTTCTTCAAATACCGCCAGAAAAAAATAAAAACTATTTTATGGAATTTCAATTTTTCCCCCTCCACGACATCCATTTTTACTGAATGATGCAGCCAATGCTCGAATTTCCTGCTCAGAACACCATGTTTCAGTCAGAGCAACGACGTGAGGTAGGTTTTTAGCTCTGAGTAAGCTCAACAGCTCATCAGTTATATGTCTCATACTTCTTATATTTAAATTAACTAAATTTAGTGTCTTTGAGTTTGAGTTACTGGAATATACAGGATTAATAGTCTTTGTACCAGTTAGTTCAGTATTCTCGGAGGATTTGTCATTTCCTGTGGCTCTGATACTGTCCTCCGTTTCTGAAAAAAACGAGACACCAATTCCCCTTTTGGCCAGACTTCTCTGTTCCAGGCATTGCTGAAATTACTCTGGGAAATCGAAACTTCCATAGATGAGTAATTCTCGGGTTTCTTTGAGGTAAATTGTTCAACTACTACTTCAGGAAATTTTTCCGCAGCATGGCAGTGAGTGCATCAGTTGTGGTTCTAGGGTCGAGGCGGGTGACATGTAGACATTGTCCGTGGAGTTCCCACCTACAACGTAGCGGTGCCGACGATATTTTACGGTTTTCCATTCGTTCATTCAATTCCAGAGAAGTAGCATGGATAGCTAGTTTTACCTCCTGTGCGTGGATTTGTGACGAAGAATTCGTTTGTTTACTACTCATATAACCATCTGATGTTGACTCGACAGGAATGACATTATTTGTCATTGCTTTTCTGGAACAGTCCTTAGTCACATTGGCTGTGTGCACCTGAGTCCTAACATCTCTCATAGCAAGGTGATCAGATTTAATTCTAGGACCATTTTCAGCTCTAGAAATCACTGGCAACGTTGTAGATTCCTGCAGACAGTCACCTGTAATCGCAGAACTCGTAGCAACGACCAGGGGCGTGCGAGGGCGTGCAAGGGCAGGAGGGAGTATCAATTGTTTTTTCTTTCAATTCACTATCCCGTAACAATAACCACTCAAAGAAGAAGGAAAAACATCGTCTTGAATTGAACTGCCTAGAGATGACCTAGACGTTCTTGGGCTGTCACAAAACTCGCACAATATGGAATGAAGTTGTTGAGATTTTCCGGGCTGTACTTGTGATGATAATTACGTCGCATTATGATGACATAATAACTTACAAAAGATATTTTCTCAAAAACGTCGTAGTGAGTACATGTTTGCAACGTTAACAAACATCCCAAAGATGTTTCTTGCTCACTGGGTTGGAGATTGGTCATTCGAAACATGAACTGTTATAAAAATAACGGGACAATTTTTGATAGCGTTTGTTCTCAACAAAAACAAGAGGTCATCATATTTCTTCTTGGCAATGGGCATAAGGTTATCGTAAGCTTTTTTCAGTTCGAAATCTGATAAAGTAGAGAGGGTTGTCCTTGAAGGTCTTGCATCAATTATTTGGACTTGTTTGAAATCTGTATCCTCGAAAGACGTTTTGTAAAAAAGCGAGTCTAAGTGATTTTTGGCCACCCTGATTATTGAGACATCAGCGATTTCAAATGTCTCGCCCATCGTGTTTTTTTTTTTTGGAAATTTATGGTAGTTTGTTCAGCTGAATTCTTCAAATCAAGAATATCATCGTGGGACATCTCTATCACGTTCAATGGCTTGCCAGTTTTTAAAATGTTTTTACTATAGCGGCATACTGGGATGGCAAATAAATAGGGCCGGATTTCGAAGCTCTTTTGATGTTTTTTTCTATCAAGGAATGAGCATTATCACCTCCATTTAGGGTATGCCCAGTAACAAAATATTCATGAGTAATAACCTCAATTTCACAATTAGCCACGGCATAAAGGTAAGCTACAATGATGAATTCATTATTCTGTTGTTTGCACTACTTTCCAGATTCTTGTTATTACAGGCAGCACCTTTTTTTTTTCATAATGTAATAGGCGAGTGCTTATTTCAACTGCCCGTCTCTTGCATCGACCTTCGTGCCACAAATAACAATTTACTGATCCTTGTCCCTTCGACGTGAGATCCGACACAGTGAAATAATTGTAGGTAGACAGTTTCGATCTATAGTAGAAAGAGGATACTTGTCCATTTGGTTTTGGTAGAGAGGTTTGCAAATCGAAACACGCTACTCGACACGAAGAAGGAGTACTCTTCTTGTCGTTTTCCTTTTCTTCCCTACTCAATATCTTTTCCTCAATGTGGGTGTTATGTTCCTCTCCTTCTAACTCTTTTTTTCCTTCTTCTGTTGAATTTGCATGAGAGACGCAAGCTTGGCATTGATCCTTCTTAGGAACACAGAAGGCTATATCAAACTCATGGTTGAAGATGTTTCTATACATAGTGAGATTAACAAAATGTTTTCCCTGATTCTCGCACTCGGCTTTATAATCACGATGGACCTGAGCAATTGTCTTACTGTATAATGGCTCTCAATAGTTGGAATTGACGAAATGTGAGATCGAGCACCTTCCTTTATTTCCATGGAAACTTCTTTATGGTCAGAATGTTTTCCTTTATTATCTTCGGCTATAGTAGAATCTTTAATTTTCATCTTTATCGTACGGATACAGCGCCCAGTAATGCCTAGTGTTACTTATGAAAACATATTCACAAACTCTCAATTTTTTTCTGTCTTTCAAGAAAAAAATTGCGTGGTTTCCAGTTCTACCTTCGGCATTGCGTGGGTATTTGTAACCAGGATCAACTTCCTGAATGAGCGATAATATATAGGTTTGTTGTTTTACAATATCACCCATGTCCCAGTAGTTTCTGAATAGGACCAACCTTCCTTCTTCTGTGAATTTGGTGCTGCATTTTTGTTTGCACTTGAACTGCTACTCCCCTTTCCAACGTTTTATATGCTTTGCTAGTGTTTCCTAGACGCTTGGTAGCAAACTTCTCCCAATCGGCTGGGACTGCATGTCTTTTCCTCGTTTTCTTTTTGGTATCTGGCTCGACAAGTAGATTATCGGTATTAGTCATTTCAACTCCATTTTGCGCAATAAATATTAAGAGCTAACTGCATAAAATACCATAATTTGAAAATTTACTCAGCAGGTATTGTCAGATCGCCGACGCTACTCTCTCCAGCTCATACTGGTCGGCACCCAAAAATGTACCAATTTGTGTGATTGCATAAAACGATTCTTTTCTCTAATTTTTTTGCAAACCCAAACCAATGCTCTACCAGATTTTGGCTGCCAGGTTGTGAGACCCCGAATTCTCTTTTGTGGAATGACGTCACAATATCACTCAAAATAAGCGGTCGATTCGAAAGCAACAGCTCAGGATTGTTCTGCAAACTGAGTAAATAGTTATAAATTTCATACACAATCTTCAAGAAAGATCTTCCCAGATAATTGTTTTTTCAAGTTGAAAATCTGATATTATTGAAATTGCCAAAATGGTAAAATTGTGTGGTGTGTTCCGAGAGTACACAAAATTTTTTTTAAGATTACAATCACTCGAAGGACACGTAATGCGACCTTGGAATTTTCTTGTGTTCGTCTCAGAACAGAAATCAGTCAGTATATCATACTGATACTATAAAAACTATTCATTCCGAATCAACGAAAGTCCCGAAAAATGTCCATATTCACTAATATTTTTGTTTCACTCCAGGGGCTATTTCGATACCAGTCAGCTGCTTATGATCTTCAAGGCACAGATCCGACCTGTCCTGGGAAACTGTTCTTATATTTGGAGTGTGGCACCCAAACATACCCTGAAACTGTTTGATTCTGTCCAAAAACGGGCAATTCGTCTCATGGGTGATGCCTCACTAACAAACTCATTCACTCCTCTGTAACACCGTAGAAAAGTTGGCGATCTGGCTCTCTTCTATAGATATTTACATCGACGATGCCCTTCTGAAATATCAACAATTGTACCTCCCTTGGCAGTCCCCGTGAGACAAAAATTCTGGAGATAGTCGAGTCTCATGAACAGTACAATAATAAAATATTTTGCGTTATACAGGGTTACTCAAAAATGCGTGGCGTATCAAAGTTATACTTTTTCTTACGCACACCTTGTATTTTATTGCATTTTAAGATTCCTCCTAATGGGCTGATTCCAACGATCACATTTCAGTTTCAAGAGAAATCATTACAAAGAAATAGGGTGCGAGCACCACACTTGACCCATAAGAGGCTGAGTTTTACAATTTTCGAATATTGATAGAAACTAATGTTTTTTTTTCGCTGATGTAGGACTCAAGAATCATAAAATACCGTTTTTTTGAATTTATTCACATCTTTAGAACAAGTATGACCTGTACCATATTGAGCACGCTAGTCCTTTGAGGCACTAAAAAAAAACAATATTATCGAGGTGGAAAATTCATTCAAAATTTTAGACAAAATGAACAAAATCCTCGTTTTCTTCATGGTAATCACCGAAACAATTGATACAGAGTCCTACGTTGCACTTGGTACATTGTGTTTTCACAGCGCTGGACTGCATATGATTTTCGGCACAACGTCTTCTCTCATTATTAGGTGTGTATGCAATAATATGATCAATTCGATCGAATCTTTTATCGGGCGTGACTCTACTATCTGCAGAAAATGTCGAAGGTCGTCCACCGGATTTTGTAAGTTTTCTGAATTTTTTCAGATATATTTGTGCAATTTCTCTCCGGAATTGCAGCTGCGTTAGATACGAGTTATGTTTCCTTCACAGAATTCAAGAATTTTGAATGCTGCAATCGATGAGCCATGTGAATATTGGCCACCACCACTTCTTGCCTCTGATCCCGATTCTATACACGTTCATGTCGGCATCCATCTGGTCGATGCCTCCTATAAATTCATTATATTTTGCAACGTAAAATGATCTTGGAATCCCAACTCGTTTTTTTTTTTGTTCTGGAATAGCGGCTGACATTAAATACACCATGTACAGTTGATAAAACCGTTACCACTAAATTGTCCATTCAGCAAGTAACGACTATTTTTGTGTCACTACTTAAAGCGTAGTCATACGTACCACGACATGTTTTTTTCATCTCTTTGATTGAGGCATCTTTTAGATAATTGATTCTCGCGAATGGTTCCAGTTGCCTCGTACCCATTTAGTCTCAATTGGTGAAGAATGTTCGTTGACGTAAATAGGTTTTCGGAATGAATTCGATTAGAAAAGCATTTTATTTCTTCAGGCATCTGTTCTAAAAGCTGCAGAATAGGAGCTGTCGCCTTTCCAAATTTTTTCTGGTGGGCTTGGTTCGAATTTTGTATATTTCCCTGGTGGATCTCGAAATTAATTAGGTACCTACTAACCACTTTTTGAGTTCAAGCACTATACTTTATACCCGAAGCGTATGGGTTTACCACGAATGTATTGCTTACATCCATGTATCCCGAAATATTCGATCATACTCGTCATACGCCATGTTCTGTTCTGGTGAATTATTCATCAAAAAACACTTCTTTAGTTGGATGATCAGAGGTCTAAGCTTGGTCACTTCATCGGTCGTGTCCATTCCCACAATGCAAAAATCTCATGATTTGGATAAAACGTTTCCATTATCCGCCCAGAACTGTTTGGATTCGAACATATCAGCAACATCTTCTACCGTGAACCTGAAACAACAATAATTTGTTCAGTATAGGACGTAATGGCGTTTAGAATAATATTGTGTAGAAAATAATGAAATATATTTTGAATCAATGAAATATCAGTAGCGCAAAGTCCTAGTGTGCCATATAAGGCACACCAGTCAACACGTGACCTTCAGAGACATGAATACGACTAAATGATAAACATAGACATCTAACTCGACTACATTTCAAACTGAAATTATATGAATAATGTCATATTTCAATAACAATAATGTGAAAGTCAACTTACCATTTCTCAGAACTAATTTATCTCTTTCTTTTCAAAAGTTAATAATATTTGAATTCAAATAGAGAAATAAAAATCGATTAGCGATTATTTTCACTGGAATTTTAGGTTGGAGTAGATACACCCCATCCTAAAAACATCAATATGCAAGCGATAATTCAAGGCAGGGGCGTGCTACCGATTTATAAATAACCACTTTTTTGTCGTGTCATATATGGCACGCTGGTACCTTATGGATTGCTTGATGATTTTCGCTACTTCGGCTTGTGCAAATCGGCAGATCATGTTATTTTCCGTGATCCGTGTCTAACTGCCTTCAAAACAAGAAAGAAATTAACCGCGCTCGAGAATGTACAGGTGAAGATTTTTTTCTGCAACTTTGTGGCTCTCCCATTTCCTTATGTCACGCTGAAATCGTCAGATTATTGATATGCACACTTGTCTGCATGTAATTAACGAACCATGTCTTGATCTGATGCGCACCAGTTTTCTGACGATCGATTTTTTTACTAATCTAATCGGCTGCCCTATACTTTCGACACCATATAAAGGGCCCAGGTATGGTGGAAGTACTTCACAAGGTCCAAGGATACCCCCCTTATGTAAATCTGCCGCGCTCGAGTAAATCTCAAAATCTCCGCTTCCCTACTAAAAATAATTACGAGAGAATCACTATTGCTCATAGCAATTCCAGTGACAATATGCTCTTACCATTCATATTTTTCATTTATCCTGCTCAACTCGATGACCTCTGGACGTTTAGAGTTGTGACTTGGTTAGTTTGAATGATTTTGCCACAAATAGTAGAGTTTCAGTGATGAGAATGGAAAATTGGCGGATAATATCTGTGGGAAAAGTTTCATTTGGTCAGATTATTTTGTTCACCAACTTGAGGAAAAGATACATTTCAAGAGTCAAAGTCTACAGGGTTCTTATGAATGATCGTAGCATCTCAGTGAACGTTGAAATATTATATTGTTCACCGAATGTTACGCTTATATTTACGTCTGGCCTATCTACTAGGGTTTTTCGTTGATGTAGATCTAACTAGTTTCGAAATATAACCTATAGAAATGTTGTTTATGAGGAGGATAGTTTTCATTCAATCCAGTGTTGATTATCACACATACCTATAACAATGAGAGAATTAACTCATTTGAGTCTCCACTCCTTATCTATAGTTTTGTTTTGACAGTTCAATGTAAATTATCGAGGATCATGCAGTGTTATCATCGCAATCCCAATGATTGGCTAGAATTACGGATTTTCATTGGTTGAAACAACAAAAACTTCACATTTTGACATGTGAAGAAATATTCAGATCAATTTATTGTGATCCTAATACATCCTCATACTTGACGAATATTAATTACTCATAACAGACATATATTCAGGCAAGTCAAGTTCACATAATAATATATAGTAGCTTCCATATCGCGAGAGCTGATTTAGACATTAACATATTAGGAGGACTGCATTGCCTCCAAAAATCTGAATATTCAGTTCTGGAAATCTTCTGGCCCCTAGGAATATCTCTGTTATATCTATATGAAATCATTTCAGCTGTGGGTGCCAGTGAGGAAATTTTCTTCTCATGTATTTCCAGAGCTGAACCTGTGGTGCTACTCAATTGCTAAATATTGTAGGTGGCTGACCCCTATCATCCTTTATAATTGAATGTATAGAAATGAAACTTCGTAGGTGAGAATTATAGTTCAATTGACATGTTTTGACATATCTACTTTCATTACCGTTCTTCCGGTTTGACCGAAAATTACCAAAAATTTTTATCTTCGAATAGGACACCCTGAATTCTATTCCATGATCGGTTAGGGATTATCATAATGACGTGTAGGCGCAATATTGTAACTTCTTCCTCTGTCACACTCATTGAACATATGGAATTCTAGACAGCAAATATCTTCGCAATCAACAATTCAGAAATCGAGTGTCGAGGCAATTTCCGATCAAACTGACAGTACAGTCAAGAAAGTAGTTAGGTCGAAAAATGTCAAATGAATTATAATGTTCAACCCTCAAATTTCGTTTCACTACCTTCAATAATAAAAAATTTTGTTTACTTATTGAATCAGCTTGATTTACTTCAGAGGAAAAACGAACATCAACAGTTATAGAATGAGACTGTCTTCACTGAAGACAGACATGGAAAAATAATTAGAGGAACAATGAAGAGAAAGAGGGTTTACCATGAATTTGTGTCCCACTTGTATAATAAGTTTGTGTTAAATTTTGTTAGTTTTTGAGTGATTTCTGTTCTCTGTTACTATTTTATTTTACGACATGCTTCTATCAATAAGAATCTGCTATTCTCTCTAATTAAGTGGAGTTCTAATATTTGCTGATACGCAATTTTAATATCTGATGAAGTGGATCATAGGATGGTGATGCCCATTCGGGTATCTATTATTATTTATTGGTTCAGCAGAACAGCCAGTGAATTGAAAAAATATATGATAATAAAAAAGGTATTATCTCATAAGTCAAATATTGTGAATATAAACCCTGTACGATACCTAAAGATTGAATTTCTGACAGAATAAAGCCGATATTATATGCTTCATTGTATCGTGAAACTTACAATATATCCTTGTCTCCATGTCTTTACTTCAGACTTTGGCAAATAAATTTTGTTGGAGCGATTGTTTGTCCTCCTTTGTCATGTTCAAAGATGGTTCGAATATTAATTTTTGAGTAAGTATACAGGTAGGGATGATATATAACAAGTCTATTGAAACGCCGAAGATTCCAGGAAAAATCACCAACTCTTGAGTTACTTTCGAAAACATGAGACGAATACAAATATGGTATCGTTTTTGTTCAACTTGCTCTTGTGACAATTGAATCAAAATCATCATCATGACTATTATTGAATATTATTCTAAGAAATTACTCACTTTTTCCTAATCAGTAGCTCCACAACAAATAACAGAACAATAATGATAATAATATAATGTTAATCCATGAATGTATGTACATAGATAAATCAAATGTGTTCTTTATGTGTTTTTGTACATATATGCTCATGAACAAACAAGGAACCATTGATGCAAACTTTTACATGATATTTTTCGTCATATTTTTTTAATCTCTCGAAGCGCACGATAGGAATTCCCTATAATGTTCGTGGAACATCGTGCGTTCTTGGGAATACTTCCATTTGCAAAGAATTACACAGTTGAACGAGTTTTGGAAGAGATATATCTTGGTTTTGGTAATCTCGTTAGTATTATGTATATGAAATTTTTTACTTATGATAAATTCCTAGAAGTGGGAATTGATCAGGTCAACATAACTGAAATATAAGCACAGTATATAAATATAAATGAATATAAAACGGACAATATGTTCCATTTTCGACAAAAAAATTGAAAGAAAGACTGATGCAACATAATTGTAAGTATGAGTATGAACATTCAGAGGACATTTGTTTCAAGATGCATAATGAATTGATGTTCATTATACAGGACGTGGAAAGAAATTCTGAATTGAGAAAACCCAATCACGAATCTGCGATTGAGGTCTATGAAATCAACAAGCTTCCATCGCTCAAGCTTGAACCCCCTGATTGGGCGGAAGTATTGAAGAGAAATATTCTCTGATATATTCATGAACACAAAAAAATTGATATATATATATATATATATATATATATAAACGAAGGTGTACTCTTATAACATTAAAGTTCCAATATTTCGACAATGAATATTGTCATCATCAGGAAAATATAATTTTATAAGAGTACACCTTCGTTTTTCTGCAGTCCCAAATGATGTAAGACTACCCTTCTGCTTCTATATATAAATATATATATATATATATTTCTATATATGGAAGGGAAGTCGTTGCTGACCAGTCTGAATGAAACCAGTGTATATTGGAGGTAGCAGCAGTGTAAAAGAAATACTCTTTAAAGTTTATCCAAGCTTTCGGGAATGTTAATCTCCATCATCAGGAACACTACTATGATAGGAGAGTGTAAATACGATGGAAAACCACCAGGGCCATGCCATGTACTTACATCTTTGGTGAGGTTGGTTACAACTAAGTACACAGAAATATTAATATGTGGGGACTGGAACATTGATTTTATAGGAGAAAATTGTCACAAAAAAAAACTCTTTGGTATTTTAGAAATGTTTGGCCTTGAACTACCCTATAGGGAACCAACACGTGTTGCTCGTTACGACAATCGTCTAACTACAAGTGGTCTTGATTATATCGTCACTAACGTGACAGTTCTTTCCTGTGAGCTTTTTGATCTAGGAGTGTCAGATCATTCAGCTCGAATAATTTCGTGGCCCGAAAAAAGAAGAGTTGAGGAAGCAATTGAATATACCATTACTCGTGATATAAATGAAAACTCGATGGCAGAATTTAAGTATTCATTCAGAAATTATCAGATGCTACATATCCATGAGGAAGACAACATAGACACTATGTTCGATATTTTCTTTTCACATCTTCTATGGTGTTCCAATATAGCGTTTCCTAAGAAAGAAGTGAAACCAAAAAAAGCAATCGGGACTGGTAAGGAACCTTTCTACAGGGAACTTCACGAAGAACTCGGTAACCTTAAACAGTTGAATTGGATGAGGAAAACGATTGATATTCCTTCAATCAATGAGCAGTATAAAAAAGCAAAGAAAATAAGTCGACAGTAAAATATGTTCTGAGAAACAAAATCACTATTCGAATGTTATATACAACTCGCAAAACAAAACAAAATCTTCATGGAATTTAGTGAACAACGAAATGTGTAGATCAAGAAAACAACAAACCATAACCTTGAATCACTGTAATGAAAAAATTACTGAGAAAATAATAATGCCAATATATTCGGTGACTACTTTACTAATTCTGTTATTGAATAATCAGAAATCAGAAAGAAGTAAAAAGTCCAAATTCGATGTTTTTCACACCTGTTACTAGTTTTGAAATAAAACATATTATATTAAACATGAAAAAGAAATATTCAACAGGTATAGATGAGATTCCAGCCTTGATTTTGAAAGAATCCGCCGATGATATTTCAGCTATTAACTCCATAATCATCAGCCACTCTGTAACCCAAGGTAACTTTCCAAAAGAATTGAAAACTACTCAAACCATTCCTGTATTCAAAAAAGGTGATCATCATTGTGTTGAGAACTACCGGATGATCTGCCTCTTGAGTTGCCTGTCAAAAATAATGGAAACTGCAATGTACAACCAACTAATTCAATACCTGAACAGTCATAATATTATAACCCAATGTCAGCATGGCTTTCGTCCTGGCCATTCCATCGAAACAGCTTCGGCGGATTTGATTCAGTATATTTACGATAATATTAATGAAAACAACATGGTAGTGGGAATATTCTTCGACCTCTCTCATGCATTCGACACAATAAACCCCAAATACTTGACAATAAAACTCGAATCAATGGGCATACGAGGCCCTATACAAGACTGGATCCAATCCTATATGTCTGGCAGATCACTCAGGGTACAGGTTGGCGAAAAACAGTCGGATAGCTATGACATTCCAATTGAAACTCCCCAAGGTGGAGTTCTAGGCCCACTACTTTTTCTACTCTATTTAAATGACGTCCCTGCGTATATTACTCAGGGACGTACCTTTATATATGCAAATGACAATACAATCATCGTTGCAGCTGAAACTGTAACCGAATTGAATGAGAAAGTAAAGCTTGTTACAGAAAATTTCAAAAAATGGTGCAGAAAGAATCATCTTATTGATGACACAAATAAAACGGTATTGATAGAAGTCACTAGTCCTCCCAAACCAACCAGCAACTCTGTAATTCAATCTCTGTGGTACAAACATTCCATCTTCGGAGTCAACGAAATATCTGGGTTCACAATTAGATTATGAGCTAGCTTTCAATGGCCAAATTGATTCTGTTTGTGAAAGACTGAATGGATTATATCTTGCATTTACTACATTAAAATCTAATTTCTATGATAATCACCTGGTAAACATGTACTATGGGCTGATATATCCTGTAATAAGTTGTAACATCATTGTATGGGGCAGAGCCACAGAAATCAACAGAATATTCATCGTTCAGAATAGATTCATCAGACTTTTGTTCAATTTGGACTATAGAGAGTCTTGTAGAGACACATTTATTCAACACGGAATCCTTATACTTTCTTCCATAAGTTCATATAAATTGCTAGTATACACTTGCAGCCCTACTTTTATGAAAAATAGGTGCATTTGCGAACGGCAGCTCTTCGTCAGTAGGCACTATGGGTTCGAGTTATCAAAATGAGTTAAAATAGCAAAAATTCAGTTATCTAGCAATCATAAGGTTAAACAAAAAAAGATGGGGCGCCACTGCAACTTTTAATTCAAATGAAATGTTACCTGGAAAGTTGAGCAACCAGATAATGAATAATATTAGTTGTTCTCCCAGACTAAAAGACCTAAATTTACCTAAGAGATGTTGTGAGTTGGAGTGTCATGTCAATAAACAAATAAAACAGTCATATACAATACCCAAAACATTTAATTATGATGATAGGACCATATATCACAGGTATTGACAAATATGCATAAATCAAAAAATATTAGATACTTATTTCCTGTTAAGAAAATACACTGTTGCCTGCTATTATGTGGATGAAAATATCTATAAATCAACCTTATATTGTACTTGAAAAATCAAGAGCTCCTGTAAGGACGTTTTATAGTCATAGCAGATTTTAAAAAAATATTGAAAATGGAAGAATTCTACCAGCGCATAGTATACTATGTGGAGGGGAAGTATGTACCTTTCATGTGTGATTTCATCAATTTATGACCTGGCTATGATTTAAAAATGGTCCATTATACACACTAGCAATGGGCATTATGAGTGAATAAAAATGAAAAATAAAAATATATTTTTATGTCAAAAACCTGTGTGGTGTGTCCTACACCAGTTATCCTTGATAAATAATGGCTTCAGTGCCACCAAATGAAGCTTCTGAGGGGAAGATTGGCGGAGAGCGGGGTGCTGACTTCACATCCCTTGATGTCAGATGACATTGACAGAGCTGTCGTATTTCCACCTTGAAAAACCATCATCAGGAACAAACAGGGGACGATATCCAGATTCCAGATTCCAGACTACTATATAGCCACCAAAGGCCTTGTAGAACTAACAGATCCTGGTCGAGCAATGACTCCTGGGAAGAATAGTGCTCCTGGTAGGATAACTCCCGTTGTAGAACTCCCAGTAGAAAACTCCCGGTGAAAAAACCCTTAAATATTTCATGAAAATGAGGTTCTGAATTTCTGGACTGCAGAGACAAAAATCGTGGAAATAAAGCGAGACTCACCTTCTATGAAGGGTTGGGGATTGAAATGACGATGAAGGTAGGCACGTGGCTGCCTGGGTGATGAACCATGAAGATCCTGCCTCTTAAACCAAAACCAGAAAAAATCTGTAGAGTCCAGCAGTCCTTGTAGATCAGCAACAAATCCAGGATATCCTGATGTGATCCAGAACGCCAGGCGGTACAGGACTTCAGAAGCCGGTTCACACCACAAAAATGGCACTTGACCACCACGAAGAATTTTTCTGAAGTGAGCTCTCGTCTCACGACCAGAAAGGAAATCCCTTCTCCAAATTTCCAGAAACTTCGAGAACAACTTAACGGTTTCCGTTTTTCAAATTGGCGGAAAATTTGAATATCCAAAATAAAAGACGTTATCGCTACTCCCTCCAGAGACTTGATTCTTCCCAGATGTCTATCTGAACCAATCAGAATTGATGACCAAAATGACGTCACACCTTTCTTCACGCATACTCGGCTTGTTGGTTCGACGATGATGATCTAAGGACATATCAATCCGAATCGGCGTTTGGCGCATGACAAGTTTGAAACTGTTGACATGGTGTCATGACCGACAGCTAATTGACGTAAAGCGAAATAACAGATCAACAAGATCAAAACATCAACCTGAATTTATCAAATGCATCAATCAAGAAAATAATGCCAAACGAAGTTAATTGATTCACCATGGTCGATTCCTAGTGAAACCATCCACCTCAGCATTCCTGGAAAATCCAATACCTATCGTCCTACTGTGATGAAGTTTCAAGTGGAAATAGCAGTGTGAAAAGTGAGTATGAGAATGTCTCTGAAATGGTATTTCATATCACTTTATATTACCTATTTATCTCTTTCAGATAAGTTTCTGTAAAAACCATCCGAATCATCCTTCTACTTGGATCACAACAAAGCAGATATAGCAAGAGATATCAGTGTATTTATAGAAATTGTATTTTTATTTTATGTACAGTGTGAAATCTCAGGTGTGTATCCACATATCAGGTTTGAGAATAATTAAATAATATAAAACAGATTGAGTTCAATTTATGTTATGGAAAAATGTTAACCATGTTATTGTGACAAAATATCCTGTCTGATGTGCTCAGCATTACAGAATATTATAGAATCAGACAAAATATACAGTAATGAAAATTTACATGCTACATCACCTCTCTCCCAAGAAAAAATTTGAATCTGGATTGATTTAAATTTTCAAAAAATTACAATATCAACAATGGATACAGAGGGATAAGTACTTCAGATCACCGAGACGAATATCAGTATCCAAATATTGAAATTGCATTCAGAATCAATCAGTGAGAAGTCAACTCCTAAAAGAACGAAGGCAACTCACTAAAGAATCCCAAGGTGGAAACAAAAAAGAAAGTTTAAAATTTAAAATTTTGATTTAACCAGCTGTCCACCGTTCAACTGGGGTGACATACGGCTACCAACCTTAAACAGGCCGAACCTGAAACAAAAAGATTCAACAAAAAACGTTCGGGAGTATTCCCATTCACGTAGAGTTAGGTCGTCCCTAGAGACTACTCAAGAGCTGAAGCAAAAGAGCGGTACTAACGAGAAATTTGCCCATTGAACCCGCCCAAACAAAAATTCAACAAGACATACATCTCGTTAGCCCAACCTGTCATGAGACAACTATGACGACCCACATCACGTTGTTGTCCACGACCCCTACGCTTCCAAGGTCCCTCCAGACAAAAAATAGCTCTTGGCTTCTCAAAATTTACTCAAAAATACTGTGGGAAATGTAAGTATCAAAATTGAAAATAATATCCCACAGCAAATGTGAAGTATCAGCATCAAAAGTGCTGATCACTTCCAAAACTTTAAGGTGGAGCAGTGCATGGACCATCACAGGTTATGACTGTCCACATAACCAGTGGCAAAAATAAAAAACAGCGATGTTACTGCCGTGATAAAATCACTAGCTGGGAACATGTCCAAGTTCAGGTAGCTTTAGGAACAATTCCAGGGATAACCAGCTCTTAGCCCGACCGAAAAAGAAATGGAACAGTATTTGGACCATCACTGGTTATGTCTGTCCACATAACGCAGTGGAAATAAATAACAGCGGTGTTACTGCCGTGATAACACTAGCTGGGAACATGTCCAAGTTCAGGTAGCTTTAGGAATAATCCAGGGATAACCAACCTTTACCCCAAAAAATATGACCATGAAGATCAAATGCATACCTCTATTCAAGGATTAACTTGGGGTAGTAGCTATGCGTACTAAACATCCTAAGGGAGGTCACGATCGGGAAGTCTAAGTCGGTAGAATTCATAATCGAGTAAATTTCCAAAATCGGGAAAGTCTATCCAACATTATCCGGAACAGAGATATTTACATAATATTTACATAACTCACACCTAAATCTTAATACTGTACAAAAAGGAAAATCTCATTACTCGTCAGCAATGAAAAAAAATTGAAAACTGTTGCAATCTAACAGTTTCAATTCAGGGGCTAAATTTTCAAATTTCAAAAAATTCGAAATTCTAAATACAAAATACTGAATGTCACAATGTAGAACATTCCAAAGGTGTTTTTGTGAACTTCCACATTCACGGTAGCTACCAAAAAAATCCTAAAAACTTACAAAAAATTCCAAAAAAATTCGAAAATCTTCAAAAAAATTTCAAAAATATATCTCAAAATATCTCAAAAATACTAACCGACAGATATGTCCGAGTTAGACCCAAAATAAGGTTTCAAATCCTTAATATGCCAGTCTCCTGCTGGACTACCATTCTCATATTCCAGAGAATAAACTAAACGTGAAACCTTTCTCTTAACTACACACAAAACATATTTGGGTGCTAGTTTTGAACTAAATTTTACTGCAGCTTCTGATAGTACCTTGTTTCGACGCCAAACTTTATCTCCAATATTAAAAGAATAATCTTTCTTTCTCAAATTGTATGCTCGTGAATTTCGTTGGTAAGCCTGATGCAATTTATTCTTTACTTCTTTGAAAATTGTATCTAAATTAGAAATATTTTCTACAAACTCAGATCTACTTTGAGGATTTAACTCTATCCCTACTGTATCAGATATATTACTATAATAGTTACCTGAGTGAGGAATATTTCTAGCAAAATTCAAAAATGCTGGGGCATAATTATGCACTTCATGTACAGATGTATTAATAGCAAATTGAATCTTAGATAACTCTTTGTCCCAATCCTTATGTTCAACTATATAGCTACGTATTGCTTGTCCAACTGTCTTGTTATTACGTTCAACAAAGTTGCACTGCGCTGAATAGCGAGGCGTAAACCAAATTTTTACTTTATACGTATCTGTTAACTTTTTAAAGATTTTCCCTGCAAATTGGGTACCATTGTCCGCAATGATAATCTGAGGTACACCGTATACTAAAAACACTTGATTTTCTAGAAATTTAACTATGTTTGGTGCTGTCGCGTCTCTTAGGGGACATAGAATGGTATATTTCGAAAACCAGTCTCCAATTACGAGTAAATATGTAAATCCACGGGGTGATCGAGGAAATGGTCCCATAAGGTCGACAGCTAGGACTTGAAAAGGATAGTTTACCTGTTTTTCACAGCCCATTAAACCTAAACGTGAGGTGTTAGTTAACTTTTGTGATTGACAAACTTTACATTGACGAATGTATCTCAAAATATCAGGGCGCATCTTTGGCCAATAATAATTCTCCTGAATTCTACTAAAAGTTTTGTAAAAACCAAAATGTGAACATGTGGGTGGATCATGAGAGTTTCTAATAACATCATTCCTTTGGGACTTAGGAACAACGGTCTTCCATTCTTTTTCATTAGTTTGAATTATGCCCTTTGAGGGAATAAATTTGAAAAGCAAATTTCCTGAAACTTTCCATTGTGGAAACAGTTCGGGTTTCTCTAAAATTCTCCTCTTAAGTGAAGTGTACCATTTATCCGATATTTCGGCCTTTATGTCTATCAACAAAATTTCTTGATCATCATCAGGCAAATCACTAGGAGGAATTCTGGACAGGAAATCAGGTAAGACATTTGAAGCTCCGGGCTTATGTATTAATTCAAAATTATGTTGTCTGAGCTTCACAGCCCACCTAGCAAGTCTTCCACAAGGATCCTTGAGATTGTTGATCCACAAAAGGCTACTGTGGTCAGTGATTACTTTGAATTTTGTGCCTTCTACATAAGGTCGAAATTTATCTATCAAGAATATCAAACTGAGAAGTTCTCTTTCTGTCACAGTATAATTACGTTCTGCACGAGATAAGGAACGAGAAGCATAAGCTATAACTCTTTCTTGTGAATCAATATTCTGAGTCAAAACACCTCCAATACCATAATCACTGGCATCACACTGTATAACAAAAGGTTGATCAAAGTCTGGTGAACTTAATATAGGAGACGATATCAAAGCATTTTTAACACGGATGAAAGCATCTTCCGCCTCTGGAGACCAAGTTATTGGTTGCCCCTTCTTTTTCCCTTTGAGGAGGCCTGAGATAGGTGCTATCAAACTTGAAAAATTTGCAATGAATCTTCTATACCATGAACACATTCCGATAAAACGTTTGATTTCAGTGCTGGTAGTAGGGCGAGAATAATTGACCATGACTGCTACTTTATCAGTATCTGTGCGGAGTCCTTCTCTATCAATAACATAACCAAGATACTTGAGGGATGTTTTAAAAAATTCACATTTTTTAATGTTCACTGTTAAATTTGCATTTTCTAAAATATTCTTCACCTCAGCAAGAAGTGATACATGTTCATCAAAAGTTTTTGAAGTAATAATTATATCATCCAGATATGTGAAAATATGTGGTTCAAACTTAGGTCCAAATAGAGCGTCACAGAGCCTCTGCTGAGTCTGAGCACTATTACATAAGCCAAATGGCATGACTGTGAATTGAAAAGATCCTCTACCAGGTACACTGAATGAAGTTTTCTCACGTGACGACACATCCAAAGGGATCTGCCAAAAAGCTTTGCGTAGATCAATACTTGAGATGTATTTTGCATCTCTGAGCAAATTCAAAATTCTGTCTATGCGAGGTAGTGGATAGCTATCGTGCTTAGTTACTTCATTGAGTTTTCTCCCGTCAAAACAAAATCTGTACTCACCGGATGACTTTTTTACTAAAAGGACTGGACTATTATAGGGACTCTGAGATGGTTCAACCACCTTTAACTTCAGCATGTCATCAAGTTCTCTATTTAAAATTTTCAACATAAATGGTGACATAAGGTACTGCTTAACTCGAAATGGCTTTGAATCACCAGTGTCAATTGTCATTTTAATTTTATCTGTAAGACCAATACGACTTTCACTGCTAATTTCTTTAAAATGCTCTATAATTTGTTCTGCTTGAACACTCTCTGAAGGAGATAAATCTGACAAATTACTTAAATCTGAATCTTCACTCTCATTAACATGACTAGAGACAACCTGTATAGAATTATGCGTTACTGCACTATGCACATTCCAAATCCTATTTTTGAAGTCGATCTTGATCTTGAACTGATTGCAAAAATCGCTTCCAAAAATAATTGAATGGGGCAGTGAAGGCACTACTATAGTAGGAACAACCTGAACAATGTTATCTACACAAACTGGTAGATCAACAACACCCTTGACTTCCCGTTCAGTTCCATCAACTGTTGTCACATGTTTCAAAAAAGATTTATTCCATTTCAGATTAAGTTTTTTCAGTAAATCTACTGATTTTTGACCACAAACCGAAACATTGGCACCACTGTCCAAAAGACAAACTACTTTCTGATCAAAAATTTTTACAGAAATATATGGTCTGTTATCACGTGACTTCTGTACAAAAAGAGGTGCGACATTCAAATTTTTATGGAAAGCATAATTTTTATAAAAATCTCTAACAGTATTTTTCCAATCATTCCATTCCTTGGGATTGAAAAAATTTGATCTTGAAATTGGGTTGACTCTTTTAAATAATGGAGGGAAACAAGAGTCGTAATACTTCACCTCCATTACTAGTTTCCCTGACATTTTGTACATTCCCTTGAAGTTACATCTGCACAACCGCATTTAAAACAAAATTTCTTAATGATATTGTCAGTAGCTCTACAGTTCCTAAAAGTATGGTTTGGTTGTAAACACCTCCAACATAACACTGATGTACTTGATTTCACATTTGAACTAGTAACATTAACTTGTTTATTTGAACTGACATTTTTATTCCATTTCTTATGGTTGAAATTTCGCTTTCGAGGTTGAAAATTCCTCTGAAAATTCTGATCATTGCGAGAAGTTTGAGAAAGGGTATCTGAAAAATGTGTCAACTCAGGATCAATCATACATTGAAAAGGTTTCTGATAGTGATGTGACTGTGAACCAGATGCCAAGCTAAGAATATCAGCTTCTTCAAGCTTTTTACAAAGTGTACTCAAGGTAGAAACACTATCAATATCACTAAGTGCAAGTCTTTTAAGGTATTCACCCTGTAGTCCCATTTTAATATATTTAACCTTAGTGAGCTCTGCGGCTCCACGACTGAGTCTACTGAATAAAGTTTCCATACAGGCTATGAAAATTACTACAGGTTCATTTCTTCCTTGTTTTCGTGATTTTATTTGGTTCCACACTTCATCATCAAAGTCTGACATCAAAAAATCCTTTTTCAATTTTATAACCAAAGTTTCCCAACTATTAACTTGTGTTCTGATTTGTCTGAACCAAAATGTAGCCTTACCACTGAATAAGTCACTAGCAGATTCAAAAAGTTCAGCTTTACTAACATGCCTTGCCTGAGCTACTTCTTCTATGCGTTCAATAAATGAAAGGAGATTTTTTGGTTCACCATCAAATTGAATATTCAATTTATAGACAGGAACTGACTTATGAGAATTCACAATTGTATTACTGAAGGTGTTAGCACTAGTTGTGGTGTTAAAATAGTGACATTAACATCATCATCCTGAACATTCTCATTTAATTCAGCATCAAATTGCAGGGCTGTAGCATAAGCTTCATTCTTAAAATTCAATACGTCCCTATAATTTAAATCTTCCCGCTGTAACTTGATTCTGTTTATGCGAAAACTGATATGATTTATTCTAGAGGTTGCTCTTTTGTAAACAGAATCTGATGAAGGACCTTCAAAACCTTCCATAAGTGATTTTATAGAATCTAAAGTGGACTGAATTTCTACTCGCTCTGTATCAAAGTTATAAGCTTCATCAACTAAAGTCATTACATTAGTACCACTTTGTTTTTCTTTAAACAGAAGTCTTCCAAGAATTTTACGTTTTTCATCTTGATTCCGTTCAGAAATTACACCTCGAATTCTCAACTCATAATTCAGTTCAGCCTGCAGCAAGTGATTAGCTTTAAAATTTTGATCCATTTTGAATCAGTTCAAAATCAAATATCAAAACTGATGTTCCAACTTCTAAGGAAATTATTTAAATGTTGCAACACTGTACGTAGTATTGTCTGAAGCAAGAAGCAGTCAAACTGATTTAATTAAATATTAAATCACAAAACCGGATTCTCAAATATTATGAAACCTGATATGTGTATACTCACCATAAATCAGTTCATAAAAACCCATATATTTTTTACCTACCAAAACAAAATGTGGTAAAAACAACTCTCCTGGCTCTCCGTCAAGCTATCATCAGCTGTCTCCAAACCATAAATATTTTATTTATTCATCAACAAGACACTCACAACTGTTGATTACTAATAACCTAACTAAAAACTCGGGCCCCCACGTTCGGACGTCATCTTTGCAGCCCTACTTTTATGAAAAATAGGTGCATTTGCGAACGGCAGCTCTTCGTCAGTAGGCACTATGGGTTCGAGTTATCAAAATGAGTTAAAATAGCAAAAATTCAGTTATCTAGCAATCATAAGGTTAAACAAAAAAAGATGGGGCGCCACTGCAACTTTTAATTCAAATGAAATGTTACCTGGAAAGTTGAGCAACCAGATAATGAATAATATTAGTTGTTCTCCCAGACTAAAAGACCTAAATTTACCTTAGAGATGTTGTGAGTTGGAGTGTCATGTCAATAAACAAATAAAACAGTCATATACAATACCCAAAACATTTAATTATGATGATAGGACCATATATCACAGGTATTGACAAATATGCATAAATCAAAAAATATTAGATACTTATTTCCTGTTAAGAAAATACACTGTTGCCTGCTATTATGTGGATGAAAATATCTATAAATCAACCTTATATTGTACTTGAAAAATCAAGAGCTCCTGTAAGGACGTTTTATAGTCATAGCAGATTTTAAAAAAATATTGAAAATGGAAGAATTCTACCAGCGCATAGTATACTATGTGGAGGGGAAGTATGTACCTTTCATGTGTGATTTCATCAATTTATGACCTGGCTATGATTTAAAAATGGTCCATTATACACACTAGCAATGGGCATTATGAGTGAATAAAAATGAAAAATAAAAATATATTTTTATGTCAAAAACCTGTGTGGTGTGTCCTACACCAGTTATCCTTGATAAATAATGGCTTCAGTGCCACCAAATGAAGCTTCTGAGGGGAAGATTGGCGGAGAGCGGGGTGCTGACTTCACATCCCTTGATGTCAGATGACATTGACAGAGCTGTCGTATTTCCACCTTGAAAAACCATCATCAGGAACAAACAGGGGACGATATCCAGATTCCAGATTCCAGACTACTATATAGCCACCAAAGGCCTTGTAGAACTAACAGATCCTGGTCGAGCAATGACTCCTGGGAAGAATAGTGCTCCTGGTAGGATAACTCCCGTTGTAGAACTCCCAGTAGAAAACTCCCGGTGAAAAAACCCTTAAATATTTCATGAAAATGAGGTTCTGAATTTCTGGACTGCAGAGACAAAAATCGTGGAAATAAAGCGAGACTCACCTTCTATGAAGGGTTGGGGATTGAAATGACGATGAAGGTAGGCACGTGGCTGCCTGGGTGATGAACCATGAAGATCCTGCCTCTTAAACCAAAACCAGAAAAAATCTGTAGAGTCCAGCAGTCCTTGTAGATCAGCAACAAATCCAGGATATCCTGATGTGATCCAGAACGCCAGGCGGTACAGGACTTCAGAAGCCGGTTCACACCACAAAAATGGCACTTGACCACCACGAAGAATTTTTCTGAAGTGAGCTCTCGTCTCACGACCAGAAAGGAAATCCCTTCTCCAAATTTCCAGAAACTTCGAGAACAACTTAACGGTTTCCGTTTTTCAAATTGGCGGAAAATTTGAATATCCAAAATAAAAGACGTTATCGCTACTCCCTCCAGAGACTTGATTCTTCCCAGATGTCTATCTGAACCAATCAGAATTGATGACCAAAATGACGTCACACCTTTCTTCACGCATACTCGGCTTGTTGGTTCGACGATGATGATCTAAGGACATATCAATCCGAATCGGCGTTTGGCGCATGACAAGTTTGAAACTGTTGACATGGTGTCATGACCGACAGCTAATTGACGTAAAGCGAAATAACAGATCAACAAGATCAAAACATCAACCTGAATTTATCAAATGCATCAATCAAGAAAATAATGCCAAACGAAGTTAATTGATTCACCATGGTCGATTCCTAGTGAAACCATCCACCTCAGCATTCCTGGAAAATCCAATACCTATCGTCCTACTGTGATGAAGTTTCAAGTGGAAATAGCAGTGTGAAAAGTGAGTATGAGAATGTCTCTGAAATGGTATTTCATATCACTTTATATTACCTATTTATCTCTTTCAGATAAGTTTCTGTAAAAACCATCCGAATCATCCTTCTACTTGGATCACAACAAAGCAGATATAGCAAGAGATATCAGTGTATTTATAGAAATTGTATTTTTATTTTATGTACAGTGTGAAATCTCAGGTGTGTATCCACATATCAGGTTTGAGAATAATTGAATAATATAAAACAGATTGAGTTCAATTTATGTTATGGAAAAATGTTAACCATGTTATTGTGACAAAATATCCTGTCAGATGTGCTCAGCATTACAGAATATTATAGAATCAGACAAAATATACAGTAATGAAAATTTACATGCTACACACTCATAAAAATGTAAACAAGTTGAACAAAAACATACATCATCATGAATATAATACAAGAAAGAGAAATGATCTTTGTTTAGATCAACCACACAGAAATCAGCATAAGAAATCACCACTTTATGCCGGATGCTATTTTCATAATCTGTTACCTGGGAGTATCAAAGCAATCATGAATGATAATTAATTTGAATCAGCTTTGAAAAAAATTCGAATCTGTCATGCATTCTATTCTTTGGACGAGTATACCCATCTTGCAGTTAGTGATGGAGATCTGAGATTGAAAAAAACTATGGGTATTTTTAATATGTTTGTTCTTTTACTATAGTTTATAATATCAACGTAATTTTTCAATGTTCCTAAGTATACATGTACCATTTGTATCTTTCGACTTGTCTCATGTTGTGTAAATGACCTGAAGAGATTAACCTATCTATCTATCTATCTATCTATCTATCTATCTATCTATCTATCTATCTATCTATCTATCTATTCATCTATCTATTTATCAAAGTTGTTCGATATATAAAATTGTATGAGAAAAAGTGACATATTGTGAAAAATTTGATTACGTAGACAAATAGGAGACTAAAATTTTTACATCTTAACTGAACTTTTACTTATTTTATTGTAAAATTGAAACTTCAAAATGTTTTGTTGGAAAAAATGATTTCCGCAAGTCACATTGCTAACATTCTTTAAATACTTCGGATTGTTAAGGTTAGGAATGTCTGTTCCTTCCTTTTCACAAAAAAGAGGATTTTTGTGTGTCGATTGACTGGTGTCTTATTGTGGTTTATAACTATTGTAGTTTTCAGCTAATTCACGGAAGAGAAGAGAGAGGAGAAGAAGAGATTGTTCCTATGTCCATAAGTATAATGTCCGCTGAGGATGAGAAATATTTTCATATGAAAATAATTTAGTTCATTCCAAATGCAATTTCCTTTAATGCCAAATTCCTTTCTTTCAAAATGGGATTGATAATGTTCTTCATTCTCAATCATACTAATGTCCTCTTCAATCTGATATTCCAAAAATCTTTTCCACCAACACAAATTCTGCAATAATCATGAGCCGAAAAATTTTCTGTGAAATCTAATACAGAGTTGACTCCTATTATCACTAATGACAAGCCCGACTTTGAATTTCATGTTAACATCATTCTTCAGAGTGATTCCAATATTCCCAAGTGATTTGATTTTCTCAATCAATGATCCGGAAATCTCTCCATTTCCAAATTCGGTTCTGTCATATGTATATAAAAACAATGATGTAAATATGTTTTCTAGTCTAATTGCATACTGAGGTGGAATGGTTGCTATGGAATAATATACAGCACCTATCTTTCAACAACCTGAATGACTTCTATATAGAGGATTTTCTACTTCAAAATCATCAAAATAAATGGAGATGGGAAGTACAGTTTCATCCTCACATTGATTATTCCAGATAGATGATTGAATGAAATTATTCAACATGCCACTGGTTTCATTGTTCAACTGATTTCGGAAATGGAGAATTTCTGTCAAAACTCCTGGTATTTCTAAAAATATCTTGAGTTAACTCTCTATTGACATTAGAGAAGCTGTTCTACATTTAAGAACCAAAGATACATTGCCATTTTTTTAGTGTATTCATTTCCAACTCCTACCTCAACTTGTGTGGGTTTCACATGTAGATTCGAAGATTCAAAAAATTTGAATCGTTTATATTCCGTGTTATATTTTGAAAAACAAAACATTGAATCTTCAATCATGATTTTGAGTACGGACAACTCCACAATCAGACAAAGTCTCAATCAGTTGTAGTGATATATCAAATATACCAGAATTAAGGTGAGAAAAAGATATGATGCTTTGAATGAATGATCTTGGGATAGCTGAATTACTATATAATTCAAAAATGGAAGCTTCTGTTGATTCGATCAAAGACGCATCATATCTTTTTTTCAAGTCAGTTACTGACTTTGGAGCTCTTCCAATGTGATTTTCGGTTATTGTCTGAGAGAACTCAAATTTATTTGGTTTATTATCAGATAATTCAAATACATTAATATTGATCATATGAGACTCGGTAGAAGTTTCTTTAACATTAGAGCAATCGAGTATTTCGATCAGGTGTTGTTTCAGAACATATCTTTCGTGAAAACCTCTCTGACAATAGGGAAATGGGCACATATATGTTGAGGAGTTGTGGATATAATCTAGATGAAACACATATTTGTCGACATTATCAAAATGGTTACTGCATATAACACAATCCACTATCAAAATAATATTATTGTTATAATTTTCAGTGAGTATATCGATTGTGGTTATGTATTAGGTAGGTAGTGATGATTACCTAGACGAAGTCCGGCAGCGAGTTGAAGTGTTTGCAGAATATATTTCATATATGGATTTTTTGTTTCATTATTATTATTCAGATTCATATTATTCCAGTCACGACCCTGCGGTCTCCGACGCCACGCAGAGCCGTGCTGAATAAAATCCAGTGACTACTCCCCACAGCCTGTGGGGTGAATAATCACTGGGACCAAGAACCGGGTGCCCTGAGTAAACGCATTGATCCGAGTATGACGACCTTCTACATTCCACCAGCCAGAGACTTTCTGGAGTTCCGAGAGCAGCGTATGTCGTGTGCCTCCTAGGGAGCCAATTATCAGGATGACCAATTCCACAGAATGTTCTGGATAGAGCCTGCGGAGTTCGAAAAGAAGATCTCGATATTTAGTCCGTTTTTCCTCCTCCTTCAAAACGATGTTCGGTTCGGCTGGCGCCAAAAACTCGATCAGAACATTGCATTGGTTTGATGGTCGAGGAGGACTACATCAGGCTTGTTAGATTGAATTTGCCTGAGGGTGGGGAATGGGAAGTTCCAATAAATTCGGCACCTCTCATTCTCCACAACGGACTCAATATTCCACGAAGCATAGGGCAGCACTGGGGTCTCGTCTATTTCGTACGAGTGCCTCAAATAGTAGTAGAGCACTCGGAATGCCGCATTGTGTCTATGGATATTGGCCGAGACTGCATACACCGTGCAAGAAGACAGCAGGTGCCTAATAGTCTCGGGCGCCCTGCGGCAGGCAATGCAATTTTGTGTCAGGGACCTCCATACCCATGACACGGCTACGGTAGACGAGAGTATCAAAAACTCCATCCTGGCATGCCATGATGAACCCCTCTGTTTCCGATTTGAGCCCGCCTGACTTTTGAAAAGCAAAAGTCAGTTCTTTTATTATTATTATAATTATAATTATTTCTATTATTATTATATGAATCCACATCATTCCAGTCACGACCCTGGGGCCTCCGACGCTACGCAGAGTCGTGCTAGATAAAATCCAGTGACTTCTCCCCACAGCCTGTGGGGTGAATAATCACTTGGATTAAGAACCGTGTGCCCTGAGTAAACGCAATGATCCAAGTATAACGGCCTCCTGCCTTCCACCAGCTAGGATGTGTGCCTTATCTCTGAACGCTGGGATTTTCTGGATTTCCTGGATTTCCGAAATCAGCGTGTGTTGTGTGCCTCCTAGGGAGCCGATTATCAGGATGACCAATTCCACAGAATGGTCTGGATAGAGCCTGCGGAGTTCGAAGAGAAGATCTCGATATTTAGTCCGTTTCTCCTCCTCCTCCAAAACGATGTTCGGCATCTATCTATCTATCAAGGATGTTCCTGTTTACCCCAGAATTTGGTTCTTCTTCATTCTGGATGTTGGTCACCTTATCAACTAGAGGACCACATTTTATTGTATTGGAAAATCTATATTTGGAGAATATTTCGTGAGAAAATTCCGACTGCTGTTAGATACTAGGGGTGAGAATAATAATCACTCGTGAACCTACAATTTTAGCTGTTATTTGAACTGTTTGTGGAAAGCTTTATATCGCATCGCCCAAAAATTTCTTACTACACCTACCTGACTTATATTGATCTAGAGTTATTTACTTGGCAAATTAATCGGCAATTTGTGGTCAAAGCTTCTTCAAATAAATTGATTAACATATTTCGATGTTTTTCAACCAACACTTGTTAATGAGATACCAAGTTTCAGTAAAAAGTTTTTGCTAAGAGTATATCTTTAATTTGATGAACAATGATAAAAAACTGCCAACAAGGATTATCTAAAGGAACCGAAGTCTGGTAATTTGTGCCATATACAATTTTCTTCTATACAGTATGAAGCAGCTGGAAAATCATCATGGTAATTTTCTAGATTGCGCAAGATAACTTGATCTTCTCAAATAGAAGTTTTCACTGTATTTTCATGAATTTCACATACATACACTTCGGTCAAATCCCAAGATAGAGTTCAATCCCAGATTATCTCTCAAAATGAGAAAAATTGAAATAAACATGCACATCCTCTTTTTTAGAATTAGTTGAAAGTATTTCTTTATTTTCAAAGTATTTCAGTTCATCAATCATTTTACTGAAAATACGTCCATTACCAGATTGTGACCTATCATTTGAATAAAACAATTAAGTTAAGAATATATTCTTCAATGAACTATACACAGCACCTATTTTGTATACATCAGATATTGAGCTCTATAGATTATTTGGTTCGAAATCATCAAGAAATAAATATATATAATTTTTTATTGAGAACTTTGTTTTTAGATCTTGTCATAACCTTTCTTGATACAAACTAGTGATTATTGTGGTGTTGCTACCTTTGTTCGAAGATTCTTCTGTTTCAATATATGAGCATATAGAATCGAATACATCAGGTGATTCTAGGTATTGCTTCAGTGTTTTGCGCAAAGGAATGAATTGACAATCTACTTGCACTACAGCCATATTGGTCCCTGAATATATTTTACTTCTTACTAACTCATTTCTTCTACCTACAGCATAGCTTTCTGATTTGTTTGTAGAGTTTATTTTCACCAATTACTCAAATCTCGAATGTTCACTCCCAAAATATTCTATCATTGTCTCCATTCCTGCGGAGTATAAACCAAGAACTTTTTGTTATTTAAGGTTAACAATGAACGGCTTTATCAAAGCTTCAATACTGCAAAATATAGTACAAAGTAATTTCCACATATCTCCCAAAACCATCTGCACAATATATTGTGACAAAGCAGAGTAACCATAATATCTGCTAAAAACTCTCAATATTGCATTTCTGCAAACATACTCAGGAGAGCCTTTTTTTCTGGATAGATATTCAAAAGATGCATTTTCAGCAAATTATTTCTTGAACCATTGAGATTTGGAAAATGTTGATTACAATCAGTTTGCTTGCATTCATATTCTGGAACGAAAGGGTGTAGAACCTTCAAATGTTGTAACGAGTCATGATGGTTGGAAAAAAATTACACCCACTCACTAATGTGAGGAATTTCAAGATCATTACTACTATGAATGTTGAGAAGTTACCACTGCAGGAGGTAACCGAGATGCCTACATTCAAAGGGATACTGAACATCAAAAATCATGCAATACTGAAAACAAAACCCCAAAGCTAATAGTACAGAGTCAATTTCGAGAGTTATGTTAATCACAACATAACCTGCTATCATGTCGCTAAAATTAGGCCCTACAACGATCAAAAATGGCTGAACAGTAAGACCCTCACTATACATGAGATCAATTCTTTCCTGCTTTATTTTGTCGATGTCTCCGACAACTTTCACCTGAACAAGGAATACTTCACGGCACTCTGGGATGAATGACTTCCACAGTTTCTTATTCACGTTTGATCTCGATTTCGTTGGCACAAGGGCAGCTAAAAGGTGAAGTTTTATAGCAGCTTAAGAATCTGAGATTTGATTATCATCCAATTTGGTAGGAAAGAGAGGATATGGAGGAAAACGGGAAGAAGCTGCATTTTAATTGAAGTTTGAATATCAATGAATATGACTTAACTGGTAAGTTTCTTTTTCAATTTTCATGAACCAATACTTTATTTCCATCCATATACAAATTATGTCCAACTTAGTGTCCTATCAGTTGCTTTCGTAAACTGGAAGACATGGGATTTTGAAATTTTGGAATCATTCACATAAGCGGATATACTCTTATTCTTCTGAAGTCATTCAAAAGTTGTGACGCACTCTGTTCTACCTGGACTCTGATTCTCGACTTCAGTTGAGAGTTCCCCTTGGGAATCTTGAAGAGTATTCTCGACCACGATAGGAATGCCAGTGGAATTGAGAACACGGTATGTCGGTGAAAGTTTATGTGCTGAATCAATCAGCTATTGATATTTTCCACGGATATCCTTCTTTTGATTTAGAACGATCCAAAGATTCAAGTTGGTAGTGGTGTATCTATGGTGAAATTCACAAATTTACAAAATAAATGATAAATTGCGAAAGAAAGAATTGGGGGTTTCTGGAAAAATTTTTCTCGTACAAAAGCAATTATTTTTCCAATCATGGAAGATGAGAAGAAAAGTAGACATGTCTGAGAAGCAAAAAAATAGTAATTTCGTTCATGGATGCAGTACATGATCTTAGGACTGGAAAATTCACGAATGACTTCAAACATAAAATCGCGAGAAACAAGTGGATGAAAATCACCAATGAACTCAATAATATTTCAGGAACCCAGAAAGAATCGACCTCATGGAAAAGGGTTGGCGTCTATTTCCATATTAGTGAATTTGAAATAATCATCACTTTTTCACAGATTTGGCAGGATCTCAAGAAGAATACCAAGAAAAAAACTAGTGAGATGGAAAAGTATGCACAAGTTACTGGTGGTGGTCCTTCTCTTCCACCTTCGAAAACTCTTACAGAAGATGATGAGAATAAATTGAAACTGCTAGAACCAACAGATGTAGATGGAAATCATACAGTACAGGAATCTGTTGTTCTATTTGTGAGTATTCCTGTATAATAACTCATGTTTTGGAAATGCTTCAACCTATGTGACAATAAATTTCATTGATTTCAGGATCATGATTATACCATCGATGAAGATGATATGGTCACTGAAATTACAGAAGAAGTAGCCACAGAAAATGAGATTATGCAAGATCAAGAGAAAATGAATTATCAGATTGATAATATAAACACTAATTAAAGGTGTGAAAGAAAGGTTGCAGCCAAAAGACTCTCAGAATCATTGAAAACAAGCGAGAATATTCCAAGAATTCTGGAGGGAGAAGTTTCTTCCAAAGATGAATAATATTCACAAAAAATAGATCTTTATACAAGAGATGTAGGGGCCAAAGAAAAGATAGCCAAGGCCCTAGAAAGCATTGCATAAAAAAATATCAATATTTTTTAATTTGGATGTGGTAGGCATCCAACTAGCTCTGGAATGCATGATGTTTGTTTTGACAAATTGTCTTTGTACCTGGATTAAATGATATTTTCTGTTAGCAGGATGTTCTTTGACTGCATTCACTTTTTGTTGACTGAATGTCTATTATGTACCTGAATAAATAGTTATTTGATTTCTTTCGAATTTCCTATCATAACTCTATTTAATTTAGTTATTTCCTATCAGAAATAAGAGACACACAAATATACCATACATGTCGAAAGCTGTTTATCTATGAATTGGTTCAGTGTGTTTAAAAATCGTATATGATGATATCTACATTCAAGAACAGCACAAGTATCAATTCATTTATTTCCATTAAAAAAAAATCAAGCAAAGTATTATCCAATCATTCGACCTTGCAACCTCCCTCCTCTTTGTAAATCAGCATTTCGAATAACTAATTCACTTTCATCAATTTACCCTTCAAAATCCATTTCCAAATCAAGTTCCTCATCACCTGGTTCTGGTACAAGAATGTTATTTGTGAGATACATATAATGTGCAGAACAACTCATGCATTGATTATTATAGATACTACTGTTGGGGAATAATGCAACACTCTATCTTTGAGTGGGCATCGGAATCTAGTTTTCAATATACCATTGTATCTCTCTATAATGCATCTGGCTTTACGAAATTGGCGAATATACTCTTCTTCTGAGGATTCAGGTGGAGGATCCCTCACTTGAGTTTGGAGCCACTTCTTTAAAGGATATCCTGAATCATCTTTGGTATTTATGTGAAATATTCGATAGGTAACTCACCAATTAAGGAATAATTATTGTCACCTCTATTCAACTGCTGAATGAGTTTATCCCTCACACTTCCGAGAATAATTTGGAAAGTATAGCCGGAATTTTTCTAGCAGGTGTGACACAGAGTAACCTCAAAAACTTCCTAAATTTGCCTCGAATTCTTTCGGGATGATGACCCTCACATATATTCATTGTTTATGGATTGTTATGGAAAGTGGCGAAACCATTACTTTCATTGTTCAAGCACAGGCATAGGCGTACATTGCATGCTCAACATCTTGTTCTTGAACGGCTACCGCAACTTTCCAGTCAGCAAGTCCGTGGTGATTTCGGAGAATCAATGACAGGCCAGTGGTCAATTTCATCATATCATTTGTCATTTGTTGATATAGAAGCTTCTCTTTCTGCAAGAAGAACGGTTGTTTATTGGCATTTTCATCCTTCCACTCAACAAATATTCCTCCGGCACTTCTACCTGTTCATGTGCTGCTGTAACCGAAATTGCTCGAGCCGGTTGAGTGTTTATTAGGACGTCGAATATCAGCGTGGATGGATCTTCCTCCCCGTTCGTTGTTAGGATGGCTCGGGGTCTTAGTTCTGGTGCCCTCGGCCATTTGAGTAGTATGTGCTACTTTCTGTTACTTCATTTGGGCAAGCTGCTGCATAATGGCCAATTCTATCACATCGTCGGCACCTTGGTCTATTATCGTTTGTTCGAGTTTCTGGAAGATTCCTGGAATTCGCCTGTACAGGTTTGTAGCGCGACTGTTCTGTTCGTTCGTAGCTCCTGGTGAAATTTTGCGTTCGCTGATAATTTTCTGAATATTGTTGATTATTGAAGTGGGGTGGCTGTCGTCTGAATTGTTCCTGGTGGTACCGTCGATTCGTTTGCTGAGATGTGTTCATCTCATATCCGTAGTTGTTTCTTGTTGGGTATCGTGGTCTGAAAGTTCTGGTACAATTCGTCTGACTGTTTTTGTGATAGTTGCTATAATAGTTATAGTGGACTTCCTCTGAAAGACTTTTTTCGAAGATGTTCCTGAATCTCTCGAAATTCAGGGATAGGTCGTAATCGTAATACAACGTTCTCAACTCGTGAAAATAATTCATCACTGGTTCACTTGTTTCCTGTTTTCGAATTGTTCTCGTAGGCTATCCGTAGTCACCGTATCCTCAAATTCGTTCAGGAAGTCGTTCACGATGTTGGAAAATTATTGTAATGAAAGATTTCATTGTTCTATGATATGAATACCAACATCATCTGGAGCTCTTCTGTGAGCAGCATCAGCAATGAATCCAAAAAGACACGTCGAAGGAACATGAACGTCACGCTGGTATCTTACATATCTCAAGGACCACAAAACACTTGCAACATGTGCACAAGTTACCTCATGTTCTTGAACCAGATTTGCAGGTACAGTAATAACCCATAATGGCAGGATCGTCGTCATTTCCTCCTGTGTTTTAGGCAATCCATAAAATATATTCTGTCGCATTTCAAAACCTGAAAAATGCCCGGAATCTTATAAGGCTTTCTTGTGATATAGTTTTCTCTGGTTATGGCATTAAAGCCCGAATTGATTGGTACAAATCTTTGTGTCAATGAAATCCTGGCGGGTGGGATATTGAATTATCACTTTGAGAAATTCATCAGAAATACCGTGACGCAATATAAAGAGAAAGGTTAACAAATGTTTTCTGGGAATGTATCTCACATTTCTTCGCACAATAGGATCACAAAATTCCTAAAATCCATTGAATTGCACTTCACTCAATGAAGTGAGAGATATGAATTCTTCATTGGCAAAATAATTGATGTCCTTGAAATCTCTGGATATGTGTTTTTCTGCCGCCTCTCTCAGACCTTTCATAAATTGTTGAAGATGCATTCTCTTCAGAGTATATGGTCTATTCACGTACCTCAAGCCTGCATGTAGAACATCTGAAAGTTATCCATTTTCATTCAGGTGATGAGGGCACACCCTCACATTATCAGGAACAAAAATATCGGTCGAAATATAAATATTCACTCTACAATCTTTAATTACCCGCTGAATGTCATGTCAAAAATCACATATGAAACAAGTTTTGCTCAAAGTTTGAGTTAATACATTTAATCGGAGATTACCTGGGTCGTTTTCGAAGGCTTGCATGACGAATCAACAAATCACAATTGGAACACAGCCTAGTGTTGGAATTGATGTCTTCTTGACGCCTTCTTGTAGCATCTTGCCTAGCAACAGCCAACTCCTGAACAAAAAAATCATTGTCTCCAAGAATCCGACACATTTGTCTACTGGGAAGATGTCTGTCACACACGTAACAAATGGATCTATCACGAATTGGCATGATGAAGAAATGAAGAAGTGATATTCGGACCAGAGAAAGATTCAGACATTCTCGATGAATAACACTCCAAAGACATCAATCGATGAAAACTGACAGTTCTCACCTGTAAACATTGGAAACGTATTTTGTTTCCAGAGCCTTCTAAAAAAAAAGACGAAAGGAGTACTTGCAAAAAGTGTACCCTGAACATTCAACACCTAATTGAAATCATTCAAATCATGTCATGACACCATTAAAAAAAAACAGTACACTCACTTAGGAAAATCTCTCGTGCAAGGTTGTTCTTCAGTGAACAGTATTCCAAAATAAATCTTTTCCCAAGTGCTAAATTTATATTTTCCGCTCAGGAGTTTTCAATATATCTTCAATAATAAAACCATGGTGAGGGGATTCTGAAGCAGGAAAATTACACAGTTTCATTGTCTCGACTAGTGAATGTAAAAAGTGTTTTTTTCATACAAGCTTTCATTTATTCGATTTCTGTTTGTCTGTTTGTCAGGGACAAATCTGGCGATCGTTTGACCCACTTCCACTTGTCCAATCGACTAGAATTTGACATATTTACATAAAAAAACAGGATGGCGGCCAAAATAGCGAACCTAACCTAACCTAACCTAACCTAACCTAACGCACTTCCACTTATCCAATCGACATAAGTTTAACATATTTATATAAAAAAACAAGATGGTGGCCAAAATTGCGAAAGATTTTCGTAATTTATTGCCTGATATTTATCAAATTGGGTCCAAATTAGAAAAGGCAAAATAGCGGGTCAAAAATGGCGGACAAGATGTGTGAATCATTATTCGATTTTATTCAAAATTGAATCGTAGGAGTTTTTGGGCTCAGAGATCGTGAATTGATGCTATCAAAAATTGGAATGAATGTGTTTTTGGGGTCGGAGATCATGTTTTCGGTGACAAAATTCGAGTATTTGAAATAGCGAAAAAAATTTGTGACATATATGATTCGATTGTATTCATAATTGATATGTAGGATTTTGTGGGCTCAGACACTCCGAAGTTTCTGTTAAAATTCAATTATTCAAGCTGGTTGATTTCATGGATGATAAGAAGAATTGAATAAATATAAACTTTCTCAAGAAAATATTTTCTTACATTGCACTGAAATGGAAAAAAAATCTTCAGTGGTGTCACGCTATTCTGAGATTCAAAAGCTTGCTCTGCAATGTTTTCAGCTGAATACAAATATGAATTCTTCAGCGACAAGTTGTTGAATGTGCCAGTCACAGAATATTGTGCACCCGTGGAGAAATATTATTTCTTCCTTTTCAGTGCGATTCATTAAAAGCACGTCTTCAGAGAGTTTCTCTAATTATATTTATTCATATTTTTGTGTGAAATATATTCACATTTCGAAATCAGTTCATGGAATGAACGTCCAAAAAAAGAAAATATTCACTATCGCGGACTATCTTGTAGAATTTTGGAAAGTATAATACCTTCACCCTCCATTTGTTGAGTGTATGCTGAATATCCCATTCCTATGTTTTCGTCGGTTTGACTGAAAAATATCTCTTTTTTTTGTATAGACTATACACATTTCACAGATATGATATACAATATTTTCCCATATGAATTGAAATAGCTTCAAAATACTGTAGCATTAGTTCCAAGCTTGAGAGGGTTATTGCTTCTGATATATTTCAATTTTCTCTAGTATCTTCGGAAACAAGGCTTTACAATAAAAATCATTTCATCCACCCTGTATATAAGGATTTGCATTTTCGAAATATGTACCGCACTAATGAAGCTCGAATATTTTCCAACATGAATTTTTGGAAAAAAGCCCATTTCGTCTGCAATGGAGTATATCGGGTATCAATAAAATCCGTACATTCAAAAGTATAAAGCCGACAAACGAGTCCAGAGACCTATGCTTATATTGATGACAATATCTAGGACTCCTCAAATATAACATCATTTCAAAACTTCAAGAAAATTGACCGATTATTTTTGGAGATACAGGGTATTCATTGAAAAAAAACACATTTTTCAAGAAACTTGGACTGTATCTTTTTACTCACCCTATATATATATATATATAATGAGTATGCGACGTTCTCAACATCAAAGAATGTTTTATATACATCTGACATGCTCTCCTCTTTCCGATCCAAAAAAACTAGGGATTGACGTACCCCTATTTATGATCCACTACATATCTCTATGAAAATTTTCAAAGCATTCCACACGAAAACCAGGAATTTCCAGGCATTATTTGCATTCAAACGTTGTCTTTCTCCTTATTTTGTTCTTCCTTTATGCTCTGCATTTCTTTCTAGACATTCTCTTGGTTCCATCATGCCTTTTTTCATTTCATTCGTGGTTTTCTCGATTTTTGAAAGACAATGTCTAGCGCTTTAATTTTTTTTCTGATTAGCAGGACGAATGAGTACATTTACTTGGATCTGAAAGATCTTCAATAACCTTCAGTCAAGAGTCATTAAAACGAAGACGGCGACTACTAGAGTACTTTCTATGTAGATAGTATGCATTTATCAATCTCATTTGTAGAACATGGATGAATAGTTTCTTGTACCACCTTATCGTTTTCGTATTGCAAGACAAATGGAACAACATTTGATCCTTGCGATCAATTCCTGACATAAAGTTGTTATAGTTTATGATGGTTTGAGGTTTCAAAGTTTCTGTTCTCTTTTTATTCTCAAAAATGCCATTTCCATTCCCAGATTCAGTGCTTATGTAAGTGACATCGCGTTTGTCATTCCATTCTCCAATTCATTTCATGAAAAAATTTGATTACATACCATGAATGTGCCGTTCTTTTCTAGGTCATTTTCAGAACACCTTAGGAGATGAGGAAAATCAGAACACATCCTCATCCTCATCAATTGAATGTTCACACCATGGTTGTGAGCTGTTATGTATCCCCTGATTTTTCCACACCGTTCTATTCCAGGCTGCACCATCACTTGTTATTCTATAGATGAAAAGACCCACATTTTCACACAAGATTGAACATTTCAGAATCCGTTTGGCTTGTAGTTCATCAGTAATGATTCTTTTCGTCAGGAAACATCTCAGTGCCGGCAAGCCATGACCAGCAAATGGCTGAAACAGGATTCTTCTGTGTATATTCTTCTAGGTCTACAAATGCCACAAATTCTTGTTTTTTTTTTCAAATTCTTCGTTAGGATTGATTTTGCATTCATCTACGAACAAAAACTCGTGCTTTCGCCTTCCATATGACTAGTTTTTTCAACAGTTTTCACAGTGCAAATACTTCCTTCTCGAAACCAACGGTTTCATCAATATCTGATGTATCCATGAAAAACAAATCACAATAGTTCAAATATCTTTGGACCACTAGAATCTCAAATTTCATAAACATGCTTAGTAAAAAAATATCCACTTTTGCCTCATTTTATTTCTATTCCTCTCAAAATTGATGATATTTTTATGGTATTCCGAGAATTCAGTAAGCAACTATGCTCATGAATGTATTGTAGCTATAAATGTATATTAATACTATATCATTCAAGTAGAATCACTCAGCCAAGTAATACTTATTTCAAGGGAAGAAAAAGAGCTTGAAATCATCCCAACAACACAATTTAATTGAGATGGTTAACAATCACGGACATGTTTCAGTCTCATGAGAGACCATATTCTGCCTCATTAGAAGATGGTATTCATAAGACTGAAACATGTTCTGGATTGTTTAACATCATAACTAAAATGTATGGGGACGATTTCGAGCTTTTCATTCCTCCTTTGACAATACCACTCGACTTTGAGCAATATGGACTTCTACTTCAGATTAGTATTCAGTTTACTTGAATTTTTTGTTCCTTGTGCATTCAGTGCATTCTACTATTCAAAATATTTGTCAATTCATTCCATAACACTAGTGAATTTTCACTTCAAGGATATCATTTATCAGTCCATCCAGTTCACCTTCAATTTTGATTCATGTTTCATGAATTTACCTTGAGAGAGTAATGGAGGATGGTATGGCCATAATATGCTTGTCTCTCATATATAGTTCTGAAGCTCAGGACCTCTGATTGATTGATTTCATAAGGATGCAATCATACACCCATTCCGAAATGCATCGCCCTGTAGACTTGCATCTTCATTCCCAAATTCAGTGCTTATGTAAGTGACATCGCTTTTTTTCTTCCATTTTCCAATATGAATTCCTAGATTCGTTGTCTCCTCGTTCCAATTTTGCCTTCTCCTTGTGGGTTGTACTTACGGTCATTTCATAGGGTTCTGGTACAATAGGTTTAATTTTATCGAGGTAAACCGCCTGTCCGTAGCCTAACTTTTCGTCAAGCAAGTGCAGAACTACTTTGGTTGTATGTCTAGTCCAGCCATATTCATCTGACGAACCTTCATACACATATAATTTACGTAATTTCAGCACCAATCCATCAGGTTCTGTGAGCATGTTAAGCTTCAATACATACTTGTGTTGTTTATTATGTATGTATCGTTTGAACTGCAAACGTTCTCGCCACAGCACCATATATACATCTAACGACAATCCATTTTCGGGGTAATAGAGGCTGTTCATCTTCGTGTTGAAAAGGTCGACCACAGATCTTGTCTTGCCTGAACGATCGTTGGGTCTAGTGTTAGATATGAAATGTAGACACCTCAAGATAAGGAGATATCTATTGCTTGACATATATTTTCGAAGAATAGGTATATTGAAAAGCGTCCAGTAGTCATTAACTCGTGTGAGTTGAACAGTACCTGTATGAAAGAGCAGACCTATGAACTTTTTCAATTCTGGAACAGTCAGGTGCTGCCGTTTTGTGATACGTGAGTTTGCGGATGCTCCACTACTGAGAAAAACTTGAATAGTATGATCATTCGTCTGGTCTGCAATCTGGGATAAAACAGTGTCATCAACTATGAGACTGAAGTAGTTATCTATAGGTTTGGCTCTGCCCGGAACCGGTACCAAAAAGCTCTCGATTTTGTTTAAGTCAAATTGGTTCCATGCTCCTGTTTTTGTATACTGGAAATTCACTGGCGCATTTGTCAAAGCTGCACTGGTATTTTCAGACAAATCCTGAAATTTCCTAACGACTAGTCATTATCATGTGCATCGGAATCACTTTCTGCTTCTGATTCGGAAAGATAATCGTCATCTTCGGACATTCTTCACCACTGCTATCTTCCAAACACTGAAATAGTGCTTCATCTGTGAGTGCTCTCGTACTGAGCACAGATGTATCACTCTGACTTTCGAGGGTTGCTTTGCAACTAAGCTGGCGGTTAAAAACACTTTTAAACACACACACTTTAAACACTTTCTTTTTCTGCAGTCCAGAAGGTCAAGGTTGGGCATCCATGTTTAGCGACACGAGAAATAAAAAACGCGTAACCAACTAACACGTGCTCAACAAATGCATTCAGAAAGACGCCGGCTCAAACCCAAAACAGCAAGAAATATCTGTTTACTGCCAGTAAACAGTGGAGAGATAAGGAATAACTACCGTTTTCCTTTCGTGTCTTTCAAATGGAAACAGTTCATTAAAATTACTTCAATTTATTGAATTTTCAAATTGTGCTCCGCCTACTTCCATGCAAGATTAAAGGATTTGCTCAAAACGATGCCCGACATCTTCTAAAACTTTAGGTGTTATCATCTGACACTCATTTATAATTTTCTGGCGTAAGTCTTCTAGGGTTTTTGGTTGGGTAGCGTGAACTTTTGATTTTAAATGCTCCCATAAGAAAAATCTGATGGAGTTGAATCGGGTGACCTAGCTAGCCATTCCATGAAAGGTCCTCTTCTTCCTATCCAACAATCAGGTAATATCCCATCAAGATATTGCCTCACACCAGCAGCATGATGTGGAGGTGCTCCGTCTTGTTGGAAAACGACTTGATCATCATCATAATAATAATTTTCGCCTTCCATTATTTCTACTATTTTTGGATCTACGGCATTTTCTAAGAGATCTTGGTACATTTCTCCATTCAAATTTCCAGATACAAAAAACGGATCAACAATGGAGTCGCCAAAGATTCCCGCCCAAACATTTAACTCCTCAGGGAAGTGGATATGAGCTTCACGAAACTGGCCCGAATCAGCATCTCACCAGTATCGGCAAATGCTGTAAATGTGACGCTGATTATCAGTTACTATATCATTAAGCGATTCACAAAATCGCACCCGTCTGTCATGATCGTTCCCATTCAGTTCTTGCACCAGATGAATTTTGTAAGGATGGCATTTCTTATGCTCAAGTATCCTATGAACTCTAATTTCTGCTTACTCCTGTACTCGTCGCCAATTTTCTGACACTTATTCCTGGTTCGGCATGAAGTTGACCTAGGACAGTGATTTGCATTGCTGCATTAGCAATAACATCATTTTGAAGCTCACGCTTCCTATTTAAGACAATGCCAGATTCCCTAAATTCAGCGACTAATTCTAGAACGTATTTGCTCTTGACTCGTTTTTCTGGATGGAGGTCATTAAATTCTTGTACCGTTCTATTGGCACAATTGTTATGCCGAAAGAAAAATTCTCTGAGATTATCAGACTCGCTCCGCTCGTCCGACAAACAAACAAACGAACCACCAAAAATTGATCTAACCTATCGTAGCTTGGGTAGTTCAGGCCGATATAGCATCAATCTCAACCAATGATGTCAACCTACTCTCTAACCTATCCTGTTAGTGAGTGTGGCATCACTCAACAGGCGGATGACCTGTCTCTCTTGATGGAATCTAGAAGCATTAACGTATATGTGGTTGCTGAACCCCATATGTGTAGACAGTATTCTAAAACAGGTTGTATCTGTATTTTGTAGACTAGCATGTTGTCTGGAATAAAAATCCTAGTTTTTGTGTTGAAACTTTCGTGATGGATATCCGGGTATCGTATACTGTTTGATCTTATAACAACTCATTTGATGATTTGGAAAAGAAAAAGATTTTTATTTGTTATAGGCACGGCAGCTCGTTTGTTTGGGAGCAGGTCGTGAGTTAGTTCTTTTTTAAGGTAACTAGTGGGGTTATCCTTTTGTCAGGCGCCACTTAGTTTTCACAGCTGAATTACTGAGAAAAAAATCCAAGATATAAGTATAAGCCAAAATAACTGTTAACAGATTTATTCACCTTAACATGTCAACAATAGGTATTGAGATGGTGGTAAATATGTATTATGATTGTAACTCAGTACAAGGGTTGATTTCCCTTCATATAGGCCTATACTTTGGGTTCACAGAGTCTCTAACAGACCCAAAAATTCTATTATATATAAAATCCGATCTTAGACTGTTATGTGTTATTGACAAGTGTTCAAATATCTCATGACATTAGACAGTGAAAAATAACTATTTAAATGTCCTCAGACAGTGAAAAAATATGTATGTTAAATGTCTTCAAGACAGGGAAAAAAAAGTACATGTTAAATGTCCTCAGACAGGGAAAAAATATGCAATTGAAATGTCCTCAAGACAGGGAAAAAAGTATATATGGAATATTCTGACCTTAGCTGCAAGTTCTGGATTTTGAACCATGAGATTCCAACTGTGGTCCACTAGATCTCACTACCTGGATGAACAAAGACACTCCTCCCTCAGTCGGCGTTAGGGGTTAAGTGTGCTAGGAAAACTGGATCCCCACACAGTTGACAGGAGTCACAACCACCTGGAGACCTGGGCACTTGGTGTATCCCAGGGCAACTGGATTCTGCACTGCACCTCTGGCTGACGGGTCCACAGGCTGCCACCAGGGCAAGCTCTTCCTATCATCCAAGCTGGACCAGGACGTCTCACTATCTGACTGGGCTCTGGGAGTTCAGGCTCCAAAGTAACAAAATCCTAGGGATTTAGGATCAATCAACCATACCGGGAGTCTGGACTCCCCTGCTCCCCTGTATAAGGCCGTGATATCTGAAATGTACATACCCTATCGAATATCGTCCACACAAAAAGAGATTTAATATTTCTTACCTTCCTATCGGAAAGGCCTAACACAAAAGTAGGTGTCTACCACCTGACTTGATCGCACGAGAGTCAAAATCAAAAAGGGCTTCATTTTGGCTTCAGCACATGAAACCTTTTCGCAAGAGAAAGAATCAACAAGAAGGATGAATAAACGGAAATTGCTCAAATAACAAGTTTCCGTCAATCAGAGCACTTTTGATCTATTGCAAAAAAATAATACAAACCAAAATCCGTCTCTGCGCAATGTCAATCTAGCCACCAAAATAATATGATTCAATTCAGATTCAGGGATGCAACTTGAAAGAAATATTAAATATCGATCATGACATCGATAGTCGATACGATAGTCGATACATAATTGCAAATATCCCTGCACCATTACAGGCCACTGCCACTAAACGCGACAAACAGTCTTTTACTGGCAAGAGACTATGATGTAAACAACAATATTCATGGGCATCTGACAAATATGTAAGAATTGTTGAGAAGTGGACTAAAATAACCCAACAGTCATCCAGTCATGGACATTGAAAATGAAAACATTTAACAAGATGGAATTATGTAAAGTACCTCAAAACCTAGAAAAGAAATCATTGAGTTACGCAGTGCATCTCTACAAAGCTTCCCTATCACCTATTTTCAGAATTCACACTATGGAACATGAAAAGGCAAATCTTCATGTTACATTCACCCCCTTCCTCGGATATAAAAAATAGGCATTGAAAGATGACTATTTTTTATACTCGGAATCTATATGTACACACAAAAAATTCTTAATATTAAATTGAGCTCAATTTACCTATTTACTAATTCCTATCATCTATGAATTGAGGCTAAGCTTAATTCAACCTACAATCTACCTTAATCTGTATCTACAATGGTATGTACAAATCACTTTCGTGATGTGTTCAGTAACCTCTTCATGGTCATGATTCCTACTAATCGTCACATGCAGATTCCTCATCACTATGGATGGTGGAGACATCAGTAAGTGATCCATGATATGGTTTTAAATCCTGAACATGCCAAGTTCCGCCGTCTGAGCCATCTTGGTACTTCAAAACATATACTAGTTTTGATTTTTTCTTTGCTACCGTGCAAAGAGTGTAGCGTGGTGCTAACTTTTGAGCAAAACTGTTAGCAGCATTTGAGAGGACCCGGTTCCTCTTCCAAACCTTGTCTCCTACGAAAAATTCTATGTCCCTTCTCCGTAAATTATAATATTTAGCATTCCTCTTATATGATAAATTCAATTTATTTTGAACATCCTTAAAAATGTCAGATAAGTTACCCAAGTTCTGAGCCCATCGCTCTCTACTGGTTGTATCTAATTGTACCTCTCCTTTTCCATAATATTTTCCTGAACAGGGAACCTCACGTCCGAAATTCAAAAAGGCAGGGCTGTAACCTGTCACATCGTGTACCGCAGTTCTCATAGCATATGCTATTCTAGGCAACTCTTTATCCCATGTCTTATGATTTCCATTTACATAACTCCGGACTGCTGTACAGATGGTACGGTTTGCTCGTTCTACATAGTTAGCCTGAGGATGGTAATATGGCGTATATCGAAACGTAGACTCATAGTCCTGAACAAGTTTTTTTTATGGATTTACTAATAAGTTGTCTGCCATTATCGCATACTATGTGCTGAGGCACTCCATAAACTAGGAAAACATCATTTTCTAAAAATTTTATTATACTGCTAGAAGTAGCATTTCTTAAAGGACAAATCAAAGGATATTTAGTAAACCAGTCAGATACTACCAAAATGTATTGAAAACCACTTGAGCTTCTGGGAAGAGGTCCCATTAAATCTACGGCTATCACTTGCCATGGAAAACGTACACTACGCTCAGTACCCATTAGTCCAAATTTTGAGTGATTAGGTGCTTTTTGAGAAGCGCACATCTTGCAAGATTTCACGTATTGAGTTATATCTCTCCTCATCTTTGGCCAATAGTACGTAAGAGCAACTCTAGTATATGTTTTGTGGTAACCTGCATGTGAAGCAGTACTAGGATCATGACATGAAGATATTATTTGTTTTCTTTGACTCTTGGGAACCAACAACTTCCACTCAGAAACGTTAGAGTCCATATCTAATTTTGACGGAATTAACTTGTATACATAACCTTCTTTTACAGACCATTGTGGATACTCATCAGGTTTATGTAGAATTTTTGTGCGAATGTTCTCATAAAATGAATCTAACTTAGTTAAATCAATATCTAAGGAAATGCAATTTTCATTCATCACACAAATTTCTTCAGACACACTCAATTTCTCAGAGTCTTCCAAAGGTGAATCAACTGGACTACGAGATAAAATGTCAGGAATTACATTCAATGCTCCTTTGATATAAGCAATGTCAAAATCAAACTGGCTGAGCCGAACACTCCAGCGAGCAAGTCTGCCTGTGGGATTTTTCATTTTAAAAAACCATTTAAGGGATGCATGGTCACTAACTAGAGTAAATTTAACTCCTTCCACATATGGACGAAATTTCTCGCAGGCAAAAATACAAGCTAAGGTTTCCTTCTCAGTTGTGCTGTAGTTTCTTTCACTTTTTGATAGACTTCTTGAAGCATAAGCTATCACCTTTTCCACATTATTTTGATTTTGTGTTAACACACCACCTAAACCAGTGTCAGATGCATCGCATTGTATAACAAATGGTAAAGAAAAATCTGGGCTAGCCAAGACAGGTGCAGATACTAATGCATTTTTTATATTCTGAAAAGCTTTATCTGCTTCCTCAGACCATTTTATCTTTTGTCCTTTTTTCTTATTTTTCAAAAGATCATTTATAGGTGACATTAATGTAGAAAACTGTGGGATGAACCTCCTATACCAACTACATAAGCCAGTGAATCTTTTTACTTCTGTAGTGTTTGTTGGTCTAGGAAAATTCACCATAGCTAGAACTTTTGAAGAATCTGTTTTTAACCCAAATTTATCTACAACAAACCCCAGATAGGTACTTCAGTGAAGATTTAAAAAATTCGCATTTGTTGATATTTACTGTAAGGTTAGCTTCTTTTAAACGCTTTGACACTTCTCTGAGCAATTGAATGTGTTCTTGGAAGGTTGAACTAATGATGATTGCATCATCTAAGTAAACAAATACGTTAGGCTCCATCTCTGGACCAAAAATGGCGTCCATTAGTCTCTGTTGGCATTGGGCAGCATTGGAAAGACCAAAAGGCATGACATTAAAATGAAAAAGGCCCCTTCCAGGGACAGAAAATGCAGTCTTTTCCTTAGATTCATCATCCAAGGGAATCTGCCAAAATGCACTTTTTAAATCAATGGATGAGATGTAATTTGCCTTGCCTAACAATGATAAAATTCTATCAACTACAGGAAGAGGATAGCTGTCTTTCTTAGTGAGCAAATTCAACTTACGTCCATCGAAACAGAAACGAAATTCTCCATTAGCCTTTTTTACCAACAGTACTGGAGATGACCATTCACTACTGGATGGTTCAACTACATTTAGAGCTAACATATTGTCCAATTCCTTATTTAAATGACCCAGCATATAAGGTGACATTAAATACTGCCGTTGCTTGACAGGTTGAGCATCTCCAGTTTCAATATGGTACGTCAGTTTATTAGTTCTCCCTAATTGACCATCTTTAGATAATTTTTTAAATTCTGCAATGACTTCATTAACCACAATTTTCTGGTTTCGGGACATATCGTCTAGACTTTTAACTTGATCAGCTGTGAATGACATGTCATTATTTAATCCGACTGAAGCGATATTGACATTAGTACAATCACTGACCTCCCAAGAATTATCTTTGAAATTTACTTTCAACTTAAACTCATTACAAAAATCACTTCCTAAAATGAAGGAGTAATTCAATGAAGGAACTATAAGGAATGAAATAATTTGACATTTACTTCCAGCTAAAATAGGAATATCAACTGTACCTGTGACAGTCTGTTTTGCATTATCTGCAGTAAGAACAAAATTGTGTTTAGAATTTTTTATATCTAGATTCAAAGATTTGACGAATTCAATACCTTTATTACCAATTGTGCTTTTACTTGCACCTGAATCTAGCAAAGCAATAATCTTTTGTCCAAATACTGTAACGTTTACATAGGGTCTATTGTCAAATTCTTTCTTGACAAAAATAGGAGCAGTAGCATTAATATTTTGAAAATAATTTTTAACAAATGAAATCAAATTATTTTGTTCTGATGTTCGAACTTTGTTTGTGGCATCAAGTTGCGGAGGCAAAACGTGCCCAGGATTAAATGGTTTTACCTCCGGGACTCGTTTCCCGAACATTTTGAGCATTCACTAAGAGTTACTCCTGGATTTCCACATCTAAAGCAGAATTCAGTTCTTTTTAAAGTGCAATGCCTAAAATGATGATTTTCCAATTTGCAATTAAAACAAACCATAGGTTTTCTATTTTCACTACTTTTATTTTCAGTGCTACTACTAGCTTGCTGATTATTAGACCTTTTATACACCCTTGAGTTCCAAGATTTTTTCGGTTGAAAATTATTGCTTTCTAAACTGCAATTATTAAATTCATAATCCAAATCACAGGCAACAGAATTGACATGAGATTTTCTTGAGTTGGATTTAACCTGAAGATCTCTGAAAACTTCTTCTAAAACTTTCACATCAGTGATTAATTCCTCTACTGAGTTATATCTATTGAGAGCTAGCTTTTCTACAAATTCAGGTCTTAAATTTTTCTGAATCCACTTCACTTTTGTGACTAGTGCTGGGGTAGACGTGAGCCTACTGAATAGTTGCTCCATTACAGCCACAAAAATGACGATGGATTCATCCTCAAATTGTTTTCTATGCTTGATAGTCTCCCAGAGCTCCTCATCATAGTCCCTACTCAAGAAATCCTGTTCTAAACGTTTAGCTAAAGAGTCCCAATCTCTTACAATATTGTTCTCCTTGACATGACGAAGCCACAAGAGAGCCTTGCCAGAGAATAAGTCAACTGCAGATTCATACAGTTGCTGTCGAGTAACCTGCCTAGCTTCAGCTAGTTCATAAACCCTTTCTAGAAATGATTTGACCCCTAGAGATTTTTTTGAACCGTCAAATTTCAAGTCCCACTTATAAATAGAAGCTGGTTTTGAAGTGCTTGGCAACATGTTAGGATGAATTCGTGGAGAAGATGTATTTACAGATGGATCAAATATGGATTGTTCTTCTTTAATCCTCTCATCTAATTCTGCCTCTAAAGTTAAACAGGAAGCATATGCTTCATTACGAAAGTCAGTAGGTGCTGTGTTACCTTCAACATTTTTGATTCTATTTATTCTCATCATAACATGTGCCAAACGAGATCTTAACCTCAAATATAAAGGATCAGTTACTGGACCATTAAAATCTGGAATTAATTGACTTATGTTGTCTAAAGTGTTACTAATTGAAATTTTTTCATTATCAAAATTATACTCTGTATCAACAAGACTAGTAGCTGATATACCCGACTTTTCCTCTCTCTTCATGGCTGCTGATAGAACTTTACGTTTGTCAGTCATAGGCCTATTTGTTACAATTCCTCTCAATCTCAATTCATAGTTGACTTCCTCAATAAGTAAATGTCTAGCTTTTAATTCAGACTCCATTTTAAAAACTTTTTGTTCCTTTTCAAAAATTAGGTTAAGTTATACAAGCCCAGGTATTTATATATACCTAATAAATAATCAGGGTACCTGAATAAATGCACATGAAAACAACCTGATCACATAATCATAATGAAAATTCCTCAAAAGGCAAAGGCTGCAATGCAAAAATACTCTGTGCACAAAATGACTCACCTCACTACAGGCAGATGAAGTTGGACTAAAAATGGGGCTGCTCAAATCCAGAACTCCAGTGTACAGAACTTCAAGTGAACTCCAATAAAATCCTTGGTAAAATGTTCAATTTTCCACAAAGTTCAATTTTCCACTAGTTTTTTCCAGCTGATGTTGTGCTAAAAAGTTTCAAAAATTTCACTATCTTATTTTTATAATGACCTAATTTAACAGTCTAAAAATCGCGCCCCACGTTGGGCGCCAATTATCTATAACAACTCATTTGATGATTTGGAAAAGAAAAAGATTTTTATTTGTTATAGGCACGGCAGCTCGTTTGTTTGGGAGCAGGTCGTGAGTTAGTTCTTTTTTAAGGTAACTAGTGGGGTTATCCTTTTGTCAGGCGCCACTCAGTTTTCACAGCTGAATTACTGAGAAAAAAATCCAAGATATAAGTATAAGCCAAAATAACTGTTAACAGATTTATTCACCTTAACATGTCAACAATAGGTATTGAGATGGTGGTAAATATGTATTATGATTGTAACTCAGTACAAGGGTTGATTTCCCTTCATATAGGCCTATACTTTGGGTTCACAGAGTCTCTAACAGACCCAAAAATTCTATTATATATAAAATCCGATCTTAGACTGTTATGTGTTATTGACAAGTGTTCAAATATCTCATGACATTAGACAGTGAAAAATAACTATTTAAATGTCCTCAGACAGTGAAAAAATATGTATGTTAAATGTCTTCAAGACAGGGAAAAAAAAGTACATGTTAAATGTCCTCAGACAGGGAAAAAATATGCAATTGAAATGTCCTCAAGACAGGGAAAAAAGTATATATGGAATATTCTGACCTTAGCTGCAAGTTCTGGATTTTGAACCATGAGATTCCAACTGTGGTCCACTAGATATCACTACCTGGATGAACAAAGACACTCCTCCCTCAGTCGGCGTTAGGGGTTAAGTGTGCTAGGAAAACTGGATCCCCACACAGTTGACAGGAGTCACAACCACCTGGAGACCTGGGCACTTGGTGTATCCCAGGGCAACTGGATTCTGCACTGCACCTCTGGCTGACGGGTCCACAGGCTGCCACCAGGGCAAGCTCTTCCTATCATCCAAGCTGGACCAGGACGTCTCACTATCTGACTGGGCTCTGGGAGTTCAGGCTCCAAAGTAACAAAATCCTAGGGATTTAGGATCAATCAACCATACCGGGAGTCTGGACTCCCCTGCTCCCCTGTATAAGGCCGTGATATCTGAAATGTACATACCCTATCGAATATCGTCCACACAAAAAGAGATTTAATATTTCTTACCTTCCTATCGGAAAGGCCTAACACAAAAGTAGGTGTCTACCACCTGACTTGATCGCACGAGAGTCAAAATCAAAAAGGGCTTCATTTTGGCTTCAGCACATGAAACCTTTTCGCAAGAGAAAGAATCAACAAGAAGGATGAATAAACGGAAATTGCTCAAATAACAAGTTTCCGTCAATCAGAGCACTTTTGATCTATTGCAAAAAAATAATACAAACCAAAATCCGTCTCTGCGCAATGTCAATCTAGCCACCAAAATAATATGATTCAATTCAGATTCAGGGATGCAACTTGAAAGAAATATTAAATATCGATCATGACATCGATAGTCGATACGATAGTCGATACATAATTGCAAATATCCCTGCACCATTACAGGCCACTGCCACTAAACGCGACAAACAGTCTTTTACTGGCAAGAGACTATGATGTAAACAACAATATTCATGGGCATCTGACAAATATGTAAGAATTGTTGAGAAGTGGACTAAAATAACCCAACAGTCATCCAGTCATGGACATTGAAAATGAAAACATTTAACAAGATGGAATTATGTAAAGTACCTCAAAACCTAGAAAAGAAATCATTGAGTTACGCAGTGCATCTCTACAAAGCTTCCCTATCACCTATTTTCAGAATTCACACTATGGAACATGAAAAGGCAAATCTTCATGTTACATTCTCAATTCTTGTTCAGGATCAGCATTAGTATCTTCATTTCGGGTAGAAAGAAATGGTATCTTGTGATCATTTCATACCAATGAAATTGGTGAAAAGTTCACCTGACAGAACATATATGATTTTCCCTAATGCATGATAGCCTGTTGGAATATTTTTGTCTATGAAGTTAATTCCTGATTGTTATACGTTATTCAAATGGTTGGTACTATGATTGGTGTCGGATTATTATTCTTTCATCACTTGAAGCGCACTGAAGGAAATGCTTATTATGTTCGTGAATCATCGCTCATGCCTAGGGAGGTTGCGAAAAAGGAGGTGCAGTATTGAACATTGGTGTATCTTGGAATCACTTCCTCTGGTAAACTTAGTCGTTTTATGAGTTTCGGTAAAGAGTTGTTCAACATATATCTGAAGAGTAACAGCTTTTCTGTGATGTTTCAATTTTGTTAATGGGGCGGAAGTATCTGTAGAATAAGGAAAGGTCTCCGACTCTCTCCGACTCATTTGCGATGTTTCAATGTTTTTAAGACTTGGTGAGTGTAGCATCGTCCACCAGGCGCATAGCTAGTCTCTCTGGATGGCATCTAGGAGCATCAACGAATATGTGTGAGTGCTGAACCCATATGAGTAAACAGTATTCTTGAACAGGTTGTATCTGTATTTCGTAGAGTAGCTTTTATTTATAATCAGCATTGGGAATCTTTATTTCGGTTCGAAAAGAATACTACCTTGTGATTATTCTATATCGATGAAGTTTGACAATATTTCGAATGATAGCCTAGATACGATATTGAATAGGATAGGATACTTAAACTGTCTGGCAATGATAGTAAGAGATATATTAATTTTCGCAGTGTACATTAGTCATTTCGAGTATTTTTGTCTAAGACCTCAATAATTCATAATTGGTTTATGTTCTTCATATTTCATTCGGTCAGAATGGTGTGCCATCCTTATATTATGTTATCGAAGCAATATTTCAATCGTGCTGTTTTTGTGATGTTTCCGTCACGTTTTGACGCATGCGTAATATGACTCCTCTTAATTATACATCATCTGAAAAACGCTTCAGGTGTCACATGGCATCTGTCAAGTGTCATCTATCTAGCATAATTTGTGACGATGTCGTACATAAAGTAGAGTATTCTATTCGCGCATCTATTGTCAGTATCATTAAAAAAGCCCAATACTAGCTTTATGGGTGATAACATAAAAATATAGGTTATTCACGGCTCTCCATTCTTTATTGATATCTCGCAAGCATTGAAACTCTGCGTATATCCATGTATTTGCAAATCCTAGTTTTTGTGAAGCAGCGTCCGTGATGGATCTGGGTGTCGTATTATACTGATTGAATTCAATAGTTATCCATAATCCTTATAGGGTATCTTTAGTTCGGTTGAAAAGAATGGTACTTCGTGATTATTCTATATCGATGAAGTTGGGCAATATTTCAAATGATAGCCGAGATACTATATTTTCCATAGTGTACAGGATAACAACCTATTTGAATATTTTTCCTCTGACAATGTTTTTTTTCATGGTTCTGATCTTTTATTTTCTATATGTCAGGTGGAGAATCTAGTTCATTATCATTATTTTATATCGATGAAGTTGGTCAATATTTCGAGTGATAGCTGGGATACGATTCTCCATAATGTATAATAGCCTATTCGAATATTTTTTCACGTTTTTCATGTTCTGGTACATTTTCACCAGTTCATATTTTTTTATCACTTGGAGCGCACGAAAGAAGATCCTAACAATGTTCGAAGAACGTCGTGCATACCTTAAAGGGGATAGGATATTCAATCTAACTGGGAATGTCTCACTTGATAAGAGAGAGATGATTTTCCAAATATTTTCGTCTTAGAAGTTAATTCATAATTATTGGTATACGTTGTTTGAATGTTTGGTGCTACAATATGCGTCAGATTATCATTATTATTTATCTCTTGAAGCACACCAAAGCAAATACCTATTATATTCGAAGAAAATCATGCACAGGCTACAACAGGAGGTATAGGTATTGAATTTTAAACTTTTCAAGATCTTAGAAACACTTCCTATAGTAAACTCAGTCATTTAATGAGTTTTGGTAAAGAGTTGCTCGACATATTCAAGATTGGTGACAACAGAATGCGTTTTCTGAATTTGTTGAGTGCGTCTGACTGGTATTGCTAGCGATGGAATGATAGTAGAAATCTCTGAAAATTATTTTCTGTGTATCTGTAGAAAAGTGGAAGGTCGATGTCTTTTCGGTGATGTTACAATGTTGTTTGAGAATCAGTGAGTGTAGAAACACCAATCAGGCGAATGGACTGTATCTCTGAATGACATCTAGGAGCATCAGAGTATGTATGGATGTTGAACCCCATAATATGTAGGAACAGTACTCTGAAAAATGTCATATCTGTATCTTGTGTAGTAGCTTTTCGCGTGAAATAAAAATCATAGTTTTTTCGTTGAAACTTTCGTGATGGATCTGGGTGTCGTAGTATACCGATTGATTCCAATTCTTGTTCAGGATTTTCATATAGTATCTTTATTTTGGGTGAAAATAAATGGTGCCCTGTGATCATTTTATATCAATGAAATTGGCTGAGATTTCGCATTTGGAGATCTTGGAAACACTTCCTATGATGAACTTAGTCGTTTTGTTCAGATGTTTTCTAAGAATTAGTGAGTGTGGCATCGCTCACCATGCGCATGCCCTAATAACACAATAACATCCGTAAGACGTCGTAGAACCATCCATATGGGATGATAGGAACAACTCTGGAAAATCCCTATTTTCCTTGGGACATTCTTGTCAGCATTTGTGATGTCTTATAAACATCCCATCAGAATGTTTGTGGGATGATACGGGATGTACCAGAGACATTCAGGGTACTTGATATGGAACATCTTGAAGAAACTTTTAGGATGTTTTTTATTTGATGACAGTGATGGATGACACGGTATGAATTATTTTCATTCTGAAATCCTGAGAATGACCGACCTATTTGCAGATATAAGGTAACAATTCGAATCCGAAAATATATAAGTTTGGTGCAGTGCAATAACCAATGGAAGATGATAACAGTTGTTTGAGGCTCATATTTATTTGTTGGCGCTCGGCCGACGGCTGTTAGTAACTCTTAGCAACGTAGTTGTACCGCCATCTATCGGCTGGTATAACAAATAAATTCAGCAATGAATATGCTGAAGAGATATATTTAAATTTTGTCGTTTATTAATTGGTTCATGAAGTTAAGCAGGTTCTTTGGTAATCTTATTGAGGAATATTTAGTATAATCATTCCAATTTGTTATCGATGAAATTAGCCGGCTTTGGTATAGGAATAAGTACGAATACAGTTTTGATTGAATTTCAGGTGTTTTTTCCTAGGAGAACACCCTATTCAATTATCAGCCCAATGTATTCTAGTTAAGTATGATATAAATTGATTTTTCTACAAAAATTGCCACATAAACATACACCATGTTCCAATATCGAATTTCATGAAATGACAGACTATTAGTTGTGAGAAAATCAGCAAGCTGAAGAGTTTTGCTGTAGTCATAGAAAACGCGTAGTATATAACTCACACAGAATGCTCGTATGATTTAACTTATGCAGCATACTTGAGTGCTTTCATTCACTATGCACGATAAAAGACAAGTGTCCGACTACTGGCAAAGAAGAACACAACTTGTTGCTTCTTTTTGGCTTATTGATAATATGATCTATTGAGCATTTCTTTCATGCATCGCATAAAATGATTCTTTTGTAAAACTCAGTCCACTGTCCGACTATACTGACTGATTTACCCTATACATTGAGAGGCTTATATGAAAAATAGTCTTCATGTGTGCATATTATATTCAAGCATTGTTATGCATTTTATCTGCCACTGAATCCGCCGAATATTTCAAAATCTGATACTCTTACAATAGATGAGCTATAGACAACAATTGACGAGTTAGTATAAAAGACATACACGGGTTCTCTTATCGTCTTTTCACGAAATCAACGAACTACCGAAATCAAACAGCTGTTCAAGTTGGAGCGTTCAAACAGGATGCCGTTATCTTGGTTGTTCTATATTTGGCGTATACAGAAAATCATATTCTTTCAAAGCCTAGAAAGATGATTAAATCAGCTGAGTTATAGACTAAAATTAACGGATAATAAAGGAAATAATCCTATTATCATTGATTCTCTTATCGTTCCATATGAGATACAAGGAACTATCGAAATCACACAAAAAACAGCTGTTCAAGCTGAAACAAGAGCTGTTTTCAGTCCTAGACCTAATATTCAATATCCCACACTAAAAAATATTTCTGCTATACAGGGCGGGTCAGCAAGAAATGTCGCTACCTCGTTTTTCATTTTTGTGACTCTTAGAGTGATTATCATCGTAAAAATGTCAGTCGACCAAAGACAGTCAGCAAGTCAACCAAGTTTATGATTTCATCACACTACCTACCAGTCATTATACAGGGTTTTTAAATATATATTTTTGTATGCCAAGTTGAGTAGTCATTGTGAGTCTACTCGCCTACCAGGTGTTGAATAAAAAACGGATAATTTTGACATCAGTAGTGTACCTACGTACGCATGGGACCACACATAGGGAAATCAATGTGTTAGACAAAGAGCATGGGCTAGCTAGTGAATCCGACAGAGATAGCGATATGGTTGGCTATAGCTATTGACGTCTGACCTAACCTATTTTCGTTTGAGCCCACGTAAGCATCTTACATATGACAGGTGTCAAAAATAATAGCTGCTACAGTACCTTCGACCAAGACCTTCAATTGTGACCTTTTGTCGTGACCTTTGACCGTTAAATTTGAAATTTAAGCATGACCTTTAATCGTGACCTCAGACCTTCGACCGAGACCTCTTATTATGACCTTTGATCGTGACCTTTTTTTCGTGACCTTTGTTCGTGACCTTTGATCGTGACCTTTGACTATTGCCTTCGACCTTTGAACGTGACCTTTAATCGTGACCTTCAATCGTGACCTTGGTCTGTGCTACGATAGGTTAGATCTTTTTTTTTATGGTGACTCGTTTGAGATTATCAGACTCGCTAAACGTCAAAAACGTCACGTTTTTTCACGCTCCTGACGAAGTCAAAAGTACCTCGTCAGACAGTCTAGATATTTAGCCGTCATTGCCAACAAAACATCACCAACGTCAGAAACGTAAAAAACGTCAAAAAACGTCAAAAAACGTCGAAAAACGTCAAAAAACGTCAACAAACGTCGAAAAACGTCAAAAACGTGACGTTTTTGACGTTTTTCACGCTTTCGACGAATGCATTCAACGTCCTATGAAAAAACATGAGTCAAAACATCACCAACGTCAGAAACGTCAAAAACGTCAAAAACGTGACGCTTTTGACGTTTTTCACGCTTTCGACGAATGCATTCAACGTCCTATGAAAAAACATGTGTCAAAACATCACCAACGTCAGAAACGTCACGTTTTTCACGCTTCTGACAAATCAACGTTCAAATGGCGTGTCAAAACATCAAAGACGTACGTCAAACACATCAGATACGTCACGTTTTTCACGCAGCTATAATAGGTTAGACCTATTTTTGTTTCGTCGGTCTAGGAACACCCAAGCTACGATAGGTTAGACCTATAGACACATCCAAGCTACGATAGGTTAGACCTTTTTTTGTTTGGTGGCGTGTTTGTATGTTTATCAGACGAGCGGAGCGAGTCTGATGATCACAATTAAGCCACCAAACAAAAATAGGTCTAACCTATCGTAGCTTGGATGTGTCTATAGGTCTAACCTATCGTAGCTTGGGTGTTCCTAGACCGACGAAACAAAAATAGGTCTAACCTATTATAGCTGCGTGAAAAACGTGACGTATCTGATGTGTTTGACGTACGTCTTTGATGTTTTGACACGCCATTTGAACGTTGATTTGTCAGAAGCGTGAAAAACGTGACGTTTCTGACGTTGGTGATGTTTTGACACATGTTTTTTCATAGGACGTTGAATGCATTCGTCGAAAGCGTGAAAAACGTCAAAAGCGTCACGTTTTTGACGTTTTTGACGTTTCTGACGTTGGTGATGTTTTGACTCATGTTTTTTCATAGGACGTTGAATGCATTCGTCGAAAGCGTGAAAAACGTCAAAAACGTCACGTTTTTGACGTTTTTCGACGTTTGTTGACGTTTTTTGACGTTTTTCGACGTTTTTTGACGTTTTTTGACGTTTTTTTACGTTTCTGACGTTGGTGATGTTTTGTTGGCAATGACGGCTAAATATCTAGACTGTCTGACGAGGTACTTTTGACTTCGTCAGGAGCGTGAAAAAACGTGACGTTTTTGACGTTTAGCGAGTCTGATAATCTCAAACGAGTCACCATAAAAAAAAAGATCTAACCTATCGTAGCACAGACCAAGGTCACGATTGAAGGTCACGATTAAAGGTCACGCTCAAAGGTCGAAGGCAATAGTCAAAGGTCACGATCAAAGGTCACGAACAAAGGTCACGATAAAAGGTCACGATCAAAGGTCATAATAAGAGGTCTCGGTCGAAGGTCTGAGGTCACGATTAAAGGTCATGCTTAAATTTCAAATTTAACGGTCAAAGGTCACGACAAAAGGTCACAATTGAAGGTCTTGGTCGAAGGTACTGTAGCAGCTATTATTTTTGACACCTGTCATATGTAAGATGCTTACGTGGGCTCAAACGAAAATAGGTTAGGTCAGACGTCAATAGCTATAGCCAACCATATCGCTATCTCTGTCGGATTCACTAGCTAGCCCATGCTCTTTGTCTAACACATTGATTTCCCTATGTGTGGTCCCATGCGTACGTAGGTACACTACTGACATCATTTATTTTTTAGATATTATACCAACATTTTCAAGTTCAGTAAGAATAAAGCCGATCTCGTTGTTGTTCTTATCTGATTCCATTAAATATCTCAGTCTATCCACCAAGATATTCGGATCTGTCCATTCATCTGAAATATTGTACTCTTCATTCCCAATACTGGCTTCAGGCTCCACGCTCGACTTTGGACGTTCAGGCTTAGTCTTATTTTTGAAGAGGGGTCTGATAATTTTATCGAATTTCTCCTTATCAGCTTGTCCTCGTAATCGCCCTAATTGATCTCTATGAATAGAGCTGATTTCTAGCATCTGTTTATACATCTGGTGATCCAGAGGCGTGTAATTTCGAGGGTTCTTGGAAAATAATAATTCCAAAAGACCCAGAGTACTTTTAAAATCGACATTATCTACGCCTATGTATTGGTCCTCAAAGCGTAGATTCTTATGTCCAAGTGTCCATCTGCCGTCAACATATTTCGGTCCATAAACATTGTCATAATCTGCACAGTGATATTTATCTAATGCTTGCTCTGATGAATGTGGTTTAGACTCCATGATGTGAACGCTATGGTGTCTGATATACAACTGAAGACTCTTGAATACCTCTGAAGACATCTGAATACCTCTGAAGACATCTGAATACCTCTGAAGACATCTGAATACCTCTGAAGGCGTGATCTGAAGACCTCTGAATACCTCTGAATACCTCTGAAGACATCTGAAGACATCTGAAGGCGTGATCTGAAGACCTCCGAATACCTCTGAATACTTCTATAGGTGTGATCTGAAGACTTCTGAATCCATCAACTGCCATCCGCTAATCAGCTAGGTTATTCGAATTGGTGGCGTCCACTCTATGGGCATTCCTCATATGGTGGTATAGGTTAGTTTTATTCAAGAATTTCCCACATTTCTCACACAAGAATTGCACTATATTCCAGTAGAGTGTATCATTGAACATGCAGATCCCTGTGACCTATTAATGATATTGCATGAACTTCCTCAAGAATATCGCAGCAACTTTAACCTACAAATCAAACTGCCATGCTTCGTTCATTATAATCGTCCCGATTGGACCACACACTGGGATGGACCGCCATCTTCTCAAGAGGCATGTCATTTTTGTAGAAAAGGATTACTCAAATGAATAGATTATTTATCTTCGTTTTCGTATTCTTTCACCCCCATGGGCCGCCCTGTATATATTTTTTTTTCAATCTTCATCAACTCAAACACCCTGTATATATTTTTTTCAACTCAAACACTTCTTCCATGCTAAAACATGGGACCGCGAACCGTGGGACACTCTGTATATATTTTTTTTAATTATCAATCAACTCAAACGCCCTGTATATGAAAATTCAATCTTGTTATTGTCATTAAATACTCACTGGGATGGACCGCCATCTTCTCAAGAATCATGCTATTTTTGTAAAAAAGCTTTACTGTGAAATAAATTGATTATCTAACAATAATTTTCCTCGTAGTAGTTTCATTTCGCATTTATGTACCATTAATGACATATGTCAATGGTAGAACGATATCCCTCAAACCATGCGACTTTGCATATAGGTATATTGGCATTTCCGAATTGTCCATAAAAAAATCCTATTTTGAGAGTACCCACACACGTGATCATTTCACCAGAAGAAGAAACAACAGCATGACGTCACCCACTATAAAATTAATAATTAATTCAAGTATTTGTTTCCAATACGAGCGCGCGCGCTCATCATTCTAAGGGATCTCTCGCTTTGCTGAAACTTCGAACGCCATGAAGGTAACGGCATGACGTCACCCACTTTAAAATAAATAAATAATCCAAGTATTCGTTTCCAATACGAGCGCGCGCTTATCATTCTACGGGATCTCTCGCTTTGCAGGATCTTCGAACGCCATGAAGCGAGACAGCGTTGCCACACACAATAATGTAACAATATTAACATCCAAACACATACGTCCGACAACGTTGCAGCGCCGAGCGCTCGAGCCTTCTCTCTTATCTTTGAAACGGATCTGTAGCATCGGTGTGACGAAACAGCAGCGAGGAGACGACCACCGATGCGCGCATTCATTTATTTTCAACTCGAAGTTTCTTATCTCTGGATTGCATCTCTCGCTTCACTCTACCTCGATAGATCCGTTGCAAAGATAAGCGCGCGCCAGCGATGGATATTATTTTCGACTCGAAGTTTCTTATCTCTGGAATGCATCTCTCGCTTCACTGTACCTCGATAGATCCGTTGCAAAGATAAGCGCGCACCAGCGATGGATATCCCGTTTGAATAGCATTAAAATAATTGAAATATCACGGAGGTCGGAATACCACAGTGCGTATATACGCCGCCTCATAATGCTAAGGTCCCTGGTTCAATTCCCCCCAGCGGTGACAGCTTTTTTTAATTTATTTAGATTAGATTAGATTTAGATTAGATTAGATTTATTTCCCAATAAGATGATACAATTTTCTTCTTAATACTAATGATAATGATAGTTATAAATTCACATAAAATATGTATATCTTGCCTTAGGCGTAGGGAAACAGCTGACTGGTGTATTACAAAGATTTGATATTAAAATTGAAGTTGTGTTGGTGACAGACAAAGTTAGGTGCAGAGTCGGTGAAAGCTTGATATGAGTTTTATTTTCTAAATATAATTTTTTTTTTATAGGAAAGTTGTTGCAAAGAATTCATTGAGATCATAAAATACATATTGACGTAAGAGTAGTTTGAGGTTAGTTTGAAATTGTTTTTTACCAGCAAATGCCTTTAAATATTCAGGGAGATGATTGTATATGTTTATGCCAGTGTACAGAGGTCCCCTACGTGTTCGATTATATCTGTAGGCAGGTAAAATGAAGGACTGATCTCTTGTTGAATATGTGTGTCTATCCGATGACCTTGTGAGTTCACTACGATTTTTATGTATTAGTATTGAGATTTTAAAAATGTATAAATTCACCAATGTAAAAATGCCGGAATTTTTGAAATATTCTTTACAAGATTCCCTATACTGAAGTCCGAAGAGGGTACGAATAGCTCGTTTTTGTATCATTAAAGTGGTTTTGGACAAAACAGCAGTTCCCCATAGTTCGATCCCATATTGTAGGTGACTCTGGAAATATGAAAAGTATACTGATTTCGCAGTTTCTATATTTGTATTTTGTTTAATTATTCGAATGGCGAATATAGCTTTACTCAATTTAACATTTAATTGATTGATATGTGACGACCAGCTAAGGTCACTGTCAATTAAGATACCCAGAAAAGTTGTTGAATCTGTCGAAATAATAGTTTTATTATTTATCGTAATACTAGGATTATCTATATTTCGATAGAGATTGAACAAAATACTGTGAGTTCACTACGATTTTTATGTATTAGTATTGAGATTTTAAAAATGTATAAATTCACCAATGTGAAAATGCCGGAATTTTTGAAATATTCTTTACAAGATTCCCTATACTGAAGTCCGAAGAGGGTACGAATAGCTCGTTTTTGTATCATTAAAGTGGTTTTGGACAAAACAGCAGTTCCCCATAGTTCGATCCCATATTGTAGGTGACTCTGGAAATATGAAAAGTATACTGATTTCGCAGTTTCTATATTTGTATTTTGTTTAATTATTCGAATGGCGAATATAGCTTTACTCAATTTAACATTTAATTGATTGATATGTGACGACCAGCTAAGGTCACTGTCAATTAAGATACCCAGAAAAGTTGTTGAATCTGTCGAAATAATAGTTTTATTATTTATCGTAATACTAGGATTATCTATATTTCGATAGAGATTGAACAAAATACTGTGTGTTTTGTTAAGATTGAGTGCCATTTTGTTCGCTAGAAACCAATCTGATATACCATCCATTACATTCTGTGAAAGTGATATAAGTGATGGAAATTCCTTGTCTTGAACAACAATGCTGGTATCATCGGCAAACAGCTTGAAAGAAACTGAGGGAAAGCTACTAACTATATCATTCATATACACCAAAAACAACGTTGGCCCGAGTATTGATCCTTGTGGTACACCATTTTGAACTTCTGCAGAGTCGGAAAAAACATTTTCTATCATATTGTGATCTTCATGTTCGATTTTCACGATCAATGACCTTTGATTCAAATAACTTTCGAACCATTTATTGGGTATACCCCTAATACCATAATACTGTAATTTTTTCACCAATATACGATGGCTGACGCAATCAAAGGCCTTGGAAAGATCGCAAAATATTCCCAAAGGGTGTTGATGGTGTTCTAGTGCACTATTTATGTGTTCTAACAAGGAATATGCTGCGTCAGTAGTATTCGTATTCTCTCGGAAACCGTACTGTGAATCAGTTAATATATTATTTTGATCTAGGTAATATTTGAGTTGTCGATTCACGATCCATTCTAATAATTTGGAAAAACTTGGTAACAAGGAAATACCACGGTAGTTATTTATATCCGTTTCATCACCTTTCTTGTGTAATGGTATAACAATAGATTTTTTGAATATATTAGGAAACTCACCAGTAGAAAGAGACCTGTTGAATAAAAAAGTTAATGGAGATTTCAGGAGATCAGCATTTTTTTTAATCAGAGTCATTGGAATATGATCAAAACCCGTCGATGTCTTTGGTTTTACTGCCGCAATGCAGTCTGTTACGTCTGCTTCAGTAACAGGTAAAAAATAAAACGAGTTGATAAAATTGAGGTTCATATTTTCGATATATTCATCGCTTGATTTCTCACTATCCGTATTTGGTATGGTGGATTGTACAATTCTGGAGAAAAAATCTTTGAACTGTTGAGCGACTTCGGTTGGGTCGTTCACAGTGATGTCCCCTACTTTAATTGATATATTATTAATCGTGTTTGATTTGTTTGTTCCGTTGAAATGATTGACTAATTCCCAGGTAGTCTTTCCTTTATTGTATGAAGAATTAATCGTGTTATTGAAATAGCTCTGTTTAGCCAATTCGATGGTTTTTTTTAAGATTTGCTGATACGAGTTTATGTAATTAAGAATGAATGGGTTATTTGTATGTTTTTTCAAAATCATCAGAAACCGTTTGTTCTTGCACGAATTCTTTATGCCTATTGTAATCCAGCCTTTGAACTTGTGTTCTTTTTTTAACGTCAATTTTGTCAAGGGAAATGCTTCATAGAAAAGATGATTAAATTGCGCGTAAAATATTTCGAATGCTTCAGGTAGATTTGTAGTTTCGTAGAGCTGGGTCCAAGAAACATTCCTCAGCGATGCGGTGAATTTTGAATTATTCTTCTTATTGTAAATTCGTACGAATTTCTTGATAGAATTCGAATTTTTCTGAGCATTACATTGTAGATGTAGAAATTGTGCTGAATGATCTGATATACCAAGTTCGGCGACGTGTGCTGAAAATGGCCTTTTTGATTTTATCAAAATATTATCAACAGTGGTGGAAGAGTTATTTGTAATTCGTGTGTGATCTGATATTGTTATCGACAACTCAAACATATTGAGAATATCTTTGAAATCGATTAAATTTTTACTTCTTGAAGTGAAGTTTATATTGAAATCTCCGCATATGATGAAGTCGTACTTATTGAATGCATTATATAGTTCGTTCATCAGATGAAAAAACATATTCAAAAAGACATCAAACTTACCTTGTGGACTTCTGTACATACAGACAACAAATACTTTCGAATTTACGTTATAGATTGCTGAGAATTCGAAATCTTTCTCAATCGGCTTTAGCCGAGTATCCGGTGATCTCCATTGTTGGTTTTCTCGTGCAAAAACTATTACGCCACCATGTATGTACAAACTACGTGAAAAATATGAGAATGGTTTATACCCCTCAGGCTGAAAATAAGCTATTTCGTGGACTTGCATCCAATGTTCACTTAAACAAATTATGTCAATTTCATTGTGATTTTTGCGATATTCTTCCATTAGTAAATTCAGTTCTTCCAATTTATTGCGAATTGACTGGATGTTGAGATGCATGATGATGAGGTATGAAGAGTTGTGCTGAGAGACCTCCATATCCTATGGTTTATTTCTTCTTTTTTTGACGATGTCTGCCACTGATGAACCGGTAGCTGTTTGAGATAGTGTGGTTGGTTCATCCTGTGAAGCTTGAAAATCTGCAATTGACTCAGCGTTATCCGGTTCCAGTTGCCCATCTTCTATTTGATTAAGGTTATATTTATTATTGTCGATAATATTCACGATGGCGACGTGACGACGTATGAATAATTTGAATTTCGCGCTGGTTTTCAGTGGGCGTGGCCTCCAACCAAATGCTGGTCTCTGATTGGCTTGCCCCAGAATCATTATAGCCCCTCTACTACTCTTTGTTCCGAAATGTTCGACTGAATTTGTTTGTTCCTATGCGTTTTTGACTCAATTTCATTAGTCTGAGTACTCATTCCTACATCTATCGATAACTTTTCATTCTGGACAGTATCTTTAAGTTTCTTAAAGAAAAGTGAAATCCACACCAGAGCAAATATCCGAAAATAATTAATGAAACACTAATTCCACTAATGTCATTAAGAATCATACTTAAATCAGCTGCTTTTACAACTGGCAACGTAACAAATCTTAGTTAACATGGATTTCTTATTATTATGACAATAACTAAAACGACTATCAGAAAATTAACTACGCTCATAACTTTCCAACCTCCCGTATCCATGAAATCCGAAGTCCAAATTCCAGTTAATTTTCACCTATTCTCAGAGGTTTCCGAAATCCAATCGTGTATATATGGTCATGGGCATTAATTTGAAGGTATTGAATTTTGACCAAATAGTTGGTAAAATGTGCCCCAAATCAAAATCATTTATGCCTCTTGAATTACATGGAGAATCTTCGGCAATTAATACTTGGTCATCTTCTTGTAATGAACAGAAACAAGGTAAGTTGATTTCTAATGATCCAAGCTTACTTTTTTCATTTGCCTCTGAAGTTTCTATTTTTTCGGGACATTTTATTGTTAATTCTTCTGGTGAGTGAGTTACGATGAATTGCTCAGATTCAATTTGATCAATAAACGTTTTATTACGGTTGAAACAAATATGTTTGCATTCTGTTATAATTTCTGAAATTTCCGCTCCGTCGACTAGTTTCTGAAAACACACCGAATTCTTCAAACTGGTGTCTTTTGCACGTGGTAAGGAACATAAATTGGCTCTTGAACACATCACATCTCCCTCGTATGTATTCATTGGGCATTCTTCATTATCTGGATACAATTTGGAAGACGATTCTGATATTGAAGGAAATTCTGCTGAATATACCAATGGAACCGAGTACTGATGAATCAGTACATTGGCGAATGTTCCTAATACGATGCTGATTTCTTTCGAGTGTACCTCGCCGAAACTGATAATCATTATCGCGACTGATACGACTATGATTGTATGATTCGACATCTTGATTATGGAACTCTATTTTTTTCCTTATACACAAAAAAAAATTCTTGGATCAAGAATGACTTCATTGACCCAAGTAAATAATTTGTTTGTATATAACGAAGAAAATCATTTATTCAACAGATTTTTTTTTCAACAAGACATAGGATTTCTTGAAAGAAAAATATATTTATCTTGAACTGAAATCATTAATTAATTCATAATGATAAATCTATTACTTAAATTCAAAAAAATTATGGTTTTTAAATTAAAACTTTAGTACTTCCATTGGAAATCTGTATTTTCTCAACAGAAATTCTTGGAAGAAAAATATATGCATCTTGAACTGAAATTGTTTATTCATTCATAGTGATTAATTGATTGGTTGAATTGGAAAAAAATCATTGTGTTCAAATGAAAACTTCGAACCTCAGTTGGAAATCCGTATTTTCTCAACAGAAATACTTAGAAGAAAAATATGTACATCTTGAACTAAAATTGTTTATCTATTTATAATGATTAATTGATTAGTTCAATTGAAAAAAAATCATAGTTTTCGATTAAAATCTAAGTACTTTAGTTGGAAATCTGATTTTCTCAACAGAAAACACTTAATTATTTGATCTGAAACTATGAATTATGTATAATGAAACTATCGATACTTCTCTTCACCAAATGCCATATGCTAGGAGTGAGGAAAATATTTGTTTCCATAAGAGAAACTAATTATATTCACTGGAAGTTCAATTACTCAACCTAAGAAGATAGTTTGGTTGAGACAAATATTGATTATTCAGATTAGACAAAATAATTCAATAGTTAATTCTATTCAATAAAGCCATCTGTTTGATGCAAGCGAAGTATTCCTCCGAAAAAGAAACTAATTATTTTAATTGAAAATTTTGCACTTTCTCGATTTCTTACTATCCTAACTATTCCAAGGAAATTCTGTTGAGTAAAAAATTGAACCACTTGAATAGAAATAACGGTATTATTCATTTGAATCTATGAACTCACGTTGATTTTTCGACAAAAATATAGGTGTTGAAAAGGAATATTCTCAGATAAATTATGAACATACAAAAATGGATATATATTTATATAAAGCAATACATTGAGAATTCGCATTCTCTATGTGATGAGAATATTTACTCTTTTTCTTGATGAATGTCAATTTATCATACACCCGAAAGCAAAAATATAGGTACTCTTTTTCAGTCTAAATGTTGACTGCTTGTATCATATACGTTTGATTGAAATCTCTATACAGTGTGACCCTCTGAAATTTTTAGAAATTTGTATTTATCGTCCAGTTTTGAGAACCTTCCATTCTCCTCTTCACATCTTTACATAATATAGTAATATGAATTACCAAAAAGAAAAGACAAAGTTCAGTTTCAACAGGAGAATTACAAGAAAACGAATTAGCGATTTTTTTACATGAAATCTGAATGCATCAATCCTAAAAATGGTTGTGTATACCGAATTAAAAAAATTAGATCGAAAATAATATTCTTGATGAGAATTTTCTCTCTTTATCTACTACCTAATGCATAAAATAAAACGTGAAAAACAATTCAGTTGAAAAAAAAAACACATTCAAGCAGTTATTTTTTGATCAATCAACTAATGAAATATTCTGTGAAAAAAGTAAAAACTACTAACATTGAAAAGTGATATGTACTGAATGTATTTTGTGAGAAATTTGGACAAGACAGTCTGATGGGATTCGAGTGTTGAATTCAGATCCCTCGAAAAAAAAAACAAATATGAAATCTTGGATTTTTCCATACAAAATTGTACCAGCTCTGGTTTTAATAAAAATTATAAGTGACATCGTCTTGAAGTACAATTTTTTAAAACAATAGAAAAAAATAGTTTTCCAAATCAAACAGTAATTTTGATATTTTGAATGTTTATCGTCGGTTTTGATTGAATAAGGGCACGAGGCTCTCATAAAATACCTTGGTATTTGATACTTTGTATTGTTTGAACTCCAGACATATGTAAGATAAAAATCCCAAGATGTATAAATGGAACTTGGGTGGAGTATGATAATTCATATAGTATGCAATAAAATTATAAAAATAGATTGAGAATATTTCAACTCCTCTTCTGAACACTGATTAATATCATCATGTGACAATTCGATTCATGTTGGCCGAAATCAAATGAAACCAGATTAATCGTTCATGAAAATGTTTTATTCAACATTATTGATCTAAAGATTATTTTATAAAAACAACGGAATGGTAACACAAAACTTGAATATATTCTTTGGTAATTATGAGAATTGACATATTGGAACGAGTTTTATTCCGATTCCACCAATGTTTGTCAGGAACAACAAATTTTTGGCATCATTTCATGTCGAATCGAAAATAAAATATTTAGTTCTAATACTAATTTGTTGAAGAGACTACTCCTATATAATATTTTGGCCAGTTGAGAACACAATTGTTACACGAAACGAACTAAAATTAACTCTTTGGTAATAAGTCGCATATGTTTGATCACTATACCTCACATGAATATTGGTACAGGGTATCCCACTTCCTTATCTGGTGGGCTAAAATATATTTAAAAAAGAGAATCAAAGTTGTTCACAGTCATGTGAACTTTCTTTTTTAGATGATGTCGACTATACAGGATAATCCATATATATGTGACATACCAAACATACGTTTTTTAAATTGAATACTCCAAATTCCATTATATTTTTGAATAAAATTCAATCGGGCGAGTTCGATGATATATTGTCTGAGATCATCTGTTTCGATCTCATGAACAATATTCTTCAATAAATTGCAGAACGGGAGATCTCTGACCATTTTGATGAACAAGTGTTGGGATCCCCCATAAAGCCCCCTTTGGGCCTTGGGCCATTCGCCCTTCATTAATACTATTATCATTATTGTAATTTAAAATGTACCATGCAATAATTTATTAACTTCTCCTTTTTTCATTTCCACAAAATTTGTCGATTAAAATATGCTGCTGATGATGGACTATTGATAGTCCGAAACATGTACAGATACTGATTATTCAGTCAATAAATTTGTGGAGATGACTTTGTGTGTCTTGTTTATGAATCTATTCACTCCACTTTGAGATACCATGGACTTTTACCATAGATTACTTATGTTTGGTATGTCACAGGGATATGGATCATCCTGTATAATTGACATCATCCAAAAAATTAAGTTGGTCTTCACAAACAACGTAGAGGAAAATGTTTTTTCTTGATAGTTAACTCATTGTAAATTCTTCAAACCATGAAAAAATCAACTCATTGCTAAGTAATGCATTTATTATGAGAATCGACATATTCGAAAATATATAATATTGTAACCAGTTGAAAACGAAACAGTCATTTTTAGGAACTGCGACAAAGTTTTAGTCAGATCCGTGATTTTCATTTTCTTGAGGCACATTTTTGCGGTATCATCCCATTCATGAATCGAAATTGAAGATTTTGAAATGGAAAACATGCTGTATTATTCCGCGACCAGCTAGGAATTATCATTACTAATTCAAAAAAATATATATAGCCGTTTATTTTATCAATTTGTCTCATGAGTGTGACAGAAATTTCTGCTAGCAAAGTTGACAGTCGATCTTATCGATGTTCCCCATCAGTACATGAGCATATTGCAGAAGATATCTTCCGTAGTCGTTCAAAATCATTTCATCGAACCTGAGAACCTGTTATTGTTGAATTCGTAATTATAATCCTTATCTAGTCATATAGAATACTTCATTCGGGAATCGAAAATTAATGCCCGTCATGCTTCAGATATAAAAAAAATGTCACCTATACATAATCATAATTGACGGATCCAAATTTCTGACATTGATTTTGATTCACATTTTGATAATGTCTTCATTTCGTTTTCATCTGTCCACACTATGAATAATGACGTGTGAATTTGGATGCCATAATCATTCATGAACTAAAAAGAGCTACAGGGGGTTACCCATTTCACGGGGTCATACACGTTATATTTTCGCACCATATTATTTAGATTCACAAAACAATATTTTATGGAAAGCAATATTCGTGATAAAAATTCACAGGAAAACAAAGCTTTTCCCATCAGATCATGTGCGTATTACACTAGGAGAAGTAGAAAAACAACTCTGAAGATCGAAAATAAACAAATGTGTTTGATGTATCACTTTGAAAGCTTGAAAATATTCACTGTATTCTAAGAATTTGGGTGAATTTCATATGAAACGAATATCATCATCAAAAGATTCATTTACAATTATGTATTTAACATGACATGAATAGGGGATTTCTTCTTGAACCTAATAAACTAACACTGACCCAGTATCATACTTCACTCCATTCAATTCATACCAGGTAATTCCATTATAATTTCCATATTCTAATTCCAACCCTTCAGTGGAGAAGTGTTGGTCAAGTTCATAGCATTTGCCGGAGCTCCCAACATCATTGAACCCTCTCTTAGTTATCGAACGAAACGAATTTCTGAGCTGAAATCTCAGAGCAAGACTAAATGGTAAATTCTTTCTACTACTTATATGATGAGCAGGTGATTTGAAATCTCTGTTCTGTTTCAAATCGCATACTTGAAATTATAGGAAGTGGACCCATTTTTGCAATAACACGAGCATAATGCGAAAGAAAATGATGTTCAGGCTTGAGGTTTGTGTTGAAGAGCTTGGTGAATAATTCATGATTCCTCCTATTAATAGTGCCATGTCATACCTATCTACACCCTCAAAAAGATCGTGCATAATGTCGCAAGACAAATTATAATAAATATGGAAATTCTTGAGTTCATTCAACACGCACCTTTCTTTGATTCCAATGTTATTAACTAGATGGTCCTCGCAGTTTTTTACGATCCCCAAGCTACTTTTATTTTCCTTCGGCATGAAACCCATCTCATTCTTATTCAATATGCAAAATCTGCAATAATATGTTGAACTAAAACTCTCGTGCAAACCAAAAATCGAATATAACCCTAAATTGTCACCTAAGAAGGCAAGAACTTTGAAATATAACTTTTTTTTCCTAGATGAAATATTCACCTTAATTCCGTGCGATTCAAGATATTTCGGATTTGTTGTCAATTTTCTGAGAACAATTTCATTACCAAATTGTACCCTTTCATTACTGTTGAAAATTAGTGCCAAAAAAATATTATTTAACCGTGTGTAATACTCTGGAGGCATTGTAGGAATTGAAAAATTGAAAAATATATCTCCCCTATTTTATAATTGCCTGCTGTACTAAGTAAACAAATTACCTGGTTCGAAATCATCGAAGTACAATAAGAGTGACAACAAATCGTCTTTATGATCATGTACAATTCCATTCCAGGCAGATCCATTTACAGTGTTAGTTATGATTTTGTTAACAAGAAAATTTTCCACCCCTTCATTTTTGTGTCTTTTAGTTACCTCGTGAACATTGGGCAATTGAAAAAGGCAAGAACTTCAAAATATAACTTTTTTTTCCTGGATGAAATATTCACCTCTATTCCGTGCGATTCAAGATATTTCGGATTTGTTGTCAATTTTCTGAGAACAATTTCATTACCAGATTGTACCCTTTCATTACTGTTGGAAATTAGTGCCAAAAAATATTATTCAACCGTGTGTAATACTCTGGAGGCATTGAAGGAATTGAAAAATTGAAAAATATATCTCCCCTATTTTATAATTGCCTGCTATACTACCTAACGAATTACCTGGTTCGAAATCATCGAAGTACAATAAGAGTGACAACGAATCGTCGTTATGATCATGTAAAATTCCATTCCAGACAGATTCATTCACAGTGTTAGTTATGATTTTGTTAACAAGAAAATTTTCCACGCATTCATTCTTGTATCTTTTAATTACCTCGTAAGCATTGGGCAATTCAAAAAGCTTCGTAAGGGATTTTGCCAATGGAATATAATATGCATATGTGCGTTCCATTACTAGTGAGATCTCACCATTTTTTCGTTGCTGTTCTGGAACAATTCCAATTTAGACTTCTTCAGGTCTGATGAAGGAATCCAAATTTTCAAAGAACCTCATACGTTTATGCTCTGTTTTGAGTTCTGAAAAAGGGTGACTCAACAATTGGAAAACTATATCAATTTTCATTTTATCTTCTTCAGATTGTAATGAAACAAATAAACAGCTTTTGATTGCTTTCAATATTGCTGAAATGAAATCATCTGTATCTGATACGATAGTTTGAATATCACTTCTATTCGAAGTCAATTTGTCGTACAAATTTGATAAAAAGTATTTTACTGAATCAGAAAAAATCTTCAACAATTCTTTCGTTTTATCAGGATCATTACAATCACCAAGAGTAGGTTCTGGATCAAAAATTCTTATATAACTATTATCTTCACAAAGAGGCAACTCAATGTCCTTAGTCAAAGATTTAGTTGTTTTTTCACCATATGATGGGGTTTCAGGTGTCGAATATTTTTTCGAAATGTGTTCTTTCAAATTGTGTTTTTTATTGTAGATTCCACATTCTCCGAAAGGGCAACTGAAATAGTTCGTAACTTCATAGACGAACTCTACATGAAATATAATTATATTTTTTAAAAATTGCGAAATCTTTACCACAAATATTGCACTTCATATTGATTCAGAGAAAGTTATTCAATGAATTATTCACTGCCTTGACGAATTTGAAATGTCTGTTACATACGGGGGCACACTGTCATATTTTGTGTCGATGTTATGAACACATTTTTGTATAAGTACCCATATGTATTCACACTGCACTGGGTATTTTATATTCGAAACATGGAAAATTTTCAACAACCTATCCAAGCAGGGTAGCAAAGATTCGAAATTATATCGAATCTAATCGATAATTATGTTGAAGTTGGTGGGATTATTGTAAGGCCCTTCAATCAGAATAAACGGTTGTGGCGTTGTTTGTTTTGCTGCTGATTGGCGTCTTAAGTTTTCAATTTTTTCATCAATTTCGGAGACGCTCTGCAATGAGAAAAGGGTTGGATTGGCAACACGAGACTCCACATAACTATAGAAATCATCAGAAACAATCATCTACCATTAGTTAATGAGACTACTCTATGATTTTAAACGCACAAAAGTTCCAGAAATACACTAACTGATATAATATACACTTGAATAGTATACAGCATGTTTCACTTTGAATGGACCCCCTCGACCTTGTCTTTTAGTAATTCGATTACTTGCAAATTTGGATGGATATGATCAGTTCTTCAGAGAAAAACAATATTTTGGACATTACAGTGCGTTTTTATTGAAATAAGAAGTCAATTTTTTATTAAATCATATTAGGATTTTTTTGCAGGAGAACTCATCCCATAGTATTATTCCTCATGCTCCTGAACCACCATATCTAGAAATTCACTTATTTCGATCACTATAGGAGCGGCGTATTTATTTCAATATTCTGCCCCAAAAAATAATGAATTCGAATCAACTACAAATTTTCGAACGTTCAATAGCTCCTCCGGTAGGTAGGAAATTATGGATCGAAAGATAAAACAAGATATATTTTATTTTTGAAATCATCGTTTCCTGTTTTTTTGAAATCATATCGATAAAAATTAGATGTAAATTTTCATATGGTGATCAATAACCTAGAAAATCAACATTATGAGGTTATTTTTCTGTAAAAAAATTCCTCATTTTATTTCAAAAAAATCGAACCCTTTTTATCTCAATGAAAACGCACGCGTAATCAATGGTTATTTTTGTATAAAGGGACGGTCGTTTGAGAAAGACATGCAGTATTATACAGGTTGTTTCAGTTTGTATCTGTCTATACCCAGAAACGCTCAGTTTTCGCTATACAGGGTGTGTTTTTGTACAGGATGTATCTTCAATAACTCGAAAATGCAAAATACAATTATTTTGAAACGTAGTAGTTATTTGTGTTACTGAAACACATCTTTAAGTGGTAGTTGTCCATATTTATATGACAAGAAAGTGCGCGCCACTGTTTCATTACTAGTTATGTTCTGCAAAAATTGACTCGATTCATCTCTTCAATTCTTGGCATATCTCGATATGTTTTCGAAAAAAAATTGTTCGAAATTGAATGACATCAGTTTCAACATTTATCGAAGTTGATGTCGAAGAAAATCCATCGAAAATCTATGATTTAATTCTTGATTGCAGAACTTGACTAAATAATGAAACATTGAAAACGGCAGTGACGCGCACATTTTCTTCATGAACTATAACTTCTTCCGTATCATCAATGGACTACACAATACTTATTTTATTACACTGAAAAGATATGTTCCAGTATCAGAAACGGCTCTACCAAGTTGACAAAAAATTGAAATATGCATTTTCGAGAAACCAAAGGCATGAAGTGTTCATTATACACTGTGATTTTGTAAAGAGGGGCCACACTGAATTACTTTAGAAATAACGATTTCGGGTTTGATGGATTGTTTCTAACTAATATTCATGAAATCATGCCCAATGGACAGACACAGGAGATGCATGTTGAACCAAGTCTGATTATTTCAAAATATGTTTTTTTGTATATCATTCTCTAATTTGACAGATGGTAGAAAAGTTATTATTGACATCTTGACGTGACCAGCTTTGGAAGAAGAAATTCAGCGTGTCCCAATAGAAGCTGTTTCGATACGCATTTGACTTCATTAAAAATGCAAAATATAAAAATGTATATTCATACCGAAACTTGAACAAGAATTGCTTTTAGAAATTCCACAATAGAGAATTTTCATGTCTCATTATTCATCTTCACCCTGCCCCTTGGTGGAATTAGTTGATTAGTATATCTGGAAAATTGAATGATATGCTAATATTTGAAGTTGTGAAATTTTCAGTTGATTTATAAAAAAAACAACAGTATTAATGAATAAATAAAAACTCATTCTTGAAACCACTTTGAGAAAAACAGCATTTCAAATGTAGTTAAATATTAAAGAAGCAGTGGAATTCATGGGGAGTAACACGGAATACTGTTCGAAAAAAAAAAAAACACGCCACTGCTTTCTGATTCATTTTGGAAAGTAGAGTAGGTTTAATTATTTTTTGCATATCTAACACGAACGATACTTGTAGAAATTAATATAATTGTTGGGCAATGCATCATTATCATGGTCATGAAACAAGAGCACAGAGTATTGAATCGAAATAATTTGTTTCTAGAATAACGGGAGAATAGTATCATAAATTCGAAGAAATTCTATCCTCCATTTGAAGAAATGAATGTTTTCTTGGATTAAGGAAATAAACCATTGAATTAATATGGTTCCTTTTCTCAATTCGCACTATCATTAATATCAACATGAAGATATTATATTTGTGATTTGACACTCACATCTTTGGTTTGAGCATATATTCCGATGATATGATCATCTTCTTTGAAAATCGACAGATATTCCGACTCGAACAAATATGCTCAGTTCAAAGTGAAGATTTCCTTCAATTTCTAAGAAAATCAGATTCCTCAAACGAATAATTTTTTTTTAGTGTATATGCTTGACTAAACAGGTGTTTGTATTTGGAATGATTATCGATAGGAAAACTTCACATTGTTTTATAATTCTATCAAATTGCTTAATTGCATACTATGCAATTATGAAGTTCACTAACTTTGATGTTTTGGATGTTTTGTTGTTTCGAAACTTTCCGCTTTTCTTTCGCACTTTGTTGAAATCACTGAGTAAGCTATTACCTAATGGTTTTGCGTTCATGGAAAATTTGCGATCCACATAAACTGTGTCCTCAATAGATTTATTGTTTTTATTTACTAGTACCTTATAGTTGACGTCATTTACTTTTTCTACTACCGGATAGAGTCAAAACCACCTATGCAATGATTTCGTGGACTTGCCTACCTCTCGGACAGGCATTACTTCATCTCCAACCCTATACTCTACATACTTATGACTTTCATGATACTGGTCTTTCTGTCTTTGCTGTTCTTTTCGACTTCTTTCCGAAACTTCTTCACGTGTGTTTTTTATACGACCTAAAATTTGTTTCACTTCTCCTTCTCCTTTATCTTCTACCCCTAGTACTACGTCTATGGGTAGTCTGGGCTCTCTACTGTAAACTTTATACCAAACTCTAAAAAATCTGTATGAAAAACATCACGATCCGAAAGAACAACAAAATTAACTTTACTTCGTACTACATCATCTCGCAAGAAGCAAGGAAAAACATTATAACTGACTTCCTGAACATTATTGACTTCATTGACTTCAATTTCAGGGAATACTCTACTTTTACCTTGTTTATTGGCAATACCTAGACACGTACCTTCATAAATAATCATGTCAACAGCACATACAGCTGTATTATTCGTGATAAACATAACAAAAATTATCAACATCAACTTTGACTATTAATAAACCCCTATTTGTGAAATAATTTGAACACAGCCCAAATCCGCCAACGTTTCTATCGAAATCAACCATTATTTTTGTCGTGCTCAAAGGCGGCACTGTAACTTGATCAGTGGAACGTATTTTATCATCCTGCGTAGGCGTTACATCGAAACACTCGTTGCTATTAGCAAACTTGAAATTGAATACTCTGTTATTGATCATTAATTTGATAGAGCATGCCGAGAAATATATCTCAGCGCTAAATTTTGCTTCAAAATCATTTTCCATAATTGCTTTTCTACCGAAATTTTTCACAACCACAAACTTATGAGTTACCCACACAGTTTCTGATTCAAATTTAGATTCTATTTCACCAATCACCCAAAGACAATCACCACTCGCGGACTTTACCCTAACATGTTCAGATTTTACGAGCTTACAATTTTTTGGAAGAAAAATGGAGTCAATCCAACTCATCTCTGCACCAGTGTCGCAAATGAATGAAATTTCATGATGACAGATTTGACCGATAATTCCAATAGGTTCCGAATAGTTAATGTTTAGATGATAAACTTCACAACAATTCAAATTTCTTTCAAAAAATCGACACGTCGCTCGTTTGTGACCTATTTTATTACAATAAAAACATGGAATCGATGACTTTTGAATAATTTTGCTATGGTTACAGCAACTATTTGACTTAAGCGGCTGGACCGCTAGTTTTTTTAACAATTTCGAGCATAATGCCCTGTTCTGTTACATTTGAAGCACACAATGCGCCCTTCTGGCGTGCGTGGTTCTTTCTTGATTTTTGACTAATCATAACTATTTCTGAACCCGTTGTTATGTTTCCCATAAAATTGGTAAGGATCTGAAATGTTTTAATGACGGTTTCCCTATAGTTGTTGAATCCGTCTCCTGAGGTCCGCTACTTCCTGCTCCGCCCATGTCCTGGTCCTGGCTCTCGTTTCGTAATGTGGGTGTCCGGCTCGCTGATGGTCCATCGCTGGCTCCAACCATGATTTTCCTGGAACTTGGCCATGTTATTATTATCCATTAGGTTCACCTTCTCCAGTATGCAGCACCCAAACATACCCTGAGACTGTTGGATTCTGTCCAAAAAAGAGCAATTCGTCTCGTGGGTGATGCGTCGCTCACAAACTCACTCACTCCTCTGGAACACCGTAGAAAAGTTGGCGATCTGGCTCTATTTCATAGATATTTTTATGGACGATGCTCTCCTGAAATATCAACAAGTGTACATTCATTGGCAGTCGCCGCGAAATTAACCCGTCGAGTTGAGGCTTCGCATCCCTTCGTAGTCTCTTTGGAGACCTGCAGAACATCTCTTTCCAAAGACTCGTTCATCTGATGAACAGCGAGGTTCTGGAACACATTGCCAGGGGAGGTGTTCCCCGAGGCATATAACGTCCAGAAATATGAGATGAATACCAATTCCTACCTTATTTCCATTGGTTCTCACGATGTTCTCTGAAAATTACAGTATATACCTTTTCGTGGGAACCAGAACATGAAAAAAAATTTTCTTGTTGTCCGTCATCGCACCAATAACTTTATAGCAAAGTTCAGTGATCTCGTTGAAGTATAACCAGATATCTTCTCCTTTTTGCTGCTTCCTGTTCAGTAGCTTGAAATTGCATTGTTCCGTTTCCGTTTCATTTTCAAACGTTGTAGCTAGCTTCTCAGATGCTCCCTGGAAAGTCGTACAAGTTTCCTCGGAAATCTCGAAGATAAAATTTTGAAGCTGGTCCGTCCAAATAGCAGGGTAGTTGGAGCAGTTTGGTTTCAATTCCTGTACTCATTCATGTGGCTTACCGGCGAAAACTTCCGGGTTCACCGAGGTGTAGAATTCCTTGCTCACGATCCTCTTCTTCTCTAGTCTGAGAATAAATTGAAGAATCTGAACTTGATTCCGAGTATGATGTAGTTTCTTTCACCGTATTTCGTTGTTCTTCCTCAGATTTTTCTGGAATGCTTCTGGTCTTGAGCCTGGTTAACATCAATCACTTCTCACAGTTTTCGATTCAAAATCCGAACGTTGAATCAAGTTGATTTTCACTTCGATTTGCCAGCGCTTCTACCAATTTGTCACGCCCAGTTTTGGAGGAGCTCAATAATACAGGGTGGTGTCTAGATAAAAGCAAGAATCCTTGATTCAGTTTCAATTAACTTGTCTGTCAGATGGTAAATTAACAAGTGGAGTAAATTCCTTACATCATGTTTAGGAAGGGGTTTTCCCTCTGAAAAAAGGTCAAACTGAATCTATGGTGTGAAGGAGGAAGTAAAAATCATGTTCGAAGGAGGCGTGGCCCAATAACGAAGGCAGTCGTCTAGTGTCTCACTCATTCTAGCGGGAAATATTTCAACATTTAGTTAAAGCGGCCTTGAGTCTATGGAGTAATATAATTAAAATTGTTTTCAATATTATGATGGATATTTCGCATATGGGTATTCATATAGCTAATGATAAAAATATCAGGCCGGATGCTAGTATAGATACCCAGTGTCCATTTGAAATTGTTCCGATCGATGTCTCGGTTCTCGGGAAACCGCCGAGACACCGTCTCGGAGACAGGTAAACAATAACTATGATGGGGACATTATTTCACGTAAAAATCACCTTGCACGTTCCATTTCCTTTGCCTCCACTGATGCCAGCCCCTCGAAAATTTTAATGGACATTGTAGGGGTGGGAAGTTTCCAGAAAAATACCCGGTGTATATGAGCACAGATTATTGGTATGTATAAACTCAACTGCAAAAATATAATTCGAAAGTACGAATCTGAACAATATAAACGCAGCAAAAACAGTTCAAGATAGGTTAAGACCGAAGGGGAATTTTTTACAAAAAAATACTGCTATTCGAATGGCTCGCACTCACCTACATGATTTATTGATTATTAAGGACAAATGCAAATGGAATATCAGAATGCATTGTTACAGGGGAAGAAAAATAACTATAACATGAGTGAAATTCTTTGGTTTGTTAAAACATAATTTATATTGTATATATAATTAACAACGCCATATACAGGGTGTCGCAGGTTTAACTCGTCTAACTTTGACAATCGATAGCAATACTCAAAATATTAGATACGTATTTTTTTTGTTCTATCATGGTGAAACTTGTTTTCATTATACGTGGTGTTGAGGTTCGCATACAATTTTGTTCTCGTTTTTATCTCAGTTGAAACAAAACCTAGCGATCTGAAATTTGGTGAGCACGCTTTCAATCGGCAATATGAACAGTCCTTATCCATTGAAGGAACTGGTTGTTATCGTTACCCCTGATTGGGACGCTATAGTGGTGGATCGAAGCTAATGAGAAATTATTATTATTTCTTCACCACTCTTTGTGTTTTTCATTTGTTTAAATATCTTTCGTGTACGTGAACCATTCAATATCCAATTCGTATGATAATTTGATGCAAGATAAACATTTAGGTTGTTATGCATAGTAGTTATAACATTATTTCGAATAACAAGGAAACTGAGAAGGAGAATAAATGAAGCGCAGATAGCGAGGTGAATGAATGAGGATCATTTTTCATCAGCTATAAATCACCATTAGCGTTTCAATGGAGAACATGTGTAGGGTTCCATATCAGTGGATATGACAAAAATAACACCCAGTGTAGCTAGGTCTCCTCTATTGACAAGAACATTTTATATATAGCAGATAAAAAAGTGCTTACCGAATTTCAGATCTCTAGGTTTCATTTATACAGAGATAAAGAATAAATTCCAAAAATTTATGCGATATCGAACACCCCGTATAAAGACAATAAGTGTCTCCACGACAAAACAAAAAAATACGTCTATAATATTTCAATTTTTGATATCGATTGTCAAAGTTAGACTAGTAAAACCTGAGACACCCTGTATATATCACAGGAACAACTCCAATTTTTGATCACCATATTCCTTCCGAATTTACTATCCACTGTTTCGATTCCATTTTATCTCGCAAAGATTCATCATTGCAAGGTATATTTCGAGAAACTATCTTTTGCGGTATTTATTACCAGTGCGATAATAAAAACTCGGCATTATAACTTTTGCTCACACAAAAAATGCAAAAATATGGAAAAAGGCAAATGTCATTGTCGGAATACTGAAGCAAACTGAACAAGAACAATATTCTTTTCCTCCGTGTATAACACTAATTCCAGGTTTTTCGGGCGCTTTATGTCCGCCGCCTTCATGCTTATCGCTTGCCGCTTGCCAAACATGTTTAATTTTTCATAATCTAATTGGGTGAGTCACCTGGAGCGAAACTATTATTCTTCAATGATATAGTTTTTTGTTCATCTATTTCCAGAAGGCAAATTCTGAATGTTGACAAGAATATTAAAATATGTAACTCTTATAGGTATTATATTATCACCAGTAATAATATAGAATAAATATAATGGAACTTCTGGCATTCCTTATATTTGCATTTTGAAATTGGAATTGGGGTCCAACCCACAAACCATACTTATTTTTATTATACAGGGTTACTGGTAATTCGATACATTCCTTTGGAAATTTGATAGGAGAGGTGATGAGGAGTGAATGGAAGAACCCTTATACTTATTCATTATTCAAAAGTTGATAGTTTTTGAGATATTCAAATTTTTTTGTTTTTCTCCAAAAGGTTGACTCTCATTGTTTAAAAGTTATTGTCCCGAAAAGCTGCTCAACATTTTTCCACCTTTCAACTAGAATACATGATCAACACTGTGGTCTTATGTTCGGAATAAAAAAAAATTCAGAAATATTTTAGGTCATAGACAAAGTCGTATTTTTGTTTGAGTATGAATAAACCCATTAACAAAAAAATGTGAATATCTGGAGAAATATAAAATTTGTCTTTTTTTGTTGAATCCGCTCCCTACCACCTCCCCTATCACTTTCCCAAAGGAATGTATCGAATTACCAATAACCTGTATAGGTTACCTAATATACGTCGTATTCAAAAATTCAATCAACCCATCTACAACTTCTTTTGGTTTCATCTTCAGTGCTGAATGTTTCTGAATAGCTTCAGTGCTACTTTTTATGGATGAATTCACTATTCATTCAACTATTAATAGTATCCATGTAGAAGTGCATATTTCGTGTGAGGGCTCTCGTATCAGTGAAGAAAAATGTTCCAAAATTGCGTCTGCAGAGGTCCAGCAAAAATCACTTTTGTTGGTGATATTTTGAATGGATCCTTGTGGATTTTTTTGACAACAAAGATGAATGTATAAGTGGAGCATTTCTTGAAGTACTTTTAAAAAATATATATACCTAGTGAGAAAAAAATAGTGAATCTAGTCAATTTTCTGGAATTTTTTTTTTCAAAATTTTGAAAAAATACTACGAGAGATGCCTGGATCCATCCTTCTAGAACCGGAACCGTGAAAAAAAATCTCAAAATTATTCAGGGAGCTCCGAGTATTTTGATTTCTGCCGTTCCTTGTTTCCCCAATGATCGCTCATAGGGTTAAACCCCTCTCAACATAAGTTCACAAGTAACGCCGGTGCTGAGTCAGCATAGACGTCATCGTTGGTTCTAGGCAAAGTCGTGTGGCAGTGGCATAGGCAGTGGCGTCCGCGTGGCAGTGGCATAGGCAGTGGCCTCCGCGACAATATCTTTAACCCTTTCAGTGTTCTCATACCACTTTGACATCGAAATAAAACTTTTATTATCACAGTATAATTCTGGATTTGCATGGATTCCAAAATAATTCAAAATTCCCTTAATGTTGAGCCGAAATTGCAGTTGCTACATATTCTGCTTCTGCAGTTGATAAGGCTACACAGCTAAAGTAATCCCTTCAGGAATGTCAAGATGTGAAATATCAAAAGATTCTCCTGGAAAATTCGAAGTGATATTTTCTAAAACCAAAAATGTCGAACTCACACCAAATTAATTAAATACTGATTTGATATTGGCATTTGTTGTAACTTCATTCATACCTATAACTGTCAGATTTATTTTTGTTAAATGCACATTAAGTTTCTTAGCAAACTCGCTAGACAAAAAAATTGATTGAGACCCTGAATCCAAGAGGGCCCTACATTCATGAGCGTTTCCCTCAGCATCCATTATGTAAACTAAAGCAGTGGATAACAAAATCTGATTACATTTTGATTGCGTAATAGGTTGCATACTATGTGTCACGATTTCCACATTTTCAGTTTCCTGCCTGATTTCTCAAGTTCCATTCTTCGTATCAAAATGTAACATGGAATTATGCCGTTGTTCACATATTCAACACCCTTCTGCTCTACAGTCTTTCATCACATAATTTGTTCTCAAACAATTTATACATAACTTCAACTTTTTCATTTCTGAAATTCTATCTTTTACTTACAAGGCGTTCAAATTTTCACAATGATATATAAAATGCATACCTTTACAAAAATAACATCTGCCTGCTGTACGCATAGTAGAGACATGTGCCACTGACCTGTGTTCATATGCTCTTTTGCGTTCCCAACTCGAAGCTAGTTGTCATGGTTGTTGTTTCTAATACTTTCGAATACTTGCAGGCTTATTTTCAAAACGCTTCTTTAATATTTTCCAAGCTCCGATATAGTTAGCACTTGACAATTCAAATGATTGCAAAACTTTTTCTGCATCACTCTGAACACAGTCTGATAAATAGTGAAACTTTTCAATGTCATCTAGATCTTTGTTTTCATGGACTAACTGTTCGAATGTGTCATGAAATTGTCCCCACTTCTCACATTCTCCATGAAATTTCGGTAGTGTCATTTGTGGTAACCTAACTAAACTATTTTTATCGTCAACTTTAGGAAATGGAAGATTCATATTGGTGTATTTCACATTGAACCTGACAATTAGTTGTCTCGCCAAAGCTACAGCCGCAAAATACGAGTCTTTGAAGCCCTTCCTCTCCTCCGTAAGATTCTCACCTTCAATACGTTCTATTCTTGACTAGGCTTCATTGTATTCATGAAAAGCTTCATCGATCCTCTCCAGACGTACCAGCAACTATATTGTTTTGATTCATCACAATCTTCAACAAACTGTTTGAATTGTTCCAGATCATTGATAGCATCATCTCGTTTCAAAATATTCTTCCTTAACTCGGCCTCAGTCATGATAATTCACCAAAACACGAATCTACAATGTTTACTTTTATCTGATTTGATTATCTGGAAGCCGCTGAAATGTTTGTTAATTCTCCTAACCGCAAATCCGCTGTCACGAATAAATGTCAACCATATCACCGATGGAGACGGAAAATGGTAATCAAGGATGGAAAACTGGATAGAGACTCACCTTACTTATCGTATTCACCATCCGTCTCAGTCCTAACCATTCGTTTTGTATCGTTGTCTTTCGATACTATTTCCCTCAAAACGGCTATCGGCAGTAGGCTGCTATCCAACTTCGTGGTAGACGTATCGGGCTTCGCTCGGCGTGGGTCGGCGCTCCTCGATGTCTCACCACTTCTTAGCCGTGCACGCTGCGATTGCCGCCAACCGTGCTATCTTCATGCTTCATGCTTCGTTCTTCGTTCTTCCCCAAATCTCACGCTGACGCTAGCGCTACGCATCTGAAGGTCGTGGATTTGTGAAGGAAACGGGGTATCCGGGGACGGGGAGGACTAGTGAAAACGCCGGTAATTGCGTAATATCTCCAATCAGCCCAATTCTTCGATACTGTCCCTGATGTCTTGATGATTCAACTTCTTCCTCTTGCTAAGTCGATATTTGTTTTGCCTGGATACTTCTCACAAGTATTTACGTTGCTCCACAACCGCGGGAATGGCGACCGGTTACCGGCTCCGTTCACCACTAGCGATGTTTTCACTGTTCGATATGACCATATGATCGATTCACACTAACGATTTCAGGTGAATGCGATTTTTGTGGACTGTATTTTATTCGATACTCGATGGAAATTTATAGCATAGTCACACATGCCTCATCGATGACATGTCAACTACTACTCACTTGATCTAGGAGCCAGGGTGCGGAGACGCCGCTAAGCCAAATATGGTGATAATGATGATTCAGACAATTGATTGGTCGAAATTTAAGTGGCAGCCGCAAGCACTCGCAGGTACTCTTTCAGCGGGAATATTTGAATAGCATCAAAAGGATTCAAAGTATAAATCAGTAGGAAACATTCTGAACAGTAATTATAGGACTATCTTTTTCCATAGGTGTACTTTCATTGCATTGCTGCATGTTGAAACTTTCTGATTTTTTTTTTATAAATCTCGTCAGATTTTCTGTTCTACTTATCATCGTGCCTTCACCTAGGTCTTTTGTTTGAGAATACTCTTTCAACAATAACACTGTTGTGTTCACTTTATCGTCATGTCCTTCAAGTAGCATGTCATCTACATATTGTCACAATTAAGTGGTAGTGTGTTCTTAACAATGAATTAATATTTTCTACTCAGTTTTTGTATGGGTACAGATGGTTTTAGCATGCCTATCTGTGTGCACTACCAGGAACGCCCCATTTGAAGATCAAAGCGAGGCAGTCCAGTTTTAACATGCTCGATCGTTCGCAAATCCTGGCCAGATGCCCCATATAAAAACACATTTTTATATTCAATACCAAAAATGAAAACTGTCTTACTGAAATATTCGTTCGACTCTAATGAAATAAAAATAATCTAATTTGAAAAACCGAAGAACATGAGATTTTGAAATGTGAGGTTGGTTAGGAAGAACCAATCTAGGGAACGAGCCATTGGCGCCTCCACCATGTCACAAAAAATAGTTGTGTTTCCACCATGTCACGATATTATATAGATGGTTAGTATATTTATATCGATTTATAAGGAGTTTGCTTGGCTTGATATTTTGCGAGAGGTAATATTCGAATAGGCACTAATAGTTTAGGGGTAACTGAAAGTTCGAGACTATATTCACACATAACAATGTCTAATGAAGCATGGAATATTAAAGATAGCAATGACAAATATGAATAAACAACAATGAATATAAAGACCTAATAACAACTCACATTATAACGACCATCACGACGAGCTCTTGTCAAGTCAAGAGTAGCCCCAGACCAGACTAACTTCGGAACCCTCACATCCAATATTTATATACAACATTTTATTAGATATGCACGTTTCCCATGAGAGTTCCTTGGTCAGTTTTTATAATTCAATGTCAACGTGAGATTTGATTTACTTTATGTTTATAAAACCCTCATGGTTCGAAATTACTGATATACCGTATGTTCTACTCGTGACATGACCCCTCTCTCCGAGAAAACTGGACCCCAGTTTTGAAATTACTACCTTCCTAAATCATCGAGGAGAACATTAATTATTCATTTACATGTATAGAAAGTTTCAGAAGAAATATCCACAAACATTCAAAGTTTAGTCTCCAATGCACACTCACACTTTAACTTAGTCCGGCACTGGCTATTCAACTGAAGCATTTGATCAGACTCTTCTCGGTGAGACTCCTTGCAGCTTGGGGGTAGGGAATGACGATTGGGCAATGACATCCTCCAATCGTCATGGAAAGTTCGGCAGGATCCTTTTGGGCTCGAAGGTATCCTTGTCCTGAGCATTGCGATGAAATCTTTTGGGATTTAAGATTTCCTAGACTCCTTAGAGGTAGTTGGCAGTTGAACGAAGGGAACTGCTGGGTTCTTGGGGTAGCTAATGACGACTGATGGGCATCCTTCAATCGTCGTGGGAATTTCGGCGGGATCCTTCTTGGACTCGAAAGGTATCCACGTCCTGGGCATAAGGGTAGGATCTCTTTGGGCATCAAAGATTATTGGGCTCTTTTCGTTCTGGGCCTACTCTGAAGTAGGAATCTTTCAGGATTTAAGATATCCTGGCTTCTAGTATAGGTCGGTCTCCTGGAGGTAGTTGGCAGGAGGAATCTTTTGGGATTCAAGATATCCTGGCTTCTAGTATAGGCCGGTCTGTTGGAGATAGTTGACAGGAGAGTGAGAATAATTGCTAGATATCTTGAGGGTTGCTGTAATAACTGGTAGACCACTTGGTCCGTGGGAGTAACGATGAATTTCCGTCATTCCTGTGGTTCCTCAGGCTATCCACAACTTGTGGCAACTTGTGGCATTCCTACGTTTCTCCTCTCTGTTCTTGGATTACCCAGCAGCTACTATCGGATCATGCTGTAAAGTCAAACAGTCCATGTTTGGCCATCTGGCTGCGTGGCTGCATCCCCCTGGGTCTGATCTCTTGATGAGTGCTATGTATGCGAGTGCTCAGTGTGCGTGCATTGTTTTGTGTGAATCCGTGGAAACGTAAAAAAAAATTGATTGTCAAATACCTATGTTACTATATTTATAATGAATTTGAATGATTGATGAATTTTTTGATAACTTTATATATTATTATCACATAATAAATTCAAATAGTCAGATGTACAAAATTCAAAATGATTAATAAATCACCTATGTGCCGTGATATATGACTGATACCTCATTTAAACTTCATAGAATTCCTATATTGAGTATATGTAAATTACCAACATTTATGCTGCAAATCAAATTTCACTTACTCGAAATAATCTATGATCAGGACTACAATAAATTAAAAAGAAAATAACTTCTCAAATACCTACTCTGAAATTATGATTATTCATCTAAGTTCATATTCATATTGACAAGATTCCTATCGAGTTATTCAAAACTTGATTAATTATTATTTCTGTAAATAAATGAGAAATAATATACTAGCAACATAATGCAACACGAATCAAGTGTCAAGTTAATATTTATTCACTATATCGAGTTCGTCAAAATGCATGCTATTCAATTTTATCTCTACTAGTGACCTAGTGAGCAATATTAAAAAAAAAAAGAATAGGTGGAATGTTTTTGTTCATTTCAGGAAAATTTGAACTGCGTCTTTCCTTTTTGGGGAAAAAAATTATTGCAAATAGTTTCGTACATGGAGAATCAAATAATTGATTGAATAAATAAAAAATAAATTATGAGTTACCTTCACCTACTTGCATAAATTTTCCCATGCGAAATTATGAGGAATTTTTTATAGGTTTTTATTCGATTCAGTTATTTCAATTTTGGTGGTGAGTTATCTTTACTTTGAAATTGAAATGAAAATAATTGCCAGTTCTGCCAATTAAAAGTTATTCAAATCAACAAGCGCATGAATTGAAATAATGGTGAAAAATCAACTTGTGTCATGTGAAAAAACCAACGTGCCTTCTCGTTGAAAAATTTCATAAAAAAATTACCTACTTATTCGATAAATATATTAACGAAAATGTCACCATGTTTTTTCATACTTACATGAAGGAATTCATTTTTCTCCTTGAACAAAACGCCTAGTATAAAAATTACATGGGTACCTCAATTTTGATGTAAGTAGTTGATGAGTTCGTTGATTATTTTTATTTCATTCACAAAGGGGCTTCATTAATTATGATGTCCTCACAGATCAGAAGAGGGATCACAACTCATCTATATCAGAACATTGTAACCTTTTTTTCCAACTTAGGATTAATTTCATCCAGCTAGAATAATAAGAGGAATAAGTCACACTTGCGAACGGCTGCTGTTTGCCAGAAAACAGTTGATATGGATTCGAGGTTGATATTCGAGTTTGATATTGAGTTTTGGACGCCACTCAATTTAATAGTAGACTAGTAGTTGATTTGGATAATTGAGAAAACCAAATAAATATCGATAACTGATGGTAAGCAACAAATACTTTCAAAATATGTTTCCTGAAAATTCCGAGATGGACAACCAATAGAATGAAACAAATGTGTATTCCTGCAACCTATTTATTACCCCCAAGCCAGACAAGGCACATTCAGACCACTGTAGAGGACGATCCTAACACATACTCAAAACTAGGTGATATATATCAGATAAATATTGATAATTTCTAAATATCTGAATGATCAAATATGTGGGGAAATTGTCATTATTCTACTGAATGTTAAGCTGAGAAAATCATCAAAAAAATGTAAAACCGAGACCGCTGTCTCATGGTACCATGGTGAAGCTTCACAGGGAGTTTTACACGTGAATATGGTAAGTCATGTTAATTTCTGAGATTTTTAATGCCCTAACAAAAACCTGGTCGAATTAGGGGGAGGGTCCTCTCCAGAGGTCCGTATCACCCCTATCACGGTCCGCTTGGTGTAAAGATGTTGGCAGCATAGGTGACTTCGATGTGTGAAGATCTATGCTGAACTGCTGGGCCCAGTGCTGCAGCCCTTGCTCCTAGGTATTCCTCCTGGCGTGCTTCAGCAGTCAATCCAGAAGTCCAGCGTCGAAGTAGAAGGTGCTTCCACTAATCCACTGGGCTGGATTCTGCAGTCTCTCCTCCTGGGTATTCCTCCCGGCGTGACGACAGCATGCAGCTCAGAGGATTAGCTGCAGCATAAAGAGAAGGACGAAAAGGACCCCCTCTGATCCAGTGTGCTGGGTTCCGCAGCCCCTCGTCCTGGGTATTCCTCCCGGCGTGCCAACGAAACACAGCTCAGGAGATCAGTGGCAGGTCAGACCGACCTATTGCTTCCTAACCTCTCCTACGACCCTTCTGAGAAGGGTTGAAGAAGCGCCAAACAGCATCTCGGCTGGGGCACGCGGCGTGGGCATGGCTCCCAAAACAGCGAAAACCATCCAAATAGGTGATGGTGATTATGACTAGCGTCGAGAACGTTGAAAAAAAATTTTTGTTTGATATTTCACCTGATGTACATCGAGTGATCAAAAATATCACCACCACACTTAATGGCTCGCGTCTTCCATCATGGCTGCCCAAGAAGAGAGATTCAGGAACCTCCAAGTCTCTCAAAGTCCACTATTCCCCCACCGTCAACACCGACCGCTCACGAAACAACCAATAATCCGAGAGAAAAAATATTTCCTCGCATCCTATTGGTCGAGATAAGGCTGGGAACCAGTAGGTCAAATAAACTTATTCGAAACAGGAACCAAAGACAGAAGAATCTCTCATTCTTCTTTTTCGCTTCCGCAAAACCATAGACAATAAAGGTAGATGACTGTTTCTTCTTCTTCTATTTTTTTTTCCTCGGCGAGTCACGAAGACTATTGATGTTGACAACGACCGAAGCACCACGCTAGAACAAGAATAGGACATACCTAACCAACAAAAGAATCCTGGAAAATTAAAGAAAACAAATAATTCGAACGACTTCATCTGAAATTGTAAGAACCTCTAGAATCTTCAATGGCACAACACCCCGTGGAACACCACAGGTGAGTTAACTGTTCACCTCAAAACAGAGTAAGTCTCTAATAATTATTTTCCCCAATTTTCAGGACCTGTTCATTGGATCAGAGAACGAAGCCGAAGCTAAAATCATCACTTCCTACAGGTATGCTGAGTCTCAAGAAAAATAATCTGAATACTTAATATCTTTAAATGAAATCAGCTGTGTATTTTAAAATAAAGATGATCTGATTTATCAAGTACTATCAAATGACTGAGTGTTCTCTGTAGGTATGTACCTTTTTCATGTGAATATTTATATACACTAGCTAAAAATTAACTACTCATAAAGATAATAAACTAAAACTAATTGTAGCAATTTAAAATGCTACATATACCCCTCTGCCAAGAGAAAAAAATGGGTCAATGACTTGAGAAATTTTTTTCCAATGTTCAGTAAATTCAGAAGTGTTTTGGACTACAGTAACTACGTGTACTATACGTTCCTTGGAAGGAAGTCACAAATCATGAATGTCACATTTGGGTAAATGTCAAAATAGGGTAGCTGTCAAAATTGAGTAACTGTCAAAATCGGTATAATTATTCAAAATTATTTAGGTCAGAATCGGGGTTCAAGTCAAGCTATGGAAATTTCATCCTTTAGCATAATATGCTTCTTCATCTGATTTACTGTTGGGGCTGAGCAAAAGCTATGTACAACTATCTAACTCACCAAAAAATCAATATTTACATTGGCAGTTATGATGTTCAGGTTGATCAGACCTTGTGAAACATCAAAAAACTAGGGTCTAGTATGCATACCATCAAGGGATATACCATCTATCCTTTAAACTAGGTTACAACTGAACCATACTTTACTACATGACAGTAGTCTCTAAAATTTGTTGTGCGTCAGAGCACCAAAAAAATAACTTTTTTTCATAAAAAAATCCAAAACTAATTTTTACCTAACCAAACCTATCGGATAGGTATACAAATCAAAATATTTATGGTTCAAGCAAAAATATCTATCCAACAGAATATCTACCCAACTGAAACATCTGAATTGGATCCAAAATACTGTTTTAAATCTTTGATATGCCATTCTCCACCAGGAGATCCATCGACATTATCCAAAGAATAAACTAAGCGTGATATTCGCTTCCTAACTGTACATAACACATACTTGGGGGCCAACTTGGCGCTAAATTTAATTGAAGCATCTGAAAGAATTTTATTCCTTCTCCAGACTTTATCGCCTTCATTAAATACATGATCTCTTTTTCTAAGGTTGTAAGTCGCTGCATTCTTCTGGTAAGCCTTATGTAATCTCTCCTGAACTGTCTTATAGACATCACAAAGACCACTGATATTCTGAACATAACTATCCCTGTTGTCAGGTAAAAGTTCAATATCTGGGGTGCTAGGAAGATTGCCATAATATTCACCAGAAAGGGGTACATTACGACCGAATGTCAAAAATGCAGGACTATACAGGGTGACTTCATGTATAGAGGTATTGATGGCTTGCTGAATTTTAAATAATTCTTTATCTCAATCTTTATGATCTGTTACATAACTCCTAATCGCTTGACCTATTGTCTTATTCGTTCTTTCTACAAAATTACATTGTGCCGAGTAACGAGAGGTGTACCATATTTTTTGTACCTTGTAGGTATCAGCTAACTTCTTAAACAATTTACCAGCAAATTGCTGACCATTATCACAAACTATAAATTGTGGTACCCCAAATACTAAAAATACTTGGTTTTCCATGAATTTGACGACACTAGGTGCCTTCGCATCACGCATAGGACACAATAAGGTATATTTTGTAAAAAAATCTGAGACTACCAATAAATAGGTAAAACATTTAGAAGATCTAGGGAATGGTCCCATAATGTCTACTGCAATAGTCTGAAAAGGGAATTTGACTGTACGCTCAGCTCCCATAAGTCCCATACGAGGAGTGTTTGATAATTTCTGTGACTGACACACCTTGCATGATTTAACATATCTTAAAATATCACTTCTCATTTTGGGCCAGTAGTAATGTTCTTGTATTCTCGAGAGAGTTTTAAAGAAACCAAAATGACTACAGGTAGAAGGATCATGTGAATTTCTTATGACTGCCTTTCTTTGAGAATTAGGTACTATGACTTTCCATTCAACAAGATTCGACTTAATAGGAATTTTAGAAGGAACAAACTTAAAAATTTTGTCATCTTCTACCTTGAAATGTGCGTATGCATTAGGGTCTCGAAGGATCTTATGACGTAGAGAGAAGTACCACTTGTCTGTGTCAACAGTCTTGACATCTATCAAATTTATTTCTGGACCCTTTTCATCAGGAGGTATCCTCGAAAGAAAATCAGGTACTACATTATGAATGCCTTTTAAATGACGTAGCTGGAAAGTATGCTGCCGTAACTTGACGGACCATCTTGCTAATCTTCCTGAAGGATCTTTGAGGTTATGTAGCCAGAGCAGGCTATGGTGATCAGTGATTACATTGAAAACAGTGCCTTCTATATATGGACGAAATTTGTCGATCAAAAAAATGAGACTAAGTAATTCTCTCTCCGTCACACTATAATTTCGTTCTGCTCTAGATAACGTTCTTGAAGCATATGCTATTACTCGTTCAACACCTCGAATTTCTTGGGTCAACACCCCCCCTATGCCTACATCACTTGCATCGCACTGGATGGTGAAAGGCTGACCAAAATCAGGAGGACACAGGATGGGTGCTGACACAAGAGCATTCTTAATAGCAATGAAAGAAGCTTCAGCTTCAGAAGTCCATTCAATTGGTTGCTTCTTTCCTTTTCCTTTTAACAAAGCACTAATAGGGGCAATTAAAGTGGAAAAATTCTCAATAAATCTCCTATACCAGGAACATAAACCCATGAAACGTTTAATCTCTGTGCTGGTAGTATGACGTGCATAATTGACCATAACCGAGACCTTTTCTGGGTCGGTTCTAATGCCTTCTCTATCGATAACAAAGCCTTAGTATCGAAGGGATGTCTTAAAAAATTCACATTTCTTCAAATTGATAGTTAAATTCGCATCTTGCAAAATACTCTTTACCTCAGATAAAAGTTTCATATGTTCTTCAAATGTAGAAGAGATAATAATGATGTCATCCAGATAAGTGAATAAATTTGGCTCAAACTTGGGACCGAATAACGCATCACATTGCAGCCCTACTTTTATGGAAAATAGGTGCATTTGCGAACGGCAGCTCTTCGTCAGTAGGCACTATGGGTTCGAGTTATCAAAATGAGTTAAAATAGCAAAAATTCAGTTATCTAGCAATCATAAGGTTAAACAAAAAAGATGGGGCGCCACTGCAACTTTTAATTCAAATGAAATGTTACCTGGAAAGTTGAGCAACCAGATAATGAATAATATTAGTTGTTCTCCCAGACTAAAAGACCTAAATTTACCTTAGAGATGTTGTGAGTTGGAGTGTCATGTCAATAAACAAATAAAACAGTCATATACAATACCCAAAACATTTAATTATGATGATAGGACCATATATCACATCACAGGTTTTGACAAATATGCATAATCAAAAAAATATTAGATACCTATTTCCTGTTCAGAAACTACACTGTTGCCTGCTACTATGTGGATGAAAATATATATAAATCAACTTTATATTGTACTTGAAAAATCAAGAGCTCCTGTAAGGACGTTTTATAGTCATAGCAGATTTTAAAAAAATATTGAAAATGGAAGAATTCTACCAGCGCATAGTATACTATGTGGAGGGGAAGTATATACCTTTCATGTGTGATTTCATCAATTTATGACCTGGCTATGATTTAAAAATGGTCCATTATACACACTAGCAATGGGCATTATGAGTGAATAAAAATGAAAAATAAAAATATATTTTTATGTCAAAAACCTGTATGGTGTGTCCTACACCAGTTATCCTTGATAAATGGCTTTAGAGCCACCAGATGAAGCTGCTGCGGGAAAGGTTGGCGGAGAGCGGGGTGCTGACTTCACATCCCTGGATGTCAGATGACATTGACAGAGTTGCCGTATTTCCACCTTGAAAATCCATCATATCAGGAACAAACAGGGGACGATATCCAGATTCCAGACTACTATACAGCCACCAAAGGCCTTGTAGAATTAACAGATCCTGGTCGAGCAATGACTCCTGGGAAGAATAGTGCTCCTGGTAGGATAACTCCCGTTGTAGAACTTCCGGTAAAAAACTCCCGGTAGAAAACTCCCGGTGAAAAAACCCTTAAATATTTCATGAAAATGAGGTTCTGAATTTCTGGACTGCAGAGAGAAAAATCGTGGAAATAAAGCGAGACTCACCTTCTATGAAGGGTTGGGGATTGAAATGGCCGTAATGACGATGCAGGTAGGCACGTGGCTGCCTGGGTGATGAACCATGAAGATCCTGCCTCTTAAACCAAAACCAGAAAAATCTGTAGAATCCAGCAGTCCTTATAGATCAGCAACAAATCCAGGATATCCTGATGTGATCCAGAACGCCAGGCGACACAGGACTTCAGAAGCCGGTTCACACCACAAAAATGGCACTTGACCACCACGAAGAATTTTCTGAAGTGAGCTCTTGTCTCACGACCAGAAAGGAAATCCCTTCTCCAAATTTCCAGAAACTTCGAGAACAACTTAACAGTTTCCGCTTTCCAAATTGGCGGAAAATTTGAATATCCAAAATAAAAGACGTTATCGCTACTCCCTCCAGAGACTTGATTCTTCCCAGATGTCTATCTGAACCAATCAGAATTGATGACCAGAATGACGTCACACCTTTCTTCACGCATACTCGGCTTGTTGGTTCGACGATGATGATCTAAGGACATATCAATCCGAATCGGCGTTTGGCGCATGACAAGTTTGACACTGTTGACATGGTGTCATGACCGACAGTTAATTGACGTAAAGCGAAATAACAAATCAACTCAACAAGATCAAAACATCAACCTGAATTTATCAAATGCATCAATCAAGAAAATAATGCCAAACGAAATTAATTGATTCACCATGGTCGATTCCTAGTGAAACCATCCACATCAGCGTTCCTGGAAAATCCAATACCTATTGTCCTACTGTGATGAAGTTTCAAGTGGAAATAGCAGTGTGAAAAGTGAGTATGACAATGTCTCTGAAATGGTATTTCATATCACTTCATATTATTTATCTCTTTCAGAAAAGTTCCTGTAAAAACCATCTGAATCATCCTCCTACTTGGATCACAACAAAGCAGATATAGCAAGAGATATCAATGTATTTATAGAAATTGTATTTTTATTTTATGTACAGTGTGAAATCTCAGGTGTGTATCCACATATCAGGTTTGAGAATAATGAAATAATATGAAGCAGATTGAGTTCAATTTATGTTATTGAAAAATGTTAACCATGTTATTGTGACAAAATATCCTGTCAGATGTGCTCAGCATTACAGAATAGTATAGAATCAGACAAAATATACAGTAGTGAAAATTTACATGCTACATCACCTCTCTCCCAAGAAAAAATTTGAATCTGGAGTGATTTAAATTTTCAAAAAAATTACAATATCAACAATGGATACAGAGGGATAAGTACTTCAGATCACCGAGACGAATATCAGTATTCAAATATTGAAATTGCATTTAGAATCATTCAGTGAGATGTCAACTCCTAAAAGAACGAAGGCAACTCACTAAAGAATCCCAAGGTGGAAACAAAAAAGGAAGTTTAAAATTCAAAATTTTGATTTAACCAGCTGTCCACCGTTCAACTGGGGTGACATACGGCCACCAACCTTAAACAGGCCAAACCTGAAACAAAAAGATTAAACAAAAAACGTTCGGGAGTATTCCCATTCACGTAGAGTTAGGTCGTCCCTAGAGACTACTCAAGTGCAAAAGCAAAAGAGCGGTACTTTCGAGAAATATGCCCATTGAACCCGCCTAAACAAAAATTCAACAAGACATATTTATATCTCGTCAGCCCAACCTGTCATGAGACAACTATGACGACCCACATCACGTTGTTGTTCACGACCCCTACGCTTCCAAGGTCCCTACAGACAAAAAAATAGCTCTTGGCTTTTCAAAATTTACTCAAAAATACTGTGGGAAATGTAAGTATCAAAAATTGAATAATATCCCACAGCAAATATGAAGTATCAGCATCAAAAGTGCTGATCACTTCCAAAAAGTTAAGATGGAGCAGTGCATGGACCATCACTGGTTATGACTGTCCACATAACCAGTGGCAAAACTAAAAAACAGCGATGTTACTGCCGTGATAGAATCACTAGCTGGGAACATGTCCAAGTCCAGGTAGCTTTAGGAACAATTCCAGGGATAACCAGCTCTTAGCCCGACCGAAAAAGAAATGGAACAGTATTTGGACCATCACTGGTTATGTCTGTCCACATAACGCAGTGGAAATAACTAACAGCGGTGTTACTGTCGTGATAACACTAGTTGGGAACATGTCCAAGTTCAGGTAGCTTTAGGAATAATCCAGGGATAACCAACCTTTACCCCAAAAAAATATGACCATGAAGATCAAATGCATACCTCTATTCAGGGATTAACTTGGGGTAGTAGCTATGCGTACTAAACATCCTAAGGGAGGTCACAATCGGGAAGTCTAAGTCGGTAAAATTCATAATCGAGTAAATTTACAAAATCGGGAAAGTCTATCCAAAATTATCCGGAACAGAGATATTTACATAATATTTACATAACTCACACCTAACTCTAAATACTGTACAAAAAGGAAAATCTCATTACTCGTCAGCAATGGGAAAAATTGAAAACTGTTGCAATCTAACAGTTTCAATTCAGGGGCTAAATTTTCAAATTTCCATAAATTCGAAATGCTAAATACAAAATACTGAATGTCACAATGTAGAACATTCCAAGGGTGTTTTTGTGAACTTTCACATTCACGGTAGCTACCAAAAAGTTCCTAAAAACTTACAAAAAATTCCAAAATTTTCAAAAAAATTTCCGACAATATATCTCAAAAAATCTCAAAAAACTAACCGACAGAAATGTCCGAGTTAGACCCAAAATAAGGTTTCAAATCCTTAATATGCCAGTCTCCTGCTGGACTACCATTCTCATATTCCAGAGAATAAACTAAACGTGAAACCTTCCTTTTAACTACACACAAAACATATTTGGGTGCTAGTTTTGAACTAAACTTTACTGCAGCTTCTGAAAGTACCTTGTTTCGACGCCAAACTTTATCTCCAATATTAAAAGAAAAATCTTTCTTTCTCAAATTGTATGCTCGTGAATTTCGTTGGTAAGCCTGATGCAATTTATTCTTTACTTCTTTAAAAACTGTATCTAAATTAGAAATATTTTCCACAAACTCAGATCTACTTTGAGGATTTAACTCTATCCCTACTGTATCAGATATATTACTATAATAGTTACCTGAGTGAGGAATATTTCTAGCAAAATTCAAAAATGCTGGGGCATAATTATGCACTTCATGTACAGATGTATTAATAGCAAATTGAATCTTAGATAACTCTTTGTCCCAATCCTTATGTTCAACTATATAGCTACGTATTGCTTGTCCAACTGTCTTGTTATTACGTTCAACAAAGTTGCACTGCGCTGAATAGCGAGGCGTAAACCAAATTTTTACTTTATACGTATCTGTTAACTTTTTAAAGATTTTCCCTGCAAATTGGGTACCATTGTCCGCAATGATAATCTGAGGTACACCGTATACTAAAAACACTTGATTTTCTAGAAATTTAACTATGTTTGGTGCTGTCGCGTCTCTTAGGGGACATAGAATGGTATATTTCGAAAACCAGTCTCCAATTACTAGTAAATATGTAAATCCACGGGGTGATCGAGGAAATGGTCCCATAAGATCGACAGCTAGGACTTGAAAAGGAAAGTTTACCTGCTTTTCACAGCCCATTAAACCTAAACGTGAGGTATTAGTTAACTTTTGTGATTGACAAACTTTACATTGACGAATGTATCTCAAAATATCAGGGCGCATCTTTGGCCAATAATAATTTTCCTGAATTCTACTAAAAGTTTTGTAAAAACCAAAATGTGAACATGTAGGTGGATCATGAGAGTTTCTAATAACATCATTCCTTTGGGACTTAGGAACAACGGTCTTCCATTCTTTTTCATTAGTTTGAATTATGCCTTTTGAGGGAATAAATTTGAAAAGCAAATTTCCTGAAACTTTCCATTGTGGAAACAGTTCAGGTTTCTCTAAAATTCTCCTCTTAAGTGAAGTGTACCATTTATCGGATATTTCGGCCTTTATGTCTATCAACAAAATTTCTTGGTTATCATCAGGCAAATCACTAGGAGGAATTCTGGACAGAAAATCAGGTAAGACATTTGAAGCCTCGGGCTTATGTATTAATTCAAAATTATGTTGTCTGAGCTTCACAGCCCACCTAGCAAGTCTTCCACAAGGATCCTTGAGATTGTTGATCCACAAAAGGCTGCTGTGGTCAGTGATCACTTTGAATTTTGTGCCTTCTACATAAGGTCGAAATTTATCTATTAGGAATATCAAACTGAGAAGTTCTCTTTCCGTCACAGTATAATTACGTTCTGCACGAGATAAGGAACGAGAAGCATAAGCTATAACTCTTTCTTGTGAATCAATATTCTGAGTCAAAACACCTCCAATACCATAATCACTGGCATCACACTGTATTACAAAAGGTTGATCAAAGTCTGGTGAACTTAGTATAGGAGACGATATCAAAGCATTTTTAACACGGATGAAAGCATCTTCCGCCTCTGGAGACCAAGTTATTGGTTGCCCCTTCTTTTTCCCTTTAACTCATTTACGCCTACCGTCCTTTCGAAAGGACTTCAAAACGAAACCTGTATTTTTCTGATTCAGCTGACGGTTTGAAGATGTCGCCAGTGTCACATTATATTTTGTTGACACCTCAAACAAGGTCAATCGCGATCGTTAGGATTTTTTCAAGTTTTGAATCGATAGTGACGGTTTTGAGAATCACAGCCTTGATGAGGCTATGATAACGTATTTTTAGGCCTATCATACTAATTAGTTTCTAAGAGTTTCAAGTATTTTGCTGAGCATTTTGTATGATATAATATAAACATATTATTTATTTGATCAGTTTTCAAACTGCAGTAGCCCTTTATCCTACCGTCCTTTTAAAGGGACAGCTGTATTTTCCAAAACTGGAGATCGAACATTTTTTTATAAATTTTTCTCGACTTATGGGACCTTCTACCAACCGTTTCTGAGAAAAATCTATACAAAATCGGAAAAAGTAATGTCAGGGTCAAATGGGTTAAGGAGGCCTGAGATAGGTGCTATCAAACTTGAAAAATTTGCGATGAATCTTCTATACCATGAACACATTCCGATAAAACGTTTGATTTCAGTGCTGGTAGTAGGGCGAGAATAATTGACCATGACTGCTACTTTATCAGTATCTGTGCGGAGTCCTTCTCTATCAATAACATAACCAAGATACTTGAGGGATGTTTTAAAAAATTCACATTTTTTAATGTTCACTGTTAAATTTGCATTTTCTAAAATATTCTTCACCTCAGCAAGAAGTGATACATGTTCATCGAAAGTTTTAGAAGTAATAATTATATCATCCAGATATGTGAAAATATGTGGTTCAAACTTAGGTCCAAATAGAGCGTCACAGAGCCTCTGCTGAGTCTGAGCACTATTACATAAGCCAAATGGCATGACTGTGAATTGAAAAGATCCCCTACCAGGCACACTGAATGAAGTTTTCTCACGTGACGACACATCCAAAGGGATTTGCCAAAAAGCTTTGCGTAGATCAATACTTGAGATGTATTTTGCATCTCTGAGCAAATTCAAAATTCTGTCCATGCGAGGTAGTGGATAGCTATCGTGCTTAGTTACTTCATTGAGTTTTCTCCCGTCAAAACAAAATCTGTACTCACCGGATGACTTTTTCACTAAAAGGACTGGACTATTATAGGGACTCTGAGATGGTTCAACCACCTTTAACTTCAGCATGTCATCAAGTTCTCTATTTAAAATTTTCAACATAAATGGTGACATAAGGTACTGCTTAACTCGAAATGGCTTTGAATCACCAGTGTCAATTGTCATTTTAATTTTATCTGTAAGACCAATACGACTTTCACTGCTAATTTCTTTAAAATGCTCTATAATTTGTTCTGCTCGAACACTCTCTGAAGGAGATATATCTGACAAATTACTTGAATCTGAATTTTTAATCTCTTTAACATGACTAGAGACAACCTGTATAGAATTATGTGTTACTGCACTATGCACATTCCAAATCCTATTTTTGAAGTCGATCTTGATCTTGAACTGATTGCAAAAATCGCTTCCAAAAATAATTGAGTGGGGCAGTGAAGGCACTACTATAGTAGGAACAACCTGAACAATGTTATCTACACAAACTGGTAGATCAACAACACCCTTGACTTCCCGTTCAGTTCCATCAACTGTTGTCACATGTTTCAAAAAGGATTTATTCCATTTCAGATTAAGTTTTTTCAGTAAATCTACTGATTTTTGACCACAAACCGAAACATTGGCACCACTGTCCAAAAGACAAACTACTTTCTGATCAAAAATTTTTACAGAAATATATGGTCTGTTATCACGTGACTTCTGTACAAAAAGGGGTGCGACATTTAAATTTTTATGGAAAACATAATTTTTATAAAAATCTCTAACAGTATTTTTCCAATCATTCCATTCCTTGGGATTGAAAAAATTTGATCTTGAAATTGGGTTGACTCTTTTGAATAATGGAGGGAAACAAGAGTCGTAATACTTCACCTCCCTTCCTAGTTTCCCTGACATTTTGTACATTCCCTTGAAGTTACATCTGCACAACCGCATTTAAAACAAAATTTCTTGATGATATTGTCAGTAGCTCTACAGTTCCTGAAGGTATGGTTTGGTTGTAAACACCTCCAACATAACACTGATGTACTTGATTTCACATTTGAACTAGTAACATCAACTTGTTTATTTGAACTGACATTTTTATTCCATTTCTTATGGTTGAAATTTCGCTTTCGAGGTTGAAAATTCCTCCGAAAATTCTGATTATTACGAGAAGTTTGAGAAAGGGTATCTGAAAAATGTGTCAACTCAGGATCAATCATACATTGAAAAGGTTTCTGATACTGATGTGACTGTGAACCAGATGCCAAGCTAAGAATATCAGCTTCTTCAAGCTTTTTACAAAGTGTACTCAAGGTAGAAACACTATCAATATCACTAAGTGCAAGTCTTTTAAGGTATTCACCCTGTAGTCCCATTTTAGTATATTTAACCTTTGTGAGCTCTGCGGCTCCACGACTGAGTCTACTGAATAAAGTTTCCATACAAGCTATGAAAATTACTACAGGTTCATTTCTTCCTTGTTTTCGTGATTTTATTTGGTTCCACACTTCATCATCAAAGTCTGACATCAAAAAATCCTTCTTCAATTTTATAACCAAAGTTTCCCAACTATTAACTTGTGTTCTGATTTGTCTGAACCAAAATGTAGCCTTACCACTGAATAAGTCACTAGCAGATTCAAAGAGTTCAGCTTTACTAACATGCCTTGCCTGAGCTACTTCTTCTATGCGTTCAATAAATGAAAGGAGATTTTTTGGTTCACCATCGAATTGAATATTCAATTTATAGACAGGAACTGACTTATGAGAATTCACAATTGTATGACTAAAGGTGTTAGCAGTAGTAGAAGCACTAGCTTGTGGTGTTAAAATAGTGACATTACCATCATCATCCTGAACATTCTCATTTAATTCAGCATCAAATTGCAGGGCTGTAGCATAAGCTTCATTCTTGAAATTCAATACGTGCCTATAATTTAAATCTTCCCGCTGTAACTTAATTCTGTTTATGCGAAAACTGATATGATTTATTCTAGAGGTTGCTCTTTTGTAAACAGAATCTGATGAAGGACCTTCAAAACCTTTAATAAGTGATTTTATAGAATCTAAAGTGGACTGAATTTCTACTCGCTCTGTATCAAAGTTATAAGCTTCATCAACTAAAGTCATTACATTAGTACCACTTTGTTTTTCTTTAAACAGAAGTCTTCCAAGAATTTTACGTTTTTCATCTTGATTCCGTTCAGAAATTACACCTCGAATTCTCAACTCATAATTCAGTTCAGCCTGCAGCAAGTGATTAGCTTTAAAATTTTGATCCATTTTGAATCAGTTCAACATCAAATATCAAAACTGTTGTTACAACTTCTAAGGAAATTATTTAAATATGGCAACACTGTACGTAGTATTATCTCAGGCACTGTCTGAAGCAAAAAGCAGTCAAACTGATTTAATTAAATATTAAATCACAAAACTGGATTCTCAAAAATTATGAAACCTGATATGTGTATACTCACCATTCAGTTCATAAAAACCCATATATTTTTTACCTACCAAAACATAATGTGGTAAAAACAACTCTCCTGGCTCTCCGTCAAACTATCAGCTGTTTCCAAACCATGAACATTTTATTCATTCATCAACAAGACACTCACAACTGTTGATTACTAATAAATGCTAATAACCTAACTAAAAACTCGGGCCCCCACGTTGGGCGCCATCTTTGCAGCCCTACTTTTATGGAAAATAGGTGCATTTGCGAACGGCAGCTCTTCGTCAGTAGGCACTATGGGTTCGAGTTATCAAAATGAGTTAAAATAGCAAAAATTCAGTTATCTAGCAATCATAAGGTTAAACAAAAAAGATGGGGCGCCACTGCAACTTTTAATTCAAATGAAATGTTACCTGGAAAGTTGAGCAACCAGATAATGAATAATATTAGTTGTTCTCCCAGACTAAAAGACCTAAATTTACCTTAGAGATGTTGTGAGTTGGAGTGTCATGTCAATAAACAAATAAAACAGTCATATACAATACCCAAAACATTTAATTATGATGATAGGACCATATATCACATCACAGGTTTTGACAAATATGCATAATCAAAAAAATATTAGATACCTATTTCCTGTTCAGAAACTACACTGTTGCCTGCTACTATGTGGATGAAAATATATATAAATCAACTTTATATTGTACTTGAAAAATCAAGAGCTCCTGTAAGGACGTTTTATAGTCATAGCAGATTTTAAAAAAATATTGAAAATGGAAGAATTCTACCAGCGCATAGTATACTATGTGGAGGGGAAGTATATACCTTTCATGTGTGATTTCATCAATTTATGACCTGGCTATGATTTAAAAATGGTCCATTATACACACTAGCAATGGGCATTATGAGTGAATAAAAATGAAAAATAAAAATATATTTTTATGTCAAAAACCTGTATGGTGTGTCCTACACCAGTTATCCTTGATAAATGGCTTTAGAGCCACCAGATGAAGCTGCTGCGGGGAAGGTTGGCGGAGAGCGGGGTGCTGACTTCACATCCCTGGATGTCAGATGACATTGACAGAGTTGTCGTATTTCCACCTTGAAAATCCATCATATCAGGAACAAACAGGGGACGATATCCAGATTCCAGACTACTATACAGCCACCAAAGGCCTTGTAGAATTAACAGATCCTGGTCGAGCAATGACTCCTGGGAAGAATAGTGCTCCTGGTAGGATAACTCCCGTTGTAGAACTTCCGGTAAAAAACTCCCGGTAGAAAACTCCCGGTGAAAAAACCCTTAAATATTTCATGAAAATGAGGTTCTGAATTTCTGGACTGCAGAGAGAAAAATCGTGGAAATAAAGCGAGACTCACCTTCTATGAAGGGTTGGGGATTGAAATGGCCGTAATGACGATGCAGGTAGGCACGTGGCTGCCTGGGTGATGAACCATGAAGATCCTGCCTCTTAAACCAAAACCAGAAAAATCTGTAGAATCCAGCAGTCCTTATAGATCAGCAACAAATCCAGGATATCCTGATGTGATCCAGAACGCCAGGCGACACAGGACTTCAGAAGCCGGTTCACACCACAAAAATGGCACTTGACCACCACGAAGAATTTTCTGAAGTGAGCTCTTGTCTCACGACCAGAAAGGAAATCCCTTCTCCAAATTTCCAGAAACTTCGAGAACAACTTAACAGTTTCCGCTTTCCAAATTGGCGGAAAATTTGAATATCCAAAATAAAAGACGTTATCGCTACTCCCTCCAGAGACTTGATTCTTCCCAGATGTCTATCTGAACCAATCAGAATTGATGACCAGAATGACGTCACACCTTTCTTCACGCATACTCGGCTTGTTGGTTCGACGATGATGATCTAAGGACATATCAATCCGAATCGGCGTTTGGCGCATGACAAGTTTGACACTGTTGACATGGTGTCATGACCGACAGTTAATTGACGTAAAGCGAAATAACAAATCAACTCAACAAGATCAAAACATCAACCTGAATTTATCAAATGCATCAATCAAGAAAATAATGCCAAACGAAATTAATTGATTCACCATGGTCGATTCCTAGTGAAACCATCCACATCAGCGTTCCTGGAAAATCCAATACCTATTGTCCTACTGTGATGAAGTTTCAAGTGGAAATAGCAGTGTGAAAAGTGAGTATGACAATGTCTCTGAAATGGTATTTCATATCACTTCATATTATTTATCTCTTTCAGAAAAGTTCCTGTAAAAACCATCTGAATCATCCTCCTACTTGGATCACAACAAAGCAGATATAGCAAGAGATATCAATGTATTTATAGAAATTGTATTTTTATTTTATGTACAGTGTGAAATCTCAGGTGTGTATCCACATATCAGGTTTGAGAATAATTAAATAATATGAAGCAGATTGAGTTCAATTTATGTTATTGAAAAATGTTAACCATGTTATTGTGACAAAATATCCTGTCAGATGTGCTCAGCATTACAGAATAGTATAGAATCAGACAAAATATACAGTAGTGAAAATTTACATGCTACAACATAACCTTTGTTGTGTCTGTGCGCTGTTACATAAGCCAAAAGGCATGACATTAAAATGGTATAATAGAAATGCCTCAAAGCATTTCTTGATGAATCTCACGTGAGAGAATTTTTGAATAATTAGTTTCTGATGTACTTCGCCAATAACCCAATTTTAATTTGGTTTTACTGGACATTCTCCAGACTAAAAACTACTTGAATATGCTGGACTGTCAACTGTGTAGCCTACTTTTCTCCACTTTGGAATAATTATCAAAAGAATAAAAAAATAAGTTACACATATGCTAACGGCAGCTTTTCATCGGAGAGCAGATAAGTGAGTTCGTTTCTAGTAATTTCATTGAAAAATTCAAGTATAGAGGGCGCCACTCAATTTGCTAAAAAATATATATGTTCAAGAGAGAAATTGAGAACATCACTGAGGTTCCAGGAGTATTGATGAGAGAATATTCTGGAATAAAAATCACAAGTATTTTCCTGGATTGCTGAGACACATGAAAAGATGAATAAAACCATTTAAGATTTAAAACCTATTTAATGTGCCAAAAAACAGACAGAGCTCCAAAATCACTGCAGAGGACAGCCTAGGGTTCTATTAAGGTAATTCTTAAAAAAATGATATTGCAGTAAAAATTGATGACAATTATACAGCAGTTCTCGAAAATTATATCACATGGTGAATGATCATACAATTATAACAAATAATGAAAGTGAAATAAGTGAAATCATCATAACCCACAAATCAAACAGGGTGATATACTGATACTGTGTAAAGGTGCGCAATCAGAACTACTGCCTCATAGTACTATGGGGGAGAGTGGGCACTTAGGGGGTTAAAAGTGGTGATGATGATTTCGAGTTATATAAAAATTTGAAGAATCCCTAAATCCCTTACAAAAACCTGGCAAAATATGGTATGGTGACAAGTCCTCTTCAGAGATCCTGTGAAGCTTCTATCACAGGCTGCTTGGTGGCATGGCGTGCAGCATAGGTCACTGCAGGCACGATGAGACGGCGAACGACGAATCCCTGGAATGGGGAAGGTATCCCCTACCAGCCCACGGGGCTAAACCCCTCTGTTCCTCCTTCCTGGCGTCCCTAGATGATGTAACAAAGGGGAATAGCCCAGTATGTCGGCTTCCCCTTATGGTGACCATCAACCTGATGAACCTCCTGCAGTCTGCTCGGGCCAGGATCCAATGGCCTAGATCTACGCTGACTGGAGAGTCCTGGCGAGGGCGGAAATAAGGGCTTCTAAAAGGGACGGTCGAACCCGCCAAAGGAAAGCAGAAGAGGCTGGCAGAAGCATCTCACCCCCATCTCACAGAAAACATTCAGGCTATCCTAAAACCCTATTGAAAAAAATAGGCCATAACTTCCCATTTCGCACTATACAATCAGCCCCACTGAACCTCAATCAACGTCTTCGAATATCGACTTACCTTCTGAAGAAGGGCTAGGAGAGTCAAACCGGGTACCATGCTGTCGGCGTCCCATCGCTGGTGGCAGTTCCAAGGTGGTGTCACAAATCGGCCAACAGATCAAACGAAGGAAACACCACTAAATTTGAGTGAAAAACCTCACAAATCCCACATAGGGTCAACTACCGTTGATAAAAAATTCACATCAAATTTTACATGTGTGCACTTCAGAAGCCACCTTGGAAAAAGCCAAGATGCCGGAAACTTCGTCAGCAATTTCCGCTATCTCCCCTCCACCTTTTCACGATGCCAATCTTCCAGATTGAAATTTCCCTAACGTCAATTTTATACCCATTGAACTATTCCATATCTCTCAAAACTTTAAGAAGACAGTGTTGACACTGTTAAGTGACAGTGTTGACACTGACGTGCGGAAGGAATGCATAACCTATATTTTCAGCCAATAAAATAAATAAAAGAAAAACCAAATTATTCAAAGGATTACACCAAAACCCAAATAATCCTAAGAATAAACAATCAATTGTTCACATCACCACCGCTGGAGAACACTACAGGTAAGTCAACAGTTTTCCCCAACAAGTGCATCAGACAAAAGCATCAGACAAAAGCAAACAAAAGCCTTCAAATGAAAATATATTATATCACCTTCTTCATTTTCAGAACCTGTTTACTTAGATCAGCACAGCCTGAGGCTTTTCATCATTTCCTACAGGTGTACTGAACGTCTGAAGAATCGTGATGTCTGGTGAAATGATATTAGGAAACTGTGTATGAGTGTTTTACCTATCAATAAATGTTTCATCTCATGAGAAATGTTCATTGATCTCCTAACTTAGTGCTCTCTGTAAGTATGCCTCCTTGATGATATTATTTGAATGTTTACTTAGGGTACCATGAAAACTAAATCAAAAATCTATGCTCAGCAAATTCAAACGCTACACATACCCCTCTCCTAAGAGAAAAAATTGGAATACAAGAAAATGTTTTCTAAAGGGTATTGAAAAACATTTTGTGAAAAAAATCGGACTTATTATAGTAACTGCGCGTACCAAACGTTCCTTACAAGGAAGTCTCAAATCGGGAAAGTCTTAATTGGGAAACTCGAAAATAATTTAGTCAAAATCGATAGGTCGAAGTCCATTTTCATCAGAATTACAAATGGGCAAATATTATTTACAATTTTATCTAAGTGTCAAAAAAAATGTACATCAGGGAAAACATGATGTGTAGGTTGATCAGACCTACTGTGAATCATCATAGGTAAAAAAACAAAATAATTCAAAATCTATATTAGTACTAATTTTCTAAAGTCAAAAATGTCAAGTATGCATACTTTCAGGGGAGTCTAAATCAACAATTTTTTCAAATTGTGATTCTCAGCAAAAGCCTATACATTGGCACTGTTCAAATTTTTACTAAACGTTTAGCAACAAAATTCCAAAATACTGGTTTTATCTAACCGCAAAACTGTGTGTACTGGCACACAAACCAAAAAAATGTCTGAAAAAATCCTATCCAACAGAAACATCTGAATTGGATCCAAAATATTGCTTCAAATCTTTGATATGCCACTCTCCAGCAGGAGAACCATCGGCATTATCTAAAGCATAGACTAATCGAGAAATTCGTGTTCTCACTGTACATAATACATATTTGGGAGCTAGCTTTGCACTGAATTTTGCCGAAGCATCTGAAAGAATTTTATTTCGTCGCCATACTTTTTCTCCTTCATTGAAAACATGATTTTTTTTCCTAAGATTATAACTAGATACACCTCTCTGGTAGGCCTTATGTAACCTTTCTTTTACTGTCTCGAAGACTTCACCAAGCCCCTTGATATCTTGAACTAAACTATCCCTACTATCAGGTAAAAGCTCAATATCTTGGGTCGTAGAGAGGTTGCCATAATACTCACCAGAAACGGGTATGATACGACCATAATTTAGGAAAGCTGGACTAAAATGGGTCACTTCATGGGTAGTTGTGTTAATTGCTTGTTGAATTTTGAACAACTCTTTGTCCCAATCTTTATGTTCATCAATGTAACTCCTAATAGCCTGACCTATTGTTTTATTTGTCCTTTCTACAAAATTGCATTGTGCCGAATAACGAGGAGTGTACCAGATTTTTTGAACTTTATATGTATCAGCTAATTTCTTAAACATTTTGCCAGCAAATTGCTGACCATTGTCACAGACAATGAATTGAGGGACTCCAAACACTAGAAACACTTGATTTTCCATGAATCGGAATACACTAGGCGCCTTGGCATCACGCATTGGACATAATAACGTGTACTTTGTAAAAAAATCTGAAACCAATAACAAATAGGTAAAACCTTTAGAAGATCTGGGAAATGGACCCATTATATCAACGGCAATTGTCTGAAACGAAAACTTAACATTGCGCTCAGCTCCCATTAGTCCCATGCGAGGAGTATTCGATAATTTTTGAGATTGACATACCCTGCATGACTTAACATATCTTAAGATATCGTATCTCATTTTGGGCCAGTAATAGTGTTGTTGTACCCGTGATAGTGTTTTATAAAAACCGAAATGACTACATATAGCCGGATCATGTGAATCTTTTATTACTGAAAGCCGCTGTGATTTTGGCACAACCGATTTCCATTCAACTAAATTGGTTTTAATTGGGACCCTAGAAGGAACGTACTTGTAAATCATGTCATTATCGACTTTGAAATGAGGAAAAGCGTCAGGACTTCGAAGAATCTTTTCACGTAACGAAAAGTACCAAGAATCTGTTCTACTGGTTTTTATATCAATTAAATTTATTTCACAACCGTCATTTTCTGTAGGAGGTATCCTCGAAAGGAAATCAGGTATTTTGTTATTTACGCCTTTAGTATAGGTCAACTCAAAAGTGTGCTGACGTAGTTTAGCAGCCCATCTGGCTAGTCTTCCTGACGGATCTTTGAGGTTATGTAGCCAGAGGAGACTATGGTGATCTGTTGTCACCTTGAAAACTGTACCTTCGATATATGGCCGGAATTTATCAATAAGAAATATTAAACTCAGTAGCTCCCTCTCCGTTACACTGTAATTTCTTTCTGCCTTTGATAAGGATCTTGAGGCATAGGCTATAACCCTCTCGACCCCTTGGACTTCCTGAGTCAACACCCCGCCTACTCCTACATCACTCGCATCACATTGGATGGTGAATGGCAATGAGGAGCCCGGAGGACATAGAATGGGTGCTGACACAAGAGCGTCCTTGATGGCAACAAAAGAAGCTTCTGCCTCAGCAGTCCATTCGATCGGTTGTTTTTTCCCTTTTCCCTTCAATAATGCACTGATAGGGGCAATTAACGTTGAAAAATTGTCGATAAATCTACGGTACCCGAACATAACCCCATAAAGCGTCTGATTTCTGTACTAGTAGTTGGCCTAGCATAGTTAACCATAACTGATACCTTAGACGGATCAGTTCTTATTCCTTGTCTGTCAATGACAAAACCTAGATACCTGAGCGAGGTCTTGAAGAACTCGCATTTCTTCAAGTTTATGGTTGAATTTGCTTCCTTCAAAATGGTTTTCACCTCGTATAAAAGATTCACATGTTCCTCAAAAGTGGCCGAAATGATTATGATATCATCCAAATAGATAAATAAATTAGGTTCAAACTTGGGGCCAAACAACGCATCACATAGTCTTTGTTGTGTCTGGGCACTGTTACATAAACCGAACGGCATAACATTAAAGTGAAATAAGCCACGACCAGGTATACTGAATGCAGTTTTCTCTTTGGACGATTCTTCCAGAGGCACCTGCCAAAACGCATGACGTAAATCCACGCTAGAGATGTACTTAGCGTTTCTCAACAAGGTCAAAATCCTATCTATACGCGGTAGAGGGTAGCTGTCATGTTTTGTCAGCTCGTTCAGCTTACGACCGTCAAAACAGAACCGATATTCTCCCAAAGATTTTTTTACGTAAAAACTGGACTGTTCCAAGGACTATGTGATGGTTCCACGACACCCAACTTGATCATCTCATCCAATTCCTGGTTGAGAATTTTCAACATGTACGGAGACATTAGATATTGTCGCTGTTTAAAAGGTTTCGCGTTCCCAGTGTCAATTTCCAAAGTTATCCTATCAGTACGACCTAACCGGACGTCACTATCAATTTCCCCAAATGAGTCGATCAAAGCCTTCATCTGCTTCACCTGATCCGCCGTAAGCTCATCTTCCAAAGACAATTCTGATATATCAGTAAAATCTGAAGAGTTGGCAACAATGTCGACAGTTTTGTCCAAAACTCGACATTTAACGTCCCAACAAAAATCGTTAAAATTTATAGTAACTCCAAATTTCCTACAAAAATTACTACCCAAGATGAAAGATTGTGATAAAGAAGGTACTACTAGTGCTGGCACGATCTGAATGGTTCCATCAATATTGATAGGCAAATCCACGACTCCCTCAACATTTTGATGTGTTCCATCCGCAGTGAGAACATGGTTCAGAGGAGGACTCATGATAATCAAATCAAGATTTTTTATGACCTTCAAACCTCCTTGACCTATTACTGACAAGTTGGCACCACTGTCCAGGAGTGCAATGACATTTTTATCGAAAAGTTGAATTCGTATGTATGGCCTATTATCGTTACCTCTCTTTACCAATAAAGGAGCTATAATGTTTTGTGAAATCTCATCCCTTAGGATTTCCCTTGAAACTTGTAAAATTCTATCGGCTCGAAGAGTATTCGGAGAAGATTGAGAGCCTGTGCCAATATTCCCCTTTAGAAGTTTCCCCTGCACTTATCACAATCCTTCACAGTGACATCTGGTGTCCCACATTTAAAACAGAAGGTTTTCTTAATGCCTGATTTACAGGAACGATGGGTGTGGTTTGCTAGATCACATCTCCAGCATATTACAGGAGTACTTTCTCCTTTAGGATTCTTAGAAACACCTGCTGATGTTGAAGGGGCTGAACTATTCTTTGAGAGGGTTTGTTTCCAGTTTTTATTTTTCTGAAACTTATTTCCTGAAAATCTATTTGGCTGAGACTTGTTCGAAGAGGAAGGCGAACTGTTTGACTCATCATTAGAAACAAAAGCTAGTTCTGGGTCATCAAGTACAGCTACAGACCGATTGCTATGAGAGCTGAAACCTGAATTATAGTTGGATGATGAACCTTGTGGATCGGACTCTTCAAGTTTCTTGCATAAAGTTCCCAAAGTTGGAACTGAGTCGATGTCACTGAGTGCTAACCTACGCCTATAATCAGCTTTCAATCCTAACTTAATATATCTGACTTTTGTAACTTTTGCTGCTCCATGACTAAGTCTGTTAAAAAGGGTTTCCATGCAGGCTATAAAGATAAACTACTGGTTCGTTATTAGCTTGCTTCCTACTTTTGATTTGTTGCCAAATCTCATCATCCAAATCTGACACTAAAAAGTCTTTCTTAAGTTTCAGTACTGAAGAATCCCAATCAGTGAGTTGGGGTTTGACATAGCGAAACCGAAATGTGGCTTTTCCAGTAAAAAGGTCACAGGCAGAGTCAAAAAGGTCACATTATGAAATGTGTCTGGCCTGTGCTAACTCCTCGGTTCTCCATCGAATTGCAAACCTAACTTATAAACAGGAATAGGTTTTGAAGTACTTTGTACGAAAGAATTTTGAATATTACTTTGTCTCATGGATGGGTTGGCGGTGGAATTCATGAGAGGCGCATTTACCTGAACCTGGTCTTGTGGCTCAAGTGCTTTTTCATGTAATTCTGCATCAAATTGCAAAGCAGTTGCATATGACTCATTTTTAAATCTAAAAACAGTTTCGTAATCTTCATTATTAACATTAATAGGGATTCTCTGAATTCTGTTGGTCACATGGCATATTCTTGACTTGGCTCTTTTGTATGTTGAGTCTGAAGTAGGACCTTCAAAGTCACAGATCAAAAAATTGATCGAAGTTAAAGTACTGTCAATTTCCACTCTTTCAGTGTCGAAATCAAATGCTGGATCAACTAGAGCAAGAACATTTTGTCCCTGTTGACTTTCTTTGGTAAAAAGACGGCCTAAAATTTTCCTCTTATCATCCATATTACGTTCCGAAAAACACCCCTAATTCTCAATTCATAGTTCAATTCCGCCACCAGCAGATGCCTCACTTTAATAGAATCCATGTTGAATCTAAACCTTGGCAGATCAAAAAAAGCAAATGAAAGTACCGATCAGGATATGTCACTCCCAAAAATTGGACGAAATAAAAAGGCTGAACTAATTGTCAAAATGTTACCAATAATTCACTAGCCTCAAAAATATTTACCAAAAAGAATGTAGTAAAATATCAGAAAATTTTCCAAACTTGGCAATGTTGCGAAATTTACTAATTGACGAAAATTGCCTAACTCCAAAATATGTTATGAAAAAACCATGACACCTGCAGTGCTCTCAAACAGCATAAACGCAAACGTAATTGTATTGTCTTTCAGTGGAAAGTATGACTGTTTATCCGCACCTGTTCATACCATGCAGTAATCTATAATCAAAATTTAAATAGTTTCATTCATCCACAGTGTACTCCACAATCCAAAAAAATCGAAAAAAATTTAAAACTTGAATTTTCGGAGCCCTACTTGTTGGACGCTATATATGTAGCCTACTTTTCTCCACTTTGAAATAATTATCAAAAGAATAAAAAAATAAGTTACACATATGCTAACGGCAGCTTTTCATCGGAGAGCAGATAAGTGAGTTCGTTTCTAGTAATTTCATTGAAAAATTCAAGTATAGAGGGCGCCACTCAATTTGCTAAAAAATATATATGTTCAAGAGAGAAATTGAGAACATCACTGAGGTTCCAGGAGTATTGATGAGAGAATATTCTGGAATAAAAATCACAAGTATTTTCCTGGATTGCTGAGACACATGAAAAGATGAATAAAACCATTTGAGATTTAAAACCTATTTAATGTGCCAAAAAACAGACAGAGCTCCAAAATCACTGCAGAGGACAGCCTAGGGTTCTATTAAGGTAATTCTTAAAAAAATGATATTGCAGTAAAAATTGATGACAATTATACAGCAGTTCTCGAAAATTATATCACATGGTGAATGATCATACAATTATAACAAATAATGAAAATGAAATAAGTGAAATCATCATAACCCACAAATCAAACAGGGTGATATACTGATACTGTGTAAAGGTGCGCAATCAGAACTACTGCCTCATAGTACTATGGGGGAGAGTGGGCACTTAGGGGGTTAAAAGTGGTGATGATGATTTCGAGTTATATAAAAATTTGAAGAATCCCTAAATCCCTTACTAAAACCTGGCAAAATATGGTATGGTGACAAGTCCTCTTCAGAGATCCTGTGAAGCTTCTATCACAGGCTGCTTGGTGGCATGGCGTGCAGCATAGGTCACTGCAGGCACGATGAGACGGCGAACGACGAATCCCTGGAATGGGGAAGGTATCCCCTACCAGCCCACGGGGCTAAACCCCTCTGTTCCTCCTTCCTGGCGTCCCTAGATGATGTAACAAAGGGGAATAGCCCAGTATGTCGGCTTCCCCTTATGGTGACCATCAACCTGATGAACCTCCTGCAGTCTGCTCGGGCCAGGATCCAATGGCCTAGATCTACGCTGACTGGAGAGTCCTGGCGAGGGCGGAAATAAGGGCTTCTAAAAGGGACGGTCGAACCCGCCAAAGGAAAGCAGAAGAGGCTGGCAGAAGCATCTCACCCCCATCTCACAGAAAACATTCAGGCTATCCTAAAACCCTATTGAAAAAAATAGGCCATAACTTCCCATTTCGCACTATACAATCAGCCCCACTGAACCTCAATCAACGTCTTCGAATATCGACTTACCTTCTGAAGAAGGGCTAGGAGAGTCAAACCGGGTACCATGCTGTCGGCGTCCCATCGCTGGTGGCAGTTCCAAGGTGGTGTCACAAATCGGCCAACAGATCAAACGAAGGAAACACCACTAAATTTGAGTGAAAAACCTCACAAATCCCACATAGGGTCAACTACCGTTGATAAAAAATTCACATCAAATTTTACATGTGTGCACTTCAGAAGCCACCTTGGAAAAAGCCAAGATGCCGGAAACTTCGTCAGCAATTTCCGCTATCTCCCCTCCACCTTTTCACGATGCCAATCTTCCAGATTGAAATTTCCCTAACTTCAATTTTATACCCATTGAACTATTCCATATCTCTCAAAACTTTAAGAAGATCAGAAGAAAATAAAAGAAGAATGGTCGACTTCTTCTTCGTCGATTCGATGCTGCTTCTGAAGACTGTGCTAAGATGATCTCCATCCAAGGCAAGTGACAGCGTTGACATTGTCAAGTGACAGTGTTGACACTGTTAAGTGACAGTGTTGACACTGACGTGCGGAAGGAATGCATAACCTATATTTTCAGCCAATAAAATAAATAAAAGAAAAACCAAATTATTCAAAGGATTACACCAAAACCCAAATAATCCTAAGAATAAACAATCAATTGTTCACATCACCACCGCTGGAGAACACTTCAGGTAAGTCAACAGTTTTCCCCAACAAGTGCATCAGACAAAAGCATCAGACAAAAGCAAACAAAAGCCTTCAAATGAAAATATATTATATCACCTTCTTCATTTTCAGAACCTGTTTACTTGGATCAGCACAGCCTGAGGCTTTTCATCATTTCCTACAGGTGTACTGAACGTCTGAAGAATCGTGATGTCTGGTGAAATGATATTAGGAAACTGTGTATGAGTGTTTTACCTATCAATAAATGTTTCATCTCATGAGAAATGTTCATTGATCTCCTAACTTAGTGCTCTCTGTAAGTATGCCTCCTTGATGATATTATTTGAATGTTTACTTAGGGTACCATGAAAACTAAATCAAAAATCTATGCTCAGCAAATTTAAACGCTACAACTGAATTTTTGGACTTAGCTTTTCAATTTTAATATTTTTCTCAATATGTTATAAGGTACTCATATATTTCATCAATCTTAAGTCTGATGATGGCCTGTGGCCGAAACTAGTAACACGTCGCTTATTAAATGATTTTGTGGTCGACAGACTTTGGGATTTTTAATTGTTTCTTCTTTAATTTCAAGAGTAATTTTGTCAGTGCGACCCAAGCGAACATCACTACTGATTTCACCAAATGAATTGATAAGATATTTCATCTGCTCTCTTTGCTCCGCTGTAAGCTCGTCATCAACATTTAATTCTAAAATATTATTCAAATCTGAAGAATTGGCAACAATATTGACAGTTTCATCAGAAATTCGACACTCAATGTCCCAACTAATATCATAAAAGTCTATAGTTACACCAAATTTACTACAGAAATCACTGCCTAGTATAAAAGACTGTGACAGGAAAGGTACGACAAGTGCAGGAATTATCTGAAATTTTCCATTAATATTTATAGGCAAATCAACAACTCCTTCAACATTTCGATGGGCACCGTCTGCAGTAAAAACATGGTTCAGGTGAGGGTTTCTGATTAATAAATCAAGATTTTTTATTGTCGTTAAACCTCCCTGGCCTATGACAGACATATTGGCCCCACTGTCCAAAAGTGCAATGACATCTTTATCAAAAAGTTTGATTTTAACATAAGGCCTGTTATCATTACCATTTTTAATTAAAAGAGGAGCTACAAAATATTGAAAATCTTCCTCCCTTATTTTATCTGAACTTGCTAAAATATTATTGGCTCCTGAAATATTTGGAGAAGTTTGAGAGCCTTCATCAAAATTCTCCTTTACAGGTTTCCCTGCCTACACTTATCACAGTCTTTCAACATGACATCTGGTGTACCACATTTAAAACAAAACTGTTTTTTGATACCAGACCTGCAAACACGAAAAGTATGGTTTGCTAAACCACATTTCCAGCAAATGACTGGGGATTTATTTGCATTCTGAGACCCACCAGAAGCAGAAGGAGAAGAAGTGTTATTTGAGATACTAGGGGATTTCTGGATTCATTTTTCTGGTTTCTATTTCCAAAACTTTCATTTCTATTAAAAGGCAATCTTTCTGATTGATCTTTGGCAACAAAAGCAATTTCAGGGTCATTTATCATGGATACAGATCTATTACTAGAGTTGGAATTTGAAATAGAGCCCATTGAATCTGCTTCCTCCAATTTCTTACATAATGTTCCAAGCATTGAAACAGTATCAATATCACTGAGAGCTAGTCTACGCCTATAATCAGATTTTAATCCCAATTTAATGTATTTTACTTTAGTTACCTCAGCTGCTCCATGACTGAGTCTATTGAAAAGGGCTTCCATACATGCTATGTAAATAACAACTGGCTCAGAATTATTCTGCTTCCTACTTTTGATTTGCTGCCAAATCTCATCATCAAAATCTACTACCAAAAAATCTTTCTTAAGTTTTAAAACCAATGAGTCCCAATCATTGACTTGAGTTTTAATATAGCGAAACCAAAAGGTGGCTTTTCTAGTGAAAAGGTCACTAGCTGACTCAAACAATTCAGCTCTAGAAATATGCCTAGACTGTGCAAGTTCATCAATTCTTTCTATGAATGACAAAAGATTTTTGGGCTCCCCATCAAATTGTACTCCCAACTTATAGACTGGGGTAGACTTTAAGTAAGGTGAAAAAGAAGAGTTTTGGTTCATACTAACTCCAGGGTTTACAGTAGAGTTCATCAATGGCATATTATTCTGAACAGGCTCAGGCTCCACAAATTTCTCATGCAGGTCTGCATCTAATAATAAAGCAGTAGCTATGATTCATTTTTGAAAGACAACTTTGCTGCATAGTCTGCATCTGCATTATTCAAAGGAATTCTCTGGATTCTCAGAGTAACATGAGTCAATCTAGACAAAGCTCTTTTGAATGTAGAGTCTGAAGATGGACCTTCAAAATCACTAATCAAAGTTGTTATTGATGCTAAAGTGTTTTCGATCTCTACTTTATCAACTGCAAAATTAAATGATTGATCTACTAGATTAAGAACATCTTGACCCTGTTGTAACTCTTTAGCAAACAAACGTCCCAAAGTCTTTCTTTTGTCATCCATATTCCTGTCTGAAATAACACCTCTAATCCTCAACTCATAGTTGATTTCTCCAATTAGCAAATATTTTACTTTTAGAGCCTCCATGTTGATTTATGCTTCACAAAAAGAACAAATGAAATGTAAAAAAATATGCAGTCACAGAAGTAGCATTGTAAGATGTTATTTCAAAAATACCCTAAGAAAACACTCATCAAAAATAACTTCACCTGTAGTGTCCCCAAGGGTGCAAGTAACCATCAAAATTACCTTCCTTACTTCCGTACTTCACCTGCAGAATCTATGTTGACCTTTTGGGCAGTAGTTCACTCTACTAGATGCCACTCAAAAAACTCAGGAAACACAATTATTTTAGAAAATGATTCTACTCAAAAAACTCGAATTTTCGGGCCCTACACGTTGGACGACATTTATGTAACCTTTTTTTCCAACTTAGGATCAATTTCATCCAGCTAGAATAATAAGAGGAATAAGTCACACTTGCGAACGGCTGCTGTTTGCCAGAGAACAGTTGATATGGATTCGAGGTTGATATTCGAGTTTGATATTGAGTTTTGGACGCCACTCAATTTAATAGTAGACTAGTAGTTGATTTGGATAATTGAGAAAACCAAATAAATATCTATAACTGATGGTAAGCAACAAATACTTTCAAAATATGTTTCCTGGAAATTCCGAGATGGACAACCAATAGAATGAAACAAATGTGTATTCCTGCAACCTATTTATTACCCCCAAGCCAGACAAGGCACATTCAGACCACTGTAGAGGACGATCCTAACACATACTCAAAACTAGGTAATATATATCAGATGAATATTGATAATTTCTAAATATCTGAATGATCAAATATGTGGGGAAATTGTCATTATTCTACTGAATGTTAAGCTGAAAAAATCATCAAAAAAATGTAAAACCGAGACCGCTGTCTCATGGTACCATGGTGAAGCTTCACAGGGAGTTTTACACGTGAATATGGTAAATCATGTTAATTTCTGAGATTTTTAATGCCCTAACAAAAACCTGGTCGAATTAGGGGGAGGGTCCTCTCCAGAGGTCCGTATCACCCCTATCACGGTCCGCTTGGTGTAAAGATGTTGGCAGCATAGGTGACTGCGATGTGTGAAGATCTATGCTGAACTGCTGGGCCCAATGCTGCAGCCCTTGCTCCTAGGTATTCCTCCTGGCGTGCTACAGCAGTCAATCCAGAAGTCCAGCGTCGAAGTAGAAGGTGCTTCCACTAATCCACTGGGCTGGATTCTGCAGTCTCTCCTCCTGGGTATTCCTCCCGGCGTGACGACAGCATGCAGCTCAGAGGATTAGCTGCAGCATAAAGAGAAGGACGAAAAGGACCCCCTCTGATCCAGTGTGCTGGGTTCCGCAGCCCCTCGTCCTGGGTATTCCTCCCGGCGTGCCAACGAAACAAAGCTCAGGAGATCAGTGGCAGGTCAGACCGACCTATTGCTTCCTAACCTCTCCTACGACCCTTCTGGGAAGGGTTGAAGAAGCGCCAAACAGCATCTCGGCTGGGGCACGCGGCGTGGGCATGGCTCCCAAAACAGCGAAAACCATCCAAATAGGTGATGGTGATTATGACTAGCGTCGAGAACGTTGAAAAAAAATTTTTGTTTGATATTTCACCTGATGTACATCGAGTGATCAAAAATATCACCACCACACTTAATGGCTCGCGTCTTCCATCATGGCTGCCCAAGAAGAGAGATTCAGGAACCTCCAAGTCTCTCCAAGTCCTTAAAGGATGAATACATTTTATTATTATTATTATTATTATCATGCCCCCACCCTCAACACCGACCGCTCACGAAACAACCAATAATCCGAGAGAAAAAATATTTCCTCGCATCCTATTGGTCGAGATAAGGCTGGGAACCAGTAGGTCAAATAAACTTATTCAAAACAGGAACCAAAGACAGAAGAATCTCTCATTCTTCTTTTTCGCTATCGCAAAACCATGATGTGGATAGACAATAAAGGTAGATGACTGTTTCTTCTTCTTCTCCTTTTTTTTCCTCGGCGAGTCACGAAGACTATTGATGTTGACAACGACCGAAGCACCACGCTAGAACAAGAATAGGACATACCTAACCAACAAAAGAATCCTGGAAAATTAAAGAAAACAAATAATTCGAACGACTTCATCTGAAATTGTAAGAACCTCTAGAATCTCCAATGGCACAACACCCCGTGGAACACCACAGGTGAGTAAACTGTTCACCTCAAAACAGAGTAAGTCTCTAATAATTATTTTCCCCAATTTTCAGGACCTGTTCATTGGATCAGAGAACGAAGCCGAAGCTAAAATCATCACTTCCTACAGGTATGCTGAGTCTCAAGAAAAATAATCTGAATACTTAATATCTTCAAATGAAATCAGCTGTGTATTTTATAATAAAGATGATCTGATTTATCAAGGACTATCAAATGACTGAGTGTTCTCTGTAGGTATGTACCTTTTTCATGTGAATATTTATATACACTAGCTAAAAATAAACTACTCATAAAGATAATAAACTGAAACTAATTGTAGCAATTTCAAATGCTACAACATAGATAGATCAGAACTCAACTAGATCACAACTCAAATACATCAGAACACAACTAGATCAAAACTCAACTAGATCAAAATTCAACTAGATCATAACTCAGCTAGATCACAACTCATCTACATCAGAACATAGATAGAACAGAACATAGATAGATCAGAACTCAAATACATCAGAAAACAACTAGATCATAACTCGACTAGATCAGAACTCAACTCGATCAGAACTCAACTACATCAGATCTCAACTATAGCAAAATCTGAATAATCTTCTTATAATTGAGGTTCCCGTCTGTTTGAATGAACTTCGATTTTTTTTGGAAACTGGCAAGTATCTTAGGCTTTGTTTTATTTCTTTGCTAGTATTTCTGAGCCAACTTACGTACACAAATCATGAGTTCTCGTCGCAATAAAAAACGTCAGCTGGTTGTACGATCAGACACACATTCAAATTCAGGCGAGCGTAGTCCCTCACGACAGAGAAGTCGGAGCTCTGCCGAAACCAGTGATCCAGTAGATCGTTTCACGGAGGCATTACATAGTTTTTTGCATCTTGCTATTCGGCAAAATAATAGTAATGCTACCACTGTTAGGGATGACGTGGTACCCGAATTAGATCCTGAACATAAGGGACAAACAGCGGTTGCTTGGTGTCAAAAGGTCGATGAACTACGAGAGACATATGGCTGGTCCGAGGATGCCACTATATATTATGCGATGTCAAAGTTAAAGGGTCTTGCAGATGTATGGTATAAAAGTCTTCCAAGTCTGAAATTTAGTTGGTCAGAGTGGAAAGGAAAAATACAATTAGCCTTCCCTGGGAAAAGTAATTATTACGAAGATCTGATGCAAATGATACAACGAATGAAGCGTTTAGAAGAATCGTATACAAAATATTATTATGAAAAGACTGCCCCGCTCAATGTTCGTGAGATTTTTGGGTCAGGCGCAGTATCTTGCATAATTGGGGGAATAACCGACGCGATAGTCAAAACCGGAGCCAGTGCAGGTAATCATTCAACACCGGAATCGTTATATACCTATCTTTCGACATTACCAGAAACTTCTGGGGTGGTCAAACATAACTACAACTCTGTCGGGAAACCAGATTCGCAAGATTTTAGGAGTAATCGGAACATTGCAAGAACATCTATGACACTAACTTGTTACGCATGTAATCTTCGTGCACATACCTCAAATATGTGTCCACAAGGAAGATCCGACAGACACGTTAAAGAAGGAAATGACAGAAAATGTAACTTTTGTCATTGTGCTAGTCACACTGAAGAAAAATGCTTCCTCAAACTACAATCAGAACCAACCACATGACTATTGTCTGACAAACCTAATCAGAAGTACTATAAACAAATTTTTATGGAACGCCATCACTGGCATATATAGATTTAGGAAGTTCATGTACTACTATTAGGTTATCAGAAGTTGAACATTTGGGTATACATTATGATTCAGAGAAGAAAACTACCCTTCAAGGTTATGGTAACTCTTATACCAGTTGTCAGATATATTAGTTATTAAGGATGATGCAACATTGAAGTTTTTTCAGCATTCGGAAATACACAAAATAGAGCCGGAATCGAATATTCATAAGGTTATTTTACAATTAGCAACAAGTGCGACAGTGTTACCAAATCATTGGACACATGTGCAAGTTTATAGTAATGACTACGAGGGGAATGTATTGACGCTAGCATTAGATTACACGAAGAAAAAGAATATTGTAAACCCCATTCAGTAATATCGCTTACCAAAGGAATATTTTCTGTCGTACCCTGTATAAATTCATCGGATAAAGAAATAAGTTTCGAGAAGGATATGGTTTTTGCTAGATCATATCCGTGTGTGGAAGAACCCAAACCAATAGAGAGAATTTCTATGATCCAGGAAAAGACTCAAGAAAAATTACCTGAAGAACAAATCATTATAGGTGAAGTAGATCAAGAAACTGAACAACAACTAATTACACTACTAGATGATTTTAGAGGTTGCTTTGAGCACTGGTGATTTAGGTTGTGCTAGATCAGCCAAGTTGCGAATTAAATTAGACAACAACGAACTATTTTCCTATAGGCCGTATCGAATGTCCAGGGCTGAACAAAATATAGTCAAAGACATTGTGGATGAACTCCTACTTCATGGAATAGTTCGAGAATCTGATTCTGAGTATTCTTCTCCAGTTCTACTAGTGAAAAAGAAAAATGATGAACAACGGCTTTGTATAGATTACAGAAAGCTTAATTCTAAGACAATATAAGATAGCCACCCATTACCACGCATCGATGACCAGATTGACAAACTGCAACAAGGAAACTATTTCATAAGTTGAATAAATGCAAAAAGCTCAAAGTCATATCCACACAGTGTTCATAAACTGAACAACAATGGTAGATTTCGGGAGAAAAACAACTACTTCCCTGGCTAATGCCACGCAGGATATTGAATTACATCCTCCCGAAATCTATGCATCGACTCGTATAAACGAATACTGATACAAGTGATTCTTTCCTGAATGCCTATTGATTTCGATCAAGCAGGCCGCTAGACAACCACAGACCGGTTTCGAGCTCTTTGACTCTCATCAGTGCAGTGTAGTCTCCAGCCAGCAGTCCTAAGACCGCCGACTCAGCGAAGCCTAGCCAAACAAAAATCAATTTGGCATTTTATCCACCCCGAGGCGTCTTTCATCGACAAAATGAAAGTAACGCCATCTGAGTAGAACAGAGGAAAGAATCACTTTAAAACTGAAATTACCATACGGGAGTGGCTGGTTGCCCGACTGGCGTAATTTCAACTACGAAATAGCCACAATGCTCAAAGTGGAATGATATGTTAAATAAATGCAAAAAGCTCAGTCATATCCACACAGTGTTCATAAACTGAACAACAATTCATATTCATAAGTCTTGATTTACGATCCGGTTACCATCAAGTACCGATAGAAGAGTCATCGAAACACTTCACATCATTTGTAACACCAGAAGGTCAATTCGAGTACAATCGCGTCCCTTCTGGATTGACCAACGCACCGAGGGTATTTCAACGTTTAACGGAAATTTTGAAACCTGTACGTGAAAACTGAAACGTACTTTTTAACTATTTCACTGCTTACGGCAGCTGTTCATCGGAAGCACAAGGGCGTGAGTCTATTGCTAAATTGACATTGAAATTACCATTGGTTAATTGAAGTTTTATACAAAAAAAATATGTGAAACAATAGGTATCAAAAGTTGAAAAGGGCGCCACTGATTTTCTAAGACAGTTATTAGACCTGGCAAAATCAGAAACTTATAATGTGAGAGAGAGATTCAGTTGGAATAAGAAAACCTCATCAAATACTCATACAATTCAATAATGAGAAAAATTATCATTTGTACAAAAAAATTTACACAATTCACCACTCAATCTTACCCTAAGTATGGTTTACTATCATTGATCGGTTCATAAGAAAAATGATGAAAATATATTTATATATGTATAGTCATATAGTGAAACTTATTCCGTGTACTTGTTTCTTTGCCAGGAGATTCATGAACCTTTACAGGGCGTTCAACGTAATATCATATACCTGTCAATATAGTGAATTGCGAAACGAGCTTCAATCTTTCAGATATGAGTAGAAGGATATGAAATATAAAACCTATATACTTAGGACGAAATTGTAAAAAAAAAGGGAAGAAACATGTTTGTTATAAAAAAACCTGGTATTATCCAATGGTGAATGGTTTACTTGTAGAGCGTAGTCTAAGGTGGACTTGAAGAATACATGGAAGCTCCAGGTGGCTTCGGAGATGTGCAGAGGCAAATTAACTATTGCTTCTTGGACATGGACCAAAAGGGGCCATCCATAGTGAAAAACGGTGCAGCATCCTCAGTAGTTGCAGTAGCAGCAAAGACGGCGGCCAAACAGCAACCAGATGTCGGATCCTTGCAGGACACTCCCCAAGAATTGTTGGTCAAAATCAGTGGCAAGGCAAGTCCAGAAATAAAAGCAATATTAGTCGATAGAAAAACTCTATAAGAGATTGATGGTTTCAATTACCATGCCTCTCAGGAACAAAAGCATGAAGATGTTTTAGGAAGTAACTCACCTCTGATCGTTAGAGGGTTTTCTTGAAGTATTCATCGGCGTTGGTGACTTCTTATCAAAATGATGACCCATGTGGACACCGCCTTCTTCGAAATGGGGCTTCCAACCACGAGACCGGCATGAAGAGAAAATGTGTCCAATCGGGAATCCAAAAAGCGTGGTGTCGAACCAGCTAGGCATAATCGCCCTATCCTTTGATTTTCGTTCCAAAATCTACAGCCAGAACCTAACATGAGGTATTTTTTTTTTCAAAGAGAAAAAACAATCAAGTGCTCGAGAACTCACCATGCTTCGACGAAACCAAGAACGGAAATGAAAATGACGAAAGATGAAAGTCAAAAAGTCAAAATGTCCAACTTTGTTTTTGACAATTTTATCAGCCTTGAAATTAACACAAAATCACAAAACAAACTCATCTGCATAAAAATCAGAGATTCGAAACAGATCCATGACACTGACAATAAATGACGTCATTACAGAAACTTTCATAGGAAATATGGGACTGGTTCAGGACTGGTGTACAATCCGTGAATTATTGTGAATAATGACCTTGGGTTACTGCTACATCCGGATACTTGGCCATAAAGGAACTGTCCTATTATGATTCGAGTAAATGAAATTCAAATTGTTAAGAGGAGAAGAATTGATATCACTTGACATTGGATCTGTATAACCCTACTATTTCCGACAAGTAAACATTGGACAATCACCTGTAGATATTGTATTTTAAAAAGAAAAATAATTATTTTATGAAGTAAACCCATATGAATATACAATATGTACACTTGACAGGTAAGTGTAAAGTAGTTTCTTGATGTTTCCTGTTAACTTTTCACACCACTGTCTGATCAAAATTTCACCAACATTCCTTTCTTTTCAGATTTTTATAGGCTGAAAATCATTCAACTACGTCTCCCTAGGATGGGATTACAGAAAGAGTTTGATAATTTTAACTCGGTAAGTTGGTTTGGCTTCTTGTTACACACTTGTGTTACTATGTGACCTTATGTTTATTTTTGTGTTCATTTTTATATAGATCAAATAACTGCTTTATTCCCCTCAGGACACCAATATGCCACCAGGATAGAACACAGACTGAAGCAATGCATAATAATATCCAATACTCAAAAGTGTTCCAAACTCTGTTATGAATGAATAATAAAAAGAAACTGCTTAGAGATTCGTTAAGTTAAATGAACTTAGTAGAAAATCAAGCTCACTGATGTAACGTTTGGTGAGTAAGTTATATGAGCAATTGAAAACGTTACAAAACTCCGGTCTTTACTTAGATGATGTTCTTCTATACGCAAACAACATGTTTATGAGAAAATAGAATATATCGTATCACGGCTAAAGGGATATCATGGTTAGTACCAAAAGGTATGATACAACGGATTTTTAAGACGGCACATGACGATGTAGGCCACTTTGACGAAATTATGTGAAAGCTATTGGTTTCCACGAATGCGTCCTTATGTCGGAAAGTACATTAACTGTTGTATATCTTGCCTGTATCAAAAACGAAATAGTGGTAAGAAAGAAGGTTTCCTACATTCTATACCAGAAGGGGTGGAACCCTTGAAAACGTTCCATGTCGATCATCTCAGACCGTTAACAAAATCAAAGCGGAATAATGCTTACCTAATTGTCGGAGTTAATGCATTTACAAAATTCGTATTTTCACGAGCTGTCAAATCCACAAAGACAAAATATGTTATTGAATATTTTGAAGACATTTTCGCAACATATGGAAGTCCCAAAATATTGATATCAGGCCAAGGCAGTTTCTTCTTATCGAAATCATTCAACAGTTTTTGCAAGCAAAACAACATCCATCATATTGTTACGTTATTCGGGTGCAGAAGCGAACACGACACTATTTATTTTCCAACTGATTTATTTAAACTGAAGAAACACTAATTTATATCGAACTTATAACTACTATTTATGTAAAACGATTTATAACACGCGGTATATAACTGTCTCTCTGACACTCGCTGTTTGACTCAGTTGTTCGGTCGTCTTATATATAAGAACACATGGCAGGCTTTGGTCGAGAACCTTCTCGAACGATCTTCCGTCTCCTTCTTTTTGTTCTAGAAGCTTCTTAGAACAAACCTCTCTCTCTAATTGTTCCATCGATTGTTTCCAGAACATTCCAGAATCTTCTGTGACGTTCTTTGTCACTGCGGCATATATTGAGTGTTCGGAAATATGTTGGTGTATGTAGGAATCATTGAGAGGTTGGAGAGCAATCTGGGATGCGTGATACAGGATGATCGTTGTACTCCTGCCTTCCTGCTGATGTTTCTAAAGCGCCTCCAAGGGAAATATCATTACACTGCCCCCTCCTTAAAACGCATTCCTCCTGGAATGCACTCTGATCGTTATGAAGATAGGGACAACTAGTTTCATTTTTACAACGTGCAGTATGGTAGAAATAGCATGGCACTGTCTTCTCTCTTGGAGTTCCTTTGGAGTTCCAGCAGCATACCAGAATTTCAACTCCGGTGAATCTAAATAAAACCTCTAGCATGTTCCTTACAATTCTCCAATTCAAGCCATCCAGTCCACACCCCAGCTTTGGAACAGCAATCTTCTGTATGTCCTTCTCGAGTATGGTGCTTCGCAAGTCGACTAGCGTCTCCCAGAGGTCCTTGTAAGTGGGTTTCTCAGAAGATCTTCCTTTCGTTATAAGATAAAACAGAGACCTTTTCCCTTCAGCGCTGAATCTTCTATTTCTAGTGCTCGACCGACGGAGGGACCTTGTTGATGAAGCTCCTCTAACTTCCCAAACTTCCTCATGAACTTGTTCGCTATTCCTTGAGACATCTGAAGATCCTCGGCGACGCAGTGAGCTAGTGCGTATTCTACAGGGATGGCAAAAAGGTCGCGGGGCTCTTCCTTGGTGACGCCAAACCTTGCTTTTGATGAACCACTGTATGTCCCAATGAATTCGTCGAATGTAAGCTCCTTTTCTTCCGGACAAAGTTGTTGAACCTGTTGATCTTGTGTTTCCTCGAATGGTGCTAGTCTGTTGAAATGAACGACTCTTGGTTTGCCACTGGGTTCTTTACTGATGCGGTATATGACATCGTTGATCTTCTTCTTGACGGTATAAGGTCCTTCCCAAGATCTCTGTAGTTTTGGACAAATACCTCGTTTCCTTTGTGGATTGTACAACCACACCAGGTCTCCTTCTGCGTATCCTGCACCCCCAGCTCTGATGTCGTATCGGTCTTTCATGCGATCGCTGGCGATTTTCAGATTAGAACGAACCAATTCGTGAATATCGTTCATCTTTTTCATCAAATCCGTGACGTAATCTTTCCCCACTATGTCCTCACCAGGTCTACATCCGAAGACCAAGTCACATGGAAGCCTCATCTCTCGTCCAAATAGAACCTTCGCCGGAGTCTGTCCTGTAGATTCCTGTACTGCAGATCTGTAGGCCATCAAGAAGAAAGGAATATGTTGATCCCAGTCGTGTTGGTGTTGATCTACGACTTTGCAGAGATACCTCCCTATTGTTCGATTCATTCGCTCCACCATGCCATCTGACTGTGGATGCAACGGAGTTGTTCTTGTTTTCTTGATTCCTAACTTTTCGCTCATCTTCTCGAACACTTCACTCTCGAAGTTCCGGCCCTGATCAGAGTGAAGTTCCAATGGCACCCCAAAACGACTGATGAGTTGATTCATTAGGACATCAGCGACAGTTACGGCTTCCTGGTTAGGGATCGCATACGCTTCCACCCACTTGATAAAGTAGTCCATGCACACAAGGATGTATTTATTTCCATTATCAGTCACTGGAAACAGCTCCGCAATATCCATGGCAATCCTCTCGAAAGGGCTTCCAACATTGTACTGTCTCATGGGTGCCCTTGGTTTACGATGAGGCCCATTGCTGGCAAAGCACACGGTGCATTTACGGCACCACTCCCTGACGTCGTCACTGCAGTTCACCCAATAGAACCGCTCTCGTACCCGCTGCAGTGTCTTCCTCACTCCTAGATGTCCCCCTGAAGTTCCATCATGTACATATCCAAGTACTTCCGACACTCGGCTCCTAGGAATGACCAACTGCATCCGATTATCCGACCCATCATCGCTCTCGAGATTCCTCTTGAGCAGGTCATCTTCTAATACCAAGGAGTCCCACTGACTCCAGTACGCCTTCAAAGTCTGTGAAGATGGTGCTACTTCTTGCCAAGAAGGACGACGATTCGCTTTCTTCCATTCTCGAAGCTTGCGAAGTTCTGGGTCCTTTTCTTGCTCTTGCTTGATTGCTGCATGTAACCAATCTTCATTGACAACGGTGGTTCTGTAGAGGGCTGCTTCCTTATCCTCCAAACGACTACAATGTGAGCACTCAGGTGGACATGGCCTTCTGGACAATGCATCTGCATTCCTATGGCTCGTCCCCACTCGGTGTGTTATCTCGAAGTCATATTCCTGGAGCCTCTCGATCCAACGAGCTACTTGGCCTTCGGGGTTCTTGAAATTCAGGAGCCACTTCAATGCAGCGTGGTCCGTCCTGAGAAGGAATTTTTGCCCATAGAGGTACTTATAGAAATGCTCCACTGATTTCACCATGGCCAATAGTTCCCTCCTGGTAACGCAGTAGTTCCGTTCTGCCTTCGATAGCACCTTGCTGAAGTAACCGATGACTCGCTCTTGTCCATCTTGATACTGCGAAAGGACTCCACCAATGCCGATATTACTGGCATCTGTGTCAAGAATGAATTGTCCTTGTGGAAGTGGATATCCAAGAATCGGTGTCGTGGTCAAGCGTTCCTTCAGAGCATCAAAGGCGGCCTGGCATTCTGGATCCCAGTGGAAGGGGCGTGCTTTCTCGGTGAGACGAGTCAGAGGCTTTGCGATATCCGAAAACATTCGAACGTAACGTCGATAATAAGTGCACAGTCCAAGAAAGCTCCTGAGTTGATGCTTATCTGTTGGTACTGGCCATTGCTTCACTGCTCGTACTTTCTCAGGGTCGACTTCCACACCCTGTCTTCCTACGACGTGTCCCAAGTAGTTAACCCGTTTCTGCAGCAGATGACATTTCTTCAGATTGAGTGTGAGGTTTGCAGCCTGAAGTCTCTTGAAAACTTCCTCTAGGTTAATCAGATGTTCTTCAAAAGTTTTACCGATCACGATGATGTCATCCAAATAAACTAGGCATGTCTTCCAGGAGAGTCCCCTTAACACATTCTCCATGATTCGTTCGAAGGTGGCCGGAGCATTGCAGAGTCCGAAAGGCATAACCTCGAATTGCCATAACCCAGTGCCAATGGTGAAAGCTGTCTTTTCCTTATCTGCCGGATCCATTTCCACCTGCCAATATCCACTTTTCAGGTCTAGAGTGGAGAAAAGATTCGATTCTGCCAACGTGTCGAGTGTGTCGTCAATCCGAGGCAAAGGATAGCTGTCCTTCTTCGTCACGTTGTTCAATCGGCGATAGTCCACACAGAAACGAGTGTTTCCATCTTTCTTCTTTACTAGTACCACTGGTGAAGCCCAAGGACTATTGGATGGCTCGATTACCCCGTCTTGTTCCATTTCCTGGATGATATTTTCTGCAATTTCTCTCTTGGCCTGTGGTAATCTTCGGGCTGGTTGACGAATCGGTCTGGTATCTCCCGTATCGATTTTGTGACTGACGATGTTGGTTCTACCTGTTTTTCCATCAGCAGGAATGAAAATGGATCTATACCTCTGTAGTAACTCGGTTAACTTTTTCTTCTGTCGGTTGTTGAGTGAGTCGCTTGCAGCAGAGACGAGTTCTTCATACTTGCCGGCCCCATCAGTGGTTGCTGTCACCTGGTGGATTATGGAGGCTGCTGGGACACAGGTTCCAATCTTGGTTCCTTTGCCAATCGTCACAGGGTAGTTATTTATGTTGATAAATCGAACAGGTACATGGTCGTCTGCCGACAGTAAAGCCTTGCCAACTAAAATTCCACGTCCGACTTCCTCGTTATGGTTCCAGGGTTCCATGATGATGGGACTGCCTCGCTCCAATGTACCTTCAATCCGTGCTGCGACAATGGTCTCACTCCTTTTCGGTAACAGGACGTCCTCTTCTAACGTTACCCCTGCCGCTACCTCCACCCGTGGATGTAAAAAGATCTCTTCGGCACCCACCTTGAGTGTTCGGCTTCTAAAGTCCAGTTGAATTCCTTGCGCACCCATGATGTCCATTCCCAGAATAACATCTTCTTCAATATCTGCCATGATAGCTCGATGTGGAAATTTGACGGTCCCGATCGATATATCCACATCGATTTCCCCATAAACGGTGGCAGCTTCACCCGTAGCAGTTCTCAGACGCCATCTTGATTTCACAAGTTGTTTTCTGGAAGACGGCAGAAGTCCACGTCGCAGGATCGTCTTTGATGCACCAGTATACACCAAAAATGCGCATTTCTTTCCGTCGATCTGTCCATCTACGTAGACGCTGCTGTTATCACGCCGTAGGTATGCCACAAAAATGAGAGGATCTTGAGAATGACGGGTCGAAGCTGGTTTCTTGTGATCGGCCCGCTTCAGTTTCCCTGCAGTCGTTTGAACTGGTCTCTTTTTCTCATTTAAGAGGCACTTGATGGCGTTTATCAAGGCTTCATTAGGATCTTGCCTGGTATTTTCCGCTATGTTTCCGCTGTCGTTCATTTCTCGGACTCTCGCTGATCCTCGGGAAGCTTCTGCTGCGGCCTCGATCTCAAGCGCAGCTGCCAGAGCACTGGTGAGGTCTTTTGGTCGAGTCAGGCGAACTGCTTTCTGCATTTCGATATCCCGCAATCCATCCACGAACGTTTGAACAGCTAGACATTCCATAAGGGACTCTGGGGCTGACGGGTAGGCACAGTGGACCAATCGGGCTACATCCACTTCGAATTCTTGAAGACTCTCGTTGGCTCTCTGTCGACGACTCTTCATTTGTGATTGAAACACTTGCTGCAGATGTTCATGGCCATATCGCATGTCGGGACGTTTGACGAGATGATCGTAGCTATCGACTTCACCTTCCGGAATGGCTTGTAAGATGTTCAATGCATCACCCCGTAGAGCTACTGTCAGAGCCACAACCTTGTCCTTGGATGTCCACCCATTGGCTTTGGAAGCTGCTTCGAACTGCTTCAGATAGTTCGGCCACGATGTTTTTCCATCGAATGTAGGTGGTTTTACTCGATTAGTCACTGTCACTGCATCTGGCCCTACTGTGGTTTCAATGAGTCGTTGACCATTTCCAGACTTCTCTAGCAAAGATCTTCTTTCTATTTCGCGCTGCAGCTTCTTCTCCATTTCTTCTATCTGAGTGATGAATTGGGTTGAAACCTGAGCTATAATCTTATCCTGCTGAGACGCGATCTGTTCTTGCTGAGCAACGATCTGTTCTTTCTGAGCAACGATCTGTTCTTGCTGAGCAACGATCTGTTCTTGCTGAGCAGCGATCTGTTCTTGCTGAGCAGCGATCTGAGTCATAACTTCTTCTCGTTGGGCTGATATCTGGGAGGCGATCTGATCCTGCTGAGCAGAAATGCGTACCAGCACCTCTTCTCGCTGAGTGGTCATCTGAGCTATTACCTCGTCTCGTTGGGCTGAGATTTGAAAGGCTATCTGATCTTGCTGAGCTGAGATTTTCTCCTGCTGAGCACGCATCTGATCCGCGATCTTCTCTTGATGAGCCACCATCTGATCCGTGATCTTCTCCTGCTGAGCCACCATCTGGTCCGCAATGTCCTGTCGCTGAGCCGCTATGTCCAGTCGCTGAGCCGCTATCTGTTCCGTAATCTTCTCCTGCTGAGCCACCATCTGGTTCGCAATGTCCTGTCGCTGAGCCGCAATCTGATCCGTGATCTTCTCCTGCTGAGCCACCATCTGGTCCGCAATGTCCTGTCGCTGAGCCGCAATCTGATCCGTGATACCAGCCAACATCGATTCCGCTGAAGCTGGTTCCTCGAAGATGAACATCTCTGGATCTTGACCTACGCTCACCATAAACTCTTTGAGACGATGCTGAAGTGTAGCCTTGATCCCTGTTGTGTCGAGATCTCTCTCCTCCAACTCGCGTTTCAAGTCCACCACTCTCAACTCGTGTAGTTTCTTCATTGCAATGGTCTGTTCACTTCACACTGGAATATCCCACACTTCTGACACCAATTGTTACGTTATTCGGGTGCAGAAGCGAACACGACACTATTTATTTTCCAACTGATTTATTTAAACTAAAGAAACACTAATTCATATCGAACTTATAACTACTATTTATGTAAAACGATTTATAACACGCGGTATATAACTGTCTCTCTGACACTCGCTGTTTGACTCAGTTGTTCGGTCGTCTTATATATAAGAACACATGGCAGGCTTTGGTCGAGAACCTTCTCGAACGATCTTCCGTCTCCTTCTTTTTGTTCTAGAAGCTTCTTAGAACAAACCTCTCTCTCTAATTGTTCCATCGATTGTTTCCAGAACATTCCAGAATCTTCTGTGACGTTCTTTGTCACTGCGGCATATATTGAGTGTTCGGAAATATGTTGGTGTATGTAGGAATCATTGAGAGGTTGGAGAGCAATCTGGGATGCGTGATACAGGATGATCGTTGTACTCCTGCCTTCCTGCTGATGTTTCTAAAGCGCCTCCAAGGGAAATATCATTACAATATTCTAAATGCTGTTGCTACTCCTCGTGCTAACGGACAAGTGGAGCGTTTAAATAATACTGTTTTTGCCGCACTACTACCATCAGTTTTGAAAGAAGAACTTTGGGATGAGCAAGTTCGCAATGTACAATTTGCAATAAACAATGTTCCAAACAAATCGGCTGGAAAAACTCCGAGTCAACTAATGTTTGGCTACATTCCACGACATGGTTCCGATGCACTTTTGAGAGATGAAATACAACAAATACCTACATTGATTGAAAACCTTATGGAAGCAAGGAGAGACGCTGTCAATTCCAAGAATTACACTGGCACAAACAGAGCAAAAGCAACAATTTGACAAAAAGAGAAAGAAACCTCGTATTTATGAAGAAGCCGACCTAGTTGCAATTATGAAGCAAACACCCTCAACGGGCACAAGCAAGAAACCGCTCTATAGTGGACCTATGGCAGTGAAGAAAATATTACCAAATGATAGATATATTATTCAGGATATGCCTAATTCCCGTAGAACTCTGAGATCAAACTACGAGATCACAGTTGCCGTTGATCAAATGCGTCCTTGGTCTATTCCTGGTGGTGTCTCAGACAAAACAGATAGCGACAGCGGTGAGGACGGGGTACCGTCATCTTCGGATTCCTCCGAGGATGACCCAATGGAATGATGGATACCTCAAGACGAGATATTTGCAGGATGGCCGACTGTGAGAATCCATTTTTTTCCTTGAAGGAAACGCCTAGTATAAAAATTACATGGGTACCTAATTCTGAGGGAAACTGATTATTTCGATAACCTAAACAAAACTAAGATAAAATGGGTATCGAGTGTCCCAGCATATTGGGAGAAATTGTATTCTCATTTTCATATAGTTCTTTGCCGAGTATGTTTAATGATATCTGCTCTTTCTCTTGGAATTATTGGTGACCTATAGTGGTTTACTGACTTATACTTATTGTAACTTTTGTGGCTGTGAATTATCGTTATACGAATCTGGTGAGTCTACTCACGGGCAAAATAATTCACCCATGTACTTGCATTTCATGTGATTATTATTCATTTATGGATATTTTACTGGTTCCAATGGGGTATATGTATGTATGTATGTATCTGTCGTTCAGATGCTAGACACAGTCGTTCGTGTCGATTTTAGACGCTGTCGTTCAGTGTCGCACCCATATTCCTATCGTTCGGAATATTACTCCTGTCGTTCGGAGTATTTGGCATTGTCGTTCATGCCCTTATACTGTCGTTCAGTGTTTTGTAATTGTAATCATTATCAATCACTAACATCGATATTCCTGTTAACTACAATAGCAGAAAATCAATGGATAAAGATCAAATGTTCACAAAATAAGTCAGTTTGATTCAAAAACTTGTTCAGGCGAATTCTTTTGCCCAAGAAATGTTTTTTCTTCGATTTACAGACAGATATCAAGAGATTCAACCGAAGACGGCCAACCTAGTTATAATCAGATGATATCAATGACCGCTCAATTTTGATGTAAGTAGTTGATGAGTTCGTTGATTATTTTTATTTTATTCACAAAGAGGCTTCATCAATTATGATGAGGTCCTCACATGCATATTGATCATTTTTGACATTCCAGGTCCAATCCGTAAGATTTAAAAGAATATTCATCTGACAACTTTTGTTGGCAGCTTGAATAAACTGATGAAACGTCCGAGAATTGGTACTTTCATGTACTTCATGAACAATATTTCGACACATAGGCCTATGTGATTATTTTTTGTTCAATATGAAATATTATCAGAACTTTATTCGATCTATTTATTTATCTTTGGTGTAACCGGTTACACAATGATTTATTCAATTTGTAAAAAAAACAATTTTCTCATTAACGTTATTTCGATAACTTCAATGTTCATGATAATGAAATTGACAACTATTTCGTGATATTTTACCACTTAAACATTATTGAACTGATTGAAAATACTCCTGTTGAATACCGCATGCTCATTCCTCCAATTTTGTTAGATCTAGACCGTACATTTCTTTGTCTAACAACTCCAAAATCATCCCCGGGGGTGAGTAAATATCATTATAATCATCTTCATAATTCATGAATATACATAATCATCATATACGAGCTCGTTATTTCACATTAAATCATCATTCCATGTCCTATCAATTCGAGGACAAAATATCTTCAGTAAGGTTGATCCTTCATGCCTTAGTGTGGCACATCTTCCAGGATTCCCTCCTATTTTATGGTGTTATAGTGCACGCTTCCAACTATAACACTTTGTACTTCTCAGAATATCAACCAAACAGTTACTTCTCTGGATGTGGTTTGGCTAGGACCACGATATAAGCTGAATAGGGTGATGATTATTCTGTACCGAAACGGTTTCCACTTGAAACCAAGTAACAAACTCTTCATTGAGAGTTCACTTACACATTAATATTCTTGAGCTCAGTTAATTTATTTCATATCATATTTCCATAACATGATGATATCATATTTTCGTATAATTAATTTCAGGAGGAATGACAGAACATGGTAAACGATACCAACGTTTAAGAGTATTTTCAATATTTGAAAGGTCATATTTATACTGACTAAGATATGTTGAATCGAAACATTCTCAACTATTACTTGAATTATAAATTATTCGCTTTCGCACCAGTATCGACATTTATTATGATTAATATCGAGCAAGTCGAGAATTTGGTATTATTGTTTTCTTTTCGTATTGTTATAAAATTATAGGCTCGTTGTGAATGACTTATTATATCCTCAATTGAGTGTTCATGGCATTGACATTGCATTTCTTGAATGATTTTATCGGATAAAAATAAAAATATTTGAAATTATCTTGATATGGGAAATAAAAAACTGGCAAGAATGAGCTATAGAAAAAACTTGTTCTCAAATTCAAATAGAAAATTACGAGTAGAGAACAAAAAATACCAAAGTTCAGAGATGACCTCCGAACTCTGTGAGTCTAGTCCGGTGCTTTATATCATGTCTTTGAATAGAAATGGAATGATTGATATTCAACTTTTCAAGCCCAATGCTATTTAAAATATTGAAAGAGAAAATAGGATTTCTAATTTGAATGACTTTCTTACTTTGTTATCACCTATAATTCATGCTGTTATACTTCATCACTTTCAAGTAACTCTCTGTACTAGTGCCTTTGTATGAAATATAAAATTGACATGAATCGAAGAATGCAAAAAAAAATTGATGAGTACATTATGAGGAATGAGACTCAAGGAAAGGAGCTTAGGCGCCTCCACCATGTCACAATTGAGTGATAGTTTGTTGTTAACAATGAATTAATATTTTCTACTCAGATTTTGTATGAGTACAGATGGTTTCAGCATGCCTATCTGTGTACACTACCAGGAACGCCCCATTTGAAGATCAAACCGAGTTCTAGCATGCTGGACCGTTCGCAAATCCTGGCCAGATGCCCCATATAAAAATACATTTTTTTGTTCAATACTCAAAATAATGAAAACTGTCTTGCTGCAATATTCGTTTGACTTCAATGAAATGAAAATAATCAAATTTGAAAAACAAAAGAACATGAGATTTTGGAATGTGAGGTTGGTTATGAAGAACCAACCTCGGGAACGAGCCATTGGCGCCTCCACCATGTCACAACAAATAGTTGTGTTTCCACCATGTCACGATATAATAGAGATGGTTAGTCTGTTCATATCGATTCATAAGGGGTTTGCTTGGCTTAATATTTTGCGAGAGGTGATAATCGAATAGGCACTAATAGTTTAGGGGTAACTGAAAGTTCGAGACTATATTCGCACATAACAATATCTAATGAAGCATGAAACATTATGGGTAGCGATGACAAATATGATTGAACAACAATGAATATAAAGACCTAATAACAACTCAGATTATAACGACCATTACGACCAGCTCTTGTCAAGTCAAGAGTAGCCCCAGACCAGACTAACTTCGGAACCCTCAGATCCAATATTTATATACAACATTTTATCAGATATGCACGTTTCTCATGAGAGTTCCTTGGTCAGTTTTTATAATTCAATGTCAACGGATAATTCCATTCACTTTATGTTTATAAAACCCTCATGATTCGAAATTACTGATATACCGTGAGTTCTACTCGTGGAAATATATCAATATAACCAAACTTCATCACCACAATATAGAATACAATCATACTTATCTTCCTAAATTATCTGTTCCTGCAAAATGTTTGAATGTTTCAATCTCAAGAATGGTGAGTTTGCTTTCAATCCCTCTGGTGGCAAAATATATATTTCACTTTTCAATTTGCCATTCAAATAGGCGGTGGGAATGTCTGATTGCCTAATTCCTCATCTATTCTGCAATGCTAGGATAATAAAATTCTTATGATTGATTTCCTAGCAACAGAAGCATACATTGTCTTGAATTGATTCTCATCCTTCATTTGGAATCCTTTTGCAACAATCCCGACTTTTTTGTACCATCGTCCTTCGTTCGGAACACCCATTTTGTTTCTATAGCTTCAATTCTTTTGGGCACATGTTCTTCTGTCTATGTTTCTGATTTCTCATGTGAATTTGATTCCTTTTGTATTGCTTGTCTCCATTCTCCAGCTTTTTTGCCACTTCATAGCTATCTATATCATTCGGTGATGAAAGAAGGCAGTATGCAGAGTATATTTCATGTTCATTCAAATACTTAGGGGGATTTGCACTTTTCTGCATCGGATTGTCTCCATTGTATCTACTCTATTTTGGATTTTCATCTCATTGTCTATTGTTTCTGATTCCTCATCTGTATCTGTCTTCTCTGTGACTTCCATTCTGTTTTTTTTTCTGATTGCTTTTATCTTCGACTATTATTACTTCATTATTCTCATCACCTGTTCCATTATAAATTTTTTTCAGCTATTTCATTATGATTTGTCTGTTTTCCATCAAATTTCACATCACTGGAGCATAAAACCTCATTTATCTCAATATCCCAGAGCATGTACCCATTTTCACTACATCCAACCATTATACACACGTTGCACGTTGCACGTTTCTCAAGTTTGTCTGCTTTTGGCAACACAACTTTCCAGCTAAGACTCCCGAAAATTCTCAATTGTGATAATTCATTCTTTTGGTACCATCTTCCAGTAGGTGGAGTTCCATCATCTGCGTTAGTTGAAGATCTGTTGATCTCATAGGCTGAGCACAAGATTGCTCCACCTCAAAGTTCCTCAGGCAAATCATTTTCAGCAAATTTGGTCCTCACCTTATCCATAAGAGTTCGATTCATGCGTTCAGATTTGCCATTTTGCTGTGGCGTATATGGCAGACTATATTATTATTCTATTTGTATACCTTAGCTTTCACAAAACTGTTTCAAGATAATTGAAGGAAATTTGCCCCCATTATTACATCTAATTTTTTGACTTTTCAAACCATGCTGAGTTTTTATTAATTCAATGAAATCATTCAAATTCTCTTCTGCTTCGTTTTTAGATTTCAGTAATTCAATTTGATAACCGAGAAATGTGAATAATCATCAATTATCACTTGGAAACATTCAAAACCTTCGAAAGTAGGTAGGTAGTAGACCAGCATTATCTGTATGAATTATTTGAAGAGTTCTAGTAGTTTTGTTTTTCCATTCATTGAAACTATTTCTAGTGCTTTTACCTCCCATACAACTACGACAAATCTCATCACTATAAGGTAATCTTAATTGTTTTGATCCATATCTATTTAGATGACCTGATCTTTCGTGCCAAATATCTCTTGGATAACATCCATTGGTCATATAACTTCGAACATTATTATGATTCTCTATGTTTAACAAAAATAAGTCAATCAATGTTCCACAATGCATTGTAAAATTATTGGAACATATTTTAGCATGTTTTTCATTAGACTGGTCATTTTCAAATATGATTCTGAAACTTTTCCTCAACAATTGTGAAACAGATAATAAATCATGAGACATACCTCGAACAATTAAAGCTTCTATCTCAGTTTCTTTGCCTTGACGAATCCCTCTTGATATTGTCACGAGTAGAACATACGTTATATCAGTAATTTCGAACCATGAGGGTTTTATAAACATGAAGTTAATCAAATCATCCGTTGACATCGAATTATAAAAACTGACCAAGGAATTCTCATGAGGAACGTGCATATCAAATGAAATGATGTATAAAAATATAGGATGTGAGGGTTCCGAAGTTAGTGTGGTGTGGGGCTACTCTTGACTCTAAATGTTGTTATGTTTGAATATATTCTCATACTTTCAGTTATCCCTGAACAATTAGTGTCTATTTGAATATTACCTCTCGCAAAGTATTAAGCCAAGTATTACCCCTTATAAATCGACATGGATAGACTATCCAACCATTGTATCGTGACATGGTAGAAACAACAACCCTTTTATTGTGACAATATTCCTTTTGCCCTAGTAATCAATGTATCACCACTTTCAGCTGTAGTTCATTGATAAGTATTCTGTGACACCTGAGTCTGAGAAATAGAACAGTTCTTATCATTCAAGGATTCAGCACAGTTCAGAGCAATGAATGCAATTGGGTTTCCTGATGCACTGTCGGCTTCTTGTTCTGCTTCTACAATTCTTCCTTGGCTGAAACCTCTGCTTCTGTAGTTATAAGTGCCCCTTCTTCTGCACTGTCATATAATTCTATAATCTCCTCTACTTTTATAGTATTTTCTTCCTCTGTAGCTCCCTTTATTTTTACATTCTGAGATTTTATTCCCAGGTTTTCCACATTTATAGCATGTATACTGACTTGCTTTAAACGCAACTTCAATACTCCTACTGCTATCTTCACTTTTGTTCTAAATGTTTAGCTCTTCATCCAATAGTCTGAACCTAACAAAATCCATTGTTACATCTGTAGTCAACGTTTCTATTGCAGTGATTACAGCTCCATAGTCTTCATTCAGTGATAACAGCAAGTAACGAACTCTATCTGATTCCTCAACTCCTGATCCTACACTTTCTAATTCACGTATTATTAGTGTATCAAACCTGAGACAGTGATCTTCTGATTTTTCATTTTTATTATTCTTCAGTATCAACAACTTCTTCTTCAGCGTCAACTTTGTGAATATACTTCGACGTGTCCGCGTAATCATATCTGTAACATATTGTATCCGCGCGACATTATATCCGTGGTTTTATATCCGCGTAATTATATCCGCTTGTCAATATCCAAACGACTATGCATCATTCTGTTTTCTATCCCTTCTGCTCACCTATTCGTAGTCGATTGAAATGTAGTAAATTATCTGTCGGTGTGTAAACCGTTTATTCAGATTGCGTTGGATCGTACTGCTTTACTGATTCGTGATAGATTCCAATTTTTCAACAATGCCGTTGAAGTTCATGCGATCACAATACGGTAATCCAATGCTAGTTCACGATGGACATATCTATACACGAAATAGTGGAAATGCATGTGGTACAATAAGTTGGCGGTGTAGGCAGTATTCTAAACATTCGTGTCGTGTTGTGATACAAACATCTTTTCACTTCTCACAGGTAGCTATTTCAAATTGATAAGATTTGGTTTGAATTTATAATTCTGTATAATTTGTATGAACAATTGTTGTTATTGTACTTGACCATCATCATGCTGCTGACATTTCTGCCGTCGATTCTGCTTAAGTCAAGTCAAAGTTATTCAAATGGGCTATCAAATGTGATGATATGCCAACTGCATTGATTGGCAAAGCAATGAGGAATGTCGAAAAATCTACAGCTGCTAAATTGCCAAACGTACCAGCGATGAGAATAGCAATACAACGTGCTCGTAGAAATGATAATCCAACATTATTGAACGAGCCATCTCGTAGTGTGCTGGTAATCGATGATTCATATGGATTAACATCTAAAGGAGATTCATTTTTTTTTGTATGATTGTGGAAATGATGATGATAGATTTCCGATATTCTCTACTGCAGGAAATCTTCAGTTTCTCTCAACATGTGATCAGTAATTATGTGATGGTACATTTCGCTCTGTTTCGTCAATATTCTGCCAATTGTATATAATATATGGTTACAAGAACCGCAAATCTCTACCTTTTGTATATATGTTAGCTCCTAATATAACTTAGAAAACGAATTTGGCGTTTCTGAAGTGGTTAATGATTGATTTTGAATTGACGTTTATGAATGCATACAAACTGCATTCTCTAGAAACTGAGATTTCTGGTTGTCTTTCTCGATGCCCTCGGGCCAGTGTTTACTTGTTGGAGTAACACTGTTGATAGCAATTAGCGATTCTAGCGACTAGTGCTTAAATAACGTGATTTTTAGCGAATAACTGGTTATATATATACCAAGTTTCGCAGATAGATAGTGGAAAAAAGTGCCACCTTCACGTTGGTCGGGGGCGGAAACCACTCTGTGGCAATAAGCCGGGGTCCTCCCGCAATAAGCTCCACAGTAGGGCAAAGTGCACTGATCTGGTAAGACCTAACACGTATTTGTGGGTAGGAAAATATAGTGGGAATCTCGTAAGAGGGCCTCCCGGGAAGGAGAACCCTTAAGGGGCAATCATGCCTGACCCTAATAGTCAGAATAGTCAAAGTAGTTGTAGCAATAGTCAGAATAGTATTAGTTTTGTCAGACAAAGTAGTAACAACAGTGAGGTAGACTTGTGCACCTCACCCAATAACACAACCATGTCAAGGTTTGCAGAGATGATGAACTTCATCAACAACGAGACGGATAACAGCAAAAGGCTGACAAAAGCCGGTAGAGAAGGACTCATTGAAAAAGTCCAAGAATGGGGACTTGAGCAAGCCAACCTTAAGGGAAGGATCCAGGCACTCAAAGAGGAAAATGAGCGACTTAGAAAAGAGCTCAAACAGTCAGAACACAAACAGGTGTCGATGCCTGTGTCATATGCAACAGTGGCCTCAAAACCCGTGAGTAAACTATCAGAGAAGGAAAAAATAATTGAAAGATCGAGAAGAAAGCCCGAACATACCTTGTTTATTACATCAGACAAGTACAATAACGGGAAAAAGTACAGGATGAGGTAACCAAAATCCTCGATCCAAGAACCCAGATACTGAAAATTAATAAAATGAGAACGACCGCTAAAGCCTCATTAATCGAAGCATCCTCGAAAGAGGATCTCGAGGAAATAATGAACAACCCAATTATGAAAAAGAATTTTAAATGTGAATTACCAAAAAATAAAAGACCACTTATGATAATTTATGATGTAACAACAATCAAATCGGACAACGATATCGTCGAGGATATTAGAACACAGAACTTTGAGGAGATCTCAGAGGAAGAATTCCAAAACGAATTCGAAGTAAGATTCAAAACTGGGTCAAAAGGCAAATTCACATGTAATTTAGTTGTGGAGGTATCTCCACAACTTAGAAAGAAAATGACTGGTGAAAAATTATACATTGGTTTCACCAGTGTAAACACAAAGGAATACATTGTAGTTCCAAAATGTATGAAATGTCAAGACCTAGGTCATATTGGCAAATACTGCCCGAAGACAGAAAACGTATGTAGCCACTGCGGAGAGAGTGGGCATGAGAAAAAGGACTGATAGTATACCAGTAGAAGTGCTGTTAGCCGTAAGGCAAAAACGCGTCCCAGCTCTGTGCAAACTATATAACGATTGCTTGAGACAGGGCAAAATACCAAAAAATTTTGAACAAGCAGATGTAATTATACTTAGTGAAGGGGAAGACAAAGATCCTACAAAACCAAAATCATGGAGACCAATATGCTTATTGAACTCGATGGGTAAGCTACGAGAAGAAGTACTATATAAAAGACTAGGTGAGCATAGAGAAATAATTGGAGTCCACCCAGACCAATATGGCTATAGGCCTGGAAAATCGACTGAAGACGCGATTAACAAAGCCATAGCAACGATTGACAGTAGCGGCAAAAAGTACGTTATAGCGATATACATAGACATATCAGGAACTTTTGATAATCTCTGATAATCTCTGGTGGCCCGCATTTTTCGGAAGACTTCGAGAAATGCGATGCCCAGAAAAACTGAATAAAAGTTTTAAAAGCTACTGTCAAGATAGATATGCAAGTCTAAGCTGTCCCATAGGCAAAAAGTCTAAATGTCTGACAAAAGGATGTCCTCAAGGTTCTGTGTGCGGCCCAGTTTTCTGGGATATCATGCTCAAAGAGCTTCTTGTCCGATTATTCGAATCTGAAGATGCACTAGGCACGGTTGCATATGCCGATGATCTGCTAATAATAGTAGACGGCGATAGCACAAGGGAAATCAAGAGGAAATGCAACAACGTACTTGAAATTGTTAACAGGTGGTGTGGTGAAGTCAAACTAAAGATAGTGACTGACAACTGAACAGAGATCCACGTGTTCGGATAAATAGTCAGTTGGTACGAAGAAAAAGAAGAGTCCGATATCTAGGACTAATTATGGATGAATCCAGGATGTTTGCTTACCACATCACAGACGTCTGTAACAGAGCGACATCGGCAATGCACAGAATAACGAGCCTAGTGCAGAGAGAAGTGAGAATACCTTTCAGACAGGTGAGAGTCTACTTGAGTGTGGTACTGGCATCGATAACTGGTTACAGTGCAAACGTGTGGGCACATAGGCTGCGAAATATCGAAAATAAAGAAAAGGTAGACAGGACGCAACGAGGGTTCCTTGTCAGAATGACAACACTAGTGAGGGTCATGCCGATGCAGCTCGAACTGAAAAAAAAAGGGAGCAGCCATGTACTGGATCGAGCGTGCAGACTACGCAAAAGCACAGGCTGTTATGGGGACAGCAACAAGAACTAAAAAAGAAGTAAACAGAGAAATAGCGAGGCAATGGCAGGAGATGTGGGACCAATCAGATTAAGCAAGAAGAGTCCACGAAGTACTTCCAGTACGATAGGAAATACCGGAGTACTTCAATCCAACTGCTGGATTGGTACACTCAATCACGGGGCATGGGCCCTACCCGAGCTACCTCAATAGATTCAATCAAAAACAAAACAGTCTGTGTGGATGCGGAGAAGAAGGCACGCCTGAGCACGATGTTCTGAACTGTTTGATGTACAACGACCAGGACAACTTGAGAGGAAGATTACAAGGGTTGAACCTCAAAGAAATCATCAAAGACCATTAAACATACAATATACTGAACAAACTGGCGCAGAAGGTCTCCCATAACTAACAGGAGATCTCAAATGCAACGAGATGAATAAACAAATAAAACCAGATGAAACAAAACAAACACCAAACTAAACCAAACAAAACAAGAGAACTGGAGAAGAGAGAAAGAAGAGAAGAAGAGACCACCACTGATCGGGTGGAGAAGTTCTGGACAAGAATCAGAGGCTCGTCGAACTACCACCCGAAAAAGAGAGGTGCACATGTCTGCCAACCTGCAGCGAGTAGGATAGCAGGCAAGTAGTTTAAATATTGAGGTATGCATGTAGTTAGTTAGAATGTAGCATATGTAGCATGTAGCATGTAGCATGTGATGCATGATAACGTAGAATAGGAAAATAGTAATAGTTGCATGACGTTGTGCATAATTGCATGAAGAAGAAGAAGTAGAAAAATTACTGACATTAGGTTTAGTAGAGGTGTTGGAAGATTGTAAGACTATATATCAACCATATGTAACATAAATAATCCAACACCTAGTAGATTAAGGCTTTTTTACTAACATAATTGTAGGCAGGAAAAACTAAGAAAGAAGAAGAATTGAGAAGAAAAAATAACAAGTAGAGTAAAAATACGATCTGTTTTTGAAAATTTTAGTTAACAGATTAATAATGAATAGGGTAAATGAAAAAAAAAATGTCTTTCTCACCACCCTCGGGCCAGTGATTACTTGTTGGAGTATCACTGTTGGATGCGAAGAGCGATTCAAGCGATTTTAAAAAGCGATATTACAGATACAGGTTATATATAAACCGTTTTCTCGCAAGATAGTGGGATAAAGTGCCACCTCCACGTGGTCGGGGGCGGAAACCACTCTGTGGCAATAAGCCAGGGTCCTCCCGCAATAAGCTCCACAGTAGGGCAAAGTGCACTCGATTGGTAAGACTCAACTCTTGTGGGTAGGGTCAAATAGTGGGAATCTCGTAAGAGGGCCTCCCGGGAGGGAGATCTCTCAAGGGACACCATGCCCGACTCAATGAGTCAGAGTAGTCAGAGTAGTTGTAGTAGCCAAAATACTCGTAGTTTAGTTAGGAGAAATAGTGTAGCCAGCAGTGAGGCAGATATGTGCATCTCCCAGAAAGATACCAATACTACCCAATCCAGGTTCATTGACATGATGAACTTCATCAATAACGAAATGGATGTTAGCAAGCGACTTGCGAAAGCAGGTCGAGAAGGCTTCATTGAAAGGGTTCAAGAATGGGGACTTGAACAGGCAAACTTAGAAGGAAGAATTCAGGCATTTAAAGAGGAAAATGAAAGACTCAGGAAAGAACTCAAACAGGCAGAACAAAAGCAGGTGTCGATGCCAGTATCTTATGCAACAGTGGCCTCAAAACCCACTAGTAAACTAACTGAAAAAGAAAAGATCATAGGAAGGTCTAGAAGGCAACAGGAACATACCTTGTTTGTCACATCAGAGAAATACACCAACGGAAAAAAAGTACAGGATGAGGTGACAAAGATCCTTGATCCAAGAACCCAAATATTAAAAATAAACAGAATGAGAACGACCGCCAAAGCTCTGATCATCGAAGCGTCCTCGAAAGAGGATCTCGAAAAGATTATGAGCAACCCAAATATGAAATAGAATTTCAAGTGCGAACTATCAAAAAAGAAAAGACCTTTGATGATGATTTATGATGTGACGACAAGTAAGCCGGACAATGAGATCGTAGAGGACATAAGGACACAGAACTTTGAGGATATCTCAGAGGAAGACTTTAAAAGTGAATTCAGAATCAGATTCAAAACTGGGCCAAAAGGCAAATCAACGTGCGACCTATTGGTGGAGGTATCTCCACAACTTAGGAAAAAGATGAGTGGGAAAAAATTAAACATTGGCTTCACCAGTGTAAACACGAAGGACTATATAGTAGTCCCTAAATGCATGAAGTGCCAAGACCTCGGTCATATTGGCAAATTCTGCTCAAAAACAGAAAATGTGTGTAGCCACTGCGGAGACAGTGGACATGAAAAGAAGGAATGTCCGAAAAAGCAGGAGCCGAGTACTTGCATACCATGCAAGAATAGGGGGAAATCCTGCAAAAACGGGTCAGACTGCCAGACGCACAAGATGCTGCTGGACAGGATAATCCAAAAGACCGACTATGGCCAGTAATCTCCCTTCGGAGATGATGGCCATAAAAGTAGAACAACTAGTAAGAAAACCCTATCCAAAGGCTTGAGAGACAGACTCAGATCTCTCGAAAGAAAAAAAAAGAGAGCGAACCCAAAAAAATCGAGGAGCCAATAACAAATATAAAATCCATTTATGACAACATGGAAGTAAATATGCAACTTTCCAGACTGGAAGAGGCAAAGGTCCTCACAACTGCCCTGAGGCACTATGCGAGAAATAAGCATATCAAAGGAGACAAAATCACCTTCCCGGTTCCGGGAGCGGTAAATCGAATCCAGCTAAAATGTCATAACATTCCTACAGATATCACCGAACTGGAAAGACTCCTTAAACAGGTCTCTGCCAGAAGAAACGAAGTCCTTGACCTGGAGGAACTATACAGAGACTTTGCTCTAACCCATGGAAGAGTAGCTTTTGATCATACAAAGCCCTGGCCAGAGTACCACATACACCTAATATCTCCGTAGCGATCCGAATCGGACAGATCAACTGCATGCGCAGTGCAGCAGTTGGTCATGAGATAAGCGAGACCCTACACAAAGAGAGGGAGAATGATCAATATGCCAATAACAGCACAGATACAAAGCAGAGGACAAAATCCAATGGCAGCAACTGTGTTGTTCAACAAGAATCATAAACTGTATCTTCTGAAACAGTTCAGTGACGAGCACTGCGTCTGTACGGAATTGCAAACAAATATCGGCAAATTCATCATTGCGAACATATATTGCCAATTCAATGAGGGCATACAAGAATATATCAATGGAATGCGAAGAATTTTTCTATCATACAGAAACATTCCTGTGATAATAACAGCGGATGCTGATGCGAAATCAGTGTTGTGGCACTCCGGAACAACAGACGCCAAAGGCGAAGAATTAGAAAACCTAATAAACGAACTTCAACTCGAAGTCCAGGACAAGGTAATCCACCGACCTTCCAGAACAGGGCTGGTGCAGCGTCCAACATAAATATTACGATATCAAATGTTAAGGCAGCAAACCAGATAGTGGAATGGAGGGTCGGGGATAACCTAACAGTGAGTGACCACAATCTGATAAGTTTTGGCATCCGGAAGGGAGATGCAAATGATATGGGACCGATAGTGAAACGATATGACATGAGTAGGGCGAACTGGAAAACTCTGGCAGCGGAATTCGAGCCGCCGAGACTGGAAGGAGAGGAAGGAGATGTGCATGAATATGCAAGGAGCATATAATACCAACAATTTTCAAACAAGCAGATGTAATAATTATACTAAGCAAAGGGAAAGACAAAGATCCAACAAGACCAAACTCATGGAGACCGATATGAACTCGATGGGTAAGCTACAAGAGGAAATACTATCTAAGAGACTAGGTGAGCATAGAGAGACAATTGGAGTTCACCCAGACCAATACGGCTATAGGCAAATCGATAGAAGATGCGATAAACAAGGCCATAGCAACGATTGACAAAAGCGACAAAAAATACGTGATAGCAATTTATATAGACATATCAGGAGCTTTTGATAATCTCTGGTGGCTTGCATTCTTCGGAAGACTTCGAAAAATGCGATGCCCGGAAAAACAGTATAAGATTTTTAGAAGCTACTGTCAAGATAGATATGCAAGTCTGAGCTGTCCAATAGGCAAAATGACGATATGTCTGACGAAAGGATGTCCTCAAGGTTCTGTGTGCGGCCCAGTTTTCTGGGATATCATGCTCGAAGAGCTTTTTGTCCAGTTGTTCGAAACTGAAGATGCACTAGGCACTGTTGCATATGCTGATGATCTGCTAATAATGGTAGAAGGAGACAGCAGAAGGGAAATCGAGAGAAAGTGTAATAACGTTCTTGAAATTGTGAACAGCTGGTGTGATAAAGCCAAACTGAGGATATCAACGGACAAAACTACGTACAACATAGTAAAAGGACAACTAAACTGAGATCCACAAGTTCGGATCAATGGTCAGTTGGTACGAAAAACGCAAAGAATCCGATATCTGGGGATTAAAATGGATGAATCTAGGATGTTTGCTTACCACATCACAGACGTCTGCAACAGAGCATTATCGGCAATGCACAGGATAACGAGCCTAGTGCAGAAAGAAGTAAGAATACCCTTCAGACAGGTGAGAGTCTACTTGAGCGTGGTATTGGCATCGATAACTGGTTACAGTGCAAGCGTGTGGGTACATAGGCTGCAAAATATCAAGAACAAAGAAAAAGTTGATAGAACGCAACGAGGGTTCCTCGTCAGAATGACAGGAGCTTTCAGCACAACTGCAACGCTGGCCCTGACAACACTAGTAAGGGTCATGCCGATGCAGCTTGAATTGAAAAAGAGAGCAGCCATGTACTGGAAGCAAACAGGGAAATAGCGAGGCAGTGGCAAGAGATGTGGAACCACTCAGAAAAAGCGAGGAGAGTCCACGAAGTTCTTCCAATACTGAAAGAAATACCGGAATACTTCAATCCGACCCCTAGATTGGTATATCTAATAACGGGGCATGGGTCCTACCCGAGCTACCTAAACCGATTTAATTTGAAAGAAGATAGTCTGTGTGAATGCGGAGAAGAAGGCACGCCTGAACACGTTGTTCTGGACTGTTTGATGTATAGGGACCAGGACAACCTGAGAAGGGGATTGCATGGGTTGAACCTCAAACAAATAATTAAAGATGAAGACAAATACAATAAATTAAACAAACTAGGACAGAGGGTCTCCCAAAACCAACAGGAGATCTTTAATGCTAGGAGATAAACACCAAAACATAAACATCGAATAAAAAGTAAGAATAAAAGCAACACCAAAACTAAACTAAATTAAAAACTTGAGATGAAGAAAGAAGAGACTCGATCGACACCAATCGGGTGGAAAAGTTCTGGAGCAAGGGCCAGAGGCTCGCCGAACTGCCACCCGAAAAAGGAGGTGCACATGTCTGCCAATCTGCAATAGTAGGATTAGCAGGCAAGGAATTAATATATAATTGCATGTAGTAGTTAGTAGGAAATGCATGTACCATGTAGCATGTAATGCATGGTAAAGTAGAATAGAATAGTGTAGTAGATGCATGACGTAGTGCAGTAATGCATGTAGTATTAGAGTAGTTAATTACTAATATAGGTTTAGCAGAGGTGTTGGAGGATTGTAAAGACTATATATAACAATATGTAACATAATTATTCCAACACCTAGTAGATTAGGACCTTTCACTAACATAATTATAAGAAAATAAAGAAAAAAAGATAACAAAAGAATTTGAGAATGAAGATACGAAAGTAAGTCGAAATGCGATCTGTTTTAAATTTAATTAGATAACAGATTAAAAATCATCAGAGTAAATGAGAAAAAAAAATTTCTTTCTCACTTTGGTCAATGTTTGTGGCGCCGTATTCAAGGTTGTGGGCTACAAAATTGGTATAACAAGGATGCTGAATTTTCACTTAATATAAAAAAATCGATGGCATTAGCGTTTGTTCCCGTGAATGATGTGAATTTCGCTCATTGTGCTCTAATTAAAAACGAGTATTTTGAAGAAACATGGATTGGGCGAGAATCTCGAAACCGTCGTCGCCGTAGGGCACCACACTTTGATATATATATATATATATACACTACCATAATAATATGGAAGAATGGCATAAGGGGTTGAATAATCGTGTTGGATGCAATCATGTACATATCGGTGTCTCCATAAATGCGATCAAACTGGAACAAAATTCAACTGAACTATCCATCACACTTATAAATACTGGTGCACAGGTTGTGGTCGCGCAACGACGTGAATACTGTACGATAAAATTAAAAAATGTAGCAGTAGATAAGATTAGCCGTTTCTGACTCTCCGCCCGAGGTCACTCTCCTCCGACCTTGGGCGGAGTGACCTTGGGCGGGAGTGACCTTGGGCGGAGTGACCTTGGAGCAGGAGTGACCTTGGAGCAGGAGTGACCTTGGGCGGTAGTGACCTTGGACCGGAGTGACCTCGATGCAGAAGTGGCCTTGGACGGAATTGACCTCGGAACAGGAGTGGCCTTGGGAGGAAGTGACCTTGGGCGGAGTGACCTTGGACCGGAGTGACCTCGATGCAGAAGTGGACTTGTACGGAAGTGACCTTGAGTAGGAGTGACCTTGGGCGGGAGTGACCTCGTGTCAGAGTGACCTTGATGCAGAAGTGGCCTTGAACAGGAGTGACCTTGAGTAGGAGTCGCCTTGGACGGTAGTGACCTTGAGTAGGAGTGACCTTGGGCGGGAGTGCTCTTGGGTAGAGTAACCTCCGCATGTGCGACCTTGTGAGTGAGTGACCTCGAGTTGTAGAGAGAGTAAGGCCTTAACCGTGAAGGAAGGTTGCACCGTATGCGACGTTGATTGGAATGCAGAACTGATGTATTGGATTACAATACGTTTTTTAATGAAAATAAAGCGACCATAATATCCCTATTGGATAATATAATCTCGATTCACCACTCCATCAAAGTGAATATGGAAGTATTCGGAAGATATATTTCACAATCCCAAGATCTTCACGATATCAAATCCTTCATGACACCAAATCACATCATGGATTCATCGCTGGATTTGGAGGCCGTAGTTGACACATTCGAGGACATCTTATTGAATCAAACGACTGAATTTGAGGAACGCGATTCTGGCGAGTTGATATATTTTTCAACACTTTTGATTATCATCTGATGGTATTATTGTTATAGGTTGGGCTTTAGAAAAAATCATGTTTCTGGAAATCAACATCAACAAATACAGTCCGCTGCGTGGGTGTTCCTACATGAAGTTACCTAGCTTCATAGAGAATAAAAAGGCAGTAGTGAACATAGTGAACCAGGATGAGTGCTGTTTTGCTTGGGCTGTGACGTCTGCACTGTATCCGGCAAGGGCTAATGTTTGCGAAACCTCTTCATATCCGCACTATTCTACGGTTCTGAATTTGGTGGGTATAGAGTTCCCTGTTAAAGTGAGTAGCATCCCAAAATTCGAAATTCTTAATGATTGTTCCATCAACGTTTACGGGTTAGAAAGTGTGTTTGAAAAACATCAAGTGCAATATCAGATAGTCGGCCCACTGTATTACTCTAAGAAAAGAATGAGTAAACATGTGAATTTACTTCTGACCACAGATGATGAATCCGGAAATAGCCACTATTGCTGGATAAAGAATTTATCTAGGCTGGTATCTAGCCAGATATCTGCCAGGGGGCATGAGAAATTTTTTTGTGATGGCTGTTTGATACATTTCTCAGATGAAACAAAGTTGTTACGCCATCAGCTAAATGATTGACACCATACATATACTACAACTCCATCCACAGAGGTCGAAGTCGATAAATTTGGAAATTCAGTACCTGAAAACATTTTGAAATTCGAGAAATTTGAGAAACAGATGAAAGTACCATTCGTTATTTATGCAGATTTCGAATCAGTTCTGAAGCCGATACATACTAGCCAGCCAGATCCGGAGAAATCCTTCACTAATAGAACATTCGCACATGAGCCTTATTCATTTGCATACCTTATCAAATGCTCTTTCGATAATTCTATCACGAAATTTGTTACATTCCGTGGGAGAGATGCTGCGAAAAAATTCGTATCCAATTTAGTCAATGACTGCAAAATAATTTACAACTTGTTTCTAAAACGTGTAGTTCCTATGAAAAAATTAACTCCGGCAGAAGAAGTTGAATTCGCTGATGCCACGGAGTGTGGCATTTGCGATAAAGCTTTCATATATGGTGACGTCAAAGTAAGAGACCACTGCCATCTAACGGGGAAAAAAAGATTCGGTGCCGCACATTCAATATGTAATTTGAACTTTAAAATTCCAAATTTCATCCCCATATTTTTCCATAATATGAGTGGCTACGATAGCCACCTTTTCATCAAACAACTATTCGATCGAGAAGAGAAAGTTGATTGTATCGCGCAAACCAAGGAAAAATATATCTCATTTACCAAACATATTTTAGTTGACGAATATTTGGGAAAAAACGGTGTGAATCAGAATGTCTTTTTGAAACTGCGATTCTTGGATAGCTACAAATTCCTTGCCCAACCTCTGCAATCCTTGGCCGGAAATTTGAATGAATCTCAATTTGTAGAAACTGCTAGATATTTTCGTGACCCTGAAGAATTCAAATATATGACGCAGAAGGGAGTTTTTCCATATAGTTCCATAACCTCTATGGATAAATTGAATAACAAAGATTTGCCATCCAAAAATGATTTTTTCGATAATTTATCTAATAAACATATTTCAGACGAAGATTATCTAAGAGCTGAGCATGTTTGGAATTTATTTCAATGTAAAACACTCGGTGATTACTCTGATCTCTATTTGAAATCAGATGTCTCATTGTTATGCGATGTTTTCGAGAACTTCCGGAACGATTGTTTAAAAACGTACAAGTTAGATCCATGCCAATACTTTACAGCACCCGGTTTATCATGAGATACACAAAAATCGAATTAGAATTGTTAATCGACATCGATATGATACATTTTTTCAAAAAAGGAATAAGAGGTGGGATAAGTCAATGTAGTCTGATGAGCCATGTTGCGAATAATAAGTTCATCCCAAACTTCAATCCAAATGAACCATCAACATACATCATGTATTTAGATGCAACTAACTTGTACGGTCATAGTATGTCACAGCCGCTACCAACATCCGATTTTAGGTGGTTGAACAGCCAAGAAATTATGGAGTTGGATATCATGGGTGTTGAAGATGATAGCCCATATGGGTATGTCCTTGAAGTTGACATAAACTATCCTGAGGAATTACATGACGCACACTCAGATCTACCCTTACTCGTGGAATCCATTGCACCACCCGGATCAAAATCTAAGCTGAAAAAACTGATTCCCAATTTGTCGAATAAGATAAAATATATTGTTCATTACAGAAATCTCAAACAGGCTATAGAAAACGGTTTGACCTTGATTAAAACCCATAGAGTACTCAAATTCAAGCAATCCCCGTGGTTGAAAAAGTATGTTGACCTTAATACAGAAATGTGTAATAAAAGTACGAATAAAGCTGATAAGAGTTTATATAAGAATATGGTCAACTCTGTTTATGGCAAAACCATGGAGAATGTTGATAAAAGGAGCGATATCAAACTCGTAACTCATTGGGAGAGTATCACAAAGAGAAAGGGTGCTAATGCATTAATAGCACTACCCAATTATAAGACCTGTAAAGTATTCCATGAAAATTTCGTAGCAATCCATATGAGAAAAGTTAGGGTGCATTATGATAAACCGCTGTATTTAGGTTTCAGCATACTAGATGTGTCAAAAGTTGTAATATATAACTTTTTGTATGAATGCATTAAGAAGAATTTCTCTGGTAAATCGTGGCTATTGTATACCGATACGGATTCATTGATACTCAAAATAGAAACAGAAAACTTTTACAATTTCATGAAGGAAAATATAAGGTATTTTGACACATCCAATTACCCCGCGGATAACAAATTTAATATTCCAATAACAAAATCAGTAGTGGGTAATATGAAGGACGAATTTCCAAATTATCCTATTGTGAGTTTTTATGGAACGGGTGCTAAAGCATATTACGTTCAATCTTCGAATGCCGAATTGAAAAAAGCAAAGGGGATTTCAAGGGCAGTTGTTAGTAGTGAATCATCGATGGATGATTATAAGAAAATCGTAGAAAATGGTGGCTTGATATTCAGAAAACTGAATACTTTCCGCAGTGATCGTCACGATATTCATACTGAAATGAATAACAAAGTCGCCCTTTCATACCATGACGATAAACGGTTCATTATACCTAATACAGTAAAAACTTTACCTTGGGGGCATAGCGATATTGAATTTTATCAAACGAGTGCTGAACGTAATATGCTTTGGTTACAACAAGCAATATCTGCTACAATGCAAACATCTGAAAAAAAATCAAATTCGAGCGATAATTTGGACGACTTGATAAAAATGTTGATGGAACAGTCCGAACCTTATTAATAATGATAGCGAACTCTGTATCCCAACCTCAGACAGATACATTAACCGCGATTTATATATTCATATTTATTTTTTATCTAGTCTCCATGTAATATGATGTTTTATATCCTTCATCTAGTCTTCATGTACTATACATATATATATATGAATAAATTATTTCTTCAATTTCAGAAGATAGTATACGCTTATATTCAGCCGTACTTATATTCTTGCTATAATCTTTGAAGTTGTTTATATTAATTTTGATTCTGTTATGATTTTTCATATACATAATAAATGGATATTATCATTCCATTGAATCGTTTATTTTACACCAACCAATCCTTATTAATATTCCTCACTGCAATCATTCCGGGGTAGATATTTGCATTCGGAGGAGGGAGAGTTGGAGTGGGAGAGGCGACAGTTGGAGTGGGAGAGGCGACAGGGAGAGGGCTAGTGGTGGCGGTTATGGTGAAAAATGGGTGTGGCTAAGAATTGGTGGGGGTGTGAGTGAATAGAACTGGAGGTGCACACACCGACTCCTCATTCTGTTAGCAGACATCAGCTAGTACCAGAACACTCTATTGATCAGCTTTATACAGCATCGCAGAAATATCTACCCCGGCAGCGAACTGCAGATACACGAGCCAACTTTATTCCACACGCTATACTACAACACCGAGCAGCATTTAAGTGAGTATTTTTATGGCGACTGGATCCATCTTGTTTCATTTCATCTTACTCATACTACATGAGGATACTATATGTTATTCTATTGTTTCAGACATGTCCGACGCCCAGAGCAGTTTGAATGTCGCATTCATCGAAGGAGACGCGATGCAGGATCTTCCTATTTCGAGTAAGTATATACTTCCTACAATCATAGCTTATAAATTGTTTCATTTTCTATTCTCATTGTTACAGACATGAACATCGCCGACATCCCAGAAGACCCTGAGGACCAAACTGACAGCCAGAAGAAGTGGCTCAGCCAACAAGTTAGGGAGTACCTCGAAAGCGATGAGGCCTGGCAAGACAATTTCGAATCACTCCAAGTACCTCTTACACCAGATGTCGGTGATATTTCGCTGCGCTCGAGCACATCATTGGGCGGTGTTGACGCCAGTAGCGATGGAGTATTCGCGAGGCCTGTCAGAGCCACTAAACGGCGGAAAATTACTCCGCCGCAACCGACGTCATCAGCACCCAAGAGAGCTTGCTTGAAGAGAGGTGGGAATGGCGATGATGATGATGATGATGATGGTGATGATAGTGATGATGATGATTTCCAATCACCAAGGATTGGAAAAAAGCTCCACATTGTGAAGAAGAAATCGGCAGCGTCACCTTCACCGTCGTCGTCGTCGTCGTCATCGTCATCTGTTAAATCCAAGGCAGATTATCGGGGAACTCCTGTGGAAAAGAAGAAGGGAAAGATTGGTGTCAAAGTAGAACCTTCGATACTACACAAGTTCCTCGATAATCGTGGCAGAGCGAATCCCTATCGAGGTGGTAAGGTTTCAGAGTGGTATGCGTCCCACAAAAAAACCACCCCCTCGAGCAGTACACAGCAACGTTCGAATCAACTGAAGCCGACATCAGCACATGTGATTCGCGTAGAGGTGGTGCATCCGGCTAATCGACATGAAAGTGATTCGACAAGTGTTGTTGCTGCAGGAGCTGCAATGGCCGATGATAATGCTCATATTCACGCACGCATTCCACTGCCACCGCAACATCTCATCGATAATTTGAAAAAATATGATGTCGAGTTGGAGCAGTGGAATGCGAACGTGGATACTCAGATTGCGGTTAGTGAAAGCAGGTCGCGCTCCCTCTCAGCGCAAAGAGAAGCGCTGCTTTCACGCCTCGCCGAGATGGATCGACAGCTCGAAGCTGAAGAAAAATTTTGACGGGACTGTTAAACGGGAAAAGCTCGCTTTGAGCATTATAATCGGTTGAATAGGGAGTACTTGGGTGACACGTAGTTATAGTTGTATATAATTCACTATAGGCTAGGTTATGTACATAAGTCCAATATTAAGTTAGTTTTAAGTCAATAGGTTAGGTAATGTATATATAAGTTCAATTATCAGTAAGTTTTTAGTGTTGTATCTTATTAAGATGAATGTACATATTAGAGTGTATGTGATTTTTTTTTTTTCAATAAACCAACTGATATGAACTATGGTAGTTCCGTTCATTTCAACCCCCCACTACTTTTTCCCACCACAACCTATCCCACCACTTATTCTAACAACATGGCCAGCGATCCCACTCCGAATCACTGATATAAATTCAATCACTCCTCTCGAATCATTCAGTTTGAAATTCAACAAGCGAAATGAATCCATCAGTGACTTGTGTAGCCATCGCAGAAGCTGATAGCACCACCACCAACGACGGGGTTGCGAGACCGCCCTACCAGCGCCCGCATTCACCAGAAGGCCCATGTGATTCAACCACGGCTGATAGGAACGAGGATGGCGGCGCCTATATGACGATAAATAATATTATACGTCAACTCCGGCAGCAGGGGGAAAATAATATTATCGTCATAGACGACGACGATCAGGCCGTAGGGGATGTAGGAAGGAGGGCTGAGGAGGAGTGGATGGTCGAAGAACGTGAGAGGGAGGAAGCTGCAAGGGTCCAGCGGCGCACAAGGCGACAGGAAAGCCGTCGCCAACGTCGTCGTATCCGCCACGAGCGTAGAAATCAACACTACGGCATCGATGAACACCTTCGGGCGGCCATGGAGTTGGACACCGATGATGAGAGGGAAATGCATCGGTTCATTGAAAATTTCTAGCGTTAATTTTTTCAATTCATTTTTGTAAATAATAGGATATAGTAATAAAACATTTAAATACGAATGCTTATTATTTTAACAAAGATCGAAATCACAAATCCAGATTATTGTGCGATATAAAGGCACCAAAGAGAATGAGGAAGAGATAGATAGAGAAAGAGAGAGAAAGAGATATGGGGGTTAACTAGTAGAAGCCGTGAAAAGTTGCGTGTTCAATTCAGATCTTGTTAGTTCACGTTCAGCGGTTCTTTGTGGAAGATGTATAACGCTATCGATAAATTTGGTCGCAAGAAGAGCAAATCGCTGGGCTCCTTGCATGGTCGGCCCGGAATTGGGTTCAAACTGGACAGCAGCGGTAACTATGATATGCAGGGTAAACGATTAACAAATATCGGTAATCTGTCGAGTGGTGGAGATAGTGTACCATTGGAGTTCTATAACCAACAAATGTCTGAGATGAGGAAATCTCTGAATGATGTGAAGATGCATATCAAAGATTATCCTCAGTTTGCTCAGAAGGTTCTCATGATGGCGCCCAAGGTGAACGATTCAATCGAGAAGATGGACATCATGTCAAAAAACACCGATGAAATAATGTCGAAATATAACAACAAATTCCAGGATTTCACTGAAAGATTGTTGAAAGTGGAAGTAGAGGTAGCATTTAGGAACGGGAACGTCTTCAAGCAATGATTCACCAATCGCAGAAGATGGCTAGAGAGAACAACGCTAAAAAATGGGTCACCGCTACATAACGAGAGAAGAGGTCATGAATACCATAGTCCAGAGGCGGTGTGAATCGTTAGCCAATGTCGCGATATGGCGGCAGGAATTCAGCAACAGATGATGATGATGATCGACGGTGATGGAGTTGACGACGTGAGTTTCCATTCATCGAGACGTCGTGGAGGGCAAAGTCTGTGAAGAAGTGCCGATACCCGTCATATACTACTGAAAATCAAGAACCAAAACAAATGCGAATATAAGAGGGAGATTATGAAATATCAATATTATTATACATTATGGCAAGATCAATTAATATCATGATTTCATTTCCTATTGGTTTATATTATTGGTGGAAACTCGAGAGACGATTGGGGCGACAATCGACTCAGATAGAGTTTTAGCCGTTATTTACATTGCACCCAACTGCGCAAGCAATACTTGCACAAAAATGTTGTGCGCATGCGTTAATCAGAGAAAAAAAAACATATATCGGAATTTTAATCATGGATTCGTCATATATACCCAAAAATGTATATTATCCAATATTTTCCACTTTTGCGCAACCAAAAACGACCAATTATGGTCTATTTCGGCCTCAGGCTTGTTTTAGGCCTGCGCACTCGATTTTGTTTTCGGATACCCTCCAAAGGGGTATCCTTGGCGCTGAACTTTCAGAGACCTTCACATTGGTGGTGTCAGATCGCTGATAGGCCTTCGCATTCACGAGATAATGCATGCGCACTATAGTTCTGGTGGGTGATATGATGCGCACTACCAAAAAATCGGTTTTTTCTCGAGACTTTTATACATATTGAAGATTGAAATTCCGACATTCGTTTATTTTCGGTAGATATCGCGTGCGCAGCATATTTTGGATGGGTCCCCCAGTAGCACGAATCTTGGCTGGATATTGGCTCTATATTGGCCCGATATTGGCAATATTGGGCCAATATAGGGCCAATGCCCAGCCAAGATTGTGTGCTACTGGGGTCAAGTCATGCGCATTTGTGTGCACAGTTAACTACAGCTTGAAATACATCTGATGAGCCTATATCATCAACCCATTTTCGAATTTTCAACACTCTTTTCACATTTTCCAAACTTTATCGTTTTTTTCTGGACATATTCTTAGGACAATTTCTCATTATTTCCACCTAACCCATCCAAATCACTCAAAATGAAAATATGAATCGATATCAGTCAAAATTTTATTATTATCATTAATACATAACTTATCCAAAACTAATTCTAGAGTGTGACTAAAACTACCTTATATTAACTTAAAAAATATGTAACTTTTCTTTGGCATGATTGCACGACGGGCACAAGTCCAACATGTGAATTTGGTAGAGAGGAGCAGAGCAGGCTTCGCATGTAAACTCTCTCGGAATCTCGAAAAAGCTGGATGTTAAATGCGCTGAAGAGTGTAGATATTCTCCTCTCAACGTCGGTCTCAACAAATATAGGAGGAAACACCTATTACACAGATTTTTATCCCCCTCCGCTGTGTTCAACACCACCATTGCCACTGTTGTGCAGTAGGCCATCTCCTGATGATGTTCTCGGAGACCGACGACATCTATCATCCTCGTCCGTTCTTGAACCCTCTGCTCCCTCTCGCCGCATTCTTCGTCACCAAACCCTTCGTCTTGATCGTTGTTGTTGTCCTGCTCCACATCGCCACCGTCGAACTCAACGTGTGCGTTCTCGAGATCCTGTAAATAATGAAAAAATGGTCTAGAGTACTTGAAACATGGATAAGGCCTATCGCCTTCCTAATCAGTTAACAATGATGTTGGAAATACTTACATTCAACTGATTCTCATCTATCAGCGACAGATTTGCCAGCTTCTCGACAATTCCACTAAGTTCTCCGTTCATGATGGTGTAGGAATATGGTAGTTGAGTCTTCTTCTTTTGGAGGAATGAATTCAAACTAACGTTCTCAACATAGGGCTGTGCGTTTTATTATCCTCACATCGAAAGAGGGAGGAAGGCGGTCTATGCTTCGAGTGGGGAAAAAGGCGGTTCTTACAACAATATGTGGGCGTGTCCATATTCCATTTCAACTAGTGTTATCAATGCGTTAACACCAAAAAAAATGGTTTCATGATGCGCAACCAACTATAGAGGGGTAGTAGGTGTGAGCATTAAAAAGCAGAGGAGGTGCGCGTTTTTCATCATAGTGTTTCTTAGACTTCTATCGATCATATCGTACCATTGAAGAACGACTAGTCTAAAAACATAGATATAATCATGTCGTATCCAAAATCATGGGATTCCAAACCAATTGTGGCAGTGTACCCATCTAGGGTGAATGATTTCATACTCTGCCATAACTGTGACATTGGTTGGGCGGCCAGCGACATCAACCCCTGTACCGGTGTATGCCAACGCTGCATTGCAGCGAATAGTCGGAGATCTCCAGACCCTCCTAGACCGAGCGTGCAGTATGAGGATGGCATCAAACCAAGGTGTGTGACGTGCTCCAAGCTGCTGAAGAACACCAACATGGGTATCTGCAGAAACACATGCAGGGCGTGCAGTATGGAGAACCAGCTGCGATTCCGGAGGTGTGTCAGCTGCAGCACATATCGGAACGACTGCTGGAATGGTGTATGTGCCGGATGCTCAAATGGGGCATATTTTTGTGAGAATGTCGGCCATGCATATAGAAGTGAGGACCACCATTTCAGCGCGTGCTGGTGTTTGCCGCACGAGAGACGGTAATATCGTAGGAACCTGAACCAATTTCCACCAGAACCATACTTCGTACGGGAACAGGCCAGTTCAGATGAAGATGACCAATAGGAATAGGGATTGGGTTCCTCATACTTATTATTATTATAAATATATCTATATATAAATATTGCGTTTCCGAATCGAATTTTTGTCAATAAATATAATTTTTAATGAAAACGTGTTTTTTCTTTGGATTGAAAATGATTCAACAGGTAGAGGATGGATAGAGAAACGCATACAATTGGTTTCGGGAGAACTATATTGGGTTAGCATACATCAAATTATTGCAGACTTATCAATCCAAGAATTGTGTTGGTCAGAGAATCCGAGCCATTTGACAAATAATTTAGTTCCATTCTTCTTCAAGACTTTTTCTACCAAGTATGCCTCAGGGTTGGCGGTTTTCAATAGCTCCAATTCATAAAAGGATCCTTTGATCGGTTTGCCCTCCATATCTTCAAGCTTGTATGTTCTGGGATTCGTTAAATTCTCTTCGAATATTTTGAATAGTTCCGTAGAGAAATTTGCTGTATATCCCTTCTCAAAAACCCCCTTATATTTGCTTATCCGTACTATATCACCAACTTGATATTTAGCTTTTTGTGCTATCTTCATGTGACTATAATCTTGCATTTTCGTATTAGATGTGACCTCAGAGGGTTTCATACCAATTGTTCGATGCACTTTGTTATTGTTCGCATTGGTTAGGCGCGGTAAAATATCATACCATTCATATTCACCTCTGGCAGAAAATTCTTTATAAATCCAATTCTTCAGTGTTCTTATCACCCGTTCAACGATCGCAGCCTTCATCGTACTATACGTAGAATAATGATTGATTCCATATTTCGCCATCAATTTCCCAAATTGGTTGTTATAGAATTCTTTACCGAGGTCACTCTGCATATTTCTTGGCTTGTATTCAGCCCTTTCCAATACTCTCTCCATAGCATGTGTCACTTCTGATCCGGTTTTATATTTTATCGGCTCTGTCCAGATATATTTAGAATAGCAATCAATGGTGAATGATATGTATCGATAACCACTATTCTCTTTAGAATACGTTTGCATCTCAGCTAAATCTACTTGCCATAAGTCTGCGAAACCTCTTATTATAGTTATCCTTCTATGAAACTTTCGTCTGGCAGGTTTATGCAGTTCATTAACTATTCGCCTTTTGGTTGCACTTATCTCCATCACAGCGTTATTCAAACCTATTGAAATACTTCTGAATGCTTGTGATCTCCTTGAATAACGTTGATATACTAATAGGCCAGCATACATCATATCCCTCTTATGCCTTGGAGACAAATTAAAATCAATGCACAATGCCTTCTTCGCGTAATTCCTCAATTATTGACATTATTTCATTATCGTGCCCAGTGTGACAGGCTGATTTTGAACTCCACAATAGCCGAAGGCGTTCTACTAATTCTGTAGCTTTATTCCAATAGACGTACTCTTTGCGGCGTTTACTAACACTCTTTCTGGATGGTATTAATTGTAATATTCCTCCACCACCTTTAACTTTTCGCAGCTGACTCCTCATATTATGTGGAGAACCAATTAATGGTTTGATAATTTGCTGATATTTCGTTTTTGATTTCGTACTTATATTCAACCCTTCCCGTACATCGAAATTCTTATATGGCGCCTTTGTATTCTTCAGCAGGGCTGTGTATACGCTCTTATCTCGATCATTGATCGATCTCGGTATGTGTTTCATGAATATAAGGTTATATAGTTCAGACGTTGCTGGAAAAATTTTGCTCCTCTTATTGCTGCACAATAACTCAATTTGTCCAGGAGGAAAACGAATCTCCATGGCACCCATCATCGTGTTTTTCGTGGTGGGATCGATACGAACGCCATATGTGGTGTCATAATTGGGGTCATTAGACTTCAAGTTATCTGAATGTTTTCTCAATTGTCCATCTAGTGTGTTAGCTTCTGCCCCATCAGCGGGCATCATAGTATCGATTGAAATGTGTGAAGAAGATGATGTTGGTGGTGTATCCATCATTGTTCTATATTCGGGTTCTTCATCTTCTTCTTGTATGCTCGAATAATCATCAGTGAAACTACGTGATTTTACGGATTGTCTGGGTGTTTTCGTAGCACCTGGAGACGCATTGCCCGACATCGGTGTGGAATAATATGTGGGTTGTGCCATTATTGTCGTTAACTGTTTGTTAATATTCTTCGTAGTAGCTGTTGTATTTGGAGTTGCTGCTGCTGCTGCTGCTGCTGCTGCTGCTGAGATAACATTCAACGGTTTTATGAGTGGTTCATACACCTTTTCGAGCGCCAATTGATTTCCCATACGGTAATTTTTCAGGCTTTCGAACTTTTTTCTCACTGTTTCGGTTGCTCCAATGAGTTCACGTTTGAGGTGAATTTCTGAATTCATTTCAGTCATTTTCTCATGAGATGTGCTCATAGTCACATCTAATGGTTGAATGGATCACGCGGTGCTTAGATTTCACGGATATATGAAGTTATCGAATCCTTTTCTGTAGCGGCCCTCTTGTACTTCACTATCCTTATCGATAACTATAAATCCATATCTATCTGTCCAACTCTGCGCGCACATATCTTGAAATTGCTTGAATGTAACATCTGGAGATACGTGATCGGAAAAAATGTGGTGAAGATTCATTTCATCCTGTTTAAACATAACTATGAAGTTGGAGTTGTCGCGAATGAGCTGTTTGGGTACTCTGGAGTATGTCTGCGCCAGATAAAAGCAGTCCACATTTTTATGGCGACCCATAGAAAAATACGATCTAATCACATCTTGTTTTTCACAAATGACGTCGTCGAATATGAAAATGCTGTCAGGTTCAGCATTCGCTGGTTCTATTATATCTACATTATTATCAAAAGTGTGGAATCCCAAACCTTTGATCGGCTCCAACACCTTTCGTAGGAACTCATACTTGGGCTGGTATAACGATTTTGAGTAGAGGTAGATATTTGTGAACCGTAAACCATTTTCGTTGGTGAGGAGTGATATCATCACATTCGTTTTACCACAATTCGATGGACCAATTATGAGGCCGCGAATTGTGTTGGGAAATAGTGTTTCATGTCGGCGTTCTGGGATGATGTTACTTCCCAACCCCACTTTCTCATCAAAATTGTCCACATTGAAGGTTTCTGCCTGCTGAACTATCCGCATTGTATGACGGTTGAATGATATATAAGGTAGTGCAACCCGTGTTGGGGTCATTTATATTATGAAGCTGGAGCGTTGCACATCGATAAATAATAATAGAATTAGTCGACGAAAGAAAAGCGGTAAAGGGATTGTGAATACCCTAATAAATAGAATACCATTCGAGTTACACATTCCTGGTTATCAATACTGTGGGCCTGGAACAAAACTCCAAAAACGATTAGCTCGGGGTGACCAGGGGATAAATCAACTGGATAAAGCTTGCAAGGAACACGATATAGCGTATCTGAAGTATCCAAACGATTTATCAACTAGGCATTCAGCTGATAAGAAATTGGAAGAAGCTGCCTGGGAGCGGGTAAAATCGAAAGACGCTAACGTAGGGAAAAGGACCGCTTCTTGGTTAGTCACCAATATAATGAAGGGGAAGAGGCGCTTCGGAATGGGATGTAGTGGACGTAGTGGAATGAAAAAACGTCGCATTACAAGAAAAAAGAATAAATCGAAGCGTGTAAGCAAAATTGCTTTCGGCTCTGGCGTAGTCCACAAGGTTCGAAATGTCATACGGCAAATGGGTAAGACGAGTGATGTCGTCAGAAATTTAGACAAAACATCCCTTATGGCGATCGGAGCTGCCCGAAAATTTGTCAAGATGGCAGGTGGGAAAAAGAATATACGGACACCTATTATAATACCAATACCTAAAGTTGGCGGAATACTTCCACTAATACCCATTTTCGCGGGCTTATCGGCTTTAGGCAGTTTGGCTGCAGGAAGTGCTGGTATAGCTCGTGCCATTCGTTCAGCGAAAGAGAGTAGGGAGCAGCTTTCGGAAGCAAGTCGACACAATAGGCATATGGAGGCGATCGCTCTTGGGAAAGTTGGTAAAGGAGTTTATTTGAAACCATATCGAAAGGGGTTAGGCATCTATCTGAAACCTCAAAATTCAAAAAACTGAATGAACTACCTCGAAGGGCCTTAACAGACATTGATCTATTGAATTATGGACAAGCTTCCTCGTTCCGACCCACATCGCATAGAAGCAGCTATTCTGAATTTAGATAGCAATCGAGGCAATGGTACGCACTGGGTTGCATATAAGAAACGTAATAGAGAAGTGGAATATTATGATAGCTATGGGGATTTGCTACCTCCTCAGGAGTTGATGGAATATCTGCAGAGAGGGCCAAGATCGTTAAACACTATCAAAATCACATATAACTACAAATCACATATAACTACGAGCGCCATCAGGATTTCAACACACTCTGGTGTGGTCATTTGTGCTTAAAATTTCTCTCGGCAAACAACGGACGCAAAAAAAGTCTTCAATATGGATAGAGAAAGCATCAAACGAAGGCGTCTTCTTTCTCTGAGGAGTCATGTCACAAACTTTCACCATATCTGGGGACCGCAGTGTTTTGAGCGCCGACTTCTACCCACCTATTGAACTCGATTCAAAAAAATCCTGGGATTGCATGGTTTCTACTCATATAACTCCATACTCAATATAGATGAGAAAAATAACCGATTGGACTTTTGGGCTGTGTTAGGAGCTAAAACCACCCACAAAATAGTCCACATACCACCTGGCGCCTATGAAATAGAGGAAATCAATAAAGCTCTACAAAAAGCTATAGCGTGCACAATACCGCTCGATGAGCGAAATATTGATGATATATTTTTTCTCCATGCTAATAATAACACCCTAAAATGTGAAATGAAATGTGTGTACAAGGTGGATTTCACACCTGCGACTTCTATAGCCGGAGTGTTGGGATTTGAAGCCAAGAAATACCCACCTAATATATTGCATGAATCCACGTTGCCTGTGCATATAATAAAGGTTCGTCTCTTGAGGGTGGACTGCAATATTACCACAGGAGCATTCTTCAATGGTGAGGAGGTTCATACACTATATGAGTTCGATGTTGATGTGGAGCCTGGGTATAAGCTATCAAAAGAGCCGCAAAATATCATATATTTACCCATCAGCCCGACTGGGCGTCAGTTCATCGACAACATTACACTGAGAATATTGGATGATAACGGTCTATTAGTCGATTTTCGAGGAGACAAAATCATCGTTAAGCTAGAACTGAAACAACTCGCTCATTAAGCAGACACCATCAAAGGAATGAAATGGGGTTTTGTTTTGGGAACCAATCAAAACGCATGCAACCGACTAGCTCCGATACCATTCAGCGCAATATCAATAAGAAGGAGAGAAAACGTGGTAGTGGATTCATTCGAGCAGAACTTCCCGAACGTGAAAGACATAGATTGTCTGCGAGCGACAAATATTTTTTGAAGTCAATTGGTCTGAAGTTACGATAACCAGCTGCAAGATGGTTGCAACAGCCTCTACTAGCCCCCAATTGGACGTGTTTGATGAACCAATTTCAGATCATTCACTGATGAGCCTACATGAGCACACATACAAACCATATGGGTCACCCTTATTCAAGAATTCTGATGAAATAAGGATCGCCGTCAACTTTCAAGATCTGATTCTTGATATTTCTGAAAGTTACATCTATATTGAGGGAAAATTCACACCAAACGATGCCACTAAAACCTGCTATCTATCTAATAATGCTCTAGCATTCTTATTTGATGAAATACGCTATGAAATGGGTGGCGAACAAGTATGCATGGTACGAAAACCAGGCATCACTACTACCATGAAGAGTATGATTTCTTATGGAGAGAGTAATATGAAATTCCTAGAGACAATTGGATGGGGCCTTGATGGTGGCAAGCAGGTGCTTCTAGATAAAGCTAGCAACGTTTTTAGCGGCAAACTACCCCTTAAATATCTGATGGGGTTTGCCGAAGATTATTGTAGAGGTATTTTGAATATCAAACAGGAGCTAATACTCATCATAGCTCGCTCATTCAAAAACTCATATATTGGGGAAGTGGACGCCGATGTGGAGATTAACAAAATTGAGTGGAAGATAAGACATGTGATGCCGTCAGATAAGCAGAAATTGAAGCTATTGACCCGTTTGAATAGAAGTTCTACGGCAAAAGTGAAAATTGCATACAGGATGTGGGATCTGTATGAGTTACCGACTATTCGTGAAACAGCATCTGACATTTGGGCCGTTAAAACTACCAATAGCCTCGAGCGGCCTCGATATATCATCATTGGATTCCAAAACACTGATAACACTGATAATAGATCTGAGGATATCACACAATTCACCCATTCAGGAGTGAGCAATATTCGCCTGTATTTGAATTCCGAAGTTTATCCATACGAGCGATGGAATTTGGATTTCGATAAGAAATTAGATGCAGTAGCCTATTATGCATATGACAACTTCCAACGTAGTTACTACGGCAAAGACATGAGCGAACCAATGATGAGCATCGAGGAATTCCGAAAAAACCCACTATTCATCATTGACTGCAACCACCAACCCGATGCGATGAAGTCCTCCACTGTCGACATCAAGTTGGAATTTGAAACACGAAAAACGAAGTTTCCATCGCACACCAAAGTTTACGCACTTATTCTTCATGATGCATATTTAACTTATAGTGCACTGGATGGTTCCATACAGATGGGTGCTTTATAGACATTGAATGTATCATGTTCATGTTAATAATAACGGCCATTTCGAGATTGATTTATATATTTGATATCATAGTTATTGTTCTAGAATCCGATGTTGTTATACTGAATAAAACGAATATGTACCATATTTATTGTTTTATTTCTATACATATACATTAACAATTATAGTACCCATACATCTTATGAGTATTCAGAGGTTGAAGTAGCCGTTGTGTGGAGATTTAATGCAGAATTATAAGCTTTTTTCTTCTTCTTGTCCTTCTTCTTCTTCTTCTACATCAGACACCTCTGGAGTTATTCCAATGCTATATTTCCGGCGGACGAGATGGTTCGGCAAAAAAGCGGAAATTTCATATAGGAATTGCACTAAGTCCTCTTCAACCATGGCTTCAACAAATTCCTCTACATTGATGTTATTAAACTCGAAACGGGCGCAGAGTAGGAACCCCGATTTGTATTGCTCAGCTTGCTTGCAGAGGTTCTGAACCTGTTTTTGATCAAAGCACACACTCGTGTCATAATTAGCTGCATGCATTGCGTCCTGCTCTAAATCGGCAAACTGACATTTCAGCCTCCTCACACTCGACTTGATATCTTCCGCTACCGGCCAAGATTGACTGGAATAATGCATCCACATATTGCACATCTATTGTGGTGAATTATCCTGCAACATAAATGGAAAAAATACTTAGGTCACGAGTGAATGAGTTAAAGAATTGATCATTAATCGAATTATATATCTGTAGCACAGATATACAAATTCAACCTTCATCAGAGTGTGATATAATAGGTTATATATAATATGTAAGGATTGTCATATAGTATTCAAACCCATTTACACTACACTAAACGTGGCTGATGCATCCCTATGATTAAATTAATTTTCCTATATACTATGAAATGATCATTACATTTTTTTCACATCGAATTTCATGAGAGCTCTCGTCTTTGCACCCGCGAATAGAGGCTCACTCTGTCCCAAGTATGTTAAAGTGAAAAGACCGTTGGAAGAATTTATCTCATCAATATCGCTCTCCATGAATTTGTCAACAACTCTTTTTGGTAACCAAGTTTTCAAACTCACTTCGGTCTCTTCATCATATAAGATTACAGTACCACTCCTACCGAATCTGGTTCCGCATAATGAGATTTTCTTGATAATATAGCTTTTATTGAGGGGTAGTGATGATATCAAAATTTGCTTTACAATTTCATTCTCCTCATTAATTTTATCATTAATTGAAGCTAAATCGATTTTGGGGGCAGCCATTATTTTCGTCCAAGTGAAAGGGGTGTGAATAATATATGAATAAGCGTACTTACATAAAACAGATAACCTTTTATCACACTCGAACTTTCCCAACTTAATTGAGCAGAAGCAATGTTCAATGTTATTGCAAGAACTATGCTTGTGCATGTGGCGGATTTCGTATTTATAGAAACGCAAACAACCCTCACTATAGCGATGTGATGCGCGAAAGTGTCTTCAACTTCGAACACGCTTTCAAGGCCTCACTCTCTCTACAACTCAATGTCACTCACTCTCAAGGTCGCACACGCGGAGGTTCACTCCCACCCAAGGTCGCTTCCGCCCAATGCCACTCTTGCCTCAAGGCAACTCTTGCCCCAAGGTCACTCCGCCCAAGGTCACTTCCGTCCAAGGCCACTTCTGCATCAAGGTCACTCTTACTCAAGGTCATTCCCGACCAAGGTCACTCCTGATCCAAGGTCACTCCTGCTCCAAGGTCACTCCGCCCAAGGTCACTCCCGCCCAAGGTCAGAGGAGAGTGACCTCGGGCGGAGAGTCAGAAACGGCTAATCTTATCTACTTGTAGCTGCTGAATACGATAAGGACAAGGTATTGGATTATAAAGAAGATGTAGTATGAGAGGCTTGGGTTCGATATAAGAACAATGTCGTTTGTTAAATTGATAATCACATAGAGAAATACAGATTATGGCATGTCTATGACACGACATATCCTAATCATAGTTATCAACTCCTGACAACCTTTCTTCACATTCATACAGGAGGATTACTATATAACAGAAGATGTTGACCTTGTCTCATCTAAATCTTTATAGATAATTCTTGATATTCCTGATGTTTTCTATTTATATTCTTCATACAAGGTGTTTTCCAATTTTTCTGGCAAGATGGAAGCAGCGATTCATCACCTGATTTCAAGAAAAAAATGTGAAATAATTTTTCCAGAATGTTGCTCAGTCTCTGTAAATTACAAGATGTTCAAATTTTGGTTTTGAATCGAAAATAAAATGCCATTGAAAACAATGGCATACCATGTTTTTGCCTTGAAATAAATCAGTTCATTATTTTTTATCAATAGCTAATTAGGCATTTATAACTATCAATACCGTTATCAAATTCCAACAAAATTGGGCGATGAAGAATATCTGAAATGAAAATAAAATAACCGACTCGAAAACGAAACTTTAACACCTTGTATTTTGAAGACTTAGCAACATTCAGAAAATAAAACATTTCACTGTTTCGTCAAAAATGCAGCGAGAATCCAAATTTTGATATTTTTTTCAAATTACAGTCAATTGAAGATGTCTCTATCGCGGATATAACGTCGCGGATGTAATGCTGCGGATATAATGTCGCGGATATAATGTCGCGGGTATAATGACTTGCGGATATAATGGCTCGCGGATATAACGTTGCGGATTTAATGTCGCGGATATAATGACTCGCGGATATAACATCGCGGATTTAATGTCGCGGATTTTGTAGCTGCGGATAGTGAGTCGTATAACCAAGATATTTACCAGATACACATTGTATTATCATTGATTTGGCTTAAGCATCCTTGTTCTTGAAGTTTGTCTTCTCTGTTTCATTAGTAATATCAGTCAGTTCTTTCTCCAGTGTCTCTTCTATTTGCATCTCTTCTAGAAATGCCTTTACTCTGAATCTCCAATTTTTGAAATTATCCGAATACAACAATTAACATACTTGACTTATTCCTCACTAATAATTCAGCACCCTACACCATAGATGGACGAGCTCCACTCATCTCCACAACCTGCCCATTCTTCATTTCATCAACTGCTCCGGTACCCAAACTTCTTATATGGCATGACAAGTCTCCGCATGTTATTTTCCGAGTTGTCTTGGCATAGAGTTCGCTTTGACTGTAAGGATCCTTCACAGTGTGCTGCGGAGATATCCGAGATCATCATGGTCGGAATGGACACATACATACCTCATTCTTCGAAAAGATCATCACTATCGATACCGTGGTTCAACGAAAACTGTTCTAGAACTGTTGCCTTGGAACAAACAGCCTACCATCGCTGGCGCAAAAACCCAAACCTCGTGACTAGAGCAGAATACGTTGATGCCAGGAATAACTGCAGCCAAACAATAGATGCTCCGAAAGAAACATACAATGCCAAGATAGGATCTAAACTTATTGATTGTCCCAATGGCTCTTGTTCGTTCTGGTACCTTGCTGAAGCGGTCGGAAGAAATTTCAGTAATAGTTTATTTCCACCACTGTCCAAATCCGACGGCACATCAGCAACAACATCGCAGGAGGAAACAAATATTTTTGCAGAGATGTTAGCAGCAAACTCTACTTCAGTTTCTCAAGGAAGAGTGCCGCCAGACATTCCACCCGTTGAGAGCCGAATGCCCGAAATCGTCTTCCGTCAACGCACAATCAGACGAATGCTGCTTGGTCTCAGAACAAATAAGGCAAATGGTCCCTCATTATTCTCGAAAAATGTGCACCAGAATTAACACCGATTCTCTGCAAATTGTTTACCGTCTCGTACAGGTCAGGTATTTTTCCATCATGCTGGAAGACATCTACAGTCTAACCAATCCCCAAAAGAGGGAACAAGAACCTGTCCAACAACTACAGGCGCATTGCCCTGTTATCAGTTATCTCAAAAGTTATGGAGAAAGCCATCAATATTGAGCTTATCAAATATCTGGAGAGCTCAGAAATCATCAATGATAGATAGATAATACGGCTTTCGCCACCAAAGATCTACTGGAGATCTCCTTGCCTACGTCATCCATATATGGCAAGCATCAGTAGAAAAACACGGGAAATCTCTAGCTCGCGTTGGACATATCGAAAGCATTCGACCGTGTTTGGCACGAAGGACTCCTCCACAAACTACCATCATACGGCTTACCACCTCAGTTATGCCATCTCTTCGAGTTTTCTTTCAGGCAGATCGCTTCACGTGTTGGTGGACGGTGTATCGACTGATACCATTGGCATCAATTACGGCATTCAACAAGAATCAATTTTGGCACCAACATTATTCCTTCTCCATATCAATGATCTGTTGGGAGTAACAGCTTGAATCATCCACAGCTTTGCAGATGATGGTACCCTCCATTCTGCGTTCTCTTCCAGAATTACCATTACTTTCCAGGAAACTAAGAACTCACGGCGCAGGCAGGTCAATGCTCTCAATGAAGACCTTGCTGAAATTACTGGTATTGGTATTGGTAGGTTGGATAGTGACATATGCGCTGCGACCTAATTAGATCTATTGTGCCCCATCTGCTTCTGCTATATCAAGGATTTTTTGTTTATAGCAGCCCCTCGGGATTCGATCCTTTCAAGAATTTGAGGATTCTGAGGGGGTCCAGCTGTGGTATTCCATTCACAGTCAGCTGGTGTGTTCCCAGTATGTTCAATCTCTTGTGATGTACAGCGTCACACTCCATCAGTATGTGATGGGGTGTTTCTGGTTCTTCCTCACAGAATCTGCAGGTGCCGTCCTCCTGTAAGCCTATAGTTTCCTTAGGTGTTCTTTGAGTCTGCAATGCCTTGATAGAAATCCTGTTATTGCTTTGAGACTTCCTTTGCTGAGGTTTTTCAGTGTCTTAGATCTTTCCCGGTTGAAATTTCCAAGAAGATCTTCAGCCTGCCGTAGTCCTGGAAGTCTTCTCCATCGTCTGGCTCTCCAGGCTCCTTCCGCCTTCTCAAGTTCTCCTTGGAAATAGGAATTTTCAAGGCCGCAGAATGGCTCTGTTCCGATCAGTGGCGTTGAAGCCCCTTGTCGTGCCAGAGTGTCTGCTTGTTCATTCTCCTCCACTCCAATATGCCCTGGCACCCAGAGAAGGATCACTTTATTGTTGCTGCCTTGCTCATTCAATTTGCTTAGGCATTCCCATACCATCTTCGAGTTGATGTAAGGAGAGTTCAACGCTTTGATGGCTGCTTGACTATCGGATAAAATCGCGATGTCCTCCTTCCGGTATTTCCTGTCTGGGTTGAACTGGATGCATCTATCTATGGCGTGTATTTTCGCTCGAAAAATGCTGGGGAATGGTCCCATGGATTCGAAGTATTTGGTGCGAGGCCCATAGACTCCTGCTCCAGTTCCCTCGGGTGTTTTAGACCCGTCCGTATACCAAGTAATGGTGTTTCTTCCTAGTGATTCGATGGATTCTATGCTCCATTCGCGCTTGTTGCTCAGCTCCACTCGGAAGTTTTTCTCAAAACTGAACTTCCTGATGATTTGGTCTGTTGGGAGATCGGCGAGGTGTGCGATCTCAGTGGGGGGTGAGCCCCTTGCACTGTGCGTTTTTTCTTTTAGTCCGACCTTGGCTAACCTGAGATGTGCTCCATAGGCAGTTCTCCTCACCACGATGTGTAGAGGTGTGAGATCCAAAATGACCTCTAGTGCTGCTGTTGAAGCTGATCTCATTGCTCCTGTTATGCAAAGACATGCCAATCTTTGCACCTCATCTAATATTTTCCTTGTGGTGGCGAGTTCGATTCTGCCGTGCCACACTACTGCTCCGTAGGTGATCATTGGTCTCACTAGCATGGTGAACATCCATCGCAGTATTGATGGGTTACACCACCACGTTTTGCCTGCAAGGTTCCTGCACACCATCAGTGATGATTTTGCCTTACTGGCGATCTTTTCTACGTGTCTATTCTAGAGAAGCTTTGAGTCTAGGATGAGCCCTAGATATTTCACTTCTTGCTGCCATTCTAGGTCTGCTCCGTGTAAACGGACGACTCTCAAGTGTTGAACTTTCGTTCGTCTAGTGGAAAATACCAATGTGGTTTTCGTTGAGTTAATTCTCAACCCCACCGAATGGCACCATCTTCTGGTAGTCTCTACCTCTCACATCAAAGGTGACAGTACCCCTCCTTGTGGGCTCTGTGTGTTCTGTCCACTCCCTTATTCATTAGGGCTCTCTTTATTGCATCATGAGAGGTGTTGTGAAATGCCCCCTCTATGTCTAGAAATGCGCATATGGCGATTTCTTTGTTCTCAAGTGATCTCTGGATGTTATGGGTGAGCTGAAATCACAGCCTGGGGATTGATTGATTGATTGATTAATAGCAGAATGATCAGTCAGGGTTCGAAGCCCAAAACACTGCAGCCTTTGAGCCTATTGTATTTCTGATCATGCTGTTGACTTAGGTGAACAGGTTCGCTACCTATATGAGGTTGAGCAGCCTCCCCATCAAACCATTCTTTGGAAATGCCTCTTGAGAGTTTACTGCTCCCAGAAGGTTGTTTCTCCAAAGCGCTAGTGCTTCGTACTCCAATATTACATGGGTGACAGTTTCCTCCTCCTCATTGCATAGTCTGCATATGGGTTCGTCTGTATAGATGCCCATTTGATGCATATGTTTCCTCAGTGACCGGTTATTAATCCCGTCACTTGTTTGATCTGACTTCTGTCTTTGTCCCGGGACATTGTTCCAGTATGCCTGATGTCTTTCTTGCATCCACCTTGCCAGCCAGCCGCGTATTGAGGTTTTAGGGATACCGAACACAGGTTCAGGTCCCATAAACAACGCCGCTGACCCTTGCCTGGCAAGAGCGTCAGCTGCTTCATTGCCTTCGATTCCCTTATGCCCTGGCACCCATCGAAGAACAGTCTGGAGAACCAACAACCTAGTTGAATTCAACGCCACCAAAACTCAAGCCTGTATTTTCTCTAGAAAGGCAGAACTCAGTATGCCTGATATTGTGATGTCTGGCATCACCATTCCCACCAAGCCCACCATATCTTCGCTCGGTATTTCCATCAGCAACACTCTATCATGGGATAATCATGTCAGATCCATCGCGAAAGCTGCTTCACAAAAACTCGGATTCTTGTTCCGTGCTCTGTTCACCTCAACAGCTTCTCCTGATCTACAAAGCGCACATACGGCCTGTTCTAGAATACTGTTTCCACATATGGGGTTCAGCACCAGAACATACGCTGATGCTCTTAGATTTCACCCAGATAAGAGCCATTCGCCTGGTGGGTGACTTCACACTCACTCACTCACTCTTTGATATCATTGGAACACCGTAGAAAGGTCGGCGACCTCTCACTTTTCTGTCGATACTTCTACGGGAAATGTTCTTCGAAAATCTCTGTTATTATCCCTTCACAAGCGATACAAGTCAGACGAACTAGACAAGCCCAGTCAGCACATCTTTTCGTAGTCAACCTCGAAAGATGTCGAACTGCACTTCATCAAAACTCCTACATTCATGGAACGGCTAGGCTCTGGAATTCATTGTCTTTTTTTATCGCTTTGGGCGCACGAAAGGAAATCTCTATAATGTTCAAAGAACATCGTGCGTATCTAGGAAGTATTCTCAACAACATATTATCCCCAGGAGTTCAAAAAAAATTTCAATACCCACCTCCTGTTCCTATCCTCCCTAGGAGCGCACGATGTTCTTTGAACATTATAGAGATTTCCTTCCGTGCGCTTAAAGCGATAAAAAAAAGAGGAAAAACTGCTGTATTATTCATCTTGATATCCACAAGGAAGTCTTGCTCTCTTGTATTATAGGTAATAACAGCAATGTAAACACTGCTCACAGCATATACAGGAGGTCAACTCAGGTCAGCTGAATTTCTGGATTCCCTCCATTTTTTAACTCTTTCAGAGCCTACGTCTTGCGTGACCCTAAGCCCATTACCTGTTTTGATTTGAACTTAGAAGTAAAACTAGTTATTGACCTTTTTATTTCATTGAAAGAATCAAGTCTTTTCTGTTTACATAACGAAAAGATATCTTAACAATGCCAACCATAACAACATGCTCATAGCTCTCTTCATGTCTTTCATCTCGTAGACATACTCAACTATCAGAACCATGAACCTTTCACAAAACATAAACTTTGACATGTGTCAGTCATGGAAATTTCGAACCAATTCAGTTGAATTGAGGAATGAGAGACAGACTTATGAGATGCATTCAATCACGGGTAGAATGTACTTATACTTTTTCACGAACAAAGTGAGAAGTAAAAAATATGAAATCAAACAGTATGAAGTAAGATGAACAGAAAACATTGATATCGAACGAAATACATATTTATGTTCGAACCAGTTATATCATAATGATGTTTTCAATATATATTCCCGTTATAATTAGAGATGATAAAGATATAGACAATGCTCTGAGCTTTATTATTTCATATTATCTTCATTACTTTTATTTTTCATATTTGCAATTAATTTTTTGTGATGCTGTTTACTAAGTTGGATGTACTCTGCTCATTTTTCATGTATGCACGTATAACTTATATTTTACGTTCAACTATCGAATACACATTGAGAACACCAAAATTGACAGTCTGATCAGAGTCAAGAATCTGGTTAGGTGTTATTGATAATCCAAACTCGACTAGAACTCCTGGCTGGTGGAATAGTCTTCCCAATATATGATTCAAAGCGTATCTGTTTGAAAAACGAATTTAATTCACCTCCTTCTGATTTCAAAGAAATAGAATTCTAATCTTCATCCTCAATGACCTCTTCAGTGACAGGAATATCCGGATCAAATGTTCCTTCACTTAGTTTACGAGAACTACAAGGTATATTTGGAACATCTAAGTCTACATCTACATCTACAAAGATTCGAATTGAATTAGTTTGTGATTTTGCACGAATGCTTGGGAATAATACGGTTTATGAACTATTCACACTACATCACTATTTCACTACTTATCATTCAGATTGTTTGAAAGCCCATAATACACCCATAGTTGCACCTGTAATAGCACAATATTTCACCTTCGTGATCTTAATTCAGAGATTGTTCATTTCATGATCCTAATTCAATGTTTATATCATCGAGGGTCTTTCTCTGGCTCTCACTGCCGACTCCCCTTCACATCATGAAAAGTAATTCAGCATTTTTTGCGGTCTGAAAAACTTCCTGTGGCAAACTAGAAATGAAGAATCCTAATATTAATTTCTCAATAGTGACTAATAGTGACTAATATAATATAGTCCAAGTTTGCTCAAAGTGGAGTGGAATATTCTTGAGGAAAGAAGGAACGCTCAAAGTCATCTCCACAACTATTTTCAATGGTGTGAGTTATCCAGAGGAACATGTTTCGAATTTATAAATATTCATCTCCAGCCCAATTAAGACAGTAATGGAGTGAAGTTGAAATTGACTATTGGTGCCACTGTAACATGAAGGGCCCCGTGCCCTAAGACAGCGTAAAGTGCTGAATTTGAAAATTTCAAGTCCCCGACATTAGGACGATGGGCAGTGGCACCAATAGTCAATTTTTACTTCACTCCATTACTGTTTTGATTGGGCTGGAGACGGATTCTCAAAAATCCGAAACATGTTTCCCTGAATAACTGACATCATTAAAAATAGTTGAGCGTTCCTCCTTTCCTTTGAAATATGATATCCTATTGTGATCGATGATAATGATAATAATAATTTTATTCGTTGAATGAAAATATGAAACAATATACAGGGTATTTCGATAATAAATGCGTGTTTCCTGGGTGAAGACAAAGAAAATCTTATAAACATTGATTACAAAAACGAGCGGTTTTCAGGAAACCTACTCTGATTTTTCAATAATCACGATAATTTTTGGAATTGACTTGTAGATGTAAATGTAAAAACTTCATAAACGATAATATTCCTACAGAACACACGACATGTTTTGCTAACACAGTAGCTTCGTCAGGTACTGGTACAATGGTTATATGGATTATGGTTATCGTGATTCCAGGAACGACAAAAAAAATCAATCCAAATTCTGAAACTGAATGTTCTAATTCTCAAAGAACATATAAACAAAGATTTCTTGAATAAAATCCAAATCATCAATATCAATCGATATAATTTGCATAGAACAAAGCATTTTCGAACTCAAGGAATATGAGTTATTCATTTGATTCTGACGTCAGAAGATACTTAATCATTTTATTTTTGAAAAAAACATAAGATTTATCGAAGTGACGTTGGCATTATTTACTCGGCATAAAGTATGAGTAAGAAATACATTATTTCGATTATTTCAAAGAATATGGGGATTGCTGAATTATCAAAGAAGGAGACAAAAATCATTATACAGGGTGTTTCATTGGGAAAGGTAAATAATTTAACTGTGGATAGGGATCACTGGGGCGATTCAAAAAAACCCATGGTTAATGGGTCTTCGACTTCTTATAACCGAGATACAGGATGTTTCATCAATTTTGTCCATATCTTCATTGTCTCATAACTTTCCAACCAACCTGTATATATTTTTAAAATTTGGTACACTTGCTCAATCTACCCTGTGGAATTGATTGAAGCCACAACAAAAGATAAAATCCAGGTCCGGCTTCACTTGAAATTCACAAATTCTTTCTGTCAGAAAACAACACCCTATACATTCGAATTTCTCATTTTTTTTACCATATCTGAAAAAAACATCAAAATTTCTATTCAACGATGTGCTTTTATTCGTGCACAGACGATTTTAACTATTCATATTATGAGCTCAAAATATTATTTTTGCTCATTTTGGGGTACAAAATTGGAATCAGACATAAATTTTATTACTTCCTATTCAGTATATGTGAGTATTACATTTAGAAGGAGTATTTCATATCGTTCTTTGTTCCAGACTTAGTTGCAGGTCCGTCATCAAAACTATACAGGGCTTTTCACGATGAGCGTTAATTTGACGTTTTCGGCAAACCAGGCAACGGATAAATCTGAAATTTTGATGGTATGTATAAATTAACATAATCTACACTACTGAAATATTTGAAACGATCCGGCCTTGCCGCTTCTACTAGAAAGTAGCAGCAACTTCGATTTTTCAAATGGGGCACCCTGTATTTCATTACATTCTTGGATTCTTGCTCAACAGCAGAATTCATCGATTCAAAACATTCAGCGGGACTGATAACTGAGATATAGGATGTGGAAAATCGAGATGTTTCAACTTTAGAATTGTTTTGTGTTGAAACTATTTATTATTGCATGGTCAAAACGGCTTCAATGTCCCTATCTCAACTTTCCATTCGATATTCAATTGAAACAGATACAGGGTGGTGCAGAAATATGAATTATGAACCATCCTGTATTTGTTTCGATTAAATGTCAATAGATACAAAGTTAAAATAGGGACATAAAAGCCGTTTTGATCAATAATAAATATTTTCGCAAAATAATTCTAAAGTTGAAACATCTCGATTTTTCTCACTCTAAATATCTCAGTTATTAGTCCCACTAGACCCCGAACTTTGTGAATCGATTAAATCAGCTCTTCAGGAAGCATCCAGGGTGTCCCATTTGAAAAATCAAAGTTACTGCTACTTTCGAGTAGAAGCGGCAACGCCGGATTGTTTCAAATATTTCAGACCTGTAGATCATGTTAATTTATGCATTCCTTCGAATTTTTAGATTTATCCGTTGCCTGGTTTGCCAGAAACATCTAATTAACGCTTATCGTGAAAAGCCCTGTATAGTTTTGATGACGGACCTGCAACTAAGTCTGGAACAAAGAACCATATGAAATACTCCTTCTAAATGTAATACTCACGTATACTGAATAGAAAGTAATAAAATTAATAAATCTCGTCTGATTCCAATTTTGTACCCCAAAATGAGCAAAAATAATATTTTGAGCACATAATATGAATAGTTAAAATCGTCTGTGCACGAATAAAAAGCACATCGTTGAATAGAAATCTTGATATTCTTTTCAGATATGGCAAAAAAAATGAGAAATTCGAATGTATAGGGTGTTGTTTTCTGACAGAAAGAATTTGTGAATTTTAAGTGAAGCCGGACCTGGATTTCATCTTTTGTTGTTGCCTCAATCAATTCCACAGGGTAGATTGAGCAAGTGTACCAATTTTTAAAAATATATACAGGTTGGTTGGAAAGTTATGAGACAATGAAGATATGGACAAAATTGATGAAACATCCTGTATCTCGGTTATAAGAAGTCGAAGACCCATCAACCATGGGTTTTTTGAAATCACCTCAGTGACCCCTATCCACAGTTGAATTATTCACCTTTCTCAATGAAACACCCTGTATATTGCCAAGATTGTGTACCTTGTTCTGACACTACGGCCATCATCAAACACGAAACATTGTATCTATGACACAGCCATGTGCAAAAGTACTTTTGGCCGCAGTCCGATAAAACTCAAGGTAAAGGTGAATTTCTGGAATTGTAACTTTTATTATCAATTCCTGATGTTTAATCAAGTTATCTACTTGAATATTCCTTTGTCCAGTCCACTATTTTTTTGGTAATATGTAGAGTTAGACTAGGATTAGGTTGCACAGCTTGAAAATCTCGGAATCTGAAGATGATACGAATTCGGTAAAGAGGCCATATGCCCCTCGATATGATTCGAATGTTACCAGTTTTCTGTCGAATTCCTTCCATTTCGAAAGGGGCGGGATCAAACTGAAGAATTCGTAGAAACCTCGATATCGTATATATGTCGAGCGGCAGATCAAGGGCGAGGTAAAAACAGAAAGCGCTACTTCGTCTCGAATATTTTTTGCCGCTTACTGAATTGGCACACAACCAGTTGGTTATTCGTCGAAGATAGTCAACTGGTTTGAACTCCCCGATATCTTGATAGTGATATTTACGTTTCAATATAAAACAGTTGATACACTTTTCAGTATACAGGGTGATCCATCACAGACGAGCCACCCCTTACATTTCTTATCCCTTAGTGAGTGGAAAAATTTCCTGGAACACGTCAAATGATTTTGATTGGGGGACATCTCTTGACGTATATTTTAGACTCGAACAAGCAACTCCCTGATAGGGGGCGCTTAAACCCCTAAAACTTGAATAAGGGAGGGGTTGAGTGATACTCCATTTGAAAGGTATTGGAAGCCACTTCACAATGGTGTATGAAAAACGTGAATTTGATGATGATTAGGAAATGAACTTAGAAAATCAATGTCGTCGGTGCGGTTTGAATTTTGAAATTCTTCAATTATTTTTGTGTGTTCAGAAATTCTTTGTGAGAATTTTCGTCCTGTTTGGCCAACATAACTAGCAGTGTACCCTGGGTGAGAACAACATAACTTGTAAACTCCAGATTCATCAGAAATAGGAATGGAATCTTAGGTGTAATTAACATGTTTCATCGAATTGTTGGTTGTTTTGAAACATTATTAGTGAATCTATGAAAAATATTTCGGATATCTATGAATACTTTTCTAGAAAGGGAATAGCGGATGATGATCTTCTGAAAGGAGTTGTGAAAGTAAATGCTGGTTCGAATATTTGGTTTTATGTCGGTCAAAAATTCGATTATGTGCTAATCATAGAAATAGAACAGAGTCTGGAGGAAAGAGCATTGAAGGCGGCAAACTTATGTGCAGAAGGGTAATTGGAGTGAAAAGGGACAACTGAATCTGTGTGGGTAGGTTTGCGATATATTGAAAATTCAATATTACCGTTGGTACTTCATAATTTCGTTTATTTCCAACAAGACGGTGCCCCCATCCACAACTCTGCCCTTTCGGAGCCCTTTCAGATGATGACTTTCCTCAAGGAGGAATTGGTACCTACGGACCTGTGAAATGGCCCCCTCGATCTCCGGATCTTTCGATTTTGGATTTTTATATGGGGTTTCCTGCAAGGTGAAGTTTATAAAACAAGTATCTGTAGCAGAGATTCGTGCAGCGATTGATTTGGGTTTCCAGAATTTGCAAAGAAGTTCTATAATTCTTCACAACGCTATCAGGATGATAACAAAAATGTGCCAATTTTGTATACGGAAAAAAGGTCGTCATTTTGAAAACCACCTTTGCATTTTCTAAATTCTGCTTCTATTTGCTTTTTATACGTTGAATCTTAGGTAAAATAGGTTTGTTGTTTGTGGTTATTCATCATAATATATAGTAATAGTTAATAATAACGTAACATAATAGTTGAGTTTTTGAAAATCTCAAAGTCTGGGCTTGTCTTTGAAGATAATTGTATACATTTATATATTTATGGAAAGCCCACTTCATGCTCAATCGATCTATGAAATAATATACGGGGTGTTCCATCTAAACACACATATGTTTGCTCCATAACTGAAAAACAGAAGGTGCTAAAAAAAAAATTATTACGCCACTGGATTCTACGAGAAGAAATCTATGAGAACAAGTTTCAACTTCTTCGATAAGTTAAAAGATAACCGAGTCTGAAAAGTGATATTTTTCAATTCCACCCTGTATGTCGATAACTGGAAGAGCTATCACAATTCTGCTTCCGCCATTATCAATTTCATACGAAAGTAGCATACTGTCGTGAAAACTGCAATGCTCTATCTTCACTGATAAGGGAGATACCCCGCAAAAGTGCCCAAATTGGGATACCCTGTACACAACGCAGCTTGGCTCAAATTCTCTTACTGAACAGATGATGCAAGTCGTCGAACTGAGGTCTCCGCCATAATTCATGGTCTAGAACTAGTCGAACCACCAACCCGCATTCCAGATGACAACGACCCGTCTGCCAATACACTAGATCTTCTTCCCACCAGCAATCCTGATCCATGTGAAATGAGAGTTCGTGTCCTACTTAGGAACTCTGACCTCACCCTTATCTCCACAACCTGTTGTCTCCATGTACCATTTAGCAACACAATTCCTACTCGTCACACGTGGCATTACAAATCGGTCAACTGGGAAGGTCTTCGTATGTTTCTTCCAGCGTTATCATGGAAGAGAGTTTGTGTCTTCTCAGCAGATCCAACACGATAAGCTGAGACAATTTCTGAAATCATCATGTTAGGGATGCAAACTTATATACCGAACACTGCAAGGAGAATAACTTAGATTAGTAATTACACAGGAAAACTGTATGCAAACGTATATTTATGAAATACTTGATAGACAGAGTATTTCACTGTCAACACTATGACATTAATAATAACAACATATCACATAGGGTGATATATGAATACAAAAAAAGACACGTTGTAACTAAATGAGTATTTCCAACACCCTCCCTCAACGTGAGCTATCTTCAGTGAGTCCTATCTCTTTCAAATGTTTCTCGAACTCTTCCTTGAAAAGTCCCTTGGTAAAAATGTCGGCAGCCATTTTCTCGGTAGGTAAATATTCCACATCGATTTCTTTCTTCTCGAATATTTCCCTGATATAATGATAACGGATGTCCATATGTTTTGTTCTTGAATGGTGAATCGGATTACGCATCAGTTTTTGTGCTCCTTGATTGTCGCAATGAATTATAGTAGGAGATGATTCTTCATTCATATATTCAAGTTCTTTCAGAAAGTTTCTCAGGTAAACAGCTTCCTTAGCGGATTCAGAAAGTGCCATGTATTCCGCCTCGGTACTTGATAAGGCGACAGCTTTTTGTTCTCTAGCTTCCCAAGTGACAGCTGCTTCTGCGAGAGTGAAGATGAAACCGGTGTATGACTTACGATCATCTAAGTTTCCTCCCCAGTCAGAGTCTACATACTCTCTCATTGGAGTTCTAGTTTTTCTGAAGTGTAGACAACGTCTTTTGAACTTCAAATACCTGAAGACTCGTTTTACTCCTATCCAATGTTGTCGTCCAGGATCATTGTTGAATTGGCTCAACATGCTCACCGCGTAAGCTATATCAGGACGCGTTGACACAGATAAATACATTAGTGATCCCACAGCTTGTCTGTAGGGCACATTTTTCATTTCGCTGATTTTTTCTTCAGTCTTGGGTCCCATTTCCTTGGTAAGTTTCAGGCTGGCATCTACTGGAGTTTGTGCAGGTTTACAATCAGACATGTTGAATCTTTCTAATATGTCTGATATGTATTTATGCTGAGACATTGATACTGACTTAGTTGAGTCATCCTGATTGAATTCAATACCTAAACAGTAATGTAATAACCCTAGGTCTTTTATTTTGAATACAGAACCAAGATCTTCCTTCAATTGGTTATACATCATATCTGAATTACTGGCTATCACTAAATCGTCGACATATACAGCTATTATCATAACCACATTATCATTGTAAAGCATATATATACATTTATCAGTATTGATAGGTTTCAGTCCAAAACTTTGGAGGTATTGGTCTAGTTTCTTATACCATTGTCTACCAGATTGTTTTAATCCATATATTGATTTATTGAGTGCATATACCTTATTCTCTTCGCCATTCATCACAAAACCCTCTGCCTGTTGCATATAGATCTTTTCGTCCAAATCTCCATTTATATAAGCCATTAACACATCCATCTGATACAAAGTTAGTCCCCATTCAGCGGCTAGGGCAATAACTAAACGTATAGAGCTTTGTCTTGCTACTGGTGATGATATTTCGTGGTAATCGACACCTGATTCTCGACTATATCCTTTTGCTACAAGGCGAGCTTTCAATCTTTCTATATCTCCATTAGATTTGTATTTGATTCTGAGTACCCATTTACATCCAATGATGTTTTGATTATCTGGACAATCTACTTATGTCCATGCGTTACATTTTACTGAATTGAATTCTTCTTCCATAGCTATTTTCCACTCTGATGCAAAAGGTCCATTCAGAGCTTCATCTAATGTAGGATTGCTCATTTGATCAATCACAATCTGAGCTGCTTCCTCCGCTACATCTTCTAGCATATGGAATATTTTTCTGGGTCTTCCTCGAGTACCATTTCTCATAATTGCAGGTCTTTTTCTCCCTCTTCTGAATTTGGATACCTGGTCTTGATGATTGCTTTTTTCAGCTGAAGTTATAGATTGATTTTCGTGGTTCGTATGGCGATTTTCATCATTATCAATCGGTGGATGGTCTTCGATAATCATCTGTGGATTCTCGACATTGTTTATTCGAGAATCTATTGGAAATTCGAAGAAATATTTAGTATGTTCAGTCAGTTTCAAGTTAGAATCTTCCACAAATTTTACATCGATACTTTTAATAACCTTCGTTAATTCGGGGTCCCATAAACGGTAAGCTTTCGAGTCATTTGCGTAACCCACAAAGATACATTCTTTAGATTTGGGTTCGAATTTTCCTATACTTGTTTTTATCAAACTGAATACTTTAGATCCGAATACTTTGAAATGAGATACTGTTGGTTTTCTCCTTTTCCATACTTCGAAAGGTGTTTTGTTATTCAAACTTTTCGTACAACATCGGTCCCTGATTTACGCAGCCGTTGCTATAGCTTCTGCCCAGAAATGGTGTGGTAAATTTGACTGTAGTAGCATGCATCTTGCCATTTCAACTAGCGTCCGATTCATTCGTTCTGCTACTTCATTTTGTTGTGGGGTATAAGCTACTGTATATTGTCTCATAATTCCGTTTTCTTCTAGGAATTTTGAGAATTCTACTCCACAATACTCCAAACCATTGTCTGTTCGCAATATTTTGATTTTTCTTTCGACTTTTGTTTCCATTTCTGCTTTGAATTTCTTGAATTTTTCTTTAACTTCGTCTTTGGATTTTAAGAAATTTACCTCTACCCATCTCGACTCGTCATCGATGAAGGTTACAAAATACCGAGCACCGCCAATGGATTCACTTTGGATAGGTCCACAAATATCCGAATGTATGAGTTCAAGTAAATCATTGGATCTGGAATATGATGCTTTAGGTAAAATTGTTGCTGTCTGTTTACTCCTGATGCATATTTCACAGGTGGGTAACTTATCATCTTGACGAAATGAGATTCCTTTCACCAAATTGTTATTTTTCAGAATTTTCAAGCCATTCTCATTCAAATGTCCGAATCGCTTATGCCATTTTTCTAGTTCATTTTCTTCAGACGTAGCAATGGCTGTAGATTCAGAAGATACTTGCATGTAATATAAATCATCTTTTCTGAATGCTTCTGCGATTACCTGTCCGTTTTTATTTATGATACTGGCATTATCTTCAGAAAATATAATATTTCGCCCATTAGTAGTAGATTTTGAGATAGGAAGAAGATTCGTTTTCAAATCAGGCACTAGCAATGTATTTTCCAGTCTTAACTTAGTCGAACCTGAAGAGTGATTTAAATTCAAGTGAACAGTTCCTTTTCCCAAAACGTTGGTTGTTTTGTCTACTGCAAGTCTCACTTTCTGGTTATCAGTGGGGTTAAAGTCGGAAAATTGCGATTTATCGTAACACATGTGAGAAGTAGCTCCACTATCCAGGCACCATTCTTGAATACCCTGTGTCTGTGCCATATTAGCTTCTGGAATACTGGTTATTTCTTCTGAATCATTTAACTCATGAACCATTAGAGCTTCTTTTACATTTGCACTTGTTTCTTCCCGATTTCCTTTTCTATTTCGGCATTCTGAACCTTTGTGTCCTGAAATATGACAGTAATCACATTTGTAACGGAATTTACTTGCCTTTCTTTGAATTGATGCATCTGATTCAAATTTGTTGGGATACTTTGAATCCTGCCTTTGATTTACAAATTTCTTCGGATGGGCTTTGTATTTGGAATAAAATGCACTGTTTTCAGTTTCTTTGCACTTTCTTGCATTATGTTCATCAATTAACTTAATTTTTAGAGCATCTGGTTCAGGTAGATCGTCTCTTGCTTCTATAGCACACCGAAAGATTTCGTAAGTACTCGGTATACTATATAAAATTAATATTGATAACAAATCATCTGCAATTGCGATTCCCATATCGTTGATCTTATCAACCGTATCGAAAAACAAATTCAAATGTTCCATCATGTCATCTCCGTCTGACATTTACGTAAAAAGAACTTTCTTCAATAAATTTGCTTTCCTTGCTGGTCCTGATTCATAAACTTCCTTGAGTTTGTTCCAAACTGCATGAGAACTCTTGCACTGCTTTATATTGCAAAGCTCAGATGGTTGCATCGACAAGACTATGTCAGCTCTTGCCTTCTGATCCACTTTCTCCCATGCGGTAGCTCCTGGAATATCATCTGGCTTTTTGATATCGCCATTTACGTAGCACCAGTGGTCATTTTTAACTAGTATAGCCTCCATCTGGAGTTTCCATGTATCAAAGTTATTCTTGCCTAATTTCTCTACTTGCATGACTGATGTTAACATCTTGAAAAACTGCTTTCCTTATAATTCTTCGATAAACTCTATTCACAGTAAACTGGGGTTGCTGGGCCCATAACCACTCAGATTAGTAATTACACAGGAGAACTGTATGCAAACGTATATTTATGAAATACTTGATAGAGTATTTCACTGTCAACACTATGACATTAATAATAACAACATATCACATAGAATGATATATGAATACAAAAGAAGACACGTTGTAACTAAATGAGTATTTCCAACAGAATATCTTCCGATAAGGCCTAGTGCAGTAGAAACTGCTCTAGAGCTGTCGCTTCCAAACAGGCAGCATTCCATCGATGACAGAAAAATCCAGGCCCTGAGACTAGAGCAGAATATGTCGAGGCTAGAGGCACAATGAGACAATTCGATCATCAGAGGATGCTCATAATGCCAAAATAAGATCAGAACTTGTTGAATGTCCTGACGGATCCCGTTCATTTTGGTCCTTCGTCAAAGCTGTAGAAACAATCTTCACTTCCAGCTCATTTCCTCCTCAGTCCAAGGAAGATGGAACACAAGCCACAGCTGCCCAGGAGAAAGCCAACATTTTTGCGCATCATTTGCTGGAAGAAACAACCTTCAAACATAACGCCAATTGACAGTCCTATGCTCGAGATCACCTTCCGCCAATGCACTATGAGCAAGATTTTATTGGGTCTCAACACCAACGAAGCTCGTGGCTCCGACGGAATCTCACCGATTGCCCTCAAGAAATGTGCTCTTGAACTAACACCTGTTCTCTGCAAGTTGTTCAAATACTCTTACAAATTGGGGATATTTCCGTGCAACTGTGAAATTGCAAGAGTAGAACCAGTTTCTGAAGAGGAAAAAAGAGTCCACCTAGCAACTACAGACCGATTGCACTGCTATCTATTATTTCAAAGATCATGGAGAAAGCTATCAACACCGAGCTCATGAAATACCTGGAACATTAAGGTATTATCAACGATGGGCAATATGGCTTTCGTCATCAGAGATCAACTGGTGACCTGCTCGCTTACGTCTCACATATATGGTAGCAATCTATAGAAAAATATGGTGAAACCTCAGCCGTGGAACTTGGGAGCGCTACCTATTTAATTGGCGAAGGCGCTGCGGAATATGGCCTCTTAAATGAGGAAACAGTGGCTTTCGAAAATTCTCAAAATTATATCGAGCAACGTGAATTTCTGGAAAATCTACTATATTTTATTTCTACGTTATTATTAGAGATACAGAAAAACTGAACTGACAACTTTTGGTGGGATTTAACGTGGTGATACAGATTTCTCTATGCGACGTAAGACGACGTTGAATCTCATGAGAAGTTGCAAAACGATAACGTGAAATGAAAAAAATTTAATAGATTTTTTGCAAATTCACTATTTTCGACATAACTGAAAAACTACAGATGATTTCGAGAATTATCGAAGGCCGTTGCTATGACCCTCTGAATGCACAACTCTTTCCCTATTTATATGGATTCGTATCTCTTTCCGTTCCTGAGATCCCCATACTGTGCAACCGTATTTTGGTCACACTATATGTATATATTTTGTGGTCGACCGACTTCGGGTTTTATCTCTCACCTGAAAAATTCTAGATTTTCATGAGAATGGATGGTTTGCACGATTTCACATAATTGTGATATGCCCAATATTACCTATAAAATTGTCCATGTGTCACTTGCTGCATTTCAGTATCGTTGTGGTTTAGATTCTGTGAAACAGTCGCAATTTGTTTTTTGAGACGAGAAGATGTAGGGTGCGAGGATTTCAAGCCCGACATTCCGATGCATATTTCCTCAATACTGTCATTCCATCCATCCATTTTGATAAACTTCCTGGTGAAGCAAATAAAACGAATTCTCTTGCAGAACGAATGGTTTATCTGAACGATAGCAATGTTTATATTTATTCTTGTAGAATTTTTGCGAGAAGTATCGGTACTGCTCTACCACCTTTTCCCACTGTTATGATTCGTTTAGAATGATAATTTCTCCTCAAATTTTGTTCAAGAATTGAGGAACTTTCCTTTAACAGTGCTTGTCAAACTTCAATAATGAAATTCAAATTCTGAGTACTGTACATTTTATGAGTGTAATATCTGAAAGCAATTATTTCTTGGGTTACTGGTGATTTCTGAGGATTTGTGGAATATTTTTCATTCAAGTCAATCAGTGCAAGACTATCCATTTCAAACTTCCAGTTAGCGTCAACTAATTCACGAAACCCCTTGACATTTTCAAGTGCCGTTTCATAACCTGTTATTGCCAGAACTGGATTGAGTTATGGCTGCTGAACAGACAACCAACAAGATTGTTTTCAGATGAAGTGCTGAAGATAGTGATCTGAATGATCGCGTTACATCATCGCAACCAGAGATAATACGGCTTGCTGCAACTACTTTATCGAAGTATTCAAGTTCCAACATTCCCAGCATGGAATCAATATTATGAATATATCGCAATGGGAAGAGGAGTCTACCCAATTTTCTCACCTTGTTTGATACTGCGTTATCAATATGTGGTATTTTATGTCTGCGCAAGTTATATTCTGCATACTGACGAATTATTGGGTCACTCTTTCCATTCGAAGATATTCTGTCAGTATGCATCTTATCGAACACTTCAATATCAGTTAACTCAAAAATTCCTGACGAGATTCATTGGAAGCGATCATTGTCTGACCTTCGCTTGCAGAATCAATTCGTTTTTTTGCTTTTCTCTTCTCTCACATGACAATTTACGGAATGCCTCCCCATTGTTGTTTTCTGACACATAGCTTACGATCACTGATATAGCTTTTCATAAGATCGTATTTCATGCCCCTGAAAACCCAATTTTCTGGAACATCCAGGAGGTCTGGCTGATTAACAGTATCGAACGGTGTTGCTAAGTCGACGAAGATACATTCCGCTGATTCATTTCATCAACTGCTCTTCATATTTTTGCTGTCAAATTTGCAATTGCATCTTGCGTCGATCTTCCTTGCATGAAACCATATTGATATTGTGATGTTATATCATATTTTTCAACGTATTCATCATCCCTCACCCCCAAATTTTTTCCAAGATTTTGCTGATATAGACGTAATATTGGCCTGTTATTCGATACTGTTAGTATATTTCCTGACATGTAGAGAGGTTCAACCACTGCCGTTTTCACGATAGGAAGGTCCCAGATTTCACATTTTATTCATAATACCCGTATTAAGATTCTTAAAAAAATCTACACAATATTCCAAGCTTATTGTTAATTTTCTTTTCATAAGATTCAATTTGTTTGAAGGCAATATCTTGTCCTTTTCGATCCATTTTCTTGACACATCGGTACATGTTTTGAGTGAATTTGAATTTGTTTCATCTTACTGTATAATAACTGGATATTTCCTGATCCAGAAGATTGTTCAGAATATTTCCATATGTCTTGAAATCATTCATAGGTTTTTCATTGTCAGGATGTTTTTGAACATTTCTGTACATATTTCTCTTCCTGTTGACTGATTTCACTGGGCTGTCCGTTATCCAAGGATTTCTCTTCGATTCGTTCCGATTGATTCGAACTGTGTACTGCACATTTTTATAAATCGTTCTAAAGTGATAACCAACGAAATGGTGGTCTCATTCCATTGTTTTTGTAGGCAGCGTACCAATCTTCTGATTTTGAATTTTTTTTTCAAATCACTATAATTTATATCGGTTTTGTATACAACAAAGTGACATATTTCTCATTTGTCCATCTTCCTCTTCCGCCTCCTTATGTTGGACTCATTGCTGTACTCAATGTAACTGTAATCTCCTAATAACTCTGCTGTTGCGACCTTCCAGTTTCTTACGTTACAGTTCCGCGACATTGAAAGGTCTATCCAGGTTTCTCCTTCGGTGCTGGAGTATGTCGCCGTAATTGTGCTCATATTCCCAATTATGTATTTATATTGTATTGCCCTCTCTAATATCCATCCCTCTCTTCTGTCGTCACAGTTTTCTTCCCAAGCTTGATTTTTAGCATCAAAATCTCTAGATATTATTAATTCTTTGGTTTCATCATCTAAATTAACAAGTATTCTACCTACATTATAGCAATTCAGTTGCTTTCCTACATCTTCTTAAGTTGATTTGTATGACTTTGAGTTTCGTCATACACTGTAGTTGATTTGTCCTCCAGTTTGTTCGACTTTCTTCACGTACATCAAAGATCTTTTATCCCTAGCTGCGTGTTGTCTCTTGGTTATGCCAGATCTTTTGCAGTTTATGCAGCTTAGAGGGTTCATTTCCTCACACCCTTTGCTGTCGTGCCCTTCTTCCCCAAATTTCATACATACAGCTTTCACCTGACAATTTTTCCCTCCATGCTCGAATACAAAATCATTGAGACAAAGTTCACTCTGCCCTTTTCTGCTATTTTCTTGAACGGCCGTGCATTAAGTTCGATCACTATATCATCTTTCGCATTATCTCTGCAATTCCTTCTGAGTCATTTTGATGCTTTCTAGATCTTATTTTGTGTATCCAGTTCATACACAAAGACTGCATCTGTGTAGCCTGCCGTGACTCCGGTCATAAGCAGTAGCGGTTCCCTGTTAGATGTTGCTTCCAGCCTCAGTTCGCTATTGTTACTTAATGCGATTCCCATTTCAGCACCCTGTTTCCCGCTCCTTGTCTCTGATACCTATACCTCTTGTTTGTCTTCCTGACATTCTTCAGTCCCCCTCCCCTATATCATTTCCGCTTTACACTTTTTCGATTTCGCTCAATATTTGCCACTATGATCTGACTGGAGTATATCTGAGAGGTGATCTGACAAGGGATACTGTTAAAATATTTCCTTTTTTTGTCTTCAGAAAAATGTGATCTGAGCAATTACTACTCTCTCCTTGTATACGTGTGACACTATTAATCATTGGCAAATAATTGTGCTAATACATGATATTCGAAAAATCTTTACAATATTCATCATTGCCCAATAGATCGATGTTGATGTCACCAATTATTGCCTATATGTCATAACGTGTAGAGTTATTTGGTGCTGAGTAATCATGATCTATAATTATTACAATGTTGATTGTATCTATTTGCAGTTCATGAAAGTTTCTTATATAATCAATATTGTTGTTGAATGGCATGCAGTGAGTAGCAATATTTTGTGGTCCTAGTAAATAATAAAATTCTATAAGAAATACAGCTACGAAAATTCTGTAAAGTGGCAGTTAGTGAAAATAAAGTGTGATCTTCGATTTGGTGAAGTTAGAAAATAGTTAATTATGGTGATTACACGAGAAATCGCCGACGAAATAAAAAACGCGGTGAATTTAGCACTGAATAAATGTCTAACAGACCAAACATTCATAAAAACCCTGGCAGATAGCGTATCCAAGGCCGTCACCGATACTGTTAAAAATAAACTCCAACAATTGGAACAAAAAGTGACTGAACTCAAGAACGAAATGAATCAAACTAAACATGATAATAACACACAAATAAAAACACTAGGAGGTTCACTGAAGAAAATTACAGGTGAAAACGAAATGCTTCGTAATAAACTTGACAATATGGAACAGGAAATGAAAAAAAATAACTTACGAATTTTTAACTTACAAGAAAACTCACAAGAAAATACTAGCCAAGACATTATCACCTTTTTCCGTTCCAAGTTGGCTATCAGTCTAGAAGATAAGGATATAGATATCTGCTACCGTATTGGAAAGAATGATAATACAAGAAAACCGAGAGGAATCTTCTTGAAGCTCAAGAATTTCGACAAGAGACAGGAAATATACCATAAAAAGAAATTGTTGAAAGGTACAGGAGTCATCATAAGAGAAGATCTCACAAAACTCCGTGTCGAAATGTTATCAAAAGCCATCGAGAAAACGTCTTTGAAAAATGTATGGACAGAAGGTGGAAAGATATTTGTGAATATTGACAATAAGGTTATCATAATTAACAATAATGATGACTTTCGTAAAGTATTTCCACTGTAGTGTGTATGTTAACAGTATACTATTTTGCTAAGGGCCCAAAAAATGGGATTTTGGTTTCGAAATCTGAACTATAATTTCCTCTTTACTTATTACACATTGGTCTTTTCTTTTTTTCTTTTTTCTCTTGTTTAGATCTCTTTATTCTTGTATCTTTTTATTCTGTTGCATCTTCTTATATTAAATTCAATGCTGGAATTCTTGGACATCCTTGATAACCAAGAAGAAATAAAAACAAGAGTGTTCTCTACCTTACATGAATGTATCTCGGATTATGGTGATGTGGGAGGATCTAACTATGTCGGTATCTTTCATCTCAATATAAGAAGTATCAATAAAAATTTGGATGAGCTACTCGTGTACATCGAAGAAGTATCGGATAATATAGATGTTATTATACTTTCTGAAACATGGAATGTTGAGGTGGTAAGTGACTTTTCTATCCCTAATTACACAATCCACTACAACGAATCAAAAAGAAATCAGAACGATGGTTTAATAATTTACGTTAAAGATACAATTGCTTCAAATGCATTCTCAACCCCCATAAGTGAAACAAATCTATTAAGAGTCACATTACCAGTTCTCAATACAACAATTGGAATAACTGCGTCATATCGACCACCATCAACAAACACCCAGCTGTTTCAAGAGGATTTGAAAGCATATTTCACAACTTTAGCAAAGTGCGAAATTGAAATTTTCATAGGAGATATTAATATAAATCTGAATAACAAGTTCTCAAACGAAGTCAATAATTATGTCAACATTTTAACAGAAAATGGTTATCTTTCATACATAAATGAAGCAACTAGAGTAACAAATGAATCAAATAGTAATTTGGATCACATTTTTGTTAGAAATTGTACAAACTCACAAAATTATTCCTTCTACTCATCAATTATTGAAACCAGTCTATCTGATCATTACACAACTTCATTATGTATCAGCAACGTTAGTCAAAATGATATAGCTGCCCGAAACAAACGTGAAAACATCACTATTAAAAAAATTGACTATGAAAAATTAAAGGACTTCCTAACCAATGAAACATGGGCCGATGTTTTATAATGCGAAGATTCCCAAAGTTCATATGATAACTTTATTGACAAATTGATGCAATATATAAACCAAGCTACTAAACATCAAATCATATCGAAAAATAGAAATTACAAACTGAAACCGTGGATAACTCGGGGTTTAATAAACTCGATAAAAAAAAGAGACATAATGAAAAAAAGATTGAAGGAATACTACTCAGACGAGTTAAAAAACGAATTTACACAATATAGAAATAAATTGAATAAATTAATCAAAACAACGAAAAATCAATATTACAAACAGAGGTTGAATGAAAATTCAAGTAACTATAAAAAGACATGGGAAATAATAAATGAAATCTCGAATAAAACAGTAGAAAAAGAAACAATCAGCTCTATCAATATGTCAGGTCCAAATGGGGAAGTCTTATCTAACAACAAGACGAAGGCCAACGCATTCAACGATTATTTTGTAAACGTCGGAAAAGAGATGGCTAAAACTATCAATAAGCCTGATAACCTTCCGGAAAACTTTTTGAATGACAAATCTGTAGGGCCTACGATACTGTTAGAATCAGTAACTGAAATCGAAATATTCAACATTGTCTCCAACATAAAAAGCAATTGTGCTCCAGGGCCAGACGAGATACCAGCGAAGCTAGTAAAAATTATTTATCAGTACATTGCAATTGCCTTAGTGAATATAATAAATAAAATATTCAAAATGGGTAATATTCCAGTGCAATGGAAGGAATCAGTAGTAACTCCAGTTCATAAAGCAGGGAGTAAAAACAAATTTCAGAATTACGGACCCATCTCTGTAATAAGTAATTTTGCAAAAATTTTTGAACATACCTTAAAAAATAGATTAGTTAATTTTTTCGAATTTCATAATGTGATAACAAAAAAACAATTTGGTTTCATTAGTAACTCGAACACTGAAAAAGCTGTCATTCACTTAACGAAAACCGTAACTGACTCTCTGGAAAATTTCGACAAGTGCCTTGCAGTTTTTTTAGACTTAGCTAAAGCTTTTGATACGGTAGCACATGACGAACTAATGGACAAACTACATAGGTACGGTATTCGTGGCCCAGCGTTAAACATTTTGCAAAATTATTTATCACACAGGAAACAAACTGTCAGAATTGGTAGTGAACTTAGTTCCTCAAATGAAATCACAATTGGTGTTCCACAAGGCACGGTTTTGGGGCCGATTTTATTTTTAGTTTACATAAATAGTATTGGTTGTATAAAATTTGTTGACAATCTTATTTCATATGCAGACGACACGGTGATTATTTTTTCTGGCAAAACATGGCAACAAGTATATCAAACAGCAGCAAAGGGCTTGAAGGATGTCCAGATATGGCTGAACTATAATCTCCTCAGTTTGAATCTGAATAAAACCAAATTCGTTTGTTTCACACTTCTTAAAAACGATCAACCAATTGAAAATGCCATAAAAATACATGCCTCTGAATGTCCACAAATAAATCAATGTGATTGCCCTTCGATAAAAAAAGAATCAAAGTCAAAATATCTTGGTGTAGTCCTGGATCAGCATATGAGATGGGACGAACATGCCCTATATGTTACAAAGCGACTCCGCCAGCTCACTCACGAAATGTACAACTTGAGAGAAACTCTAAACACAAAAAATCTAATGACGGTATACAGATCTTTAGCAGAATCAGTGATTAGGTATTGTATTTCCGTGTGGGGTGGTATATTTGACTGCAACCTGTACAGTCTCCAAGCTATGCAAAATACTTTAATTAAAATAATTCTTGAGAAAAAAAAACTGTACTCAACAGAACAGCTCTATAAAGAAACCAATTTGTATAACATAAGATGTATTTATATTTATCACTGTCTTATATGGATGTATAATAATAAATATTTTCACTATAGCGAAAAGATAAAAAATACTAGATCTACCGAAAATTTGAATGTAATGATTCCCATTTTTAAAAAAACTCATACACAACGAACAATTTTTTATTTTGGTCCTAAATTTCACAATATACTAGACCGCAGTTTGAAAGAAAACCTCTCATTTAATAAATATAAAACTGGTATAAAACAATTCATCAACCTTAACTATCTGACACTAGTGAATCTTTTATGAAAATATTTATATACATATGATTAATGAAAAAATCAGTTGTGTCTCTGGATGAAAATATACATATATGTTTAAACGTGTGTATGTATATAAGCATATATGAACGAACCTCATCGTGTAATATATGAATATATACGAATGAAGACATGGATTTCTGCCACATCAACCACTACGAGATTGACATGTAAGATGCAAAAAAAAAAAAAGTAGAAATAATCCCAAACAATCATTAATTGAATTTTCGATCAAATCCAACAAGAATTCCATCTATTTGATAGTAATATATATTTTCATTGAGACTAGTACATTAATATGTATAATATGATTACCATTCATTTTAATTACCTAATGAAAATCCTGAATTATTTCAATGGGCTGCACAAAACAAGCGCCTCAAGTGCTTAGGTGAACCCTTGGGATAATAAAGGATAGCTGTTATAAATTGTTAATATATCTAAGTATCTTGTTAAATCGAACGAATCAATAAATCAAAATCAATCAAAAAAAAAAAAAAAAAAATCTTCCATGTATTATACATTGGTATACAAATATATAATAGTAAAATGAAAATAGAAGTAAAATTTGAGTTCGAATTATGAAATTATGAATGAAATGGGGAAGCAAAGTCGATAAATACTGATAAAAATGTGGATTACTTCCGATTTCATTATTATTTTTTATTTGCGAACGAGTCAACCTGGCTATATTTGCGAACTCACTTCGTTCATCCCTTTCTCGTTTTCTTTAATTTCCTTCAAGAGTATTCTAAGCCTCTTGACGATGGTTCCAGGTTAATGTTCGGCAATTCGTTCTGAATTAAGATTTCGCTATGCTTAGCTTTGAGCTCTCCAGGGACTTCAGTTCGTTAGAATCAGATTTTGCTAGAGTTAATATGATCTGTTTGAAGTGATAATTCACAACTACACACAATACTGGATGAGTCTCTCCTGGCTCCTGGTTTTTTCCTAAGCGATAGGGTGATCGTACCAGTGTTAGAACACATAAGGACTTTGGGAACTGCAGTATATCATTAATGATGAATAATGCTGATATCGTGCTTCAGTTGAATATTCCCAAGCGAATACTGAATGACTCGACTAAAGTAGTTACAGAAGTAGGAACTCATCAATTGAATGGACGAAATCATATTATATTTATTCATCCATTGGGAACAAACAAATATCAAGTTATAGTACAAATCATTTCACAAATAATTTTTCCACACCTGGACACTCGAAGAAATTACGTCTTATGAGCTTGGGCTCTCAAATCATTTCAGCAAATTTCAGAACTCTTGTACCATATTCGATCAGTACGATCTGGCCATCTGAAAGTTAACCAGCTGGTGTCATAGAGCGGACTTCGTATTCATCATCCTCATTATTGTCTACTATTACTTTGTTTGATTGTGAAGTATTATTACATAATTTTCAATAGTTATTTCTCTAGATTCACTATCTGCAGCTAGATTATCATTCTTGTTAAGATCTCTATCTGAATGGGAATTGACATTCATGAAGTTGTTAGGATCAATATTTTCAGAATATTTAGGAATTTCGGGACACCTGTGAAAACCATGTCTGATGAGTTTAGGTGCTTTTATCATTTCCGCTATTGAAGATTTCATATTTGGTCTATACGATCTGGCCATTTCGAAGTAATAGGACCAGCTGGTGTCATAGCATCGACTTCATATTTATCACCTTCAATACCTTCTACTATGGATATACTCGATTATAACATATTATGTTCCTACAGTGATTTCTTGGGTACTTTCCCCTTTTGCTCCATTCTCATTGATGTCAGTGTGTACAAGATCAACGAGTTCCGCTTGTGGTGCTTCCTTTCTTTCCGTATTTTTTAGTTTTGAGTTCTGATTGCGAACGGTACAGGAGTTGTCTGTTTTCTTTTGCTGCACTTCGTCCCTATATTCTATGTTGGAGCCACACGTCTCCTGTATTCCTTGGCACTTGTTGCTCTCGATTCGCGTTGTGACAATTTTCTCCATCTTTTGAATCTTTCATTTCTTCTTCACAACGTCTTTTGCTATAGCACTTTATTCATTAGTATCACTAACGTTTTTCCCGTGACTTCTCATTCGACTTACTTCAGATATAGAAAGAGAGAGAGAGAGTATGTGTTTATTATCCAAGATACAGGGCCCCATTGACGAACACTGGTGAAAAAACATATAAATAATCACATCCAAATAAATATACAATCACATAATTACATGAAAATAATACATATAAATAGTCACATCCAGGTAAATGTACATATACATATATAACACATAAGCACCAACAATATCATATCGCTTCGTCATTAAAATATTCAGATCATAGGAGGCTTTGGATACCAGCCTTTGATGTGAATTTTTCCTAAAGGCTTTAAGCGACTCTGAGTTCTTTATATCTGCAGGTAGTTTATTATGCATTTTGACACCATTGTAAATTATTGAATCTTTAATCAGTGAGGATTTAGGAATGATTAATGACAGATTCATTGCGTTTCGTGTAGTGCGATTGTTGTTTTCGTATAAATATTCATTCTTGTAGATGAGACATGTAGCTTCTAACACATAAATTGATGTTAGTGTCAGTATTCCGTGTTTCAGAAATAGGGGTTTGCAAGAACTCAACCTATTTACTTGGCACAAATACCGCACCGCCCGTTTTTGTAGCAAAAATACACTCTTGAAGAGTTCCTTACTACATGAACCCCAGAACTGTATTGCGTATCTCAAATTCGACTCAATGAGAGCAAAGTAGACATTTTTTGCTGCAGAATAACCTAACTCTTTAGCTGTAGATCTGAGGGCAAAACAGCCTGAGGATAATTGATTTATGATAATTTTCTGTTCAAGATGTTAATGTGGTTGGTGAATTTCAAATTGGTATCTATGTTAAGTCCCAAGAATTTTATATTGCTGTCAGAAGGTACGGAGTTAGCCCCTAGTTCTATATCAGGTAGAAGACATTTGAATGTGAATAATTTTGTTTTATTGAAATTTAAACAAAGAAAATTTGCATCGCACCACGATTTGATTTTTTGTAGGTCTCTTGTAATATTTTCACGAAGCAAATTCACATCTTCAGAGTGCCAGAGAATGGTATTGTCGTCGGCAAATGACGTGAAGGAACCAGATATGTCTAAGAAGGATAGATCGTTTATATACAGGAGAAAAAGATATTGGCCTAATACTGAACCTTGGGGTACTCCCCAGGTAACGTTTAGTAATCCGGATTCAGTTTTTACTAGTTGGTTTATTCCTGTCAAATATGATTCCATCCACTTCAAGGCCATATCTCTGATACCATAGTGAGAGAGTTTTTGCAATAACAGTGTGTGGTTGACACAATCAAAAGCTTTAGTCATATCACAGAATGCTGCCGCCACGTTCTTTCCTACATTGATGTTATTGTATGCCATTTCTTGGCAGTTAAACATGGCATCAGAGGTATTTTTGTTATTCCTGAATCCAAATTGTCCATTGCAGACTAATTTGTTAGTTTCAAGAAACTTTATCAGGCGAATTTTGACTAGCTTCTCTATCACTTTCCCTAGAGTCGGAATGAGAGAGATGGGTCTGGAGTTAGATGGATCTTGAGTATCACCTCCTTTGTGAATGGGAATTACCACACTTGTTTTAAAAAACTCAGGAAATGTGCCATTTTGAACCCATCATTAATCAGCATTGCAAGTACTGTCGAAGCCGCGTGTGGAAGGTTCATACAGATTTTTATTGACAACTCATCATAACCCACAGCATTTTTGTTTTTTATCGATTTGAAGACATCAGTCAGTTCTGATGTAGTGGTGTCATAAAGTATACAGGAAGAGACGATGTTATTTTCTCTAAGATATAAGAGAGGATTTTGGTCAGTTATTAGGTTTCGAGATAGAGAGTGCGCAATGTCACAATAAAATGAATTAAACTGGTCGGAATCTATGAACCACTATGATTCCTTATGGGGAGATTTTCCTCTTAGTTCATTGACTATACTCCAAGTCTCTTTTATGGTGTTCTTCGTCATTATGATATTTTCTAATGTATTGTAACGCCCACATGTTTTTACAAGAATTTCTCATACCCTTCGTTATCCATTGCTTCTTAGATTTAATTCGAATTTTTTGCTTGGGAAATGAACATTGAAAAAATGTTTTTATATTCTCATAAAATCCGCAAAATGGGTCTGTTGAAGACATAACAGAGAATCAATTGAAATTATTGCACAACGAGTTGAATTTATCATAGTTGGTTCTACTGAAGAGTCGACCATATTTAGTCTTTCTCGTATCAAAATGTATAATATCAACCATTTTTATCTGAGCAGTGACAACTTCATGATCTGATAGATTGGCGTGTTCGACTTTGCATGACACATCGTTTTCATCTAGAGAAGTACAAAAGTAATCAATCATAGATTCCGAATATTTGCTAATTCGTGTCATTTCAGTGACATGCATTCTGAAATTGTAACAGGAGAGAGTCGTGATTAAATCTTCAACTGACCTATTCTGTGTGTCTTTAAAATTCAAGTTAAAATCGCCTGTCAAAACGATAATATCAGTAGGGAGAATTTTAGATAATAAAGTATCCAGTTTTGTGAGGAATACAGAAATACTACTTGTAGGGGCCCTAAAACACATATGAGATACATTTTGAGTTTTTTTATACGAGTTACAGAGAATTCAAATTGCTTTTCCTCAAGTAGGCCCTCGAAATGAACAGCTTCAACAAATAATTCATCTAAAACTGAGTCGTGAACTAAGATTGCAGTTCCTCCATGAGTGAAGGTTTTCCTACAGAAAATTGAGATAACTTCATAGTCAGGTATACCCAAGCATTCATTTTCTTCCAGCCAGTGTTCTGTTAATAGTACTAGCAATACCAATCAGACGAACTAGACAAGCCCAGTCAGCACATCCTTACGTCGTCAACCTCGAAAGATGTCGAACAGCACTTTATCAAGACTCCTTCATCCATAGAACGGCTAGGCTCTGGAATTCATTGCCTGTGGAAGTATTCCCAACAACATATAATCTCCAAAAATTCAAAAAAAATTCCAATACCTACCTCCTGTCCCTATCCCCCCTAGGAACGCACGATGTTCTTTGAACATCATAGGGATTCCCTTTCGTGCGCTCCAATCGATAAAAAAAAAAAAAAAAAAAATTTGGAAATTTTTTCTGTTCTAGTAATAGATATAATTCATCAATTTTGTTCCAGATTAATTGGACATTGAGAAATAAAGATGTCAATTTGAGATATTCATCAATGCTGTCTTTTTTCGGAAATAATTGTCTGTTTGTGCTGTTTCGACTAAGCGAGTTTTCATTTGGAATGGAATGTATATTGAAGTTATATCTTCTGTACAGTCCTTAATGTAATCAATTCCATCACCACTGGCATCTTTATCTTCATCCTTTGCACAATATCATCTGATATTTTCTATAAAGGTATCAGGAATTTTATTATTTTCACCAGTATCTTCTGGTAACACATTTTTTTCTGAAATACTGTTTTTGAATCGTCACTTGTATTCAAATTATATATTATTTTTAAATTGTCGGGTCTGGTAGATGGATAGAAAATGCCATCTATTTCTAGTGAAAGATTCGACAAGTCATCGGTGAAGTCTATGATGTGTTCTTGTATATCTGGAATATCTGATTTGGCAATATTTCACGAATATTCTTCGACGGGTGAAATAGTGTACCTTTTGGTATCCCATATTACTCGCTTGCCGCATTGATGGTGATTCCCGTTTTCGTTATTGCTTCCATAGCCTCCTGGAGACATTCATCCAAACAAATGAAAAAATTGGAATGATAGAAAGCACAGAGAGAAAAAAGAGACGTTCATTCACTAGGACACCTTTTTGCCCTCTGATTCAGTCGATGAACAACACTGTCCATTTACTGGATAGTTGTCTGAGTTGAAATTCCACAGAGCAATCATTGATACAGCCAGATTGATGTGAAATTCAATAACTCGTAAAACCTTAATAAATGAACGTATCGTTTATTTAATGGGTTGAGCACATGCACCAATAAATGAACGGTAAAATGGGTGAATTTCAAAGTTATTTCGGTACTCTTCTGGGTTATGCTGCATAAAAAGATTGTTGAAATATATTAATTGATCATATGATGATTAGAAACTCTATATGCAATGTTAAAATAGTCAATTAAGTCTTATTCCTAACAGGTATCATTTTCATGTAAATATTTTCGATATCCCCGACAGTAATCCCATTGATGGTTTATACGTTCGAAAGTTTAACCCTGGATTTCCCTGCACATTATGCAGAAACGACCTGATAGTTCAGGACCAAACAGAATGAGAATTATAAGAAGTCGAATTGAATTTCAGTCAGTTTTTCATTACAGCAATCCTGGATGATAACTAAATCACCACAGCAAGAAGATCATACATTTATCAGAATTCTCACCTACCTATACTAGCAAATTTTTTTTTCTGTATTCCTCAAATTGCTCTTCTCCCAACAATATGATCATCAATGAGCACGCACTAGTAGTAGCAACATCAGATAATCATTACAAGAATATTGTCTCACAGTTATTAGTATCTCCATGGACTCGATAGCGGTAGCAAAGTTTGCAGAAGATGAGATATTCTAGATATTTCAATCATGTCAAATGAGTGCGTAATCAGCAGGTGCACTTTCTAGCGGTGACGAAATCTCAGGTTTAGAGGTTCGAAATTGCTACATGATCATTAGTCGGAGCACTTGCTAGCGGTAGAAACCTTCAAAACCTACTACAAAAACATCATATTTTTGTCATTGGTGAATGTAACGTTCGGCAATATAAATCTTTCAACAATATGTAATGATCCTCAGTGTAGTAAAGTGTGCATTCGACAGTAATTCAATCACAACAAAGATTCTCTCGAGATTGTAACTGATAAAATGAGGAGTCTAGAATCATCATAATTCCGGAAACTCGATTATGCTGTGGAATACGAACCCTTGTGTAGGTTTATAAAATTGGTCCTATTCACTCTAGTATATGCATCGAGAAAAGTATTTCTCTTCCATCATCCTTTTCCCCTTGTCTTCTAGGACGAATATCACTTCGGCTCGCTCTGATTTCAATACAGCCGTTTCAACCACTTCGGAGTGATTTGCGACACACGTCATTCGAACTCATATCCAGTGGCGGTGAAAGTGATCGGAATCTCATGATTTTTTTCGTTATCAATAATTTCGAGAAGATGTGATAGCTATTCAGGTAACCAATGAGGAGACACATAATTTTGCGCAACGATGAAATCCTGTGAAATGAGCAATGTAATGTGCCTGCAACATCACAGATTCATGCGAGATTCTGTTTCCTCAGTATATACATCAGCAGCCATGAAATTCAACGAAAGTAATTCCATTGATTGCAAAAACTGGAAAATTCATAGCAATAATCTGAATCATTTTTTAGTTAGTACTGCAGCATCTTTCACTGATGGCGTTTTTTCATTCTTTTGGAAAAAATCCACTTGACAAGTCAGGTGATTTATCATTCATTGACATTTACGGGCCTATTACTATCATTGTTGCTATTCCTAAAGTGTTGGAATATTAGGTTCAAATCAAGCATTTTCTTGTGCAAGTTATGACGTCACCAAGTAATACGGTTCATTCCGGTTCAAAAACTTTTAAATGAACGGTTCGAACCGTGTTCGAACCAGGAAAACTAGTGGAGGAGTGGGAAAACGTCGGTCGAAGTTTGATGGTTTGAGGTTATGAATATTATTTTTGAGAAAATGGCCATACAGCTTGAAAAATGAAGTGTGATGAGGCTATGATGCATGATTTCCCAATTTAGGATTTTGGAAATTTTCGAGAAGGGTAATCATTTCGAGATCATTATCTAATATTTCTCTGGACTGGTTCAGCATCTGTGAAAGGCAAACACCGTGCCTCATCTGCTGATTATTAATTAAAAATCCCACTATTCTCAGGTTCTCACAGATAATCATCAATTTTGAAATTCAATTATTGATTTCGGTTTTCAGGTTATGTGTTATGTATCTGACTTATGACAGCTTCAATTTCAGAATAAGCTGTTTTCTCGAATGGGATAAATTACTACGTCACGCTTGAAATCGGTTCAAAAATAATCTTGAACACGGTTCAATAAGAAAAAACAACTGAAATACGATTCCCTGTGCCAGTACGATGTTGCCGACATCATCAATCAGTCTTGATTTCAACAATATCATAACAGCATGTTACGGTTTCAAATAACCATACCTATATATGCTTGTTTATTTCATCTTGAGTGCCACATCAAATCAAATTATTGTCCGTGACGATGAACCTGTGGGAATTCCTTAAACAGTCTACCCCTCTCAGGGCAGTTGAAATAATGAATCACCCACCTACTTCTCATCCTTTCATCATTATAGGTAGATATGTTTACCTTGGTGTTCGCCGGACATCACTTTCTAAAGTATCACCTCTATGAGTTGATGAATATCTAGAGCATTTTTAATGGGTGCCACCCCGTATTATACTTGAAACACTTTCATTGTTATGCGTTTATTTACATATACAAATTCCAACCTCACCTTCCCTTCGACTCCTCTTTCTCGAATCCTACCTATTGTGTTATTTGCCCACTTTGGGATCTTGGTACTTTCGGCCACTGCCACGTCAACACGTCATCATAACATCTTGCTCTCCACCTCTATTATGCCTTCTTCTTTGTCGACAGGCTTCTGCGTGAACGACACTTTCACTGTCCAGACACATAACCTGATATTTAAGTCCTGTCTTCTCTGTTGACGGCTGGACATAATTATCTGAGTAACCCCATTACTGAGTGGAAGGGATAATGGTTTCCATAGTTCCATGGTCCCAGTGGTGGACTTGTTATTATAACGTGTATAAAGCTTGTTTTGGTATGTATCATCAATTATCGTCCAGCCTTACTCGATGGTCGACAAACCCAGCAAATATTTGTTCCGTTAAGTGGGAATTGATTAGTTCCTTTCAAATCTACTTTAGTTTAGGTTGTACCTCTACTAATTGTGGCACTATGACATTTTTGACAAATGAAGCCTTTCAAAGTGCCACCTGCCACCTCTAGTTTGACATTTTCGACATGGGCTTACCCGCCAAAAATTAGGAAGTTATGAGGTTAGGCTTTTGGTTTCTTTCTTAATTGGGTTTAGCTGTGAAATAGAAGCAGGGTCTTCATTATTCATCGTTCCAAATACGGATTTTTCTAAACCCAATAAACAGAAATTGGTTGAAAATCAATTTATTGCATCATAGGAATGATCAATACATTTACTCATCGGTTGAGGATCCACTTTCCAACCACCAATAACCTTTCTATTAGGAAATCTGAGAGGCCACACCACATCAGAGGTATTGGACTTTTCAATCCCTTAATAAGTACCTATTTGAAGTCATGTAGTTCAGGTTAAAACTCTATTAATATTTTAGGCCTTTTTGTTATGGGGCATACCCCTAGCCTATAGACGGTTAACACCACCTTCACACCTTCTCGACACATATATCCCTGCTGGCATGAAGTGCTGTAGTAAGCCGTAGTAACTGTTAAGAATAACCTAATCCAGTAACTGTCCTGGGTAGCTGTAGACTTGTTGGAGGTGCAATTTAACTACCTACAGGTTCATGATCTTTGAAAAGGGATCACCCAAAGAAGATTAGCAAGTAAGATTAGACCAATTTTTGCTTTGGCATGTTCAAGCTCAGTTGGTGTTGTTATGCTTAAACTTGTCTATGCTAGAGCCCAAAGGCAGCAATAGGTTGTCTCCTGCCGTTTAATACCTCTCTTGCTGGAGGTACAAGCACTAGTCTGAGCTTCATTTTGCATTCATCCCATGGGGATATAATAACTTCTAGGTTTGCTACTAGATTCTTACCTAACATATAGTGCTTTGCTGCTTTGCATTACTTTTGTTTGCTACTAGATTCTTTCCTTACATATTATTGTGCTTTGAATTGAGCTAATTCAATTTGCTTGTGAACCTTCGGTATATACCATAGGGGACTGCTTAAGTTGAGTCATGATGTGGTTTGTACACTAGTTAGGGATTACCCCTCCTATCATCTAATTTCAATTCTGAAGTGGAATAATCAATATCTACTTCTGTGAATATCCAGAAAGTGTTGAATATATTTTGTTTGGTACTAGATCATTAATATAATTTGTTTAATTCACCCACCAACCCTCTCCACTGAGTTGAAAATCTAAGTCTATTTTGAAATTGATCCTCTCATTACTTCTTTCAAGCAGGAGACTTGAAAGATAAGGTAATGAATTTGGCGCCCTATTTATGGATTTTTTTTTCACAACTTTCAGGATATTCGCAGAAGCTGGAACATACACTTCTTCAATTTTTGTTTCTCTTCAATTCCCTGGGAGTAGAATTAGAATTCGAGACAAGTTGAGCCAGTTGGAGCATTCAAGGTGAAATAGTTTGAGCAATTCATCCAGTCATTCTTATTTTTCCTCTATCAGACTCACTTAAACATTATGATACTACTTGAATCCTATTTTACCCTTTATAGATATTAATACAATCTGTATGTTATCTGATTCAGCTATTAGTGAAAATTATTAGTACAGGGTGAAACAAGAATATTTGCTCAGATTCCAATACAACTTTTGTCTTGTCCACAAACATTTCCCCTCTCTTGTAGTTCCCTCCCAATGTACAGGGAGGATCAATTATAAGCGCATACCAACTTTTTACTACAACCAGGTGTGACCAGGTGTTGATAAGACATATTAAAATAATATTTTTTTATCAAAGCCCTAGAAGGTTGTTGATCAGATTTTTTTAATTCCACCAGTTTGGAATGGAGATTTTCCTGGATATCCTCGAGTACTTTTACAGGGTGCGACAATAAATACAATATTATCGTGAAAGCTCTGACGTAATTCATTGATTCAATCGTTTGAATTCATAACTATTCCTCACATTCACATTTAGTTACAGGGTGGGACAACGAAATTATTCGAGAACGATTAACGTGATTCTGGTTAATCAGCTTGATAAAAAAAAAAATCATATTTGAAATGAGTAGAACTCGATCTTGTTTTCATTATAAGTGAAACTGTTCAATCAGTATTAGATTTTTTTTTGTTTTCTGTTGTTGTTATTTAAGAATAATCCACAGGGTACTCTCGCGGTATAAATCTGGGTTTTTTGTTCTGTTTGTAGCTGGATTTTGATTTTTTTTTTGCTGAAAGGGGCGGGTCCTTCGGTGATTTTGATTTGCAGTTTTAATAATAATAATAATAATAATAATAATAATGTTTATTCAGGAATTGTTTGGTACAAATTCATATTTACAATGTATGAATATATGTATATATATATATATCATATATATCATTATTTACATTTCCAAAGAAATAAACATGTAGAGAACACAGAAGTAGAAATATAACTACTTGTTTGTGCATGTTTGTTATGTTTCGAAACATTGATTACTTATTATTATGATGATGATTAGGTGATAATAGTTTCAATTTAGTTGGTAATACGTCGAAATCGAGTAGGTCAAGACCGAGAAAATAAGTCACAGTAGGGCAGATATAACTCACAATCAAGAAAATCAGTCACAATCGAGGAGGTTAGTCACAATCGAGGAGTTAGTCACAATCGAGAATTAAAATTCACTTTTCCACTATTTTTTTTTTAAGTGGTGATCATATCGTATAAGTACATCGTATAAGTGAATCGTTTAAGTATGTTAAATTTCAGAAAAAGTAATTAATGAATAATAAATAATAGGTAGCTGATGACTCACACAGGCGGACTAAATAACTGCCTCAAACTTTCCATACCATAATCGAGTAGCCATTTCTTACTTTTTTTTTTAAATAAGTGGAAGTTTCGAAGGTCTTTAATTTCAGGTGGTAGTATATTGATTATTCGAGGGGCGAGATATTTGTAGCATTTTTGACCAATGGTTTTATTAGATCTTGGTTGAGGACAGTTATTTCTTCCTCTTCTTGTTTTATAGCTATGAGATGTTTTAACATGTAGCAGTCCAGTATTATATGACTTCTTCAGAATACTCAAGCAAAACAATTGTGTTAAGTTGAATATCTCACTATCTTTGTACAGCAATTTTGTAGGGTAAGTGTGATGTCTATTATAGATCACCTTCAGTATCCATTTTTGAGTATTTTCCAGAACTTTCAAGTAACATTGGTTTGCTCCTTCCCACCCACTTAGCCCATACATCATTTGTGACTGAATTAGTGAAAAATAAAGAATTTTCAATTGTTTGATACTCAAGAATGGCTTGAGATATTTGAATCTCGACAAGAATCCTCTTATCTTTTTTGTTACATTGCTTATGTGAATGTTCCACTTCAAGTGCCTATCTATTGTTATACCCAGATATTTTGTTGATGTAGCTTCCAGAATATTTAGACCTCGTTCTACCTGTAGTGGTCCAAGATTGGGTAGGTTGTTATGATAAGATGTGAAGGGAAGATAATGCGTTTTATCGAAATTTACTGTGAGCGAATTAAAATCAAACCATTTTTTAATATGTTCGAAATCCTTTTCAGCATCACTCTTCAGTTGTGTCCAGGAATCAGATTTGAAGAGAATGGCGGTATCGTCAGCAAAACTAATAATTTTCGATTTCACTTCGTTTATAGAAAATAGGTCATTTATATAAACTGAAAAAAGTAATGGACCTAAGACAGTTCCTTGTGGAACACCATATTTGACTATTCTAGTTTCACTGACTGTATTTCCTATTTGTACCATTTGATGTCTTCCAGAGATATAACTATGCAACAGTTGAAGTGTTTTTCCTCGTATTCCACAATTTTCCAATTTACTCAAGAGTATTTCGTGACTTACTGTATCAAAAGCCTTTGCAAGATCAACGAATATACATAGGCTAGGGAGTTTGTTATCTAAGGCATCGTACACACCTTCTGTTAGACAAAGAATAGCGTCTTCGGTAGATTTTCCCTCTTTGAAGCCATATTGGTTTTCTGATAATACATTGAACCTTTTGAAAAACTCATTGAGTCTACTTTTGATTATCTTCTCGAAAACTTTTGCCAAGTTTGATATAAGGGTAATTGGTCTATAGTTTATTATTTTTTTAGAATCTCCTGATTTGTGCATCGGTTTTATAATCCCAGTTTTAAGTGCACTTGGGAATTTTCCTGTGGAAAAACATTTATTCGCTAAAGTTGTTAGAGGCAGAGCTATTTCTTCGGATATTTCTCTGAGTGTTTCTGCACGGATATTATCATAACCAGGCGACTTTTTATTTTTTAGAGATTTTATAGTTTTAATTAGTTCAGATGATTCTATCGGTGACAAAAATAAGGATTTACTCAATATTCTTTTATTCTCGGTATAGTCTGTTGGTTTCTTTATTTTTTTGGCATAAAGTTCTCCTAATTCTGTGTAGTATTCATTAAACTCATTGGCAATTTCTTTCTTTCCCGTAATTATTGTATCTTTAGTTTCAATTTCTTCAATTTCCTGTTTGCTTTTATGTTTATTTTTATTACATAATCTGTTAACAGTTTCCCACATGATCTTTGAACTTTGATTTCCTTTTTCAATTGAATTTCGATAGTATTGAATTTTTGCTTGTTTGATTTTGTTATTGAGTTTATTTTTGAATTTACGATACTCATTTTGTGCGTCAGTATCATTTCTATTTTGCAAAACCTTCCTATATAATTGGTGTGATTTTTTCGTTTCTTCGACTAGTTCTTTCGTAATCCATTCTTTTTTTCCCTTATTCATTGATTTACGTATTCTAATGGTTTTCGTACTTTTTTCGATATAATATTTCAATTTTTCAATAAAATTTTCAGTTGCTTCATCAACACATTCAACTTGCAGATCTTCCCAGTTGTCTTGATTTAGGAGATTTTTGAGCTGCTGATAGTTTATTATTTTTTTTTGTTCACTTTGAGAGTTCTTTGGTTTATTGGAACCATTAACCAAATTCATTCTCAATATGATAGGGTAGTGATCTGTTACTTTATTTGTGAAAACGATAGGGAGGAAATTATTCTCGTCCAAATTAGATTTGATAAATATGTGATCTATACATGACTTGTTCTGCTGATCAACTCTCGTGTATTCATTTATAAAGGAACAATAGTTATGAGAATTCAGTATATCTAGATATTCGTGGGAGTAATTTTTTTCGGAAAGTATATCAATATTGATATCACCAATAACCATACTTATATCTGAATATTCAATGTTACCTAAGTAGTCTGACAAATTTATATTGAAATTACTTGGTGATGTATGAGGTGATCTACAGGGTGATTCAAAAGTAAGCGGCATCCTTTCAGAGGCGTATTCCTTGCTTGAAAATAAGGCAAAAAGTTCCTATTGATAAGGATCCGAAAATGCTTCCTAAGGGAGCTACGGCCCTTTGAATAGGACACCTCAAAGACGGTTTTTTCTCTATAACTTTAAAATCCTTCACAACAAATTTTTAAAAATTGGTGTACGGCATAAACATTCGATGGTAAATAGGACTCCGTATTCGAAATTTCAGAATTTCATTCAGGGGCGTCACATGCGGGAGAGGGTAAGTGTAAAAATATCCCTTCTTCTCCGGATATTCAGGTTACTGTGATTTCGTTTGGAAATTATTTCGAATACGGAGTCCTATTTACCATCGAATGTTTATGCCGTACACCAATTTTTAAAAATTTGTTGTGAAGGATTTTAAAGTTATAGAGAAAAAACCGTCTTTGAGGTGTCCTATTCAAAGGGCCGTAGCTCCCTTAGGAAGCATTTTCGGATCCTTATCAATAGGAACTTTTTGCCTTATTTTCATGCAAGGAATACGCCTCTGAAAGGATGCCGCTTACTTTTGAATCACCCTGTATATAAAGCAGAAATTAATAGCGTTTTGTTATCTAAGGAGATATTCAACTTCACACCACTGACATCTCCGATTTTTATAGGAGATGAGTAGCTTTTCAAATATGACTTGGTGTAAACTATAACTCCATCATTTCTATTATAACAACCTTTGCTGTAACTGATGTTATAGCCCTCAATATGATATAGATCCAAGTCATTAATTTGAAAGCTCTCACTTAATATGATAATATCGAAGTCATCTTGGAATTGTTCCAATAGTATTATCAGTTCATCAAGGTTCTTATCTATGCTTCTTATATTGGTATGGAATATTTTCAAATTTTCAGCACCTTGCTTATTATATAAAGTAAATTCATTTATATCATTCACTATATGAGTATCAATGTTGATATTGGTGTAGTCTCTAATATATGCATCCATTATATGGCTTTTTATGAAATATCAAATTATAGATAGAGGTATAGATTGCTGAATTGGGAAGTATTATTTTTCTAATAATTCATATTTCTTTGATAATGAATATTTTATAAGAGTATACAAAATCAGAATTAACAATATTAGGTTCGTTTATTTATGAATTGAGTTTCATTGAATTACCTAGGTACTAATTTTTTTTTCGCAGGCTCCTTTCGCTCTTGTCGCTCGAAACTGAGTTCGTTCTAACTAGTTTCTTTTTTTCTTGTTCCATTTTTTGATCTGCAGGTGATGTATTTTGCCGTTTTTCACTCGTTCTTTTAGTTTCTTCTTTCGATGATTGTTGAATTGATTGTTGATTTTCAGCTGATTTCCTTGGTATGTTTGATATTCCTTGAATAACTTCTTGGACTGTATTATCTGCAATGTAATGTGAAATTGGTGTTTCTGGGGCACTCAATGACATCCGTTTTTCGAAATTCGGAGTAGCTGTTTGACTATTCCCTCTTTTCTCTAATTGATCTATAGTGTAAATTTCTCCATTCACCAAAAGTGTTTTTCCTTTGATTTTAGCACTCAAGTTTTTAGATCGGGCTTCCTTCTGATGATTCAGTAAGATTTTTTGATCTTCTCTGTCTTCTGGACACAAATCTTGAGAAATATAGATCTTTTTACCTTTCAATTTGTTACAGTTTTTTAAGATCAATTCCTTCTTCAGATATGAGATTAATTCAAGTTTGACTGGCGGGGTTTTATCACTTTTCAACTGGAAAATGTTAGTGATGTCAGCTTCAAAAATCTCAATCTCCAGCAGATATTTCAGTTTATCGATTGTGTAATTTAGTAAATCAGCAGTGGGTGGTATTTCTAGGCCAAATATAAGAAGGTTATTCCTTCTTGTTGATCTTTCAAGTTGAATACACCTTTTTTCTAATGCTTCACACTTTACTTCTAAATTATGAATCTGTACTGATTGTTTTTTCAATATTTGTATCAATTTTTCGTTCTCCACTTTTATTTCTTGCTTTAACACATCTCGGTTTTTTTCACCTTCTTGTTCAATTTTCCTTTCCAACAAGGCTAACAGATCTTTATTAGAAATATCAGTACTCTCACCCATCATAACTTCATTCGTTACTTGTAATTTTCTTTGCCCTTGTCATTTCCTACGTTCATAAGTAAATACACAGTCAGACTCTTCCTGGCCTGTACTGTAGATCACCTGGGCTACTCGTTTTTATTCACTATTTACTTGGTCGTCAGTTCTTGCCACTTTTTGGATATAGGCAAAAAAACTGAAATGCAGCTGGTATCACCTGATTATCAGTAATTAATTACTCCTCTAATATATGCTTGCACTGAAAACTAACTACAAATCCTATTGGAATGCAAGTCTATTCAACTGTTGCTCGAATATCAGAATTGTATCTCACTTTATAACCACATAAAACTACAAAAATTATATTCGCGATTGAGAACGACTGACTTCACTGGTGGTAATAATAACATAACCTATAAAATGGAAGTCAATCGATTATTAGGCGATGAGATCGCATATGAACTAGCTTTGAGAGGCTTACCGGTTTTGAAAACTGTCGCGGAAAATAGAGCGTCATTGAGGGGTGTGTTTCGAAGTGAGAGGGAGGGATTGATGCCATCAATGTATTTTCCTGTAGATATAAGTCAAACGCCAAACGAACTTAGTGTTTGTAACCAAAAACTAATTGATTTGGCAAAAGAAGTCCAACTTTTTGGTAGAGATAATCGGGGTAATGAATACAGGCGTATATCATCCCGATTGTGTCATATTAACTTGAGACTGAGAAGGTTGGTTGTATCGGATGCAACTCAAGAGGATCAGCAGAAGGCGCTTTTATCCAAATGCATGCAGTTGATAGATGCCCTTGGTTCTTTGAATGATAGTTTTGAAGTGGTTGAGAACTTGCAGGAGGAGGTTGAGTTAAATCAGTCCACCTCAATTCTCGATCAGGACCATCCAGAGCAGCATGGACAGACCGAGCCACTAATTCCTGGCCTTTCAAATACTGCAGAGACGGCGGAGAGGCCTCCAGTCCAAAATCTTTTTGCAGCTAATAGGTCTGTTCGAAGAGCGGTTTCTTCATTCGCAAACTTTGCAGACGGGGTAATAACTGAACCCCTTCCAGATACTCAGTTTGCTCCAACCGTTGGTTCTAACTGTAGGCGAGAGAGTAGCAGGAGACGAGAAAGCGTTAGGTTCCAGGATTTACCTAGGAGGCAGGAAGAGACGGGGTCATTTGGTGGTTGTTCGCGTTCATTTGCCGATTCTGGAGGAGTAGGGAAGCCAGCGGCAGAATCCAGACCTCCACAAGACCCAATTTTTGATCCACCTACCTATTCGAGACCAACGGATGAGGCTATGTACCCACCCTCTCGTGGTGATTTCAGGGATCGAATGGGAAATACGTCCGGTGCAGGTTTTCCATTAGACCCTAGACCATCAGTCGGCGTAACAGATCACCTTCCTAGGCAAGACAATATCGAGCCAATGGTGAACTTCTTCGAATCAAGTAATTTAGATCCCAGACGGCAGCGGCCAGATTTCTTGTCATTTCCTAGTATAGGAGGGCCAGGTTCCACATTCGTAGACGTATCACGGTGGAAAGTTCAGTTTGATGGGGATTCTAGTGTCACTACATTCCTAGAGCGGATTGAGGAGTTACGCATATCTCGGGGTATCTCGAAGGACCAATTGCTTCGATCAGCTCCCGAATTATTTGTCAGGGATGCTCTCCTTTGTTATCGTACCCAGGTATTTGAGTCATGGGATCATCTTGTAGAGCAGCTGAGGGAGAACTTTATGACCATATGACTACGAGTTCGATCTGTGGGAAGAGATCCGTCGGCGGACTCAGGGGTCGAAGGAGAGAGTTGTTACTTTCATCGCGGCCATGGAAAATTTATTCCAGAAGTTGAAGAGCAGACCTAGAGAAGAGGAGAGAGTTAAACTGATACGGCGTAACCTACTTCCTCACTTCCAGTCACAGCTGGCTCTCCAGTCGATCAGTTCTATCACCGATCTTGTAAGGCTAAGCAGAGCAGTCGAGGAAATTACTCAGAGGGTTCAAGGATTTAATCCCCCACCTACCAATTACCGACATTTGCTGGAGCCTGAGTTAGCCTATAGGAAACCTGCGGGGTCGAGCCAAGTTTCAGTGGCAGAGAGGAGCCAACCACCGAATAACTCTAGATTGGACATACTTCAACCTGCGAACCCAACCCCTTTCCCCACTTCATCACAATTACCTCGCTGTTTCAATTGTCAAGAGACCGGACACCGGTTTAAAAAATGCCCACAACCATTACGGCGTTCTTGTTTCAAATGTGGTAGAGACGGTGTAACCGCGAACGTTTGTCCAACATGCAAACCAAAAAACCACCCAGGGAGTCAACAGTAGGTCGGGTGTTGACGTCCCCTGATTTTTCCCGTGATCAACGGACTTCGACCAAAGTCGTAATTGACTATGTTCTCTCTCATGCCAAGGACGACTTGAGGCCGTACCTCAAGGTCGAGATATATGGACGAGAGTTTTTGGCTCTACTCGACTCTGGGTGCTCTAAAACGGTTTTAGGTTTCGAGGGGTGGGAATTATTGAAAACCATTTGTAAGTTAAATCCAACACATCAACGGTCTTGTACAGTAGCTAATGGGGAAAGCTGTGAAGTAATCGGGGATATCCAGGTTCCGATAAAACTTCGTGACCGTGTACATTTGTTCGAGATATTAGTAGTACCATCCCTCCCACACGCCCTCATATTAGGTATCGACTTTTGGTCAAAGATGATGATAGTCCCAGACCTCTACTCGGGCGAATGGGCTTTTAGATCTAATTCCGCTCTATCCAATACCAAGGTCAACGCGATTCAAGACGCTGACCGCTTGACCGATGGTCAAAGGTGCATATTGAACCGACTTATTGATGAGACTTTTAGGGACATGGGGGATACCCTGGGTTGTACTCGAGCAGTCGAACATATGATACGCACCAACTTCCCGCCTATTAAGCAACGTCACTACCCCTTATCACCCACTCTTCAAGTACAAGTCAATTCGGAATTAAAGAAAATGTTAGACGATGATATTATTGAACCATCTACATCTCCATGGGCCTCTCCCATTGTGATGGTTAAGAAGCCGGACGGACGGTATCGCTTTTGCGTGAATTATAAAAAACTGAATGAGGTTAGCCTCCCAGATGCATATCCTATCCCTTTCGTGAGCTCGACTCTAGATAAGCTCAGAGATGCTAACTACCTGACAACGCTAGATACTAAGTCAGCGTATTGGCAAATACCCGTGGCCAAGGAGTGCAGACCACTGACAGCTTTTGTGGTTCCCACAAGAGGACTTTTTCAGTTTAAAAGGATGCCGTTCGGTCTGCACAACGCGCCAGCCACATGGCAAAGATTTATTGATCGGGTGATTGGGGTAGACCTCGAACAATTTGTATTCGTTTACTTGGATGACGTGGTCATCTGCACTCCATCATTTGATCAACATATATTGGTCTTACAAACTGTCATCGAGAGGATCAAGTCGGCTAACTTGACTCTCAACCGTGACAAATGCCATTTTTGTAAATCCGAGCTTAAATACTTGGGATATGTGGTTAATTCAGCGGGACTCCTAGTTGACCCCGAAAAGGTGGACGCGATTGTCCGCATCCCTAAACCCCGTAACGTTTCTGAAGTGAGGCGAGTGGTTGGACTTGCCTCCTGGTACCGACGGTTCGTCCCAAATTTCTCAACCGTCACTGCTCCGTTGACGGCGCTACTCAAAAAAATACAAAATTCACCTGGGATGAGACGTGCGATAAAGCCTTAGACCAAATAAAGAGTTATTTGATCTTGGCACTTGTCCTATCGTGTCCCGATTTCAACCGAGAGTTCACCATCCAGACGGACGCTTCCGATTTCGGCCTAGGGGCAGTCCTATCCCAAATTTATGATGAGGGGGAAAAGGTAATATGTTACCTGAGCCGGTCGCTCACCAAATCCGAACGTAAGTACACCACTACCGAGAAGGAGTGTCTCGCCGTACTCTTTGCCGTGGAGAAATTACGATCCTACATAGAGGGATCCAAGTTTACTGTTGTAACCGATCATTGGAGCCTCAAGTGGTTGTTTAATATAAAGGACCCCGTCGGTCGTATCGCGCGGTGGGCGGTTCGGTTACAACAGTATAACTTCGAGATTGTACATCGTCGTGGTCGTGACCACGTCGTTCCAGATACCCTTTCACGAACTGTCCCCATAGTGGATAGATTAGAAATGATTCATGAGACCTTGAACCCTGATGAATGGTATTCAAAGATGTGTGAGAAAGTACAACGGTCACCTTTGAAATACCCCTTATGGCACCTGGAGGGAAATGTACTCTATAGACGTTCGACTCGAAATTATCCAGACTTACAGGACGAGTCTACAGAGTGGCTCGAAGTTTTACCAAAAAACATGCGCGGAGATGTCATCAAGCGGTACCACGACCCCCCGACTTGCGGACATCTGGGATATTTCAAAACAAGGGGGAGAATCTCAGCTCGTTATTATTGGCCCAAGATGAGATCCGACATAGCTAGGTATATTGCAAGGTGTCCGACTTGCCTACAAAATGAATCAATTCAAAAGAAACCAGCAGGATTTATGTTAAGTAAATCACCAACTCTTTCGCACCCGTGGCAGTTATTAAGTCTCGACTTGGTAGGTCCTCTTCCCAGGAGTCAATCAGGGTACTCGTACATTTTCTCAATGAGCGATTGTTTTAGTAAATACTGTCTCCTGGTTCCATTGAGGAATGCTACCGCTGCATCGATATCCTGTGTTTTCGAAGAACAAGCCATTCTGATTGACGGGGCCCCTAATCGTGTTCTTACTGACAATGGTGTTCAGTTCAAGAGTAAATTGTTCAAAGACCTTCTTAACGAATATGAGATCCAACACTCCTTCACTGCAAATTACCATCCTCAGGCCAACCCCGTGGAGCGTATCCACAGGGTGGTTAAAACAATGCCAACGGGTTATGTGAGTGACAACCAGAGAACCTGGGAAAAATATTTGCCTAAAGTCGCCTGGGCGATCCGATCAGCACGTCATGAGGTCACTGGGTTGACTCCCAATGTCATCATTTTCGGACGGGAACTTGCGATCACAGGATCCGAGGTGCCAACGATCGAAGAGCCATTCGACTTCGACAGAAGTAGAGATTTAGTTGGGCGAAACAAGAATCTGAAGAAGGTATTTGAGGATGTATCGAAAAGACTAGTGAAGGCATATGAGAATAGCCGCAAGGTTTATAATTTACGAAGACGAGACGAAAGATTTAGTCTACACCAGCAAGTATGGAAACGTCATCATGTCATCTCTGACTTCTCCAAAGATTTCACCGCCAAACTAGCCAATAAATACGTGGGTCCCTATACCATTTCTGAAGTTGTTTCTCCGTGTTCGTATGAGTTGGTAAACGATTCGGGTAAGAGTTGCGTAACCTGGCATGCAAAAGATCTAAAAGCCCACCCACCAGACTCTCTGGAATCCTAGTGGATTTTCTTGTTCGCCATTAACGTTTAGTAGGAATCGGGAAAATGCGTACTTCCCTAGAAGTTTTTTTTTCGAAAAAAAAAACTTATTCTTAGGAAAGGGGAGTGTGTTACGGTTTCAAATAACCATACCTATATATGCTTGTTTATTTCATCTTGAGTGCCACATCAAATCAAATTATTGTCCGTGACGATGAACCTGTGGGAATTCCTTAAACAGTCTACTCCTCTCAGGGCAGTTGAAATAATGAATCACCCACCTACTTCTCATCCTTTCATCATTATAGGTAGATATGTTTACCTTGGTGTTCGCCGGACATCACTTCCTAGATAGATAGATAGATAGATAGATCAGTTCATTTCCTTCAAATGACAAATTACAGATTTGTATAGGAATTGTCAAGAAAAACTTAATGCTAGGGAACGAAAAACAAACATATAAGACACAATGAAAGATAAAAACTATACCAAAGAAACTATAAGGAGTGAGATACAGTTAGTTCTGTGAATTTACTTTTGATCATATAAAAACTCGTCAAGTGTATAAAAACATTTATCAAGCAGAAAGGACTTGAGACTCCTTCTGAATGTTTTAAGGTCATTTTTGGATTTTATTTCTTCTGGTAGACGATTGAATATTTTTGGCCCAATGAAATTTGGAGAGTTTTGACTGATTTTATACTTAGCCATTTTTGTGTGAATGAAATGTTTTTGACGAGTATTAATTTTATGGATATCACTGTTGAGTGTGAAGTCGTTTCTGTTGATATATATGTATATTGACAATTCATAAATGAATAGGCCGATAAGAGTTAAAATTTCATGATCATGGAATAGTGGCCTGCATGAGCTGCGTTTAGGAGTTTTGAATATGCACCTTAAAATGGCTTTTTGTTTAATAAAAACATTGTTGCCCATTGATGAGTTGCCCCACAAACAAACACCGTAACGTAACCTAGCTTCTACTTGGGCATAATATATGGATAGTCCTGCACGATTCGCTGTTGCGTTCCAATTAACAGTGCTGCTCCTAAAGTGGCGCATGGAGTTAGTAACAAAGCCTACACAGAACACGCAGAAAGATATGATGATGTCGTTGTGAGCATCAGAGAAGAAGTAGGACGGTGTATATAGGTGGGTGTGGAAAACTACCAGCTGAGCGTGAGAGCGGGCCAGCTGCTTAAGTAGACCTCGGTCTCGGGGGTTAACGATGATAGTTAGCAGGCCTGCCACTGCGCATATGGTAGTGAGTACATTACTAGCCTACGTGTATGTAGGTGGGTGTGGAAAACTACCAGCTGAGCGTGAGAGCGGGCCAGCTGCTTAAGTAGACCTCGGTCTCGGGGGTTAACGATGATAGTTAGCAGGCCTGCCACTGCGCATATGGTAGTGAGTACATTACTAGCCTACAAAACACAGCTGAAAAACTCTGAAAAAGAGAGCTGATGGGCGGTGCCTGAAAAGGATGTTAGCCAGCTCTCTTGAGCGAACCACATCAGTCATTGAAAACACTTGGGGTTGGCAAAAAGGTCCCATTGGGGACTAGTTGCTGACGTGGAAACGTCCCCCACCAGTACCAGTACCAGTGGGCATAATATATGCGTATCAATTGATTCGAATCTAAAACAGTGTTTAAGTTTTTGAACATATAAATTATTGAGCTCAGCTTAGAGACTAACTGTTCACAATGTGTGTTCCAATTCAAAAACTCGTCCATATAAATTCCCAGAAATTTCACTTTGCAGCAGGTGCTTACAATGCTATCATTAACATTTAGTTGGAGTGCATCAACTTTATTTTGATAATTATGGAAACGAATCACCTGTGTTTTCCCGGCATTGAAAAATAGATCATGTGTATTGAAATATCTGGTGGCTGAAGACAAGGTTTCCTCACATTTATCAGATAATGAATGAGTGTCTTTAGTTGATACCAGAGAGCTAATATCATCCGCATAGGCGGTAAACAAAGGATATGTCATTTCTTTATCAATATTATTAATATACAAAATAAACAAAATTGGTCCCAAGATGGATCCCTGTGGCACTCCTATCTGAACCAGCTTCACTTCAGATGTACAGGAAGATAGTGTATTACCGTTATCGAATTTGAGAGATACACATTGATATCGATCAGTAAGAAACGAAGAAACCCAGTTTAGTGCCTTTCCTCTAAGACCATATCTCTCCAAATAATTTAGAAGTTTAGAGTGATTGACACAGTCGAATGCCCTGCTCAGATCACACAAGATCGCAGCAGGGCATTCACCTGTTTCAATAAAATCCATCAGATTGATGAAAAAATTGAGAATTGCCGTTTGTGTTGATTTTCCAGAGCGAAAACCGTGCTGCATAGGTATCAGAATATTATGCAAATCAATGAAATTCAATAGGCGTTCTAAAAATGCGTACTCGAAGATTTTTGAAAAACTTGGAGGTACGGTTACTGGCCTGAAATTATCGATTGTAAATATTTTTGATTTTTTTTGAATGGGAGTGACCTTTCCCACCTTTAAGGATTCTGGGAAAGTGCCAGTTAAAAATGAAAAATTCACTAGGAAAGTAATTGGTTCAATGATTATGTGTAGAACTCTCTTCACTATAAAAACAGGTATCTCGTCAACTCCTGAGGATCTCTTGTTCTTCATTTTGCGTGTTATCGAGTTAAGTAATTCTGTATCACTGAAAGGATTCAGGAACAAAGTATGGTGATTTAACTCTGTGCTTTCATTCCTAGGATCGTTCGAGTAGCAGTCTTTTGATATATTACGTGACAGTGCCTTGGGTGCTTCAATAAAAAAATCATTGAATTCATTTACAATAAGAGTGGGCTCTCTAATGTGAGTATCACCTCTATGAGTTGATGAATATCTAGAGCATTTTCAATGGGTGCCACCCCGTATTATACTTGAAACACTTTCATTGTTATGCGTTCATTTACATATACAAATTCCAACCCCACCGTCCCTTCGACTTCTCTTTCTCGAATCCTACCTATTGTGTTATTTGCCCACTTTGGGATCTAGGTACTTTCGGCCACTGCCACGTCAACACGTCATCATAACATCTTGCTCTCCACCCCTATTATGTCTTCTTCTTTGTCGACAGGCTTCTGCGTGAACGACACTTTACACTGTCCAGACACATAACCTTATATTTAAGTCCTGTCTTCTCTGTTGACGGCTGGACATAATTATCTGAGTAACCCCATTACTGAGTGGAAGGGATAATGGTTTCCATAGTTCCATGGTCCCAGTGGTGGACTTGTTATTATAACGTGTATAAAGCTTGTTTTGGTATGTATCATCAATTATCGTCCAGCCTTACTCGATGGTCGACAAACCCAGCAAATATTTGTTCCGTTAAGTGGAAATTGATTAGTTCCTTTCAAATCTACCTTAGTTTAGGTTGTACCTCTACTAATTGTGGCACTATGACATTTTTGACAAATGACGCCTTTCAAGGTGCCACCTGCCACCTCTAGTTTGACATTTTCGACATGGGCTTACCCGCCAAAAATTAGGAAGTTATGAGGTTAGGCTTTTGGTTTCTTTCTTAATTGGGTTTAGCTGTGAAATAGAAGCAGGGTCTTCATTATTCATCGTTCCAAATACGGATTTTTCTAAACCCAATAAACAGAAATTGGTTGGGAATCAATTTATTGCATCATAGGAATGATCAATACATTTACTCATCGGTTGAGGATCCACTTTCCAACCACCAATAACCTTTCCATCAGGAAATCTGAGAGGCCACACCACATCAGAGGTATTGGACTTTTCAATCCCTTAATAAGTTCCTATTTGAAGTCATGTTGTTCAGGTTAAAACTCTATTAATATTTCAGGCCTTTTTGTTATGGGGCATACCCCTAGCCTATAGACGGTTAACACCACCTTCACACCTTCTCGACACATATATCCCTGCTGGCATGAAGTGCTGTAGTAAGCCGTAGTAACTGTTTGGAATGACCTAATTCAGTAACTGTCCTGGGTAGCTGTAGACTTGTTGGAGGTGTAATTTAACTACCTACAGGTTCATGATCTTTGAAAAGGGATCACCCAAAGAAGATTAGCAAGTAAGATTAGACCAATTTTTGCTTTGGCATGTTCAAGCTCAGTTGGTGTTGTTATGCTTAAACTTGTCTTTGCTAGAGCCCAAAGGCAGCAATAGGTTGTCTCCTGCCGTTTGATACCTCTCTTGCTGGAGGTACAAGCACTAGTCTGAGCTTCATTTTGCATTCATCCCATGGGGATATAATAACTTCTAGGTTTGCTACTAGATTCTTACCTAACATATTATAGTGCTTTACTGCTTTGCATTACTTTTGTTTGCTACTAGATTCTTTCCTTACATATTGTTGTGCTTTGAATTGAGCTAATTTAATTTGCTTGTGAACCTTCGGTATATACCATAGGGGACTGCTTAAGTTGAGTCATGATGTGGTTTGTACACTAGTTAGGGATTACCCCTCCTATCATCTAATGTTAATTCTGAAGTGGAATAATCAATATCTACTTTTGTGAATATCCAGGAAGTGTTGAATATATTTTGTTTGGTACTAGATCATTAATATAATTTGTTCAATTCACCCACCAACCCTCTCCACTGAGTTGAAAATCTGAGTCTATTTTGAAATTGATCCTTTTATTACTTCTTTCAAGCAGGAGACTTGAAAGATAAGGTAATAAGTAATGGAATATAATAGGTTCCCAAATCCTGCTTTGTCAAGTATTATCAATAATATCCATAAATCTCCCATTGGATGAACGAAGTTGATTACTGATGAAGATGAATCATGATATTTTGCGATAGTATCTATAATTTTGCACTATCGTTATATAACAATATATTATTCATAACTTGTCAATAATTGTTTTGTCAATGAACTCGTTCCTCAATGAAACAGATCTATTTTCTAGGAAAAAATGCAGATTATATCTTGCAACAGCGCCTAACACTTCGAGTCCGTCCACACCACTTGAAATACTGACAGTCACAACAAAAGGAAGAAGCCATGGGTGTCGGATTCATTCTGTTCTGACGGATGGCAGGAAGTTGGCAAGGATAGTATTATTGAAATTAGCCGATAGTGATTCATTGATTCAATGATATTTTCGTTCAGGATCGAGCTATCTATTCGCGATAAAAACCATTAACTATCAGATTGGAGACAACTACCTTCTGCATTCCTGCTCTGAGTGCATTCGTGGTTATGTATGCTTTTGTTTACCAGTTCTACTTCTTTTATTCTTTCCATTCGTTTCTCATTCATTAGCTATTCGTTAGTCGCTGGCTATATTTTTCACCATCAGCTATTTTCAGACTAGATCCAGAATATACGTCACAATTTGTCGCCCCGAAAATTAGAAATTGCTTCAATTTGGAAATGAAAACGATTTGGACATTATCGGTCGCCATTCTGTACAGCGTGGACATAAAACTAGAGAGTTCCGAAGTTATTTTATGATAATTCATTCGAAGGAAACTTTCCCATTCTGAGTTCTGTACCACCTTGTATCTATTTCAATCAAATATGAGTAGATGATAAATCGAAAGTTAAGATAGGGACATGAAAGCTCTTTTGACCAATGTTGAATAGTTTCGACCCAAACAATTCTCAAAGTTGAAAAATCTCGATTTTCCACACCCTATATCTCGGTAATCATTTCAGTTCGACCTCCAAGTGTACCAAATTAATGAGTTCAGCTCTTCAGAGAGGATATAAAAATGCAATAGAATACAGGGTGTTTCATTTAAAAAAGTTTGATATGTCACACTCTTTCGAGACACACTGTATAATGAAGGATAATTTGAGATATGCATCTCTCAAACCCACAACTCCTGTGAAAATTCCACAGAATGGTCTGGATAGAGCCGGCGGAGTTCGAAGAGAAGATCTCGATATTTAGTCCGTTTTTCCTCCTCCTTCAAAACGATGTTCGGTTCGGCTGGCGCCGAAAACTCGATCATGAACATCGCTTTGGTTTGATGGTCGAGGAGGACTACATCAGGCTTGTTAGCTTGTATCTGCCTGAGGGTGGGGAATGAAAAGTTCCAATAAATTCGGCACCTCTCATTCTCCACAACGGACTCAATATCCCCCGGAGCATAGGGCAGCACTGGGGTCTCGTCTATTCCGTACGAGTGCCTCAAATAGTAGTAGAGCACTCGCAATGCCGCATTGTGTCTATGGATATAGGCCGAGACTGCATACACCGTGCAAGAAGACAGCAGGTGCATAATTGTCTCGGGCGCCCTGCGGCAGGCCCTGCAACTTGTGTCAGGGACCTCCATACCCATGACACGGCTACGGTAGACGAGAGTGTTAAAAACCCCATCCTGGCATGCCATGATGAACCCCTCTGTTTCCGATTTGAGCCCGCCTGACTTCAGAAAAGCAAAAGTCAGTTCTTTGGATTATTATTATTATTATTATTATTATTATTATTATTATTATTATTATTATTATTATTATTATTATTATTATTATTATTATTATTATTATTATTATTATTATTATTATTATTATTATTATTATTATTATTATTATTATTATTATTATTATTATTATTATTATTATTATTAAATTCATATAATTCCAGTCACGACCCTGCGGCCTCCGACGTCACGCAGAGTCGTGCTGGATAAAATCCAGTGACTACTCCTCACAGCCTGTGAGGTGAGTAATCACTGGGACCAAGTACCGTGTGCCCTGAGTAGACGCAATGATCCTAGTATGACGGTATTAGTATTATTATTATTATTATTATTATTATTATTATTATTATTATTATTATTATTATTATTATTATTATTATTATTATTATTATTATTATTATTATTATTATTATTATTATTATTATTATTATTATTATTATTATTATTATTATTATTATTATTATTATTATTATTATTATTATTATTATTATTATTATTATTATTATTATTATTATTATTATTATTATTATTATTATTATTATTATTATTATTATTATTATTATTATTATTATTATTATTATTATTATTATTATTATTATTATTATTATTATTATTATTATTATTATTATTATTATTATTATTATTATTATTATTATTATTATTATTATTATTATTATTATTATTATTATTATTATTATTATTATTATTATTATTATTATTATTATTATTATTATTATTATTATTATCATTTGAGTTCATGTAATTCCAGTCACGACCCTGCGGCCTCCGACGTCACGCAGAGTCGTGCTGGATAAAATCCCGTGACTACTCCTCACAGCCTGTGAGGTGAGTAATCACTGGGACCAAGTACCGTGTGCCCTAAGTAGACGCAATGATCCCAGTATGACGGCCTTCTGCATTCCACCAGCCAGGATGTGAGCCTTATCACGGCACGCTGGGATTTTCTGGATCTCCGAGAGCAGCGTGTGTCGTGTGCCTCCTAGGGAGCCGATTATCAGGATGACCAATTCCACAGAATGGTCTGGATAGAGCCGGCGGAGTTCGAAGAGAAGATCTCGATATTTAGTCCGTTTTTCCTCCTCCTTCAAAACGATGTTCGGTTCGGCTGGCGCCCAAAACTCGATCACGAACATCGCTTTGGTTTGATGGTCGAGGAGGACTACATCAGGCTTGTTAGCTTGTATCTGCCTGAGGGTGGGGAATGAAAAGTTCCAATAAATTCGGCACCTCTCATTCTCCACAACGGACTCAATATCTCCCGGAGCATAGGGCAGCACTGGGGTCTCGTCTATTCCGTACGAGTGCCTCAAGTGATAATAAAGCACTCGCAATGCCGCATTGTGTCTATGGATATAGGCCGAGACTGCATACACCGTGCAAGAAGACAGCAGGTGCATAATTGTCTCGGGCGCCCTGCGGCAGGCCCTGCAATTTGTGTCAGGGACCTCCATACCCATGACACGGCTACGGTAGACGAGAGTGTTGAAAACCCCATCCTGGCATGCCATGATGAACCCCTCTGTTTCCGATTTGAGCCCGCCTGACTTGAGAAAAGCGAAAGTCAGTTCTTTGGATAAGCCCCGGTCTTCAATGGTCTTGAAGTAGACCGAATGCATGGGCTTATCCATGTGAAGCTGCAAAAGCTTTTTCACTTCTGCAGCTTTGATGCGGGCTTTTCTCCGAGCGGGTTCTAGCTCAGTAATAGAGTCCTGAGCCTCGCGCTCGGAGTCGAAAATCAGAGACAATTCATCGGCTGCTCGACGTGCTGCCCTGAAAAGAAAAGCTCCTACTCCTGCCTCTTCATGGGTTTTAACCATTTGCAGAAGGGGATCCGAACTCCTGATGACTTTGCAGGCGCCATCCAGAACCATTCTGTTATGGAGATACTCCAAGCTCAAGAGTCCACGGCCACCCTGGTCTCTAGGTATGTACAACCGTGGAACGGACGAATTTGGATGCAGACTCCTATGGAGATGCATCATCTTGCGAGTACTTACGTCAAGTTGTCGCAGCTCGACTTGAGTCCACTTTATCACTCCAAATGAGTAAAGTAGGATCGGAACAGCAAGCATGTTAGTCGCAGCGACTTTGTTCTTCCCCGACAGTTCTGACGACCAGATCTGTCGGAGCCGCTGCCGATACTTGCTGCAGAGAGCGTCTTTTACCCGTTGTGCCTCCTGGATGTGAGTTTCCTCTACACCCAGGTAGGTGTACGTCTCTCCGGCATCCAGGTGGTGTAGGATGCTTCCGTCCACGAGCTGCGCGTCCTTGTCGTAGTTCTCGCATCGTCCTCTCTTGAGATGAACCAGTGCACATTTGTCCATCCCGAATTCCATTCCAATTGCCTGCGTGTACTCCTGCACCACCCTGAGGGATTGGTCCATATCCCTCTCACCAGAGGCATAAAGTTTGAGGTCATCCACATAGAATAAGTGGGTGACTTTATGCCTCCGGTAACTGGGTGGGCCGCAGTTGTATCCTCTGGTTTTGCGGAGCTCAACGGATAGTGGCAGAAGTGAGATGCAGAATAGGAGAGGGCTGAGGGAGTCCCCTTGAAATACTCCTCTCCTTATGATGACTGGCTCTGTCTGAACTCTCGCATTACCTGATGTTATAGTAAAGCGGGTCTTCCAGACCAGCATCAGTTGTTCTATGCATCTCACTATAGAATCGGGTACCGAAAGACATTTGAGCAAGTACACTAGTAACTCATGTGACGTTGTGTCGAATGCTTTTCGGTAATCGATCCAGGCCACAGAAAGATTCCGCTTGTACTGCACAGAGTCCTGTGTAATAGATCTATCTATCAACAGGTTCTCCTTGCAGCCAGCGACACCTCTCTTCGACCCACGCTGCTCAGAAATCCGTTGGTAAACCGGATCAACTACTAGGAGTACTCGCATGTACAAGATGCGTGTAAACAACTTGTAACATGCATTCAGGCAGGTAATTGGTCTGTAATTCTTCGGATTGGACAAATCTCCAGTCTTAGGGAGAAGCACGGTTCGCCCCTCGATAAACCACTCAGGGATTTGCTGCTCCCCATTCAGCCAGCTATTGAATATCCTGGCTAAATGGTGGTGGGTAGAGGGAAACTTTTTCCACCAGAAGTTATTGATCCCGTCGGGACCAGGAGCAGCAAAGTTCTTGGAGCCTTTCAGGGCTTCTCGAACCTCCTCAGTGGTTATCGGTTGGCGCAGTAATTCGGGCTCAGGCTCTCGGTATCTTCCGCAGAAGGTACCGAACTGCGCCAGGGCTGGAGTATCTTTATTATTATTATTATTATTATTATTATTATTATTATTATTATTATTATTATTATTATTATTATTATTATTATTATTATTATTATTATTATTATTATTATTATTATTATTATTATTATTATTATTATTATTATTATTATTTGAGTTTATATGATTCCAGTCACGACCCTGCGGCCTCCGACGTCACGCAGAGTCGTGCTGGACAAAATCCAGTGACTA